>CM074718.1:61586770-63986770 GCA_037306005.1 Rhinophrynus dorsalis
TGCTCTTTTTTAAGATTTCCCCCCAAAAGTGGATATTTTTTGAAAGTAGACACCCCAGGCTTTCATTTTAGTTGTGTTTTCAAATCTTGCAAACAGCCATTTTACCACCAAGCCTGTGAAAACTTGACGTAAGTAAAAAAATTCAGCATTTTTCACGCTTTGCCTTCAATGTTGATGTGAATTTCAAGCACAGAACAGGTGAAGATTTTATAAACTGCATTGATTAGTGTTCAGCTCCTTCTTCTGAGTACTGCAATACCCCATATGCATAGCTTTCTCATGGTTTGTGGGAGTTACGGGTCCCAAATTGGAACATGCGCGTTTCCAGGTTCACACTTTGAATCTTCACAGCTTGCGTTACTGGTGCCATTTCTCATTTGGGCTGTGTAACACTGCTCTTTTTTAAGATTTCCCTCCAAAAGTGGATATTTTTTGAAAGTAGACACCCCAGACTTTCATTTTAGGTGTGTTTTCAAATCTTGCAAACAGCCATTTTACCACCAAGCCTGTGAAAACTTGACGTAAGTAAAAAAATTCAGCATTTTTCACGCTTTGCCTTCAATGTTGATGTGAATTTCAAGCACAGAACAGGTGAAGATTTTATAAACTGCATTGATTAGTGTTCAGCTCCTTCTTCTGAGTACGGCAATACCCCATATGCATACCTTTCTCATGGTTTGCGGGAGTTACGGGTCCCAAATTGGAACATGCGCGTTTCCAGGTTCACACTTTGAATCTTCACAGCTTGCGTTACTGGTGCCATTTCTCATTTGGGCTGTGTAACACTGCTCTTTTTTAAGATTTCCCTCCAAAAGTGGATATTTTTTGAAAGTAGACACCCCAGGCTTTCATTTTAGGTGTGTTTCAAATCTTGCAAACAGCCATTTTACCACCAAGCCTGTGAAAACTTGACGTAAGTAAAAAAATTCAGCATTTTTCACGCTTTGCCTTCAATGTTGATGTGAATTTCAAGCACAGAACAGGTGAAGATTTTATAAACTGCATTGATTAGTGTTCAGCTCCTTCTTCTGAGTACGGCAATACCCCATATGCATAGCTTTCTCATGGTTTGCGGGAGTTACGGGTCCCAAATTGGAACATGCGCGTTTCCAGGTTCACACTTTGAATCTTCACAGCTTGCGTTACTGGTGCCATTTGTCATTTGGGCTGTGTAACACTGCTCTTTTTTAAGATTTCCCCCCAAAAGTGGATATTTTTTGAAAGTAGACACCCCAGGCTTTCATTTTAGGTGTGTTTTCAAATCTTGCAAACAGCCATTTTACCACCAAGCCTGTGAAAACTTGACGTAAGTAAAAAAAATTCAGCATTTTTCACGCTTTGCCTTCAATGTTGATGTGAATTTCAAGCACAGAACAGGTGAAGATTTTATAAACTGCATTGATTAGTGTTCAGCTCCTTCTTCTGAGTACGGCAATACCCCATATGCATAGCTTTCTCATGGTTTGTGGGAGTTACGGGTCCCAAGTTGGAACATGTGTGTTTCCAGGTTCACACTTTGAATCTTCACAGCTTGCGTTACTGGTGCCATTTCTCATTTGGGCTGTGTAACACTGCTCTTTTTTAAGATTTCCCCCCAAAAGTGGATATTTTTTGAAAGTAGACACCCCAGGCTTTCATTTTAGGTGTGTTTTCAAATCTTGCAAACAGCCAATTTACCACCAAGCCTGTGAAAACTTGACGTAAGTAAAAAAATTCAGCATTTTTCACGCTTTGCCTTCAATGTTGATGTGAATTTCAAGCACAGAACAGGTGAAGATTTTATAAACTGCATTGATTAGTGTTCAGCTCCTTCTTCTGAGTACGGCAATACCCCATATGCAAAGCTTTCTCGTGGTTTGTGGGAGTTACGGGTCCCAAATTGGAACATGCGCGTTTCCAGGTTCACACGTTGAATCTTCACAGCTTGCGTTACTGGTACCATTTCTCATTTGGGCTGTGTAACACTGCTCTTTTTTAAGATTTCCCCCCAAAAGTGGATATTTTTTGAAAGTAGACACCCCAGGCTTTCATTTTAGGTGTGTTTTCAAATCTTGCAAACAGCCATTTTACCACCAAGCCTGTGAAAACTTGACGTAAGTAAAAAAATTCAGCATTTTTCACGCTTTGCCTTCAATGTTGATGTGAATTTCAAGCACAGAACAGGTGAAGATTTTATAAACTGCATTGATTAGTGTTCAGCTCCTTCTTCTGAGTACGGCAATACCCCATATGCATAGCTTTCTCATGGTTTGTGGGAGTTACGGGTCCCAAATTGGAACATGCGCGTTTCCAGGTTCACACTTTGAATCTTCACAGCTTGCATTACTGGTGCCATTTCTCATTTGGGCGGTGTAACACTGCTCTTTTTTAAGATTTCCCCCCAAAAGTGGATATTTTTTGAAAGTAGACACCCCAGGCTTTCATTTTAGGTGTGTTTTCAAATCTTGCAAACAGCCATTTTACCACCAAGCCTGTGAAAACTTGACGTAAGTAAAAAAATTCAGCATTTTTCACGCTTTGCCTTCAATGTTGATGTGAATTTCAAGCACAGAACAGGTGAAGATTTTATAAACTGCATTGATTAGTGTTAAGCTCCTTCTTCTGAGTACAGCAATACCCCATATGCATAGCTTTCTCATGGTTTGTGGGAGTTACGGGTCCCAAGTTGGAACATGTGTGTTTCCAGGTTCACACTTTGAATCTTCACAGCTTGCGTTACTAGTGCCATTTCTCATTTGGGCTGTGTAACACTGCTCTTTTTTAAGATTTCCCCCCAAAAGTGGATATTTTTTGAAAGTAGACACCCCAGGCTTTCATTTTAGGTGTGTTTTCAAATCTTGCAAACAGCCATTTTACCACCAAGCCTGTGAAAACTTGACGTAAGTAAAAAAATTCAGCATTTTTCACGCTTTGCCTTCAATGTTGATGTGAATTTCAAGCACAGAACAGGTGAAGATTTTATAAACTGCATTGATTAGTGTTCAGCTCCTTCTTCTGAGTACTGCAATACCCCATATGCATAGCTTTCTCATGGTTTGTGGGAGTTACGGGTCCCAAATTGGAACATGCGCGTTTCCAGGTTCACACTTTGAATCTTCACAGCTTGCGTTACTGGTGCCATTTCTCATTTGGGCTGTGTAACACTGCTCTTTTTTAAGATTTCCCTCCAAAAGTGGATATTTTTTGAAAGTAGACACCCCAGGCTTTCATTTTAGGTGTGTTTTCAAATCTTGCAAACAGCCATTTTACCACCAAGCCTGTGAAAACTTGACGTAAGTAAAAAAATTCAGCATTTTTCACGCTTTGCCTTCAATGTTGATGTGAATTTCAAGCACAGAACAGGTGAAGATTTTATAAACTGTATTGATTAGTGTTCAGCTCCTTCTTCTGAGTACGGCAATACCCCATATGCATACCTTTCTCATGGTTTGCGGGAGTTACGGGTCCCAAATTGGAACATGCGCGTTTCCAGGTTCACACTTTGAATCTTCACAGCTTGCGTTACTGGTGCCATTTCTCATTTGGGCTGTGTAACACTGCTCTTTTTTAAGATTTCCCTCCAAAAGTGGATATTTTTTGAAAGTAGACACCCCAGGCTTTCATTTTAGGTGTGTTTTCAAATCTTGCAAACAGCCATTTTACCACCAAGCCTGTGAAAACTTGACGTAAGTAAAAAAATTCAGCATTTTTCACGCTTTGCCTTCAATGTTGATGTGAATTTCAAGCACAGAACAGGTGAAGATTTTATAAACTGCATTGATTAGTGTTCAGCTCCTTCTTCTGAGTACGGCAATACCCCATATGCATAGCTTTCTCATGGTTTGTGGGAGTTACGGGTCCCAAATTCGAACATGCGCGTTTCCAGGTTCACACTTTGAATCTTCACAGCTTGCGTTACTAGTGCCATTTCTCATTTGGGCTGTGTAACACTGCTCTTTTTTAAGATTTACCCCCAAAACTGGGTATTTTTTGAAAGTAGACACCCCAGGCTTTCATTTTAGGTGCGTTTTCAAATCTTGCAAACAGCCATTTTACCACCAAGCCTGTGAAAACTTGACGTAAGTAAAAAAATTCAGCATTTTTCAAGCTTTGCCTTCAATGTTGATGTGAATTTCAAGCACAGAACAGGTGAAGATTTTATAAACTGCATTGATTAGTGTTCAGCTCCTTCTTCTGAGTACGGCAATACCCCATATGCATAGCTTTCTCATGGTTTGTGGGAGTTACGGGTCCCAAATTCGAACATGCGCGTTTCCAGGTTCACACTTTGAATCTTCACAGCTTGCGTTACTAGTGCCATTTCTCATTTGGGCTGTGTAACACTGCTCTTTTTTAAGATTTCCCCCCAAAAGTGGATATTTTTTGAAAGTAGACACCCCAGGCTTTCATTTTAGGTGTGTTTTCAAATCTTGCAAACAGCCATTTTACCACCAAGCCTGTGAAAACTTGACGTAAGTAAAAAAATTCAGCATTTTTCACGCTTTGCCTTCAATGTTGATGTGAATTTCAAGCACAGAACAGGTGAAGATTTTATAAACTGCATTGATTAGTGTTCAGCTCCTTCTTCTGAGTACTGCAATACCCCATATGCATAGCTTTCTCATGGTTTGTGGGAGTTACGGGTCCCAAATTGGAACATGCGCGTTTCCAGGTTCACACTTTGAATCTTCACAGCTTGCGTTACTGGTGCCATTTCTCATTTGGGCTGTGTAACACTGCTCTTTTTTAAGATTTCCCTCCAAAAGTGGATATTTTTTGAAAGTAGACACCCCAGGCTTTCATTTTAGGTGTGTTTTCAAATCTTGCAAACAGCCATTTTACCACCAAGCCTGTGAAAACTTGACGTAAGTAAAAAAATTCAGCATTTTTCACGCTTTGCCTTCAATGTTGATGTGAATTTCAAGCACAGAACAGGTGAAGATTTTATAAACTGCATTGATTAGTGTTCAGCTCCTTCTTCTGAGTACGGCAATACCCCATATGCATACCTTTCTCATGGTTTGCGGGAGTTACGGGTCCCAAATTGGAACATGCGCGTTTCCAGGTTCACACTTTGAATCTTCACAGCTTGCGTTACTGGTGCCATTTCTCATTTGGGCTGTGTAACACTGCTCTTTTTTAAGATTTCCCCCCAAAACTGGGTATTTTTTGAAAGTAGACACCCCAGGCTTTCATTTTAGGTGCGTTTTCAAATCTTGCAAACAGCCATTTTACCACCAAGCCTGTGAAAACTTGACGTAAGTAAAAAGATTCAGCATTTTTCACGCTTTGCCTTCAATGTTGATGTGAATTTCAAGCACAGAACAGGTGAAGATTTTATAAACTGCATTGATTAGTGTTCAGCTCCTTCTTCTGAGTACGGCAATACCCCATATGCATAGCTTTCTCATGGTTTGTGGGAGTTACGGGTCCCAAATTGGAACATGCGCGTTTCCAGGTTCACACTTTGAATCTTCACAGCTTGCATTACTGGTGCCATTTCTCATTTGGGCGGTGTAACACTGCTCTTTTTTAAGATTTCCCCCCAAAAGTGGATATTTTTTGAAAGTAGACACCCCAGGCTTTCATTTTAGGTGTGTTTTCAAATCTTGCAAACAGCCATTTTACCACCAAGCCTGTGAAAACTTGACGTAAGTAAAAAAATTCAGCATTTTTCACGCTTTGCCTTCAATGTTGATGTGAATTTCAAGCACAGAACAGGTGAAGATTTTATAAACTGCATTGATTAGTGTTCAGCTCCTTCTTCTGAGTACGGCAATACCCCATATGCATAGCTTTCTCATGGTTTGTGGGAGTTACGGGTCCCAAATTGGAACATGCGCGTTTCCAGGTTCACACTTTGAATCTTCACAGCTTGCGTTACTGGTGCCATTTCTCATTTGGGCTGTGTAACACTGCTCTTTTTTAAGATTTCCCCCCAAAAGTGGATATTTTTTGAAAGTAGACACCCCAGGCTTTCATTTTAGGTGCGTTTTCAAATCTTGCAAACAGCCATTTTACCACCAAGCCTGTGAAAACTTGACGTAAGTAAAAAGATTCAGCATTTTTCACGCTTTGCCTTCAATGTTGATGTGAATTTCAAGCATAGAACAGGTGAAGATTTTATAAACTGCATTGATTAGTGTTCAGCTCCTTCTTCTGAGTACGGCAATACCCCATATGCATAGCTTTCTCATGGTTTGTGGGAGTTACGGGTCCCAAATTGGAACATGCGCGTTTCCAGGTTCACACTTTGAATCTTCACAACTTGCGTTACTGGTGCCATTTCTCATTTGGGCTGTGTAACACTGCTCTTTTTTAAGATTTCCCCCCAAAAGTGGATATTTTTTGAAAGTAGACACCCCAGGCTTTCATTTTAGGTGTGTTTTCAAATCTTGCAAACAGCCATTTTACCACCAAGCCTGTGAAACCTTGACGTAAGTAAAAAAATTCAGCATTTTTCACGCTTTGCCTTCAATGTTGATGTGAATTTCAAGCACAGAACAGGTGAAGATTTTATAAACTGCATTTATTAGTGTTCAGCTCCTTCTTCTGAGTACGGCAATACCCCATATGCAAAGCTTTCTCGTGGTTTGTGGGAGTTACGGGTCCCAAATTGGAACATGCGCGTTTCCAGGTTCACACGTTGAATCTTCACAGCTTGCGTTACTGGTGCCATTTCTCATTTGGGCTGTGTAACACTGCTCTTTTTTAAGATTTCCCCCCAAAAGTGGATATTTTTTGAAAGTAGACACCCCAGGCTTTCATTTTAGGTGTGTTTTCAAATCTTGCAAACAGCCATTTTACCACCAAGCCTGTGAAAACTTGACGTAAGTAAAAAAATTCAGCATTTTTCTCGCTTTGCCTTCAATGTTGATGTGAATTTCAAGCACACAACAGGTGAAGATTTTATAAACTGCATTGATTCGTGTTCAGCTCCTTCTTCTGAGTACGGCAATACCCCATATGCATAGCTTTCTCATGGTTTGTGGGAGTTACGGGTCCCAAATTGGAACATGCGCGTTTCCAGGTTCACACTTTGAATCTTCACAGCTTGCGTTACTGGTGCCATTTCTCATTTGGGCTGTGTAACACTGCTCTTTTTTAAGATTTCCCCCCAAAAGTGGATATTTTTTGAAAGTAGACACCCCAGGCTTTCATTTTAGGTGCGTTTTCAAATCTTGCAAACAGCCATTTTACCACCAAGCCTGTGAAAACTTGACGTAAGTAAAAAGATTCAGCATTTTTCACGCTTTGCCTTCAATGTTGATGTGAATTTCAAGCACAGAACAGGTGAAGATTTTATAAACTGCATTGATTAGTGTTCAGCTCCTTCTTCTGAGTACGGCAATACCCTATATGCATAGCTTTCTCATGGTTTGTGGGAGTTACGGGTCCCAAATTGGAACATGCGCGTTTCCAGGTTCACACTTTGAATCTTCACAGCTTGCATTACTGGTGCCATTTCTCATTTGGGCGGTGTAACACTGCTCTTTTTTAAGATTTCCCCCCAAAAGTGGATATTTTTTGAAAGTAGACACCCCAGGCTTTCATTTTAGGTGTGTTTTCAAATCTTGCAAACAGCCATTTTACCACCAAGCCTGTGAAAACTTGACGTAAGTAAAAAAATTCAGCATTTTTCACGATTTGCCTTCAATGTTGATGTGAATTTCAAGCACAGAACAGGTGAAGATTTTATAAACTGCATTGATTAGTGTTCAGCTCCTTCTTCTGAGTACGGCAATACCCCATATGCATAGCTTTCTCATGGTTTGTGGGAGTTACGGGTCCCAAATTCGAACATGCGCGTTTCCAGGTTCACACTTTGAATCTTCACAGCTTGCGTTACTAGTGCCATTTCTCATTTGGGCTGTGTAACACTGCTCTTTTTTAAGATTTCCCCCCAAAAGTGGATATTTTTTGAAAGTAGACACCCCAGGCTTTCATTTTAGGTGTGTTTTCAAATCTTGCAAACAGCCATTTTACCACCAAGCCTGTGAAAACTTGACGTAAGTAAAAAAATTCAGCATTTTTCACGCTTTGCCTTCAATGTTGATGTGAATTTCAAGCACAGAACAGGTGAAGATTTTATAAACTGCATTGATTAGTGTTCAGCTCCTTCTTCTGAGTACTGCAATACCCCATATGCATAGCTTTCTCATGGTTTGTGGGAGTTACGGGTCCCAAATTGGAACATGCGCGTTTCCAGGTTCACACTTTGAATCTTCACAGCTTGCGTTACTGGTGCCATTTCTCATTTGGGCTGTGTAACACTGCTCTTTTTTAAGATTTCCCTCCAAAAGTGGATATTTTTTGAAAGTAGACACCCCAGGCTTTCATTTTAGGTGTGTTTTCAAATCTTGCAAACAGCCATTTTACCACCAAGCCTGTGAAAACTTGACGTAAGTAAAAAAATTCAGCATTTTTCACGCTTTGCCTTCAATGTTGATGTGAATTTCAAGCACAGAACAGGTGAAGATTTTATAAACTGCATTGATTAGTGTTCAGCTCCTTCTTCTGAGTACGGCAATACCCCATATGCATACCTTTCTCATGGTTTGCGGGAGTTACGGGTCCCAAATTGGAACATGCGCGTTTCCAGGTTCACACTTTGAATCTTCACAGCTTGCGTTACTGGTGCCATTTCTCATTTGGGCTGTGTAACACTGCTCTTTTTTAAGATTTCCCTCCAAAAGTGGATATTTTATGAAAGTAGACACCCAGGCTTTCATTTTAGGTGTGTTTTCAAATCTTGCAAACAGCCATTTTACCAACAAGCCTGTGAAAACTTGACGTAAGTAAAAAAATTCAGCATTTTTCACGCTTTGCCTTCAATGTTGATGTGAATTTCAAGCACAGAACAGGTGAAGATTTTATAAACTGCATTGATTAGTGTTCAGCTCCTTCTTCTGAGTACGGCAATACCCCATATGCATACCTTTCTCATGGTTTGCATGAGTTACGGGTCCCAAATTGGAACATGCGCGTTTCCAGGTTCACACTTTGAATCTTCACAGCTTGCGTTACTGGTGCCATTTCTCATTTGGGCTGTGTAACACTGCTCTTTTTTAAGATTTCCCCCCAAAACTGGGTATTTTTTGAAAGTAGACACCCCAGGCTTTCATTTTAGGTGCGTTTTCAAATCTTGCAAACAGCCATTTTACCACCAAGCCTGTGAAAACTTGACGTAAGTAAAAAAATTCAGCATTTTTCAAGCTTTGCCTTCAATGTTGATGTGAATTTCAAGCACAGAACAGGTGAAGATTTTATAAACTGCATTGATTAGTGTTCAGCTCCTTCTTCTGAGTACGGCAATACCCCATATGCATAGCTTTCTCATGGTTTGTGGGAGTTACGGGTCCCAAATTCGAACATGCGCGTTTCCAGGTTCACACTTTGAATCTTCACAGCTTGCGTTACTAGTGCCATTTCTCATTTGGGCTGTGTAACACTGCTCTTTTTTAAGATTTCCCCCCAAAAGTGGATATTTTTTGAAAGTAGACACCCCAGGCTTTCATTTTAGGTGTGTTTTCAAATCTTGCAAACAGCCATTTTACCACCAAGCCTGTGAAAACTTGACGTAAGTAAAAAAATTCAGCATTTTTCACGCTTTGCCTTCAATGTTGATGTGAATTTCAAGCACAGAACAGGTGAAGATTTTATAAACTGCATTGATTAGTGTTCAGCTCCTTCTTCTGAGTACTGCAATACCCCATATGCATAGCTTTCTCATGGTTTGTGGGAGTTACGGGTCCCAAATTGGAACATGCGCGTTTCCAGGTTCACACTTTGAATCTTCACAGCTTGCGTTACTGGTGCCATTTCTCATTTGGGCTGTGTAACACTGCTCTTTTTTAAGATTTCCCTCCAAAAGTGGATATTTTTTGAAAGTAGACACCCCAGGCTTTCATTTTAGGTGTGTTTTCAAATCTTGCAAACAGCCATTTTACCACCAAGCCTGTGAAAACGTGACGTAAGTAAAAAAATTCAGCATTTTTCACGCTTTGCCTTCAATGTTGATGTGAATTTCAAGCACAGAACAGGTGAAGATTTTATAAACTGCATTGATTAGTGTTCAGCTCCTTCTTCTGAGTACGGCAATACCCCATATGCATAGCTTTCTCATGGTTTGTGGGAGTTACGGGTCCCAAATTGGAACATGCGCGTTTCCAGGTTCACACTTTGAATCTTCACAGCTTGCGTTACTGGTGCCATTTCTCATTTGGGCTGTGTAACACTGCTCTTTTTTAAGATTTCCCCCCAAAACTGGGTATTTTTTGAAAGTAGACACCCCAGGCTTTCATTTTAGGTGCGTTTTCAAATCTTGCAAACAGCCATTTTACCACCAAGCCTGTGAAAACTTGACGTAAGTAAAAAAATTCAGCATTTTTCAAGCTTTGCCTTCAATGTTGATGTGAATTTCAAGCACAGAACAGGTGAAGATTTTATAAACTGCATTGATTAGTGTTAAGCTCCTTCTTCTGAGTACAGCAATACCCCATATGCATAGCTTTCTCATGGTTTGTGGGAGTTACGGGTCCCAAGTTGGAACATGTGTGTTTCCAGGTTCACACTTTGAATCTTCACAGCTTGCGTTACTGGTGCCATTTCTCATTTGGGCTGTGTAACACTGCTCTTTTTTAAGATTTCCCCCCAAAACTGGGTATTTTTTGAAAGTAGACACCCCAGGCTTTCATTTTAGGTGCGTTTTCAAATCTTGCAAACAGCCATTTTACCACCAAGCCTGTGAAAACTTGACGTAAGTAAAAAAATTCAGCATTTTTCAAGCTTTGCCTTCAATGTTGATGTGAATTTCAAGCACAGAACAGGTGAAGATTTTATAAACTGCATTGATTAGTGTTCAGCTCCTTCTTCTGAGTACGGCAATACCCCATATGCATAGCTTTCTCATGGTTTGTGGGAGTTACGGGTCCCAAATTCGAACATGCGCGTTTCCAGGTTCACACTTTGAATCTTCACAGCTTGCGTTACTAGTGCCATTTCTCATTTGGGCTGTGTAACACTGCTCTTTTTTAAGATTTCCCCCCAAAAGTGGATATTTTTTGAAAGTAGACACCCAAGGCTTTCATTTTAGGTGTGTTTTCAAATCTTGCAAACAGCCATTTTACCACCAAGCCTGTGAAAACTTGACGTAAGTAAAAAAATTCAGCATTTTTCACGCTTTGCCTTCAATGTTGATGTGAATTTCAAGCACAGAACAGGTGAAGATTTTATAAACTGCATTGATTAGTGTTCAGCTCCTTCTTCTGAGTACTGCAATACCCCATATGCATAGCTTTCTCATGGTTTGTGGGAGTTACGGGTCCCAAATTGGAACATGCGCGTTTCCAGGTTCACACTTTGAATCTTCACAGCTTGCGTTACTGGTGCCATTTCTCATTTGGGCTGTGTAACACTGCTCTTTTTTAAGATTTCCCTCCAAAAGTGGATATTTTTTGAAAGTAGACACCCCAGGCTTTCATTTTAGGTGTGTTTTCAAATCTTGCAAACAGCCATTTTACCACCAAGCCTGTGAAAACTTGACGTAAGTAAAAAAATTCAGCATTTTTCACGCTTTGCCTTCAATGTTGATGTGAATTTCAAGCACAGAACAGGTGAAGATTTTATAAACTGCATTGATTAGTGTTCAGCTCCTTCTTCTGAGTACGGCAATACCCCATATGCATAGCTTTCTCATGGTTTGTGGGAGTTACGGGTCCCAAATTGGAACATGCGCGTTTCCAGGTTCACACTTTGAATCTTCACAGCTTGCGTTACTGGTGCCATTTCTCATTTGGGCTGTGTAACACTGCTCTTTTTTAAGATTTCCCCCCAAAAGTGGATATTTTTTGAAAGTAGACACCCCAGGCTTTCATTTTAGGTGCGTTTTCAAATCTTGCAAACAGCCATTTTACCACCAAGCCTGTGAAAACTTGACGTAAGTAAAAAAATTCAGCATTTTTCAAGCTTTGCCTTCAATGTTGATGTGAATTTCAAGCACAGAACAGGTGAAGATTTTATAAACTGCATTGATTAGTGTTAAGCTCCTTCTTCTGAGTACAGCAATACCCCATATGCATAGCTTTCTCATGGTTTGTGGGAGTTACGGGTCCCAAGTTGGAACATGTGTGTTTCCAGGTTCACACTTTGAATCTTCACAGCTTGCATTACTGGTGCCATTTCTCATTTGGGCTGTGTAACACTGCTCTTTTTTAAGATTTCCCCCCAAAAGTGGATATTTTTTGAAAGTAGACACCCCAGGCTTTCATTTTAGGTGTGTTTTCAAATCTTGCAAACAGCCATTTTACCACCAAGCCTGTGAAAACTTGACGTAAGTAAAAAAATTCAGCATTTTTCACGCTTTGCCTTCAATGTTGATGTGAATTTCAAGCACAGAACAGGTGAAGATTTTATAAACTGCATTGATTAGTGTTCAGCTCCTTCTTCTGAGTACGGCAATACCCCATATGCAAAGCTTTCTCATGGTTTGTGGGAGTTACGGGTCCCAAATTGGAACATGCGCGTTTCCAGGTTCACACTTTGAATCTTCACAGCTTGCGTTACTGGTGCCATTTCTCATTTGGGCTGTGTAACACTGCTCTTTTTTAAGATTTCCCTCCAAAAGTGGATATTTTTTGAAAGTAGACACCCCATGCTTTCATTTTAGGTGTGTTTTCAAATCTTGCAAACAGCCATTTTACCACCAAGCCTGTGAAAACTTGACGTAAGTAAAAAAATTCAGCATTTTTCACGCTTTGCCTTCAATGTTGATGTGAATTTCAAGCACAGAACAGGTGAAGATTTTATAAACTGCATTGATTAGTGTTCAGCTCCTTCTTCTGAGTACGGCAATACCCCATATGCATAGCTTTCTCATGGTTTGTGGGAGTTACGGGTCCCAAATTGGAACATGCGCGTTTCCAGGTTCACACTTTGAATCTTCACAGCTTGCGTTACTGGTGCCATTTCTCATTTGGGCTGTGTAACACTGCTCTTTTTTAAGATTTCCCCCCAAAAGTGGATATTTTTTGAAAGTAGACACCCCAGGCTTTCATTTTAGGTGCGTTTTCAAATCTTGCAAACAGCCATTTTACCACCAAGCCTGTGAAAACTTGACGTAAGTAAAAAGATTCAGCATTTTTCACGCTTTGCCTTCAATGTTGATGTGAATTTCAAGCACAGAACAGGTGAAGATTTTATAAACTGCATTGATTAGTGTTCAGCTCCTTCTTATGAGTACGGCAATACCCCATATGCATAGCTTTCTCATGGTTTGTGGGAGTTACGGGTCCCAAATTGGAACATGCGCGTTTCCAGGTTCACACTTTGAATCTTCACAGCTTGCGTTACTGGTGCCATTTCTCATTTGGGCTGTGTAACACTGCTCTTTTTTAAGATTTCCCCCCAAAAGTGGATATTTTTTGAAAGTAGACACCCCAGGCTTTCATTTTAGGTGTGTTTTCAAATCTTGCAAACAGCCATTTTACCACCAAGCCTGTGAAAACTTGACGTAAGTAAAAAAATTCAGCATTTTTCACGCTTTGCCTTCAATGTTGATGTGAATTTCAAGCACAGAACAGGTGAAGATTTTATAAACTGCATTGATTAGTGTTCAGCTCCTTCTTCTGAGTACGGCAATACCCCATATGCAAAGCTTTCTCATGGTTTGTGGGAGTTACGGGTCCCAAATTGGAACATGCGCGTTTCCAGGTTCACACTTTGAATCTTCACAGCTTGCGTTACTGGTGCCATTTCTCATTTGGGCTGTGTAACACTGCTCTTTTTTAAGATTTCCCCCCAAAAGTGGATATTTTTTGAAAGTAGACACCCCAGGCTTTCATTTTAGGTGCGTTTTCAAATCTTGCAAACAGCCATTTTACCACCAAGCCTGTGAAAACTTGACGTAAGTAAAAAGATTCAGCATTTTTCACGCTTTGCCTTCAATGTTGATGTGAATTTCAAGCACAGAACAGGTGAAGATTTTATAAACTGCATTGATTAGTGTTCAGCTCCTTCTTCTGAGTACGGCAATACCCCATATGCATAGCTTTCTCATGGTTTGTGGGAGTTACGGGTCCCAAATTGGAACATGCGCGTTTCCAGGTTCACACTTTGAATCTTCACAGCTTGCGTTACTGGTGCCATTTCTCATTTGGGCTGTGTAACACTGCTCTTTTTTAAGATTTCCCCCCAAAAGTGGATATTTTTTGAAAGTAGACACCCCAGGCTTTCATTTTAGGTGTGTTTTCAAATCTTGCAAACAGCCATTTTACCACCAAGCCTGTGAAAACTTGACGTAAGTAAAAAAATTCAGCATTTTTCACGCTTTGCCTTCAATGTTGATGTGAATTTCAAGCACAGAACAGGTGAAGATTTTATAAACTGCATTGATTAGTGTTCAGCTCCTTCTTCTGAGTACTGCAATACCCCATATGCATAGCTTTCTCATGGTTTGTGGGAGTTACGGGTCCCAAATTGGAACATGCGCGTTTCCAGGTTCACACTTTGAATCTTCACAGCTTGCGTTACTGGTGCCATTTCTCATTTGGGCTGTGTAACACTGCTCTTTTTTAAGATTTCCCTCCAAAAGTGGATATTTTTTGAAAGTAGACACCCCAGGCTTTCATTTTAGGTGTGTTTTCAAATCTTGCAAACAGCCATTTTACCACCAAGCCTGTGAAAACTTGACGTAAGTAAAAAAATTCAGCATTTTTCACGCTTTGCCTTCAATGTTGATGTGAATTTCAAGCACAGAACAGGTGAAGATTTTATAAACTGCATTGATTAGTGTTCAGCTCCTTCTTCTGAGTACGGCAATACCCCATATGCATACCTTTCTCATGGTTTGCGGGAGTTACGGGTCCCAAATTGGAACATGCGCGTTTCCAGGTTCACACTTTGAATCTTCACAGCTTGCGTTACTGGTGCCATTTCTCATTTGGGCTGTGTAACACTGCTCTTTTTTAAGATTTCCCCCCAAAACTGGGTATTTTTTGAAAGTAGACACCCCAGGCTTTAATTTTAGGTGCGTTTTCAAATCTTGCAAACAGCCATTTTACCACCAAGCCTGTGAAAACTTGACGTAAGTAAAAAAATTCAGCATTTTTCAAGCTTTGCCTTCAATGTTGATGTGAATTTCAAGCACAGAACAGGTGAAGATTTTATAAACTGCATTGATTAGTGTTAAGCTCCTTCTTCTGAGTACAGCAATACCCCATATGCATAGCTTTCTCATGGTTTGTGGGAGTTACGGGTCCCAAGTTGGAACATGTGTGTTTCCAGGTTCACACTTTGAATCTTCACAGCTTGCATTACTGGTGCCATTTCTCATTTGGGCTGTGTAACACTGCTCTTTTTTAAGATTTCCCCCCAAAAGTGGATATTTTTTGAAAGTAGACACCCCAGGCTTTCATTTTAGGTGTGTTTTCAAATCTTGCAAACAGCCATTTTACCACCAAGCCTGTGAAAACTTGACGTAAGTAAAAAAATTCAGCATTTTTCACGCTTTGCCTTCAATGTTGATGTGAATTTCAAGCACAGAACAGGTGAAGATTTTATAAACTGCATTGATTAGTGTTCAGCTCCTTCTTCTGAGTACGGCAATACCCCATATGCATACCTTTCTCATGGTTTGCGGGAGTTACGGGTCCCAAATTGGAACATGCGCGTTTCCAGGTTCACACTTTGAATCTTCACAGCTTGCGTTACTGGTGCCATTTCTCATTTGGGCTGTGTAACACTGCTCTTTTTTAAGATTTCCCCCCAAAACTGGGTATTTTTTGAAAGTAGACACCCCAGGCTTTAATTTTAGGTGCGTTTTCAAATCTTGCAAACAGCCATTTTACCACCAAGCCTGTGAAAACTTGACGTAAGTAAAAAAATTCAGCATTTTTCAAGCTTTGCCTTCAATGTTGATGTGAATTTCAAGCACAGAACAGGTGAAGATTTTATAAACTGCATTG
The DNA here is from genome assembly GCA_037306005.1 of Rhinophrynus dorsalis. NCBI lineage: Eukaryota > Metazoa > Chordata > Amphibia > Anura > Rhinophrynidae > Rhinophrynus > Rhinophrynus dorsalis. The sequence continues at coordinate 61,602,712 of CM074718.1, forward strand.
ATTAGTGTTAAGCTCCTTCTTCTGAGTACAGCAATACCCCATATGCATAGCTTTCTCATGGTTTGTGGGAGTTACGGGTCCCAAGTTGGAACATGTGTGTTTCCAGGTTCACACTTTGAATCTTCACAGCTTGCATTACTGGTGCCATTTCTCATTTGGGCTGTGTAACACTGCTCTTTTTTAAGATTTCCCCCCAAAAGTGGATATTTTTTGAAAGTAGACACCCCAGGCTTTCATTTTAGGTGTGTTTTCAAATCTTGCAAACAGCCATTTTACCGCCAAGCCTGTGAAAACTTGACGTAAGTAAAAAAATTCAGCATTTTTAACGCTTTGCCTTCAATGTTGATGTGAATTTCAAGCACAGAACAGGTGAAGATTTTATAAACTGCATTGATTAGTGTTCAGCTCCTTCTTCTGAGTACGGCAATACCCCATATGCAAAGCTTTCTCATGGTTTGTGGGAGTTACGGGTCCCAAATTGGAACATGCGCGTTTCCAGGTTCACACTTTGAATCTTCACAGCTTGCGTTACTGGTGCCATTTCTCATTTGGGCTGTGTAACACTGCTCTTTTTTAAGATTTCCTCCCAAAAGTGGATATTTTTTGAAAGTAGACACCCCAGGCTTTCATTTTAGGTGTGTTTTCAAATCTTGCAAACAGCCATTTTACCACCAAGCCTGTGAAAACTTGACGTAAGTAAAAAAATTCAGCATTTTTCACGCTTTGCCTTCAATGTTGATGTGAATTTCAAGCACAGAACAGGTGAAGATTTTATAAACTGCATTGATTAGTGTTCAGCTCCTTCTTCTGAGTACGGCAATACCCCATATGCATAGCTTTCTCATGGTTTGTGGGAGTTACGGGTCCAAAATTGGAACATGCGCGTTTCCAGGTTCACACTTTGAATCTTCACAGCTTGCGTTACTGGTGCCATTTCTCATTTGGGCTGTGTAACACTGCTCTTTTTTAAGATTTCCCCCCAAAAGTGGATATTTTTTGAAAGTAGACACCCCAGGCTTTCATTTTAGGTGCGTTTTCAAATCTTGCAAACAGCCATTTTACCACCAAGCCTGTGAAAACTTGACGTAAGTAAAAGATTCAGCATTTTTCACGCTTTGCCTTCAATGTTGATGTGAATTTCAAGCACAGAACAGGTGAAGATTTTATAAACTGCATTGATTAGTGTTCAGCTCCTTCTTCTGAGTACGGCAATACCCCATATGCATAGCTTTCTCATGGTTTGTGGGAGTTACGGGTCCCAAATTGGAACATGCGCGTTTCCAGGTTCACACTTTGAATCTTCACAGCTTGCATTACTGGTGCCATTTCTCATTTGGGCGGTGTAACACTGCTCTTTTTTAAGATTTCCCCCCAAAAGTGGATATTTTTTGAAAGTAGACACCCCAGGCTTTCATTTTAGGTGTGTTTTCAAATCTTGCAAACAGCCATTTTACCACCAAGCCTGTGAAAACTTGACGTAAGTAAAAAAATTCAGCATTTTTCACGCTTTGCCTTCAATGTTGATGTGAATTTCAAGCACAGAACAGGTGAAGATTTTATAAACTGCATTGATTAGTGTTCAGCTCCTTCTTCTGAGTACGGCAATACCCCATATGCATAGCTTTCTCATGGTTTGTGGGAGTTACGGGTCCCAAATTGGAACATGCGCGTTTCCAGGTTCACACTTTGAATCTTCACAGCTTGCGTTACTGGTGCCATTTCTCATTTGGGCTGTGTAACACTGCTCTTTTTTAAGATTTCCCCCCAAAAGTGGGTATTTTTTGAAAGTAGACACCCCAGGCTTTCATTTTAGGTGTGTTTTCAAATCTTGCAAACAGCCATTTTACCACCAAGCCTGTGAAAACTTGACGTAAGTAAAAAAATTCAGCATTTTTCACGCTTTGCCTTCAATGTTGATGTGAATTTCAAGCACAGAACAGGTGAAGATTTTATAAACTGCATTGATTAGTGTTCAGCTCCTTCTTCTGAGTACGGCAATACCCCATATGCATAGCTTTCTCATCGTTTGTGGGAGTTACGGGTCCCAAATTGGAACATGCACGTTTCCAGGTTCACACTTTCAATCTTCACAGCTTGCGTTACTAGTGCCATTTCTCATTTGGGCTGTGTAACACTGCTCTTTTTTAAGATTTCCCCCCAAAAGTGGATATTTTTTGAAAGTAGACACCCCAGGCTTTCATTTTAGGTGTGTTTTCAAATCTTGCGAACAGCCATTTTACCACCAAGCCTGTGAAAACTTGACGTAAGTAAAAAAATTCAGCATTTTTTACGCTTTGCCTTCAATGTTGATGTGAATTTCAAGCACAGAACAGGTGAAGATTTTATAAACTGCATTGATTAGTGTTCAGCTCCTTCTTCTGAGTACTGCAATACCCCATATGCATAGCTTTCTCATGGTTTGTGGGAGTTACGGGTCCCAAATTGGAACATGCGCGTTTCCAGGTTCACACTTTGAATCTTCACAGCTTGCGTTACTGGTGCCATTTCTCATTTGGGCTGTGTAACACTGCTCTTTTTTAAGATTTCCCCCCAAAAGTGGATATTTTTTTGAAAGTAGACACCCCAGGCTTTCATTTTAGGTGTGTTTTCAAATCTTGCAAACAGCCATTTTACCACCAAGCCTGTGAAAACTTGACGTAAGTAAAAAAATTCAGCATTTTTCACGCTTTGCCTTCAATGTTGATGTGAATTTCAAGCACAGAACAGGTGAAGATTTTATAAACTGCATTTATTAGTGTTCAGCTCCTTCTTCTGAGTACGGCAATACCCCATATGCAAAGCTTTCTCGTGGTTTGTGGGAGTTACGGGTCCCAAATTGGAACATGCGCGTTTCCAGGTTCACACGTTGAATCTTCACAGCTTGCGTTACTGGTGCCATTTCTCATTTGGGCTGTGTAACACTGCTCTTTTTTAAGATTTCCCCCCAAAAGTGGATATTTTTTGAAAGTAGACACCCCAGACTTTCATTTTAGGTGTGTTTTCAAATCTTGCAAACAGCCATTTTACCACCAAGCCTGTGAAAACTTGACGTAAGTAAAAAAATTCAGCATTTTTCACGCTTTGCCTTCAATGTTGATGTGAATTTCAAGCACAGAACAGGTGAAGATTTTATAAACTGCATTTATTAGTGTTCAGCTCCTTCTTCTGAGTACGGCAATACCCCATATGCAAAGCTTTCTCGTGGTTTGTGGGAGTTACGGGTCCCAAATTGGAACATGCACGTTTCCAGGTTCACACGTTGAATCTTCACAGCTTGCGTTACTGGTGCCATTTCTCATTTGGGCTGTGTAACACTGCTCTTTTTTAAGATTTCCCCCCCAAAAGTGGATATTTTTTGAAAGTAGACACCCCAGGCTTTCATTTTAGGTGTGTTTTCAAATCTTGCAAACAGCCATTTTACCACCAAGCCTGTGAAAACTTGACGTAAGTAAAAAAATTCAGCATTTTTCACGCTTTGCCTTCAATGTTGATGTGAATTTCAAGCACAGAACAGGTGAAGATTTTATAAACTGCATTGATTAGTGTTCAGCTCCTTCTTCTGAGTACGGCAATACCCCATATGCATAGCTTTCTCATGGTTTGTGGGAGTTACGGGTCCCAAATTGGAACATGCGCGTTTCCAGGTTCACACTTTGAATCTTCACAGCTTGCGTTACTAGTGCCATTTCTCATTTGGGCTGTGTAACACTGCTCTTTTTTAAGATTTCCCTCCAAAGGTGGATATTTTTTGAAAGTAGACACCCCAGGCTTTCATTTTAGGTGTGTTTTCAAATCTTGCAAACAGCCATTTTACCACCAAGCCTGTGAAAACTTGACGTAAGTAAAAAAATTCAGCATTTTTCACGCTTTGCCTTCAATGTTGATGTGAATTTCAAGCACAGAACAGGTGAAGATTTTATAAACTGCATTGATTAGTGTTCAGCTCCTTCTTCTGAGTACGGCAATACCCCATATGCATAGCTTTCTCATGGTTTGTGGGAGTTACGGGTCCCAAATTGGAACATCCGCATTTCCAGGTTCACACTTTGAATCTTCACAGCTTGCGTTACTGGTGCCATTTCTCATTTGGGCTGTGTAACACTGCTCTTTTTTAAGATTTCCCCCCAAAAGTGGATATTTTTTGAAAGTAGACACCCCAGGCTTTCATTTTAGGTGCGTTTTCAAATCTTGCAAACAGCCATTTTACCACCAAGCCTGTGAAAACTTGACGTAAGTAAAAAGATTCAGCATTTTTCACGCTTTGCCTTCAATGTTGATGTGAATTTCAAGCACAGAACAGGTGAAGATTTTATAAACTGCATTGATTAGTGTTCAGCTCCTTCTTCTGAGTACGGCAATACCCCATATGCATAGCTTTCTCATGGTTTGTGGGAGTTACGGGTCCCAAATTGGAACATGCGCGTTTCCAGGTTCACACTTTGAATCTTCACAGCATGCGTTACTGGTGCCATTTCTCATTTGGGCTGTGTAACACTGCTCTTTTTTAAGATTTCCCCCCAAAAGTGGATATTTTTTGAAAGTAGACACCCCAGGCTTTCATTTTAGGTGTGTTTTCAAATCTTGCAAACAGCCATTTTACCACCAAGCCTGTGAAAACTTGACGTAAGTAAAAAAATTCAGCATTTTTCACGCTTTGCCTTCAATGTTGATGTGAATTTCAAGCACAGAACAGGTGAAGATTTTATAAACTGCATTGATTAGTGTTCAGCTCCTTCTTCTGAGTACGGCAATACCCCATATGCATAGCTTTCTCATGGTTTGTGGGAGTTACGGGTCCCAAATTGGAACATGCGTGTTTCCAGGTTCACACTTTGAATCTTCACAGATTGCGTTACTGGTGTCATTTCTCATTTGGGCTGTGTAACACTGCTCTTTTTTAAGATTTCCCCCCAAAAGTGGATATTTTTTGAAAGTAGACACCCCAGGCTTTCATTTTAGGTGTGTTTTCAAATCTTGCAAACAGCCATTTTACCACCAAGCCTGTGAAAACTTGACGTAAGTAAAAAAATTCAGCATTTTTCACGCTTTGTCTTCAATGTTGATGTGAATTTCAAGCACAGAACAGGTGAAGATTTTATAAACTGCATTGATTAGTGTTCAGCTCCTTCTTCTGAGTACGGCAATACCCCATATGCATAGCTTTCTCATGGTTTGTGGGAGTTACGGGTCCCAAATTGGAACATGCACGTTTCCAGGTTCACACTTTGAATCTTCACAGCTTGCGTTACTGGTGCCATTTCTCATTTGGGCTGTGTAACACTGCTCTTTTTTAAGATTTCCCTCCAAAAGTGGATATTTTTTGAAAGTAGACACCACAGGCTTTCATTTTAGGTGTGTTTTCAAATCTTGCAAACAGCCATTTTACCACCAAGCCTGTGAAAACTTGACGTAAGTAAAAAAATTCAGCATTTTTCACGCTTTGCCTTCAATGTTGATGTGAATTTCAAGCACAGAACAGGTGAAGATTTTATAAACTGCATTGATTAGTGTTCAGCTCCTTCTTCAGAGTACGGCAATACCCCATATGCATAGCTTTCTCATGGTTTGCGGGAGTTACGGGTCCCAAATTGAAACATGCGTGTTTCCAGGTTCACACTTTGAATCTTCACAGATTGCGTTACTGGTGTCATTTCTCATTTGGGCTGTGTAACACTGCTCTTTTTTAAGATTTCCCCCCAAAAGTGGATATTTTTTGAAAGTAGACACCCCAGGCTTTCATTTTAGGTGTGTTTTCAAATCTTGCAAACAGCCATTTTACCACCAAGCCTGTGAAAACTTGACGTAAGTAAAAAAATTCAGCATTTTTCACGCTTTGTCTTCAATGTTGATGTGAATTTCAAGCACAGAACAGGTGAAGATTTTATAAACTGCATTGATTAGTGTTCAGCTCCTTCTTCTGAGTACGGCAATACCCCATATGCATAGCTTTCTCATGGTTTGTGGGAGTTACGGGTCCCAAATTGGAACATGCACGTTTCCAGGTTCACACTTTGAATCTTCACAGCTTGCGTTACTGGTGCCATTTCTCATTTGGGCTGTGTAACACTGCTCTTTTTTAAGATTTCCCTCCAAAAGTGGATATTTTTTGAAAGTAGACACCCCAGGCTTTCATTTTAGGTGTGTTTTCAAATCTTGCAAACAGCCATTTTACCACCAAGCCTGTGAAAACTTGACGTAAGTAAAAAAATTCAGCATTTTTCACGCTTTGCCTTCAATGTTGATGTGAATTTCAAGCACAGAACAGGTGAAGATTTTATAAACTGCATTGATTAGTGTTCAGCTCCTTCTTCAGAGTACGGCAATACCCCATATGCATAGCTTTCTCATGGTTTGCGGGAGTTACGGGTCCCAAATTGAAACATGCGCGTTTCCAGGTTCACACTTTGAATCTTCACAGCTTGCGTTACTGGTGCCATTTCTCATTTGGGCTGTGTAACACTGCTCTTTTTTAAGATTTCCCCCCAAAAGTGGATATTTTTTGAAAGTAGACACCCCAGGCTTTCATTTTAGGTGTGTTTTCAAATCTTGCAAACAGCCATTTTACCACCAAGCCTGTGAAAACTTGACGTAAGTAAAAACATTCAGCATTTTTCACGCTTTGCCTTCAATGTTGATGTGAATTTCAAGCACAGAACAGGTGAAGATTTTATAAACTGCATTGATTAGTGTTCAGCTCCTTCTTCTGAGTACGGTAATACCCCATATGCATAGCTTTCTCATGGTTTGTGGGAGTTACGGGTCCCAAGTTGGAACATGTGTGTTTCCAGGTTCACACTTTGAATCTTCACAGCTTGTATTACTGGTGCCATTTCTCATTTGGGCTGTGTAACACTGCTCTTTTTTAAGATTTCCCCCCAAAAGTGGATATTTTTTGAAAGTAGACACCCCAGGCTTTCATTTTAGGTGTGTTTTCAAATCTTGCAAACAGCCATTTTACCACCAAGCCTGTGAAAACTTGACGTAAGTAAAAAAATTCAGCATTTTTCACGCTTTGCCTTCAATGTTGATGTGAATTTCAAGCACAGAACAGGTGAAGATTTTATAAACTGCATTGATTAGTGTTCAGCTCCTTCTTCTGAGTACGGCAATACCCCATATGCAAAGCTTTCTCGTGGTTTGTGGGAGTTACGGGTCCCAAATTGGAACATGCGCGTTTCCAGGTTCACACGTTGAATCTTCACAGCTTGCGTTACTGGTGCCATTTCTCATTTGGGCTGTGTAACACTGCTCTTTTTTAAGATTTCCCCCCAAAAGTGGATATTTTTTGAAAGTAGACACCCCAGGCTTTCATTTTAGGTGTGTTTTCAAATCTTGCAAACAGCCATTTTACCACCAAGCCTGTGAAAACTTGACGTAAGTAAAAAAATTCAGCATTTTTCACGCTTTGCCTTCAATGTTGATGTGAATTTCAAGCACAGAACAGGTGAAGATTTTATAAACTGCATTGATTCGTGTTCAGCTCCTTCTTCTGAGTACGGCAATACCCCATATGCATAGCTTTCTCATGGTTTGTGGGAGTTACGGGTCCCAAATTGGAACATGCGCGTTTCCAGGTTCACACTTTGAATCTTCACAGCTTGCGTTACTAGTGCCATTTCTCATTTGGGCTGTGTAACACTGCTCTTTTTTAAGATTTCCCCACAAAACTGGATATTTTTTGAAAGTAGACACCCCAGGCTTTCATTTTCGGTGTGTTTTCAAATCTTGCAAACAGCCATTTTACCACCAAGCCTGTGAAACTTGACATAAGTAAAAAAATTCAGCATTTTTCACGCTTTGCCTTCAATGTTCATGTGAATTTCAAGCACAGAACAGGTGAAGATTTTATAAACTGCATTGATTAGTGTTCAGCTCCTTCTTCTGAGTACGGCAACACCCCATATGCATAGCTTTCTCATGGTTTGTGGGAGTTACGGGTCCCAAATTGGAACATGCGCGTTTCCAGGTTCACACTTTGAATCTTCACAGCTTCCGTTACTGGTGCCATTTCTCATTTCGGCTGTGTAACACTGCTCTTTTTTAAGATTTCCCTCCAAAGGTGGATATTTTTTGAAAGTAGACACCCCAGGCTTTCATTTTAGGTGTGTTTTCAAATCTTGCAAACAGCCATTTTACCACCAAGCCTGTGAAAACTTGACGTAAGTAAAAAAATTCAGCATTTTTCACGCTTTGCCTTCAATGTTGATGTGAATTTCAAGCACAGAACAGGTGAAGATTTTATAAACTGCATTGATTAGTGTTCAGCTCCTTCTTCTGAGTACGGCAATACCCCATATGTATACCTTTCTCATGGTTTGTGGGAGTTACGGGTCCCAAATTGGAACATCCGCATTTCCAGGTTCACACTTTGAATCTTCACAGCTTGCGTTACTGGTGCCATTTCTCATTTGGGCTGTGTAACACTGCTCTTTTTTAAGATTTCCCCCCAAAAGTGGATATTTTTTGAAAGTAGACACCCCAGGCTTTCATTTTAGGTGCGTTTTCAAATCTTGCAAACAGCCATTTTACCACCAAGCCTGTGAAAACTTGACGTAAGTAAAAAGATTCAGCATTTTTCACGCTTTGCCTTCAATGTTGATGTGAATTTCAAGCACAGAACAGGTGAAAATTTTATAAACTGCATTGATTAGTGTTCAGCTCCTTCTTCTGAGTACGGCAATACCCCATATGCATAGCTTTCTCATGGTTTGTGGGAGTTACGGGTCCCAAATTGGAACATGCGCGTTTCCAGGTTCACACTTTGAATCTTCACAGCATGCGTTACTGGTGCCATTTCTCATTTGGGCTGTGTAACACTGCTCTTTTTTAAGATTTCCCCCCAAAAGTGGATATTTTTTGAAAGTAGACACCCCAGGCTTTCATTTTAGGTGTGTTTTCAAATCTTGCAAACAGCCATTTTACCACCAAGCCTGTGAAAACTTGACGTAAGTAAAAAAATTCAGCATTTTTCACGCTTTGCCTTCAATGTTGATGTGAATTTCAAGCACAGAACAGGTGAAGATTTTATAAACTGCATTGATTAGTGTTCAGCTCCTTCTTCTGAGTACGGCAATACCCCATATGCATAGCTTTCTCATGGTTTGTGGGAGTTACGGGTCCCAAATTGGAACATGCATGTTTCCAGGTTCACACTTTGAATCTTCACAGCTTGCGTTACTGGTGCCATTTCTCATTTGGGCTGTGTAACACTGCTCTTTTTTAAGATTTCCCTCCAAAAGTGGATATTTTTTGAAAGTAGACACCCCAGGCTTTCATTTTAGGTGTGTTTTCAAATCTTGCAAACAGCCATTTTACCACCAAGCCTGTGAAAACTTGACGTAAGTAAAAAAATTCAGCATTTTTCACTCTTTGCCTTCAATGTTGATGTGAATTTCAAGCACAGAACAGGTGAAGATTTTATAAACTGCATTGATTAGTGTTCAGCTCCTTCTTCAGAGTACGGCAATACCCCATATGCATAGCTTTCTCATGGTTTGCGGGAGTTACGGGTCCCAAATTGAAACATGCGCGTTTCCAGGTTCACACTTTGAATCTTCACAGCTTGCGTTACTGGTGCCATTTCTCATTTGGGCTGTGTAACACTGCTCTTTTTTAAGATTTCCCCCCAAAAGTGGATATTTTTTGAAAGTAGACACCCCAGGCTTTCATTTTAGGTGCGTTTTCAAATCTTGCAAATAGCCATTTTACCACCAAGCCTGTGAAAACTTGACGTAAGTAAAAAAATTCAGCATTTTTCACGCTTTGCCTTCAATGTTGATGTGAATTTCAAGCACAGAACAGGTGAAGATTTTATAAACTGCATTGATTAGTGTTCAGCTCCTTCTTCTGAGTACGGCAATACCCCATATGCATAGCTTTCTCATGGTTTGTGGGAGTTACGGGTCCCAAATTGGAACATGTGTGTTTCCAGGTTCACACTTTGAATCTTCACAGCTTGCGTTACTGGTGCCATTTCTCATTTGGGCTGTGCAACACTGCTCTTTTTTAAGATTTCCCACCAAAAGTGGATATTTTTTGAAAGTAGACACCCCAGGCTTTCATTTTAGGTGTGTTTTCAAATCTTGCAAACAGCCATTTTACCACCAAGCCTGTGAAAACTTGACGTAAGTAAAAAAATTCAGCATTTTTCACGCTTTGCCTTCAATGTTGATGTGAATTTCAAGCACAGAACAGGTGAAGATTTTATAAACTGCATTGATTAGTGTTCAGCTCCTTCTTCTGAGTACGGCAATACCCCATATGCATAGCTTTCTCATGGTTTGTGGGAGTTACGGGTCCCAAATTGGAACATGCGCGTTTCCAGGTTCACACTTTGAATCTTCACAGCTTGCGTTACTGGTGCCATTTCTCATTTGGGCTGTGTAACACTGCTCTTTTTTAAGATTTCCCCCCAAAAGTGGATATTTTTTGAAAGTAGACACCCCAGGCTTTCATTTTAGGTGCGTTTTCAAATCTTGCAAATAGCCATTTTACCACCAAGCCTGTGAAAACTTGACGTAAGTAAAAAAATTCAGCATTTTTCACGCTTTGCCTTCAATGTTGATGTGAATTTCAAGCACAGAACAGGTGAAGATTTTATAAACTGCATTGATTAGTGTTCAGCTCCTTCTTCTGAGAATGGCAATACCCCATATGCATAGCTTTCTCATGGTTTGTGGGAGTTACGGGTCCCAAATTGGAACATGTGTGTTTCCAGGTTCACACTTTGAATCTTCACAGCTTGCGTTACTGGTGCCATTTCTCATTTGGGCTGTGTAACACTGCTCTTTTTTAAGATTTCCCCCAAAAGTGGATATTTTTTGAAAGTAGACACCCCAGGCTTTCATTTTAGGTGTGTTTTCAAATCTTGCAAACAGCCATTTTACCACCAAGCCTGTGAAAACTTGACGTAAGTAAAAAAATTCAGCATTTTTCATGCTTTGCCTTCAATGTTGATGTGAATTTCAAGCACAGAACAGGTGAAGATTTTATAAACTGCATTGATTAGTGTTCAGCTCCTTCTTCTGAGTACGGCAATACCCCATATGCATAGCTTTCTCATGGTTTGTGGGAGTTACGGGTCCCAAATTGGAACATGCGCGTTTCCAGGTTCACACTTTGAATCTTCACAGCTTGCGTTACTGGTGCCATTTCTCATTTGGGCTGTGTAACACTGCTCTTTTTTAAGATTTCCCCCCAAAAGTGGATATTTTTTGAAAGTAGACACCCCAGGCTTTCATTTTAGGTGTGTTTTCAAATCTTGCAAACAGCCATTTTACCACCAAGCCTGTGAAAACTTGACGTAAGTAAAAAAATTCAGCATTTTTCACGCTTTGCCTTCATTGTTGATGTGAATTTCAAGCACAGAACAGGTGAAGATTTTATAAACTGCATTGATTAGTGTTCAGCTCCTTCTTCTGAGTACGGCAATACCCCATATGCAAAGCTTTCTCATGGTTTGTGGGAGTTACGGGTCCCAAATTGGAACATGCGCGTTTCCAGGTTCACACTTTGAATCTTCACAGCTTGCGTTACTGGTGCCATTTCTCATTTGGGCTGTGTAACACTGCTCTTTTTTAAGATTTCCCCCCAAAAGTGGATATTTTTTGAAAGTAGACACCCCAGGCTTTCATTTTAGGTGTGTTTTCAAATCTTGCAAACAGCCATTTTACCACCAAGCCTGTGAAAACTTGACGTAAGTAAAAAAATTCAGCATTTTTCACGCTTTGCCTTCAATGTTGATGTGAATTTCAAGCACAGAACAGGTGAAGATTTTATAAACTGCATTGATTAGTGTTCAGCTCCTTCTTCTGAGTACGGCAATACCCCATATGCATAGCTTTCTCATGGTTTGTGGGAGTTACGGGTCCCAAATTGGAACATGCGCGTTTCCAGGTTCACACTTTGAATCTTCACAGCTTGCGTTACTGGTGCCATTTCTCATTTGGGCTGTGTAACACAGCTCTTTTTTAAGATTTCCCCCCAAAAGTGGATATTTTTTGAAAGTAGACACCCCAGGCTTTCATTTTAGGTGCGTTTTCAAATCTTGCAAATAGCCATTTTACCACCAAGCCTGTGAAAACTTGACGTAAGTAAAAAAATTCAGCATTTTTCACGCTTTGCCTTCAATGTTGATGTGAATTTCAAGCACAGAACAGGTGAAGATTTTATAAACTGCATTGATTAGTGTTCAGCTCCTTCTTCTGAGAATGGCAATACCCCATATGCATAGCTTTCTCATGGTTTGTGGGAGTTACGGGTCCCAAATTGGAACATGTGTGTTTCCAGGTTCACACTTTGAATCTTCACAGCTTGCGTTACTGGTGCCATTTCTCATTTGGGCTGTGTAACACTGCTCTTTTTTAAGATTTCCCCCCAAAAGTGGATATTTTTTGAAAGTAGACACCCCAGGCTTTCATTTTAGGTGTGTTTTCAAATCTTGCAAACAGCCATTTTACCACCAAGCCTGTGAAAACTTGACGTAAGTAAAAAAATTCAGCATTTTTCATGCTTTGCCTTCAATGTTGATGTGAATTTCAAGCACAGAACAGGTGAAGATTTTATAAACTGCATTGATTAGTGTTCAGCTCCTTCTTCTGAGTACGGCAATACCCCATATGCATAGCTTTCTCATGGTTTGTGGGAGTTACGGGTCCCAAATTGGAACATGCGCGTTTCCAGGTTCACACTTTGAATCTTCACAGCTTGCGTTACTGGTGCCATTTCTCATTTGGGCTGTGTAACACTGCTCTTTTTTAAGATTTCCCCCCAAAAGTGGATATTTTTTGAAAGTAGACACCCCAGGCTTTCATTTTAGGTGTGTTTTCAAATCTTGCAAACAGCCATTTTACCACCAAGCCTGTGAAAACTTGACGTAAGTAAAAAAATTCAGCATTTTTCACGCTTTGCCTTCATTGTTGATGTGAATTTCAAGCACAGAACAGGTGAAGATTTTATAAACTGCATTGATTAGTGTTCAGCTCCTTCTTCTGAGTACGGCAATACCCCATATGCAAAGCTTTCTCATGGTTTGTGGGAGTTACGGGTCCCAAATTGGAACATGCGCATTTCCAGGTTCACACTTTGAATCTTCACAGCTTGCGTTACTGGTGCCATTTCTCATTTGGGCTGTGAAACACTGCTCTTTTTTAAGATTTCCCCCGAAAAGTGTATATTTTTAGTAGACACCCCAGGCTTTCATTTTAGGTGTGTTTTCAAATCTTGCAAACAGCCATTTTACCACCAAGCCTGTGAAAACTTGAGGTAAGTAAAAAAATTCAGCATTTTTCACGCTTTGCCTTCAATGTTGATGTGAATTTCAAGCACAGAACAGGTGAAGATTTTATAAACTGCATTGATTAGTGTTCAGCTCCTTCTTCTGAGTACGGCAATACCCCATATGCATAGCTTTCTCATGGTTTGTGGGAGTTACGGGTCCCAAATTGGAACATGCGCGTTTCCAGGTTCACACTTTGAATCTTCACAGCTTGCGTTACTGGTGCCATTTCTCATTTGGGCTGTGTAACACTGCTCTTTTTTAAGATTTCCCCCCAAAAGTGGATATTTTTTGAAAGTAGACACCCCAGGCTTTCATTTTAGGTGTGTTTTCAAATCTTGCAAACAGCCATTTTACCACCAAGCCTGTGAAAACTTGACGTAAGTAAAAAAATTCAGCATTTTTAACGCTTTGCCTTCAATGTTGATGTGAATTTCAAGCACAGAACAGGTGAAGATTTTATAAACTGCATTGATTAGTGTTCAGCTCCTTCTTCTGAGTACGGCAATACCCCATATGCATAGCTTTCTCATGGTTTGTGGGAGTTACGGGTCCCAAATTGGAACATGCGCGTTTCCAGGTTCACACTTTGAATCTTCACAGCTTGCGTTACTGGTGCCATTTCTCATTTGGGCTGTGTAACACTGCTCTTTTTTAAGATTTCCCCCAAAAGTGGATATTTTTTGAAAGTAGACACCCCAGGCTTTCATTTTAGGTGTGTTTTCAAATCTTGCAAACAGCCATTTTACCACCAAGACTGTGAAAACTTGACGTAAGTAAAAACATTCAGCATTTTTCACACTTTGCCTTCAATGTTGATGTGAATTTCAAGCACAGAACAGGTGAAGATTTTATAAACTGCATTTATTAGTGTTTAGCTCCTTCTTCTGAGTACGGCAATACCCCATATGTAAAGCTTTCTCGTGGTTTGTGGGAGTTACGGGTCCCAAATTGGAACATGCGCGTTTCCAGGTTCACACTTTGAATCTTCACAGCTTGCGTTACTGGTGCCATTTCTCATTTGGGCTGTGTAACACTGCTCTTTTTTAAGATTTCCCCCCAAAAGTGGATATTTTTTGAAAGTAGACACCCCAGGCTTTCATTTTAGGTGTGTTTTCAAATCTTGCAAACAGCCATTTTACCACCAAGCCTGTGAAAACTTGACGTAAGTAAAAAAATTCAGCATTTTTCACGCTTTGCCTTCAATGTTGATGTGAATTTCAAGCACAGAACAGGTGAAGATTTTATAAACTGCATTGATTAGTGTTCAGCTCCTTCTTCTGAGTACGGCAATACCCCATATGCATAGCTTTCTCATGGTTTGTGGGAGTTACGGGTCCCAAATTGGAACATGCGCGTTTCCAGGTTCACACTTTGAATCTTCACAGCTTTCGTTACTAGTGCCATTTCTCATTTGGGCTGTGTAACACTGCTCTTTTTTAAGATTTCCCCCCAAAAGTGGATATTTTTTGAAAGTAGACACCCCAGGCTTTCATTTTAGGTGTGTTTTCAAATCTTGCAAACAGCCATTTTACCACCAAGCCTGTGAAACTTGACGTAACTAAAAAAATTCAGCATTTTTCACGCTTTGCCTTCAATGTTGATGTGAATTTCAAGCACAGAACAGGTGAAGATTTTATAAACTCCATTGATTAGTGTTCAGCTCCTTCTTCTGAGTACGGCAATACCCCATATGCATAGCTTTCTCATGGTTTGTGGGAGTTACGGGTCCCAAAATTGGAAAATGCGCGTTTCCAGGTTCACACTTTGAATCTTCACAGCTTGCGTTACTGGTGCCATTTCTCATTTGGGCTGTGTAACACTGCTCTTTTTTAAGATTTCCCTCCAAAAGTGGATATTTTTTGAAAGTAGACACCCCAGGCTTTCATTTTAGGTGTGTTTTCAAATCTTGCAAACAGCCATTTTACCACCAAGCCTGTGAAAACTTGACGTAAGTAAAAAAATTCAGCATTTTTCACGCTTTGCCTTCAATGTTGATGTGAATTTCAAGCACAAAACAGGTGAAGATTTAATAAACTGCATTGATTAGTGTTCAGCTCCTTCTTCTGAGTACGGCAATACCCCATATGCATAGCTTTCTCATGGTTTGTGGGAGTTACGGGTCCCAAACTGGAACATCCGCGTTTCCAGGTTCACACTTTGAATCTTCACAGCTTGCGTTACTGGTGCCATTTCTCATTTGGGCTGTGTAACACTGCTCTTTTTTAAGATTTCCCCCCAAAAGTGGATATTTTTTGAAAGTAGACACCCCAGGCTTTCATTTTAGGTGTGTTTTCAAATCTTGCAAACAGCCATTTTACCACCAAGCCTGTGAAAACTTGACGTAAGTAAAAAAATTCAGCATTTTTCACGCTTTGCCTTCAATGTTGATGTGAATTTCAAGCACAGAACAGGTGAAGATTTTATAAACTGCATTGATTAGTGTTCAGCTCCTTCTTCTGAGTACGGCAATACCCCATATGCAAAGCTTTCTCGTGGTTTGTGGGAGTTACGGGTCCCAAATTGGAACATGCGCGTTTCCAGGTTCACACGTTGAATCTTCACAGCTTGCGTTACTGGTGCCATTTCTCATTTGGGCTGTGTAACACTGCTCTTTTTTAAGATTTCCCCCCAAAAGTGGATATTTTTTGAAAGTAGACACCCCAGGCTTTCATTTTAGGTGTGTTTTCAAATCTTGCAAACAGCCATTTTACCACCAAGCCTGTGAAAACTTGACGTAAGTAAAAAAATTCAGCATTTTTCACGCTTTGCCTTCAATGTTGATGTGAATTTCAAGCACAGAACAGGTGAAGATTTTATAAACTGCATTGATTAGTGTTCAGCTCCTTCTTCTGAGTACGGCAATACCCCATATGCATAGCTTTCTCATGGTTTGTGGGAGTTACGGGTCCCAAATTGGAACATGCGCGTTTCCAGGTTCACACTTTGAATCTTCACAGCTTGCGTTACTAGTGCCATTTCTCATTTGGGCTGTGTAACACTGCTCTTTTTTAAGATTTCCACCCAAAAGTGGATATTTTTTGAAAGTAGACACCCCAGGCTTTCATTTTAGGTGTGTTTTCAAATCTTGCAAACAGCCATTTTACCACCAAGCCTGTGAAACTTGACGTAACTAAAAAAATTCAGCATTTTTCACGCTTTGCCTTCAATGTTGATGTGAATTTCAAGCACAGAACAGGTGAAGATTTTATAAACTGCATTGATTAGTGTTCAGCTCCTTCTTCTGAGTACGGCAATACCCCATATGCATAGCTTTCTCATGGTTTGTGGGAGTTACGGGTCCCAAATTGGAACATGCGCGTTTCCAGGTTCACACTTTGAATCTTCACAGCTTGCGTTACTGGTGCCATTTCTCATTTGGGCTGTGTAACACTGCTCTTTTTTAAGATTTCCCCCCAAAAGTGGATATTTTTTGAAAGTAGACACCCCAGGCTTTCATTTTAGGTGTGTTTTCAAATCTTGCAAACAGCCATTTTACCACCAAGCCTGTGAAAACTTGACGTAAGTAAAAAAATTCAGCATTTTTCACGCTTTGCCTTCAATGTTGATGTGAATTTCAAGCACAGAACAGGTGAAGATTTTATAAACTGCATTGATTAGTGTTCAGCTCCTTCTTCTGAGTACGGCAATACCCCATATGCAAAGCTTTCTCATGGTTTGTGGGAGTTACGGGTCCCAAATTGGAACATGCGCGTTTCCAGGTTCACACTTTGAATCTTCACAGCTTGCGTTACTGGTGCCATTTCTCATTTGGGCTGTGAAACACTGCTCTTTTTTAAGATTTCCCCCGAAAAGTGTATATTTTTAGTAGACACCCCAGGCTTTCATTTTAGGTGTGTTTTCAAATCTTGCAAACAGCCATTTTACCACCAAGCCTGTGAAAACTTGAGGTAAGTAAAAAAATTCAGCATTTTTCACGCTTTGCCTTCAATGTTGATGTGAATTTCAAGCACAGAACAGGTGAAGATTTTATAAACTGCATTGATTAGTGTTCAGCTCCTTCTTCTGAGTACGGCAATACCCCATATGCATAGCTTTCTCATGGTTTGTGGGAGTTACGGGTCCCAAATTGGAACATGCGCGTTTCCAGGTTCACACTTTGAATCTTCACAGCTTGCGTTACTGGTGCCATTTCTCATTTGGGCTGTGTAACACTGCTCTTTTTTAAGATTTCCCCCCAAAAGTGGATATTTTTTGAAAGTAGACACCCCAGGCTTTCATTTTAGGTGTGTTTTCAAATCTTGCAAACAGCCATTTTACCACCAAGCCTGTGAAAACTTGACGTAAGTAAAAAAATTCAGCATTTTTAACGCTTTGCCTTCAATGTTGATGTGAATTTCAAGCACAGAACAGGTGAAGATTTTATAAACTGCATTGATTAGTGTTCAGCTCCTTCTTCTGAGTACGGCAATACCCCATATGCATAGCTTTCTCATGGTTTGTGGGAGTTACGGGTCCCAAATTGGAACATGCGCGTTTCCAGGTTCACACTTTGAATCTTCACAGCTTGCGTTACTGGTGCCATTTCTCATTTGGGCTGTGTAACACTGCTCTTTTTTAAGATTTCCCCCCAAAAGAGGATATTTTTTGAAAGTAGACACCCCAGGCTTTCATTTTAGGTGTGTTTTCAAATCTTGCAAACAGCCATTTTACCACCAAGCCTGTGAAAACTTGACGTAAGTAAAAAAATTCAGCATTTTTCACACTTTGCCTTCAATGTTGATGTGAATTTCAAGCACAGAACAGGTGAAGATTTTATAAACTGCATTTAGTAGTGTTTAGCTCCTTCTTCTGAGTACGGCAATACCCCATATGTAAAGCTTTCTCGTGGTTTGTGGGAGTTACGGGTCCCAAATTGGAACATGCGCGTTTCCAGGTTCACACGTTGAATCTTCACAGCTTGCGTTACTGGTGCCATTTCTCATTTGGGCTGTGTAACACTGCTCTTTTTTAAGATTTCCCCCCAAAAGTGGATATTTTTTGAAAGTAGACACCCCAGGCTTTCATTTTAGGTGTGTTTTCAAATCTTGCAAACAGCCATTTTACCACCAAGCCTGTGAAAACTTGACGTAAGTAAAAAAATTCAGCATTTTTCACGCTTTGCCTTCAATGTTGATGTGAATTTCAAGCACAGAAGAGGTGAAGATTTTATAAACTGCATTGATTAGTGTTCAGCTCCTTCTTCTGAGTACGGCAATACCCCATATGCATAGCTTTCTCATGGTTTGTGGGAGTTACGGGTCCCAAATTGGAACATGCGCGTTTCCAGGTTCACACTTTGAATCTTCACAGCTTTCGTTACTAGTGCCATTTCTCATTTGGGCTGTGTAACACTGCTCTTTTTTAAGATTTCCCCCCAAAAGTGGATATTTTTTGAAAGTAGACACCCCAGGCTTTCATTTTAGGTGTGTTTTCAAATCTTGCAAACAGCCATTTTACCACCAAGCCTGTGAAACTTGACGTAACTAAAAAAATTCAGCATTTTTCACGCTTTGCCTTCAATGTTGATGTGAATTTCAAGCACAGAACAGGTGAAGATTTTATAAACTGCATTGATTAGTGTTCAGCTCCTTCTTCTGAGTACGGCAATACCCCATATGCATAGCTTTCTCATGGTTTGTGGGAGTTACGGGTTCCAAAATTGGAAAATGCGCGTTTCCAGGTTCACACTTTGAATCTTCACAGCTTGCGTTACTGGTGCCATTTCTCATTTGGGCTGTGTAACACTGCTCTTTTTTAAGATTTCCCTCCAAAAGTGGATATTTTTTGAAAGTAGACACCCCAGGCTTTCATTTTAGGTGTGTTTTCAAATCTTGCAAACAGCCATTTTACCACCAAGCCTGTGAAAACTTGACGTAAGTAAAAAAATTCAGCATTTTTCACGCTTTGCCTTCAATGTTGATGTGAATTTCAAGCACAGAACAGGTGAAGATTTTATAAACTGCATTGATTAGTGTTCAGCTCCTTCTTCTGAGTACGGCAATACCCCATATGCATAGCTTTCTCATGGTTTGTGGGAGTTACGGGTCCCAAATTGGAACATCCGCGTTTCCAGGTTCACACTTTGAATCTTCACAGCTTGCGTTACTGGTGCCATTTCTCATTTGGGCTGTGTAACACTGCTCTTTTTTAAGATTTCCCCCCAAAAGTGGATATTTTTTGAAAGTAGACACCCCAGGCTTTCATTTTAGGTGTGTTTTCAAATCTTGCAAACAGCCATTTTACCACCAAGCCTGTGAAAACTTGACGTAAGTAAAAAAATTCAGCATTTTTCACGCTTTGCCTTCAATGTTGATGTGAATTTCAAGCACAGAACAGGTGAAGATTTTATAAACTGCATTGATTAGTGTTCAGCTCCTTCTTCTGAGTACGGCAATACCCCATATGCAAAGCTTTCTCGTGGTTTGTGGGAGTTACGGGTCCCAAATTGGAACATGCGCGTTTCCAGGTTCACACGTTGAATCTTCACAGCTTGCGTTACTGGTGCCATTTCTCATTTGGGCTGTGTAACACTGCTCTTTTTTAAGATTTCCCCCCAAAAGTGGATATTTTTTGAAAGTAGACACCCCAGGCTTTCATTTTAGGTGTGTTTTCAAATCTTGCAAACAGCCATTTTACCACCAAGCCTGTGAAAACTTGACGTAAGTAAAAAAATTCAGCATTTTTCACGCTTTGCCTTCAATGTTGATGTGAATTTCAAGCACAGAACAGGTGAAGATTTTATAAACTGCATTGATTAGTGTTCAGCTCCTTCTTCTGAGTACGGCAATACCCCATATGCATAGCTTTCTCATGGTTTGTGGGAGTTACGGGTCCCAAATTGGAACATGCGCGTTTCCAGGTTCACACTTTGAATCTTCACAGCTTGCGTTACTAGTGCCATTTCTCATTTGGGCTGTGTAACACTGCTCTTTTTTAAGATTTCCACCCAAAAGTGGATATTTTTTGAAAGTAGACACCCCAGGCTTTCATTTTAGGTGTGTTTTCAAATCTTGCAAACAGCCATTTTACCACCAAGCCTGTGAAACTTGACGTAACTAAAAAAATTCAGCATTTTTCACGCTTTGCCTTCAATGTTGATGTGAATTTCAAGCACAGAACAGGTGAAGATTTTATAAACTGCATTGATTAGTGTTCAGCTCCTTCTTCTGAGTACGGCAATACCCCATATGCATAGCTTTCTCATGGTTTGTGGGAGTTACGGGTCCCAAATTGGAACATGCGCGTTTCCAGGTTCACACTTTGAATCTTCACAGCTTGCGTTACTGGTGCCATTTCTCATTTGGGCTGTGTAACACTGCTCTTTTTTAAGATTTCCCTCCAAAAGTGGATATTTTTTGAAAGTAGACACCCCAGGCTTTCATTTTAGGTGTGTTTTCAAATCTTGCAAACAGCCATTTTACCACCAAGCCTGTGAAAACTTGACGTAAGTAAAAAGATTCAGCATTTTTCACGCTTTGCCTTCAATGTTGATGTGAATTTCAAGCACAGAACAGGTGAAGATTTTATAAACTGCATTGATTAGTGTTCAGCTCCTTCTTCTGAGTACGGCAATACCCCATATGCATAGCTTTCTCATGGTTTGTGGGAGTTACGGGTCCCAAATTGGAACATGCGCGTTTCCAGGTTCACACTTTGAATCTTCACAGCTTGCGTTACTGGTGCCATTTCTCATTTGGGCTGTGTAACACTGCTCTTTTTTAAGATTTCCCCCCAAAAGTGGATATTTTTCGAAAGTAGACACCCCAGGCTTTCATTTTAGGTGTGTTTTCAAATCTTGCAAACAGCCATTTTACCACCAAGACTGTGAAAACTTGACGTAAGTAAAAAAATTCAGCATTTTTAACGCTTTGCCTTCAATGTTGATGTGAATTTCAAGCACAGAACAGGTGAAGATTTTATAAACTGCATTGATTAGTGTTCAGCTCCTTCTTCTGAGTACGGCAATACCCCATATGCATAGCTTTCTCATGGTTTGTGGGAGTTACGGGTCCCAAATTGGAACATGCGCGTTTCCAGGTTCACACTTTGAATCTTCACAGCTTGCGTTACTGGTGCCATTTCTCATTTGGGCTGTGTAACACTGCTCTTTTTTAAGATTTCCCCCCAAAAGTGGATATTTTTTGAAAGTAGACACCCCAGGCTTTCATTTTAGGTGTGTTTTCAAATCTTGCAAACAGCCATTTTACCACCAAGCCTGTGAAAACTTGACGTAAGTAAAAAAATTCAGCATTTTTCACGCTTTGCCTTCAATGTTGATGTGAATTTCAAGCACAGAACAGGTGAAGATTTTATAAACTGCATTGA
The DNA here is from genome assembly GCA_037306005.1 of Rhinophrynus dorsalis. Classification (NCBI taxonomy): domain Eukaryota; kingdom Metazoa; phylum Chordata; class Amphibia; order Anura; family Rhinophrynidae; genus Rhinophrynus; species Rhinophrynus dorsalis. The sequence goes on from CM074718.1 coordinate 61,624,316, forward strand.
TTAGTGTTCAGCTCCTTCTTCTGAGTACGGCAATACCCCATTTGCAAAGCTTTCTCATGGTTTGTGGGAGTTACGGGTCCCAAATTGGAACATGCGCGTTTCCAGGTTCACACTTTGAATCTTCACAGCTTGCGTTACTGGTGCCATTTCTCATTTGGGCTGTGAAACACTGCTCTTTTTTAAGATTTCCCCCGAAAAGTGTATATTTTTAGTAGACACCCCAGGCTTTCATTTTAGGTGTGTTTTCAAATTTTGCAAACAGCCATTTTACCACCAAGCCTGTGAAAACTTGAGGTAAGTAAAAAAATTCAGCATTTTTCACGCTTTGCCTTCAATGTTGATGTGAATTTCAAGCACAGAACAGGTGAAGATTTTATAAACTGCATTGATTAGTGTTCAGCTCCTTCTTCTGAGTACGGCAATACCCCATATGCATAGCTTTCTCATGGTTTGTGGGAGTTACGGGTCCCAAATTGGAACATGCGCGTTTCCAGGTTCACACTTTGAATCTTCACAGCTTGCGTTACTGGTGCCATTTCTCATTTGGGCTGTGTAACACTGCTCTTTTTTAAGATTTCCCCCCAAAAGTGGATATTTTTTGAAAGTAGACACCCCAGGCTTTCATTTTAGGTGTGTTTTCAAATCTTGCAAACAGCCATTTTACCACCAAGCCTGTGAAAACTTGACGTAAGTAAAAAAATTCAGCATTTTTAACGCTTTGCCTTCAATGTTGATGTGAATTTCAAGCACAGAACAGGTGAAGATTTTATAAACTGCATTGATTAGTGTTCAGCTCCTTCTTCTGAGTACGGCAATACCCCATATGCATAGCTTTCTCATGGTTTGTGGGAGTTACGGGTCCCAAATTGGAACATGCGCGTTTCCAGGTTCACACTTTGAATCTTCACAGCTTGCGTTACTGGTGCCATTTCTCATTTGGGCTGTGTAACACTGCTCTTTTTTAAGATTTCCCCCCAAAAGTGGATATTTTTTGAAAGTAGACACCCCAGGCTTTCATTTTAGGTGTGTTTTCAAATCTTGCAAACAGCCATTTTACCACCAAGCCTGTGAAAACTTGACGTAAGTAAAAAAATTCAGCATTTTTCACACTTTGCCTTCAATGTTGATGTGAATTTCAAGCACAGAACAGGTGAAGATTTTATAAACTGCATTTATTAGTGTTTAGCTCCTTCTTCTGAGTACGGCAATACCCCATATGTAAAGCTTTCTCGTGGTTTGTGGGAGTTACGGGTCCCAAATTGGAACATGCGCGTTTCCAGGTTCACACGTTGAATCTTCACAGCTTGCGTTACTGGTGCCATTTCTCATTTGGGCTGTGTAACACTGCTCTTTTTTAAGATTTCCCCCCAAAAGTGGATATTTTTTGAAAGTAGACACCCCAGGCTTTCATTTTAGGTGTGTTTTCAAATCTTGCAAACAGCCATTTTACCACCAAGCCTGTGAAAACTTGACGTAAGTAAAAAAATTCAGCATTTTTCACGCTTTGCCTTCAATGTTGATGTGAATTTCAAGCACAGAAGAGGTGAAGATTTTATAAACTGCATTGATTAGTGTTCAGCTCCTTCTTCTGAGTACGGCAATACCCCATATGCATAGCTTTCTCATGGTTTGTGGGAGTTACGGGTCCCAAATTGGAACATGCGCGTTTCCAGGTTCACACTTTGAATCTTCACAGCTTTCGTTACTAGTGCCATTTCTCATTTGGGCTGTGTAACACTGCTCTTTTTTAAGATTTCCCCCCAAAAGTGGATATTTTTTGAAAGTAGACACCCCAGGCTTTCATTTTAGGTGTGTTTTCAAATCTTGCAAACAGCCATTTTACCACCAAGCCTGTGAAACTTGACGTAACTAAAAAAATTCAGCATTTTTCACGCTTTGCCTTCAATGTTGATGTGAATTTCAAGCACAGAACAGGTGAAGATTTTATAAACTGCATTGATTAGTGTTCAGCTCCTTCTTCTGAGTACGGCAATACCCCATATGCATAGCTTTCTCATGGTTTGTGGGAGTTACGGGTCCCAAAATTGGAAAATGCGCGTTTCCAGGTTCACACTTTGAATCTTCACAGCTTGCGTTACTGGTGCCATTTCTCATTTGGGCTGTGTAACACTGCTCTTTTTTAAGATTTCCCTCCAAAAGTGGATATTTTTTGAAAGTAGACACCCCAGGCTTTCATTTTAGGTGTGTTTTCAAATCTTGCAAACAGCCATTTTACCACCAAGCCTGTGAAAACTTGACGTAAGTAAAAAAATTCAGCATTTTTCACGATTTGCCTTCAATGTTGATGTGAATTTCAAGCACAGAACAGGTGAAGATTTTATAAACTGCATTGATTAGTGTTCAGCTCCTTCTTCTGAGTACGGCAATACCCCATATGCATAGCTTTCTCATGGTTTGTGGGAGTTACGGGTCCCAAATTGGAACATGCGCGTTTCCAGGTTCACACTTTGAATCTTCACAGCTTGCGTTACTGGTGCCATTTCTCATTTGGGCTGTGTAACACTGCTCTTTTTTAAGATTTCCCCCCAAAAGTGGATATTTTTTGAAAGTAGACACCCCAGGCTTTCATTTTAGGTGTGTTTTCAAATCTTGCAAACAGCCATTTTACCACCAAGCCTGTGAAAACTTGACGTAAGTAAAAAAATTCAGCATTTTTCACGCTTTGCCTTCAATGTTGATGTGAATTTCAAGCACAGAACAGGTGAAGATTTTATAAACTGCATTGATTAGTGTTCAGCTCCTTCTTCTGAGTACGGCAATACCCCATATGCAAAGCTTTCTCGTGGTTTGTGGGAGTTACGGGTCCCAAATTGGAACATGCGCGTTTCCAGGTTCACACGTTGAATCTTCACAGCTTGCGTTACTGGTGCCATTTCTCATTTGGGCTGTGTAACACTGCTCTTTTTTAAGATTTCCCCCCAAAAGTGGATATTTTTTGAAAGTAGACACCCCAGGCTTTCATTTTAGGTGTGTTTTCAAATCTTGCAAACAGCCATTTTACCACCAAGCCTGTGAAAACTTGACGTAAGTAAAAAAATTCAGCATTTTTCACGCTTTGCCTTCAATGTTGATGTGAATTTCAAGCACAGAACAGGTGAAGATTTTATAAACTGCATTGATTAGTGTTCAGCTCCTTCTTCTGAGTACGGCAATACCCCATATGCATAGCTTTCTCATGGTTTGTGGGAGTTACGGGTCCCAAATTGGAACATGCGCGTTTCCAGGTTCACACTTTGAATCTTCACAGCTTGCGTTACTAGTGCCATTTCTCATTTGGGCTGTGTAACACTGCTCTTTTTTAAGATTTCCACCCAAAAGTGGATATTTTTTGAAAGTAGACACCCCAGGCTTTCATTTTAGGTGTGTTTTCAAATCTTGCAAACAGCCATTTTACCACCAAGCCTGTGAAACTTGACGTAACTAAAAAAATTCAGCATTTTTCACGCTTTGCCTTCAATGTTGATGTGAATTTCAAGCACAGAACAGGTGAAGATTTTATAAACTGCATTGATTAGTGTTCAGCTCCTTCTTCTGAGTACAGCAATACCCCATATGCATAGCTTTCTCATGGTTTGTGGGAGTTACGGGTCCCAAATTGGAACATGCGCGTTTCCAGGTTCACACTTTGAATCTTCACAGCTTGCGTTACTGGTGCCATTTCTCATTTGGGCTGTGTAACACTGCTCTTTTTTAAGATTTCCCCCCAAAAGTGGATATTTTTCGAAAGTAGACACCCCAGGCTTTCATTTTAGGTGTGTTTTCAAATCTTGCAAACAGCCATTTTACCACCAAGACTGTGAAAACTTGACGTAAGTAAAAAAATTCAGCATTTTTAACGCTTTGCCTTCAATGTTGATGTGAATTTCAAGCACAGAACAGGTGAAGATTTTATAAACTGCATTGATTAGTGTTCAGCTCCTTCTTCTGAGTACGGCAATACCCCATATGCATAGCTTTCTCATGGTTTGTGGGAGTTACGGGTCCCAAATTGGAACATGCGCGTTTCCAGGTTCACACTTTGAATCTTCACAGCTTGCGTTACTGGTGCCATTTCTCATTTGGGCTGTGTAACACTGCTCTTTTTTAAGATTTCCCCCCAAAAGTGGATATTTTTTGAAAGTAGACACCCCAGGCTTTCATTTTAGGTGTGTTTTCAAATCTTGCAAACAGCCATTTTACCACCAAGCCTGTGAAAACTTGACGTAAGTAAAAAAATTCAGCATTTTTCACACTTTGCCTTCAATGTTGATGTGAATTTCAAGCACAGAACAGGTGAAGATTTTATAAACTGCATTTATTAGTGTTTAGCTCCTTCTTCTGAGTACGGCAATACCCCATATGTAAAGCTTTCTCGTGGTTTGTGGGAGTTACGGGTCCCAAATTGGAACATGCGCGTTTCCAGGTTCACACGTTGAATCTTCACAGCTTGCGTTACTGGTGCCATTTCTCATTTGGGCTGTGTAACACTGCTCTTTTTTAAGATTTCCCCCCAAAAGTGGATATTTTTTGAAAGTAGACACCCCAGGCTTTCATTTTAGGTGTGTTTTCAAATCTTGCAAACAGCCATTTTACCACCAAGCCTGTGAAAACTTGACGTAAGTAAAAAAATTCAGCATTTTTCACGCTTTGCCTTCAATGTTGATGTGAATTTCAAGCACAGAACAGGTGAAGATTTTATAAACTGCATTGATTAGTGTTCAGCTCCTTCTTCTGAGTACGGCAATACCCCATATGCATAGCTTTCTCATGGTTTGTGGGAGTTACGGGTCCCAAATTGGAACATGCGCGTTTCCAGGTTCACACTTTGAATCTTCACAGCTTTCGTTACTGGTGCCATTTCTCATTTGGGCTGTGTAACACTGCTCTTTTTTAAGATTTCCCCCAAAAGTGGATATTTTTTGAAAGTAGACACCCCAGGCTTTCATTTTAGGTGTGTTTTCAAATCTTGCAAACAGCCATTTTACCACCAAGCCTGCGAAACTTGACGTAACTAAAAAAATTCAGCATTTTTCACGCTTTGCCTTCAATGTTGATGTGAATTTCAAGCACAGAACAGGTGAAGATTTTATAAACTGCATTGATTAGTGTTCAGCTCCTTCTTCTGAGTACGGCAATACCCCATATGCATAGCTTTCTCATGGTTTGTGGGAGTTACGGGTCCCAAATTGGAAAATGCGCGTTTCCAGGTTCACACTTTGAATCTTCACAGCTTGCGTTACTGGTGCCATTTCTCATTTGGGCTGTGTAACACTGCTCTTTTTTAAGATTTCCCTCCAAAAGTGGATATTTTTTGAAAGTAGACACCCCAGGCTTTCATTTTAGGTGTGTTTTCAAATCTTGCAAACAGCCATTTTACCACCAAGCCTGTGAAAACTTGACGTAAGTAAAAAAATTCAGCATTTTTCACGCTTTGCCTTCAATGTTGATGTGAATTTCAAGCACAGAACAGGTGAAGATTTTATAAACTGCATTGATTAGTGTTCAGCTCCTTCTTCTGAGTACGGCAATACCCCATATGCATAGCTTTCTCATGGTTTGTGGGAGTTACGGGTCCCAAATTGGAACATCCGCGTTTCCAGGTTCACACTTTGAATCTTCACAGCTTGCGTTACTGGTGCCATTTCTCATTTGGGCTGTGTAACACTGCTCTTTTTTAAGATTTCCCCCCAAAAGTGGATATTTTTTGAAAGTAGACACCCCAGGCTTTCATTTTAGGTGTGTTTTCAAATCTTGCAAACAGCCATTTTACCACCAAGCCTGTGAAAACTTGACGTAAGTAAAAAAATTCAGCATTTTTCACGCTTTGCCTTCAATGTTGATGTGAATTTCAAGCACAGAACAGGTGAAGATTTTATAAACTGCATTGATTAGTGTTCAGCTCCTTCTTCTGAGTACGGCAATACCCCATATGCAAAGCTTTCTCGTGGTTTGTGGGAGTTACGGGTCCCAAATTGGAACATGCGCGTTTCCAGGTTCACACGTTGAATCTTCACAGCTTGCGTTACTGGTGCCATTTCTCATTTGGGCTGTGTAACACTGCTCTTTTTTAAGATTTCCCCCCAAAAGTGGATATTTTTTGAAAGTAGACACCCCAGGCTTTCATTTTAGGTGTGTTTTCAAATCTTGCAAACAGCCATTTTACCACCAAGCCTGTGAAAACTTGACGTAAGTAAAAAAATTCAGCATTTTTCACGCTTTGCCTTCAATGTTGATGTGAATTTCAAGCACAGAACAGGTGAAGATTTTATAAACTGCATTGATTAGTGTTCAGCTCCTTCTTCTGAGTACGGCAATACCCCATATGCATAGCTTTCTCATGGTTTGTGGGAGTTACGGGTCCCAAATTGGAACATGCGCGTTTCCAGGTTCACACTTTGAATCTTCACAGCTTGCGTTACTGGTGCCATTTCTCATTTGGGCTGTGTAACACTGCTCTTTTTTAAGATTTCCCTCCAAAAGTGGATATTTTTTGAAAGTAGACACCCCAGGCTTTCATTTTAGGTGTGTTTTCAAATCTTGCAAACAGCCATTTTACCACCAAGCCTGTGAAAACTTGACGTAAGTAAAAAAATTCAGCATTTTTCACGATTTGCCTTCAATGTTGATGTGAATTTCAAGCACAGAACAGGTGAAGATTTTATAAACTGCATTGATTAGTGTTCAGCTCCTTCTTCTGAGTACGGCAATACCCCATATGCATAGCTTTCTCATGGTTTGTGGGAGTTACGGGTCCCAAATTGGAACATGCGCGTTTCCAGGTTCACACTTTGAATCTTCACAGCTTGCGTTACTGGTGCCATTTCTCATTTGGGCTGTGTAACACTGCTCTTTTTTAAGATTTCCCCCCAAAAGTGGATATTTTTTGAAAGTAGACACCCCAGGCTTTCATTTTAGGTGTGTTTTCAAATCTTGCAAACAGCCATTTTACCACCAAGCCTGTGAAAACTTGACGTAAGTAAAAAAATTCAGCATTTTTCACGCTTTGCCTTCATTGTTGATGTGAATTTCAAGCACAGAACAGGTGAAGATTTTATAAACTGCATTGATTAGTGTTCAGCTCCTTCTTCTGAGTACGGCAATACCCCATATGCAAAGCTTTCTCATGGTTTGTGGGAGTTACGGGTCCCAAATTGGAACATGCGCATTTCCAGGTTCACACTTTGAATCTTCACAGCTTGCGTTACTGGTGCCATTTCTCATTTGGGCTGTGAAACACTGCTCTTTTTTAAGATTTCCCCCGAAAAGTGTATATTTTTAGTAGACACCCCAGGCTTTCATTTTAGGTGTGTTTTCAAATCTTGCAAACAGCCATTTTACCACCAAGCCTGTGAAAACTTGAGGTAAGTAAAAAAATTCAGCATTTTTCACGCTTTGCCTTCAATGTTGATGTGAATTTCAAGCACAGAACAGGTGAAGATTTTATAAACTGCATTGATTAGTGTTCAGCTCCTTCTTCTGAGTACGGCAATACCCCATATGCATAGCTTTCTCATGGTTTGTGGGAGTTACGGGTCCCAAATTGGAACATGCGCGTTTCCAGGTTCACACTTTGAATCTTCACAGCTTGCGTTACTGGTGCCATTTCTCATTTGGGCTGTGTAACACTGCTCTTTTTTAAGATTTCCCCCAAAAGTGGATATTTTTTGAAAGTAGACACCCCAGGCTTTCATTTTAGGTGTGTTTTCAAATCTTGCAAACAGCCATTTTACCACCAAGCCTGTGAAAACTTGACGTAAGTAAAAAAATTCAGCATTTTTAACGCTTTGCCTTCAATGTTGATGTGAATTTCAAGCACAGAACAGGTGAAGATTTTATAAACTGCATTGATTAGTGTTCAGCTCCTTCTTCTGAGTACGGCAATACCCCATATGCATAGCTTTCTCATGGTTTGTGGGAGTTACGGGTCCCAAATTGGAACATGCGCGTTTCCAGGTTCACACTTTGAATCTTCACAGCTTGCGTTACTGGTGCCATTTCTCATTTGGGCTGTGTAACACTGCTCTTTTTTAAGATTTCCCCCCAAAAGTGGATATTTTTTGAAAGTAGACACCCCAGGCTTTCATTTTAGGTGTGTTTTCAAATCTTGCAAACAGCCATTTTACCACCAAGACTGTGAAAACTTGACGTAAGTAAAAACATTCAGCATTTTTCACACTTTGCCTTCAATGTTGATGTGAATTTCAAGCACAGAACAGGTGAAGATTTTATAAACTGCATTTATTAGTGTTTAGCTCCTTCTTCTGAGTACGGCAATACCCCATATGTAAAGCTTTCTCGTGGTTTGTGGGAGTTACGGGTCCCAAATTGGAACATGCGCGTTTCCAGGTTCACACTTTGAATCTTCACAGCTTGCGTTACTGGTGCCATTTCTCATTTGGGCTGTGTAACACTGCTCTTTTTTAAGATTTCCCCCCAAAAGTGGATATTTTTTGAAAGTAGACACCCCAGGCTTTCATTTTAGGTGTGTTTTCAAATCTTGCAAACAGCCATTTTACCACCAAGCCTGTGAAAACTTGACGTAAGTAAAAAAATTCAGCATTTTTCACGCTTTGCCTTCAATGTTGATGTGAATTTCAAGCACAGAACAGGTGAAGATTTTATAAACTGCATTGATTAGTGTTCAGCTCCTTCTTCTGAGTACGGCAATACCCCATATGCATAGCTTTCTCATGGTTTGTGGGAGTTACGGGTCCCAAATTGGAACATGCGCGTTTCCAGGTTCACACTTTGAATCTTCACAGCTTTCGTTACTAGTGCCATTTCTCATTTGGGCTGTGTAACACTGCTCTTTTTTAAGATTTCCCCCCAAAAGTGGATATTTTTTGAAAGTAGACACCCCAGGCTTTCATTTTAGGTGTGTTTTCAAATCTTGCAAACAGCCATTTTACCACCAAGCCTGTGAAACTTGACGTAACTAAAAAAATTCAGCATTTTTCACGCTTTGCCTTCAATGTTGATGTGAATTTCAAGCACAGAACAGGTGAAGATTTTATAAACTCCATTGATTAGTGTTCAGCTCCTTCTTCTGAGTACGGCAATACCCCATATGCATAGCTTTCTCATGGTTTGTGGGAGTTACGGGTCCCAAAATTGGAAAATGCGCGTTTCCAGGTTCACACTTTGAATCTTCACAGCTTGCGTTACTGGTGCCATTTCTCATTTGGGCTGTGTAACACTGCTCTTTTTTAAGATTTCCCTCCAAAAGTGGATATTTTTTGAAAGTAGACACCCCAGGCTTTCATTTTAGGTGTGTTTTCAAATCTTGCAAACAGCCATTTTACCACCAAGCCTGTGAAAACTTGACGTAAGTAAAAAAATTCAGCATTTTTCACGCTTTGCCTTCAATGTTGATGTGAATTTCAAGCACAAAACAGGTGAAGATTTAATAAACTGCATTGATTAGTGTTCAGCTCCTTCTTCTGAGTACGGCAATACCCCATATGCATAGCTTTCTCATGGTTTGTGGGAGTTACGGGTCCCAAACTGGAACATCCGCGTTTCCAGGTTCACACTTTGAATCTTCACAGCTTGCGTTACTGGTGCCATTTCTCATTTGGGCTGTGTAACACTGCTCTTTTTTAAGATTTCCCCCCAAAAGTGGATATTTTTTGAAAGTAGACACCCCAGGCTTTCATTTTAGGTGTGTTTTCAAATCTTGCAAACAGCCATTTTACCACCAAGCCTGTGAAAACTTGACGTAAGTAAAAAAATTCAGCATTTTTCACGCTTTGCCTTCAATGTTGATGTGAATTTCAAGCACAGAACAGGTGAAGATTTTATAAACTGCATTGATTAGTGTTCAGCTCCTTCTTCTGAGTACGGCAATACCCCATATGCAAAGCTTTCTCGTGGTTTGTGGGAGTTACGGGTCCCAAATTGGAACATGCGCGTTTCCAGGTTCACACGTTGAATCTTCACAGCTTGCGTTACTGGTGCCATTTCTCATTTGGGCTGTGTAACACTGCTCTTTTTTAAGATTTCCCCCCAAAAGTGGATATTTTTTGAAAGTAGACACCCCAGGCTTTCATTTTAGGTGTGTTTTCAAATCTTGCAAACAGCCATTTTACCACCAAGCCTGTGAAAACTTGACGTAAGTAAAAAAATTCAGCATTTTTCACGCTTTGCCTTCAATGTTGATGTGAATTTCAAGCACAGAACAGGTGAAGATTTTATAAACTGCATTGATTAGTGTTCAGCTCCTTCTTCTGAGTACGGCAATACCCCATATGCATAGCTTTCTCATGGTTTGTGGGAGTTACGGGTCCCAAATTGGAACATGCGCGTTTCCAGGTTCACACTTTGAATCTTCACAGCTTGCGTTACTAGTGCCATTTCTCATTTGGGCTGTGTAACACTGCTCTTTTTTAAGATTTCCACCCAAAAGTGGATATTTTTTGAAAGTAGACACCCCAGGCTTTCATTTTAGGTGTGTTTTCAAATCTTGCAAACAGCCATTTTACCACCAAGCCTGTGAAACTTGACGTAACTAAAAAAATTCAGCATTTTTCACGCTTTGCCTTCAATGTTGATGTGAATTTCAAGCACAGAACAGGTGAAGATTTTATAAACTGCATTGATTAGTGTTCAGCTCCTTCTTCTGAGTACGGCAATACCCCATATGCATAGCTTTCTCATGGTTTGTGGGAGTTACGGGTCCCAAATTGGAACATGCGCGTTTCCAGGTTCACACTTTGAATCTTCACAGCTTGCGTTACTGGTGCCATTTCTCATTTGGGCTGTGTAACACTGCTCTTTTTTAAGATTTCCCCCCAAAAGTGGATATTTTTTGAAAGTAGACACCCCAGGCTTTCATTTTAGGTGTGTTTTCAAATCTTGCAAACAGCCATTTTACCACCAAGCCTGTGAAAACTTGACGTAAGTAAAAAAATTCAGCATTTTTCACGCTTTGCCTTCAATGTTGATGTGAATTTCAAGCACAGAACAGGTGAAGATTTTATAAACTGCATTGATTAGTGTTCAGCTCCTTCTTCTGAGTACGGCAATACCCCATATGCAAAGCTTTCTCATGGTTTGTGGGAGTTACGGGTCCCAAATTGGAACATGCGCGTTTCCAGGTTCACACTTTGAATCTTCACAGCTTGCGTTACTGGTGCCATTTCTCATTTGGGCTGTGAAACACTGCTCTTTTTTAAGATTTCCCCCGAAAAGTGTATATTTTTAGTAGACACCCCAGGCTTTCATTTTAGGTGTGTTTTCAAATCTTGCAAACAGCCATTTTACCACCAAGCCTGTGAAAACTTGAGGTAAGTAAAAAAATTCAGCATTTTTCACGCTTTGCCTTCAATGTTGATGTGAATTTCAAGCACAGAACAGGTGAAGATTTTATAAACTGCATTGATTAGTGTTCAGCTCCTTCTTCTGAGTACGGCAATACCCCATATGCATAGCTTTCTCATGGTTTGTGGGAGTTACGGGTCCCAAATTGGAACATGCGCGTTTCCAGGTTCACACTTTGAATCTTCACAGCTTGCGTTACTGGTGCCATTTCTCATTTGGGCTGTGTAACACTGCTCTTTTTTAAGATTTCCCCCCAAAAGTGGATATTTTTTGAAAGTAGACACCCCAGGCTTTCATTTTAGGTGTGTTTTCAAATCTTGCAAACAGCCATTTTACCACCAAGCCTGTGAAAACTTGACGTAAGTAAAAAAATTCAGCATTTTTAACGCTTTGCCTTCAATGTTGATGTGAATTTCAAGCACAGAACAGGTGAAGATTTTATAAACTGCATTGATTAGTGTTCAGCTCCTTCTTCTGAGTACGGCAATACCCCATATGCATAGCTTTCTCATGGTTTGTGGGAGTTACGGGTCCCAAATTGGAACATGCGCGTTTCCAGGTTCACACTTTGAATCTTCACAGCTTGCGTTACTGGTGCCATTTCTCATTTGGGCTGTGTAACACTGCTCTTTTTTAAGATTTCCCCCCAAAAGAGGATATTTTTTGAAAGTAGACACCCCAGGCTTTCATTTTAGGTGTGTTTTCAAATCTTGCAAACAGCCATTTTACCACCAAGCCTGTGAAAACTTGACGTAAGTAAAAAAATTCAGCATTTTTCACACTTTGCCTTCAATGTTGATGTGAATTTCAAGCACAGAACAGGTGAAGATTTTATAAACTGCATTTAGTAGTGTTTAGCTCCTTCTTCTGAGTACGGCAATACCCCATATGTAAAGCTTTCTCGTGGTTTGTGGGAGTTACGGGTCCCAAATTGGAACATGCGCGTTTCCAGGTTCACACGTTGAATCTTCACAGCTTGCGTTACTGGTGCCATTTCTCATTTGGGCTGTGTAACACTGCTCTTTTTTAAGATTTCCCCCCAAAAGTGGATATTTTTTGAAAGTAGACACCCCAGGCTTTCATTTTAGGTGTGTTTTCAAATCTTGCAAACAGCCATTTTACCACCAAGCCTGTGAAAACTTGACGTAAGTAAAAAAATTCAGCATTTTTCACGCTTTGCCTTCAATGTTGATGTGAATTTCAAGCACAGAAGAGGTGAAGATTTTATAAACTGCATTGATTAGTGTTCAGCTCCTTCTTCTGAGTACGGCAATACCCCATATGCATAGCTTTCTCATGGTTTGTGGGAGTTACGGGTCCCAAATTGGAACATGCGCGTTTCCAGGTTCACACTTTGAATCTTCACAGCTTTCGTTACTAGTGCCATTTCTCATTTGGGCTGTGTAACACTGCTCTTTTTTAAGATTTCCCCCCAAAAGTGGATATTTTTTGAAAGTAGACACCCCAGGCTTTCATTTTAGGTGTGTTTTCAAATCTTGCAAACAGCCATTTTACCACCAAGCCTGTGAAACTTGACGTAACTAAAAAAATTCAGCATTTTTCACGCTTTGCCTTCAATGTTGATGTGAATTTCAAGCACAGAACAGGTGAAGATTTTATAAACTGCATTGATTAGTGTTCAGCTCCTTCTTCTGAGTACGGCAATACCCCATATGCATAGCTTTCTCATGGTTTGTGGGAGTTACGGGTTCCAAAATTGGAAAATGCGCGTTTCCAGGTTCACACTTTGAATCTTCACAGCTTGCGTTACTGGTGCCATTTCTCATTTGGGCTGTGTAACACTGCTCTTTTTTAAGATTTCCCTCCAAAAGTGGATATTTTTTGAAAGTAGACACCCCAGGCTTTCATTTTAGGTGTGTTTTCAAATCTTGCAAACAGCCATTTTACCACCAAGCCTGTGAAAACTTGACGTAAGTAAAAAAATTCAGCATTTTTCACGCTTTGCCTTCAATGTTGATGTGAATTTCAAGCACAGAACAGGTGAAGATTTTATAAACTGCATTGATTAGTGTTCAGCTCCTTCTTCTGAGTACGGCAATACCCCATATGCATAGCTTTCTCATGGTTTGTGGGAGTTACGGGTCCCAAATTGGAACATCCGCGTTTCCAGGTTCACACTTTGAATCTTCACAGCTTGCGTTACTGGTGCCATTTCTCATTTGGGCTGTGTAACACTGCTCTTTTTTAAGATTTCCCCCCAAAAGTGGATATTTTTTGAAAGTAGACACCCCAGGCTTTCATTTTAGGTGTGTTTTCAAATCTTGCAAACAGCCATTTTACCACCAAGCCTGTGAAAACTTGACGTAAGTAAAAAAATTCAGCATTTTTCACGCTTTGCCTTCAATGTTGATGTGAATTTCAAGCACAGAACAGGTGAAGATTTTATAAACTGCATTGATTAGTGTTCAGCTCCTTCTTCTGAGTACGGCAATACCCCATATGCAAAGCTTTCTCGTGGTTTGTGGGAGTTACGGGTCCCAAATTGGAACATGCGCGTTTCCAGGTTCACACGTTGAATCTTCACAGCTTGCGTTACTGGTGCCATTTCTCATTTGGGCTGTGTAACACTGCTCTTTTTTAAGATTTCCCCCCAAAAGTGGATATTTTTTGAAAGTAGACACCCCAGGCTTTCATTTTAGGTGTGTTTTCAAATCTTGCAAACAGCCATTTTACCACCAAGCCTGTGAAAACTTGACGTAAGTAAAAAAATTCAGCATTTTTCACGCTTTGCCTTCAATGTTGATGTGAATTTCAAGCACAGAACAGGTGAAGATTTTATAAACTGCATTGATTAGTGTTCAGCTCCTTCTTCTGAGTACGGCAATACCCCATATGCATAGCTTTCTCATGGTTTGTGGGAGTTACGGGTCCCAAATTGGAACATGCGCGTTTCCAGGTTCACACTTTGAATCTTCACAGCTTGCGTTACTAGTGCCATTTCTCATTTGGGCTGTGTAACACTGCTCTTTTTTAAGATTTCCACCCAAAAGTGGATATTTTTTGAAAGTAGACACCCCAGGCTTTCATTTTAGGTGTGTTTTCAAATCTTGCAAACAGCCATTTTACCACCAAGCCTGTGAAACTTGACGTAACTAAAAAAATTCAGCATTTTTCACGCTTTGCCTTCAATGTTGATGTGAATTTCAAGCACAGAACAGGTGAAGATTTTATAAACTGCATTGATTAGTGTTCAGCTCCTTCTTCTGAGTACGGCAATACCCCATATGCATAGCTTTCTCATGGTTTGTGGGAGTTACGGGTCCCAAATTGGAACATGCGCGTTTCCAGGTTCACACTTTGAATCTTCACAGCTTGCGTTACTGGTGCCATTTCTCATTTGGGCTGTGTAACACTGCTCTTTTTTAAGATTTCCCTCCAAAAGTGGATATTTTTTGAAAGTAGACACCCCAGGCTTTCATTTTAGGTGTGTTTTCAAATCTTGCAAACAGCCATTTTACCACCAAGCCTGTGAAAACTTGACGTAAGTAAAAAGATTCAGCATTTTTCACGCTTTGCCTTCAATGTTGATGTGAATTTCAAGCACAGAACAGGTGAAGATTTTATAAACTGCATTGATTAGTGTTCAGCTCCTTCTTCTGAGTACGGCAATACCCCATATGCATAGCTTTCTCATGGTTTGTGGGAGTTACGGGTCCCAAATTGGAACATGCGCGTTTCCAGGTTCACACTTTGAATCTTCACAGCTTGCGTTACTGGTGCCATTTCTCATTTGGGCTGTGTAACACTGCTCTTTTTTAAGATTTCCCCCCAAAAGTGGATATTTTTCGAAAGTAGACACCCCAGGCTTTCATTTTAGGTGTGTTTTCAAATCTTGCAAACAGCCATTTTACCACCAAGACTGTGAAAACTTGACGTAAGTAAAAAAATTCAGCATTTTTAACGCTTTGCCTTCAATGTTGATGTGAATTTCAAGCACAGAACAGGTGAAGATTTTATAAACTGCATTGATTAGTGTTCAGCTCCTTCTTCTGAGTACGGCAATACCCCATATGCATAGCTTTCTCATGGTTTGTGGGAGTTACGGGTCCCAAATTGGAACATGCGCGTTTCCAGGTTCACACTTTGAATCTTCACAGCTTGCGTTACTGGTGCCATTTCTCATTTGGGCTGTGTAACACTGCTCTTTTTTAAGATTTCCCCCCAAAAGTGGATATTTTTTGAAAGTAGAC
The DNA here is from genome assembly GCA_037306005.1 of Rhinophrynus dorsalis. Taxonomy (NCBI): domain Eukaryota; kingdom Metazoa; phylum Chordata; class Amphibia; order Anura; family Rhinophrynidae; genus Rhinophrynus; species Rhinophrynus dorsalis. The sequence goes on from CM074718.1 coordinate 61,639,846, forward strand.
ACCCCAGGCTTTCATTTTAGGTGTGTTTTCAAATCTTGCAAACAGCCATTTTACCACCAAGCCTGTGAAAACTTGACGTAAGTAAAAAAATTCAGCATTTTTCACGCTTTGCCTTCAATGTTGATGTGAATTTCAAGCACAGAACAGGTGAAGATTTTATAAACTGCATTGATTAGTGTTCAGCTCCTTCTTCTGAGTACGGCAATACCCCATTTGCAAAGCTTTCTCATGGTTTGTGGGAGTTACGGGTCCCAAATTGGAACATGCGCGTTTCCAGGTTCACACTTTGAATCTTCACAGCTTGCGTTACTGGTGCCATTTCTCATTTGGGCTGTGAAACACTGCTCTTTTTTAAGATTTCCCCCGAAAAGTGTATATTTTTAGTAGACACCCCAGGCTTTCATTTTAGGTGTGTTTTCAAATTTTGCAAACAGCCATTTTACCACCAAGCCTGTGAAAACTTGAGGTAAGTAAAAAAATTCAGCATTTTTCACGCTTTGCCTTCAATGTTGATGTGAATTTCAAGCACAGAACAGGTGAAGATTTTATAAACTGCATTGATTAGTGTTCAGCTCCTTCTTCTGAGTACGGCAATACCCCATATGCATAGCTTTCTCATGGTTTGTGGGAGTTACGGGTCCCAAATTGGAACATGCGCGTTTCCAGGTTCACACTTTGAATCTTCACAGCTTGCGTTACTGGTGCCATTTCTCATTTGGGCTGTGTAACACTGCTCTTTTTTAAGATTTCCCCCCAAAAGTGGATATTTTTTGAAAGTAGACACCCCAGGCTTTCATTTTAGGTGTGTTTTCAAATCTTGCAAACAGCCATTTTACCACCAAGCCTGTGAAAACTTGACGTAAGTAAAAAAATTCAGCATTTTTAACGCTTTGCCTTCAATGTTGATGTGAATTTCAAGCACAGAACAGGTGAAGATTTTATAAACTGCATTGATTAGTGTTCAGCTCCTTCTTCTGAGTACGGCAATACCCCATATGCATAGCTTTCTCATGGTTTGTGGGAGTTACGGGTCCCAAATTGGAACATGCGCGTTTCCAGGTTCACACTTTGAATCTTCACAGCTTGCGTTACTGGTGCCATTTCTCATTTGGGCTGTGTAACACTGCTCTTTTTTAAGATTTCCCCCCAAAAGTGGATATTTTTTGAAAGTAGACACCCCAGGCTTTCATTTTAGGTGTGTTTTCAAATCTTGCAAACAGCCATTTTACCACCAAGCCTGTGAAAACTTGACGTAAGTAAAAAAATTCAGCATTTTTCACACTTTGCCTTCAATGTTGATGTGAATTTCAAGCACAGAACAGGTGAAGATTTTATAAACTGCATTTATTAGTGTTTAGCTCCTTCTTCTGAGTACGGCAATACCCCATATGTAAAGCTTTCTCGTGGTTTGTGGGAGTTACGGGTCCCAAATTGGAACATGCGCGTTTCCAGGTTCACACGTTGAATCTTCACAGCTTGCGTTACTGGTGCCATTTCTCATTTGGGCTGTGTAACACTGCTCTTTTTTAAGATTTCCCCCCAAAAGTGGATATTTTTTGAAAGTAGACACCCCAGGCTTTCATTTTAGGTGTGTTTTCAAATCTTGCAAACAGCCATTTTACCACCAAGCCTGTGAAAACTTGACGTAAGTAAAAAAATTCAGCATTTTTCACGCTTTGCCTTCAATGTTGATGTGAATTTCAAGCACAGAAGAGGTGAAGATTTTATAAACTGCATTGATTAGTGTTCAGCTCCTTCTTCTGAGTACGGCAATACCCCATATGCATAGCTTTCTCATGGTTTGTGGGAGTTACGGGTCCCAAATTGGAACATGCGCGTTTCCAGGTTCACACTTTGAATCTTCACAGCTTTCGTTACTAGTGCCATTTCTCATTTGGGCTGTGTAACACTGCTCTTTTTTAAGATTTCCCCCCAAAAGTGGATATTTTTTGAAAGTAGACACCCCAGGCTTTCATTTTAGGTGTGTTTTCAAATCTTGCAAACAGCCATTTTACCACCAAGCCTGTGAAACTTGACGTAACTAAAAAAATTCAGCATTTTTCACGCTTTGCCTTCAATGTTGATGTGAATTTCAAGCACAGAACAGGTGAAGATTTTATAAACTGCATTGATTAGTGTTCAGCTCCTTCTTCTGAGTACGGCAATACCCCATATGCATAGCTTTCTCATGGTTTGTGGGAGTTACGGGTCCCAAAATTGGAAAATGCGCGTTTCCAGGTTCACACTTTGAATCTTCACAGCTTGCGTTACTGGTGCCATTTCTCATTTGGGCTGTGTAACACTGCTCTTTTTTAAGATTTCCCTCCAAAAGTGGATATTTTTTGAAAGTAGACACCCCAGGCTTTCATTTTAGGTGTGTTTTCAAATCTTGCAAACAGCCATTTTACCACCAAGCCTGTGAAAACTTGACGTAAGTAAAAAAATTCAGCATTTTTCACGCTTTGCCTTCAATGTTGATGTGAATTTCAAGCACAGAACAGGTGAAGATTTTATAAACTGCATTGATTAGTGTTCAGCTCCTTCTTCTGAGTACGGCAATACCCCATATGCATAGCTTTCTCATGGTTTGTGGGAGTTACGGGTCCCAAATTGGAACATGCGCGTTTCCAGGTTCACACTTTGAATCTTCACAGCTTGCGTTACTGGTGCCATTTCTCATTTGGGCTGTGTAACACTGCTCTTTTTTAAGATTTCCCCCCAAAAGTGGATATTTTTTGAAAGTAGACACCCCAGGCTTTCATTTTAGGTGTGTTTTCAAATCTTGCAAACAGCCATTTTACCACCAAGCCTGTGAAAACTTGACGTAAGTAAAAAAATTCAGCATTTTTCACGCTTTGCCTTCAATGTTGATGTGAATTTCAAGCACAGAACAGGTGAAGATTTTATAAACTGCATTGATTAGTGTTCAGCTCCTTCTTCTGAGTACGGCAATACCCCATATGCAAAGCTTTCTCGTGGTTTGTGGGAGTTACGGGTCCCAAATTGGAACATGCGCGTTTCCAGGTTCACACGTTGAATCTTCACAGCTTGCGTTACTGGTGCCATTTCTCATTTGGGCTGTGTAACACTGCTCTTTTTTAAGATTTCCCCCCAAAAGTGGATATTTTTTGAAAGTAGACACCCCAGGCTTTCATTTTAGGTGTGTTTTCAAATCTTGCAAACAGCCATTTTACCACCAAGCCTGTGAAAACTTGACGTAAGTAAAAAAATTCAGCATTTTTCACGCTTTGCCTTCAATGTTGATGTGAATTTCAAGCACAGAACAGGTGAAGATTTTATAAACTGCATTGATTAGTGTTCAGCTCCTTCTTCTGAGTACGGCAATACCCCATATGCATAGCTTTCTCATGGTTTGTGGGAGTTACGGGTCCCAAATTGGAACATGCGCGTTTCCAGGTTCACACTTTGAATCTTCACAGCTTGCGTTACTAGTGCCATTTCTCATTTGGGCTGTGTAACACTGCTCTTTTTTAAGATTTCCACCCAAAAGTGGATATTTTTTGAAAGTAGACACCCCAGGCTTTCATTTTAGGTGTGTTTTCAAATCTTGCAAACAGCCATTTTACCACCAAGCCTGTGAAACTTGACGTAACTAAAAAAATTCAGCATTTTTCACGCTTTGCCTTCAATGTTGATGTGAATTTCAAGCACAGAACAGGTGAAGATTTTATAAACTGCATTGATTAGTGTTCAGCTCCTTCTTCTGAGTACAGCAATACCCCATATGCATAGCTTTCTCATGGTTTGTGGGAGTTACGGGTCCCAAATTGGAACATGCGCGTTTCCAGGTTCACACTTTGAATCTTCACAGCTTGCGTTACTGGTGCCATTTCTCATTTGGGCTGTGTAACACTGCTCTTTTTTAAGATTTCCCCCCAAAAGTGGATATTTTTCGAAAGTAGACACCCCAGGCTTTCATTTTAGGTGTGTTTTCAAATCTTGCAAACAGCCATTTTACCACCAAGACTGTGAAAACTTGACGTAAGTAAAAAAATTCAGCATTTTTAACGCTTTGCCTTCAATGTTGATGTGAATTTCAAGCACAGAACAGGTGAAGATTTTATAAACTGCATTGATTAGTGTTCAGCTCCTTCTTCTGAGTACGGCAATACCCCATATGCATAGCTTTCTCATGGTTTGTGGGAGTTACGGGTCCCAAATTGGAACATGCGCGTTTCCAGGTTCACACTTTGAATCTTCACAGCTTGCGTTACTGGTGCCATTTCTCATTTGGGCTGTGTAACACTGCTCTTTTTTAAGATTTCCCCCCAAAAGTGGATATTTTTTGAAAGTAGACACCCCAGGCTTTCATTTTAGGTGTGTTTTCAAATCTTGCAAACAGCCATTTTACCACCAAGCCTGTGAAAACTTGACGTAAGTAAAAAAATTCAGCATTTTTCACACTTTGCCTTCAATGTTGATGTGAATTTCAAGCACAGAACAGGTGAAGATTTTATAAACTGCATTTATTAGTGTTTAGCTCCTTCTTCTGAGTACGGCAATACCCCATATGTAAAGCTTTCTCGTGGTTTGTGGGAGTTACGGGTCCCAAATTGGAACATGCGCGTTTCCAGGTTCACACGTTGAATCTTCACAGCTTGCGTTACTGGTGCCATTTCTCATTTGGGCTGTGTAACACTGCTCTTTTTTAAGATTTCCCCCCAAAAGTGGATATTTTTTGAAAGTAGACACCCCAGGCTTTCATTTTAGGTGTGTTTTCAAATCTTGCAAACAGCCATTTTACCACCAAGCCTGTGAAAACTTGACGTAAGTAAAAAAATTCAGCATTTTTCACGCTTTGCCTTCAATGTTGATGTGAATTTCAAGCACAGAACAGGTGAAGATTTTATAAACTGCATTGATTAGTGTTCAGCTCCTTCTTCTGAGTACGGCAATACCCCATATGCATAGCTTTCTCATGGTTTGTGGGAGTTACGGGTCCCAAATTGGAACATGCGCGTTTCCAGGTTCACACTTTGAATCTTCACAGCTTTCGTTACTGGTGCCATTTCTCATTTGGGCTGTGTAACACTGCTCTTTTTTAAGATTTCCCCCCAAAAGTGGATATTTTTTGAAAGTAGACACCCCAGGCTTTCATTTTAGGTGTGTTTTCAAATCTTGCAAACAGCCATTTTACCACCAAGCCTGCGAAACTTGACGTAACTAAAAAAATTCAGCATTTTTCACGCTTTGCCTTCAATGTTGATGTGAATTTCAAGCACAGAACAGGTGAAGATTTTATAAACTGCATTGATTAGTGTTCAGCTCCTTCTTCTGAGTACGGCAATACCCCATATGCATAGCTTTCTCATGGTTTGTGGGAGTTACGGGTCCCAAATTGGAAAATGCGCGTTTCCAGGTTCACACTTTGAATCTTCACAGCTTGCGTTACTGGTGCCATTTCTCATTTGGGCTGTGTAACACTGCTCTTTTTTAAGATTTCCCTCCAAAAGTGGATATTTTTTGAAAGTAGACACCCCAGGCTTTCATTTTAGGTGTGTTTTCAAATCTTGCAAACAGCCATTTTACCACCAAGCCTGTGAAAACTTGACGTAAGTAAAAAAATTCAGCATTTTTCACGCTTTGCCTTCAATGTTGATGTGAATTTCAAGCACAGAACAGGTGAAGATTTTATAAACTGCATTGATTAGTGTTCAGCTCCTTCTTCTGAGTACGGCAATACCCCATATGCATAGCTTTCTCATGGTTTGTGGGAGTTACGGGTCCCAAATTGGAACATCCGCGTTTCCAGGTTCACACTTTGAATCTTCACAGCTTGCGTTACTGGTGCCATTTCTCATTTGGGCTGTGTAACACTGCTCTTTTTTAAGATTTCCCCCCAAAAGTGGATATTTTTTGAAAGTAGACACCCCAGGCTTTCATTTTAGGTGTGTTTTCAAATCTTGCAAACAGCCATTTTACCACCAAGCCTGTGAAAACTTGACGTAAGTAAAAAAATTCAGCATTTTTCACGCTTTGCCTTCAATGTTGATGTGAATTTCAAGCACAGAACAGGTGAAGATTTTATAAACTGCATTGATTAGTGTTCAGCTCCTTCTTCTGAGTACGGCAATACCCCATATGCAAAGCTTTCTCGTGGTTTGTGGGAGTTACGGGTCCCAAATTGGAACATGCGCGTTTCCAGGTTCACACGTTGAATCTTCACAGCTTGCGTTACTGGTGCCATTTCTCATTTGGGCTGTGTAACACTGCTCTTTTTTAAGATTTCCCCCCAAAAGTGGATATTTTTTGAAAGTAGACACCCCAGGCTTTCATTTTAGGTGTGTTTTCAAATCTTGCAAACAGCCATTTTACCACCAAGCCTGTGAAAACTTGACGTAAGTAAAAAAATTCAGCATTTTTCACGCTTTGCCTTCAATGTTGATGTGAATTTCAAGCACAGAACAGGTGAAGATTTTATAAACTGCATTGATTAGTGTTCAGCTCCTTCTTCTGAGTACGGCAATACCCCATATGCATAGCTTTCTCATGGTTTGTGGGAGTTACGGGTCCCAAATTGGAACATGCGCGTTTCCAGGTTCACACTTTGAATCTTCACAGCTTGCGTTACTGGTGCCATTTCTCATTTGGGCTGTGTAACACTGCTCTTTTTTAAGATTTCCCTCCAAAAGTGGATATTTTTTGAAAGTAGACACCCCAGGCTTTCATTTTAGGTGTGTTTTCAAATCTTGCAAACAGCCATTTTACCACCAAGCCTGTGAAAACTTGACGTAAGTAAAAAAATTCAGCATTTTTCACGCTTTGCCTTCAATGTTGATGTGAATTTCAAGCACAGAACAGGTGACGATTTTATAAACTGCATTGATTAGTGTTCAGCTCCTTCTTCTGAGTACGGCAATACCCCATATGCATAGCTTTCTCATGGTTTCTGGGAGTTACGGGTCCCAAATTGGAACATCCGCGTTTCCAGGTTCACACTTTGAATCTTCACAGCTTGCGTTACTGGTGCCATTTTTCATTTGGGCTGTGTAACACTGCTCTTTTTTAAGATTTCCCCCCAAAAGTGGATATTTTTTGAAAGTAGACACCCCAGGCTTTCATTTTAGGTGCGTTTTCAAATCTTGCAAACAGCCATTTTACCACCAAGCCTGTGAAAACTTGACGTAAGTAAAAAGATTCAGCATTTTTCACGCTTTGCCTTCAATGTTGATGTGAATTTCAAGCACAGAACAGGTGAAGATTTTATAAACTGCATTGATTAGTGTTCAGCTCCTTCTTCTGAGTACGGCAATACCCCATATGCATAGCTTTCTCATGGTTTGTGGGAGTTACGGGTCCCAAATTGGAACATGCGCGTTTCCAGGTTCACACTTTGAATCTTCACAGCTTGCGTTACTGGTGCCATTTCTCATTTGGGCTGTGTAACACTGCTCTTTTTTAAGATTTCCCCCCAAAAGTGGATATTTTTTTAAAGTAGACACCCCTGGCTTTCATTTTAGGTGTGTTTTCAAATCTTGCAAACAGCCATTTTACCACCAAGCCTGTGAAAACTTGACGTAAGTAAATAAATTCAGCATTTTTCACGCTTTGCCTTCAATGTTGATGTGAATTTCAAGCACAGAACAGGTGAAGATTTTATAAACTGCATTGATTAGTGTTCAGCTCCTTCTTCTGAGTACGGCAATACCCCATATGCATAGCTTTCTCATGGTTTGTGGGAGTTACGGGTCCCAAATTGGAACATGCGTGTTTCCAGGTTCACACTTTGAATCTTCACAGCTTGCGTTACTGGTGCCATTTCTCATTTGGGCTGTGTAACACTGCTCTTTTTTAAGATTTCCTCCCAAAAGTGGATATTTTTTGAAAGTAGACACCCCAGGCTTTCATTTTAGGTGTGTTTTCAAATCTTGCAAACAGCCATTTTACCACCAAGCCTGTGAAAACTTGACGTAAGTAAAAAAATTCAGCATTTTTCACGCTTTGCCTTCAATGTTGATGTGAATTTCAAGCACAGAACAGGTGAAGATTTTATAAACTGCATTGATTAGTGTTCAGCTCCTTCTTCTGAGTACGGCAATACCCCATATGCATAGCTTTCTCATGGTTTGTGGGAGTTACGGGTCCCAAATTGGAACATGCGCGTTTCCAGGTTCACACTTTGAATCTTCACAGCTTGCGTTACTAGTGCCATTTCTCATTTGGGCTGTGTAACACTGCTCTTTTTTAAGATTTCCCCCCAAAAGTGGATATTTTTTGAAATTAGACACCCCAGGCTTTCATTTTAGGTGTGTTTTCAAATCTTGCAAACAGCCATTTTACCACCAAGCCTGTGAAAACTTGACGTAAGTAAAAAAATTCAGCATTTTTCACGCTTTGCCTTCAATGTTGATGTGAATTTCAAGCACACAACAGGTGAAGATTTTATAAACTGCATTGATTAGTGTTCAGCTCCTTCTTCTGAGTACGGCAATACCCCATATGCATAGCTTTCTCATGGTTTGTGGGAGTTACGGGTCCCAAATTGGAACATGCGCGTTTCCAGGTTCACACTTTGAATCTTCACAGCTTGCGTTACTGGTGCCATTTCTCATTTGGGCTGTGTAACACTGCTCTTTTTTAAGATTTCCCCCCAAAAGTGGATATTTTTTGAAAGTAGACACCCCAGGCTTTCATTTTAGGTGCGTTTTCAAATCTTGCAAATAGCCATTTTACCACCAAGCCTGTGAAAACTTGACGTAAGTAAAAAAATTCAGCATTTTTCACGCTTTGCCTTCAATGTTGATGTGAATTTCAAGCACAGAACAGGTGAAGATTTTATAAACTGCATTGATTAGTGTTCAGCTCCTTCTTCTGAGTACGGCAATACCCCATATGCATAGCTTTCTCATGGTTTGTGGGAGTTACGGGTCCCAAATTGGAACATGTGTGTTTCCAGGTTCACACTTTGAATCTTCACAGCTTGCGTTACTGGTGCCATTTCTCATTTGGGCTGTGTAACACTGCTCTTTTTTAAGATTTCCCCCCAAAAGTGGATATTTTTTGAAAGTAGACACCCCAGGCTTTCATTTTAGGTGTGTTTTCAAATCTTGCAAACAGCCATTTTACCACCAAGCCTGTGAAAACTTGACTTAAGTAAAAAAATTCAGCATTTTTCATGCTTTGCCTTCAATGTTGATGTGAATTTCAAGCACAGAACAGGTGAAGATTTTATAAACTGCATTGATTAGTGTTCAGCTCCTTCTTCTGAGTACGGCAATACCCCATATGCATAGCTTTCTCATGGTTTGTGGGAGTTACGGGTCCCAAATTGGAACATGCGCGTTTCCAGGTTCACACTTTGAATCTTCACAGCTTGCGTTACTGGTGCCATTTCTCATTTGGGCTGTGTAACACTGCTCTTTTTTAAGATTTCCCTCCAAAAGTGGATATTTTTTGAAAGTAGACACCCCAGGCTTTCATTTTAGGTGTGTTTTCAAATCTTGCAAACAGCCATTTTACCACCAAGCCTGTGAAAACTTGACGTAAGTAAAAAGATTCAGCATTTTTCACGCTTTGCCTTCAATGTTGATGTGAATTTCAAGCACAGAACAGGTGAAGATTTTATAAACTGCATTGATTAGTGTTCAGCTCCTTCTTCTGAGCACGGCAATACCCCATATGCATAGCTTTCTCATGGTTTGTGGGAGTTACGGGTCCCAAATTGGAACATGCGCGTTTCCAGGTTCACACTTTGAATCTTCACAGCTTGCGTTACTGGTGCCATTTCTCATTTGGGCTGTGTAACACTGCTCTTTTTTAAGATTTCCCCCCAAAAGTGGATATTTTTTGAAAGTAGACACCCCTGGCTTTCATTTTAGGTGTGTTTTCAAATCTTGCAAACTGCCATTTTACCACCAAGCCTGTGAAAACTTGACGTAAGTAAAAAAATTCAGCATTTTTCACGCTTTGCCTTCAATGTTGATGTGAATTTCAAGCACAGAACAGGTGAAGATTTTATAAACTGCATTGATTAGTGTTCAGCTCCTTCTTCTGAGTACGGCAATACCCCATATGCATAGCTTTCTCATGGTTTGTGGGAGTTACGGGTCCCAAATTGGAAGATGCGTGTTTCCAGGTTCACACTTTGAATCTTCACAGCTTGCGTTACTGGTGCCATTTCTCATTTGGGCTGTGTAACACTGCTCTTTTTTAAGATTTCCTCCCAAAAGTGGATATTTTTTGAAAGTAGACACCCCAGGCTTTCATTTTAGGTGTGTTTTCAAATCTTGCAAACAGCCATTTTACCACCAAGCCTGTGAAAACTTGACGTAAGTAAAAAAATTCAGCATTTTTCACGCTTTGCCTTCAATGTTGATGTGAATTTCAAGCACAGAACAGGTGAAGATTTTATAAACTGCATTGATTAGTGTTCAGCTCCTTCTTCTGAGTACGGCAATACCCCATATGCATAGCTTTCTCATGGTTTGTGGGAGTTACGGGTCCCAAATTGGAACATGCGCGTTTCCAGGTTCACACTTTGAATCTTCACAGCTTGCGTTACTAGTGCCATTTCTCATTTGGGCTGTGTAACACTGCTCTTTTTTAAGATTTCCCCCCAAAAGTGGATATTTTTTGAAATTAGACACCCCAGGCTTTCATTTTAGGTGTGTTTTCAAATCTTGCAAACAGCCATTTTACCACCAAGCCTGTGAAAACTTGACGTAAGTAAAAAAATTCAGCATTTTTCACGCTTTGCCTTCAATGTTGATGTGAATTTCAAGCACAGAACAGGTGAAGATTTTATAAACTGCATTGATTAGTGTTCAGCTCCTTCTTCTGAGTACGGCAATACCCCATATGCATAGCTTTCTCATGGTTTGTGGGAGTTACGGGTCCCAAATTGGAACATGCGCGTTTCCAGGTTCACACTTTGAATCTTCACAGCTTGCGTTACTGGTGCCATTTCTCATTTGGGCTGTGAAACACTGCTCTTTTTTAAGATTTCCCCACAAAAGTGGATATTTTTTGAAAGTAGACACCCCAGGCTTTCATTTTAGGTGTGTTTTCAAATCTTGCAAACAGCCATTTTACCGCCAAGCCTGTGAAAACTTGACGTAAGTAAAAAAATTCAGCATTTTTCACGCTTTGCCTTCAATGTTGATGTGAATTTCAAGCACAGAACAGGTGAAGATTTTATAAACTGCATTGATTAGTGTTCAGCTCCTTCTTCTGAGTACGGCAATATCCCATATGCATAGCTTTCTCATGGTTTGTGGGAGTTACGGGTCCCAAATTGGAACATGCGCGTTTCCAGGTTCACACTTTGAATCTTCACAGCTTGCGTTACTGGTGCCATTTCTCATTTGGGCTGTGTAACACTGCTCTTTTTTAAGATTTCCCCCCAAAAGTGGATATTTTTTGAAAGTAGACACCCCAGGCTTTCATTTTAGGTGTGTTTTCAAATCTTGCAAACAGCCATTTTACCACCAAGCCTGTGAAAACTTGACGTAAGTAAAAAAATTCAGCATTTTTCACGCTTTGCCTTCAATGTTGATGTGAATTTCAAGCACAGAACAGGTGAAGATTTTATAAACTGCATTGATTAGTGTTCAGCTCCTTCTTCTGAGTACGGCAATACCCCATATGCAAAGCTTTCTCGTGGTTTGTGGGAGTTACGGGTCCCAAATTGGAACATGCGCGTTTCCAGGTTCACACGTTGAATCTTCACAGCTTGCGTTACTGGTGCCATTTCTCATTTGGGCTGTGTAACACTGCTCTTTTTTAAGATTTCCCCCCAAAAGTGGATATTTTTTGAAAGTAGACACCCCAGGCTTTCATTTTAGGTGTGTTTTCAAATCTTGCAAACAGCCATTTTACCACCAAGCCTGTGAAAACTTGACGTAAGTAAAAAAATTCAGCATTTTTCACGCTTTGCCTTCAATGTTGATGTGAATTTCAAGCACAGAACAGGTGAAGATTTTATAAACTGCATTGATTAGTGTTCAGCTCCTTCTTCTGAGTACGGCAATACCCCATATGCATAGCTTTCTCATGGTTTGTGGGAGTTACGGGTCCCAAATTGGAACATGCGCGTTTCCAGGTTCACACTTTGAATCTTCACAGCTTGCGTTACTGGTGCCATTTCTCATTTGGGCTGTGTAACACTGCTCTTTTTTAAGATTTCCCTCCAAAAGTGGATATTTTTTGAAAGTAGACACCCCAGGCTTTCATTTTAGGTGTGTTTTCAAATCTTGCAAACAGCCATTTTACCACCAAGCCTGTGAAAACTTGACGTAAGTAAAAAAATTCAGCATTTTTCACGCTTTGCCTTCAATGTTGATGTGAATTTCAAGCACAGAACAGGTGACGATTTTATAAACTGCATTGATTAGTGTTCAGCTCCTTCTTCTGAGTACGGCAATACCCCATATGCATAGCTTTCTCATGGTTTGTGGGAGTTACGGGTCCCAAATTGGAACATCCGCGTTTCCAGGTTCACACTTTGAATCTTCACAGCTTGCGTTACTGGTGCCATTTTTCATTTGGGCTGTGTAACACTGCTCTTTTTTAAGATTTCCCCCCAAAAGTGGATATTTTTTGAAAGTAGACACCCCAGGCTTTCATTTTAGGTGCGTTTTCAAATCTTGCAAACAGCCATTTTACCACCAAGCCTGTGAAAACTTGACGTAAGTAAAAAGATTCAGCATTTTTCACGCTTTGCCTTCAATGTTGATGTGAATTTCAAGCACAGAACAGGTGAAGATTTTATAAACTGCATTGATTAGTGTTCAGCTCCTTCTTCTGAGTACGGCAATACCCCATATGCATAGCTTTCTCATGGTTTGTGGGAGTTACGGGTCCCAAATTGGAACATGCGCGTTTCCAGGTTCACACTTTGAATCTTCACAGCTTGCGTTACTGGTGCCATTTCTCATTTGGGCTGTGTAACACTGCTCTTTTTTAAGATTTCCCCCCAAAAGTGGATATTTTTTTAAAGTAGACACCCCTGGCTTTCATTTTAGGTGTGTTTTCAAATCTTGCAAACAGCCATTTTACCACCAAGCCTGTGAAAACTTGACGTAAGTAAATAAATTCAGCATTTTTCACGCTTTGCCTTCAATGTTGATGTGAATTTCAAGCACAGAACAGGTGAAGATTTTATAAACTGCATTGATTAGTGTTCAGCTCCTTCTTCTGAGTACGGCAATACCCCATATGCATAGCTTTCTCATGGTTTGTGGGAGTTACGGGTCCCAAATTGGAACATGCGTGTTTCCAGGTTCACACTTTGAATCTTCACAGCTTGCGTTACTGGTGCCATTTCTCATTTGGGCTGTGTAACACTGCTCTTTTTTAAGATTTCCTCCCAAAAGTGGATATTTTTTGAAAGTAGACACCCCAGGCTTTCATTTTAGGTGTGTTTTCAAATCTTGCAAACAGCCATTTTACCACCAAGCCTGTGAAAACTTGACGTAAGTAAAAAAATTCAGCATTTTTCACGCTTTGCCTTCAATGTTGATGTGAATTTCAAGCACAGAACAGGTGAAGATTTTATAAACTGCATTGATTAGTGTTCAGCTCCTTCTTCTGAGTACGGCAATACCCCATATGCATAGCTTTCTCATGGTTTGTGGGAGTTACGGGTCCCAAATTGGAACATGCGCGTTTCCAGGTTCACACTTTGAATCTTCACAGCTTGCGTTACTAGTGCCATTTCTCATTTGGGCTGTGTAACACTGCTCTTTTTTAAGATTTCCCCCCAAAAGTGGATATTTTTTGAAATTAGACACCCCAGGCTTTCATTTTAGGTGTGTTTTCAAATCTTGCAAACAGCCATTTTACCACCAAGCCTGTGAAAACTTGACGTAAGTAAAAAAATTCAGCATTTTTCACGCTTTGCCTTCAATGTTGATGTGAATTTCAAGCACACAACAGGTGAAGATTTTATAAACTGCATTGATTAGTGTTCAGCTCCTTCTTCTGAGTACGGCAATACCCCATATGCATAGCTTTCTCATGGTTTGTGGGAGTTACGGGTCCCAAATTGGAACATGCGCGTTTCCAGGTTCACACTTTGAATCTTCACAGCTTGCGTTACTGGTGCCATTTCTCATTTGGGCTGTGTAACACTGCTCTTTTTTAAGATTTCCCCCCAAAAGTGGATATTTTTTGAAAGTAGACACCCCAGGCTTTCATTTTAGGTGCGTTTTCAAATCTTGCAAATAGCCATTTTACCACCAAGCCTGTGAAAACTTGACGTAAGTAAAAAAATTCAGCATTTTTCACGCTTTGCCTTCAATGTTGATGTGAATTTCAAGCACAGAACAGGTGAAGATTTTATAAACTGCATTGATTAGTGTTCAGCTCCTTCTTCTGAGTACGGCAATACCCCATATGCATAGCTTTCTCATGGTTTGTGGGAGTTACGGGTCCCAAATTGGAACATGTGTGTTTCCAGGTTCACACTTTGAATCTTCACAGCTTGCGTTACTGGTGCCATTTCTCATTTGGGCTGTGTAACACTGCTCTTTTTTAAGATTTCCCCCCAAAAGTGGATATTTTTTGAAAGTAGACACCCCAGGCTTTCATTTTAGGTGTGTTTTCAAATCTTGCAAACAGCCATTTTACCACCAAGCCTGTGAAAACTTGACTTAAGTAAAAAAATTCAGCATTTTTCATGCTTTGCCTTCAATGTTGATGTGAATTTCAAGCACAGAACAGGTGAAGATTTTATAAACTGCATTGATTAGTGTTCAGCTCCTTCTTCTGAGTACGGCAATACCCCATATGCATAGCTTTCTCATGGTTTGTGGGAGTTACGGGTCCCAAATTGGAACATGCGCGTTTCCAGGTTCACACTTTGAATCTTCACAGCTTGCGTTACTGGTGCCATTTCTCATTTGGGCTGTGTAACACTGCTCTTTTTTAAGATTTCCCTCCAAAAGTGGATATTTTTTGAAAGTAGACACCCCAGGCTTTCATTTTAGGTGTGTTTTCAAATCTTGCAAACAGCCATTTTACCACCAAGCCTGTGAAAACTTGACGTAAGTAAAAAGATTCAGCATTTTTCACGCTTTGCCTTCAATGTTGATGTGAATTTCAAGCACAGAACAGGTGAAGATTTTATAAACTGCATTGATTAGTGTTCAGCTCCTTCTTCTGAGCACGGCAATACCCCATATGCATAGCTTTCTCATGGTTTGTGGGAGTTACGGGTCCCAAATTGGAACATGCGCGTTTCCAGGTTCACACTTTGAATCTTCACAGCTTGCGTTACTGGTGCCATTTCTCATTTGGGCTGTGTAACACTGCTCTTTTTTAAGATTTCCCCCCAAAAGTGGATATTTTTTGAAAGTAGACACCCCTGGCTTTCATTTTAGGTGTGTTTTCAAATCTTGCAAACTGCCATTTTACCACCAAGCCTGTGAAAACTTGACGTAAGTAAAAAAATTCAGCATTTTTCACGCTTTGCCTTCAATGTTGATGTGAATTTCAAGCACAGAACAGGTGAAGATTTTATAAACTGCATTGATTAGTGTTCAGCTCCTTCTTCTGAGTACGGCAATACCCCATATGCATAGCTTTCTCATGGTTTGTGGGAGTTACGGGTCCCAAATTGGAAGATGCGTGTTTCCAGGTTCACACTTTGAATCTTCACAGCTTGCGTTACTGGTGCCATTTCTCATTTGGGCTGTGTAACACTGCTCTTTTTTAAGATTTCCTCCCAAAAGTGGATATTTTTTGAAAGTAGACACCCCAGGCTTTCATTTTAGGTGTGTTTTCAAATCTTGCAAACAGCCATTTTACCACCAAGCCTGTGAAAACTTGACGTAAGTAAAAAAATTCAGCATTTTTCACGCTTTGCCTTCAATGTTGATGTGAATTTCAAGCACAGAACAGGTGAAGATTTTATAAACTGCATTGATTAGTGTTCAGCTCCTTCTTCTGAGTACGGCAATACCCCATATGCATAGCTTTCTCATGGTTTGTGGGAGTTACGGGTCCCAAATTGGAACATGCGCGTTTCCAGGTTCACACTTTGAATCTTCACAGCTTGCGTTACTAGTGCCATTTCTCATTTGGGCTGTGTAACACTGCTCTTTTTTAAGATTTCCCCCCAAAAGTGGATATTTTTTGAAATTAGACACCCCAGGCTTTCATTTTAGGTGTGTTTTCAAATCTTGCAAACAGCCATTTTACCACCAAGCCTGTGAAAACTTGACGTAAGTAAAAAAATTCAGCATTTTTCACGCTTTGCCTTCAATGTTGATGTGAATTTCAAGCACAGAACAGGTGAAGATTTTATAAACTGCATTGATTAGTGTTCAGCTCCTTCTTCTGAGTACGGCAATACCCCATATGCATAGCTTTCTCATGGTTTGTGGGAGTTACGGGTCCCAAATTGGAACATGCGCGTTTCCAGGTTCACACTTTGAATCTTCACAGCTTGCGTTACTGGTGCCATTTCTCATTTGGGCTGTGAAACACTGCTCTTTTTTAAGATTTCCCCACAAAAGTGGATATTTTTTGAAAGTAGACACCCCAGGCTTTCATTTTAGGTGTGTTTTCAAATCTTGCAAACAGCCATTTTACCGCCAAGCCTGTGAAAACTTGACGTAAGTAAAAAAATTCAGCATTTTTCACGCTTTGCCTTCAATGTTGATGTGAATTTCAAGCACAGAACAGGTGAAGATTTTATAAACTGCATTGATTAGTGTTCAGCTCCTTCTTCTGAGTACGGCAATATCCCATATGCATAGCTTTCTCATGGTTTGTGGGAGTTACGGGTCCCAAATTGGAACATGCGCGTTTCCAGGTTCACACTTTGAATCTTCACAGCTTGCGTTACTGGTGCCATTTCTCATTTGGGCTGTGTAACACTGCTCTTTTTTAAGATTTCCCCCCAAAAGTGGATATTTTTTGAAAGTAGACACCCCAGGCTTTCATTTTAGGTGTGTTTTCAAATCTTGCAAACAGCCATTTTACCACCAAGCCTGTGAAAACTTGACGTAAGTAAAAAAATTCAGCATTTTTCACGCTTTGCCTTCAATGTTGATGTGAATTTCAAGCACAGAACAGGTGAAGATTTTATAAACTGCATTGATTAGTGTTCAGCTCCTTCTTCTGAGTACGGCAATACCCCATATGCATAGCTTTCTCATGGTTTGTGGGAGTTACGGGTCCCAAATTGGAACATGTGTGTTTCCAGGTTCACACTTTGAATCTTCACAGCTTGCGTTACTGGTGCCATTTCTCATTTGGGCTGTGTAACACTGCTCTTTTTTAAGATTTCCCCCCAAAAGTGGATATTTTTTGAAAGTAGACACCCCAGGCTTTCATTTTAGGTGTGTTTTCAAATCTTGCAAACAGCCATTTTACCACCAAGCCTGTGTAAACTTGACGTAAGTAAAAAAATTCTGCATTTTTCACGCTTTGCCTTCAATGTTGATGTGAATTTCAAGCACAGAACAGGTGAAGATTTTATAAACTGCATTGATTAGTGTTCAACTCCTTCTTCTAATTATGGCAATACCCCATATACATAGGTTTGTCGGGTTTTGGGGGAGCTACTGGGCCCAGTTGGAACATGTTAGTTTCCTTTTACAGACATGCCATTTTTACAGCTGGTGCCTTGTCTCATTTCGGTCGGTTTGGCAATGCTGCAATTAATTTTACCCCCAAAAGTATATTTTGTAGAAGAGTAGACAACCCTGGCTTTCATTCTATTTGCATCTTATCAATTTTTTCGCTGCCACTGTATCACCAATCCCTCCCAAAATCTGCAGTAAGGCAGAGAAACACCATTGTTCACATTTCTATTTTAGTGTTGCTCTGGATTTCAATCAGATGATATTTGCAGATTTTTTAAATGCTTTACATTAGTGGTGAGTTACATTGTATGAGTACGGCATGCCCCATATGCATAGGTTTGTCAGGATTTGGGGGAGCTACTAGGCCCAGTAGGGAACATGTGTGTTTCCATTATCAGAGATAAATTTTGATAGTGTTAGATCTAAGGAGGGATGTGTTTTGAAAAATAAAAAACAGGATATTTCAGGGGGAAAAAGTGGCCAAATAATAAAAGAACCTTTACAGCACTACTGCATTGTGCCTGAATGGTATTCCTTGAAAAAGTCACCAATGCAGAGGCCAGGTTTGGAAGGGCAATCAGGACAGTAAGTGGTGGTGTCTGTCCGTATTCCCTTTCTGTAGCAAACCCAACAGCGCTTCTGTGGTTTGTTCTTTTGGGGAGTTGGGGGGATTTTATAAATAAAATGTACTAACCCGGGTCTTGGTGGAATTATTTCAGACGCACCTTGAAATAAAAATATGGAAATAAGTTGTAGCTGGTACTGTAAAAAGCTACATCTTTGATTGGGGTTTGCCAGCTTGAAAAGTAAAAAGGAATTATGTACAGCAGTCTGCATCATATAGATGGCAACTTTTTTATACCATGCCCTACACTTCCTCATTGCGAGGTATGGCTGCATTAGTTGATCACTCAGATCAACTCCCCCCATGTTTTTATTATATTCCCTGATGCAGACTGGCTTTCTCATTACCACTGTCCTGCCACGAACAGTGACTGCCACAGATCTGTCCTCATGCATTGTGGTCAGCATGTAGACCTCTTTTTTGTCCCTAAACTTCACTGCCAGCAGCTCCTGTTGGCACAAAGATGAGGACGTCCCAGTTTTTAATTTGGTATCTATCAGTGTTTTGGGAAACTCCCTGCATTTGCGTCTGACAGTGCCACAGGCCACGGTGTCAAAATAAAACAGAGACCTAAATAAAAGGGGGCTGGTGTAATAATTATCAACAAATAATTAATAGCCTTTATTTAATAAGGGGTAAATTAAATCCCAAACTATTTTCCCACTTGTTCCCATAAATTTGGGGCACCCAGGAGGATCAAGTTTGCTGTCCTTGCCCTCATAAATTCTAAAAGCCTGGGTGTAGCCTGTGGCACTTTCGCACAATTTATAAAATTTTACACCAAATTTGGATCGCTTTGAGGGGATGTACTGCTTGAACCCTAACCTGCCTTTGTATTTCATTAGGGATTCATCTACACTAATTTCTTTTTGGGGCATATACACTTGGGCAAACTTTTTCTGTAAATGGCTTATTAGGGGACGAATTTTGTATAGTCTATCATACTGGGGGTGTTCTTTTGGGGGGCACAGGGTATTATCGTTAAAATGCATAAAGTGCAAAATGATTTCAAATCTGGACCTGGTCATAGTCTTGGGGAATATAGGGGTATCACATACGGGGTTTTTGCTCCAGTAGGATCGGATACTGGGCTTTTTTATTATACCCATTGCCATTATTAAGGCCCAGAATTGCTTAAATTCTATGAGGTCTATGGGTTTCCATATTTCTTCCTTAACTACAAAAGCTGTAGGGTTGGCGGCAGTATACTGGGCTGCATACAAGTTGGTTTGGGACACAATTTCACCTAAAATGTCTTCCCCCAAAAATAAATCAAAAAAATTATCATAGTTAAATCCCTCAACATCAATTTGAATCCCTGGGGTGCCTGTAAAATAGGATTTTAGTCTTACCTGTTAAATCCTTTTCACTTAGTCCATACAGGTCACTGGTACTTCTGGGAGGCGATTCGCCCCTTTAATAGGCAGGAACAATTATGCAAATGATTGCAGGGGGCGGAGCCTCCCCTCCTACTTAAGCCACCTTCAGGCCAGAGCCACTAGATTGATTTGAGACACTAAAACTGACCCCAGGTAAGCAAGAAGAAAGACTCCTGTGAGCATGCCCCAAAGGTCTCCCACTGAATGCCACAGGAGAGCCAAGACTGGTCCCTTGACAGGGTGGGAGACCAGTGACCTGTATGGACTAAGTGAAAAGGATTTAACAGGTAAGACTAAAATCCTATTTTCACTGTCGTCCAATACAGGTCACTGGTACTTCTGGGATGTACAAACATTGAGCTGACCCAGAGGCGGGAAGTAAGGCAAGGACCAGGCGCAAGGCCCAAGTCACTAAAACTGCTATGAACCAGTTAATTACATAGCCCAAACTGTAAGTGTCAACGGACACCAACCAGGGGAAAAAACAATCCCCGAACTAACACAGCACACTGAACTAGAGACAACCGGGCTCAACAGCAAGGAAGCACTAAGGATCACAGAGCGGAAGACCTAAACAGGCAAAACTGCCTCCAGGATCATCCTTCCAAAACTGGCACCAGCCGAAGCCAGTACATCAACTTGATAGTGCTTTGAAAATGTGTGCACAGAGGACCAAGTGGCCGCTCTGCACAGTTGATCAGCAGATGCCTGATTCTTGTAGGCCCAAGAGGCCCCAATAGATCTGGTGGAATGGGCAGTCACCCGGAAGGGAACATGCTTATTCCGCAACTTATAGGCTTCACGGATGGTAGCCTTAATCCAAGAGGCAATAGTAACTTTGGAAGCCGATCTCCCTGCCCTAGGCCCCTCAGGAATGACGAATAGAGCGTCAGACTTCCTGATAGACTCGGTGCGATGAACATAAAACTTGAGGCAACGCACCACATCCAACAAATGGAGATATCTTTCCTTGTCAGATGAAGGATTAGGGCAGAAAGAGGGAACCACAATCTCCTGATTGATGTGAAACTCGGACACAACCTTGGGTAAGAATTCCTTGGTAGTGCGAAGCACAGCCTTATCCTTGTGGAACACCAGGTAAGGAGGTTTACAAGACAGAGCTTGTAACTCTGCTACCCGGCGAACTGAAACAATAGCCAAAAGGAAGGCCATCTTCCAAGTCAAAAGACGTAATGGAATGGAAACCAAGGATTCAAACGGGGGTCGCTGGAGAACTCCCAGCACCAAATTGAGGTCCCACTGGGGAGCAGGACTCTTAAAGGCAGGTCGAACATGAGTCACACCTTGGAAGAAAACTTTCACATCAGGAAGGACAGCAATCCTTTCCTGGAAAAACACAGACAAGGCAGAAGTCTGAACTTTGAGGGAACTCAGACTGAGCCCCTTATCAACACCGTCCTGCAAGAAGGCCAGGACAGTGGGAAGATGAAAATCAAGGGATAACTTCTTATCAGAGCACCATGTAACGAAGGTTGACCATATGCGATGACATCCTGGAGGACACAGGCTTGCGAGCACTGAGCATAGTCGACACCACAGAAGGAGAAAATCCTTTCTTTGCTAGAATCGAGGATTCAACTGCCATGCCTTCAAATGGAGAGAGTGAACATCCTCCTTCCACAGATAACCCTGAAGGAGTAGGTCCGGATGGGCAGGAAGTGGGAACGGATCCACCACTGACATGGCCATCAACTCCGGATACCAGGACTGGCGAGGCCAGTTTGGAGCTATCAGGATGACAGGACAACGCTCCTGCTTCAACTTCTGGATGACTCTGATCAATAGAGGAAGAGGAGGAAAGATGTAAGCCAGAGAAAAATCCCAAGGGATCGACAAGGCATCCACTGCTAGAGCAAGGGAGTCCCTCCACCGGGAGCAAAACACCGGAACCTTCCTGTTGTGTCTGGAGGCCATCAGGTCCACCACCGGCATCCCCCACCTCTGGGTGAGCAAGTGAAACACCTCTGGATGAAGAGCCCATTCTCCGCTGTCAACGGTATGATGACTCAGAAAGTCCGCCATGATGTTGTCTACGCCTGGAATGTGAACTGCAGAGATGACAGGCACGTGATCTTCTGCCCAAGACAAAATATCCTTGACCTCCAACCAGGCGGTGACGCTTCTTGTGCCGCCTTGCCTGTTGATGTAAGCCACTGCAGTGGCGTTGTCGGACTCCACTCTGATCGGACGACCAGTCAGTTGAGATTCCCAGTGTTTCAGGGCAAGCCGGACGGCACACAGTTCCAGAACATTGATGGAGAGAAGAGATTCCTCCAGACCCCATTTCCCCTGAGCACTGAAACGACCCAACACAGCACCCCAGCCCCGAAGGCTGGCATCCGTTGTGATCGTGGTCCAACGAGGAACTTGAAAGGATCTCCCTTTCAGGAGATGGGAGAGATCCAACCACCAGTGCAGACTCGATTCCACATGAGGAGGTAGAGAGACTGACAGATGCTGATGATCTGGATGATTCTTGCATGTCTGGATCACAAACCTCTGAAGTTCCCTGGAGTGGGCCATGGCAAATGGTACCGCTTCGATCGTGGAAATGAACTTCCCCACCAGAGAAGACAACTTCGGTACTGGAACCAAGTCCAGTTCCAGAATCCCCGCCACTCGGATGGCTATCTGATGAGCCACATCCTCCGGTAGAAACACCATGCATTGGCGAGTGTCGAACAGGAGACCCAGGAACAGAAGCCTCTGAGATGGGACCAAGTCCGACTTGTCCAGATTCAGGATCCAGCCATGACGGTTCAGAGGGTGTATACACCGCTGCAGCTGCTGGTGGAGAAGCTCCGCCGAGGAAGCTTTTAGGAGGAGATCGTCCATGTGGGGGGTCACCCTGACCCCGTCCTGATGAAGCACAGCTATCAAGGAACCCAGCACCCTCTGGAAGACCTGAGGAGCTGAAGTCAGCCCAAAGGGAAGAGCTGAAAACTGAAAGTGTCCCCTGTGGCAGGCAATCCGGAGATACCGCCTGCTCTCTGGATGGATAGGGATGTGAAGATATGCATCCTGCAGGTCCAGGGAGGCCATAAATTCCCCTGGAGACATAGCGGCAATCACAGAGCGCAGGGACTCCTGGCGGAAGTGGGAAGTCACCACATAGGCATTGAGATCTTTGAGATCCAAAATAGGACGAGCCCCTCCGTCCTTTTTGGCCACCACAAACAGGTTGGAATAAAATCCTGAACCTGTGTCCTCCAGAGGAACCATTTCCAGGACCTCTTTGTCCAAGAGATCCTGAATAGCATCGTCGAACAGACGATTTTTTGTAGGTTCCTGAGAAGGACGAGTAAAATGGAACCGAAAAGGAGGAAGGGAAGAGAAAGGGATCCTGTATCCCTCTGACACCACCTGAATAACCCATGGGTCCGCCACTGACTCTTCCCAAGTCCGGCGAAAGATGCGGAGACGTCCACCTACAGCCGGATGCGGACCCAGGTGCGGTGAGTCATGCCGAAGCAGTCTTGGAGGTCTTGGCCTTGGGGGCAACTTTGGGCTTCCAGGACTGTTTGGGCTTGGAGGAGGAGCGCGTAGTGGGAGGACCCGTTTGGGCCGAGGAGCGTGTCTCAGTCTGAAAGGAACGAAAGGACCGATTGCGTTTGGCTGGAAACTTTTTCTTAAAGACTGAGGGTAGAAGAGTACTTTTACCGCCAGTAGCCTCACTGATCATTTCTTTGAGTTCAGACCCAAAAAGCAAATTCCCCTGAAAGGGCAAGGAAAGCAAGGCTTTCTTAGAGGCTGTATCAGCAGACCAAATTTTCAGCCAAAGGGCGCGTCTAGCCACCACAGAAGAAGTGGAGGCCCTCGCCGTCATGCGCACAGCATCAAAGGCAGCGTCAGCAACATAATTCTGAGCTTCAGTAATATTAGCAAGAAGCTGCAACTGTTCAGACACTGGTGCATCCTGGCGAACTGCTTCAGTCAGTCGTTCAGTCCAGGCCGCAATAGCTCTATTAACCCACGTCACTGCAAAGGCTGAACGCATGGCAGTGCCAATGGAGGCAAAAATAGACTTAAGAGAAAGTTCTAGCTTTTTATCCGTCCAATCCTGCAGGGCAGAGGCATCAGAGACAGCCAAGGCGGTAGACTTGGATAGCCTGGAAACAGGAGCATCCACCTTGGGGGGATGAACCCATTTTGCCAGCTCAGTCTCAGGAAAAGGGTACAGTTTAGCAAACTTTTTGGAGACAGAGGAGGATCTATCAGGATTCCTCCACGCCTCAGAGACTAGACGGGCAAGGGTAGGGTTAGTTGGAAAACAAACAACAGGCTTAGATGGTTTCTTTTGAAAAACGTCAGTAGGATCATAAGTGGATTCCTGAGTCAGAGGAAGGTTGAGCGTATTCAGTACAGCTCTAATCAGACCCTCAGCCGAGACTTCAGGGTCACATTCATAAGGGTCCCCAATGGACCTGTTAGACTCAATAACAGTGCGTTCCTCAGCATCAGAATCCTGCAAGAGTTCTTCCTCAGAAGAATCAGACATATCAGGAGCTCCCTGTGGCTTAGGCAGGGAGGTCCTGATTGTAGAGGGGGTCTGCCAGACCTGGAGAGCCCCCTGTACCTGAGAGGGAAAGAGTTGAAGAGTGGATCTGAGATCCCTAGTGGCAGCTTTAAACTCCCTCACCCAAGATGGCTCAATAGCATGGCTGGGAAGCCCAGGGTTGCTATCTTGACCAGTGCAGTTAGGGCATAGATCCCCCACATTATCGCTAGATAGCCCAATGTGACAAGAGGAGCAAAACGCCATGGGGGGAGCGGACCCCCCATCCTCCATTGACTTGGGTCTAGCCCCTAGCTCCAGTGAAGTAGATATGCTCACAGCATCAATATACCCCACTTTAAACTCTATCACCCAGAAAAAGTGTGGAAGATTAAAGTTTCACCCCAGAAATGCCTAAAGTTGGACTTATCTGGCCAGCGAAGGGTTAATCTTTTGAGGGGAGAGAAGGCTCAGTCCCTGCGTAGTGTACTCGCTGAGGAAGAGCTCCACAAAATGGCGGTCGTCAGGATAGCCAATCAGAAACAAGCGCGAACCGGGCGCTCATGGGAAATGTAGTTTTCCCCATACAAGTACCCCAAACAGTGCCCGAAGCCCCCCTGAACACCCCACACTAATAAAACACATACCGGATGATAGAGCAAGAGCCTAGCAGTAAAATGAGCCCTCTCTGGAGTTGCTGTGACAAGCGGTTCCAGAGATACGTCCCACACTGTGAAATCTCATAGAGAGTAAAGGAGCCATAGTGTCTGAGCGGGAAAGCCGCGCTTAAAGGCACGGAACACCAATTTTAATAAAGTTTAACAAAACATTAAAAAGTGCCCAAACATACATTAAACACATAAATAAACACTATTTAAGGCTCCAAACCCAGAGAATACCACAGAAACTGCATTAAAACATTGAATGCAAATAAAAACACCCTATGAGTGCTGGAGTGCAAAGCAAACTCCCAAATACAAGCCCAGCAAAGGGACACTGTGGGGACAAGCAGGGGAGGACTGGCAGGTTTTGGCCTGGGGGGCAAATACAATCAAGTGGCCCTTTTCTACTATCGCACCAGCCCAGCGTATCCCATTTTGTTAATTTTATAACTGGCATTAATGTTGTGATTTAAGATAAATAAAACCACAACACTTAAGACTGAAATGGTGCTTCACTAATGATACAACAGAGCTTACAAATGAAATGTATGTTTGTTAATAGAATATCTAGTCATGTTACAGTCAATTTGCAAGCCTTTAAAGGGGAACTACCACACCGCAAAATCTTTATCCTAATTAAGTCTCCATCTGGCGATTAGCTGCTTAGTAGCACTAGTCGCCAGAATTATTACCTGGTTTAAATGATTTATGACTTATTCCGAGGCTGACAGTAGCAAGAAGCACGGACATCTTGCCATGGTGACGTCCGTGCGCCTGCGCTGTCAGTCCCTTTTGGAGACTTAATTAAGATAAAGGTTTTGCAGGGTGGTAGTTCCCCTTTAACTCCAGTAAACATTGACATTCCTGGTGAAGAGTGCTCATTATTTTAAAATATATGTAGGCTTATCGATGGAAGCACTAAATACCTACTTACTGCTATAAAATAATAACTACCATCATCACTGTCATCGCCTTGCAGCTATGCATTGACATCTGCTTTTGTTCAGTAGGATGTATATAACTAAAACAGGAGTGGCATGCACCATATTTTAGCAGCATTAACCGTTTGAGTGCATTCTGTACCACTCTGGCACTCAAAGGGTTAAGATTCTTGTATTCTAAAGCTTTGCAGTGTGCTGGCTCAGAGGCAACTCTGGTTAACCCTTTGAGTGCCAGAGGGGGTACGCAACGCATTGCAAAGTAATGCATTGCGTACCTCTCGGGCACTCACAAGGTTATAGTTCTTCCATATATAAAAAAAAAAGAGAAGATAATATTAGCAGTGAAACAGAGGCCCTAAGCCCCACAAACCTGTACTTAGAGAATAATGAGCATTCAAGACTCAAGAACTTACCTATTTGAGTTCAGGTGAGTCAAACAGAGTCTGACCCCAAGCCTTCTAGGCGGCTGTGCCCAGAGCCGGATTACAGGCAAGACGCACTAGGTGCCTGCCTAGGGTCTGGTCAAGTTGAGGGGGCCCGCTGGAGACTGCTCCCCAGAAAGCTGACAGAGTAATTACCAAACCACTGCGGTACATCAGACCTGGCCCTTACATGGGACAGAAGCGGCAAAAAGTTTACTCCCAAAAGCACATACATTTTATTGTAAGGAGCCGGAAGCCACCAAAATATAGTAATAGAGTGAAAAAGATTCTCACTCTATTCTTCCTTCCTTTCTCCCAACCGGATGCCGCACTGGCTCAGGAACGAATGCAGAACAGAAGCAGAGCAGAGGTCACCTGATGCTTCTGCTCTGCGGAAGACTGGGGGAGATGTAATGATTCCCAGTGCCCAGCAGCCGCGCTACGTCATGATGCACTAGCGCGGGCTGCATAGAATCTGCAGATTCCACAAACCAGCTAAACATGTAGCTGGTAAACAGTGAGAGTGCTCCCCTGCCTTGCTGCCCGAGTGTGAGAAGAGACCCTCAGTGGCTGTTACTGCTGCCCAGCCTGCATTACTCTACCATAGAAGAGGTATTTGAAATAAGCATCCAAAATAAGTTTACAAGAAGAAAAAACTAAATAAAAAAATACATAATAAAAGACTTAACAGGATCATTTTATAAAAACTGGATCAAAGTCAGAGTTTAAATATATGCATAATCCATATTTGAAAACCCTATCCCTGACTTTAAACCAGTTTTGGCAACATTATCATGTAAAATGCGTTTTGTTCATAAAAAGGAAAAAAACATCTTGGCAATTGTTGGGAATTTATAAGAATCTCATTTCTGCACTAACATTATGTCAGTGCAAAAATTAGATTCTTATGTTTGCCCAACCCTGGCCAAAATTGTTTTTATTTTTGTTTTTACTAACATAACTAAAACTAAAACATAAACTAACAAGATCATTTTAACAAAACTGATTCAAAGTCAGGGATGTGGTTTTAAAATATGCATTATGCATCATGTATTTAAACTGTAACCATAACTTTGAAGCAGATTTGATAAAATGATCCTGTTAAGCTTATGGTTTTGTTGGTAAAAAGGGAAAAAAAAGTATGGCCGAGGTTGGGTAGTCATAATAACCTCATTTCAGCATTAAAATATACACCAATACATTATACTGTATGTTGGTGTATATGTAGTACAGAAATATTGTTTTTATGATTGCCCACCCCTGGCCATGCCAATACATATCTAATTACTATTACACTAAAACTATACAAGTTAGTGCAACAGGACTTAGGCCATTTGCTGTATTTATTTAATAGGTACAATATGAAAGATTGTGTTACCATCCCTTTAAGTTGTTAATACCTCAAACAACAGGAACAAAGATCAGACCGAGAGGCTTGCAGGGGACCCCAATTTGGGATCCTGCCTAGGGCCATGTGGAGTCTTAATCCGGCTCTGGCTGTGCCCCAGTCCTATGTCTTATCTTGAATTGTATTTCTGTAGGTAGTGGTTATGCTGGGTCCCGCGCAGTCTTCCGTTTCATCGTGCAGCTGACGGCTCCGCACTGCCTCCACATATACTTCCGGGTTCACTGAGGTCAGCTCAGTATGCCCGGAAATACATGTGGAGGCAGTGTAGAGTTATCAGCGCCACGATGAAACGGAAGACTGCGCGGGACCCAGCATAACCACTACCTACAGAAATACAATTCAAGATAAGACATAGACACTGGGACACAGCCTGAGCCACCTAGACGGCTTGGGGTCAGACTGGCAGGAGCCAGGATGACATATGGCCTATATCACGGCGGCCCACTAGTGCAGCTATATGACCGGCCCGGGGGGCAATTGCCCCCTTGCCCCCCGGGCCAGCCCGCCCCTGGGGATAAGTGGACCTTCAGCACTCAATGGGTGACTCACCTTCCCTGCAGGACTTCTGTCTTCAGGTGACCATGATGAAGAAGGAATAAACCAGAGGTAAATTCCCCAGTAGGGAAGCTGCTTAACTCAAGCTGTTCCCTCTTCAGGGCATAAGGTCCACAGAAAATCCCTGGAAGCTGCACCAGCCACTTTAAAGAGGGCAATTCACAGCCATGGTCACCCTCCTAATGGTGGTATTCCATATTTGAATAAAAAATAATAAAATACTAAGTTGAATGCATAGATGTTCTCTACCTGGTGTGTACAGCACCCAGGAACAAATCAATCTGGTGGCTCTGGCCTGAAGGTGGCTTAAGTAGGAGGGGAGGCTCCGCCCCCTGCAACCATTTGCATAATTGTTCCTGCCTACTAAAGGAGCAAATCGCCTCCCAGAAGTACCAGTGACCTGTATTGGACGACAGTGAAATTCTGGTATTTGTGGGCAAAAATTTATTGGGGATACCCATTCGTTATGCTCAGGAGTGGCTGGTGTTGGGGCATTTCTTTGGCCAGATCTTTTTGCAGGTGCTGGGGCAATTGCCAGGGCAGCTCTTGGGGCAGCACTTGGGGCATTCCTTTTGGCAGGTATTTTGCAAAGTCTTTTGGCAGATCTTGTGACAGGATTTTTGGCAGATCTTGTGGCAGGATTTGTGGCAGGATTTTTGGCAGGTGCTGGGGCAGGATTTTTGGCAGGTGCTGGGGCAGTTGCCAGGGCAGCTCTTGGGGCAGTGCGTCTTTTCTTGATAGAAGGCCCAGCGTCGTCAGTAGAGCTGCTCTCAGTTTCTGAAAACTGCTCTATTTCAAAATCTGACGCAGTATCTGTTGCCTCTGAGTCAGATGCCAAAAAGGCATATGCCTCTTCAACGCTATAAGTGCGCTGCATTTTGCCCACTAAAATTTTTTTTCCTTACTCTAACGCTATCCCTAAACCTAACGCTATCCCTAAAACTTACCCTAACCTACGTATATCTAGAACCTACCTAACCCAAGTAAACTACCTATCTAAACTATACTTATTATATATTTTTTTTTTTTTTTAATTATTTTTTTTTTTTTTTTTTTTTTGGGGGGTTTTTTTTTTTTCCCTAAACCTAGATCTGTCCCTAATAATAATAATAATAATAATAATAATCCTTTATTTATATAGCGCACACAGATTCCGCAGCGCTTTACACTCACATATTGGTTCCTGTCCCCATTGGGGCTCACAATCTAAATTCACCTATCAGTATGCTTTCCCTAACACAAGTCTACACTAAATCTACCCACCTACCTACCTAAACTACCTAAATTATATTTTGAATCAATTTTTAATAAAAAAAAAATAAAAAAAATAAAAAAAAAATCTAAAAAAAATAAAAAAAAAATTCAGAGGATACAAGGGGGATGGGGGGTATCCCAAAGATCAGCAGACGCTGATCTGTAGCTTATTGATCACTCTAAAAGTGATCAGATGGGGGGGAACTTGGTGATCACTGTAAAACAGTGATCAAAGGGTTAATTTTATGGTTTAAACACAGTTTTTTTTTGCAGGAACTCTGGAACACACTGTCACATGAAGTCTTTCTGTCTCTCTCCACCTCAGCAGTGTGCAAGATGGAGGGAGACAGAGATATATGACAGAGTTTAACCCTTGACGTACCGGGACCGTCAAGGGTCGTTGGAGCACATTTACCCTTGACGGTCCTGGTACGTCAAGGGTCGCTAAGGGGTTAAGAGATTGTAATTTGAAGGTTTGTTTGCAAGATAGACAGACTTTGCTGTTATGTATTGGTTAATGCTGGGAGTTGAATTTTTTTAAACTATATTTGTAAATGTAAAAAAACAAACAAACTAATTTTGTATAGATGGGGAATGTACAGTATGCTGCACTATTAACCCTGTGAGTGCCAGAGGAGTAAGCAAGTAAGTAAGGAGTAAGTAAGGAGTAAGTACTCCTCTGACACTCACAGGGTTAATAGTGCAGCATACTGTACATTCCCCATCTATAGAAAATTAGTTGTTTTTTTTTTACATTTACAAATATAGTTTAAAAAAAAATAAACTCCCAGCATTAACCAATACATAACAGTAAAGTCTGTCTATCTTGCAAACAAACCTTCAAATTACAGTCTCTTAACCCCTTCAGTGCCAGAGGCTTGGGCCATTTCCTGTACCCTGCAGGCCAGACACTTTTTCAGCATTTTTGCTATCCTTCTGTTTAGGCTTCATTTCCTCTGGGGATTTTTAGTTAAATATGGAAAACTATATCTTGTTTTTTTCAGAACGAATTGAGCTTTCTTGCGGTACCTTACTTGAAGAGAATTTTACATTGTGCAAAAAGCTATGATGTCATAATGACAAAAAAAGTGAAAATTTACTAATTTTGCTAAAATAACATACTATGTATGACATTTTCAACTTTATAAACTAAAATGATCATTCTAGGGTTTTTGTGGTAAATCTACCCTAAAACAGTGGAATAACTATATAAAACTATATATTTCTGGAAAGTAGACAACCTGCTGCATCTAATGAGGGGTGACTTTCCTTGTTACCCCAAGCCTGGTGTGCACAAGTGCCTCCAGAAGATGGCACTAATGAAAAAAAAAGGCATTTTCTTACATTTCTGCCCCTTCAAATGTACTAAAATGTGTAAAAACCATGGCATTTCCAACTGTATTCATTAGCTAGTGCTCTTAGGAGAAAAATGACATCCCTTTGGTATGAGTTTAACTACCTCAGGGGGCGCTAGAAGTGCAAAACGACACCTACTACAACCTCAAATTTTTCTAACATTTTCTCAAACATTACTTGTCTGTACACCAATGGTTATAACAATTACAGAAGTGAAGAAAGGGTACACAAACCATACCATTTTGAAAAGAAGACACCCTGCCGCATCTAATTATGGGTGACTTGCCTTGTTACCCCAAGCCTGGAGTGCACAAATGCCTCCAGAATGTGGCGCTAATGAAAAAAAAAAGGCATTTTCTTACATTTCTGCCCCTTCAAATGTACTGAAATTTGTGAAAACCATGGCATTTCCAACTGTATTCATTAGCTAGTGTTCTTAGGAGAAAAATTATACCTCATTGGTATGCGTTCACCTACATTAGGGGGCGCTACAAGTACCAAACTACACCTATTGCAACCTCTGATTTTGCCAACATTTTCTCAAACATTACTTGTCTGTACAAAAATTGTTATAACAACTAGAGAAGTGAAAAAAGGCTATACAAACTATACCATTTTGGAAAGAAGACAACCTGCCGGATCTAATGAGGGGTGAATTTCCTTATTACCCCAAGCCTGTTGTGCCCAAATGCTTCCAGAAAGTGGCACTTTAGGAAAAATTGGCATTTTCTTACATTTCTGCCCCTTCATCTGTATGGAAATCTGTGAAAACCATGGCATTTCCAACTGTATTCATTAGCTAGTGCTCTTAGGAGAAAAATGACACCCCATTGGAATGAGTCGACCTACCTTAAGGGTGCCAGAAGCACATAACTACACCTACCTGTTTGCTTCTTTGAAAATGGCTGCTTGTACTAAAATGTTCATAACTGTTAGAGACATGAAGGAAAGGTATAAAAGGTATACCACTTTGGAAAGTAGACATTCTCCTGCATAAAGTGAGTGGGTCACTTGCCTTTCTACCCCCTGGGCTGACGTGCACAAATATTTCCAAAAGGTGGCGCTATGGGAATAAATACATGTTTTTTTACATTTCCACCACTTTAAATATACTAAAATCTTTGAAAACCATAACATTTCCTGCTGTATTCAGTACCTGCTACCAACATGAGAAAAATGGTAGCCCATTTGTGTGGGTTAACATACAATATGTGGGTGCTAGGAACATGTACGTAAACCTGACACTTTTGTTTTTAAATTATCTGCTTGCACTAAAATGGTTATAACCATAATAGATATGCAGGAAAGGTAGAGAAACAATGCCATTTTGGAAAGAAAACAACCTGCCGCATCTAATGAGGGGTCACTTGCCTTCTTACCCAAAGGCTGGTATGCACAAATGCTTCCAGGAGGTGGCGCTAATGAAAAAAAAGGCATTTTCTTACATTTCTGCCCCTTCAAATGTATGGAACTCTGTAAAAACCATGGAATTTTCAACTGCATTCATTAGCTAGTGCTCTTAGGAGTCAAACGACACCCCATTGGTATGAGTTGAACTACCTTAGGGGGTGCTAGAAGTAGATAACTACACCTACTACAAACTCTGATGTTTCTAACATTTTCTCAAACCTGACTTGCCTGTACGAAAATGGCTATAACACCTTCAGAACTGAAGAAAAGGTAGATAAACCATACCATTTTGGAAAGAAGATAACCTGTTGCATCTAATGAGGGTTCACTTGCCTTTTTTACCCCTAAGTTAGTTGGCACAACTATTTCCAGAATGTGGTGCTACAGGAAAAAACAAACAAACATTTATTTTACACATCAGTCACTTCAAAGATACTAAAATGGTTCAATGGCGTGGGATTTCCTAGGAGGACTTCTTGCCAGCCTAAGAAAAATGGTACCCCACTGCTCTGGGTTGACATACCAATTTACGCTACAGGAGCGTAGCTACCATTGAAACAGAAATGGGAAAGCAAACAGTGTATGTGTGATTTTATGGCTAGCAGATGAAAGAAGCTAGGGCATCAGCCGGTGTACGTGCAGACCTGTGACTACAAGTGTAACAAAGTGTGTGGGAGGGTGAGGGATTAGGCAGTATGTGTGGGTATGAGCAGAGGAACAAGGATGGTGGTGATGGTGGGGCAGTATCTGATAGTGTGTATGGGAGATCTCTGACTACCAGTGTGCACTGTATGTCCCCTCATACAAAGCACTGCGTTGGACCCCCTTCCTGTTGCATGTGCATTTTTTTGGGCTTTTCCCCCCAATATTTTTGTGTAGACCTCATTGGGGTTATCAGAAACCATACAATAAGGTCTAAATAAAAAATAAAGGGGGAAAAAAATCCTTTGTGTGCCTCAGGGATGTTCAGCACACAAAGGGTTAATTTTTTTTAATCGTTACTTTGTATTCAGATGGCCACCAAACAAGCTCTGATCACAAAGTAATGATAAAAAGTCCCATGTGTGCCACAGGAAGGGGGTCTGCATTGAACCCCCCTCCCAGTGGCACACACAGGGTTAATTTTTGTTTTAATTTTTTTTTTTATTATATACCTCATTGAGGGGCATCAGGACCCCCTGATCCCTCCCCAATGAGGTCTTAGTAAAAAAAATATAAATGTTCACAAACAGAGTGACCCTGTGAGTGCCACAGGGGTCTCAGCGCATTGCAAAGGTTATTTTTTTTTTTATCATTACTTGGTAATCAGAGCCTGTTTGGGGGGCCATTAGGACCAATCCTGATGACCCCCCAACAATCTCTGATAACAAAGTAATGATAAAAGCCCTGTGTGTGCCGCAGAAGGGGGGCTGCATTGGCCCCCCCTGTGGCAGACACAGGGTTCATTTTTTTTTTTATTTACTTTTTTTTATTATAGACCTCATTGAGGGGTATCATGACCTCCCTGATCCCCCCCAATGAGGTGTTACCAAAAAAAAAAGAAATCAAAATAATTGTCCCTGTGAGTGCCACAGGGGTCTCCAGGGCATTGCAAAGCAATGCATTGGACCATTGTGGCACTCAGAGGATTTTTTTTTTTATCATTACTTTGTAATCAGAGCTTGTTGGGGGGCCATCAGGACCAATCCTGATGGCCCCCCAACAATCTCTGGTAACAAAGTAATGATAAAAGCCCTGTGTGTGGACCCCCCCACCGTGGCACACACAAGGTTACATATTTTTTTATATATATATTTTTTAAATTATAGACCTCATTGAGGGGCATCAGGACCCCCCCCAATCCCCCCAATGAGGTATTTGAAAAAAAAAAAATACCCCTAAAGGAAGTGACCCTGTGAGTACCACAGGGGTCTCCAGCACATTGCAAAGCAATGTGCTGGGGACCCCTGCAGCGCTCACAGGGTTACTTTTATTATATTTTTTTATTAATTTTTTTTTTAAACTCTTCAGACCTCATGGGGGACATCAGGACCCCTCCTGGTGTCCCCTCAGTCATTGATCTCCCAGCCGATAGGCTGGGAGATCAATGAGGTGACCGCAGGAGAGCAAAAGCTCTCCTGCCCTTCTCTCCTACCACCGGTAGGAGTGAACAGGACTAGGGAAACTTCTCTAACGTCATCGGTGACCATGTCACCGATGACGTTGGGAGGCTTCCCCCGGTCCCGCCCACTCCTACACGGAAGTTCGGGTAGGAGAGAGGGGGAAGGAGAAACTCTGTTTCTCCTTTGTGAAACAGATCGGCTGGGAGATCAATAACTGGGGAGGCATGAGGAGTGATCCTCATGCCTCCCCACTAGTGCCAGGCATTTTTTTTTAAATGCGGCCACTGCATGCCGGTTATACCGGCTTACGCAGTGACCGCATTTCACTCTTACGGCATACAAGCGTGGCACAGCAGGTCCAGCTGTGTCCACTCGTACGCCATAAGTAGCTGGCACTCTAGGGGTTAATTTTTCAAACTACAACAGGCTTCAGGAAAAAAACAAGCTGTCTCTGCTGAGGTAAATCTTCAGCTGATGCTTGTTCATGTAGCCTACTCCTCCTCTAGCAGACACGCCCCCTCAGCACCAGCCACCAACAGCTGATTTCTAAATGCTTCAGGAAGTTTGATCCTCCTACTGACCTATCCAAGTCGAAGACGTGAATTCCCTAACCTAAATGATGCCACTAGGGGGTGCTCATAATTAAAAAAACACAAACTTAAAATGGGAATGATTCCTTAACCAAAAATCCCTCAGAAAAAAAAGACAGCACTTAATCTACTTATATAATGTAAGTACTTTTTAAAGTTTACTGCTCCTTTAAGTTTAAAGACAAAAAAGAAGTATACATGCTTTCCACCATGCATGAGGACAAAACTGTGGCAGTCTCTGTTCGTGGCAGAAGTGGGGTACGAAAAAAGTCAGTCTGTAACAGAGACTGAAACAAGCACATGTGGGCGGCGAATGGAAGCATGCCACCCGCAGGGGAAGATTGACATTGTTTATATGTTGCCTGATCATCTTGAAAATGCGGGGACTTGACTTTTGAAGATAGTAAGTGGTATTTTATCATCAGATAGCGCCGGGGGACGGAGGGAAGGGTTCTAGCAGACATTTTTTTTAATAAAAAAAACTCTTGGGTATAATACACACCCCCACACTTCACATACAGTGAAGTGGGGTAAAATTGTGCGTATTATACCGGAGATTTTACGGTAAGTGTGAAAACTGCAAAAAAAAAAAAAAAAGTATTACCACAAATTTTAAAAATATTTCTGGAAAAATAGCTTCATAAAAAACTACAAAATTCTCATGATTATTTACCTTATGTTGTCTAGTTTTCAGAAACATATACCTTTGTGGGACATTTTTGGTTCTGGCACTGTCAACTAAGCTATGATGCTCACAAGCCAACTGCTGAAAAATTATAGGCTGGAAATAATGGCGTCCATCTTGTAATATTTACCTTGTAAATGTGAGAAAGGGATTGAAATAGTAGGCATATGGGGTACTCATATTTATGAGTAACAAATGAATAATTTAGGGGTATTTTTTTGTAATGAACTAATGGTATGCAAATCCTGACTGGAAAATGTAAGCAAAGTTGTTTTTTTATTTTTTTGCTCTTTTTTTTCTATTTTAATCAAATTAAACGATGAGGTATTCATATAATTGTGGTATCAAAAGAAAGCCCTACTTGTGCTTAAAAAACAGTATATAATTTGTGTGGGTG
This sequence comes from Rhinophrynus dorsalis, assembly GCA_037306005.1. Taxonomy (NCBI): domain Eukaryota; kingdom Metazoa; phylum Chordata; class Amphibia; order Anura; family Rhinophrynidae; genus Rhinophrynus; species Rhinophrynus dorsalis. Next base: position 61,675,700 of record CM074718.1, read on the forward strand.
TACAAAAGGAATTAAACAGAAAATATGGTTGAGCAACGACATGGTCAAAAAAGTCAAAATTGCTCCAGTCCTTAAGTGAAATCCACCTCAGATTTTCCTGGTCGTTAAGGGGTTAAACTATCCTGGGTGCAGTAAACTGAATGTAAGCGTAGAAGATTATTTATATATGTGAAAAACTAAATAACTAAGTGTAAGATCCCACCTTTGCAAAAATGTCTGTCATAAACCCTTTCAGTACGCTAGCCATTAGTTTTTATAAAAGTCATTTTTGAAAAATTAAAGTGGCCCTGTCACCTTAAGACAAGTTTAGTTTGTTTTCCAGATATTTAAAACCTGGCTATATGTAGTACTAGAAATTTTCTATAAAATAATTTGTGTTTTGAGAATCCAATCTTTATAATTTAGTGGCACTCTGTGGTACTGTATGTCATTTCAAGGATCAAGGGATAGTAATACTTCATTTTCATTTACCTGATTATTGTACACAGTAAAATTTGCAATAGATGTTTCCTACTCTGCTTCTCTGCAAGTTTACTTTTCCTAAAATTGGCTCTTCAATCTTAACTCCACCCGCCCCTATTTGTCACATCATCCCAAGCTCCTGCAGATCTGAGGCTGGATCCTATTGCAGGTGCTAATTTTATCACTGCTTTTATCTCCAGGTTTCCCCATAGACTTCAATAGGAAAATGTTTACTAAAACAGGTGTTAACATTTATCACCTGCAGTAGAATCCAGCTCCTTATGTTTAATAAAACTGGTGTTAACATTTATCACCTGCAATAGAATCCAGACCCACATCTTTGCTCCCCCCTTTGCCTGAACTACTTTCAAACACGTGACCATTTCAGTTCGGTGCAGCAGAGGAGCCAAGCAGGTCTGGGCGCAGCATAAAACCTGTGTTTGAAGAATTAAAATAAAACTGGTTTCATCTAAAAGTCAGTCCTTAAAATAGTAAAAGATGTTAAAAAAAAGTTTTCTTAATATGGTCTTACACCAAAACGAAAGCAATACTGAGCCCATTAGAAAGCTGTCAATTAAGATTAATGTGGGCATCCACTTCACACAGTATGGGCTAGACTCTATTGCAGGTGCTAAATATTAACAGCCGTTTTATCAAAATTGTTCTTATTGGAGTCTATGGGGAAACCTGGAGATAAAAGCAGAGATAAAACTAGCACCAGTAATAGAATCCAGCTCTGTATCTTTTATTGGTTTACAATGTGTTGGCTAGAGCTGGGTCATTTAAAGTTTGAACCCTTTGAGTGCCAGATAGATAAGCAACACATTACTTTGCAAAATGCTGCATACCTTTCTGGCACTCAAAGGGTTAATACAGGTTGTGCTCTATGCCTCAGTACATCAGTATAGCCGGCTCTATACAAAAGCCAGTGTTCAGAGATTCTATAGATTATTTTACAAGAATGAGAGTAAATAATAGTTGTGCCACAAGAATAGGGAATTTTATGGTAATCTGTTCAAAGTACTCAACAAATGGCAACACTAGTAGAATACAGCACAACAGGGTATTTAACCCCTTAGTGACGGCCGCGTTCAGACGCGGCCGTCACTTAACGCCCGTCTAACATTTTTTTTTTTTTCTGCATTAGAATCCGGAGTCCCCGAACGGCGTGCAGCCGCGCAGGGATCCGGATTTCCTGGACGTACATGTACGTCCTCTGTCACTAAGTGACACCCACAGAGGACGTACATGTACGTCAATTGTCGCGAAGGGGTTAAATAACACTGTATTTGACTTGCTGATGAAAGCACTGCTGATTAATGTACTCTGGCTCATCACAAAGCCTACATAAACCTCCTATTAATCCTTCGACGGCCTGAGGAGTACATAACGCATTGCTGAGCAATGCTCTGCATAGCATTCTGGAACTCAAGGTGTTAATAAGAGGTTTGTGCAGGCTTTGCGATGTGCCGGATATATTATTCACCAGGGAGAAAAATACCACTATGTGGTGATGTGCAGAGCTGAGAGACTCAGGCATGTACAGAATATTAACCCTTTGAATGCCAGAGTGGTACGGAATGCATTGCAAAGCAATGCATTCCGTACCACTCTGGCAGTCAAAGGGTTAAAGACTAGTGTAAAAACTCGTAAACACGAGCCAAGGTCTGGGTTATGTTAACCATTTGAGTGCCAGAGGGGTACTCAAAGCATTGCTTTGCAATACGTTACGCACCCCTCTGGCACTCAAAGGGTTAAGAGGCCGGTCCCGTTCTGCGTCCTGCCGCACCATTTTCCTGAGCATGTGATGGGAAGTGTAATGGGCTTGTGGGCACTAAAATGTTAGCAGTGTGTCTGGCACTATGTACTATAGTACTGAAACAATGTAGTCCATACGTTACTCTAGTGATGCCACAGAGTATAGCATTGAAACGTAGCTACACTAGTGATACCACAGAGCTTACAATTGAAACTGAGTTACACTAGTCATACCACATAGTTTACAATTGAAATTGAGCTACACTAGTCATACCACAAAGCTTATACTTAAAATTGAGCTACAACCAATGATATAAAAAATGATATAAAAAAGCATATAATTGAAATATAGCTACATTAGTGATACCACAAAGCTTACACTTATAGGACTATCAATAAGTAGTAAGACTTGTAATCTCTGTGGAAACAAAATGTATAGCGAGACTGAGGGGGAAGAAGGACATATTACACACAACGATGGGCAGTATACATAAATTGAATAATGTAGTTACTGTAAAATCTCAAGTATAATACTTACCTGTGATTAATAACCTGGTGTAAATTATACCCAAGATTGTAGAGGAAAACAAGAGTGCACAGGTATAATGTGCACCCTTGTTTTCCCCATCCTCATCAAAAAAAATGTTGGTACATAGATCTCTGTGCATTGGGTGTACTGTATTGCTCTGCTAGGACCTTCCATTGACTGAAATGAAAAGGTCCAGCAAATGCAAGCATGACACCCGCTGTTCAGAGATCACAGTCGACTCCGGAGGGGGTGAGTGGAAGCAGGGCAGGCAAGCTGGAAGTGGATTACAATGGGGGGAATGTAAATGAATATATTGGCTTTTTTTTTTTTTTTTTTACTTCCGTATAATACACCCCCACACACATACACTTCACATATGGTGAAGCGGGGGAAAATTGTGTGTATTATACACAACATTTTATGGTAGTGCAGTGGAAGGGGGAAGAGCCACTTCTCCAATTCCTAAGTTATTCTGCAGAGCCTATGCACTGTGATCTGTCAGACTTTAAAGGCATAGTAATACTTTGTTTTAACTTTATTTTATTTTGTAGGCATTAAAAAAATATGAAGAATGATATAAGTCTTATCTCTCAAACCTTTATGGTTTAAGAGATATTCACAAGCAAAGTTTCCCCCTCCCACCCCTTTTTCCTAGTGTAAGCCATCTCTTCTCAGATGGGGTATCTGGTTGTAAGACCAGACAGCTAACAGCAGGGGACAATCTTGCTACAATGAAAACAATGAAATCCCTGCCCCCCTTGACAAGTTTTTCAGGTTTTTCCCTTATCTTAATTGAAGATTGTCCCTCTCTGCAATCTACCTGGGCACCTCCCTTGTGATCTGGCTGAAAAGTGTTACATCAGTAAAAGGGACAGGAGGGGGACACTTGTCATTGAATTACTCTTGTACTACAGCTCTAACAGAATTGAAATAACACTCTCCAAAGTCCAAATACTATGTGATTAATTAGAGCTGCTTTTATTATGAAACATTACTATCCCTTTAAGAATCTTAGTGCATAAGCTATATAGAATAACATAGGAATTGGATAAGTGATAGCACTTTAGAAGTCATCTCCACTTTATCACCCTTTAAAGCATCTCTCCCAGTGTGTTCTATCAGATCTTACATGCACAAAATATAATTATAAAGTACTCAATACAGAAATAGTTGATGAGGCTGAAAAAAAGAAATGCATCCATCAAGTTCAGCCCACACCATATCACCCGTGTTGATCAAGAAGGAGGCAAAAAAACACTTATTGAAACCATTTCAATTTAAGCCCTAAGTGGGAAAAAAATATCCTTCCTGACTCCAAATGGCAATCCAATATTTCCCTGTATGAACAACCTATATGCTCAAAGAGAAGCAATGGAAGTCTATCAATTTTGAAGTCACGATGGATGAATTTGCTTTGCCGTCTACTCTTCCCTTTGAATGCCTCACAATACAAAGATAATGACCTATATGAAGGAAGGGCAGTATGTAGTAGCCTCAGGGACATTATATGGTAGTCTCTAAACAAAAAACATACATTCTTCATGTCAAGACCCTTTTTGGTTGCACAGCTAGTAGCTCTGGGGAGTATGTAGCAAACAGTGAAATCCACAACAATTTTGGCCTGTACCTGTGTGTGCTCAGCAGGGTGCAATCAGAAATTATGGCGCCCAGGACAGGTGAAAGTGGCAAGGGCCCCCACCCCTGACCTTTTATTTCCTAGACACACACACACTGGAAAAATGGCTTGTGTGAGTCTGAATACTTCTCTGTCTGTGTGTCTGAGGTATGTGTGTGCTCGTGTGCGTCAGAGGCGTGTGTGCTTGCATGTCTGTGTCTGGGGCATGTATCTGTATTAGTGTGTAGGTCTAAGGAATGTGCGTGTATGCATGTGTGTGTTTGAAGCATGTACATGGTTCTTTTTACGAAGATGATGTAATAAAGGAAAGTGGGGCAATTCTGGAGCAAACCAACTTCACCATGGGAAAACAAGTAAATATTCACAAACTTCCAATAAATTTATATTTTAACTCCTTGAATGCTAGAGAAGGCTCCAACACGCTTCACACTAGGAATTTGTATGTCTCCATGGTGTGATTGGTTTACTCCAGTATTGCTCCATTTAATCTTAGTATATGGCTGTCGGAGATAGAGAAGGGATGACTAAGGATGGGGGAAGAAAGAGGGGGAAACTGTTCTTCCCGAATTACCTTTGTTTTATCTATCTATTAAGACATAGATAAAGACACGCAGTGAGTGTACACATCTGGTGTATATGTTAGTAGATAGGGTTAACAATAAAAAAGTATTTGCCAAGGGTAGGCAATCGTAAAAACTACATTTCTTTATTAACATATGCCCAGCTATATACTGCATATTGGTGTATTATAAGTTAGTATAGGACATGGGATTATTATGGCTGCCCACCCCTGGCAAAATCTTTTTTGGCCTTTAACCCTTTCGCGTCCAGTGACGTACCCAGACCGTCACGCTGGTCCGGCACTTAAGGACCAGTGACGGTCCTGGTACGTCACGTACTTTTACTCACCGCGCTCCTGTAGGAGCGCTGTGAGTAATAGCGGGGACTGAAGCTGAACGCTCCAAGACCGGAGCGATCTCTTTCAGTCCTTCGTTCGGCATGCTGCCCCATGTGATCAGTCACGTGGGGCGGCACGCCGAAATTCCCTATCTAGTCCTTAAAGGACCACACACCCCGGGGACCGCTGGTCCTTAAGGGGTTAAGGACAAGGCATTCAGCCTGTCTTGGCTTGCATGCACCCTGTCTGTTTGTAATCAATTATTCCTCACATGACCTGTGGGGATGGACATAAATGCTCTATTTATATTGAGGGCTGATGGATCCACAGGCCCTATATATGATCTCACACTATGCAGGCCCAGTAGGTTTTCTGCATCAGGTAAGTCCTTCATTTAAATGTTTTTTAAATTTCATGTCTTTTCGTTTTTAATTGCACCACATCTCCATGCGAAGAGCGTACATGCTACAGCCAATGAATGAGTGTGTCCACCACAACCACAGCATCATGCTTGCTTCCTGCCTCAGACTCACTCGTTCATTGGCTGCAGCATGTGCATGTGACATCTGCCATCATGCGCACACACGCTCATAATGCATCTGCAGTGTAGCTACACTTTGGCAGAAGCGAGCCTGCCCTCAGAGCACAGCAGAACCACACAGTCAGTGGCCATCAGGCATTTGGGGGGGGGGATGTGGCCAGATAATTAATGCCTTGGACATCTTCACTCCTGCCCATTGCAAAGCAACTGACTTGCTCTAAGCCATCGTGATAGTCTGAGCAAGCGTAGCAGGAAAGCAGGCAGAAACAGGGCAGCTCTAGAACATGGCTTCTCAACTTCAAGTGAGTGCCTGTTCTGTATTCTGGCACTGTCGCAAATGGTTAAGTAAGGCTGTTTCTAGTGTGAGCAGTGTTGACGTGGAAAATGTGGAAGTGGGCAGTGTGGTGGAGGACAGGGTGGGCAGTGTGGAGGTGGACAATGTGAAGTTGGGCAGTGTAGATGTGGGCAATGTCGAGATGGACAATGTGGGCAAAGTGGAGTTGGACAATGTGGGCAATGTTGGGTGGACAGTGCTGAGGTGGACAATGTGGCCAGTGTGGACGTGGGCAGAGTGGAGAAGGACAGCGTGTGATGAGGGTGAACAGGGTGTGAGGGTGGGCAGAGTGTGGTCAGTTTGTGGACAGGGTGTGAGCAGTGTGTGGTGAGGGTGGACAGGGTGTGAGGGAGGACAGAGTGTGGGCAGTGTGCGGAAAGGGTGTGAGGGTGGAGGGTGAACACGGTGTGTGTGTAGTGTGTGGACTTGTGTGTGGAGGCGGACAGGGTGTGGACAGTGTATGTGGATAGGGTGTTGAGAAAAAATGTCCCCGGATTTCATTTTAAAAATCTGGTCACCTTATGTTTGGGGCACTGGAGAACCCTCTCATTCCTTGCTGCTATCTATATTATTCACTTTCATATTAAAAATGTTATTCAGTATATGGATAAGTTATGGTGAGTTAGCGCTGTGAGCTTTTCTTTCTTTTTTTGTTATAAACATAATTGTTAACACAAATATATTTTTGAGTATATTAATACAGAACTGTGTTTTTATGATTGCACCCCCCCCCAACGCAAGCCAATAAGTTTTAATCACATATGTACTAATATTAGTAGATATGTGTTTAAAAAAAGTATTGGCCAGCAGGGGTGGGCAATCATAAAAACACAGTTCTCTATTAATATACTCGACTATATACAGTGTATATGTGTTAATTATGTTTACTGAAATTATTTTGCCAGGGGTGGGCAGCCATAAGAATCCCATGTCAGTACTAACTTATAATACACCAATAGTCTGTATATAGCTTTGAATATGTTAATACAGAAATGTGTTTTTTTACGATTGCCCACCCTTGGCAAATACCTTTTCTTATTAACCATATCTACTAACATCTACACCCGATGTGTACACTCACTGCATGTATTTATATTTGTCTTAGTAGATAGATATGTTTAAAACAAAGTATTGGCATGGCCAGGGGTGGGCACTCATAAAAACATTTCTGTACTATCATAAAAACATTTCTGTACTATCATATACACCAATATATAGTATATTGGTGTATATCTTAGTGAAGAAATTAGATTCTTATGATTGCCCAATCCTGGCCAAGATTTTTTCTTTTTTTACCAACAAAAACAAAATTAACAGGATAATTTTATCAAAACTGGCACAAAGTCAGGGTTGCAGATTAAATATATGCACATTTTAAAACCGTAACCCTTTCTTTGAAACATTTTTGATAAAATGATCCTGTTAAGATTATGTTTTTGTTGGTAAAAAGGTAAACAAATAATTTTGGTTGGGGTTGGGCAATCGTAAGAATCTCATTTCTTCACTAAATGACATTCTTATGATTGCCCAAGCCTGGCAATTTTTTTTTTTAACAATAAAAAAATAAGCTTAGCAAGATAATGTTATCAAAACCGGTTCAAAGTTAGGGTTTAAATATATGCACACTGCATATTTTTAAAACCCTAATCCTGACGTTGAACCAGTTTTGATAACATTATCATGTATGCTTATAGTTTTTTGGTTGCTAAAAAGGAAAAACATCTTGGCCATGGTGTAGTAATGTTTTGTGTGAGAAAGGTTCAATCTTAGCACAAAGTGCTAAATGCCCCATATCAATAGGTACATTCATTAAAGATGCTCTATTAATAAATCAAGCTTACTGGTTAATACATTTGATGGCACAGCCATCTAGAAGGGTCTCTAACGCATTGCATTTAAATAAATGGAAATGTATTTTTGTCCCCTGTCGTAAAATTAGTTTGACCCAGAATTGCTCAAATGTTTATATATGTCCTAATGATGCTTGTATGTTAAAAGTACACAAGATCTAACACAAATATTCCTTTTATATTAAGCCTTGAGTTGCATTTATAAAATAGATGCAGGACCTACTTCAGACCAAAGGGTCATTTCTAGGATCTAAATGGGTATGAGCCTGCCTTGCATCTGTTTTACAAACTCCTATGTGAGCCAAAATGGCTATGTGCTCCAAGGCGTCAGGAATAAGCAAGTGACAATGTGCTGCCTGGGTCCAAGAATGAAATGCTGCCCCCCACTACCAAAACCATGTCCACCTGGAGAGCCACATGTTGGCCAATTATATCCCTGTAAGGCCCTTAATTGCCAAAGATGTGTGAAAAACCTCTGATACTATTACAAATACAGTGTAAAGGGCACTCTATCTATAGACCTCCACCTATACAAGATAAAGCATCTATGAACACACTGTGATCCTGAAGTGAACAATCACACAAAGATAAAAAAACTGAAAAAAGTATATGTGGGTAAGCGATCTAATCTAAAAAAAATAAAATCTAGAAATCTATAAATTATAACTCACTGCAACTTCAAACAGGAGTATCAGTGCTTTTAAAATCTATATAAATAGTTAGTGATGGTGTAGAGATGTTTAGAGTACAAAACAATTTATTAAGCACAATAAAAAAAACAGGTATACCTGTGTTGACCAGTATTAAAGAAGTACATGTTTTAATATTGATCAATACAGATATACCTGTTTTTTATTTGTTTATTGTGCTTAATAAATTGTTTTGTACTCTCAACATCTCTACACCATCATTAACTATTTATATAGATTTTAAAAGCTCTGATACTCCTGTTTGAAGTTGCAGTGAGTTATAATGGAAGTAACACAGGGACAGCAGTAGAGGTATTTACCTGCACCTCTGGCTTTATCCCACACCACTAGCTGCCACAGTTTGCTGCCTCAGAAGATAAGTACACAGGCTCGCTGTCAGCCCAGCACTCACGATGTTCACCCTGCTGGCCATGGAAGTAAGAGTGCACAGAGTCTGGTGATCAGCTGGCCTCTGCACAATGTGACAGCTGCAGGACAAACACAGCTAACCCTGGGATACAGCAAGCATGATCAAGAAAGAGGGAAGTGCTGCCGCAGCATATGGTAAGAAAATCACCTCTCAGCCCCACTGTAAGCAGTGAGCCAAGCGGCTGAAGGCTCTATGGGGGAATGTGAACGGCTGAGAGTTGAGACAAAAGAACAAGTGGGGAAGAAGCCTGGGAAGCTATGGGACAGCAAACTGTCGCCCCTGTCAAAGTACATAGCAGGATCGGTGTATAGTGTTGTGTGCTGGGTGCTGCTGGTGTCTTCAGAGTTTGAGCAGCCCGCACAGCTACGTGATGACATAGTGTGCGGCTGTTCCGCGTGTCATCAACCCGCCTCCTTTCAGCAGAGCATGACCGGCTATCTGGTAAGCGTTGTTTCTGCTGCAGTTACTTTGGAGCCGGCATGGAAGCAGACAGGGTGAATGTTTTCTGTATATGCAAGTTCAGTTTAGGCCCGTTTGCCAAATAATTTGTGTGCTATTGGGGGCCCCACATCTGGCAGGTCCTCCAATAGGAGAATATAGGGACAAAATTTCTGGGGGCCCCCAAGACCGTTGGGGGCCCCCCCGCACCGCGGGGGCTGCGGAGGCCTCTGTTACGCCTCTGTCATAAACCCTTTCAGTACGCTAGCCATTAGTTTTTATAAAAGTCATTTTTGAAAAATTAAAGTGGCCCTGTCACCTTAAGACAAGTTTAGTTTGTTTTACAGATATTTACAACCTGGCTATATGTTGTACTACAACTTTTCTATAAAATAATTTGTTTTTTGAGAATCCAATATTTATAATTTAGTGGCACTCTGTGGTACTGTATGTAATTTCAAGGTTCAAGGGATAGTAATACTTCATTTTCATTTACCTGATTATTGTACACAGTAAAATTTGCAATAGATGTTTCCTACTCTACTTCTCTGCAAGTTTACTTTTCCTAAAATTGGCTCTTCAATCTTAACTCCACCCGCCCCTATTTGTCACATCATCCCAAGCTCCTGCAGATCTGAGGCTGGATTCTATTGCAGGTGCTAATTTTATCACTGCTTTTATCTCCAGGTTTCCCCATAGACTTCAATAGGAAAATGTTTAATAAAGCAGGTGTTAACATTTATCACCTGCAGTAGAATCCAGCTCCTTATGTTTGATAAAACTGGTGTTAACATTTATCACCTGCAATAGAATCCAGACCCACGTCTTTGCTCACCCCTTTGCCTGAACTACTTTCAAACACGTGACCATTTCAGTTTGGTGCAGCAGAGGAGACGAGCAGGCCTGGGCACATCATAAAACCTGTGTTTGAAGAATTAAAATAAAACTGGTTTCATCTAAAAGTCAGTTCTTAAAATAGTAAAAGATGTTAAAAAAAAGTTTTCTTAATATGGTCTTACACCAAAACGAAAGCAATACTGAGCCCATTAGAAAGCCGTCAATTAAGATTAATGTGGGCATCCACTTCACACAGTATGGGTAGACTCTATTGCAGGTGCTAAATATTAACAGCCGTTTTATCAAAATTGTTCCTATTGGAGTCTATGGGGAAACCTGGAGATAAAAGCAGAGATAAAACCATCACCAGTAATAGAATCCAGATCTGTATCTTTTATTGGTTTACAATGTGTTGGCTAGAGCTGGGTAATTTAAAGTTTGAACCCTTTGAGTGCCAGATAGATAAGCAACACATTCCTTTGCAATATGCTGCATACCTTTCTGGCACTCAAAGGGTTAATACAGGTTGTGCTCTGTGCCTCAGTACATCAGTATAGCCGGCTCTATACAAAAGCCAGTGTTCAGAGATTCCATAGATTATTTTACAAGAATGAGAGTAAATAACAATTGTGCCACAAGAATAGGGCATTTTATGGTAATCTGTTCAAAGTACTCAACAAATGGCAGCACTAGTGGAATACAGAAGAACAGGTTAGTTAAATGACACTGTATTTGACTTGCTGATGAAAGCACTGCTGATTAATGTACTCTGGCACATCGCAAAGCCTACATAAACCTCCTATTAATCCTTCGATGGCCTGAGGAGTACATAGCGCATTGCTGAGCTCAAGGTGTTAATAGAGGTTTGTGCAGGCTTTGCGATGTGCCAGATATATTATTCACCAGGGAGAAAAATACCACTATGTGGTGATGTGCAGAGCTGAGAGTCTCAGGCATGTACAGAATATTAACCCTTTGAGTGCCAGAGTGGTACGGAATGCATTGCAAAGCAATGCATTCCGTACCACTCTGGCAGTCAAAGGGTTAAAGACTAGTGTAAAAGCTCATATACACGGGCCAAGGTCTGGGTTATGTTAACCCTTTGAGTGCCAGAGGGGTACTCAAAGCATTGCTTTGCAATACGTTACGTACCCCTCTGGCACTCAAAGGGTTAAGAGGCCTGTCGCGCTCTGCGTCCTGCAGCACCATTTTCCCGAGCATGTGATGGGAAGTGTAATGGGCTTGTGGGCATTAAAATGTTAGCAGTGTGTCTGGCAGTACGTACTATAGTACTGAAACAATGTAGTCCATACGTTGCAGTGCAGCCGCTGGTGTTAGAGGAGAACTGCAGCAAAAATGCACTAGCAGATACAGACATTCACCCAGTGTGTGTAGATGATGGAAATGTATTTCCACAAGCAACTAGTTTCTACATTTAATTCTCAGTAAATATCTCTTTTATTTCTAATCAAAAATGTTTTTTAGGTGTCAGAACCATGCAAATTATTCAAATGTTTCACATTACATAGATTTCTTTCCATTTGATATTCTAATTTTAATTTGCTTATTCATGTCTTTATTCATATAAAGCTGCTTCATGATGTTCTCTGAATATATTTCCTTCACTTTAGATATTCTACATTGTCCAGATGTCAACATCAGACTCAGTATGGGCAGGTGTTGGACTGGCAGCTTCAACAGGCTCTCTCATTCTAGGATATCATGTAGACATTTATGTTCGTCTAAGAGATTTGCAAATGTTTCAGCACAAAATATTTTACTAGCTAAACGTTCTCTTTTATCTTGCTCCTCAGGGGACCGCTTTTCTAAATGATGAGACCCTGCAGGTAATGATCTTGCACTTTTAGCTTCAACAATCCCTGTAGATACTGGTACAGCCTCATTTTTCAAATCGCCCTTGCTCTCGATGTCTGCTTTATTCTCAAGGCTCATTTTAATTACTTGAAAAAGCATGAAGATTGCTGCAAAGGTGCTAATAGTCAGCAGCAGAATGATAACAATAACGCCACATATCCAACGAGAGAAGAAATCCGTTTTTGCTGGTACTTTTGGATTTGGAATAACCCTATACTTTATAGTGGCAATTATCTGGTTCTTCTCATGCGTTTCACACTCATATGTTAGTTCATGTAACCCTCTGTAAACTTTAAGAATGCTGGTTTTGGCAGTAAGAAGCTCTGGTTCTTGATCTTTAGCCCAAGCCTTCCATACAAAATTGAAATGTTTTTCAGGAATGATGGTACTGCAAACCATCCACACAACATCTTTGGTTTGAGGTAGAACTTTACCAAATCCACAATCTGGATTATCTCTGCATTGTTCATATCCAGTGATACATGTTGGCTTGTTGTCGGGGCATCCATGTGTACTGTATATCTCACGAACACCAATGCCACATGTTGTTGAACACGCTCCAATAAAGGAATATTTGCTGTCCATCATAAGACTTCTAGTCTCTCCGAGTTTTGAATTTTGTAGTAGATACAGAAAAACAAGCATCCACCAGAATCCTAAGTGCCCTGGAAAAGCCATTGCACTCTAACAGAAAGAAAACTCAGAAATGACTGAAACACTCTGTGCACTGTATATATGTAAAGATTCCAAAGGGCTCACCAATGGTCCATTGTGATGTCACAGTGCTTCTTGATTTCAAAAGTGATAAGGTCACAGTATTCTATACACTGGTCTGCAGAATCTTTTGGAAAAGAAAGATGCTCATTAACTGTCACTCTATTTAAATATATAATGTTACTTAAACATGTTTCAGTATCTTAGTTTAACCTTTTGAGTGCCAGAGGGGTACACAAAGCATTGCAAAGCAATGAGTACCCCTCAGGCACTCAAAGGGTTAAGAGTATTAACTAAAGGTTTTACATATAAAAGGGTAAGCGATATTCTTAATTCAAAAATGTTTTGCTTTTTTTGTTTTTTAATTAACCCCTTAACGACCCATAACGGTCTAGGACCGTCATGGGTTACAATCCCCCATCGCCACCGCACAGAGTTATGGGAGAGCGTGGGCTGGTTGTTGCTAAGTGCTCCGATACTGGGGCACTTAGTTTCAACCAGTGGAGACAATGTTGTAACGTGATTCGCTAGATTAGTGAATCACATGTTGCAGTAGCAGAATGACAGGGACAGTATTTACAAATATTGTCCCTGTTACATGTCTCTGCCTCCCTCCATCTTATACACTTCTGAGGTGGAGAGAGACAGAGAGACATCTTGCTGCCGTTTCCAGCGTTCCTGTTAATAAAAAAACACCCAGTTTAAAATCAAAATTAACCCCTTGATCACTGGTGTTGCAGTGATCAATACATTTCCTGCTGTTCTGAAGAAGAAGCGCTGTGTGCTGCAAAACGCATTTGCTAGTAGGATCAAATTGTTTTTAAAAGTATTAAACTTTTTATTTTTATTGGATTTGTTTGGAGCGGTTCTTCTTTCTCACAATTGATGATCTACACCATCGGAGAGATCCTGTAAATACAGAACAGGGACGGTAAGATTTCCCTGTATGCGAGTATGAGAGTATTACCATTCAATATTTATATTATACTCTATAAGTGTTGATAAGGCGCTACTGGCGCCTCCCTTTCGTTCTGTTTTTTATCCAAGTATTAGATCCTACTGGAGTAAAAACTCCATATATGATACCCCTATATTCGCCAAAATAATGACCAGGACTAGATAAGAAATGATTTTGTGGTTTATGCACTTTAGTGATAATACCCTGTGCCTCCCAAAAGAACACCCCCAGTATGACAGACTATTCAAAATTCGCCCCCTAATACATCATTTACAGGAAAAGTTTGCCCAACTATATACCCCCAATAAACACATAAGTATAGATGAATCCCTTATGAAATATAAAGGCAGGTTAGGATTCAAGCAATACATCCCCTCCAAGTGATCCAAATTCGGCATTAAATTTTATAAATTGTGTGAAAGTGCCACAGGCTATACCCAGGCTTTTCGAATTTATGAGGGCAAGGACAGCCAACTTGACCCTCCTGGTTGCCCCAAATCTCTTGGAACAAATGGGAAAATAGTTTGGAATCTAATTTACCCCTTATTTAATAAAGGATATAATTTATATGTGGACAACTACTACAACAGCGTGTTTTTATTTAAAGGGATAGTAATGTTTCATAATAAAAGCAGCTCTAATTAATCATCATAGTATTTGGACCTTGGAGAGTGTTATTTCAATTCTGTCAGAGTTGTAGTACAAGAGTAATTCAAAGACAAAATAATCCCCTCCCGCCCTTTTTACTGATCTAACACTGCTCAGCCAGAGCAGAAGGAAGGTGCCCAGGTAGATTGCAGAGAGGGACAATCTTCAATTAAGATAAGGGAAAAACCTGAAGAACTTGTCAAGGGGCAGAGCTTTCATTGTTCTCATAGGACTAGATTGTCCCCTGCTGTTATCTGTCTGGTCTAGCAACCAGATTCCACATCTGAGGAGAGATGGGTTACACTAGGCAAAAGGGGCGGGAGGGGGAAACTTTATCCTTCAATTACTCTTGAACTACAACTCTGACAGTATTGAAATAGCACTCTCTCTGGCTCAAATACTATGAAGATTAATTGGAGCTGCTGTTTTTGTGAAAAATTACTATCCCTTTAAGTCGCTTTTTTATTTTGACACAGTGGCCTGTGGCACTGTCAGGCGCAATTGCAGGGAGTTCCCAAAAGACCTTGTGTCTAAAAAACTAAAAATCTGGATGTCCTCACCTTTGTGCCAACAAGACCTGCTGGCAGTTAAGTTTAAAGGGATAGTAATACTTAAAATTTACAGCTGACATCAGGAGAAGGGGAGGGAGGGGGGAACTTTGAATACCTATATCTCTCAAACCATAGCAGTTTGAGAGATAGGGTTTGAAGCATATTGTTTATTATTTTAAACTCTACAAAACTGGATACAATTTTTCTGGGACATTACTGTCCCTTTAAAGATATATGGGTTTTTCATTTAGATGTTCTGGGATAGAGGAGTTATTTGCCAAATTGTATATAGACACGGGATTTGTAAGGTCCTATAGAAGTACAGGATCATGTATTTTGCCATCCTATCATTCTAATGTGAGTCCCTATGCCGTACAGCTTACACTATAATGATTGCATATATCTGAACATTTCAAATAGCTAAAGAGGGACACTTTTCTTTTAGGCAGTTTTTGGGGGATCAGCTAGCATTACAGATTGTTTTTAGTTTTTTCATTACCTATCAACACTTCTTTATGTAACTGAATAAATTATTAAGAGCAAGACCAAGGTATTTTATTTACATGGGCTAATTTATAAACATGTATATTAAGTTTAAACAAATATTGTGAGTTTTTTTTTGCTGTGGAGCAATGTGATATACACATGCCACATACTCTAATCTAAAAAGAGGGTGGGAAAGAGTGACAGAGAGATTTGGGACTCAAAGAGCGACTGTCCCTCCTAAAGAGGGATACTTGGGAGGTATGGACTCCTAATATATCCTAAAGAGGGACACTTGGGAGATATGTGATAGTGTCTAGGGAGATAATGCTGCATGCCTTAAATGGATAGTAATGTTTCATAATAAAAGCAGTTCTAATTAATCATAATAGTATTTGGACTTTGGAGAGTGTTATTTCAATTCTGTCAGAGTTGTAGTTCAAGAGTAATTCAATGACAAGGTATCCCCCTCCCACCCATTTTACTGATGTAACACTGTTCAGCCAGATCAGAAGGGAGGTGCCCAGGTAGATTGCAAAGAGGGACAATCTTCAATTAAGATAAGGGAAAAACCTGAAAAACTTGTCAAGGGGGGCAGGGCTTTCATTATTCTCATAGGAAGAAGATTGTCCCCTTCTGTTATCTGTCTGGTCTATGGGCTGCATTCCACATCTGAGAAGAGATTACTTACACTAGGTAAAAGGGGCGGGAGGGGGAAACTTTGCTTGTGAATATCTCTCAAACCATAAAGGTTTGAGAGATAAGACTTATATCATCCTTCATGTTTTTTTAATGCCTACAAAATAAAGATAAAACAAAGTATTACTATCCCTTTAAGGATACAATAAGCTAGCACTGGAATAAAACCAGACTTCTCTGATTGAGAATTAGCCAAACAAACAAGTGCTCTTTATCTCTAGATTAGAGAAGAAGAGCTGTAAAAAAAGGGTTGAAGACGTCAATGTAAAAAAATATAAAATATATGTTTTAACCTACCTTTAACCTCAACATGGGTGGTGTACTAATACAATTCTGAGCATAAGTAGGTGCTGGAACCAATTTTACTGTATTACACTTGCCTATTGCAAAGTTACTAAACTATTTACATTGAACACCGTCCTCTGCTCTCCTCTTGTGCAGTGAGGAAAAGTATGGGCATTTTGAATGTCGCTTTCCTGTTTAACATTATTTACTGACAAGACACATATAAGCTAGTGTAATGTTACTCCATTTTGCTGTGCATGCTGCACCAGAGTTTTTCTGGTCTTGCTGTCATTCACTCTATAATAATGCCGCATTGTGTGCGGTATTTTCTAAAGCAGTTATACACTCTAATATATGCTCAGAACTGAAGGCTCGTGATTTTCAATGATTGCATCCAAGTGCTAAAAATTAACTGTGCCAGCAACTTAGTTAATTTCACCAAATAATTAATTTACACAGTTCTCCATCTGCATTCTTGTGTCTCTCTGAGGATGATGTACTAAGGAGAATTAGAGCAATTCTGGAGCAAACCAACTGCACCATGAGGTACAAATAAAAAATTCTGCAATGTTTCATTGTTTTAAATGGGTGATTTTATTTACTGAATGCTGGAGAAGTCTGTAACACATTACAAGACCTCTCTAGCATTCAAGAAATTATCAGGTCATTTTTATTTGTTCTTCAAGGGGCTTTTGGGTTGCCAGAGATTTGCTACCTATAAAGGAAGATAGGACCTCCTGGGAGAGAAAGACCCACGTGTAAAGGTATAATCTCAAGGGACAGAAACGTACATGTGAAGACAGGGCCTGCAGGGAGAAGGACCCATAAATGATGATAAGGGGCTGGATTCTATTGCAGGTGTTAAATGTTAACACCTGTTTTATCAAACATTTTCCTATTGAAGTCCATGGGGAAAACTGGAGATAAAAGAAGAGATAAAATTAGCACCTGTATTAGAATCTAGCCCCAAATGAGAAGATATCATTTCCAGGAAGTGAGACCCATATATGAAGAGGTGATCTCCAGGAATAGAGACCCATATGTGAATATAGGATGTCCAGGAATAGAGACCCGTATGTGAATATAGGATGTCCAGGAATAGAGATCCAATGGGAATATAGGATGTCCAGGAATAGAGACCCATATGTGAATATAGCATGTCCAGGAATAGAGACCCATATGTGAATATAGCATGTCCATGAATAGAGACCCATATGTGAATACAGGATGTCCAGGAATAGAGACCCATATGTGAATATAGGATGTCCAGGAATAGAGACCCGTATGTGAATACAGGATGTCCAGGAATAGAGACCCATATGTGAATATAGGATGTCCAGGAATAGAGACCCATATGTGAATATAGGATGTCCAGGAATAGAGACCCGTATGTGAATACAGGATGTCCAGGAATAGAGACCCATATGTGAATATAGGATGTCCAGGAATAGAGACCCGTATGTGAATACAGGATGTCCAGGAATAGAGACCCATATGTGAATACAGGATGTCCAGGAATAGAGACCCATATGTGAATATAGGATGTCCAGGAATAGAGACCCATATGTGAATATAGGATGTCCAGGAATAGAGACCCATATGTGAATATAGGATGTCCAGGAATAGAGACCCATATGTGAATACAGGATGTCCAGGAATAGAGACCCATATGTGAATACAGGATGTCCAGGAATAGAGACCCGTATGTGAATATAGGATGTCCAGGAATAGAGACCCATATGTGAATACAGGATGTCCAGGAATAGAGACCCATATGTGAATATAGGATGTCCAGGAATAGAGACCCGTATGTGAATACAGGATGTCCAGGAATAGAGACCCGTATGTGAATACAGGATGTCCAGGAATAGAGACCCATATGTGAATATAGGATGTCCAGGAATAGAGACCCATATGTGAATATAGGATGTCCAGGAATAGAGACCCATATGTGAATACAGGATGTCCAGGAATAGAGACCCATATGTGAATATAGGATGTCCAGGAATAGAGACCCATATGTGAATATAGGATGTCCAGGAATTGAGACCCATATGTGAATACAGGATACCCAGGAATAGAGACCCATATGTGAATATAGGATGTCCAGGAATAGAGACCCATATGTGAATATAGGATGTCCAGGAATAGAGACCCGTATGTGAATACAGGATGTCCAGGAATAGAGACCCATATGTGAATATAGGATGTCCAGGAATAGAGACCCATATGTGAATACAGGATGTCCAGGAATAGAGACCCATATGTGAATATAGGATGTCCAGGAATAGAGACCCGTATGTGAATACAGGATGTCCAGGAATAGAGACCCGTATGTGAATATAGGATGTCCAGGAATAGAGACCCGTATGTGAATACAGGATGTCCAGGAATAGAGACCCGTATGTGAATATAGGATGTCCAGGAATAGAGACCCGTATGTGAATACAGGATGTCCAGGAATAGAGACCCGTATGTGAATATAGGATGTCCAGGAATAGAGACCCATATGTGAATATAGGATGTCCAGGAATAGAGACCCATATGTGAATATAGGATGTCCAGGAATAGAGACCCATATGTGAATATAGGATGTCCAGGAATAGAGACCCATATGTGAATATAGGATGTCCAGGAATAGAGACCCATATGTGAATACAGGATGTCCAGGAATAGAGACCCATATGTGAATACAGGATGTCCAGGAATAGAGACCCGTATGTGAATATAGGATGTCCAGGAATAGAGACCCATATGTGAATACAGGATGTCCAGGAATAGAGACCCATATGTGAATATAGGATGTCCAGGAATAGAGACCCGTATGTGAATACAGGATGTCCAGGAATAGAGACCCATATGTGAATATAGGATGTCCAGGAATAGAGACCCATATGTGAATATAGGATGTCCAGGAATAGAGACCCATATGTGAATACAGGATGTCCAGGAATAGAGACCCATATGTGAATATAGGATGTCCAGGAATAGAGACCCATATGTGAATATAGGATGTCCAGGAATAGAGACCCGTATGTGAATACAGGATGTCCAGGAATAGAGACCCGTATGTGAATATAGGATGTCCAGGAATAGAGACCCATATGTGAATATAGGATGTCCAGGAATAGAGACCCGTATGTGAATACAGGATGTCCAGGAATAGAGACCCGTATGTGAATATAGGATGTCCAGGAATAGAGACCCATATGTGAATACAGGATGTCCAGGAATAGAGACCCGTATGTGAATATAGGATGTCCAGGAATAGAGACCCGTATGTGAATATAGGATGTCCAGGAATAGAGACCCATATGTGAATATAGGATGTCCAGGAATAGAGACCCGTATGTGAATACAGGATGTCCAGGAATAGAGACCCGTATGTGAATATAGGATGTCCAGGAATAGAGACCCATATGTGAATACAGGATGTCCAGGAATAGAGACCCATATGTGAATATAGGATGTCCAGGAATAGAGACCCGTATGTGAATACAGGATGTCCAGGAATAGAGACCCATATGTGAATATAGGATGTCCAGGAATAGAGACCCATATGTGAATATAGGATGTCCAGGAATAGAGACCCATATGTGAATATAGGATGTCCAGGAATAGAGACCCGTATGTGAATACAGGATGTCCAGGAATAGAGACCCATATGTGAATATAGGATGTCCAGGAATAGAGACCCGTATGTGAATACAGGATGTCCAGGAATAGAGACCCAAATGGGAATATAGGATGTCCATGATGAGAGATCCATATGTGAAGAGGTGATCTCCAGGAATAGAGACCCAAATGGTAATATATAGGATGTCTAGGAAGAGAGACCCATGTGAAGAGGTGGGGCTCGATTCTATTACCAGCACTACAAAAAAAAAAACAGGCACTATGTTTTTTAAGTCAGTTTTCGGTATCCTATTACCCAACTTGTGAAAACAAAACCATATATCATACACATATCGCCAGTCAAAAAAAAGCCCATAGGAATCAATTAAAAACAATGTGCAAGTAGTATCCTATTACCCACGCTCAGTATTACCTCCTGTTTTGTTTATACAAGTTAAGTTGGAAGTCCTGCTCCTCAGAGGTTGAGGCGTAGAAGCCATAATGACAGTTTCAAAACCATGTTGTTCGAACAAAAGCAGTGTAGAATACAGTATACAGCATAGAAATCCAACATAGAGTAACCCCCTTCCACATTTTATCCCCCACTTTTAAAAGTCGACTACAGTGATTTTCTTTCACCACATTAATTCAACAAATATTGTAGTCAACACTTTAACTCCCCCCTTTAAAATTCGACTTACACTGCTCCTATGACTTTCTTTCACTATTTAAATCCAACGTTTTTCACCTCCTATTTTTTTCGGCATGCCTTGTATTTTGTATTGCAAGATTTGCACATCAATTCAAGAGTATTTATACTGGAATGTGACAAATTTATTATTAAAAAAACAGTTTTTTCATATACCAGACCCAAAAAGAGCATGGGTCCCATTCAGAACTTTGGGTTTTAACAAAGCCGCTTTAATGCTGTAATACGCAGGAGTTCTGACACAGCGTTCTAGCAATTGCTGGATTTTACCCTCAGAATCATAAATCCTTACATAGATATCTTATTTAAGAGAACTCTCCATCATTTATACCCCAAAAGAGGATGAGTTTCATTCATGATTTTTTCATTGAACACTGCCGATTAGGCGTTGCAATGTGGTGGAGTACTGGCAAACCACAGCTCTGACTTCGACTATGCTTGTGGGGATGAAGCAGCTTACAGTGATAGAGGGATTTATGCACTCAATTTTTCTACGTTATTATGACACAATTTTTCTACATTATTATTCTTAAAGGAGCAGTAAACTTTTTTATGAAAAAATATATTTTGTAGGGATTTTCCTATTGAGTACTCCCACTGCTGAGAGATTTATATTTCCAGAGTTATTACAGGTTAAACCCGTTTTTTTACATTAGCAGTGCCCTCTAGTGGTCTAGATTTCCTGGTAGATTCAAATGGAGAGGAAAGTCAGAAAAGTCAGAGACATACAGTTCTCCATAGAATGTGATAGAAACTGCCTGTCACTTCCTGTCAGTTAGAACTATCAGGAAGTAAACACAGTAAATTCACTTCCTGGTTATTTAAACTGCTATGCATTTTGAATAAAACATCTGACAGCGATGGGAGTGACCTTCTTTTATTCAGCAGGAAATGATCTATAAAATATGTGTTTTCATAAAAAAAGTTTACTGCTCCTTTAAACACATTGTGTTTCATTCATGACTTTAACAATATAATGCAGCCTCATAGGCGTTGCAGTGTGCTGGAGTACCAGCACAGTTCCGCATTACCAATGATACTCTGTTGCAAATTGCAACGCCTATGAGGTTGCATTATATTGTTAAAGTCATGAATGA
The DNA here is from genome assembly GCA_037306005.1 of Rhinophrynus dorsalis. Taxonomy (NCBI): domain Eukaryota; kingdom Metazoa; phylum Chordata; class Amphibia; order Anura; family Rhinophrynidae; genus Rhinophrynus; species Rhinophrynus dorsalis. The sequence continues at coordinate 61,697,736 of CM074718.1, forward strand.
ACCACAATGTGTTTAAGAATAATAATGTAGAAAAACTGTGTCAGAGTGCATAAATCCCTCTATAATTGTGTCATCCATGGTCAGTTTGCTGTAAGCCACTTCATCCCCGCAAGCAGAGTCAAAATCAGGGCTGTGCTGTGCCAGTTCTGTGACATGACTGTCTCTGTCCTTCACAATCACACTCCGCTTTCATTCTCCAAGAAAAAATGACAAGCGCCCCACACAGGATACATTTAATATTGTCTAATCAATTAATGTTGCACAAATTCTTCTGAATGAGAGACAATCGCTATTTCCCGTGTCAAAACCACTAGGGAATAGGTCTGTGCATGATTTTGTTGAATTGCTCATGAAAATTCAAGATTAGCGAACAGCTGCGTATATTTATTTTTTGTGGGCGTGGCTAAGATTAACGAATCTGTGTGAGTGGAATAGCGAATGCGCCTAATTCAAGAACTGCTATTGCGAATGAATTTATACATCTGTGTACTGTTGTCGTAAAATGGAATCTTTCATGCGCAATTCAAGAAGTGTTCGGTATTTAGCTTCCTGGATTAGAACATGCGCAAAATCTATCTGCGCACAAAAATGCCTTTATCCAATGTGAACGTTTCTTGCATCACGCCAATAGTATCAGATTATTGTGTAGTAGCAATCACTTTCTCCTCTGTGTTTCAAGTAATGTCACATATTGTTACCCTTGTACACATCTCTCCAGTTAAAGTGTTAGTAATGTCCACAAAAAAGTTTTTTGCGTTTAGAAGAGCTTAAAAAGCTGAGCTAAATGCAAAAAAATGTATCTCTCAAACCACTATGGTTTAAGAGATACAGGCGTTTAAAATTTGATCTCTCTTACTGACAGCTGAAAAGCTGTCAGCAGGAGATCCGTGTCGGTCGACATGGAAGCGATTGAGAAGTGCCGCATTCTCGTTATTTACCACAAATCCCTTCATTGGAATGGTCTAAAACGTGTGCCTGGTTTTCAAGCACTCGTTTTAGACCAGCGGTTCTCAAACTTTCTAGTGCCGCAACCCTTTGATAAAATTTCCCAAGTTGTGATGACCCCTAACAGTAAAATAATTTTAGTTGCTCCTTCATTGCTGTAATCAAAATATAAATATCTGATGGGTTTAGGTGACACCTGGAAAATCGTCATTCGACCCCCGAAGGGGTCCCGACCCACAAGTTGAGAACCACTGTTTTAGACCATTCCAATGAAGGGATCTGTGGTAAATAATGAGATTGAGGCTCTGCTCAAGCACCTCCATGTCGACCGACATGGATCTCCTGCTGACAGCTTTACAGCTGTAAGTAGGAGAGATCAAACTTTAAACGCCTGTATCTCTTAAACCATAGCGGTTTGAGAGATACGTTTTTTTGCATTCAGCTCAGCTTCTTAAGCTCTTCTACATGCAAAAACCTTTTTGTGGACATTACTAACACTTTAAGCCCGATAACAATTCTGTCATTATAAGTGCTGCAATGCGCTTTTAACGATAATATAGACCACTTCTCTGACATTGCAACATTTATACTATATGCACTATATCCACATATCTTTTGTCCTACAAGTTCATGTACGCAGAATTACAGTACCCTGCATATATGCGTTGCAATGCAAGTGAGTCCATATTCATCACATATTCACAACACCCTGAAAGGTCTACACAATAATCTGATACTGGTTCTCTCACTCAGAAGAATTTGTGCAACGTTAATTGATTAGACAATATTAAATGTATCCTGTGTGGGGCGCTTGTCATTTTTTCTTGGAGAATGAAAGCGGAGTGTGATTGTGAAGGACAGAGACAGTCATGTCACAGAACTGGCACAGCACAGCCCTGACTTTGACTCTGCTTTCAGGGATGAAGCGGCTTACAGCAAACTGATCATGGATGACACAGTTATAGAGGGATTTATGTACCTTTATGTATCACTGCTTTTATCTCCAGTTTTCCCCATAGACTTCAACAGGAAAATGTTTCATAATGGGTGTTAACATTTAGCACCTGCAATAGAATCTAGCCCTTAGTCAGAAATCCTACTTTTGCTGAAACTGACCGGCAGGGTCCTTCCTTTAGAGGCATGTGCATGCTTGTGCCATCCGTCCTTCTGTTACCTTAACGTACCATGCAGCGCCTCCTAGAGGAGATCGGACTGACAGTACATGTCTGTAAACAAAGACGTCTGTGCTGTTGCCCGGCAGTCGGTCTCAGCAGAAGTAGGATTTCTGACTAATGCGGTAATTATGCTGGATAATATGACTATTGGTAAGCTTATCGATATATGGCTACTTATTGGGGGGGACTTTATTTGTGGTGATAGTTTCCCTTTAAAGATATATTTGGTTACTTTACCACATATGGATAAAGACACTGAATTAGTGAGTGAAGAGGGAGAAATATACATTCAAGGGAAGTTTAGATATGTTTCTAGCAGAAGGGAATATAGAGGTTATACTATGTATTAGTAGGATAAACAGCAAGGGGCTAGATTCTATTGCAGGTGATAAATGTTAACACCCGTTTTATCAAACATTTTCCTACTGAAGTCTATGGGGAAACCTGGAGATAGAAGCAGAGATACAATTAGAACCTATAATAGAATCCAGCCCAAGATCGGTACTTAGACTCACATCCATCCTGGAGTCTGGAGGGATTATGTAATTCCCATGGTGTGGGTTATACTTTGCCAAAGGTTAAACCTGATGGACTTTTGTCTTCTCTCACCCTAATTTATGAGAAGCTAAATCTAACCCATTTGGGGCAGCACCTTGTACTTACCCCTCACACTAAGCCAGACCATGACACACAAAAGGGTTAATAAGTGAAGAATCATGGGGAATAGGTCAAAATGACAGAAGAAGGACTAACACGCCGGGAAATAACAGGCAGCTTCACTGGCAATATACAGCACGGAGTCGTACTGCCCTTCCATTTTCACTACAAGGTAAGAGAGTCACTAAAGGGTTATTTCTCATTTGAGGTATATTATGAAAAGAAAAGTAGAGTAATTCTGGGGCAAACATAACTGGTAAAAAGTGTTCTTGTTAGTGTTTACGAATGTAACCTTATAATGTCTTTATTGCTTATTATGATTGCTGGTAATTCTAAAGTATTCTACAGTAGGTACATTTAGAAATGGGTGACTGCAAAAATAAGAACAGGTCAGACAAGGGGCTGGATTCTATTGCAGATGATAAACATTAACACCCATTTTATCAAAAATGTTCCTATTGAAATCTATGGGGAAACCTGGAGATAAAAGCATGGCCTTGAATATTTAGTGAAAACTCTATTGCTAAATTGTCACAAATAGCAACATTTCTTTATATATTTGCTGCTAAACTTTTTTTTTAATGTAATACATGGTGTTATGTTCTCCTAAACTGTCCTTAATTATTTTCTAACTACCAGAGGCAATCTTACAGCCATTTTAACACTTCTTTTCCTTTAACTCCATTTTTATGAATCTCCCCAATGTTCCTAACTAAGCTTCTTGGAGGAGATTTATAAAAAGTGTGCTTGTTCGTTTTTGCGAACGGATCCTTAAAATGTCATTATTCTTAATATGAATTTTGGTATTTATAAAGTATTCTAGTTACATTTATAAATGTGGTGACTGCAAACATAAGAACAGGTGAGACATGGCCTTAAATATTTGGTGAAAATTATGTTGCTAAGTTGTCACAAATAGCGACATTTCTTTATAAATTTGATGCCCACTTTGAAAAACAAATGCAATACATTAGGTTATGTCCTCTAAACTGCCCTCAACTCTTTGAGTGCCACAGACGTATGCAATGCGTTGGATATATCTCTGGCACTGAATTCTTTTATGACTACCAGAGATAATCTTACCGCCATTTGAACACTTCAAGGGCTAGATTCTATTGCAGGTGCTAAATGTTAACACCCGTTTTATCAAACATTTTTCTATTGAAGTCTATGGGGAAAACTGGTGATTAAAGCAGAGATAAAATTAGCACCTGCAATAGAATTCAGACCCTTTTCCTTTTTTCCTTTTTCCAGCAGGAGTTTCTGGTCTGGTTACTAACAGGCGGCTCTTCAGCAAAGTCGCAATATAGAGATTTTAAAAGAAATACTTCATTGGAACGGTCTACAAAGTGTGCTTGATTTGCAAGCATACTTTGTAAAAGAAGTATTTCTTTTTAAATTGCGCTATTGCGGCTCTGCTGAAGATCCTCTCCCATGTTCCTAGCTAAGCTTCTTAGTGGAGATTTATAAAAAGTTTTCTTGTTCGTTTTTGTGAACTAATCCTTAAAAAGTCCTTATTCTTGTAGGAGTTTAGGTATTTATAAAGTATTCTAGGTACAGTTATAAAAGTGGAGATTTCAAAAATAAGAACAGGTCAGAAATGGCCTTAAATATTTAATGAAAATTCTTTTGCTAAATTTTCGTAAATAGCAACATTTCTTTAGAAATTTGCTGCTTCACTTTTTACACACTTCCTTACACCATTTTTTTTTAAACTTATTACATGCCGTTATGTCCTCCTAAACTGTCCTTAATACTTTTATAACTACCAGCAACAAACATTTTACCTCTTATTTACCATTAACTCCACATTTACAAATCTCCCCCACTTTTTATGAAAAAGTGTTCTTGTATGTTTTTGTGAAGGAGCAGTAAACTTTTTTATGAAAATACATATTTTATAGAGCATTTCCTGCTGAATAAAACAAGGTCACTCCCACTGCTGTCAGATGTTTTATTCAAAATTGATAGCAGTTCAAATAATCATGAAGTGAATTTACTGTGTTTACTTCCTGATAGTTCTAACTGACAGGAAGTGACAGGCAGCTTCTATCACATTCTATAGAGAACTGTATGTCTCTGACTTTCCTGACTTACCTCTCCATTAGAATTTAACAGAAAAACTAATTGGAATTTGACCACTAGAGGGCACTGCTAATGTAAAAAACATGGGTTTAAACTGTAATAACTCTGGAAATGTAAATATCTCGGCAGTGGGAGTACCCTAATTTTACTCAATAGGAAAATCCCTACAATATATATTTTTTCATAAAAAAAAGTTTACTGCTCCTTCAATTATTTGTTGAAAATTCTGTGGGGGATGTATAAATAGCGTTTTTAGTGTACACTTAAGAATGGTTGCTAAAACTGACAACACCTGGTCACATTTATAAAGCAGTAAAGTCACATTTATAAATGTCTATCTGAGAATATTCTGAGAAAATTCACCCCTGCGAATATAAGTTTGCACACATAGCGGTTATACTTGGCGTTAAGATTTTTTCTCTAAAACTGCCTTTATTTGTGGTGCAATTAGCACATTTCTTTCTAAATACATTGGGACACAATTGTTATTTGTCCAAGACCATTTCTACTCCACTTTTTAAAAAGTCAAATAATTGGAGTTAGCACTTAGAGAAAATGTTGTTAAAGGGATAGAAACCCCCCTCCCGAACAACGTGATGCCAAAAGAGAGCAATGTGCAAACATACTGAACTCCCTTATTCCCATCTCTCGAACCTTTATGGTTTGAGAGATGTAAGGCAAGACAAACCTCTGCTCCCTCCCCCTTCTGCCCGACAAGCTGTAAAGCTGTCAGAGGCAGAATCTGGTCGGCCGACTTTCGGCGGTTCTGCAGGAGCGCTGTCATCTAGATATCTCTGCATAATTACTTCATCTGAATGGTCTACAACATGTGCTTGCAAGCCAGGCACACGTTTTAGACCATACCCATCCTATATAATAATTCGTTAAATCGTGTGTAACGCCGCGACATGCGCAGTAGACACTGCTGCGAGTGCTGCAGTCATGTGCTATCACGGTCCCCGTGATTCTCTGTCAATCTCGCTTGGTGTTACCTGTGCATTGGAGGAGGCTGATTGGCCTGCCCAGGATGTGCCTTTATATACTGGGGTCACAGCACCTGTCAGATGCCCTTTCGTGGTGTTCCTGATCCTGCGCCTTGTTGCTGTGTTTCCTGCATTCCTGTGTACCAACCCGGCTTGTCTGACTATTCTGCTGATCCTGCTCGTGATTGACCTGGTTCCGGCTGACGTTCCTGCTCCGTGATTGACCCGGCTCTGTCTGACTACTCTGCTCGGTGATTGACCCGGTTCTGGCTGACAACCATGCTCCGTGATTGACCCGGTTCTGGCTGACGTTCCTGCTTCGTGTATTGATCCGGTTCCGGCTGACGTTCCTGCTCAGTGATCTGATCCTGTGTTCCAGTGTGATTCCGGTCGCCTTCCGGCGACATTCTGAACTGTGTTTGTGTTGCTCTGACTAATCATCTCTCTATATACCGAGCTGTTGCCATTTGTTGCACAGTCTATCCTCATAGCGCTGCTGAGCTGTAGCCTCCAATACCGAACCTGCAGTAACCCTTGATGTGCTTGTAGCCTCCGTTTATTGAGCCTATCCTCGTACACTTGCCAAGCCTGTGGGTTTCCGTTCAAGCCATTAACACTTCCTGAACCTGTGTTGTTAAGACCTAGCCTATCCATTCACACTAGCAGAGCAGTTGTCCGTTCCGGTGCTCGGGTAGCACCGTGGTGGCGCCGGTTGGTGTTGGTACCTCCAGTTTGCTCTTGCAGTGTGTGTTCTGTACAGCACCAGAAGGGTGTCCCGGCTCTGGTCTCCAAGTGCTCAATGTGTTACGCTATCCACCGCACTACTAGTGCTCTGGCTCGTTAATTGCTTGTGCAGTGTTGCTCCGTTCTGGCACCCAAGGGGTGTTTAGGGCTCTGGTCCCGTTGGCACACGCAGGGTTACTTCCGAGTGAGTGTTAAGGGCGATTCAGGTTCTGGTCCCATTAGCTCTTGCAGTAGCTTTCCTCCTGTTATCCCACTAAGGTGGTATTGGCTCAGCTCTGGTTGATCTTGCTGGTCTGTTGGGGCATTCCATTGCACAGCTTTTGAGAGTGATTCAGTTCAGTCACACAATACACCTTCCTCTGCACCATCAAGAGACTGATATTACCTCCTGGGCGTTGGCTAATCAATTTTACTGAGACTGTTCAGTTTCTCTACATTAACCCCTGTATGTCACTTTCCTGATCTGTATATTTCATACTTGGGCCTGTATATTGTCATTACCATTTATACCTGTCCTGGCCCCCAGGGGCGCTGTTCTTTAACCATTATTTCAATAAAACTGTGTTTTTACTTTTTACCGTTGTCTGAGTGTCAGAAAACTGTAACGTGCAGTAGAGACTGCCCGCGCCGCAGCTGATACAGAGCTGGGCGCTCCGAAGGAGCGTCCAGCTCTGTATCAGCCGTGGTGCAGGCAGTCTCCACCGCGCATGACTGCCCTGCGACCAGGTGGCAGTGGCACCGTGGCCCGTGTAACGGGCTGTTCAACTAGTGAAGTAATAATACAGAGATATCTAGATGACAGTGCTCCTGCAGAGCCGCCGTCTGGTGCTGGAAGCAGGATCTCATGATGTCCGCTATACAGCGGACGTATGAGAAGGGGGAGGGAGCGGAGGTCTTTCTTGCCTTACATCTCTCAAACCATAAAGGTTTGAGAGATGGGAATAAGGGAGTTCAGTATGTTTGCACCATTGCTCTCTTTTGGAGTCACGTTGTTTGGGGGGGTTACTATCCCTTTAAATGTTTATACATATACTTATGTCGCTTTGAGACAATTTTACAGACACTTTCTTTATAACTCCAGTTTTATACATCTCCCACTCTGTCACTAATTTGTCGCACATAGAGACATTTCTTTATAAATTTGCTGCTCCACTTTTTACAAACTTCCTTACTCCATTTTAAAAAAAAAGTACTGCATGTGTTATGTCCCCATAAACTATCCTTAACCCTTTGAGTGTTAGGGGGAATGCAATGCATTGCATACCTCCCTGGGCTCAAACTGCCAGAGACAATCATACAGCCAATTTAATGCTTCTTTTCCTTTAGCTCCACTTTCATAAATCTCACCCAATGTACCTTAGGGGAAAATAAAAAAATCCCCCAAATTCCCATTGACTTTAACCTTTTTTTAAATGTGTTGGAGAACTCTCTATCAGGTAAGAGGTTAACCCTTTGAGTGCCAGAAGGGTAGGCAACGCATTGCAAAGCAATGTGTTTGCATGTCCCTCTGGCACTTGAAGGGTTAAAAGTCCCATTTAAATCAATGGTAGTTTTTAGTTGTTCCCCGTATTGCAGTTGGTTTACTACAGAATGACTCAATGATGTGGCTCTTAGGGCCATAAACTGAACTATAGGTGACAAATGAATATTCTTCTTAAATTGGTCCTTTAACCCCTTGAGTGCTAAAGAGGTCTTCTAGCATTCAAGGGATTAAAAAGTTCTTTTCAATTGCATGGAAATTTAGGAATTTTTAGATTACCCCTATCGTGCAGTTGGTTTTCTCCAGAAAAACTCCAGTCTCTTATTCATCTAGTTACAGTTCAAATATATGAGCCTGCAGCTAATTAGTATGCAGCTCTAAGCTTTATGACAACAAAGTGCACAAGAAATCCAGGTTAATGGTATGAATTCACTTATAATGACATATATTCGCTGTAACACAGAGAAATTCTAAACTGCATAGCTCACTGCTCAGCTGTAACACTGGGAAATTCAAACCTGAATAGTTCCCCGCTCAGCTGTAACACAGGAGAACCCTAACCTACGTAGTTCTCTGCTCATCTGTAACACAGGAGAACTCTAACCTACATAGTTCCCTGCTCAGCTGTAACACAGAGAAATGTGATCCTGTATAGTTCCCTGCTCAGCTGTAATACAGGAAAAGGCTAACCTATGTAGTTCCCTGCTCAGCATAGAACCCTGCTCATCTGTAATACAAGGACACTCTAAACTGCATAGTCCCATGCTCAGCTGTCACATAGGGGAACCCTAACCTACATAGTCCCCTGCTCAGCTGCAACACAGATAAATGTGATCCTGTATACTTCCCTGCTCAGCTGTAATACAGGAAAATGCTAACCTATGTAGTTCCCTGCTCAGCATAAAACCCTGCTCATCTGTAATACAAGGACACTCTAAACTGCATAGTCCCATTCTCAGATGTCACACAGGGGAACCATAACCTACATTGTCCCCTGATCAGCTGTAACACAGGAGAAAGCTAACCTGCATACTTCCCTGCTCATCTGGAACACAGCAAAAGGCAAACCTGTGTAGTTTCCCCTCAGCCATAAGGCAGGGGAACTTTGAAGGACACTAATGTCCCATAAAAATGTTTTTTTGTTTTGTAGATTAAAAAATAAATTATGTACAGCAAAGCCTATCTCTCAAACCTTTACGGAAACTTCTCCCTCCCTGCCCTTCTCCTGACATCAACTGTAAGCTGACAGCATGAGTTTCTGGTCTGGTTACCAACAGGCGGCTCTTCAGCAGTCGCAATATAGTGATTTTAAAAGAAATACTTCATTGGAACGGTCTACAAAGTGTGCTTGATTTGCAAGCATACTTTGTAGACCATTCCTAAGAAGTATTTCTTTTTAAGTAGCGCTGTTGCGGCTCTGGTGAAGATCCTCCTCATGTCGGCCAACACGGATCTCCTTCTGTCAGCTTTACAGCTGACATCAGGAGAGAGAAAACTTTCGCAGTGAATATCTCTCAAACTGTAAAGGTTTGAGAGATAGGATTTGCTGCATATAATTTATTTTTCTTTAATCTATAAAGCAAAAAAATATTTTTATGGGACATTACTGTCCCTTTAACACAAGAGAATGCTAACCTACTTAGTTCCCTGCTCAGCTGCAACACTGGAGAAATCTAACCTGCATCTGCAACAGAGGGAAACTCTAACCTGCATAGTCCCCTGCTCATCTATAACACAGGGGAACTCTAACCTGTGTAGTTCCCTGCTCAGCTGTAACACAGGGGAACTCTAACCTGCATAGTCCCCTGCTCAGCTGTAACACAGGGAAATGCTAACCTTTGAAGTTTCCTCTCAGCTGTAACACAGGGGAACACTAACATGCATAGATCCCTGCTCAGCTGTAACACAGGGGAACACTAACATGCTTAGATCCCTGCTCAACTGTAACACAGAGGAACTCTAAATTGTGTAGTTCCCTGCTCAGCTGTAACACAGTGGAAAACTAACCTGCATAGTTTCCTGCTCAGCTATAACACAGGGAAATACTAACCTGCATAATTCCCTGTTCGTCTGTAACACAAGAGAACTCTAACCTGCATACTGCCCCGCTCAGCGGTAACACAGGAGATCTCTAACCTGCATAGTTCCCTGCTCATCTATAACACAGGGGAACTCTAACCTGTGTAGTTCCCTGCTCAGCTTTAACACAGGGGAACTCTAACCTGCATAGTCCCCTGCTCAGCTGTAACACAGGGAAATGCTAACCTTTGAAGTTTCCTCTCAGCTGTAACACAGGGGAACACTAACATGCATAGATCCCTGCTCAGCTGTAACACAGGGGAACACTAACATGCTTAGATCCCTGCTCAACTGTAACACAGAGGAACTCTAAATTGTGTAGTTCCCTGCTCAGCTGTAACACAGTGGAAAACTAACCTGCATAGTTTCCTGCTCAGCTATAACACAGGGAAATACTAACCTGCATACTTCCCCGCTCAGCGGTAACACAGGAGATCTCTAACCTGCATAGTTCCCTGCTCAGCTGAGCTGTAACACTAGCATGTATAGATCCCTGTTCAGCTGTAACACAGGGGAACATTAACATGCATAGATCCTTGCTCAGCTGTAACACAGGGTAACACTAACATGCAAGGATCCTTGCTCAGCTGTTACAAATGGAAACACTAACATGCGTGATCCTTGCTCAGCTAATACAGGGGAACACTAACGTGTGTAGATCCCTGCTCAGCTGTAACACAGAGGAACATTAATCTGCATAGTTCCCTGCTCAGCTATAGGTCAGGGAAATACTAACCTGCATAGTTCACTGCTCCTCTGTAACACAGGAGAACTCTAACCTGCATATTTCCTTGCTCAACTGTAACATGGGGAACTCTAACCTGCATACTTCCCTGCTCAGTGGTAACACAGGCAAACTGTAACCTGCATAGTCCCTTAGTCAGATCCAACATCCATCCTCATACTACGTGTGACACAAGGTGCCTGCTGCTATTGAGCTGGAGTCCATTAGGGAAGTGATTAAAAAATGAAGAAAAAAAAATAGAAATGCTATTGGATATACCTGTGGTTCCCAATTTTCTTTATGTCGATGGAACACTGGTTGAATGCTCAACATCTGTGAAACCTTAACAACCAAACCCTTTAACCCTTTCAAACGCTAGAGCAGTCTCTAACACTTTGTTTCACAATGCCTTGGAGATCTCTCTAGCATCCAAGTGGTTAATAAGATTATTCTAGTATCAATATCAATACTAATCAATATTAGAATGCTAGTTTTTAATGTTAGTTTTAAACTGTATTATCAAATACAAATATATATTCCCAGGTATCCCCTGTTCCTCTTCAAGGAATCCTGGAATTCTATGGAACACAGTTTCAGAAACACTGGACTACACCTCTCCACACTGTGGAGTACTAGTTGGTGGACAACAGAGGTTTTTGTCCATGTCTTGTGTGGAGTGTGCACAATAGGGTCAGAAGGAGAGATGTGACTCCTCCAATAATTCCATGTGTATCAGGGCTGGAATCATGATGTAGCAGTCTTTTCTGTAGTAAAAGAGAAACAAGGGCGGCTATATTTGTTCTTGTGTGTATAAATATATATATATATATATATATATATATATATATATATATATATATATATATACATACACACACCTTACCTCTAACTCCCTCTGTCAGTAGATGGCTGATAAGGCAGTGCTAACATATTGGGGAGAAAGGGAGCGTGGTAGGAATAAGCAAAAACGAGGATGGGTGAAAGGGAGTCTGTGAGGATTCAGCGAAAAGTAGGGTGTGAAGAATAGCCAAAAGGGTGATGGAAAGTTGTTTCAAAAGGGAGGGGCCTTATAATAGGCAAGCAGGCAGAGGTAAAGGAGAAAATGAGAGAGGGTGGCTCCTCCATTTTACTCCATCGCTAATGGATGCCTAAGCCCCAAAAACAGTGTGACAAAGTGATACTTTGAAACAGGAAAACAAAAATGTTTGAGAAGTGGCATCAATGTAGTTTGGCTGAGGAGGCGGGGAGGAATTTCGGTCTGCCTTGCCCTCTGCCTCCTCCGGAGGCAATAACACTAGAGCAGTGTCTCTCCTCATCCAAATGACCCTGCCCCTCCTGAGGCAACATTATGGCATTGTCTATTCCATTTGGCTGAGGAGGCAGGTGAATTTACCCCCAGCCTCCTCCTTAACCAACTGGTATAGCTTTATGCCATCAGCCATCAGAATATATATTCTAAAAACAAGGAGATGCTAATAATCTCCTTACATTAAATGAAAAGACAATTTATGAATAATGACATATAAATCACATCTGTAACCAAATGTAATATGAATGTACATAAAATAGGACCAATAATCCCTAATAATCTTTGGTACCAACTATATAAAATGTGTAGTGATATCACTAGTTAAAAATATATTCAATATGCTTACATTTAGAGAGAAAGTCTCAGTTTTCTCTATGCACCAGCAGTGATCCAGTGTTGTCCAGACAGGTATATTAGATGTATTTTTCCCGTTTTAATAAGCAAAGCAGACAGGCGTACTTACAGATAGTGTCTCTATACTCTCTCCTGTCCTTGATGTTCTGAAGACGACTAAGGGCCTGTATGCAGGTATAATTTTCTGCAATTGTGCCGATAACCTCTAATAATCACATTAGCGGGCAGAGAGAAGTACTGCTTCACTGGTATATGGAACCTCCTGTCTTGATGATAGGGATCTTCTATACAATAATATATAATAATATATAGTATCACTCATAGGACAACAGTACTTCTCTCTGCCCGCTAAAGTGATTATTGGAGATTACCAGTACAATTGCAGAACTTTGTCACCTTCAGAACATCAGAGAAGGGAGACAGTATAGAGATACTATTCACAAGTACACCTGCCCACTCTGCATAAATAAATCTGATATACCTGCCCGGACAACACTGGATCACTACTTATACTGGGTGTATAGAGAAAACTGAGGAGACTTTCACTCTAATCGCCAGCATATTGAATATGTTTTTTTAACTAGTGATATCATTACACATTTTCTATAGCTGGTATATATTAAATTAATCACAGTATGTAATAATATGTTTTTCATTGGAATAGGGACACATTATATAAATATAAATATCTTTGCTGATTTCATTCATTCATGGACCCTTCATCTCTCATCATTTTTAACCAATGTCACGCCTCTTATTCACAAATCTTCAAACTGTAAGGGACCCTTGATCTAATACAAACAGCTGCTAATGTATGTAATTGCTACAAGATTGTCTAAAGGTGAAACCAGCCCAGTTCATCCATTCATAACATGTGACAAATTTTCTTCTTTATCGCCACTGATCCATATTGAATCCCATTTTAAAAACAATTTTAAAGGAAGGTTAGATAACATCATTTGCAGAGACATGAGCCATGTTTCTTAAATTTAAAATGTTACAGGGTGTCTGACATTTGAAAAGCCCCAATGCAGACAAGGCCCAAGGTCTGTTCCCTTGGTTATGTTCTCTTATTCAATTATAGTTCACTTCAGTAATATTCAGTACCTTTCTACAGTGTTCCCGAAGGTCTCAGTTTGACAGCGTGTGACTAATATTTTGTGATTTTTAAGCAGCTGTAACTGAGCAAAAATGGAAATCCATTCAGGGCTTGGGAATACTTTTTACTTATATCAAAGCACAGAAGTTGCCTTGTACTTTATCTCTGAGATTTTGCAAAAAAAAATTGGATTCTCTCTATTGCGGCAACATTTTTATATTATTAGATAATGTTTTATACTGTCACTGATACATTTCTAATTTAAAGAATACAGGAAAATTAAAGGAACATTAATAATATCCTAATATTATTAGTATTATTATTATCATTGTTTTACTGTACAATAGGAATTGTCATACAGAGGCATAAATCAGTAGAAATGGAACATAGAACAGAAAGTCATCAGATGGCCTTGCTTGTGAGAGCTTACAGCCTAGGTCACCCCTCAAGACTAGAGGAAAGGAGGTTTTAACTTCAGAAGAAAAAGGGTTTGACAGTAAGGTCTGCTAAATGATTTGCCCAAGCATTTGGTAAAGGTAGATACAGTGGAGACATTTAAGAGAATTGTTTCCAGAGGGAACATACAGGATTATACTGTGTATTAGTAGGTAAAACAGGAAGGGGCTAGATTCTATTGCAGGTGCGATATGTTAACACCCATTTTATCAAACATTTTCCTGTTGAAGTCTATGGGGAAAACTGGAGATAAAAGTAGTGCTAAAATTAGCACCTGTAATAGAATCCAGCCCAAGTTCCAGTAAATAGACTAAGACTTATTTTGGGGGCAGGAAGGCTTACATAATTCTCATTTTTCTTGGTTATGAGGCAAAGGTTGAAATTGATGGACTATTTTTCAACCTAATTTACTATGTAAGTGCTTTGGAGTGTATGTGTCTTCTGCCATGTGGACTGCTGGTCAGGAGGTGAGAAAGAAAACTGCTTTACTCACTTTCCTAATGGGCACCATGAATCAATTTTGTATGTGGGAGGCATGCTTGCATCTGCCGCCCGCTTCCAGCATGGTCCTTTCAGGACCTCTTCTTTGCAGCCAATGGGTAATGTCTTGCGATGCTCATTTGATCTACGGTACTGGCCTGTGAGGACCTTTTGGTCCTCGCTAGACATTACCCATTGGCTGCAAAGAAGAGATCCTGACAGGGCCATGCTGGAAGCGGGCGGCAGATGCAAGCATGCCGTCCTCTGGGACCCTGTCAGGCAGAGGCAATCCAATGAGCTATAAGAGGAGGAGGATATGGGGTAAGAGGGGAGGGAGGGACCAGTTTTTGTCTCGTGTATAATAAGCACCCACTACATCACATAAGGTGAAGAGGGGCAAAATTGTGCATATTATATGCAAGATTTTCCAGTATGTAAAAATCTAAGTGAATCTGGTTCTCTGTCAGGTGGCATGGTTGGAAAGCACTGATTGGTTAAGGAAAAGGAAGGGGGCTACTCCTCCTGCCTCCTCTTCAACCAATCAGTGCTTTCCAGCCACTTTGTTTAAAAGAAAAAAAAATGTTACTCTGTGGCTTAGGAGGAGGCAACTTGGTCAACCGCTTCAAAAAAATAAATAAAAGTCAGACCTGGTGGTGGGACATCAAGACCACTCCTGATGCCCCCCAGCTACTAATCTCCCTTTCAGTTCAGATGGGAGATAAATAGAGGTGAAGCAGATGAGTAAGAGGGTTCCCCTGCTTCCATTGTACCCTGAGTTGGGAAAGAATGGGTGGGATCAGGAATCCCTTGCATGTCAAGGAGGGAAGCTTTCCTTCATTATCGTGAAAGGATTACCCGATCCCGCCCACTCCTACCTGGGTGCTCTGAGTTGATTGGAAGCAGGGGGAGCTCTCCTGCTCCCTGCATCACCACTATTGATCTCCAGCCAAATCAGCTGGAAGATCAGTAGCTGGGGGGGCATCAGGAGTGGTCCTGACTATTAATACAATTCAACCCTTTGAGTGCCATAGAAATGTCCAGTGCATTGCATTGTAATGCGTTGAATACCTCTCTGCTACTCAAAGGGTTACAAAAACAAAGACAGGGTTCCCCACATGGACAAAGATGTGTCACACCCGTGCTAGTAATATATATAAAACTCAAAATCTAGTTTTCTTAAATCAAGGTTAATTCAACTTACAGGTGGTCTTGAAAGCTCTTTTGAAATCACCAAAGTTGTTGTTAGGAGTTAAAGGGATAGTAATACTTCGTTTTAGCTTTGTTTTATTTTGTACGCATTAAAAAAACATGAAGAACGATATTAGTCTTATGTCTCAAACCTTTATGGCTGAGAGATATTCACAAGCAAAGTTTCCCCCTCCCGCCCCTTTTACCTAGTGTAACCCATCTCTTCTCAGATGTGGAATCTGGTTGTAAGACCAGACAGATAACAGCAGGGGACAATCTTCTTCCTATGAGAACAATGAAAGCCCTTTCCCCCTTTTCAGGTTTTTCCCTTATCTTAATTGAAGATTGTCCCTCTCTGCAGTCTACCTGGGCACCTCCCTTCTGATCTGGCTGAGCAGTGTGACATCAGTAAAAGTGGCGGGAGGGGGATACTTTGTCATTGAATTACTCTTGAACTCTGACAAAACTGAAATAACACTCTCCAAAGTCCAAATACTATGATGATTAATTAGCGCTGCTTTTATTATGAAACATTACTATCCCTTTAAGGGGCTGGATAGTATTGCAAGTGCTAATGTTATCACTGCTTTTATTTCCAGTTTTCCCCATAGTCTTCAATAGGAAAATGTTAGATAAAATGGGTATTAACATTTATCACCTTAAAGTGTTAGTAATGTCGAAGAAAAAATATTTTGCATTGTGTAGAGCTTAAAAAGTTGAAATGAATGCAAAAAAACTTATCTCTCAAACCACTATGGTTTGAGAGATACATGCATTCAAAGTTTGATGTTTCCTGTTGTCAGCTGTAAAGCTGTCAGCAGGAGATCCATGTCGGCCAGCACGGAGGCTCTGCAGCAGAACCGCAATCGCATTATCTAAAAAGTGTGCTCGCAAACCAGGCACACTTTTTAGACCATTCCAATGAAGTCATTAATTTTAAATAATGCGATTGCGGCTCTGCTGCAGATCCTCTGTGTCGGCCAACACGGATCTCCTGCTCATTATGATTTACATAATTCCCCCTTGTTAACTTTTACGGTTTTAGTACTGAAATCACATCTAAGTGCCCCCACTATTGTAACTCTAAAATAAGTTACTCCTTTGAGGACAAAAGGGTTGTGCAACACATTGCTTTGAAATGTGGTGCTCAAAGGTTTAAAATATATCTTGAGTACCAACCACATCTCAGAATCATAGCAGCACAAGTGTTGAAGACAAAAGGCATTTTGAGTGCCAGAGGAGTATGCAACACATTGCTGAGCAAAGCATTGCGTACCCCTCTGGCAATCAAAGGGTTAAAAAGTGTGGATCTGTCATTGGTAGATATAATTGTTTATTTTGCAACTCTTTGTACTAGTCCTTAACCCTCTGAGTGCCAGAGGGGGCACACACTCAAAGGGTTAAATGATAGGGTTGTACATTAAGCAGGAGGTGATCCAATACGATATGAGGAAAGAAGGTTTCCAATATAACAAAGGAAAGGGTTTCTTTGTTTATTACAGTAAGGACATGGTATTCTTTACTAAAAGGGATAGTAATGTTTCATAATAAAAGCAGCTCTAATTAATCATCATAGTATTTGGGTCTTGGAGAGTGTTATTTCAATTCTGTCAGAGTTTTATTTCAATACTGCCAGAGTTGTAGTTCAAGAGTAGTTGAATAATAAAGTATCCCCCTCCCGCCCCTTTTGCTGATGTAACACTGCTCACCTCAGAGCAGCAAGACTGTCCGGATGGATTGCAAAGAAGGACAATCTTCAAATAGCATAAGGGGAAAACCTGTCAAGGGGGGCAGGGTTTTCCTTATTCTCACAGTAAGAAGATTGTTCCTTGCTGTGATCTGTCCGGTCAAGAAACCAGATTCCACATCTGAGGGAAGGTGGCTTACACTACGTAAAAAGGGACGGGAGGGGGATACTTTATCATTCAACTACTCTTGAACTACAACTCTGATAGTATTGAAATAACACTATCCACGGCTCAAATACTATGAAGATTAATTGGAGCTGCTTTTATTTTGAAAAGTTACTATCCCTTTAAACAAATACAAAAGGTATGTTTACAGAAAATATTAAGTGTATTTTAGCAATGAATAGTGTACAGCAGTGGTCTCAATCCTTTTTGTACGACACCCCACTTTGGTATTCACCAAACCCTGATCCCCCTTTTACTTTTAAATAAATGTAACCCTTTGCATACATTTTTATATTATTCATTACAACTTTATAGATATTATATATTTAGAAAAAAAACACATGAAATCAGCATTTTATCCTTTACATTGTATGACTACTAGTTGAAGAGCCCGTTACATGGGTCACAGGAAGGAGCGTCCAGCTCTGTATCAGCCGCGGCGCGGGCAGTCTCTACTGAGCATGACTGTGGCATTACACACGTTTTAGCGAATTATTATACAGGATTTCTTTGTAGACATTTCTATGAACCAGTATACACAGACTCCATACCAAACATACACATATCCAGAGCCAAACTGAACATTTTCAGAGAGAGAGGTTTCCAAAATAAAGAAAAATAAAAAGTATATGATAATGCTTTATTGTTTTTGTAGGGTTCTCTACCTAGAGCCCATTGCAGTTGTCTGTACATAGGTCAGGGGTAGGTAACCTGCATCTCTCCCACTATTGTTGGAATATAATTCTTATCATCCTCTGCCAGCCAGTCCCTATGGATAGCTATTGTCAGTCGTCCATAAACCTCTATATGCGGTAGCAACAATGCCACCATAATATTTTCAGAACATGGAAGTACTGCACTCAAAAAATGCAAGTTAGGGCTGCAATAGCTTTTGATTAAAACATTGCTAAGAATTTGGAGTACCCTTGTTATATATACCAAGATACACCTTGCAGCACCTTGCAGTATATGTAGTAGTATATGTATACAAGTCTTGCAGTATATGTATACAAGTCTTGAGGAAGGCCCTCTAGGGGATTGAAACGTTGACAATAAATGCAACTCTGCAAAAGAAGCCCTGTGAGTGCTGTTCCATACATGGACTTGATACCATTTCTTGTTTTATATATATATATATATATATATATATATATATGTATATATATATATATATATATATATATATATATATATATATACACACATACTTTTTTTTAGCCCCTTAAGGACCGGCGGTCCTGGGACATTTCCGTCCCATAATGCCCGCATAGGAGCACTTGAACGCGCCGGTACACGTGACCTGTCGCGTGTATCGGTGCGTCATTATGGGGCCTGATAGAGATCGCTCCGATCTTGGATCGGTCAATTTCAGGCCCTATTTTTACTTACAGCGCTCCCGGTAGAGCGCTGTAAGTAAAAAGTACGTGACGTACCATGACCGTCATCGGTCCTTGAGTATTTCAAGGACCGTGACGGTCCTGGTACATCAAGGGTCCTTAAGGGGTTAAAGAATGTTTTCTAAGTGATAACAAAAGAACATATCACACCTGCCTTTATACTACTGAAGACAGTTATTTCAGCTGTTCTCTGCAAATATATTTTTATCCTATTGTTGTGATTAAATTTAGATTGCTCATTAACGTATCAGATCAAAAGCCAAACAAAGATAAGAAGAAATGACTAATTAAGTTATATTATATCATAGCATAGCAAAATAACACATCCAATTATCAGGACTTGGATACAAGCTCAGCAATATTTACTGCAGTCCTGTCCTTAGGGCCTAATTAGGTCAGTCACTAAGGACTGAGAGGTTTGGTGTATCCACAGCTCAGCAACTGGACTCTCACTCAAATGAATGAGTAATCCAGTATGTAATAATACCCTTTTTATTGGACTAACATTACATTTTAATGGAGACAAGCTTTTGAGAGATGTTCTCCGTTTTTCAAGTCTGAAGCATACTGGTACTAATAGAAAAAGTGTTAAAAGAAAATGTAGAACTGAGTTAATGAGGAATGTGAGGGGAGGAGGGGGAAAGTGACAGCACAGGGTACGGGGGGAGACAGGTTCACAGTACATAGATGCAAGTGAAAACTATATAGTTAGCCATCAATCCGTACAGCTCTGACCTCTCACTGGTTAGCGCCTGGAGGCGGGAATGTGACTCTTATTCATTACGGTATGTACTTCTCTGTAATTTATAAATATCAGCAATTGTCTAACAAGCACTTAGACCCCTTGACGAAGTGACGAGCATACCTTCACAAAACGCTTAGGATAATTTTATACAATAAAGTATTTTATGCATTATTCTGATTCATGCTGATTCATCCTGCTTGATTGAGGGTTCCAGCAAGCCGGGTTGGGGTTCAGTTAAAGGCACATTACAAGCATCAATCCGGTGAGTTCCTTGGATTGAAGGGGCTAATCTGGGTAAACCAGATTTACAGTGGTAAGCTTAGAGGAGGCTTTTTCTCTTACTTTATCCAGATATCATCTACAATATGAAGTGCTATTAAGAAGTGTACCTGGGCTTTGGGAGCCAAGAAACAACACATTCATTATTCACATCGTTAGTTTGATTCATTTAGGCATTACTTGCAAGTAAGTATCTTGTAAGTAGAATCATTTGCTTTCTCTTATATTTGTTACAACTCTCAGATGGTGCGCGCTTCTTTCCATTCTTCTTTTTCTCCAGTTTACGTTCAGTGAAAAGGTGCCACTGAGGACACCAGGAAATAGAGCAGCAACCTAGAGACTATCGATACGCACTATATATTTGGTGATATATATATTTTATATTCGGACTTGTAACATTAGATTGTGGAGCGCTAAAAGTGTATATATTTTGTTTTTTGTATATAGTGCAATAGATGAGTAAAACATGTATCAGAACAAGATATATATAAATAAATATTATATAAATGTTTGGTAGCATGACAAGAATCCCAAGTCCTTATTAAGTCCAGTGTGTTTGGTGCTGAAGTGACTGATCAACCTAATTTCAAATGTCTTTTCTCATGTGTATTCTCAGGGCTGGATTTACCAATAGTCAAACTAGGCACTTGCCTAGGGTGCCAAATTTTAGGGGCACCTGGCAATAGTCTGTCACACCCATCATCCCACCTAACAACTCACCCACTTAGGGGCCACCACAAAGTATTGGCCATTATGTTCCTGTAGGTCTATAGGGGCCTCCGACATTGTGAAGAGTGCTATTAGCTTGCTTTGCTTGCTGCACTGCACTCCCTTTCCCCCGGTGAGTCTCTCTGATCGCCTGCTCAGCTGTTCCTTATATCTCACGGCATACAGACAGGAGACAGGGCAACGTCATAACACACAGCCGCACGCTATGCTGGTCATCATGTAGCTTGAGCATCTGCTTAAACTCAACAAACACCAGCTACACACTTACAGTTGCAGTTCTTAGCTGGTGTTGTGCAGGCTGCAGCATCATTGTTTCTGCTCCTTTCTTGCTCTCTTCTTCCTTCTGGTGAACAATATATGGTAATTTTGCTAGGGATTCCAACGCAATGGATCAGAAACTTCACTGGTATGCAAAGGGTTAATTTGGTTGGCTATGTGAGAGGAAGTGTTCAAACAATTCAATGAATTCATAATGTGAAACTGATATATTGCTTTCTATTACAGGTGCTAATTTTATCACTGTTTTTATCTCCAGTTTTCCCCATAGACTTCAATAGGAAAATGTTTGATAATAGGTGTTAACATTTAGCACCTGTAATAGTATCTAGCCCTAAGACTCTTGAGGCTGAATTCTATTGCAGGTGCTAATTTTATCTCTGCTTTTATCTCCAGGTTTCCCCATAGACTTCAATAAGAAAATATTTGATAAAATGAGTGTTAACATTTATCACCTGCAATAGAATCCAGCCGTTGGTGTCATAGCTGATGAGGCTGAAAAAATGTATCTATCTGAGAAAATCTGTTGGAGAGAATACTGGGGGAGATGTATAAAAGATTTCTTAGTGTATGTGTAAGAAATGTCGCAAAAATACGGGTCATATGGGTCATATTTATAAAGAAGTAAAGTCACATTTATAAATATGTCTATCTGAGAATATTCTGAGAAAATTTGCATGTGCGTATACTCTATATACTTCCATTAAGAACAGATGATACCTGCTGTTAAGATTTAATCACTAAAATTGCTTTTATATTTTGGCGCAATTAGCAAATTTCTTTCTAAATACATTGGGACCCAATTCTTATTTGGCCAAGACCATTTCTACTCCACTTTTTAAAAAGTCAAGTAATTGGAGTCAGCACTTTGAGAAATTTTTGTTAACCCTTTGAGTGCCAGAGGGGTATACAACACATTGCAAAGTAATGCGTTGCATACCCCTCTGGCACTCAAAGGGTTAAATATTTATACATATACTTGTGTCCCTTTGAGACAATTTTACTACTACAGTTTTATACATCTCCCCCATTGTTTTTTCACATACATTGTTTATACATGTTAGCACATAATGTCATTTTATACATGTTATCATTTAATGTCACTTTATACATGTTATTATTTAACCCCATCCCAACAATTGACTTACCAGGTATGTCCCACAAAACTGTCACTCAGTGACAGAGGACGTACCTGGTAAGTCCGGGAAGTCTGGGTCTCCGTGTGGCTGCACGCCGCTCGGAGACTCCAGAATTATTTTGTAAAAAAAAAAAAATGTTAGCCGGGCATTAAGGTGACAGCCGCGTACAAATGCGGCTGTCACTAAGGGGTTAATGTCATATATTCTTATTTGAACCACATCAGTTTCTACTCCACATTTCAAAAAAGTCACCTGATTGGTTAGTACAGTGGTTCTCAAGCTTTTTTTGCTCAAAGTACACCTAACACAGTCTGATATTTTCAGGGCACCCCTATCATTTCATATAATTTATCAAGGGTGTAATGAAGGTTACAAATACAAAAATACAGAGTTATTGTTAGACCTCACAACTAAAATAAATATATTGTGCAAAGTAATAACCTTAAATACACAGCTGGAAGTCTACATTCACATTTTTATCAAAATGGGGCACCCTAAGTGGATGTCCGGGGAACACCAAAGTGCCACAGCACCCTGGTTATGAAACACTGGTTTAGTCCTTGGCAAAAATGTTGCTAAACATTTATATATATAAATATATATATATATATCCTTATTTTTCTTTGAGACAATTGTACAGACACCACGGCCAATACTTTAAAGGCAAACTGGAGTTATTCTGGAGTAAACCAGCTGCACCATAGGGGATGAATAAAAATGTGTGTTAAATTAAATCAGGCTTTTAACCCCTTGAATGTTAGAGAGATCTCTAATGCATTGTGAAGCACTACATTGTAGACCCCTCTGACATTCAAAGGGTTAAAAAGGTCTAGCAAGTGCATGGGAATTTAGGAATTGTTATTTGTACCCCTATGGTGCAGCTGGTTTACAGAATAACAATTTACTTTCATAAATATGGGCCAGCGTCTTTATTGAGCTTGTTTATACATAGCCGCCAATGTTTTTTTAGAATGAGACAGTGTAGGGAAATCTGTTTACTATGCACATTCATCAACCTTGCAAAACAGTTCCTCTGCCCATTTTTATTTATTGGTGACAATGACTAAAAAGGTAAGTGTAACCAACTCACTTGCGTCTGGATTCTATTGCAGGTGATAAATGTTAACACCATTTTCTCAAACATTTTCCTATTGAAGCCTATGAGGAACCTGGAGATAAAAGCAGTGATAAAATTAGCATCTGCAATAGAATCCAGCCCCTGATTACCTGGAACGTTTGTTACTCTGCCGTGGCGGAACCATATGCCCTAAACCAGTGTTTCCCAAACCTTGTTCACTCAAGGCACCCCTAACAAGCAGTCTGGCTCTAACATGTCACTAGTTTTAAAGCCCATGTACACAGGCCAACACTGGCAGCGCTGCAGTCATGCGTTCCACAAAAAATGCACTGCTGTATAGTGTTTAACGGGTAAAGCAGGTCATGCCACAACGTATCTTCTTAAAATCAATCATCTTTATTGAAGGTAAATAAAAAGATCATACCTGCTTCCCTGATGTCTCCAAACAACAGATAAAGCTTACTTACAGAGTGGATATAACAAGTGTTTGATTGAAGTATCAATCAACGCGTTTCGCGCTTATACAGCGCTTATTCATGATGACACTCATCACTCTACACACCGACCATTTAATTACTTTTCAAATGCTTCATGTCCAATCGGCATCTCCGACCAAAAAGAGGCTAATTAGATATATCCGTTACATTTGACCTCATCCACATCACGATCCTATCACAATTCTCTGTATCAACAATACTCTGTGTCCACAATTAAAGGTGCATTGCCTCTCACTATTCCAACAGTATTCCACAAAGATATCAATCACCCCTATGCGATGCAACAAAGTAACGAATACTCTGTCAAACACAGAGAACATATACATCAACAAAATAACAAACCATCACCTCAGTCGTAAGACGCCGACCGGACAAAAAATAAAAAGCAGATGAATCAATGATAGGGTGGCTATGTGACGCACCAAATAGAATATAAAGGAACAGCCTACATATCAAAGCATAAGGACAATAAATCCTAATTGTACATACTACAGCAGTAACATACAAAACAAATGTACCAATGCACTGCCATAGCGGCACATCCAAGGGGTTCAACAAAACCGATTCACCCCATCCATATCGTACTGTTCCCAACATTCAAATGGAGCCCCACAAAACCTGCCATCCTATTAATGGTCAATATGTGTCATACACATATATATATAAAAATATTAAAAACATATGACATACGGCAGTTTGGGTTGATCTTCCACAAAATATTATAGATTCATATTTTACATCTATAACACTTAAATCCTTCAACTTTTAAAATACCAAGACGGATTGTTGGTGATAGGACACTAATATAGAAACTATTCTCCCAGATTCAAATATAACACATTACATCATATTCTTTATTGAAACCTCTAGGATACCGGGTTTCAAGTGTGAATATCCAATATACTTCACGTTTCAATAAAAGAGCATCCAAATCCCCTCCTCTTCTACCTAATTTTGGTCGCTCTATACCCTGTATTCTTAGTGTATCCTTTCGTCCATTGTGTAAATCTTTAAAATGTGAAGATAGATAGGACTTAAACTCTTGACTTCTAATATTACTGAGATGCTCATTCAGCCTTTCACGTAGCGTTCTAAGAGTTTTACCAACATATTGCAATTGGCAGTCAACACAGCTGATCAAATATATAATACCTCTAGTAGCACAATTAATATAACTGTGCATTTTAAATGATGCCTTGGTATTGAAAGCTATAAATTGTTTTGAGATATTAATATATTTACAGCAACCGCATCTTTGACTGCCACATCTAAAGGAACCATTTGTAGTAAGCCAATCCTTTTTATATTCATCCTTTTTCTTATACATACTTGGTGAAATTTGACTGGCTATACTCCGTGCCTTTCTGGAGACAAACTTAAACCCCCTAGAAATAGCTTCATGTAATTTCTCATCCCCATATAATATAGGAATATGTCGTTTGACTATCTTAACAATTTGATTATATTCTTGGCTATAGGGGGTGGAGAAAACAATCTCTTGTTCAGTATCGAATCTCCTGTTCTTCTGTTTATCATGTATTTTATAATGAAGCAAACTTGAGCGTTCTTTACTCTTCGCTATTTGATAAGCTCTCTCAATCATCCACTCTGGATAACCTCTATTCAGAAATTTGCTCCTCAAAACTACAGTTTGATCTTCAAACCTATCCTCTGTAGAGCAACTTCTCCTAAGTCGAATGAATTGACTCACTGGGATGCCCCTGATGGTGTGGAAGGGATGACAGCTGTCTGCACGTAATATAGTATTCCGTGCTGTTCTCTTTCTATAGATATCCGTCTCTATTGTTCCAGTCTGTAGATTGCCCTTTAAATTCAAATCCAAAAAGGAAATAGCTTCCTTACCGTATTCCATCGTGAAAGCTAAATTCAACTGATTTTTATTCAAATAGGCAAGGAACAATTCTATATCAGCTGTACTTCCCCTCCACACCATCAATAGGTCATCTATATATCGACCAAAAAATACAATAGACTCTCTAAAGGGATTCTCATCTCCAAAGACGTGGGACTCTTCCCACCAACCCATATAAAGGTTGGCGTACGAGGGCGCGAACTTCGCGCCCATTGAAGTCCCACGCCTTTGGAGATAATAAGTGTCACCAAAGAGAAAATAGTTATGTGAGAGCAAATATTCTACCACTTCTACCAAATATTCTTGTAGTTCAATACTGTAGGCACTATATCTACTCAGATGGTATCGTAATGCTTTTAAACCTAAATGGTGTGGTATACATGAATAGAGTGACTTAACATCACATGAAATCCACGTGTACTCTGCTGACCATGCAATCTTACTTAATTTTAGCAGCACATCTGTGCTATCTCTCAAGTAACTAAAGAGTCTAAGTACTAATGGTTGTAAGTGGAAATCTACCCATTCTCCTATTGGCTCACTTAATGATCCTATTCCTGAGACTATTGGCCTGCCCTCCGGGCTCTCCAGTGATTTATGGATCTTGGGTAAATGATGGAATATCGGCACCACCGGGTGCCCAACCAACAGGGAATCAACTTCTCTATGGCTAAGAACACCCAGTGAGGCTCCCTTTTTCACCAGAGAACCGAGAAGGCAGGCAAATGCCCCAGTAGGATTGCCAGGTAAAGACTCATATGACTCTTCATCTGTCAATTGACGCAATGCTTCCATATAATAGTACTGAGAATCTAAAACTACTACCGCACCACCCTTATCCGCCTTTTTAATTAAAATCTCACCATTGTTCTTTAAAGAAACCAAAGCCATATATTCTTCTGGCCGGAGATTGAACCTTTCAAATTTTTCATTCGTTTTTAATGATGTTAAGTCCTTTTCTATCAATCTCTGAAAATTATCCAGGACACTACCTCTACAGCCAATAGGATAAAAATCTGATTTCTTTATATTTTTAAATTGACATCTATGTGTGACTGCAACTAAATCAGAAGACATAAGTGTATTATCATGTTTGATGTTAATCAAATCCATCAAAGCACAATGATCTTGGAAGGACACAAGGTTATCATCATTTACTTTATTATCTATATCGATCTCTGTTACTGATGTATCAACAGAGTCAACAATGGACGAATCCAGAAAGAACTTCTTCAGAGTTATTTTTCTTATAAATCTGTTCACATCCATAATTGTCTCAAACAGATCAAAATGTTTGGAGGGAACAAAATTCAAGCCTTTTTCTAGAACTCTTGTTTCTTCGTCCTTCAGTACATATGATGATAAATTAATTACTGCTAGAGCTTCTTTTTCTCCTTCTTCTTTGAGCCTTGTCTTTTTCTTCCATGTCTTACTCCTATTTGCTCCACCTCTTCTGACACATTTGGTCTTTCTTTCGGTATCCTTGATCTGGATGATGTTCTCTTCTGCTTCACCGTTACTGATTTGTCGTCTTCCTGTGCAAATACCCTTAAGGCTTTGTCCTCTCTTCCTGGAGACAAAAAAGAGACCGAACTTGCACTCATATTAATATGTGTAGAAATATCAGTATCTTCTATATCATCTTGGCTTAAATCCTCCAAATCAGCACTTGTGAAGCTCACTTTTTTAGGAGATTTCAATATGGATTTATTCCTTCTATTATGAAATTCTTTCTTCCACTTATAAACATTTCCTTTTTCGTAATCATCTTTGTCTCTAAAGAATTTCTTTTGTTTAATTTCCATAATTGACTTCTCCAAAGTGTCCAAGTGTAATGACAACTTATTATCCAATTTCTCAAAATCTACATGCTCTCTCTGTGACATTATTGAAACTTGCTTATTTCTAATGAAGTCTTGTACTTGTTGTAACATCTTCTCTTTATATTCTACAATTAACTTCATTAAAATATTAGAACAATTTGTTAAAGCTTCATTCCACTTTTCTTGAAAGACCAAATCATCTAATAAGAATGTGGGTGTTTTTTTTATTCTTAAACCTCTTGGAATTCTTCTCACTTTTAAGTACTGTTGTAAGGTGGTAATCTCCCACCATATTTTAGTCTCTTTTTCCATTAATTTCTCCAATTCTTGAAATAATATCGTCAAATCTTGTATTTCTCCTCGTTCTTCAATGGATATGGATTCATCAAACAATTTATCTACATTAAGTTTTCTCATTGTGAGATCCCCTACTGCTCCCAAACTTCTACTTGTCTCCACTCTGTTTTCAGCTATATCTAACAATTCATCCATATTGCTTTGCATGTGTTTAACAAACCTTTATATTCAAATCTTCTCTCTTACTGAGATAGATCTTTGTCTTGATTGCTGTATCATATGTTGTATGTGCCCATATATGATATCTTATTCGCTTCAATAACTTGAAACAGTTGTTGCATTATAGCTGAAGCGCCAATCGTTTACAAATGACGAGCTCTGCTCAGGAAACTCTTTTGACACAACAAAAAGGATATTGCGGCTCCGTTAAATATACGATGGATATCAGGGCTAAATCTCTTCACACACATGCATAAATGATCGGAGATCATAAAACAAACTATTTCAGCGTGCAAATACAAAGACTTCCTGCTGTCTCATAGCACAATAACTCGTTCCACAAAAAATGCACTGCTGTATAGTGTTTAACGGGTAAAGCAGGTCATGCCACAACGTATCTTCTTAAAATCAATCATCTTTATTGAAGGTAAATAAAAAGATCATACCTGCTTCCCTGATGTCTCCAAACAACAGATAAAGCTTACTTACAGAGTGGATATAACAAGTGTTTGATTGACGTATCAATCAACGCGTTTCGCGCTTATACAGCGCTTATTCATGATGACACTCATCACTCTACACACCGACCATTTAATCACTTTTCAAATGCTTCATGTCCAATCGGCATCTCCGACCAAAAAGAGGCTAATTAGATATATCCGTTACATTTGACCTCATCCACATCACGATCCTATCACAATTCTCTGTATCAACAATACTCTGTGTCCACAATTAAAGGTGCATTGCCTCTCACTATTCCAACAGTATTCCACAAAGATATCAATCACCCCTATGCGATGCAACAAAGTAACGAATACTCTGTCAAACACAGAGAACATATACATCAACAAAATAACAAACCATCACCTCAGTCGTAAGACGCCGACCGGACAAAAAATAAAAAGCAGATGAATCAATGATAGGGTGGCTATGTGACGCACCAAATAGAATATAAAGGAACAGCCTACATATCAAAGCATAAGGACAATAAATCCTAATTGTACATACTACAGCAGTAACATACAAAACAAATGTACCAATGCACTGCCATAGCGGCACATCCAAGGGGTTCAACAAAACCGATTCACCCCATCCATATCGTACTGTTCCCAACATTCAAATGGAGCCCCACAAAACCTGCCATCCTATTAATGGTCAATATGTGTCATACACATATATATATAAAAATATTAAAAACATATGACATACGGCAGTTTGGGTTGATCTTCCACAAAATATTATAGATTCATATTTTACATCTATAACACTTAAATCCTTCAACTTTTAAAATACCAAGACGGATTGTTGGTGATAGGACACTAATATAGAAACTATTCTCCCAGATTCAAATATAACACATTACATCATATTCTTTATTGAAACCTCTAGGATACCGGGTTTCAAGTGTGAATATCCAATATACTTCACGTTTCAATAAAAGAGCATCCAAATCCCCTCCTCTTCTACCTAATTTTGGTCGCTCTATACCCTGTATTCTTAGTGTATCCTTTCGTCCATTGTGTAAATCTTTAAAATGTGAAGATAGATAGGACTTAAACTCTTGACTTCTAATATTACTGAGATGCTCATTCAGCCTTTCACGTAGCGTTCTAAGAGTTTTACCAACATATTGCAATTGGCAGTCAACACAGCTGATCAAATATATAATACCTCTAGTAGCACAATTAATATAACTGTGCATTTTAAATGATGCCTTGGTATTGAAAGCTATAAATTGTTTTGAGATATTAATATATTTACAGCAACCGCATCTTTGACTGCCACATCTAAAGGAACCATTTGTAGTAAGCCAATCCTTTTTATATTCATCCTTTTTCTTATACATACTTGGTGAAATTTGACTGGCTATACTCCGTGCCTTTCTGGAGACAAACTTAAACCCCCTAGAAATAGCTTCATGTAATTTCTCATCCCCATATAATATAGGAATATGTCGTTTGACTATCTTAACAATTTGATTATATTCTTGGCTATAGGGGGTGGAGAAAACAATCTCTTGTTCAGTATCGAATCTCCTGTTCTTCTGTTTATCATGTATTTTATAATGAAGCAATACATGCTGCAGTCATGCACAGTACTGACTGCCCAAACGCGCCACGGCTGATACAGAGTGGGGCACTCCGAATTCAGACCGTCGTCCTTTCTGCGCACCTTCCAGTGTGCAGATAGGACTCCAGTCTGAATTCAGAGCTCGCCGCTCCGTATCAGATGCAGAGCGGGCAGTCTGTACTGTGCATGACTGCAGCAAGCACAGCCGTCTCTACTGAGCATGACGGTTTCGGACAAACATACTTAGCTAGTTATAATATAGGATTTGTCAAGGGCAATATAGTTTTATTCTTGGGTTTCACAAAACAAGCATGACATACTTAACAATATCCATAAATAGAAATTTCAAATTCAACATTCACAATTTTTTCATGGTATTTACGGAAAAGACGGGCACACTAAGTAGGAGTCCGAGGCACACCAGAGTGCCACAGCACCCTAGTTAAGAACCACTACCCTAAACAAATAGAGTTAGTTCTTAGGCTGATGTAGAAAGAGGGACTGAGCAATTGTAGAGAAAACTCCACCAGAGTATTCTCTAGCTGAAGCCGGCTGCATAGTGGGACTGATGTACTGGGAGCAATTCTGGAGCAAATCAACTGCAACACACGAGGCCACATAAAAGTCCCAAAGTTCACACTGATTTTTAACCCCTTGAGTGCTTGAGAGGTCTCCAGTGCAATGCATTAAAATACTTAAAATCCCAGTTTAAAACAGTCAGAATTTTTAATAATTCTGGGGCAAACCAAATACACTGGAGACCTCTATAGCATTCCAGGGGTTAAATCCTAAGTGAGGACAGCCTAAAGTTGCTTTCTGATTGTATAAAAGGACAAGACCGCTAGTATCAAATGCAGCTTCTTTACACTTATTCTGTATACTGTATTTCTCAAGATGTGTTTTTCTGATACAAGCCGATGGATAGCCATACGCTGTGCCGGTCCTAGACTACCTGGCGTTCTGTGTGAAAAAGGAAAATGTTGCACTGCCACCCCCACTAACTGTACTAAGGGAAAAAAAAACAATTCCTTTACAGTAACAATTTTTTTTAATTATAATAAGGAGGTATTGCATCTTTTCCGTCCTGTAAAGACTGAAATGTGGAATAAAATGATAAGACAAAGAGGTTACTAAAACAGCTTTTTTCTTCTTTAAAGCGGAACTTTCATCCGCAATAAAGTCACCCTGCAATAATTAAGCAGGTAGTGACTAGCTTTATAATATATATGTTACCTCTGAAATGTATCCGATTATAAAGAAATACTTAATTGTAGGACACTGACGGGCAGGTTAGTGCAGTTTGCATGCCTGCATCGTCAGTTCCTTCCGGTTACCTTGTGGTAACTGCAATGCTTCTCAGTGGAGACCGGGATTGACAGCGCAGGAGCGTAGACAAGATGTCTGTGCTGATGCCTGGCTTCCGGTCTCCTAAAATAAAGGATTTCTTTATAATCGGACACATTTGACAGGTAATATATATTATAAAGCTAGTCACTACCTGCTTAATTATTGAAGGCCGACTTTATAGCGGATGAAAGTTCCGCTTTAAGGGATCATTAACTTCTCCCAGTAATAACCTCCCACTGAGCCTACTATGGTCAAAAATCCTAATGGCACCTATGAATTTTTCCCTTGATTCTTGGTTCAAGAGACAACATCTTCAATCAGTTCTGAATATCATGTCTAAAAGAGACAAGAGAGAACTAGATCTCAAACTCCACCCACTCCACAGTGGCTCAAGCACTCTTCCTGCTTTGGTTTAGAAAAAAGGAAACAGAATACAGAAGTTCCAGTGGGAGGTGTTTGCTATCTAGAAGTCTTGCCAGCCAGAGTCAGAGTCAGCTTCACTTCCGTGGACGTGACATCCAGGATGGATTGAAGATGTTGGGCTTGATACTATTACCTGCACCAAAACCGGCTTTGCAGTAAAAACAAGCACCATGTATTTTACAAATGTGTTTGACCTATTTTCTATTGTAGAACCACGCTAAAACAAAACCTGTGTAGGTTGCACATGTTACAGTACTAGCAAAAATGCCACTATCTGCTTTTTTTCAACTACACGTTTAACTCTCGCATCAAAATGAGCACTAAACATCAATGTCTAAGGAAATAGCTGTAAGTTTGAAGAAAGAAAGGTCAAGTTAAGTTTTAGCAATGGTAAATCCAAGGCCCAGCCAATTACAAGACACAAAAGTATCAATATGAGGCCCAAAAAGTATAAAAAGCCCAAAAAATCTGCCAAACACTGCCTGTGTATCGCATTCTATGAACTAGTGCACAGGGCCCCAGGAACGGAGGATATGAGAGAGAGAGAGAAAGAGAGAGAGAGAGAGAGAGGAGCATAACAGTGGTTAGAGAGGTAGAGGTGGAGTATTTAGGAGAGGTTTGCACTATTATTAAACACATAGTACACTTTATAACATATCACACGCATTGCATCCACACACAATCACAAACATTCATTTTTTATTTATCAACACTACACACATTATCTTTTTATTGATACAGTGTGACTGTGTGTGAATCAGTGTGAGGGAGAGAAGAGACGGCAGTAAGAGAAATGGAGGCTGGAGAGAGAGCAGAGGGAGTTGAGGAAAGTGTGCAGGGCATCCCTGGGCAGGGAAGGAGCGGGAGAGGGAGACCAGGTGGGAGAAGGGGGATCTGCCAAGTGACAAGCACACATAGGGCAGGGAGAGATATGCCAGTAGGATGGGATGCGGGTGGCGGGGGGGGGGGACAGCCAGGGCCAGAGGAGGAAAGGCCTTCCACGTCCCAACATGTAAAGCCTCCAGGCCATGGGGACAGAGTCAGGGAGGTGAAATACACCTATGAGGAGAATCTGGCTCTTGTCCATGTGATCCTAGACAGGGTCAGAGGCATCTTTGCCTGTAAGAGGCAGGCATGGCAGGAGGTGACTGACCTGGTCAGTGGTATTGGAATCTGCAGGAGGATGGTGGAAGGCATCAAAAATAGATGGACAGACAGCAAGTGGAGAGTTAAGAACAAACTGGGTAAGTTTGTAGCCTACAGAAGGGAAACAGGTGGTGACCCTCCATCTTCCATCACCTTCAACGGATGGGAGGAGCTGCCCTGCGGTAGCCTGTCTACCACTGCAGTAGATGGCATCCCTGGAGGCTGTGACACAGGAGAAGACAGTACCCTACAGAATCCTGGTAAGCAACCATCTCCCTTCCCCCTGTCCTCCAACCAACACCATGTTAGAGATGTTGTCATACCATTAGTTCCACATATCTGTTGTACTGTTCCCTGCTTCAGTGTTGTGAAAACTGGGCTCTTAGTACATAGTTATTGATATTCTGATCCAAGCCCCTAAGAGTAACAGACCACACATCCCAGCTCAGTTCATTCTTATGATTGCCAGAGAGATATTCCACCCTGTCATGCTTTGGCTTCCCCTCTGACAGGCATTAGGATGTAGCATGTTGTTAACCCTTTCAGTTCCACGTTGCTCATACTTGCTCTTCAAAGTTGTGACAGTCAGACCCATCATGTAATGACTGATACATGTGCAATGTGTGACAGGTTACAATGACTGGACTAGTGCCACAGACAGTTGTGCAAGAGTAAAAACAGTAACCACTTGTTTTGCAAATGGTTGTAAATTTCACAATGCTGAGTGAAGGTCGTGATACACCCACAAAATGCACCTCCTGGAGAATCAGTCCGCAATGGGAGGATACTTTTCACTCATGATGAAACTCTCAAATGAGTAGATGAAGTTGTGGCACACAAAGGGTTAAGCCTGATGTAGGCTAAAACAGTATTTCCATATGCCCAGGCTAGGGTCCAGTTGTATATGATTTATGTCACAGCAGACCGTGTTGTAATTGCACCTGCAACTAATTCCTTTTTTCCATCTTCCAATTGCAGTGTCTGTGTCAGAGAGCCAGAGACCAGCACAGGAGCTGCCAGCAGGAGCCCAAGACCCTGAAGAGGGACCTGCCCCTGTCCAACAGCCCCAGCAGGTGATCCAGCCTCAGCCCCAGCAGGAGGAGCAGCCCCAGCCCCAGCAGGTGGAACAGCCACAGGCCTAGCAGCTGATCCTGCCCCAGCCCCAGCAGGTGGAACAGCCCCAGCCCAAGCAGGTGGAAGAGCCCCAGGCACTGAACCTGGCATGGACACACCTCCATGAACTGGTCCCACCTATACCTGAGGCAAGTGGTTCATCTGGTTGGGTGCCACCTGCTACATCAAGGTAGAGTATGACCCATGGCTACCCATGGCTGCCACTGCAGATGCCCCTCTACCCCACATACACCTTCCCCAGTATGGTGGATTGGTCTGTAACACTCCTATACCTCTGTGTTGCAGACATATCTACCATTGAACATGTCATAGAGGATGTGTGTAAGTTCTCACATGTGTTGACGAATGCCAGAGGGGAAGCCGTGTGTTGTAAAGCAATGCATAGTGTTCCCCTTGGCATTCATAGGGTTAAGCACTAGGCATAGAACTTTTAATCATGACAAGACATGACATGTTCAGAAACACAGTGTAGAAGTAGAAACATAGAATTACAGGAAGAAGGGGAGGTGCATCACACACACATCTCTTCTGCATCCATGAGCCACAGGGTCCTCTGCAGATTAGTGACACGAAAAGTCTGTAGGGAAAGAGAAGTAAACAGATGCGAGACAGTGAAAGAATCATAGATGGCTATGTGCTGTGTGTTACATAGGGGACAACTAACACTGAGGGATATCACATGTTAGGTGTCAGTACAGACTCACCCATTGCCATCCACTGAAAGACATCTGGATCCTTTGAAAGACTATGTCCCGGAATGTGACAGGCTGCATGTTCCAGGGGCTTGTTGGAGTCGGTGTCAGCTCTGCAGAAGAAGTCCAGGAGGAACAGACAGTTCCACAACACTCAGGTGCAGTGGCAGGTGTCCAGCAGGAGATCATCATCCTGTGAATAGAGAGAAAACATGTTTAAAGTTTGGGAAATGTACAGCCATGTTGGTGATCTGGTGTTATTGGCTTGAGGTGGGTGTATGTATGATACTCACAGGCAAAGTATTTCCTGGTGACCCTGTCCCGTGTATCACCTTCCAATGCCTGTGGTACTGGTACCTCATCAAGGGGATCAGGGTAGAGGTCAGCTAATAATCTGGTGTCCACAGCAATATTATGCAAGATGACACTTGTCCATTAGTTTGGGTGCTTTCATGGCTTAACTTGACACTTGTCCGTTAGTTTGGGTGCTTTCAGGGGTTAACTTGACACTTGTCCTTTAGTTTGGGTACTTTCAGGGGTTAACATGACACTTGCCAGTTCTCCATTCATTTTGTCCTTAGAGAGCATGCATGTATGTATTCTGCTCTGCTTTTGTTAAAACAACCATTGTTTAAAATCGTTGTTGTGGCTTCTACACCTCAACTTTGAAGCGCAGGATTACTGGCAGAAAATTTAACCACAAAACACGTAGAAATTACTGACTGTTTTCAGCCAATGGCAAGTGAAAATTTAGCCCTGGCGAGTAGAAATTCAGCCCTGGTGGGTATGTTATGGCTTGCAGTGGTGAGTAACTTTTCAGGTCTGGCTAGTAGCAAAGGACTTCAAGTTTTAAGCCCTGAAGTTAATAGTATGCTACTTGCGCGTTTTTTTTATTTGTTTCTTATGGGTTTTTTTGGCTGGCGGTATGTAGAATTACTGCTGGTTTTGTTTTAACAACTTGGATGATAGGAAAACAAAACCTGACTTAAAAAACCACAATGCCTGTTTCATTTTAGCGGTGGTAATTGTGAGGGCAATAATCATAAAAGCCATTAGGATTTTATGGCTATAGTAAGGTAAGTTTTATTACTAACTAATTTTGACAATATGTTGCTTTCCTTATGGTGAAGTTGGTTTCTTCCAAAATTGCTATTCTTTTTTGTACATAAGGCCCTATAAGAATATACCAGCACTGGGCAAAGGGAGTTCCTCCAACTGTTTTTCAATAAATATTCCCAAAAGCAGCCCCAAAACATCTGGATGGCTGCAGGCTGCCCACTCTTGGCTTTATACAGTAGGTATCTTCATTGTGAGACAAATACTGACCCCCCACATAACACAAGAGAGCTAGCAAAAATGCATTCTATCCTTTATTAAAGAGATAAAGACATTTTTTACTAGATAAACCAATAAACAACAATTTTACAGACATGGTCATAAAAAGTGGGTGGGGTCAAATTAACCCCTTAACGACCCTTGACGGTCATAGTATGTCATGGGTCGATCTGACTGAACGTCCCATGACGTACTATGACCGTCATGGAATTCCGGGCTCCCCCCGCGGCTGCACGCCGTTCGGGGAGTCCGGAAGCAGAAGAGAGGGGGAAAAAAATGCTCCGTGGTCCTTAACTGACCGCGCCACACCAATCGGCCAGTCGTTAAGGGGTTAAACATCAAAACAAATCCCATTCTAGGGCAAAAATAAAAATTCCCTAAATCTCCATTGATTAAAATGAGGTGTTTAACCACTTGAATGCTAGAGAGGTCTCAAAGCATTGCAAAACATTCAAAGAGATAACCCTTTCAGTCCCGGAAGGGTTATGCAACACATTGCTTTGCAACGCGTTGCTTAGCCCTTCTGGGGCACTGAAAGGGTTAAAAGTTCCCCTTAAATGAATGAGGATTTTTAATTTGTCCCTGAGGATTCTGTTGTTTCATCCCAGAATTCCTACACTTTTTTTGTACTCAAGGTCTAAAATGTCTGCATAGAGAATGTTTCTTACCTTCATTTTTAGATAGTGCTAATATTGCCATATTTTCAAAAACTGATTTAGGCTTTTGAACATTCCTGTCTTAAAAAGTAGTGTGTTGGAGGGGGCATGGATGAAATATACCATACTAGGAAGAGATAGAGTATTGCGAAACGCGTAGGGTGTTGAGTATCAGCATTAGCGTCTCATCTTTTGGTTTTGATTTTTATTTATTGAACCAACTTATTTATTGTTTGTGCTGCTAATAAATATCCAGTAATTAAGTAGCAGTCCCTGAGCCATTACTCAAGTCTGAATCTCGGATAAAGAGGTACTCTCCGGTAAAGATATACAGTAACTACGGAGGTAGTACAAAGAAGGATACGAGGGAGAGGTAAGAGTCTAACGAGAGAGGACGGAGTGAAGGTGCCATGGGGATTGACCTATACTGGAGGTCAGATCCAGTACAAGCTTTCGACCCAGAGGTGGTAAAAGCCTCTAAAGCAAGTGAGTACCCATTTTGAAGGGCTGGGATGAAATAATTGTTTGAATTTATAAGATTATATGGATCATGATTACAGGGATTCTTTGCTCTGTCCCTTTCTTTCTGTTTTTTGCATACTAGTGTAAAGCCTGTGTACACGAGCCAAAGAACAGAGCCCTTTGAGTGCCAGAGGGGTACACAACACATTGCTTTGCAATTCGTTGCGTACCCCTCTGGCACTCAAAGGGTTAAGCGGCCGCTACCTCACTTCTCCACACTATGCAATCTTGCGTCGCCTCACTCACTCGATGCAATCATACGCAGTAGAGACTGCCGAACGCGCGCAGTCTCTACTGTGCATGACAGCTTCTGACAATAAGCTAAGTTTAGTTATTTTGAAAGAGAATTCTAAACAACCTTTGATTTGTGCTAACCATTTCTTTGTCACATAGTAATATATGCTGATTAGTATCTGCACTGGGCTAACATTACCACACACTGTGCTATGAATGAACCTTAACAGAGCTCACACAGTGGGTGCACTACCAATAGCACAGCGAGTGGTACGTTTTTTCTTGAATAGAAATAATTAGCATACAGTATGAGAAACTGGCATAATATGCCACAACGTGCCATCAAAACATAACAGTTATTTCTACAAAAACTATTTAATTTACAAAAAAAGGCTGGTACAACATAAAAACCGATTCTAGTTTTCTGCAAAACCAAACTTGTCTTAATGCCACAATATTGGATTTTGCTGGTGGATTATGCTTTAGGCTGCTCTAGAGATAGAAATTCACATTTATGTAGGAAAAATGTGTCCATTTGATTTCTAATGAAAAAAAAATAGTATTATGCTATCTTGCCATTTAACGTTACCAGCAAGGGGCTAGATTCTATTGCAGGTGATAAATGTTAACACCCATTTTATCAAACATTTTCCAACTGAAGTCTATGGGGAAAACTGGAGATAAAAGCAGAGAAAAAATTAGCACCTGTAATAGAATCTAGCCCAAGGAAGGTTACATCTCATTTGGGGTGAATGTATAAATCAATGGCACAGCTCCACTGGCATTAGCCTCCAATGCCAGTATTAAACAATTTCCTAGGTGCCTTATTTTATACATGGCATTAACAAGTCATAGAACATTGATTCTCAACCTGGGTGCCATGGAACGTTGGTGTGCCATGGCATCCACTCAGCATGCCCAATCTTTTCTATAAAGACTTTTATAAAATGTGAACATTGAGTTTCAAATGTCTATTTCTGGATTTTTTAATGCCTGATATTTTTATTTATATTATTCTGATTGAGAGACCTAAAGAGAACTATATATTTATACATTTGTATCATCCATTATGTGCTTGACAAATGACCAGTAAAAAGTTTGGTGTGTCCCAAAACCTCCCGACTGTCACAAACCTAGTGTCCTTCTGGGTCATGACCCTTTCCTCTGGATCTGATTGGTTCCCTATCATTTTTAGAGCTGGCGCCACTTTCCCTCGCGGCTTGATCATTGAGCCTTGTTTGGACTTTCTCTTGTCTGGTCCTGTATTTGCTGTTACTGTGTCCTGAATCATCTGGCCTGTGCTCCTGTTTCTCTGGGCTTCCCTGCCATCCTGGTGATCTAAGCTTCTCCTGCCATCAGTCGCTGCTCAGACGGCTTCAGCGGCATCTTCCAGCGCTGCTCTGCCTTCCTCCAGCATGTCAGTTCTTCGGCTTGCAGGTCTCCAGCGCATTCCGACGCATTTTCCTCCCTATCTCCTGGCTTCGCCTTTGCTGCTCCTGGCCTCCCTTCTTAGACTTCTCCGCTGACTTCGGATTTGAAGCTTCTTGTTCTGAGAATTGAGACCGGCTTCTGTACTGCTGCCCTCGGCTGCCTTCTGCTCGGTACTACGGACCTCCTTTGCTACTTTGTATTCTTCGCTAATTCATCTGATCTCCAGTCCCGCTGAGTTATAGTACTACTGGCTGACTTTGACTACTGCGTATTCATCGCTAATTCATCTGATCTGCAGCCCCGCTGGGTTACAGCACTACCGATCGCCCTTGCTACATTGTATTCATCACCAATTCATCTGATCTCCAGTCCCGCTGGGTTACAGTACTATTGGCCGCCTTCTGCTACAGTGTATTCATTGTTAATTCATCTGATCTCCAGTCCCGCTGGGTTACAGTACGGCTGGCTACCTCGCTGATCCAAGTACCTCAGCTGTTATACTGCTGTGTCTTGACAGTCAGTTGGCTACTACTTTGTGTCCATTGCAAACTTCATCTGATCTCCAGTCCCGCTGGGTTACAGTACTATTGGCCGCCTTCGCTACAGTGTATTCATTGTTAATTCATCTGATCTCCAGTCCCGCTGGGTTACAGTACTATTGGCCGTCTTCGCTACAGTGTATTCA
The DNA here is from genome assembly GCA_037306005.1 of Rhinophrynus dorsalis. Taxonomy (NCBI): domain Eukaryota; kingdom Metazoa; phylum Chordata; class Amphibia; order Anura; family Rhinophrynidae; genus Rhinophrynus; species Rhinophrynus dorsalis. Next base: position 61,737,434 of record CM074718.1, read on the forward strand.
TTGTTAATTCATTTGACCTCCAGTCCCACTGGGTTACAGTACGTCTGGCTACCTCATTGATCCTCGTGCCTCGGCTACTACACTGCTGTGTGGAGACTTACTCAGTTGGCCGCTACATTGTGTCCATTTGTCACGGTTTTCAAGACACTCAGACCAGTAGGTGAAAATAAAATGCAATTTTATGAAGAACAAAATAAATTACAAAGAGCGCCCCCTATGGGTAGCACTGCGTAGCAGCAGGAAGGCAATAGTATGATCAATATACAATATAGCGAAAATAGTACAGGCAACTGACAGGCACTGAGTACTGATATACAAGGGTTAACGGAATAATCAGTCCATCTCAGTTGTGTGGTTTGGCACGCCCAAGGTGTTAAAGGTGGTGAATGGTGGAGAAGACACCAATAGTCTGTAGTACTGAGGAAACTTGTCCAGCAAAGAGGAACCTGCCACCCAGAACCTGCTGTACTTGAATGGTAGCCCCCACGGGCGTATGAACAGAGCGAGTATACTGCCAGAGCTAGAGCGAATAGCCCCCATGGGCGTAACGGAGACAACTGAATTACCAGAGCTGGAGCCACTTGCCCCCACGGGCGAAATGGCAGGAACTGGATTGCAAGAGCTTGGACCAATAGCCCCCACGGGCTTAATGGAAGCAACTGAATTGCAAGAGCTTGAGCCAATAACCCCTATGTGCGTAATGGAAGCAACTGAATTGCAAGAGCTAGAGCCAATAGCCCCCTCGGGTGTAATAGTAGTGACTGGATTGCAAGAGCTTGGACCAATAGCCCCCACGGGCGTAACCACGGAGACATGCACAGAAGCAGCCAGAGCCGTGCGCCTACCGGGCACGGTAATGAGCTACACCGGACTGCAAGGAGAAGAACGGCTCAGCACAAAGCAACTCTCTGTCTAAACTGAAGGCCCAGAACCGGGACACAGCTCTGCACGGGTTAACGGCTCGATAGTTGAAACACAGCTCTGCACTGGTTAACAGCTCGATAGTTGGAACACAGCTCCGCACGGGTTAACAGCTCGATAGTTGAAACACAGCTCTGCACGGACAGACAGCTTGGTAGTTGGGACACAGCTCAGCACGGGTTAACAGCTCTGCAGGAAGTAGCTCAGAGGCAGGAACCAGCACAGCACAGCAACCGCTGCAGCCGCTCAGGACAGCAAGTGAGACAGTCACAATGTCGCCATGGCGACAGGGAAGGCAGGAACGTAGACCGGCCCGGAGAAATTGGAACAGGTCACGGAGCAGGAACGTCAGCAGGCCGGGTCGAATCACGGAACAGGTTCTCAGACAAGCAGGATCAAGATACAAGCAGGAACGTCAGCCAGGCCGGGTGGAATCACAGAGCAGGTTCTCAGACAAGCCGGATCAGGAAACGAGCAGGAACGTCAGCCCGGGTCAAATCATGGAGCTGGAACACTGGATCGTAGTCAGAGATAGTCAAGTCGGTACACCGGAAATCAGGAACGCAGGAACACAGCACAGCAAAACTGGCTCAGGAACACCACAAAAGGGCACCTGACAGGTGCCACAAGCCCAGTATAAAAAGGTCAGCAGGGGCGGGCCAAACAAACTCAACCAATTGGAGCGCAGCACAAGCGAGAGTGACATGAAGGGAAACTGCACCGTGATACCATTGTAAAACTTCATCCGATCCCCAGTCCCGCTGGGTTTCAGAACTTCTAGCTGCCTCTCTGAACTGCTGGTCGGCTGCTGTCCTGCAACTTCCTGATTTATCCAGCGTTCTGTCATTCAGTTACCCCATCTGATCTCCAGCACTGCTGGGAACGCGACGGCAAGCTACCACATTGAATTTCTTGCCCAGGCTGCAGTTCATCTGCGTCCGGATCTATTCCAGAATCAGCCACATGTTGCGGTCTCTAGTTAGTGTTTAGTAGATCCATCCTCATCTCAGCTTAGACCTGTCCCGTTCCTTCTGAATGGATGTATCTTGCCCTTGTTCAGTAGAGACTAGTCCCCAGAGTCTCCTTATTTCCTTATCGCTGCTCCCAGCCCCGGTGGTCAGGGAGCACTCCGGGCGTGACAATGACTGCATGTTAGTGAAAGTGGTTCCTGAATAAAGATTTTATTTTTGCAAATTTTTATAATTTAGCTTTTTCTGATTAGTACACCTAACAAAACGATACATTGCACACACATCGGCACTCAAAGGGTAATACATTCAAGATGCTAAAGACGTGGACCTCTTACCTGATTTATAATGATCTGCAAAGTTCAGCTGAGAACGTGTGAGTCAAAATCAGTAGTCATCACTTAAAGAAAAACATCTGAAGTCAGCTCCTAGTGGAAGACTTGGTATCAAATAAACTGCAGACTCAGAATACTTGGTTGAGCGTCAGACTTGTTGTGACCTGTATCCACATTCAGATTACACCTGAACTTTCATTTCATTTATCTGTGATGTTAATCTCTAAACTGGAGAGCACAGTCTCACAGAAACTCCTATTCAGCTCTCAAAATGTGTTGTGTAAGAATGAAGAATTGTTAGTGCACAGGGCCGGCCCTAACATGGGTCCCGGGGGGTCCATGGACCCAGGCGGCACTTTGACTGGGGAAGCAATTTGCCCGCCCAGTCAGTCATTTTTGGGCCAGCTGTCCGCCAGGTCTATCTGCACACCGCACGGGACAAAGTGTTTTGAATTCCTCCTGTGAGCGGCGCGCCCGCTGTGACAGTAATTAGTGTGGCTCAGCCTCAGTCTGTAAGCCTGATTGAGGCTGAGCCACACTAATTACTGTCAAACAGGCGCGCTGGGCAGGGTGTCACTTCTCTTTGTGTCCAGCCGACAGTCACTTGTCACTGAGTCAGCAGCCCAGCTCTGACAGTGTCAGTCAGGGCTGGGCTGCTGGCTAGCGCCTGCTGTCAGGACTGGGCAGCCTGCTCAATGGAAAGTGATTGATCCTAACACAATATGTTAGGAAAGGAAGAGATATATGTGCTGATAACTAGAGCAAACTTAACCCTTTAAGTGCCAGAGGGGTACGCAACGGATTGCTTTGCAATGCATTGCGTACCCATGTGGCACTCAAAGGGTTAATAAAACAAGTGCAGATTGTGGTGGTTGGATATAGGGAATGCTGATTATGTGTATGATGTCCAGATGCACATTTAGCATTAATAAAACTATTTACCTAAATAAAGATATTTAAAAAAAACTAATATTGGCGTTTGCAGTTTGGAATTGAATATATTTGTATTTCATTTAATTTTGCATACAGACAAGGTGCTGTTGCATGTAAATTCTCACTTCCTGATAAGTTTCATTTTAGTTTTAATTATCATGATATAAAATAATGGATGTGGGCGTGTTTTGGTGGGCGTGGTTGGGGGGCAGCATTTCGTTGTTGGACCCAGGCAGCACGATGTCTTGGGCCGGCACTGTTAGTGCATTTGTTGAACAGAGCGCGTTTTAAGAATTAATGTGTTCCTGAAAACAGGAACACACACATATCCACCTTTAACAGGCAGGGATGGACATTTTGGGGGGTTCATATGCAAAAAAGTGAAGCATTTCTGGAGCAACCCTAACTAATCCATAAAGATAATAATATATATATATTTTTTTTTATTTTAAGAAACCTTTTTTAAGCAATAAGCAAATGTACAATCATAGAATGTTACAGAGCTTAATTGACGGAGTAAATCAAGAAATCATCAGAAAATCAAAACAATCTGTATGAATCATTAATGATGTCTAGCAATAATTAGATGTACAGTCCATAGTCCAAAGATGGAGAGAACATATGGTGCTTGGAGACTGGGAAGGAGAAAAAAATAAGGGAAAGGGAGGGGAGGATGTGACACTGGTCCATTTCGTCAACACCCAACTAAAATATAGTTAATGTAAGATAATAATATATTTATTCTTTTATAAAGCAACCAGTTGCCTACGGTTTTTCCTGCTATTTAGACTAAATATCAGTTATGCGCTTTCATTTGGTTGGTGTCTACAGACAGATTGTAAATCAGAGTGCATATCTACAGCCATCGTGACTTAAAGGGATAGTAACATTTCAAATGTAAAAAAAATATGTTGTAGGGTTTATCCCCCTGAGTAATACAAGGGTACTCCCACTGCTGAAAGGTGTTTCATTCAAAAGTTATTAATTTTCAAAGTTGAATTTTTTAGGTGCAGTGTCACAGTGGCCTGAAATTGTACAGTGGCGCTGTTGCTACACGATCCTATAGAGATTTATGGTCCCGGGACCAGAGCTGTCCATAGGATCGTGTAGCAACAGCACCACTGTACAACTACCACCAACAGCTTTACAGCCATCTTAACACTTCTTTTCCATTAACTCCACTTTTATAATATTCCCCCATATATTCTAAGAGATATGACCTTACTTGCTCTAACCCAGCGGTGTTAAGTTGACCTAAATGAAGCCTTAACATACTACAAGCCTAGACACACACAGACAGGACTAGCAGGATCTTGGTATAACGGCATCAGTTTAGAAACCAAACAAGCAGTTAATTGGCTCAGATCATGTTTTAGGGGATACTGAAGAAAACTAGTGCCTTCACCCTGAGACCTTGGGATCTGGCTCAGACCCTGAGATTTATCATGTATGGCTACAACTGTGAAAAACAGAACTCTATGGTGAATAGTGTGATACTTCTAACAGTGAAACTCTTTGTTAAAACTTTGGGAGGTGACAAACAAACTTTACCACAATGGACAATGGCCTTTATCCTTTGAATTCTAGAGAGGTTTACAATACCTTGCTTTCTTTTTTAAATAATCTTTAAAGTTTTATGAAACATTATCAGAGTATGGGAAGAAAGGGAGAGGTAAAGAAGATTTTTTTTTTTTGTGGGGGGCATATTACCATCACATCCAACTGGTTACAGTTAACTCATGAAGGTGACAAATCATATAAACAGAGGACATTAAGGCCATGTTGGTGTACAATGTATGTGAATGCTTGAATGACTTATATTTCAAAATAAGAATCAACATCACAGGGGGAGGAAAACATGCACCAGCCAGAACAATTGGGACGGGTTAGATATGGTTACGTAGGGCGAGACTCTGGCACGCGGTACCAGTGGGAACTCAGGAAGACGAAGATCATCCATCCATACAGGTGGAGACAAAAGAGCAGTGTCTGCATGTGCAATGTGATTCCAAGAATTCATCCCTATGGAACCAGGGAGAAACAAACTGATCTCATCTGTTTTGGATGATAGATGACCTATAAATTCAAATGAGGGGACAAAACTCCTATATGTTTAGTATAGTGTCAGTGTCCCCCTGACACCTCCAACAGAACTCAGAGACATGGGGGTAAGTCTTATGAAATGTTGTAGAAGTCCATGATAAGAGTCTGAAGTTATATTCCTGCATTCTGCTGTTAATCCCTTTGAGTGCTAGAGGAGTGCACAATGCATTGCAAAGCAATGTGTTGCATAAATCTCCAGAACGCAAAGGGTTAATAGAAAAGGGCATGAGTGGTGAGGACCATGCTTCTCAGTTCTGTATAGTCAAGCTAAATGCCTAAATCATTTTCACAAGACAAAATGTAGGAAGGAAGATTGAGGGAGAAGGATAAATTAGGGAAATTACTCTTTTGACGGTAGTGTTGTGTGCCAAGTGATCCAAAGAATACCCTGTCATGAAATAAGTTGTTGTGGTCATGTAATAAGGAGACACGGTGTTTAGGTTGGGACAATTACAGAATTGTATGCTATTTGAAATAGTAAGTTTATTGTTTCTATGAACACAAGTGAAAAGAAGGTCTGTACCAGCATTTTAGTGAGCAACATTGTGCAAGAGGTTGCCTAGGGGTAGGGACGGGTGAATGTTTTTGCTTCAACAGTGAATGAGAGATACAGAACTTCCTACCTTGTGTGAATTCCTTTGAAAAGAGCTTTTTTTTTTTTTTTTTGCCTTTTTTCAGCTTTTGTATTTGCATTGAAAGAAATGATAAAAATATACTTTCCCCACACATGACGTTTATCTCAATTTACCACATACTGACAGTCTGTGCTTGGCAGAAAGAGAAAGCTGCTGTATTTTTGATGCTGGCTATTGTAGAGGAGGACAAGTAGGGCTTAAGCATAACCCACCATTTAATTTGATAAAAAAAACAGGAAATAATGAAAAAAAAAAATGTATACATGTTTTCCTGTCATAATTTGTTCTCAGTTGGTTCATTTTTAATAGGGACCTGATAAAAGGTATGAATGTTGCTATTTTGAGAAGGTACTGTCTCTCTGGGGTGAAAATCTCTATGTCCCTCTTTCCTTCACTGGTGTTCCTCTTTTAGGCGATCAGACTTTTTGGTGTGTATATACCACCAAAAGCTGAAGACGGCTTGATGGAACATGATGACGGGATGATGTTCCTGATGGACTATGGTGGGGCCACTGCAATGGATGACACCAGAGTTTATGCTGTCTTGATAGACATGAACCTCCTCCTGGTGTTGTAGATATGGACTTAACTCTGAGGGTGTTTTGTAAACAGTGTCTATTTGATATGAACCTAGGATTGCTATGCCCACTAGGGAACCATCTTCACTGGATGATAGAACTATGAACTCTAAACCTATATGATTAATATGGATTTGCCTTATTTATGCTCTGTGTACTGTAGTTACTGGTGTTCATGTGTGATCTGTGAAGATTTCAGTATTATGATCTGATGTAATGCACTCTCCTGTATATCACAGTAGAATGGCTACAGGAAAATTGCGCAGTGGTAATGGCCATATTGGAGAAGGCATGTCATTGAGCTATATGTGGAACTTCATGTCCTTTTTAGCTCAGTTTCTTCCCTGCATTGCTGTATTTTTCTTATTATGATTTTATTGGTATTCCTCAGTTACACTGGTTATCTGACTACATGATAAGTGTGTGCTCTAGCTATTCATACCAAGACTGTGTTCTTTTAGTTACCTGTACTGGTGCTGTTACTGTGGGAATATCTAATCTTGGACCCATGTCTCTAGCCATTGTGGAGGGCAGACTATGCTTTTTTGGCACCAACTGCGGTATCTTCTTCTGTATTTAGGGGAGTTTGGTAGTTCATTCTTTGGTTTGTTCTTGATAAAAGCCACCCTGGGATCTAAAACTTTGGGACCCACACACACACTCTCACACACATGCATATCATTGCACGCATTTTGAATAGAGATGAGTGAAAATGTATGTTTTTAATCCCGCTTGAATTTTTTATAGAAAAAACTACAATTTAACAATTTTCATATGCATTGAAAGCCCATAAAATGACTACATTTTCACTATCCGTCAAAAATTTCCAGCAAGGATTTTGCTGGTTTCTGCCCACCAGGGTTCAAACTCAGCATGTGTAGTTATATGGCTACCAGTGCATTATTACAAGACTGGAGGTCAGTATGCATGGTTCTACAGCTACTGTGGGACAAGGCATGAGAGGTGGGTCAGTTTTTCGTGGTACTGTGACTACTGTGGTAGAAGGCTGGGGATCAGCATGTATTATTCTGTGGCTACCAGTGCAGTGGGACAAGTCTGGGAGTAGTTCGTGTGCAGCAGAAAAAAAGTAGAAACACGGCAATTTTCTCCGGAATTCTCATGGAAGGCAAACATGCAGTTTTTCACACTTTTTCTATTGAGGTGAGTTTTCAACCCTCCCTAAATGTTAGTGTGGCCATCCACATTCATTTTGATGAGAGATGTAGTCCTCTGGCTAAATAATTGTCCAGCTCTGTTTCAATGCATGCCCTGGAGTGCAGCCACTGGAGTTAGAGGCTCATGCCTATGGTGCTGCACTGGTAAACTTGTATACTTGCCCCGCAATGTGTGTGTGTGTATCCCTGTGTGCACGTCTCTGTATGTGTGTGTCTGTCTCTATGTATGTGTTTGTCTTTGAATGTGCATTTCTCTTTATGTCTGTCTCTCAAAGTCACTCTCTTTCGCTGTGTTTATGTGCCTATTTCTGTGTCTGTTAACCCCTTGGATGCTAGTGAGGTCTCCTTGTTAACATCCAAGGAGTTAAACATCACCATTTGGAACTGTCAAATTGCCTGCAACTTGAAAAAAGGTTTATGTTGATACAGGGCATAATTTAATGTGTACCATGTATTTTTATATTTTGTTTAGATAAACTAGATTCAGAATAGAAAAGCTCTATGATACTGTCAGTTTCTGAGGCCATTCATAAGCTTGCTAGTCACGTTTGCCGTGCTAGAGACAAAAGCTTCTATGCAGCACTAAAGGAACTTTACTCATGAACACCATCTGTCATCATCCACATATTTTAGATTCAAAGAGCTATTAAGATGATCTTTACATATGTATCTGAACAACAGCACATCAATAAACATTGTAATTTTGTCAATGTTCTAAATAACATGCTGCAAAGTAGACTGATAGTCGGTCTTTTAATGAAGCCCTGACGTATTGCCAATGCGATGAACTTCATCTGACATCTTCCAATGTGCAATAAGAGGCCTTTGACACTTAGGCAGTATCATGGTACACCTACAAAATATGCATTGCTGCAACCTAAAAACACAATTTATATTCCAATCGAGATAATGACTGCAATTTACATAATAATGACGGTGATGGAAATCTGATTTCTACTATCTATTTGCCTTTGTCCAACTGCTGCAAATTCTGATTAGGCTAGTTTCAGATCTGTGCATATACACTGCAAAATGTTGGATTATCAGTATTTCCAAAGAATTGTCCATAATGCACAGAATTGAACATAAGGTTCAACATAGATAAATGTAAGGTTATAAGGTTAGGAAGTGGCAGACGTAAGTATGTAATCTAGGAACTTAAAGGGACGGTATTATTTAAATATTGTAGAGTTTATCCTGCTCCGTAAAAAAGTGTACTCCCAATGAGGCTAGTATATTAACCATCTGAGTGCCAGAGAGGTAGCCAACGCATTGCAACACAATGGGGGAGATTCACTAAGCAGTGATAAACAGGTGATAAAAGGAAGATGTCTTCTCCAGTTTATCACTTCTCCAGTTCCTATGTTATTCTATGGCGCCTATGCACTAAGATTTCTTCAGCTCTGGAGATCATGGGCTGGATCTATTGCAGGTGCTAAATGTTAACACCAGTTTTATCAAACATTTTCCTATTAAATCCAGCCCCTTATTGCATAGGCTCTATAGGAAATGGAGAAGTGATATCACTGGAGAAGTCATCACCTCTATATCACTGCTTAGTGAATCCCCCCCAAGGTGTTGGCTACATCTCTGGCACTCAAAGGATAAAACAACAGAAAAAACACCTGTGCAATCCTGCAGAAAATTAACTGTACCACAGTAAGCAAAATAACAATTCCCCAAATTCTCATTGATTAATTTGGTGATTTTAACCCCCTGAATGCTGGAGAGATCTCCAAAACATTGTGAAACAATGCTTTAGGGTAATCTCTAGCATTCAAGGGGTTAAAAGCACCGTTTAAATTAATGGTCCCAGGAAGGTGCGCAGAGAGGACCACGGTCTGAATTCTGAGCGCCCCGCTCCTTATCAGCCGCGGCATGGGCAGTCTCTATTGCACATGACTGCAGCGAGCACAGCCATCTCTACTGCGCAGTCAGTACTGTGCATGAATGCAGCACCGCCAGCGCTGGCCCGTGTACATGCTCTCTCCTCAAACACTCTCCACCTCTTTAGGATCAGATGGCAACCTTGGGTTACCTATTCTACTCATTTCCAAGTGCCTACACTGTAGACCCCCGGTGGAGGCGACTGACCAATGACCCCCTCACACCAAAACTCCCCCCTTTCCTCCTTCCTCATCCCAACCCTGACTCCCCTTCTCATTCACCCTCTCCCCTCCCACCTCACTTCCCCCCACCTTCCCCTTCTCTCCTTCTCTATTCCTTCCCTGATACCCATCCCCTCTTACAACCCCCCCATTCTCTTCTTTGCCCCTCAGTACCCTCACCTCCTTAGGCTCTCTGCGACATACCTCCATACCTTACATTTTCCTCTTCATATACCCCCCATGCTTCAACTCGTCCCCGGTTTGGCCTAGTTTGTTTTCATGCTCCTTACAGAACCTGCTACTGGACTCATGCATTGTGCTTTTATTCATCCGTTACATGTGTAAGAACTGATGTGTAACTGTAAGTTATATGTGGCTTGGAATCTGATTTCTTATGAGATGTTTGTGTTGTTCACATTTCAGTCATTAATAGAAGCTGTGCTTCTTTGTTTTTAGCTGACCTGTACCAGATTCCGCTCCTTTTGAGCCTTGTTGTTGTTTTGTATCTTGTAACCTTTTACAATCTCTCAATAAAGCTTTAAAAAAAATAAAATAATAATAATTAATTAATGTGATTTTTATTCATTCCCTATGATGCAATCAATTTTCCCCAGAATTGCATACTTCCTTAGTACATCACTCTCCATAAGCTACTGTAGCATATATTTCGGTATACATTTTTAGTCAATGGAGGTATTGCATTCAAAAAAGTTTGACCTGCAATAACTTTTGAATAAAATATTTCTCAGTAGTGAAAATACCCTTGTTCTACTCAGCAGGATGAACCCTGCAATGTATATTTATTTATTTTCCATATTACTCTATCATCTCTCTTTAATGGGACTTTTTTTTAGGTTAATACTTGATGGAGACAGATTTTGGAGTATTTCTAAACTACTGAAAAAAACCACATATCCTTGAGAAGGCCATAACCTGAATATGGAGTACAGTTTTGAACACATAAGCCATATTCAGCAAGCTAAAGTAGTGCATTTATGGAGCAAACACATTCTCCAAAGGGAAGGGGGATTAAATAAGTTCCCACCTTTTTAGCTTTCTGATTATGGCCCCTAGCTTGTCTTGCAGAAAGCAAAATATTATTAACTAGTTGAAGAGCCCAATACACGGGCAACAGTGCCACTGCCACCCGGTGGCGGGGTGGTCATGCGCAGTAGAAACTGCCCGCGGTGCGGCTGATACAGTGCTGGACGCTCCGAAGGAGTGTCCAGTTCTGTATGAGCCGCGGCGCAGGCAGTCTCTACTGGGCATGACTGCAGCACACGCAGCATTGTCTACTGCGCATGACGCGGCGTTACACACGTTTTAGAGAATTATTATATAAGGATTCTGGAGCAATCCAACTGGGAAATAAATACTACCATAGACTTAAATGGGAATTTTAACTCTTGGAATATTAGAATGATCTCCTAAATTGCTAACTTACAAACATATTGAACCTCCTACTGCCAGTGACTCCCCAGATGAAAGTGAGGAAGACCTCTGAAATGCATTGAGACAACACCAGGTTACACTCCTGAGGCAGGACTGGGCAATAATATCAAACCATTCAACAACGCTAAATAACTTATTGTACCTCCTACTGCCAGTGACTCCCCAGACGTAGGTTGGGAAGACCTCTGAAATACTTTGAGACAACACTAGGTTACACTCCTGAGGCAGGACTAAGCAATAATATCAAACCACTGAACAATGCTAAATAAATGACAATAACCCCAAATATGGCATATAACCTGGAAGAACAGAGAGTCTTTCAAAATGTCCTCCACTAATGGTAGCTGCCGTTCTTCCATGAACCTCTGGTAACGAGCTCTCCACAGACCATACAAAAAACCCAAACAAAAAGAAAGTGCACACAATCTAAGTGTAGACTATTAGATTTTCTAGTGTATTACACCTCCACCATATCCACAGTGTGATTTTCTTCCTTCATCGTGCCGAAAACACCTCTTATGGTAAGAATATTGCACTCACCTTCTCGTGAGGCAGAACCAGCGTCATGGTAAATAAGCCTTCAATGGATAACCCCCAGTGTTGGTGTCTTATAGATGTTTTGTCTCCACTCCACAGATCTCTTGGTGTATTTCTCTAAATATCTCCGTACTCTATATGGTCTACAGAAGGACCCTATCTAGGGTCAAATGCAGCCTACCATAATATATATGGACTGGGATGGAATAATACTAGGTTCTGGGAATATTGATATCGATATAACCATGTCCAAAATAAAATATTTGTTTGCAGTATAGAAAAAATAAATAAAAACAATGATTACACTGCTTCTTCAGGGGCCTATAGAGTAAGTCACCCCAAATCCTCTCTCTTTTATACCTTATCCCCTCAATGTCATGAATGCATTTCCCACCACTCTGAACCATCGACTCACATTGGAGGTGGGTCATGTATTTGGGACATGGTTTATATTTTTTAATACATTTTTATTATATCGTTATCAATACTCCCAGAACCTAGTATTATTCCATCCTAGTCCACATATACTAGGTTGCATTTGAGCCTAGGTACAGGGCCTCTTATAGACCATAAAGAGGATGGAGATATTTGGAGAAATACACCAAGAGATCTGTGGAGTGGACATGAAGCATCTCTAAGATATCGACAGTGCAAGTGTCCACCTAACAGGTTCCTCCATACACACAAACCTTGGGCTGCTGTTATTTGTAGACACTTTATTGTCCCTGTAAAGGTTTTTTATGTGTAAGCTTCAACTTATTACCACACACATACAATAAGAACACATTCTATGACCATTACTTGGAATCATTTGGAGACACTTTATGGTCCTTGTTAAGGAGTTTGTTTTTTAGTGTAAGCCTCCACCTTATTACTCCAGTTTATATGAACACACTCTATGACTATTTGTTAATCACTTTGGTCCTAATGATTGACTAACTTATTAATTAATTCAATAATCATTCATTCATTCGTTCTTTCATTCAATAATAACTGCTCATTACTGTGCAGTTGGCTTGTACCAGAATTGTGAATGTAATACTACATGGAAAATTAAAGATGGAAGAAATATTCCACAGTGGGAAATAATTAGAAGATATTGGAGTCTTCCTCTTCCTGCTGGAGTTCATAGTAATATGAGGTGAGTCATAGAGGGAACATGCATGCATGTTTGGATAAGGAAGTGAGCAGCGTCATAACGCCATGACAGGAACCTTGGAAACTTGGAACATGAAGCAAGAACACTTCAACAAAACATTTCGTACCATGCTGAGGATTCTATAGCATGGAATTTTATCAGAAAATAATATAACACTTTTCCATTAAAATGTATTTGATGATGAAATTAGATCTTCCTTACATTCCTACTCAAAATGCATTTCAATCAGTGCATTTTTTCTAGCAAAAAGATTGTTACATTTTATCATCAAAGCTATAGAACTAGTTGACTAATGATGGTGGGAGTTCAACAACTCCTGGAGAGACCTATTTTACCCATCCTTGTTTTAATAAGCTGAAATCATGTGTAAGCATCTGTCAAGGTTCATCAGTAAACTCCCCCGTCAACAACTATGTAATGATGCAAACATAAAATCTGCATCATTTATGAATGTGTGTTTGATATCAAGTGCTACATGAACACAGGTTAGAGACGTCTTGCAAAAATGGAATGCTTGGAGCTGCCTGCTTTTAAATATATAAGCACCTAATTAATTTTTGATGTTAGAATATTCCCTGACCCATTTCTCGCAGATGATGTGGCTTAAGATATAAATAGAATTGGCTTTAGAATAGATTATATCCTGAACTGAAATTCATCAAAGTGTGGGAATAGTAGCATGCCTGATTAAATATGTGATACAAGTAACTATGATAAAAAATGCGGTGTATATATGGCCATTCCTACATTACACACATGTATACTTCACATGTGTATGTGTGTGTCCACCTCATAGATTTTATGAGATTTACCTGGCTGAAGCTGGCAAATGGGAAAGGGGGATCTACCTGGAGCTCACTCATTGATGAATAAGCAAGTACCAGATACAATTCGGGCATTGATGAATTGGAGACTGCTGAACATGAAATAAAATTAGATGATTTCCTTGAACGTTCAGCTATTCACATGTTGATGAATAGGAACTGGTGAAAATATTCGCCTCAAACTGAAATCGGCGAATAATGGCACTTTGCGCTTGATGAATAATTTCCTGCTAAAAGTGCCATTTTTCTGTTTTTTTCCTGCTTTTTTCTCCTAGCTCATTGAATTGAAATCAATGGGAAGAAAAATGTTTCCCCACAACATGAAAGTTTTCTCTACTTTTCTACAGCCATATAAAAGGGTGTCAGGCTATCACGGCAGCCATTCTGTGTACAGTCATATAAAAGGGTGTCAGGCTATCATGGCAGTCATTCTGTGTTTGTGAGAGGAGAAAGCAGCATTTCTTGAGCTAGAGAAGGTAGGGGAATTTAAGTTTAGTTTAGGGAGTCTGTTAGGTAGGACATTGTTGTCTGTATTAGGAGAGTCAGTGGGAGCACTCTCAGGAGAAGAAGGTTGACCCCAAATACTCCAAAACTGCAAGTGACTGACTGGCAATTCAATGAAATATTACTAACTTTTTCTTCCTGTTGTTATAGGAATTTTCCCGACAATGAAAGTGCTAATTTATTTATGGATAATTGAAAACAAATTGTTCTTATATACTGACAAAATGGTCACAATCGTATTTGTTACATAGCACAAACTACTTGAACTCTGCAATACCCTTTCAACTATCGTTACAAAGTCTAATAGTAACTTGGCCCCGGTCGACTTCTACAAATTTCTTGGCATGTGGCTTGACCCTAGTCTTTTTTTTGGTCTTCATATTGATAAATTAACACCCAAACTGTATCCTAAAATATGCACTCTGTTTAGTAATAAATCCTGTATAAGTCCCCTGATAAGATAACATATTGATCAACAGATGCAAATGCCAGACATAGGCTATGGGGATGTACTGTATCCTTCTGTGCAAAAATCTTGGTAAACTTGACAGTATGTATAATTCACTATGTCACTTTATCCTCCAATGTAATTACATTAACCATCATTGTAATATTTTTAAAAACCTAAAGTGGATAACACTTGAATCAAGACAACCTTTGCCTTTCGTGCCTAGTTTATAACCATTTCTTTAGAAAGCTACCAGACTACCTGAGCAGTATGTTCACTTCAGCTATCCATACTAACTATAACCTCCACTCCACTGCTAACAACTCACTGAGTATCCCAAACTACAATAAAGAAGCCCATCAATCTATCTTCTCCTTCAGAGCTCTGAAAGCCTAGCATACCCCACCTGACATAAATCAGATCTTCTCCCAGTGGAAAATCCCTAAAAATAACTGCTTTTAATACTAAATATGTACATTTTACTGTAAAAACAGTCCAGGACATACTTGAAAATGAGAGAAATCTCAATGTGTAACATTTTCTAAATAAATATTGATCATATATTTGATACAGCATATTATTACAGAAGTCAGCATGAATAATCTCTTCACTTACACCATCCACAGTCATATATTATAAAGGATATGATGAGCATGAAGTCACAGCTGGCAATATTGCAAATAATATAGACCTGTGTGAGCATTTAAGTCTTGTTATGTGCTGTCATGCAGAGCAATGTTAGCTTGGTGGGGAGTAGCAAAGCCTACACATAACAGAGTTTCACAAAGTAAGTGAACTGGATAAAGAAATACCCAATGTTATAAATGGTATAAACAGGTGTTTAAAAAAAAAAAAAAAAATTAAATCTTCATAATGCTCATAAACTGATATATGGTAGTTAAATTAGCAATTCAAGATTAAGAAGTAAAACATTTGGTTGTTATACTATTGAACATTCATAATCTTGTAACCCCTCATATGCACAGATCCTACAATGATGTGACTGTAGGGACACCTCTTCCAAAACAATCTTTAGAAGCACAAATGGGGTTGGCTGTTTCTTTTACTCAGAGAAGAATTACCTGACACTTCATGGCTGGAATGCTTTTTGGTAGGATCAGTATGATATGCTTTAGGATATTTCCTCTCTGTGAAAGTCACTAGTGAGCTAAAAGAGACTACACCCTGGGTAGAACACTTTTCCTGTAGAGCCTGCACAATTCTAGGGTAGGCTCAATCCTAGTTGAGCATCTCTGACCAGCTCTTTGCATATGCAAATTACCCGTGGGATTTGTCACCTTAAGGGTAACGGGAATCCAGACGTGGACCCCTTGCTCACATTGCCTAGAGAGATCAGTCAGATTAGATGGATCTATGTTTCTGTGGTCCTGAAAAATTTACTCTAGGAAAAAAATATAGATCAGTGCACAATCCACAGCTAGCGTTTGTGTTCTTAGATAGCTATGAGATTCATTTTTAAAGTGGATGTATCACCTATGCACAACATCCCCTAAATAGGGGACACATCCAATAGCATTAAAACCTTATTATTATTATTTTTTAAGCTTTCATTTGGTTTAAATATAACTTACAAAAATATCTGCTGCAGCCACTTCCGGGTGACTGCAGTTATCTGTGGTTCTCTGCGGTTACAGAGCTCTGCCTCTGCTCTCCTCCCTCCTACGATGGCAGGCAGCTTACTGACAGAAGCCTCCGTCATCGGAGGAAGGAGGAGAGCTGAGGCAGAGCGTCGGGCTGCAGCCCAGACTTTTATAAACCAAATGGAAGCTTAAAATAAATAATAGTAATGTTTTAATGCTATTGGACGTGTCACCTAACTATTTAGAGGATGTTGTGCATAGGTGACACATCCACTTTAATAAAACAAAGCAGGATGCACCCTCTCTTCACCTATATTTATCTTAGCAAGAGCAACACAGAGCATTGGATACTAAATGTATAATAGTCATAAGCCTGAAAAACTGGAGGACAGTTGAATATTAGGAAGATTTTCCCTTTTTCGTAGCTCTTCCAGAAATGCTGTCAGATGAACCAAACCTCCTGGTGGTCCTGCTGCATGTGGAAGAAGACGTATATGCCTTCTTTGGTGCACACCTCTTTTAACAGTCCCATGTGGTCCTCTTTCTGTCCAGTAATGCAAAGCGCCAAGATATAAATCATATCCCGTCATTCTGCATTATCAGAATACCAGGGACAGTGAAGGGAGGTGGTTGTACAGGTTTGTGCCAAAGTAGGCACAGACCTCTGGTTGCTGGAGTTGAGATCTTCTCACTGACCAGCTGTTTTGATACGGGGCCGGTTCAGCTTTGTGGGCAACCCCAACCTGACAGTACCCTAGACAGGCTCCTAGATCTGTTCATATGAATTTAATTGAGGCTTTAAACACCCTGAATGTTCCTCAGTGCATTGCTTTCCAAAACAATTAAGATCTAACTAGCATTCAAAGGTTTAAACTTCAAATTAAATTAACAGGAATTTGGGGAAATGAATGGTACAGGTGGAATGTACGAGAATTGCTCACTCTTTTTTCTGCGTAAGACCCATTGGGTCTTATCTACCATACCGGATAAATAAAACTTCCCATTGATATAAATGTGGATTTTAACCCCATTCAATATAATGGAAAACAATTACCTACTCAGAGTATAAAGACAGTCCCACCTTTAAGTAAGTGCTTCTTCAAGATCAACCATTATCATTTATACCTGGGGACCTTCTTGTCCCAACTCAGTGGAGAAACACCGTAGAGTTGAGGATAAAAGTGTCTTTCCAAATGATCCATTTCGTGTCGGTAGGGCCTAGTCGGATGGGCATGGGAGTGTGGTTGAAAGGAGTTGCCACAAAAATGAAAGGAAGAGGGTGGAATGAGGCAGGAGTGGACTGAATGGACAGGAAAGTGGGTGGATTATAACTGAACACACCAGGTTGTAGAATCAGTCTCTGCCCCCAGAGACCCAATAATTCAATCTGAAAATCTGAGTCTCCAGGGCAGATCTGTAGACTTCTTTGGGTATGTATAACTGTAGCAAGTCTGTAGTCTCGCTAGATTCCTCCCAGTTTGTCTCCTGATTTACAATTAGTTTTATAGTGAGAGTTCTGGCATCTATCACCTGCATGGTACAGTTGGATTAATCTAGAATTAGAAGCACACTACCAACACTAGGGGCTACAAAGCATTCACAATGAACCATAAATGTTTATGCTATCATAAGCAGTGCCCTCACTACTCTTGGTTTCAATCAGGTTTTGTATGTCATTGTATGTTCTCACCCCTACTTTGAACAGAATATGTCAGTGTGCAACAAATAAAAAATAATATTAATAATAATAAATTAAACACTTTTTTTTGTGAAAGTATTTTACCAGGAAGAATACAATGGGATTGTCTCTCGTTTTCAAGTATGTCCTGGACTCATTTTATCTACCTTAGAAAGGTGAAAGGCTGAGCTGACCTTGCCGGGACTAGAACCTGAGAAGATTATACTGCTGGTGCCTTAAACAACTTACATGAATTGTTGTCTGTATTTTAGAATAGCATTGCTTTCAGGATCACCCACCTAAGTGCTTTCACAGGGAAAATGTGGGGTAACCTCCACTAAAAATCATCACATTTCCCTTAAGAAATGTAAATACATAAAACTGTGAAATGCGTTGAAACAGCAGTTTATTTTATATAGAAAAGATCACATTGTTCTCTTTGACAAGGGGTCACCACAAAGGGTCACCCGCTAAGACTTGAGGAAAGGAGATTTCTTCTACAACAGCGGAAGGGATTCTTTACGGTAAAGACAATAAAGGTATAGAATTCACTGCCTGAAGAGGTGGTGCTATCAAATACATTAGATGCCTTTAAAAAGGACCTGGATAAATGTTTAAAAGAGCAGAACATAGAGGGTTATGCGTTAGTATTAGGATTAATATTTAGTGCTTGTTGATCCAAGGAGAAATCTGATTGCCATTTGGAGTCAAGAAGGAATATTTTCCCCATTCAAAGCAGAATTTGAAATTGCTGAAATAAGTTTTTTTTGCCTTCTTTTGGATCAATAGCGATAAACAAGAATTGGAAAAGGGTTGAACTTGATGGATGCAGGTCTTTTTTTCAACCTAAACAATTAAGTAACTATGTAACTATGATCATGTACTGTTCTCTCCACATCCTAATATCACCAAAGGTGGCTTTTGATTGACCAGTGTCTATTGAGGCTTCTCAAAATGGAGAGGGTTGGTGACCCTGCAGGTGATCTAGCTGGATTGATATCCAACAATCCAGCCAACTATTCATTTACATATATATATATTTATATAATGTGTGTGTGTGTGTGTGTGTTAGAGTCCACAGTGTTGGTTGTGTGTTTATATTTATCTATTTGTGTTCCAAGGGAGGGGGCAATTTGGAGACTGGTGTCATTTGCATATATCTGTGTGACAGCAAAGTCAATATCCTTCACAAGCCTGTAAGGCTTTTATCTATGAATGACTATCTGAATTAGTAAGTGCAATGGAATATATATCAAAGCATGTTTCATGTTGAACAATATCATCCTAAAGGTATCTTCCACCACTGTGTTCTTTCCGATATTTGAATATGCCCAAAGTTATTTCTTCTCTAACTGCTCTTTCTCTCTACCCTATCAATCTGAAGAGAAACTGCCTGTACCAGGCATAAAATTCTGCAATATTCTGGATGGTACTCTTACTCAGACAACTACTGTCTCTATGAGTTGACAATCAGAGAGTCCGAACAGTAGTTCTCTTCATTTGCATCAGTGACTTTTTTTTTTTGGTTTTCTCTATGTTGAACAGAAAGGTAGATAACAAATAACATTGTAAAAAGTCAATAAGATTAGTCATGTCCGTGAAGGTTTCTAATTTGGGATCAACTTGTTTTGTCAGAAAAGATGTTAGGTCTGTTTATGTAGAGACAGGACACCGTCCATCCATATTT
Source organism: Rhinophrynus dorsalis (assembly GCA_037306005.1). Classification (NCBI taxonomy): domain Eukaryota; kingdom Metazoa; phylum Chordata; class Amphibia; order Anura; family Rhinophrynidae; genus Rhinophrynus; species Rhinophrynus dorsalis. The sequence continues at coordinate 61,757,080 of CM074718.1, forward strand.
TCTACATGTTGTTGTTGTGAAAGCTGACTTTTGCATTTACAAATTTATTTTGAAGCGGCTCTGAATATCTTAGGTGTTTGTACAAAATGTTCAATACATATTATATCATTTAGTGCCCTGCCGGCATGCTCCTCAATAACATCTATGTCATGGGTAGGCAACCTTTAGCATTTCAACTTTTACAGTCTGTAACCCTCCAAATCCCAAACCAGCCATTTACATATCCTGCCACATCCCTAGGCACTTCAACAGAATATAAATGAAAACTGCCTCTTCCTAGTTTATTAAAATAAACAAATTGTTGGTCACTTTATTTTTAGTCAGATTCAGATTTTGGTTCTGTATTTGGCTCAATCAAAAAAAGAAAATAAAGTGGAATGTGTTCTTCCTTAGGCATAATCGAAACAATCATATGTTAAGCATTTGTAACGTATTAGTCAAATGTTGCTACTCCTGTCTCTGTGAGTGTCATTATAAACCTGCAGTCTTTACTGTACAGGTCCACCCAAAACGTTTTGTCCCACAGTCCCCGTCTGCAGCAGCTGAATCTGTCACTCACAGGACAAGTCTTATGGAGATACACAAATCCACACAATCACACATATAATGACACAACACACACATACATACACAAACACATGCTGATACATAGACATGCACACACACACATACATACACACAAACATACTCACAAATACATAAACACACATATACACACACATACAGAAACAGACACACAAATACACAGATACAGACACACTGACAAAGGCACACATAGATGCATACATACATACACACAGACAGAAAGATAGGTAGACATAGTAACATAGTAAGACAGTAAATTAGGTAGAAAAAGACACAAGTCCATCAAGTTCAACCTTTCCCTCATAACCCACTGACATGAGAATTTTTTTCCTGCAGCCAAATAAGTTAGTCTTTATCTGAACTTTCTGCTTTGCATACCGATACAAAGTATATCCCTGTATGTTCCCTTTTGAAAGAAATAAATCTAATCTTCTTTTAAATGTATCCATTGTATCTGCCATAACCACACCCTTGGGCAAGTAATTCCATAAATTAAAAGACCTTACTGTAAATAACCCCTTTCTCTGCTGAAGTCGAAATCTCCTTTCCTCTAATCTCAAGGGGTGTATGTACCCTGGTTATTTGATCAGGCCTTGGAATGAATAGCTCACCAGAGATATTCTTGTATTGACCTCTCATATACTTGTACATTGTGATAAGATTTCCTCTTAGTCATAAACCAAGTCTTTCTAGTCGTTCCTCATAAGTCAAGTCCTCCATTCACCTAATTCATTTTGTTGCTCTTTACTATACTCTCTCCAGTACTACAATATCCTTCTTGAGAAATGGTGCCCAAAACTGCACTGCATATTCAAAGTGAGGTCGTATCAACGATTTGTACAATGGCAAAATTATGTTATCCACTCTTGCTTCAATATCCATTTTTATGCAAGACAGGACTTTGTTTGCTTTTGCTACTGCTATTTGACACTGGCCACTGTTTCCAAGCTTGTAGTTAACAGGATTATCATGTCTTTCTCTAGCAACAAGTCCCCTAAATGATTGCATTAAGTTCAGAAGTAGCACTGTTTTTTTTTTTCCAAGACAGAAAGACACAGATGCACACATATATATACACACAGATACACACAAATGCACATATAAACTCAGATACACACACAAACCCATATAAACTCAGATACACACACAGATATGTGCACACACATACAAATATACAGACAAACACAAATGCACATATAAACTCAGACACACACACAGATATGTATACACATACATATTTTTTCATGCTAGTTTACACTTGAAAAGAATAGATAATGAAAATAATTAAAGAAGAGTAAAAGATATAAAATATAATTACTTTTCCTCTAAGCCACTTTTTTATTTTTATTACGAAAGTATTTCATTATTTTCCTACACATTGCCGTCTCTTTCCATGTACTATAAATAGTATACCTTAGTTTGTAGCAATCAGCCAGCTGAACCACCAATAAGTCATTCTTATATGTTCTGCTACTGAGCAAACTAACAAGAAAAAGCATTGCCAGATACTGAAAAAAAATGTCTATACCTTTAATGCATTTCTCAGTTTGAAACTGTATCCCTATTCTTCACTGTCTCGCCCAATTATAGTACTGAAGATTGAGGCTTACATCTTATGTGGAGGTAGCTGTTAACCCCATGGATGCTAGTGAGATCTCCATCCATACCTCCCAACATTCCAAAAGGCCAAAGAGGGTCACTTCTGTTTTAGGAGGTGCTGCTTGGAGTGTAGCTGGTGGGTGGGTCATTATCAAGAGTAGGATAGCACATGACCTATTGACACATCTTTGTGTAAATGAATAAATGATTTAGAGCAAGACCAAAATATTTTATTGACACAGACTACAATGGAAACACATATACTGAACTTTATACAACATTAATGTGAGTTGTATTGCTGTGAAGCAATGTGATACACTTATATACACGCTACACAGTCTGATCTCCTAAAAGAGGGACACCAGGGTAGAAAAGAAAGACAGATATATTTGGGTCTCAAAGAGGCACTGTCCCTCCTAAAAAGGGACACTTGGGAGGTATAGGTCTCCAGTGCATTGTGCAGCAATGCATTGTAGACCTCTCTAGCTTCCAAGGGGTTAGAATTTTGTAAGCTATTCCATGATCTAGAAGTAAGTCTAAAATACTATACGGTATATAGCTCCTGATGTGAAAGGACAATTATATGCTGGTTCTTAAAGAAGCAGTAAAAATTTGAATTAAAAAAAATGTATTGTTGGGCTTTTGCTTCTAAGTAAATCAAGGGGATATGTACTGATAGGAAATTAATCTTTGCAAAGTTATTACAGTTAACCCGTTCAATGCCAGAGAGGTATTACAATGCATTGTGTTGCAATGCATTGGATACCTCTCTGGCACTCAAAGGGTTACGATTATTGTGTTTCTTTTAAAAGTAACACTGTCTGCTCGGGATCAGATTTCAGTTTCTTATTCTGTTGCATTCTGTGGGAGAGGGGAGTCACTGCCAAACAGTTCACCATAAAATGTGTTAGTGACTGCTGAGTCACTTCCTGTCACTTTGAACTTACAGGAAGTAATTATCTTTTTACTAATTTCCTGACAATTTGGACAGCTATAACCTTTGAACAAAACCACTAATAGTGATGGGAGCACCCTTATTTAACATAGCAGGAAAATCCCAATAACATATAGGTTTTCATAATAAAAGTTTACTGCTCCTTTAAACCACTAAAGTATAAATGTAGCATTGTATAATGTTATAAGCTCTGGCAGCTGAACTCGATCTGATTATATTAATCTGCCCATTGCACAAGTACTGTCTTTAGATCTTTTACCAGGCAGATGTGTTAAAATGGGAAAAGCCTGGATGTTGGCACTGAATGTGTCATTAAAGCTAATGTACTAAAATGAACTAGAGTAATTGTGGGCAACCAATTGCACCATATGGGCCAAATGAAATTGATTTAAATGGGGTCTTTTAGCCTCTTGAATGCAAAGTGTTTGAGACTTTTATAGCATTCAAGAGGTTAAAAATCCTATTTAAATCAATGGTAATTAGCAGAATTTTTGTCTTCTAAGGTGCAGTTGGTTACTTTGAGAATTGCTCCTCATTAGCGTATTGAATAGGACCCTTGGTGACCTTAAAGGGATAGTAACACAATATATATATATATATATATATATATATATATATATATATATTTATACAGGGTGGGCACTCCAAAACACAAATTTCAAAATTTTCAAAATTAATGCCTGGTGCAACTTGAAAAAATATATAACAAACTGCAGATGTACAAACATCTTGCATCAAGTGCACTCTCAGGTCTTTCTTAAATATAAAATATTTTATTCAGAACATTAGCTCTTATCAACGTTTCGGCCCCTCTTGGGGCCTTTCTCTTGAGAAAGGCCCCAAGAGGGGCCGAAACGTTGATAAGAGCTAATGTTCTGAATAAAATATTTTATTTTCAAGAAAGACCTGTGAGTGCACTTGATGTAAGATGTTTGTACATCTGCAGTTTGTTATATATATATATAACAAATGTTTGTAGGAAGCACTCACGCTTAATAGGGATGACAGCCTGGGTGCTATAATTCTGGCCAGCAAGGTACAGAAATTTTGTAATAGAAAGAAGCACTCTCAGGACTTGTATGTATGTGAAGAAAAAGCAAAAATGTATTCATAGATCAACATTTCGGTTATTCAACAGTAACCTTCATCAAGATAACAATCAAGTGAACAGACACCTACATATATATATATATATATATATATATATATATATATATATCAGGGCTTATAATTTTAAGTCCTTTGCTACTAGCCAGACCTGAAAAGTTACTCGCCACTGCAAGCCAAAACATACTCACCAGGGCTAAATTTTCACTCGCCATTAGCTAGTGGCAAGTGGAAATTTTGAGCCCTGTATATTTAATCTATCATCATCTTCAGCCATTGTTAATCCACTGCAGGATGAAGGCCTCCTCAGCAAGCATCCAACAGCTTTGGTCCTGGGTCTTTTGTTGCCACTGTGTACCAACAAATTTGGTAATTTCGTCTACCTATCTTGTCTTTGGTCTTCTTCATGGAGGGTTTAGTATCAAGTGGAATCCATTCCAAAATTTGTTTGGTCCATCTACCATGCTATGTGTCCATTTCCATATAAGGTGATTTACTTTTTCAATTACACATAGAGCTTTGTTTGCAGACAAATCCATGCACATGTTTGTTTGTCTTTTTGTTATGTTCAGAATTTGCCGCTCCTTACTTCTCTGTGTTACATGAAATTTCTGTATGGCTTTGGCATTCAGTGTCCATGTTTCACAGCCATACATAAGGACTGGGAGGACACACGCTGGTCAAAAACCTTTCACTTGAGGCAGAGTGGTAATTTTTTCTTAAAGACAGTACTGCTAAGTTTTCCAAATGCTTGCCATCCCAACTTTATTTGTCGCTCAGTTTCTATCATGTTTCCATCTGCTGACATTTCCTGCCCGAGGTAAACATACTTGTCCACTTCTAGTTCTAGTCCATCTACTATGATTATCCTTGGTATGGTAAATTTGTTAAACCTGACTTGCTTTTGTTGATATTCATCTTCAGAACAACATTTTTGCTTTCCTTTTGTAGCTCTTCAACGTGTTCTTGCATTCTTTCAGCACTTCTGACAAACAGTATGATATAGTCTATAAAATGTAAGTGATGTAGGTATTATCCATTTATCTTGTTCTTTCTTTGGTTCCAATTTAGTTTTTGGAAAATTTCTTCTAAAGAAGCTGAAAACAGTTTTGGGGAAATTGTGTCTCCTTGTCAAACGCCTTTCTCTATGTTGGACTTTATCATTATTGACCTATATTGATGCAGTTGCATTTTCATATATGGATTGAAGGATATTGATGTAAGCTCTATATATCTCTTGACTGATCAGGGCATCAATTATTGCTTGCATTTTCACAGAGTTAAAGGCCATTTTGTAATCAGTGAAGGCTATGCATAATGGAAAGTTGTATTCATTATTTTGCTCTATAACTTGTTGCACTGTCTGAATGTGGTCCATTGTACTAAAACCACTCCTGAAGCCTGCTGCTTCCTTAGGTTGTGCCGTGTTAAGTATTGTGTCCATTCTAATTGATAGTACCTATGTGAAATCCTTGCAGACCACTGGCAATATGCTTATTGGTCGGTATTTTTTTGTCATCTTTTTTGTGCAGTAGGGTAACATTTGCATTTTTCCATGTTTCAGGCACTTTGCCGAGTAGTAGGCATTTTGATAATAGTTTAGCTAGGCATTTGCCTAGGGGTTGACCACAGGCTCTCAAAATTTCAATAGTAACTTTATCAGGTCCAGCTGCTTTGCCATTTGTCATTGATTTGATTGCAGCTCCTACTTCATCTACCAAAACTTCTATTACAGCTTCAGCCTCTGACACTGCAGTCAGTTATTGTCCTTCATCCATATTTAATAAATATATATATTTATATAGGTTTATCCTCCTGAGTAATTCAAAAGTTATTGCAGCTCAAACTTTAATTTTTAAGGTGCAGTCTCTCAATGGCATGAAATTTTACATTGGGGTTGTTGCTACACCATCCTTTGGAGGTTTACGTTCAACTGACCAGAGCTGTTCATAGGATGGTGTAGCAATAGACCACAGTACCATTTCAGGCCATTGAGATGCTGCATCCTAAAAATTGAAGTTTGATTTGCAATAACTTTTGAATAAAACAACTCTCAGAAGTGGAAGTACCTTTGTTTTACTCAGGAGAATAAACACTACAACATATATTTGTTTACTTATTAAGTGTTAAAGGGATAGTAATGCTTCGTTTTATCTTTATTTTATTTTGTAGGCATTAAAAAAACATGAAGAACGATATAAGTCTTATCTCTCAAACCTTTATGGTTTAAGAGATATTCAAAAACAAAGTACCCCCCCCCCTGTTCAGCCAGATCAGAAGGGAGTTGCCCAGGTAGACTGCAGAGAGGGACAATCTTCAATTAAGATAATGGAAAAAGCTGAAAAACTTGTCAAGGGGGGAAGGGCTTTCATTGTTTTCATACAAAGAAGATTGTCCCCTGCTGTTATCTGTCTGGTCTTACAACCAGATTCACATCTGAGAAGAGATGGCTTACACTAGGAAGGTTTGAGAGATAAGACTTATATCGTTCTTCGTGTTTTTTTCATGCCTACAAAATAAAATAAAGATAAAACGAAGTATTACTATCCCTTTAAAGCCTTTGTTTACAAAGGCAACTTGAATAGAGCTGCAATTTTACCCTTTTTGGTCCTGACCTGCCCTGCTTTTAACAGAGGGTGCCTTTACTGAGGGGATATAGGACTGATGGGCCACCCCATCATTCATATATAACTGGCTGAATCCCATGTATAAATGGAGTTTGCTTTGAACATTGCAGCCACCAAGTAATCCTTGCAAATGATCTACGCAACAGTTCCACACACCATCATGCAGATTGTCTATGTCTATTGTCTATGCTGCAAATTCTTCACTATCTGAGGTGCATTCAGAGAAGTTACATCAGTTTAGTCTCCTGTGAAAACATCCTGACTGAGGAGAGGACTACTCGTTCTATCACTCAGTGATGAGGGCAGCATTAGGAACTCTGTGCCAATGGCATCTTTGTGAAAAGAGCTGGTGTGAAAAATAAATGACCCTGTGAACAGTTATATAAAAAAGGAATTTGATGCCAGAAATAAACTGCACACTATGGACATTTTATTGCAGTCTTGCTTATTTATGCTGCATAATTTCAGTAAGATCGATTAATTCTGCTTATTATACTGTAGTAAAAGAGCCCAGAAGAAACCTTACATTTATTTTCTAAGTCTTCTTGAGTAATAATATGTATAAACTCATTTAAACAGAGACAGCATTACTAGCGATCAAACACAAAAGGGCACACATCAGTAAAATTGTTATTTTGGCTTAGATTTCATTACATCCTAATTGATGTTTGGCTGGCAAATGACTTGGAAAAGGGTGTTTTTTTATTTTAGCCTTTCTCTGATTCCTGACCTTCTATTAGTAACATAGCAGCACAGTTGATGAGGCTGAAAACCGGCATGAGTTCCATTAAGTTCTGCTCCTCCCTCATCCCTCTTGTTTATCCCAGTATTTATACTAAATCAAGTAATTCAGCCAAACAAAACTTTGAAAAAGGTTGTTCTGCTACTATGCTGTAGCAGGATGGAGTTTTAATTTCTCTCTTTTGTGGTTGGACAGACCTTCCCAGGCTTGGCAGCTCAGGGTTGTGGATTGGAAAGTTGGAGTTGGTGTGGGATAGCACAGGGTTTTTTAATTTATTTTTCAAAGATCTAAGTGATCTGCCAATGGATGGGTTAACTATGAGTGGCAGGGATGTGGAGAAGGTGCTTGGGGACATGGGCATGAGGCAGGGGGTCAGGAAGGCTACTGACCCTCCAGTTCCCACTGATTCATCCAGCCCAGTGGAAGAGGCCGCTATCCAGCCACTTCCTCTGGGCTTCTTGAGCCTCACTTTGGGATCATTTTGGAGTGTTGTAAGTGCTCCAAAAGGATTCCAAAGGGGATGTAAATGGGAAAAAAGTACAAATTGACAATCCAGTCCTGACTCTCAATATGAATATGACTGCAGACTTGACCAACTGTAAATATCTGCCAAAGTTTAAAATAAATAAATAAAACATCAGCAAATATTTCTGGTTGTAAAGGAATACAACCCTTTGATGATAAGAACATACAAAACACAGATATAGCCTGACTTATTGAGGATAATGTCCTAAAAAATGCAGCTTTTCATACCCACAATGTAATTCAACATAGTTTCCTGTCCAGGCTATGACTTATCTGAACAAAGGAGGAGAACATCTACAGAGGATTACTTATCATGGTAAGACTGTTGGAGGTAGGTGTGTGTGTAAGTGTGTGGAGGGGTGTGGTCTTATTTGTTTTGAACCAGAATTTTCCCATTATCCAGAAATTAAGATTGTGAGTTTTTCCTTTTTTCAGCCTCCTGCCCAGCTTTGTCTACATTAGTAGACACCTATCTCCTATCTTATACAGACAAGAAGTGACCCAGACTGAGGCTTATGTGTACATGGTAGTCTGTAATGTTGTTCCTGAAGAAAGTCCCAGAGAGCACTGAAACGTCAGACAGATACCGACAGTATGCATTTTCAAGTGATCTAAAATAAAGGTTTTTAATTATGTGGAGAGCTCGGCTTACTTCTCATACATGTTACTATTTGTTTTGAACCAGAATTTTCCCATTATCCAGAAATTAAGATTGTGAGTTTTTTCTTTTTTCAGCCTCCTGCCCAGCTTTGTCTACATGAGTAAAAACCTATCTCCTATCTTATACAGACAAGTAGTGACTAGTGATGATCGAGCACCCCGATGCTCGGGTGTTCGGGTGCTCTGGCCGAGCGCCCCCGGAGGCTCGAGTGCTCGGCCGAGCACCCGAGCCCCATTGAAGTCAATGGGAGGACTCGAGCATTACACCAGGCACCCCCTGCTCTGATGAGGGGAGGGTGCCTGGTCCATAGGAAAAGGTCAGAAAATGATGGAAACACCACAGAAATGGTTCAGGGACAGCATAGGGAGGATGTCTGGATGCATCTTGGACTCCAACGTCGCTGCTGGGAACGATGTTTCGCCCGTAGTACGCCATTTTTACAGACTGACCGTAAAACACACAAAAAGGAAGATAAAAACGATTTTAGGCGAAAAATTGTTACCAAACAGTATTTGCTGTATATTTACTTGAACTATCAGGATCACGTCCACTTCCCCGTCCCTTTTTACCCGCCTTCTTCATATTAAACGGAATATATGCCGGTAATCTGCGGCTAGGCACACGAAACAGAATGTGACGCTAATCTGCGGCTAGGCACACTAAACAATATGTGACGCTAATCTGCGGCTAGGCACACTAAACAATATGTGACGCTAATCTGCGGCTAGGCACACGAAACAGAATGTGACGCTAATCTGCGGCTAGGCACACGAAACAGAATGTGACGCTAATCTGCGGCTAGGCACAGTGAACGGAATATGTGACGTTAATTTGTGAATTTGCACACTAAACAGAATGTGACAATAATCTATGGCTAGGCACACGTTTAAAATGGCCCTTTTTGTCGCTGCGTTGTAAAATCATTGGCCCTGTGCACCTAACAGAATATGTCAGCTTGTCACTGCACTGTGAAATATTTGTCCCTGTGCACCTAGTACAATGTCACCTTAGAACATGTCCCCCCCCACAAAAAAATGAAATTCTGCCACCCCCAAAAAAAATTAAATGCTGCCCCCACACACAACAGTCCTAAAAAGGACTTTTGGGTCTTGAAAGAGTTTCAACAATTTTATTCTCCCTACACTGACTTCCTGTGCATCTAGTATTATATGTCACCTTATAAATATCCCCCCCCACAAAAAAAAGGAAATTGTGCCCCCCCAAACAAAATATAAATGCTGCCCCCACACACAACAGTCCTAAAAAGGACTTTTGGGTCTTGAAAGAGTTTCAACAATTTTATTCTCCCTACACTGACTTTCCCTGCCTAAGCGCATCTCTCCCTGGCTAAGAATGAGCCGAACTCGCGCGTCGGGTGCTATACAGCACCCGATCACGGGTTCTGGCCAGCCAATCAGTGTAATGCCAGCAGCCAACATGGCTGCTGGCATTACACTGATGTCAGAGCCTACCCGCACGTTTATTGGCTGCGCAGCAGCTGCGAAACGTGCGGGGAGGAGACCCGAACATGGCGGGCTAGCACATGCGGTACTCGTACGAGTACCGCCATGTGCCGAGCAGAGCGATGCTCGAGCCGAACCGAGCTTCGGCCGAGCATGCTCGCTCATCACTAGTAGTGACCCAGACTGAGGCTTATATATCGAATGACTTGGAGTGTAGCGCTACATTTGGTTAACCCTTTGAGAACCAAAGGAGTGCGCAACGCACTGCAAAGCAATGCGTTGCGTACACCTCTGACACTCAAAGGGTTAAAACAATATACAAAATGCTTACAAAAACCCGGAATCATTTCGCTCATCCCTACCTCTTGAATGATATAGATTTCTCAAACACGTTGAAAAGTAAGAGGTTAAAGCGGAACTACCATGTCACAAAATGTTTAGCTTAACTAAGCCCCCTTCTGGCGACTAGCTGCTTAGTAGCGCTAGTCGCCAGAATTATTACCTGATTTAATAGATATATGCTTTATTCCCCAGCTGTCAGTCCCTTTTGGAGCTGGCCGGCTCCTAGCAACACCTCCTAGGCGCAGCTGGGACTCACAGTGCAGGCGCGAGGACGTCATTCTGGCAAGATGTCCGCGCTCCGTGCTACTAACGGCTGGGGAATAAAGCATATATCTATTAAACAGGTAATAATTCTGGTGACTAGCGCTACTAAACAGTTAGTCACCAGAAGGGGACTTAGTTAAGCTAAACATTTTGTGACATGGTAGTTCCGCTTTAATATTATAGCCGCCTCAAAATCTTATACAATGTTACGATTCTTTTGCATTTTCTGGGTGGATTTCTAATAATTACAAGAGATACATTATATTTTTCTTATTATAACAAAAATCTTACAATGACATTTTAAACACCCTCATTTGTTACAAGTTTTCACGAATTTTAGGAAGGACACTGAAGCTGATGTACTAAGAGGAGAACGAGCAAATTTGGGGCAAACCATCTGCATTATAGGGGACAAATACACATTTTCAATTATTTAAACATGACTTTTTACCCCTTCAATGCTAACATGGTCTCTAATGAATTGTCAAATGATACATTGGAGACTATTCTAACATTCTAGACTATAAGCTGTCACAAGCAGGGCCCTCTGGTCCTTTTGTTCTCCACATTTGATGATACTATTTAATACCTCTGTATGTCCATTCCCAATTGTACAGCGCTGTGGAATTAGTTGGAGCTATATAACTAAAGAAGAGAGAGAAGAATAGCATTCAAGGGTTAAAAGCTGCATTCAAATGTATAGTAATACTATAATACATAATATTTAAAAAATACATGTTGTAGGGGTTATCCTCCCGAGTAAAACAAAGATCTCCCACCACTGAGAGGTGTTTTATTCAAGAGTTATTGCAGCTCAAAGCTATATTTTTGAGTGCAGTATTTCAGTGGTGCTGTTGCTATACCTCCCTATAGGCAGACCTGTTCAGTTGATCATAAACATCTGTGGGATTGTGCAGCAACAGATCCACTGTGCAGTTTCAAAGTATGGAGATAAGGAACACAAAAATTCAAATAAAACATACTCAGTAATGTGAGTGTCCTTGTTTGACTCAGCAGGATAAACCCTGAAATATATATATTTCAATTTTTTTTTAATATATAAAGTATTATTATCCCTTTCAATCAATGGGAAATGTATTTGTACTATGGAACATTTGGTTTGCCCTGGAATTGCTCAACTTTTCTTAGAACATCAACTTTGCTAAGAGGAACAAATCTTTGGATTATATCAGCAGTTATAATAAAATCTGGATTAGAAATATCCCATATGGTCAGACCTGCAGAATTCAAGGCATTGCAGCTATCTATGGGACTTAAAGGGATAGTAATGTTTCATAATAAAAGCGGCTCTAATTAATCATTATAGTATTTGGACTTTAGAGAGTGTTATATCAATACTGTCAGACTTGTAGTTCAAGAGTAATTCAATGACAAAGTATTCCCCTCCCGCCCCTTTTACTGATGTAAAACTGTTCAGCCAGAGCAGAAGGGAGGTGCCCAGATAGACTGCAGAGAGGGACAATCTTCAATTAAGATAAGGGAAAAACCTGAAAAGCTTGTCAAGGGGGGCAGGACTTTCATTGTTCTCATAGGAAGAAGATTGTCCCCTTCTGTTATCTGTCTGGTCTATGGACTGCATTCCACATCTGAGAAGAGATGGCTTACACTAGGTAAAAGGGGCAGGAGGGGAAACTTTGCTTGTGAATATCTTTCAAACCATAAAGGTTTGAGAGATAAGACTTATATCATTCTTCATGTTTTTTTAATGCCTACGAAATAAAATAAACTTTCAGTTACTAATAAGTTGCAGTTGAATTATTAAACATATGGCTACTAGCATCCTAATACATGTATTACCTCTGTAAAGTGCCTCATTCTAAAGAAGTCTTTCATTTTAGGAGACTGATGGGCAGGTTAGCCAGTCTGCTCGCAGGAGCCGTCAGTCCTTCCAGTTACCATGTGGTACGCTGCAATGCTTCTTACAGGAGACCAGGACTGACAGCGCAGGCGTGCAGACAAGACGTCTGTGCTGATGCGTAGCTTCCGGTCTGAAAGATTTCATTAGGATGCGGCACTTTACAGAGGTAATACATGTATTGGGATGCTAGTCGCCATATGTTTAATAATTCAAGGGCGACTTATTAGTAACTGTAAGTCCCGCTTTAAAGAAGACATCTCTAATATTAAACAACAGATATAAATATAAACATTATGGGGGGAATCTAGCAGACAGATCCACAAATAAACTCAGAAAAGTGTTAGAGTGCACTTTATTAAACAGCTAGTTACAAAGCCCATATACACGGGCTGATCCAGATCGGGGAGATCTGTATGGCTCACAGCCTGTCTGTGCTCCTGGCTCCGGGGCAGCAGCGGAGGTGCTGGGTGACAGTTTGTCACCCAGCCACCTCCGCTGCTGCCCCGGAGCCGGGAGCACAGACAGGCTGTCAGCCTTTCGTAGATCTCCGCTCTGGATCAGCCCGTTCTGCGAGACCCCACTGCACATGTGCAGTTACGCATACAGTGAGCAACGCATTCTAGGACTTTATGTTATATTAGTTGAAGAGCCCGTTACACGGGCCACAATGTCACTGCCAGCCGGTCGAGGGGCAGTCATGCGCAGTAGAGATTGCCCGCACCGCAGCTGATACAGAGCTGGACGCTCTTTTGGAGTGCCCAGCTCTGTATCAGTCGCGGCACGGGCAGTCTCTACTGTGCATGACTACGTTGTTACACACGTTTTAGCAAATTATTATATAGGATGATAGGAGAGAATAGTGAGATCACTTCCATGCGCTAGGAATTAGTGATGGAAGAAGAGGGTGGATTTTACACATCAACAGCAGTACAACAAATCTGAAGTCTTGAGGCATCCTGTCTGCTCCCCCACTTGCCCACTGGGAGAGAGAAGAGGATCTGCTCAGACTTCAGCACCACAAACAGCATCACTCCCTAACCCTTTCAGCACCATAGGGATCTGCATTGCGTACCTCTGTGGCAGTGAAAGAGGTAGGACCAAAGCTATGACAGAGCACACAGCAAAATCCAGATAACTACTGCAAAGTGTCTTTCTCTGTATACTTTTCAGCTGATTATGACATATCCTACAGTGTTCTGCTTTCCATTTACACTCTACTTTAGACTGTTTGCTTTACTTTTGTTATCTCTTGGATCCTGCATCAGTTAAATATTACTGTTATGTATTTATATAGCATACCTATTCTTCACCCTCCTACTATACATTAGTAAAACAAGGCATATAAAATACTGTGACAGTAAAATGTAAACATACTTGAACTAGATATGATAATATCTCCTCTGCTTACATACAGAAAAGAGAGGCAATATATACAGGTTTAGAAAGATATTAAGACTGAGAGAGCTGCACCACCAGTACCCGCTAGCATGTGCTAAATTCAAACAGACTTTTTTAACCCCTTGAATGCTTAAGAGGTCTCCAATGCATTGCTCTGCAATGCATTGGAGACCTCTCTAGCATTCAAGGGGTCAAACGCCCAATTTAATTTAAAGAGGATGTATCACTTTATAAAAAAGGTGTTACCATCCGCTTCATTTATAAAAGTTATTCTAGGAAAGCTGTGTTTAACCCCTTAACGACCAGCCGATCGGCGCCGCGACGTGAGTTAAGGACTGTGGAGCATTTTTTTTTCTTTTTCCGGTTCTGGACTCCCCGAACGGTGTGCAGCTGTGGGGGGAGCCCGGAACTCCATAACGGTCATAGTACATCATGGGTCGTTCAGTCAGATCGACCCGTGATGTACTATGACCATCAAGGGTCGTTAAGGCGTTAAAAATAAATAAATCTAACTACTTATGAAGATAGTTCCTCTTCTGTGCTCTGCACTTCCGCATTATGTGCACTGCACAGCTCTTCAGCACGTCCTATTTCTCCTCCCTCCCAGCTGCCCCAGGGAGCGCGTTCACGTTTCCCTTCAGTGTGCTGTGAACGACTTGTAGCCTTACAGCAAGCTGCCATTAGCATTATACTGAGGTTGCAACCTCAGTATAATGCTAACTTGATGTAACGCTATGAGATGTTCACACCACACCAAAGGGAAGCGTGAATGCACTCCCTGGGGCAGCTGGAAGGGAGGTGGGAGGAGAAATAGGACGCGCAGAAGAACCTTGCCGGTCGGCATAATGGGACACGCTGATTCTTCAGCACAGCTCTTCTGTGATTAAAGAGGGAATATCTTTATAAGTAGTTAGATTAAAAAAAAACCAACAACACAGCTTTCCTAGAATAAGGTTTATTAACAAAGTGGATGGTAACTCCTTTTTTATAAGGTGATACATCCCCTTTAATTTAACAGGTATTTTTATTTGTCCCCTATGTTGCAGTTGGTTTACTCCAGAATAACTCCAGTTTTCTTTAATAAATACAAGCCTTTTTATCTATAGTGACTGAGAGCTAGTGGTACAGCTCATTTTGTACTCACACATCTATAATTTGGAGTGCAGCACAATTTCTTTCCATTTGGAATACAGATAGGGGATTTTAATGCCTACAAAATAAAATAAAATAAAGTATTACTATCCCTTTAAGTCCTTCAGTGCTGGGTTGTGCAGTTTTGCTCACTTTAGAGCAGGGGTAGTCTGGACCTCCAGTTGTTGGGGATGATGGGAATTGTATTTTCCCACAACTGGATGACCAGGAAGTGACTAACCCCACTTAAAGGGAACACTGCCTAGCACTGACATACCCAGTATCATATATTGTTTTGATCTCACCAGAATGGACTTGTTCCATCAACAATAATGGGGCTCTGATAATTTTCGGAGTGGAAAGTATCTCCATTTTTTTTTCCTTTGAAAAAAAAGGAAAAGAAAAAAAAAGTGTTTTAAACAAGACCAATAGTATTTTGAGTTTTAAGGCATACAATTAGCCTTATGACTCATCCCAAACCTCACTAACATCCAATGGGTTAAAAATTACAATTAAATGCACAGAACATTTTATTTGCCCTCTAATGCACAGTTAGTTAGCCTCACAGTGACTCCACTTTTCTTTTGTACATATGGCCCAAAGTTATTCTTACATTATATTTAGCCCCTTGAAGAATTTCATTTGTGATCTCTCTAACATAAATGGATTAACCCTTTGAGTGCCAGAGGGGTATGCAGTGCATCATTGCATACCCCTCTAGCACTCAAAGGGTTAATTTAGAGATAGTGACATAGAAAATTAGCTTAAAAAGGTTCATCAATTGTTTCGATAGTATATTGCTGAAAATGAGAAATAAACAATCCATCCTTACTCCAAGATGGTTGTTTTATCTATTTACCAGAACCTATTCAATTTAATAATGCTTACTATAACCCAGTACGTCCCTTTCTGCTATAAATATATCTAATCCTTTCTTAAATGCATCCTTTGTTTCTGCCATTACCACATCCCTATGAAAAGAATCCCACAATTTATCAGACCTTACTGTAAAGAGCCCCTCCCTTTGCTGAAGTTTAACTCTCCTTTCTTCTAATCTTACAGGGTGGCCCCTCGTTATTTGATAAGTCCTTGGAATAAAAAGTTCACTAGAGAGACCATTGTACTGACCTTGCAGTAAGTATATTATATATTACATACTATTTTTTAGTGGAATCGCTTTACTAACCCTCCCCCCCACACACACAAAAAATACAATTAAAATGAATAATGTGATAGTTTCTGTGTAATGCAGTGTTATTCAACGGGACAATATATATCTCTTTTGCTATCTATCCATCTATTCCTCTGCCTATTTGTCTATCTATCCATCTATCTATATAAAACAAGTTAAACATTTTAAATTAAAACACATTTAAAGCCACTTATTCATATAGACAGAGTTCCTCCTTTATCATGAAAGGCACAATCAATGAAGCAGTTTTAAATTCCCTATGGCATCCGCAAAGTGATCGGAAGAACATTTTGAGAAAATACATTTAAAAGCCCATGGGCTTCTTGCTTTACCAGTCTGTGGTCACATACTTTTTAATGTTTCCTCAGAGTACTAAAGACAAGAATTAACTTCTTTTAAATAAAATCTCTGAGGGATTTTTTAGGATATAATGTACCTGATATTCTTATTCAGCAGAAAAACACTGGGTATTAGTATGGATCCTCGTTCATCACATACATTTTGCACATATTTCCTCTTTATAATTAGGCATGTTAAGAACTTTGCACTCCTCCTTGTGAGAATTTCTGAGGAAAGGGAGCTATGGCCCATAATTTATAAAATCACACTAAGGTTATACTGGAGTAAACCAAATGCACCATACAGAGGCGTAACTAGAAGCCTCTGGGACCTGGAGCAAGAAGCACCATGGCCCCCCCCCGGACCACATTCGCCCCCCTCGACTACATTGGCCCTCTCCAAAATGCCCCCATCTCCTACCTCCCTGGAGTGGCAGGAGCCCGGAGAGGTGTGTTGATCTCCCACGCGGTCCTCTTCAGTAATGCAGAGCGCTGGGAGATGATGTCATCTCCCAGAGATCTGCATTACTACAGTGCCAGACAGAGATCGCGGGCGCAAGGCAGAGGGGTCGCAGGGGGCGGCCGGGCCCCCTGGAGCAACGGGCCCGGTCACGGGTGCGACCCCTGCGACCCCTATAGTTATGCCACTGGCACCATAGGTGCCGAATAAAAATAAAAAGATCTACTCACGTGCATGGGGATTTAGAAATGTATATTTTCACCCTGTGGTGCAGTTGATTTACTCCAGAATAACTCCAGTTTGCTTTCATAAATATGGGCCTATGTTTCTTATTTCCATATATTTTCATAAGGTGGAGAAAATAGGTATCCTATTAAATGGATCCGCTTACATGGAGACTTCAAAAGGGTGACATCAGCATGTCATCTGCATCAAAAGGGTGACATGAAAACATTGCCCTCTTCAAAAGAACGCCATCAAAATGTCTTCCTCTGCAAAGGTTGAAAGAGGAACTCGTTAGTGACGTATGTGTCAATCATACATATGATCCACTCAAGGCACCACAACTCAAAGCATAGGGTTTTGGTCTCTTGAGTTAATCACTTGCCTGACTGACACACGTCATTAATTACTTCCTCTTTCTAGTTTTTTCCTGCAGGGTGCGCTGTGTGTGGCTGCATGCAACCCAGGCAGATGCATACTACTTTTAAAAAAGGACAGTATGTAAAATATACCTAATATAAGTTAAACATGTATCCTGTATTGTACATCTTAGTGGCATGCAAATGGTTTATGTTTACTTTATAAGAAAATCTGGCAGTTACATATTAGTGTTGTGCAGATTAAGAGGCTAAAATTTGGGTGGTGTGCTTGATATGACAAAAACTGAGAGACTTGAATAAGACTGGAAGACTGGACACAAATTAGGCAAGAAACAAATGAGCATCTAGAACATGTTAAAGCACTGTATAAATTACATTTATAAAGGTTGATTACAAATGTTTAGTCAGGAGTGAAGTACTGCCATTTGCCACAGAATGGGATTGCCTTGTGCTATGGATTAACATAGTAAAATAGTAATTTAGGTTGAAAAAAGACTTGCGTCCATCTAGTTCAACCTTTTCCTATTCCTGTTTACCATCGTTGATCCAAAAGAAGGCAAACCCCACCCCCTCAATTTAAAATTCTGCCTTGAATGGGGGGAAAAAAATTCCTTCTTGATTCTAAATGGCAATCAGATTCCTCCTTGGATCAAGAAGCCCCAACTAAATATTCATCCCAATACTAACGTACATAGCCCTCTATGTTATGCTCTTTTAAATAAGTATCCAGGCCCCTTTTAAAGGCATCTAATGTTTTCGATAGCACCACCTCCTCAGGCAGTGAATTCCATACCTTTATTGTCCTTACTGTAAAGAAACCCTTCCGCTGTTGTAGATTAAATCTCCTTTCCTCAAGTCTAAGCGGGTGGCCTTTTGTCCTGTGTACTGTTCTGTTAATGAACAGGTCTTTGGAGAGCCCTTTGTATGGGCCCTGAACATATTTATAAAGTGTTATCATATCCCCTCTAAGACGCCGTTTCTCTAGTGTGTACAAGTTTAACTTTTCTAGCCTTTCTTCATAACTAAAACTTTCCATTCCCCTTACTAGTTTTGTAGCCCTCCTCTGCACTTTCTCTAGTTCCATAATGTCCTTTTTCAGAAAGGGCGCCCAGAACTGAACAGCATATTCTAAGTGGGGTCTTACCATGGACCTGTAAAGAGGCATAATTATATCTTCCTCCCTTGAGTCAATACCCCTTTTAAATACATGCCAATATCTTATTGGTCTTTGCAGCTGCCAGTTGGCACTGCATGCTACTGCTAAGTCTATTGTCTACCATTACTCCCAAATCCTTTTCATTTGTAGACTTCCCCAGAGAAACACCATTTAAACTATATGTTGCATTTTTATTATTATACCCAAAATGCACTTGTCTATATTGAATCTCATTTGCCACTTGCCTGCCCAGTTACTCAATTTGTCCAAATCCTCTTGTAATGAAGACACATCCAGTTCAGACTTTATTACCTTACTTAATTTTGTGTCATCGGCAAACACTGATACATGGCTCCCTATGCCCCCTGGGAGGTCATTAATAAACAAATTAAAAAGAAGAGGACCCAGGACAGATCCCTGAGGTACTCCACTTATCACGTTTATCCAACTGGAGAACTTGCCATTTACTACCACTCTTTGCATTCTATCTTTCAGCCAATTTCCAATCCACACACAAACATTTTCCCCTAGGCCTATTTCATTCAATTTGTACAGTAACCTCTTGTGTGGAACTGTATCAAATGCCTTGGCAAAGTCTAAATAGATCACATCAACTGCCGCCCCCTCATCTATATTATTACTCACTTTTTCATAAAATGCGATCAAGTTAGTTTGACAAGACCTGTCTTTCACAAACCATGTTGGCTATTGCTAATGATATTCCTGTTCCAGCAGAATTCTTGAATATATTCCCTTAGCAACCTGTAAACCAGAAACAGCTATGATGTGATGCTGGAGACTGTGGCTTGAAAATGCTGCACTGTAACACACTGAGGAGCGGTTGTCACAGAGTAGAACTGGCCAGGACGGACTGTACTACTGGAGGGTGAATGGAGACAAGATTAGATATTAAACATTTCATGAGTGAACATTTGTAAAAGAATACTTGACTTGAGTGAAAGGTTGAAAGGAGGTCTATCTTGAAGATGCTGGAGAGCCAGAAAACCACAAGAAGATTGGATGAAGGGAATCCAATTGCAGCTTGTAGACAGTAATGATTGTAGACTGAGAATACTTGAGTGGCAGACAGAACTATAATCAGATTTGGAGGGTGACAGGAACCCAGGCAGGGGTTGGTAGACTGGTAATGGTCATTTGCAGGTAACAGACAGAGAATGAGTCAATAGACTGGCAGAGTCACTCTGTGATAGATGGAGTATGAATCAGTAGGCAAACAAGTCATAAGTCAGAAGTCTTATGATTGGTAGAACACTATGAACAAATGCTGAGGTGGGAGTTGTTAAAGGGATAGTAATGTTTCAAAATAAATGGAGCTCAAATTATTCTTTATAGTTTTTGGGCCATGTAGAGCAGTTTTAGAATACTCTAAAATGTGTAGTTCCAGAATAACTGAATTATAAAGTATCACCTCCCTCCTCTTTTTTCCTAGTGTAAGCAACCTCCACTCCGATGTGGAATCTGGCCGCTTGCTCTAACAGATCGCAGTGAGGGACATTCTTCTGGCTGTGAGCATAAGGAAAACACTGCCCCCTTTAAAAGGAGGATAGCAGGTTTTCCCTTATGTTCACATAAGATTGGAATTACACTTTGTAGAGAATTATAATAACACTCTACATGGTCCAAACACTATATAGAATAATCAAAGCTGCATTTATTTTGAAAAATTACTATCCCTTTAACGCACTTGCTGGTACACATGCTGCCCCGGCTGTCTCACATCATGCAGCCCCAGCTGTATCCCATCATGCTGCCGTGGCTGTCTTATATCATGCTGCCCCGGCTGTCTTATATCATGCTTCCCCGGCTGTATCCCATCATGCTGCCCCGGTTGTATCCCATCATGCTGCCCCGGCTGTCTTATACCATGCTGCCCCGCCTGTCTCACATCATGCTGCCGTGGCTGTCTTATATCATGCTGCCCCGGCTGTCTTATATCATGCTTCCCCGGCTGTATCCCATCATGCTGCCCCGGCTGTATCCCATCATGCTGCCCCGGCTGTCTTATACCATGCTGCCCCGGCTGTCTCACATCATGCTGCCCCAGCTGTCTCACATCATGCTTCCCCGGCTGTATCCCATCATGCTGCCCCAGCTGTCTTATATCATGCTGCCCCACCAGTCTCACATCATGCTGCCCCGGCTGTATCCCATCATGCTGCCCCGGCTGTCTTATATCATGCTGCCCTGGCTGTCTCACATCATGCTGCCCCGGCTGTCTTATATCATGCTGCCCCGCCTGTCTCACATCATGCTGCAGCGGCTGTCTCACATCATGCTGCCCCGCCTGTCTCACATCATGCTGCCGCGGCTGTATCCCATCATGCTGCCCCTGCTGTATCCCATCATGCTGCTCCGACTGTCTTATACCATGCTGCCCCGCCTGTCTCACATCATGCTGCCGCGGCTGTATCCCATCATGCTGCCCCTGCTGTATCCCATCATGCTGCCCCGGCTGTATCCCATCATGCTGCCCCGACTGTCTTATACCATGCTGACCCGGCTGTATCCCATCATGCTGCCCCGGCTGTCTCCCATCATGCTGCCCCGGCTGTCTCACATCATGCTGCCCCAGCTGTCTCACATCATGCTGCCCCGCCTGTCTCACATCATGCTGCCCCGGCTGTATCCCATCATGCTGCCCCGGCTGTCTTATATCATGCTGCCCTGGCTGTCTCACATCATGCTGCCCCAGCTGTCTCACATCATGCTGCCCCGACTGTATCCCATCATGCTGCCGCGGCTGTCTCACATCATGCTGCCCCGCCTGTCTCACATCATGCTGCCCCAGCTGTCTCACATCATGCTGCCCCAGCTGTATCCCATCATGCTGCCCCGGCTGTATCCCATCATGCTGCCCCGGCTGTATCCCATCATGCTGCCCCGGATGTCTTATATCATGCTGCCCCGCCTGTCTCACATCATGCTGCCCCACCTGTCTCACATCATGCTGCCCCGGCTGTATCCCATCATGCTTCCCCAGCTGTATCCCATCACGCTGCCCCGGCTGTCTCACATCATGCTGCCCCGGAGCACGAGTGTGCAGCACGGAGCTCAAGAATATAACATTATTACAGCTCCGGGGAAGCATGATGTGATACAGCAATGCGTTCTGTACCCCCCTGGCACTCAAAGTGTTAAAATCAGAAAAGTGTGTCATATTACAGAGTCTTCATAAGCTTTTACTCTCCAATCTATAATTCATTCAAACTCTCTCTAAACCAAATAACCCAAAAACGCAAAATGATCAATAATCCTAAGAAGGGCTTTTTTTCAGCATTGCCAACAAAAAACATGTGTCCTTTAATTCCCTATTTATCTGTCCACCCCCTGTATGTTGTCATGAATGGGTTTAACCCTTTGAGTGCACTCAAACAGCTAAGACATTTAAAAGGGTTGTATGTTCAAAAGCACAGTGGAGGAGTTCTGGGGCAAACCATTTGCACTATAGGGGAGAACTAAACATTTCCCCAAATCCCATTGAGTTAAGTGGGGATTTAAACCCTTGAATGCTAGTGAGTTCTCTGACACATAGTGAAACAAAGCATTGGAGACCTCTCTAGTGTTTAAGAGGTTAAAATCTCCATTTAGATCATTGGGATTTTTTTTTAGTTCTCCCCTATAGTGCAAATGGCATGCTCCATAACGCCTCCACTTTGCTTTTGAACATACAGCCCTTAGGATAATAGACTATACATATAGGAACTGGAGTCATTCTGCGCCACGGGGGATGAATACAAATTCCCATATCTCTCATTAATATAAATGGAGTTTAACCCCTTGACTGCTAGAGTTCTCCAGCACACCCTAAAGCAATGCATTGGAGATGTCTCCAGTATTCAAAGGTTAGAACGCTCCATTTAAATCAGTGGTAGATTCTATTTGTCCCCTAAGATGCAATTGGTTTACTCCAGAATGTCTCCAGCTCTTTGTAGTGCATCAGTCGCACTATTAATCCTTTCAGTGCCAGAGGGGTACACAACGCATTGCAGAGCAATGTGTTGCATGCATCTCTGGCACTCAAAGGGTTAATTTGTTAGGATTCTGTTTCATTGGACCATTCACGTAAAGAACCCGGATACCTCTGCCTTATGTATGTATGTACACAATGGTGGAGAAGATCAGTTTCCACGCAGGGGAGAAATAAATACTCCTACAATGTCCATTCATTCAAAATGGTTTTTATTTAACCCCTAGAATGCTAGAGAGATCTCCAGTTCATTACTTCTCAAGACCTGTTTTTTCCATATAACAAAGATACAATGTAAAAAAGACAGTTAATCAGCACAGGTGGGCACATGATGCTCTCTAGCTTTTCAGGACTACAATTTT
This sequence comes from Rhinophrynus dorsalis, assembly GCA_037306005.1. Lineage (NCBI taxonomy): Eukaryota > Metazoa > Chordata > Amphibia > Anura > Rhinophrynidae > Rhinophrynus > Rhinophrynus dorsalis. The sequence goes on from CM074718.1 coordinate 61,780,456, forward strand.
CATTGCTCCCATCCAGCCAACAGCTGGCTGGGGATGATGGGAATTGTAGTCCTGAACACCTAGTGGATCTCCAGTAACTCACCTGTGCTATGTCTACAGCATACAAATCAATCAGTGCTGCAGGGAGACTTCCAACATTGTATAAATGCTTTCGCTGTCAAAGACCTAAACGCCATGGATTCAGAAATTCAATGATCTCACGGTCTTGGACATAAAAATGTACAAAAAAAAAAAAAGAAATAGATTTAGTTGAAAAACTAAATAGAATAAAAAGTATAGGCAATTTGATTTTGTATATTCTGCACGTTCATAATATGTAAAGCCAAATTTAAAGGTTATGCTAGCCTTAATGTGCAATCCTGCACTACACCCAATTGACTGTATAATGAATATTGATTGTACGTGCAGTTCTATGAATTGTTAATCAGAAGGGATTTCTCCATTATGAACAGGAATATAGGAGAGATTCAGCTCACAAAACAAAGCAGACCAAGTAAGGTTAGGACTTGCCACTACTGGGGTTCCTTGGACTGATGGCACACTTAGCATACTATGGAAGTATTATATGAGTAAGGGATGTATGCAAAAAGATAAAGAGGATAAATTGTGGAACAAACCAACTGCGCCATACGAGGGGGAAAAAAACCCAAATTCCCATTGATTTTAAAGGGATAGTAATACTTAAAAAACATATGTTGTAGGGTTTATCCCCTTGAGTAAAACAAGAGTACTCCCAATGCTGAAAGGTGTTTTATTCTAAAGTTATTATAGCTCAAAGTATTTTTTTTAGTTGCAATATCACAGTGGCCTGAAATTGTACAGTGGCACTGTTGCTACACCATCCTATGGAGATTCATGGTCCTGGGACCAGAGCTGTCCATAGAATGGTGTAGCAACAGCTCCACTGTACAATTTCAGGCCACTGTGATATTGCACCTAAAAATTTTTACTTTGAGCTGTAATAACTTTAGAATAAAACACCTTTCAGTAGGGAGCACTCTTGTTTTACTCAGGGGGATAAACACTACAACATATATATTTTTACATTTTAAGTATTACTATCCCTTTAAGTATTGCTCTGGTTTCCAATCTGGTATTCAGGGAATTTAACCCTTTGAGTGCCAGAGGGGTTCACAACTCATTGCTTCGTAACGTGTTGCATATCTCTCTGGCAGTCAAAAGGTTAAGGGGAAGTAACATCCTATAATATAAAAGTTCAGATGTATGTTTGTCCGATGCCCTCATGCACAGTAGGGCCTGCCCAAACAAGGGCTGGAGCGTTCGTTCCCGGTGGACGTCTTACACCGTCCTATTCTCTTATTACGAGCAGCAGGTTTCATGCTCCCGAGCTGGTGATTATGGACTCCTGGAGGCAGTGGGGCCAGGGATCGGGTCAGGGTGGAGGGAACCCGTTGTACCTGGATAATTTTCACCAGTATCAGCAGTGAGAGGCCCTCAAGTAATTCCTGGGCCGCCAACTACATCTTTACCTGGGCCAAATGCACATAATGTTGGGCCCATGTACACAGGCTTTTATGCTAGTCTCCTAATAATAACCATTACAATATCAAATACAGGAAATCCTAATGCCCCCTCTGAAATTTTTTACTGCTCCTTGATTCAAGAGACAACACCATCAGTCAGTCCTGGATGTCATGTTTATGGAGGTAGACAGGTCTGTTGTTAGTAGTGCCACAGGACCCAAACTCCACCCACTGCCCATGTTAATGTTAACCCTTTAACCCCTTAAGGACCGGTGACATGACAGGACCACCACCGTTTTTTATATCCTTAAGGAGCGGTGACAGTCCTGGCACATCACGTACTTTTTTTTACTTACAGCTCTCCTGCAGGAGTGCTGTAAATAAAAAAAGGCTCTGAAATTGACCTCTCCAAGAATGGAACAGTCTCTCTCAGACCTCAATTCGGTGAACTGGTACACGCAACAGGTCACATGTGCCGCGCTTTGACAAGTATCAAAGCAGTCCTTAAGAGAAAGGATAGTAATGTTTCACAAAAAAAGCAGCTCCAATTAATCCTCATAGTATTTGGGCCATGGAGAGTGTTATTTCAATACTGTCAGAGTTGTAGTTCAAGAGAAATTGAATAATAAAGTATTCCCCTCCCGCCCCTTTTACCTAGTGTAAGCCACCTCCCCTCAGATGTATAATTTGGTCTTGAGACCAGACAGATCACAAGGGACAGTCTTTTTACTGTGAACATAAGGAAATCCCTGTCCCCCTTTGACAGGTTTTTCAGGTTTTCCCTTGTGCTCACTGAAGATTGTCCCTCTCTGTGATCCATCCGGACAGTCTTGCTGCTCTGAGATGAGCAGTGGTACATCAGTAAAAGGGACTGGAAGGGGATACTTTATCATTCAATTACTCTTGAAAGGGATAGTAATGCCTTTAAATAAGAACAAGTAGTATTGTAGCTAAGTAAAAAAAAAAAAGAAATCCATCTGTGCAAGTCCTATCTCTCAAACCTTTATGGTCTGAGAGATAGAACATTTTAAAGTTACCCTCTCCCTGCTGTCAGCTGTATAGCTGACAGCAGGAGAATCGAGTTGGCCGACTTGAAGCACACTTTGTAGAGTTCCAATGAAGTAGTTCTTTTTAGATTTTGGTATCTTGGCTCTGCTGAGGAGCCGCCTGATGGGCCCCCGACCAGGATCTCCTGCTGTCAGCTAGACGCTGACGTCAGGGAAAGGGGAGGGAGAGGAGAACTTTAAAAAGTTCTGTCTCTCAAACCATAAAGGTCTGAGAGATAGGACTTGCACCGATCGATTTCTATTTTCCTTATCTACAACAATACTTGTTATTATTTTAAGCTATTGCTAACCTTTAAATTGCACAAAATCGATTGAAAATGTGTTTTCTAAAATTAAAAAAATGACAAGTACAAAAATATGTGTGATTTAAAGATCTTACAAAACTATGCTTTCATTTTTTCACCATTATGCATTTCTACCTACATTAGTGTGTGTGATGCATTCTAGGATATACAGCACACAGGGAAAATACAGGATAAAGACACACCAATGGGAGACACAAGAAAGAAAGGCTTATGAGCAAGCTACACCCAGTTACAAGCATTGGTAAGCTATAGGAGATGAGCAGACAAATCCACCATTACACATGACTAGCACAGTATTATGAGATTAGCAGGAAATTACACCTTTGCATCAGCCTATCAGGGTATTACATAAGATCCTCACAATACACCCTTACATGGGTATCTATCTATTTCTATCTCTCTCGCTGTATGCGTGTGTATATATAAAAGCAAATATACAAAGTATTGGTGCACATCCAAATTTTCACCACCATTAACCCTTTACTCTGCGGCATTGTGCCTGCATAACACTACTATATTAAAGATGAGGATTTAGACACATTATATGGCCATAGAATGCTAAGCTTGCTACCAATGCCAAGGTACCTCATTTTTGGCAAGTACCTAACCTTAATATGCTTTGTCTTATGAGCTGAATCTCTCCTAATTTAGGCAATTTCTAACCTTAATTTACTTTATCCTGAGAGCTGAGTTTTGGTCAGCTTTACTCAAAATTATTACACTATAAATAATTGATAAACAGTACTTATAAATACTTAATTGTGTCTTATTTATTTATTTATTTTTGGGGGGAGCAGCAGGTGAAAAAAGGTGTGGAAATATTGAAGACTTAATTTCTACTATCTGTGCCTGTCCATCCGACTAAGGGTTACTGCAAAGCTTCTGTCACACTTGGAAACACTTATTTTCCTGATATTTAATTCCCTAAAACAGATAGCATAAAGCCATGCAGAATATTCAGTGCTTCAGGGAGGTACGCAACGCATTGCAAAGCAATGCATTGCATACTCCTCTGGTACTCAAAGGGTCAACCCTTTGTGTGCCAGAGGGTTGTGCAATGCATTGCTTTGCAATGCAGTACACGCCCTTCTGGCACTCAAATGGTTAAATAGTTAACTAACATATGAAATTCACCATAGATTAAGTGCAGACATGTAATGCTGGCTATTAACCTGTTTGCATGTCCTTCTGTTATCTGAAGTAAAGCCCGCTTAGTACTGTGAATGTCTGTCTAAATGTATTTTGAGTTGGTCAGTGTTTATACTGTAGTATTTGGTCTAATACAGAGTATTACCAGTGACAGATTTAGAAGTTTCCAGGTGACATAAAAGGAAACCCATAGAAGCAGATATACTGAATCTGAGCACAGTAGGTTTTTGCAGTGCATACAATGCATTGTACAATAGCAAAACGTGTGTGCTGTGTGTGATTAGAGGCTATGATAAACCTGTGAGAAGCGTGCCTGTTGGAGACAGTTTAGTGTGAAATACAGGAACAGTCAGGCGCTGGATCCAGGTAGGGGGCGGAGGACACAGCTCACCCTTAAGAAAGCAATGTGTGTCCTGTTGGATCCACAGTCCTTTTGCTTCCACATAATGCAGGCCCTTTTAGGGGTCTGTTGTATCATTGTATCAGGTAAGTCACATATATATATATATATATATATATATATATATATATATATATATATATATATATCTTTTCCTGATATTGAATTCCCTAAAACAGATAGCATAAAGGCATACAGAACATTCAGTTCTTCAGGGATAGCGTTACCTTGTATTACTATACTGGTTTAGTTCACTTACCAGAAAGCTCTATGTAAACAGATATTCAGGGAGCTTACTGTCAGGGACGTAAGTGTATAAAATGGAGAAGATAAAAAAATAGTAATAATACAATAGAGAGAGAATTTACATAGTGGCAGAATATGCTAACTCAAAATAAAAATGTTACTATTCCCTTAACCCTCTGCCTGCCGGGGGGGGGGGTGCAAACCATTGCAATGCAGTACACGCCCCCTGGCACTCAAATGGTTAACCAACATATGAAATTCACCATAGATTAAGTGCAGACATGTATTGCTGGCTATTAACCCGTTTACATGTCCTTCTATTATCTGAGGTAGACTCGATTAGTACTGTGAATGTCTGAAAGTATTTTGAGTTGGTCAGTGTTTATACTGTAGTATTTGGTCTAATACAGAGTATTACCAGTGACAGATTTAGAAGTTTCCAGGTGACATAAAAGGAAATACACAGAAGCAGATCTACTGAATCTGAGCACAGATTACAATGCACTGACACTGTACAATAGCAAAACGTGTGTGCTGAGTGCGATTAGAGGTTATGATAAACCTGTGGGAAGCGTGCCTGTTGGAGACAGTTTAGTGTGAAATACAGGAACAGTCAGGCGCTGGATCCGGATAGGGGGCGGAGGACACAGCTCACCCTTAAGGCAGCAATGTGTGTCCTTCATGTCTCACTTGGGTCTGGCTGCATCTGGAGTGACGTGTCCTGAGGAATGCACATCCAGACTCCACGGCCACAAGGCACGTAACGTTTAATAATTTGTTACTCTATGTTTTATTATCTATCTTAACTACTTATCTTAATTATTTTTCATTTGTATTTTCAGAAAAGCTGAAGGAATATCTAATTATTAAGCGATCTAACTCAGCAGAGGGGATTTTTGCTCCTTTATCCATATTTCATTGATTGTGATCTATTTAAGATGCCCTGGCATGGGGTTCCTGGCACAGACTGGAATGGGCATGTGGTTTCTGCACCTCCCCACTGCATGTTTCCTCACGTGTGATGCCTGGATCAGACTGAGGGGTCCCGGTGCAGTGCATAGGAGGCCAGCCATGGTAATGATGAGAGTGGGAGAGAGATCTGAGGGCTGTTCTTGTCCCATTTGTCCTCGTTGTACCAGCTGTGATGCAACATACTTGCAGTCAGTGCTGAGCGCGGCATGCCAGCCCTGCCAGGCAGTGAGGGAAGACAACGCAGGGGGCTAGAGGCGGCTTTCAATGGGGGGCACGTGTGTAGGAGCCCGGTGGGCTCAAAGCTATGCCTTCTCTTCAGAACTTGGACAGCGCTAAAATCTCCAGCAATGCTGATGAACCGGAGCCTGTTCCATGAGGCGCAGCACAGGAGGGATCGGGTGGTCGGGCAAGTAGTGACTGGGAGCCTGTTGTCGCTTCTCATCCTCTGGACCCTGCTCGGGAACATCCTGGTCTGTACAGCTGTCATGAGGTTCAGGCATTTACGGAACAGGGTGACCAACATATTCATTGTGTCTCTAGCAGTCTCTGATCTCCTGGTCGCCCTTCTGGTAATGCCCTGGAAAGCTGTAGCAGAGGTGGCAGGTCACTGGCCCTTCGGAGCATTCTGTGACATCTGGGTAGCCTTTGACATTATGTGCTCCACAGCTTCTATACTGAACCTGTGTGTTATCAGCGTTGACAGATACTGGGCGATTTCCAGTCCTTTTAGGTACGAGAGGAAGATGACCCAGAAGGTGGCTCTGATGATGATCAGCGCTGCTTGGACCCTCTCTGTATTGATCTCCTTTATACCAGTGCAACTAAACTGGCACAAGAGTGAAGAGGACATCCAGGCATTTAGCAATCAGACAGCGGGGGACTGTGACTCTAGTCTGAACAGGACTTATGCTATCTCGTCCTCCCTTATCAGCTTTTACATCCCTGTAGCCATCATGATAGTGACTTACACCAGAATTTACAGGATTGCTCAGATACAAATCAGGAGGATCTCCACTTTAGAAAGAGCAGCTGAACATGCCCAAAGCTGCAGGAGCAACCGGGTGGACTGCAGACACCATCACAACAGCCTAAAAACTTCCATCAAGAAAGAGACAAAAGTTCTCAAAACCTTGTCTGTCATTATGGGGGTGTTTGTGTGCTGCTGGCTGCCTTTTTTCATTCTGAACTGCATGGTTCCATTTTGTGACAGGTCCTCTGGTCACCCCAAAGCTGGACTTCCCTGTGTAAGCGAGACCACCTTTGACATATTTGTCTGGTTTGGCTGGGCTAACTCCTCTTTGAATCCCATTATCTACGCTTTCAATGCGGATTTCCGCAAGGTGTTCTCCAGTCTACTTGGATGCGGACACTTGTGTTCCACCACACCTGTAGAAACTGTCAACATCAGCAACGAACTCATATCTTATAACCAAGACACCATATTTCACAAGGATATTGCCACTGCTTATGTCAACATGATTCCCAACGTGGTTGATTGTATAGATGACAATGAGGAGACTTTTGATCGCATGTCCCAGATCTCGCAAACCTCTGCCAATAATGAGCTAGCCACAGACTCAGTGTGTGATCTGGACAGTGAAGTGGATATCTCATTAAACAAAATAACACCTTCAATGCCAAACGGTTTACATTAAACTTGAGTTAAGATGACAATCATTCTCCTTTTTCACTTGATATATTCTACAATTACATAATATGTAAAACCAGATTGCTTATACTTTTTATTTTAATCTACACCAGTTGTTTTACAGTTTTATATACCAGACAGGGAGCTCCTTGCATTTTTCTTTTTCCAGAAAGCTTTCTGTCAGGGAGTATGAAAGTAGGAACAGTGATATAATGTTGCACTATCCCTGCAGCACTGAGTGGTTTGTATTGTGTAATGGATGCAGGCATTTCTGCTGTAGTAATAGCGAACCATTGTATCAGTAGTAGGTCTGTTTTCACAGTCCCTGGCTGAAAGCTCTCTGGTGACAGAAATTCAGTGAGCTCCGAGTTCAGAACATAAAGGTGTAGCGTGCGGTGAATTTGACTTTTCACGTTGTGTACTTGCAGACTATGTAAAGTCAAAAGCAGGTTGACTGCCACCTTAACTCTTAATTTATTGTGCGTATTTATTCTGATGACATGAAGTCTGATTGTACAGTTATCTCACATTTGTTTCGCCATTGGAATATTTTGCAATCCATAATCCACCACACATCCAAGACGTGTAATCAGCTGGAAACATAAAAAAGTTATATATATTGGTAAGTAAATTAAAAACAAGCAAATGCACGTGTAATGTAACTCCTATTGGCTGGTGTGCTAAGTTAAATGGAGCAAGTTTGGGGCAAAACAACTTCACCAAAGGGGACATGAAAATTCCCCAAATCCCCACTAGTAAATCGAACCTGATTGGATTTCAGGGTCATATTCAATAAGAGATTGGAGCAATCCATAAGAAAAACAAACACACAACAGGGGGCAAGGAAAATGTCCGTTTACTTAACCCTTTCAGTGCCAGAGGCTTACGCACCGCTGTGCAAAGCTAGAGTTATCGCGTCCTATACTTTTCTGACACGCAAAGGTTTAACCCAGGGATGCTATGCATTGCAATGCGTTAGAGACCTCTGTGGCATTCACAGGGTTAAAACCACATTCACAGTCAATGCCAATGGTGGCCACAATGCAATCATTTTACTCTAGAATTCCAGTCATCTTAGTTCATCAGCCTATGTGAGCGCTGGAGACGTGCCCAACACGTTGCAGAGCAATGGTTTGAACTCTCCTCTGGCGCTCAGAGGGTTAATAGTAAATATAATCACTTACTAACCTCTCTCATGTTTGAACTCTTAAAAGTCAAATGCATTTAGCACATACTTAACCGGATAAGGACAGTGGGAGGCAATGAGACCCCCCCCCCTTATTGTTCATGGACTACAAGTCCCATCATTCTCCAGCAGCCGTTATCTGCAGGGAAATAATGGGAGTTGCAGTCCAGCAGCAGCTGAAGGGCCTCACGTTGTCCATCCGGGACTAGGGTCCTTAAAATGCCTTCAGTAAAATGTGACTATATTAATCCTTTGGGTGTCAGATGGTTAACACCTTAAGGACCAGAGAGCTGAGTAACATATTGCTTCAATGAGTTGCAAATCCAGCAGGTCCTTAAAGGGTTAACCCTTTCAGTGTCAGAGGGGTACGCAACGCATTGCTTTGCAAAGCGTTACGTACCCCTCTGGACCTCAAAGGGTTAATAAAAGTGGAATACTGAAATAAAGAAAATGTCTTACTTTCTCCTATACAAAGGAACGTATCCTGCAACGTTCAATATAAACAAGTCTGGAGAAAACTAACTGCACAAATGGTAGTGACAATTCACATTGCTGTAAGAGGGGCTTTTAACCCCTGAATGGTGGATAGCTCTCCAAAGAATTGCGGTGCAATTATGGAAACCACCCTCCCTTTAAATGTCATTCTGTGCAGTGTGCGTTATATAAGCGTCCCTGATTTAACTGGATTTGTGGTCACCTTAGATGCAATGCAGTGGAGACATATTAACCATTCAACAACCCCTTTGATGAATGGTTATTGTCTCCACTGCATTGCCTCTAAGATGACCACATTTAAATCAACAGGAATTAAACCACATTTTAATCAAAAGGAATTTACAGAATTTAAATTTGTTCCACCTATGATGCAGTTGATTTTTCCCAGAATTGCACCTCTATAGCTTGATGAATATGAACAAAGTGCCAAACAATACATAATTATCTTTGTAGCATTGTTTTATTCCTAAAGGGATGGTTTACCTCTCACTGCAAGATGTGTTAAGCCCCCCGCTACGGGCTAAAGATTGATGTGTGATAATAGTCAGAGACCAGCATGTCTCTTCAGACCTTATTTTGAAAATTAGAGTAATTCTGAGTGGGGGCAATAGCATCCAAGTTTATTGTACCCAACCTGGGTACACAATGCGTTGCTAAACATAAAACAGAAAACCCATAGTCTATATGTATCAAATAGAATAGGCTTGTTAACCATATGAGCACTAGAGGGTTATGCAGCGCATTGCAAAGCAATGCATTGTGTACCCCTCCAGAGCCCAAAGGGTGAATACCAACAGTAATATTTGATGTACCATGGTCAAAAAGGACACAAGACAGGGATTTATCACAAGGAAAACACTAATGTACAGGGAAGGATTTTCCAATAGGCAGAGTAGGCCACTGCTTAGAGCTCCAAGTTTGGAGGGGCGGTGCCTCAGATTTGCTCACCACACCCATATCCTGATCTGTGGGTGTGACCAGGGCAATCTGAATGTTCCTGCACCAGTTTGATATCCCTTTTCAGTTCATTAGTTATCCCCAGTATTCAGAGACCAGCACTGTCTCTTCAGACCTTATGTTGAACATTACATTAGAGTAATTCAGAGTGGTGGTAACAGCATCTAAGGTTATTGTACCCAGATCTTCATTTTAATGCAGGTCTCCACTAATCTTTTCATTGTACAGGACTGTACAGGAACCAATAAACCCTTGCACTGTTTATTTCTTATTTGCGTTCCTAGCGAATAAATAAAATATCCCCAAATTTCCATTTATTTAAATAGGACTTTTAACATTTTGAATGCAACAGAGATTTCCAAATGCATTGCGGCTAAAGGCCGTATTCAATAAACTAAAGAGAAAACCGAGGAGCAAACCAACTGCAACAGAGGGGACACATAACATTCAGAAATGTCCTAACTGATTTAAGCCCTTAACCATTTGAGTGCCAGAGAGTTATCCCTTTGCATGCCAGAGGCATCCAACACATCGCAAAGCAATGCATTGGATAACTATGTGGCACTGAACGGGTTAAGAAACATACCTCTGGCACTCAAAGGGTCAAACAAAAGAGGTATTTAGCACAGTGTTTCACAATGTATTGGTGGTCTCTCTAATACACAAGGAGTTAACAAAAATCCCATTTAAATGAATTGTATGTTTGCTGTGGAATTGCTGCTCCTCTTTAGAGCCTAAGGGCCTTATTTTGAGGTAAACCAGCTTCACCACAGAGGAAAACAAATCCTGTTGCTTTAATCCTTTGAGAGCCAGAAAGGTACCCAATGTATTGAGAAGCAATGCTTTGACGACCTCTCTAGCATTAAAGGGCTGAAAATCCCCATTTAACGCAATAGGCATTTGGGAAATTTTTATATCCCACCTAGGGCTGGATTCTGTTACAGGTGCTAATTTTATCTCTGCTTTTATCTCCAGATTTCCCCATAGACTTCAGTAGGAAAATGTTTGATAAAACGGGTGTTAACATTTATCATCAGCCCCTATTGTGCAAATGGTTTGCTTCAGCATTGCTCCTCTTTCTTTGTGTATAAGTTCCTAAGTGCCATATGCACAAGGGTAAGAGGAGCAATTCTGGGTAATGTCAACTGCACCATAGGGGTAGGGCTTCCAGGTCATCTCTGTAGAACAGGAGCATATGAAAAAATTCCTGCAGCATGGACACCTGGTAACCACTGCAGTCCAGTTATAACCCTTTTAGCCCTGCAGCATGCACACCTGGGAACCATTGCAGTCCAGTTATAACCCCTTTAGTCCTGCAGCATGGACACCTGGGAACCATTGCAGTCCAGTTATAACCCCTTTAGTCCTGCAGTATGGACACCTGGTAACCACTGCAGTCCAGTTATAACCCCTTTAGCCCTGCAGCATGGACACCTGGTAACCACTGCAGTCCAGTTATAACCCCTTTAGCCCTGCAGCATGGACACATGGGAACCACTGCAGTCCAGCTATATCCCCTTTAGCCCTGCAGCATGGACACCTGGGAACCACTGCAGTCCAGCTATAACCCCTTTAGCCCTGCAGCATGGACACCTGGGAACCATTGCAGTCCAGTTATAACCCCTTTAGTCCTGCAGTATGGACACCTGGTAACCACTGCAGTCCAGTTATAACCCCTTTAGCCCTGCAGCATGGACACCTGGTAACCACTGCAGTCCAGTTATAACCCCTTTAGCCCTGCAGCATGGACACATGGGAACCACTGCAGTCCAGCTATATCCCCTTTAGCCCTGCAGCATGGACACCTGGGAACCACTGCAGTCCAGCTATAACCCCTTTAGCCATGCAGCATGGACACCTGGGAACCACTGCAGTCCAGTTATAACCCCTTTAGCCCTGCAGCATGGACACCTGGGAACCACTGCAGTCCAGTTATAACCCCTTTAGCCCTGCAGCATGGACACCCGGGAACCACTGCAGTCCAGTTATATCCCCTTTAGCCCTGCAGTATGGACACCTGGGAACCACTGCAGTCCAGCTATAACCCCTTTAGCCCTGCAGCATGGACACATGGGAACCACTGCAGTCCAGTTATAACCCCTTTAGCCCTGCAGCATGGACACCTGGGAACCACTGCAGTCCAGTTATAACCCCTTTAGCCCTTCAGCATGGACACCCGGGAACCACTGCAGTCCAGTTATAACCCCTTTAGCCCTGCAGTATGGACACCTGGGAACCACTGCAGTCCAGCTATAACCCCTTTAGCCCTGCAGCATGGACACCTGGGAACCACTGCAGTCCAGCTATATCCCCTTTAGCCCTGCAGCATGGACACCTGGGAACCACTGCAGTCCAGTTATAACCCCTTTAGCCCTGCAGCATGGACACCTGGGAACCACTGCAGCCCAGCTATAACCCCTTTAGTCCTGCAGTATGGACACCTGGGAACCAGGGCAGTCCAGCTATAACCTCCTGTAGCCCCGCAGCATGTATTTTTCATAAGTCTGCAGGTTTAAATGGATGATCGGCACTTCTTCATAGAGGACAAACAAAAAAAATAATAATCTAATTCTCATTAATTCAGTATGGACTTTGAACTGTTTGTTTGCTACAGAGGTTTCCAAGCATTGCAAAGCAAAGTGTTAGATAAGCCTTTAACATGGCAACGGTGTAAGTCTAATTTAAATTGATGGGAAGTTTTATTTGTCCCCTATGGGGAAGTTGGTTTGCTTCAGAATCACTATTTATTTTATATATAACAGAAGTCCCATAGTCTATATATCAATTAGAATAGGGCCTGATAACACTTTGAGTGCCAGAGGGGTACGCAACGCGTTGCAAAGCAATGCATTGCGTACCCCTCTGGGCTCAAAGGGTTAATACTAACAGTAATATTTGATGCACCATGGTTGAAAAGGACGCAAGACAGGGATTTATCATGAGAAAAACACTAATGTACAGGGAAGGATTTCCCAATAGGCAGAGTAGGCCACTGCCTAGAGGTCCAAGTTTTGAGGGGCGGTGCTTCAGATTTGCTCACCACACCCATATCCTGATTTGGGGGTGTGACCCAGGCAATCTGAATGTTCCTGCACCAGTTTTATATCCCTTTTAAGGTCATTAGTTATCCCCTTGGATGCCAAAGAGATCGCCATCTTATTGCAGTGCCCTGTGTAGAAGATCTCTCTAGCAACAAAGGTGTTTAAGATTGCTTTGTCCTTGCTTGGGACTGGAAGGAAAGGCCAGGGGAAAAATGAGGGTCTGGCAATGGGTGGAGCTAAGGACACCTAGACTGCCTTGCCTAGGGGCTCCTGGGACATAAATCCAGCTGTGCTAATCCTATAATATAAAAGGCCAGAGCGTTTGTCCGATGCAGTCATGCACAGAAGAGACTGCCCGAACACACAGAATGCTGGGAGTTCTGTGCTGGGAACATTCTTTGCGTTCTGGCAGTCTCTACTGCACATGACTGCATCAGGTACGCCGCCAGTGAGGTGGCAGTATGCAAAGCAGGACCAGCATTTTTAGCTCAATGGACCTTGGCCCGTGTACAAGGGTTTTTACACTAGTGTACAAATAATCCGTTCGATCCATCTCACATTAAACCTTTGAGTGCCACAGGTGTTGTGCAATGCAGTGCTTTGCAATACCCTCTGGCACTCAAAGGGTTCAAATGATCACTAGCTGTTGTCCATTGATTTCTAGTGATTATACTTCAGTTGCAAATAATGGAGCTCCCTTCATAATAATAATAATAAGTAACTCATTTTATTACCCCCTTTGATTAATATTTTGCAATACATTGATGACTTCTTTAGCACTTAAAGGGTTAAATATAAAGGTACTGGTGTCATTTGGTTGTGATTTACATATTATCAGTCTACCAGCAGTTATGGTGGCAAATTTTTTCCATATATGTTCTGTTCAGTCACCTGGGAAAAAAAAAGAGAATAATACAGTTAACCCTTTGAGTGCCAGAGGGGTACGTACACCTCTAGCACTCAGAGTGTTAATGGAGATTTCGTTTCATAGGATAAAAGCTTTTAGGACCTGGTTCACAGTGGAGGTTTTAACCCTTTGAGTACCAGAGCGGCACACAATCAGACTGAGAAGCAATGTGTCACATACCACTCTGGCACTCAAAGGGTTAACTGTTTGAGTGCCAGACTGGTCAGGTAATGCGTACCCCCTTGGTACTCTCATGGCTGTATGACTAAAAAGCAAAGTGTGGCACAGTAACTGTACCGTAGGGGGACAAAAAAAAAATTCCCTTTAATTTAACTCTTTGTGTGCCAGAGGGGTATCCAACACATTCCAATGCAATGCTGTGGATACCCCTCTGGTACTCAAAGGATAAAATTGGGCTTTTAACCCCTTGAGTGCAACAGAGGTCTTAGCACATTACAAAGCATTCAAGGGGTTAAACGCCCAGTTGAAATTAATGGTATTGTGGGGGAATTTTTATTTCTCCCTATAAGTGCAGTTGGTTTACCCCGACATTGCTCCATTACGCTATTATACATATGCTCTGGAGCAGGGTTGGTCAACCTGAGGCCCTCCAGCTGTGGAATACCACAATACCCATGTTCTGTAGCCAGCCTTCAGGCTCCCCACCCCTACACTAGAGGGTCTTGCAGTTCTATTAGTCCACTGACTGATCCATATGTGTTCCTGTAAAGAGAACCCTATCATCTTTCAACTGAAATTAGCACTATAGCAGGGAAAAGGTTACACTAAAATACGTAGAACTGATTCCCAGCAGGGAGCAGGTACGAACAGGATTTCCACACAAAACAGGTACTGGAATCTATTTTGTATCCGTTTCTAATTCCAGTTTAGTAAGCTATGTACACTGAACATTCACACTTTAAAGGGGAAGTAACCTCTCTAATAATAACCCCATAAGTAATCTTACTAATGCTAGAAAATCCCAATGGCCCTTATAAATGTTGCCTTTGTTCAGGAGATACCATTTTTAATCTGTCCTGGATGCCACATCCATGGAGTCTGACACTCCCACAGGAGCGCTGTAAGTACAATGTACATGACCTGCCAGGACCGTCATCAGACTTTAAGGGGAAAAAAAAGGTGATGGTCCTGGCACATCATCGATCGCTAAGAACCAGAGGGGTATTCAATGCATTGTAATACAATTTGTTGCACATCCTTACAGTCCATAAAGGGTTAAGATTACCATGTAGCTCTTGACGTGTTTCCTCAAGGCCAGCTAAGTCACTGGGATAACATATTTTATGGATATAAATTTTAAATCACATAGCAGAGAAAGAGGAAAAAAATTGTCGGCAATTGTAAATTATATGTAAGCAGCAGATTTGTCACAAAATGTGTAAAGAATGGGAGAGGAATTGGAGCTCAGAGCTAGTACACGTTATACTGGCCACTGCTCAATGCCAGTCATAGAACATTACATTAGACCAGGGGTGTCCAGGTACCGTCCTCAAGGGCTACCAACAGGATTTAACCCCTTAACGACCCTTGACATTCATAGTACGTCAAGGGTCGATCTGACTGAACGACTCATGACGTACTATGACCGTCATGGAATTCCGGGCTCCCCCCGTGGCTGCACGCCGTTCGGGGAATCCGGAACCGGAAGAACAATAAAAAAAATGCTCCGTGGTCCTTAACTGACAGCGCCACGCTGATTGGCCAGTCGTTAAGGGGTTAAGGATTCCAATGCTAAGCCTTACCCCCTCAAGGAACTGCCGGCATTCACATGCGGCCAGCATTTAAAGGGATAGTAATGTTTAAATTTTTCAAGTAAAATCGAGTATTCTGTATTCTTTTTTATAACGATGTGTAGCAAGAAAATGTTATTAAACGCTGCCGTTTTTCATTTACAGTCTAATAAAGTTTCCCCCTCCCTCCCCTTCCACTTATCTCAGCAGCCTCAGCAAGCCAGCCTGGACAGAATGCGATGAGTGACAATCTTCTTACAGCATAAGGAAAAACCTGCCCTCCTTCATCAATGGGGCAGGCGTTCCCTTATACTGAAAGCAGAAAGATTGTCCCTTGATGCAGCACGTCTGGTCCGCGGACTGGATTCCAAATCTGAGGGGAGGCTGCGGAAGTAAGTGGAAGGGGCAGGAGGGGGAAACTTTATTAGACTGTAAATGAAAAACGACAGCATTTAATAACGTTTTCTTGCTACACATCGTTATAAAAAAGAATACAGAATACTCAATTTTACTTGAGAAATTAAACATTACTATCCCTTTAAGGACCACAGCTTTTTTTTTTGCTGATCTGATTCAGGGCTCCCCGAACATGTCCTGAAATCCATCATGTGCCAGGACCGTCATGGGTCCATTAAGGAAGTTTTCCCATGACGGTCCTGTTAAGTCATGGGTCTTTAAGGGGTTAAGCACAGGTGTTTAGTTGAAATGACTACGAAGCTGATTACCTCACTTGTGCTTAATCAGTGAAATCCTTACATCCTGGTCTGTCGGTGGCCTTTGAAGACTAAACTTGGACAGCCCTGCATTAGACAAATACCTATCTTAACCCTTTCAGTGTTAGGGGCATGCAACAATCTCAAAGGGTAACTGCTGAAAAATCATCAGAAAACAGCCTTTGCTGGCTAGATTGGACAGCACAACGGAAAAGTGGTGGCAGCAAAGCAAAGTTAACAATATTGTATACCAGCCCTAAAAAAAGAGCCTTTGTGGATGATGATGTTAACGAGGTTTTTCATATAAATAAAATAAAAACAGCATTACAGCTGCAAAGGTTACCTGATTTACATTATTAAACAGCCCTAAAAAGAGCTATTATTTCTGTTGTAAATCACTGATCAATGCTGTGATGGAACTGGTGCAGAAAAGAACTAGATTCAGCAATTTGTAGGAGAGCAGTCTTAATTAGATGTTCCAAGAAACCCCCCCTTTAGTGAAGTCCCTCTAGAAAAAACTATAGGGATTATTTCCAATTAAGTGTGTCAGGTACATCACTTAACCCTTTGAGTAGGCTGACCAGACTTCCCCTTTAACCAGGGACGCATAGGAAAAATGCATACTGCAGGACTGCTTTGATTTCAGTGAAACACTGAAAAATGGCTATTTCCTATGTGTACCCGGTAAAAGGGGAGGTCTGGTCAGCCTACCTTTGAGTGAAAGAAGGGTATGCATCGCATTGCAAAGCACTCAGAGGGTTAAGATTATCATGTACATTGTGCAGTCGTCTGAGGTCCGGTGGTCCTGCTAGCATCTATCATGTCTACCTCCATGAACATGACAAATAGTACTGACTGAAAATGTTATCTCTTGATCAAAGACACAAGGGCAAAATTCATAGGGGCTATTAGGATTTTTATATCACTAATTGGGGCATTATTAGTAGTAGGTGATTCTCCTTCTTTAAAGGGAAACTGTGCCCTAGAAATAGCTCTCTCGTATTTGATTACCGAGGTACGTTATATATTTACATATTTGTGTGCATTTCACACACAGTTTCCTGTATACAGTAATCACTGTTTAGTCCTGCCTGCAGGTCACATGTCCTGACAACAAACACTATGTCTACAGACCAGAATGGATCATAAGGGATGCATTTTTAATCAGTATTTATCATATTGTCAGCAGAAACAATACAACTAGCAGTGCACTACAAGAGAGATTAGATCGGATGCTCATATATATTGATGCACCTGGCTGCTGTGTGAAGGTCACTTACCTGTTAAACAAGACATTTCTTTACTAGGTTATAATTTCCCTTTAATGCTTCTTGCACCAATGGTAGGGCAATAGGACAATCTAAGGGCATTTGGGGGGTGTTCCTTTCCTCTACACCTTGTTTAATGAACATCATGTGTCAAACAAGGAGCAGTGGACATCGTATACACTGATGCCATTTTGCTGTGCATGCTGTAGGGAAGGGGAAAGAGTCTTAAAATGTTAATGATGTTGTCTGGAGTGCACTGGTATTCATTGTAGCAGGACTGTCAAGTTCAGTCCTCAAGGGCCATCAACAGGCATCCATTGCTTTTTTGAAAGCAGTTGCATTATGTGCAAGTACAACATCCCGAGGCAAAGAATTCCATAGCTTTGTCACCCTTTCAGTAAAGAATTCCTGCCTTTGTTTTAGTCAAAAGCGCCTTTAGTCTAGTCTTAATGGATAACCTCTTGTTCTTAGCTCATTTCTATGCATAAATATTTCCCTGATTAAGCATGGATGAGTCAGTCAAAATGAATGATCCACTGATTAACTCACCTGTAGTTAATCAGGAAAATCCTTACATCCTGGTCTGTTGGTGGCCCTTGAGTACTGAACTTGGACACCTCTGCACTATAGTGATCATGCGCTCTAATGCAGTGGATCTCTGTCCTGTCCTCAGTCTCCCCTATACAGTGAAGGTTTTCTGGATCTCCTCGTACTAACACAGATGAATCAATCAGTGGTTCAGTTTTTTTGAGGGATCTGTCTGGGTTATTGATATCCACTTGTGTTTAAAGAAACAGTAACCCTTTATTTTGACTTTACATAATCTGTAAGTGCAAAATACCTAAAGACAAACTGCATATACTTTTTCCATCTTAATCTATTTATTGTTACACTTTTATGTCCCTGAGGGGGAGCGATCTGAATAATTTAAGAAAGCTTTCTGTGTGGGATTGTGAAAGCAGACAAAGTGCAACAATGTAAAAAAATGCAGCGTGAATATCACTACAGCATACAGATCAATCAGTGTTGTTGTAAGACTTGCTACATTGTATAAATATCTCTATTTTCAATGTAAAAGACAGAAAAATGCTCTGGATTAAGAAAATCGGTGACCTCGCTGTCAGACACATACAGAAAAAAATAGGTGAAGATTAAAATAATAGTAAAACATATAAGCAATTTGGCTTTACATATTATGCATTTGAGAACTATGTAAAGTCAAAATGAAAGGTTAGCAGACCTTTAATTAACTCTTTGAGTGCCAGAGGGGTAAGCAACACATTGAACATATCTTAAAATCATGCACGGGGGGGCTTGAGTACAAGATGGAGTACCCCTGGTTTAGTGAATACCCTGAATGCAGTCTTTAGTGCTGAGCTGTGCTTGTGGATTCCTGCATTCACCTCACTATCATTGTAATGTATGGTTGTTTAACCCGTTATCATCCAGTGAGGTGTCAGGACCGTCACTGCTATTTTTGCCTAAAGGACCATTGACGGTCCTGACGAGTCACATATTTTTTACTCACAGCGCTCCTGCAGGAGTAGTGAGGACTGAAATTGACCACTCAGAGACTGGAGTGATCACTATCAGTCCCCTGTTCAGTGTGCCGGCACATATGATCAGTCACGTGTACCGGCACGTCAAACTTCGCTATCCGGTCCTTAAAGGACCACACACCTCGGGACCGCTGGTCCTTAAGGGGTTAAATGCCGTAAGCTCAAAATAAAAGTTAAATTATTCTGTAGCAAACCAGCTGCACTATAGCAGAAAAATAAAATTTGCAAATGTCAATGAAAAAGGAGCAGAAAGTGCTCACCATACTCATGGCCTAATGGCTCTCTCTCTCTCCCTCTCTCTCTCTTTCCCTCTCTCTGTATGTATATATATATATATATATATATATATAGTTATAATATCTGTGCACTGTCCTGGAATTTCAATAACCTGGGTGCCAGGTCCATAAACCATATATACAGTTTTTGAAGCTGAAGAACCACATTCACAGGATTTCCAAATCCTATATAATAATACGGTAAATCGTGTGTAACGCCGCAACATGCGCAGTAGACACTGCTGCTCGTGCTGCAGTCATGCGCAGTAGAGACTGCCCGTGCCACGGCTGATACAGAGCTGGGCGCTTCGAAGGAGCGTCCAGCTCTGTATCAGTCGCGGCGTGGGCAGTCTCTACTGCACATGACTGCCCAGCGACCGGGTGGCAGTGGCACTGTGGCCCGTGTAACGGGCTGTTCAGCTAGTTATGATGTGCAATGTTTATTGTATCAACGTTTCGGCCCCACTTGACAAAGGCCCAAAGTGGGGCCGAAACGATGATGCAATAAACATTGCACTTTATTCATCATTTGGAAATCATATGAGTGTGGTTCTTCAGCTTCAAAAACTCTGTATATATGTAGATAGATTAGATTTTGCTCTCAGTGTGCAGCTTTCAGAAGAGGCTACAGCCTTCATATAAACTGCCAATGACTGAGAAAGGGGAGCACAAAGCAAAACATTGCTATATAACGTACAAACTGAAACAGGCGTATACAATACAGCAACGGGAAGGGAAGTATACCATAGGTGAATTTAGCATATTGTAAAATGTAATTCAAACATGGAGGCTGTGCAATGGACAGAGCAATGGAAGTCCCCTAATTACTGCCCTTACGGGTTTCGCACTACATTTCTGTGCTTCATCCGATTAAAGTATAGCAGGTCAGTCTACATTCAGCCATGTTTTTTTACATATTTTTTTCAGTATGCTTCAATAAATACTGTGCTTTCTCATTGTTCATTCAACCATGTTTTTTTTACATATTTTTTTCAGTATGCTTCAATAAATACTGTGCTTTTTCATTGTTTTTATTTTATATTCCTATATCAGTTTTACATTATGTAACTCTACCTGGCTTTGTGCTCTCTTTTCTATTTCATTGCCAGAGAACTAAAAATTCCCATTAATATATAAATATGTATTTTAACCCCTTAAATGCTAGAGCGTTCTCCAACACATTTGTAAAAAAGCATGTTGGCGATCTTTTCAGCATTCAAAGGGTTAAAATCTAAATTTAATAGGAATTTTTGTCATTTTCCTTGTTCTCCTATGGGTATACCTAGGAACTTCCTCCTCTTGAACCCCAGGTTCATGTGCTGCGAACAGGGGTATGTAAATGACATTGTATAGGGGGTAGGCTTATTTTCATTGTGTTGTGAAGTGAGCAGGAAATGGGTGGGAAGTGGGTAGAACAGAGTGGGAAGCTGAAGAACTGGGCAGAGGAAACTCGCCACCCCCGGAGAATCTCCCTGGAGACACAGTAATTAACTCTCAAATCTGGAGAGTTCCCAGGTATGCTTATGGTGCAATTGGTTTATTCTGGAATTCTTCCACATTTCCTTTTAACATACAACACATTTTAACCCGTTGCAATGCGTTGTGTACCCCTCTGGCACTCAAAGGGTTAAGTCCTTCCTCCCCTTATCTCAGTGTTTTTCAAAATCTCTTCAGACACACTGGCATGGCAAGAATACCCTTGTTGATCACAAGTGGGTAATCAATGGATGAGTCATTGTGATTGAACTGCCCGTTTGTACGTAGGGATATCCTTAAATGAGCAGTAAACTTTGTTTTATGAAAACCTATATGTTATAGAGCTTTTCCTGCTGAGTAAAACAAGGACACTCTAACTGCTGTCAGTGGTTTTATTGAACATTCATAAAAGTTCAAATAATCAGGAAGTGAATTTACTGTGCGTTTACTTCCTGAAAGTTCTGACAGGAAGTGACTCAGCAGTTTCTATCATATTCAGTGGAAAACCACAAGTCACTGAGTTTTTGCTCTGTTACAATGTGACTGGATAACTAATTGGAATTTGACTACTAGAGGGCACTGCCAATGTAAAAAAAAAAACTCACAGGTTTAAACAGTAATAACTTTGGAAATATGCATCCATCAGCAGTGGGAGTATACTTATTTTACTCAACAGGAAACACCCTACAATATATATTTTTTTCATAACAAAAGTTTACTGCTTCTTTAAACATTGACCTATTTGTATGCCCTGAGGAATGGATTTGAGAATGCTTGACTCAACCCTTTTGATGTGTAAGCAACTTTGCCCTTAGCTCCTGGAACTCAGAGAGTGAAGCCACTCAGTAGTGCTCCAGAGTTACATTAATACCAGCACGGAAAAAAACTAACACCAGTCAGTAGATCAGTATGGGAAACAAGTGATTCTCCAGCTGATGATGCATTATTTTTTGCATTCCATTCAGATGGCCCATAACACCTTTCAGGCCTGTCACCTGTAAACTGAACTACAATTTTTGTCATAATCAGCTGCCCAATGGTGATTGAGTATGAAAAAAATTGTAGACCAACAGCTGGAGAGTCACTGGTTTTCCACAACAGCCTTAGGTGCAAGATAGTCCATACTATCTTGTAGATGTTGAGTTTGAAGTTGAGAAATTCTGGAGCAAACTAACAGCACCATAGGGGATAAGTAAAATTTCCCCAAATTTCCATTGATTTAATAAAGCTTTTAAAACCTGAAATGCTCCTTTGAATTCAAAGGGGCTTAAAGTCCCATTTAAATCAATGTAAATTCTTTCTATTAATCTCCTATGGCAGTGATTCTCAGCTCCAGTCCTTCAGGCACACTAACAGGTCAGGTTCTCAGGATTAAATAGGGATATCTGGAAAAGCTGACTGGTCGATGTGCCCCTAGGACTAGTGTTGAGAAACCATGCCCTGTGGAACAGTAGGTTTGCTTGAGATTTGCAACTCTTTCCATTTGTGAATAACGCCCAAATATTGTCTGTCATCGTCATCATCACCATCTTACTTCTCAGTAATTGTGAAACTTGATACACAGCCTCTATGGATTTTTCTACCTCATTAAGGTTCTGTTTTAACTGCTTTAATGGGTGAAGTGCCCTTAAACAATGGAAATGTAGGATAATGAATATTATATGGTGTGTCATAATGTATTAAGTCCATAAAATAATTATGTTTCATTTATTTCTTTTCTATTGTGTTTTATTTCATAAGTTGTGTGTGTTTTAAAGGGAATCATATTTAGTTTAGTGATAGTGAGGATGATGTACTAAATATATTCAGGGCAAATCAACTGCTCAAAAGGGGGACAAGTGGAGAAATGCCCACATTTCCTTTGGTTTAAATGGAGCATTTCATCTTTTGAATGATGGAGAGGTCTCAGGCCATTGTAAAATAGTGTGTTGAGAATCAGTCTGGCATTCAGCTGATAAACCAATGGAAATGTTTTATTTGTCTCCATATGGTTTTATCAGTTTTATTCCATGGGGTTACATACTAATGCAGGGGAGGGCTGGCCTGGGGGGGCAAGGGGACAATTGGAGCTGGTCATAAATTTGGGCCTGTGGGCCACTGCCTTACTCTATCTTCTGCAGGTGCTGTACATGGAGCTACACTAGTGATACCACAGAACTTACAATACAACTGGAGCTATACTAGGGATCCCAAAGAACATACAATACACTAGTATAGTCCCATTTCATTTGTAAGCTCTGTGGTATCACTAGTATAGCCTGATTTCAATTGTAAGCCCTGTGGCATCATTGATTTAGTTTGCAACATTAATGCTAATTATAAAATTAACAGTGCATGGGCTGCAGCGTTAGTGAAATGCGTTAGTGAAATGGGCTTCTTGTTTGTAATTTCCCCCAAGCCAAAAGTTACCAGCCCTCCCCTGTACTAATGTGTGATAAACATGATATAGACTCTCAAGCAAGATCAGCATTCTAATTCCAATGTTATTTATTAATTATATTACTATAACAGGGTTAGTCAATTGATGGACCTCCAGATGTTAGGGTTTACAAGTCCCATCATTGCCAACCAGCCATTGGTTGGATGGCGATGATGGGAGTTGTAGTTTTCAACAGCTAGAGGTCCAGCAATTGACTAAGCCTGCACTAAGATCTCTCTAAGCTGAAAGACCTTAGTGTATATACTGTATAGATTAACAAGTCACCTGGAGAGTTTCTCTCACTGGGGAATGTATGTATCCCACATTTATCTCACTTTAATGCATCTAAGCTTGTCTTAGCACACCATCCTCTTATTGTTCCAAGTTCACCTCCCTTCTGGAATTCCAGAGTGTTGATAACTCCTCTGACACTGGAGGGATCAGGTACAGTTATGTTTGTGTGTGTGTTGTGGCTAATGTCAGCAGTATCCAGAAGAAGAGGATAATGGTAATTTTGAATTTTTTTTATTTATTTTTTATTTATTTTTTTAAGAAAACTAATTTTTGAGCTATTTAGATTTCTAGATTGTGCTAATTAAGGAATGCAATGCAGAAATGTCTTGCCTTAGCCCTGTGTTGCCTCCCCCTCTCACTGACACTTGATTCCACTCCCAACACTTACTTTAGGGACCAGACAATCCCAATGGGCCCTAGGAATTCTGTTCTTGTGCCTCAGTTCAACCAGTCCTAAATGTCATGACCATGGAGGCGGAAATGACAGTTTCTAAAAGGACAGCAGGACCTCAAGTTTTGCTTACTGCATAAGGTAATCTTAACCCTTTAAGGACCAGTGGGTTGTGCAGCATATTGCTTCAATCTTAAAAGTTTAAGAGGGCTTGGGAGCTCTGCCTGTTTCAGTTTAAAAAAAAAAACCTGCCGGCAACTCTTACGTCTACCTCCATGGGCAAGACATTCATAGGGGCCATTTGGATTTTCTGGTTCTATTAAGGTAAGCTGTGGGTTAGTATTAAGCTGTATTAGCTCTCCATTAACACTTTCAGTGCTATAGTAGGTGTGCAATGCATTGTTTTACTGTTTGGTCTAGCATTTGGTTTAGGATTCTTATGAGATTTAAGATTAAGTGTAGGACTGCTTTTGTGGATAGGTTACTGTATGCTTTAGTGAACAAACTGTATAGACTGCAGATGTCTTCTGCTGCAACTTCCCAGCATACTGTGTTGGATGGAGGGAACTGTTTGCATTAGAGGAGGCACCCAGGGGACCAGCCCCATAGCAGGCCAGTTGATCTGTGCTTGAGCAATTAGTTCAGTAATAGAAATGGTGCTCTAATGTTGGATATGTCTGCAGTTTTACAGTTAATTAGGGTATGGGTTAAGTTTAGTGTTATACTTTGAGGCTATCCAAACCTCTAGGTTTCAGGATTGGAAATGGGCAAGGATGTCGAAGTTCAGTCCTCAAGGGAAGGAACCAGTTCTGGATTTAAGGATTCCCTTGCTTGTTCATGGGTGGATCAGGCAAAATGAAATGGGATAATGATTAACTTGAAAGTGCTTAAAGGGACACTAACACCAAAAATTAAATTGGGTTATATGATTTTAAAGATCTTGTATTTCAAGCTAGCAGCTGTAAATTTTAGTTATAGTGTGTTGGATCTGTACAATATAATCCTAAACTGGCATTTTTAATGCATGTGTATACTATCTATCCTCTTTATACACATTTTGGCTAATTGCTTGCGCAGAGATAATGCTGGTAATGTATTGAGATTAGCACCCACTGTTCTTATATTCTGAAAAGTTGTTTCCTTATCTCAGTCCATTTAAAGACAATGCAGAACAATCACTTCTAAGACACTCTGTAAAGATTGCTATGTTAATGGGAACCCTGGTAAAATCAGAAACGACTGCTTGCTCAGAGCATGATTAAGACTGGATTTTGACCTCAGAAAACAAATAGATCATTTTTACAAGACTAGCATGGAGCACAAGGTGTGTGTCAGTCAGGGCTGGCGCCACCTATAGGCAAGGTAGGCGCCGGCCTAGGGCGCACATTCTCTGAGAGCGCATCGGCCCCCGCCGCCGCCGCTCACAGCATAATGCAGAAGTAAAACAAAAACGTAAGTTTCGGTGCCCTCCCTTGGCTGGCTATTTTTTTAATGTAGCACAGCGATACCTGTTTCTCTCTCGCCCTCCGCTCCTTCAATCCTGAACCAGGATTGAAGAAGAGGAAGGGGAGAGAGAAAAGGGTATCGCTGTGCTACATTAACCCTTTCAGTGCCAGAAGGGTATGGGAGAAAGAGAGAGTCAAAGGGGAGTCAAGAGGGGGAGAGAGTCAAAGGGGGGGAGAGTCACATATAGAGAACATACACTCTGTCACACTGATACACATATAGAGAAGCACAAATACATACTTACACACTGATATCCTTACAGAGACTCACACACACTGACACACACATACACATATAGAGAACACACACACACAAACTGACACATATAGGGAATGCACTGACACTTAAACACATGCAGAGGCGGGGCATAAATGGGTAGGGCACAAGGGGTGGAGCCAAGGGGCGGCAAATTAGGTTTTGCCTAGGGTGGCAAAAATCCTTGCACCAGCCCTGGTGTCAATAACCTCAGATTAGTTTTAGTTCTTGGTGTCCCTTTAATCAAGGATATCTTTAAATCCTGGCCTGTTTGCTGATCTTGATGACTGCACTTCGACACTTATGCATTAGGATTTTGATTATGATTGTGACTAAAGATAATTTTGGGGTTTTAAGTAGGTTTAGGGTAAAATGTGTGGCTATAGTTAAATTATGATTTATGGTTAGGGCTGGGGTTAGGGTTTTACTTAGTAATAAGGTTTGGCTTAGGTTTAGTGCAATTAACCATAACGTCAAAGCAGAAGCAAACCTCCAGATGTTGGGAACTACAACTCCCATCATAAGCTGGTGAGATAGCTCAGTGGTAAATTCCCTGACTATAGCGCCTGTTCAAACCATAAGGTTGCAGGTTCAAATCCCAGCAGGGTCAACTCAGCCCTTCATCCTTCCGAGGTCGATAAAATGAGTACCATTGATTGGGTAATAATAACATCTATTATTTCAGCTGCCGATTTGGTTAATGCTGAAAGCGCTTTGAGTCCCACTGGGAGAAAGGCGCTATATAAATACTAGTTATTATTATTATTATCCCCAACCAAAATATATAGTGACCATTTACATGACTGGGAACCTTAGTGTTCCCAGCCCCCAGTGTAACAACTGTAGCTGAGGCTGGAAGTATCCAGATAGCAGCATAATATGGGTGGGGCTTAACAGGAGTGTGTGGAATTGGGTGGAGAAAAGGAAAGCTATACCCTGAAAAGGGGCAGAACAGTGTGGGGAGTTGATGGGGTTACCATGGAATTCCCTTACGCAGAAGATCACCCCCTGTCCCTGGAGAGCCAGTAATTAACTCAGAAAACTGTAGTGTCAGGTGCAAATCTTAACTGTTCCCATGTATGATTATCCTATATAATAATTCACTAATGTATGTTTGTCAGAAGCTGTCATGCGCAGTACAGACTGCAGTGCGCGCTGCAGTTATGCTCATTACAGACTACCCACACAGCAGCTGAAAACGGAGTGGGGCGCTCCGAATTCAGACCGTAGTCCTATGGTAGGACCACGGTCTGAATTCGGAATGCCCGCTCCATTATCAGCCGCGGAGTGGGCAGTCTGTACTGTGCATGACTGCACCACGGCCATTGCTGCCTGGCACTGTGGCCCGTGTACACAGGATGTTCAACTAGTCTGGTTATATCAACACAATATCCAAATTCTTCTAGCAAACCAATTGCACCTTAGAGGAGAAATAAAAATTCTTAACCCTTTGAGTGCCAGAGGGTTAGGCAATGCATTGCTTTGGATACCCCTCTGGCGCTCAAAGGGTTAATGATTTTAATGGGGCAAGTAATGTATTGAATGCTAGAGATGTATCAAATACATCGAGAAGCAAGGTATTGAATAACTCTTTAGCATTCAATGGGTTACAACCCACACTGATAAAGTGTGTCTTTTGTGCATTTTCATTTCTCTCCTAGGGTGTAGTTTGGTTTGCTCCAGAATTGCTGATCTTTAACCTATTGAAAACTGTCCTATTATTAGCTTTCTCGCATTAGCCACAATATATACAGTTAAAGTAGCATCCATCTTCCTTGTCTGGAACATGAGGTGTAGGAAACACAACAGCAGAAATGTATGCCATTTGGCATATGCCATTTATTTGTAACCTGGCATAAAATGGTATTTCTTGGGCACCTCCATGTCTGAGATCACTGTTGTAAAACCCCAGGCTCCAAGGAGTAATAACCTTTTCAGTGCCAGAGGGGTACGCAACGCATCCCAGAGCAATACGTTGCGTACCCCTCTGGTCCTGAAAGGGTTAAAAACCAGAGGAGTGTGTAGCAATGTTATCCACATTTCTCTGGTCCTTAAAGGGTTGATATACCTGCTGAGGCACCGGTGCATTAGAACAGTCAATCAGTCATTTAGACTGAGACACCAGAGATCAAACAGGGAAATCTATAAATCCATATCTGTTAGATTGTTATTGACTAGCCCTGGCTTTAACCCTTTGAGTGCCAGAGGGGTACGGAACGCATTGCAAAATAATGTGTTCTGTACCCCTCTGACTTTCAAAGGGTTAATTAACTTTTTGAAGGCAAGATGGGCGTGCATCTGAGTACCCACTAGTATTTAGAACTGGTAGACTTACCAGGGCACCAGAGGATACCCATCTACATTAGAAAATTTGTTAGGCGTTCTTTTTTTAAAAAAAACTGCAATTTATGAGATATTTAGCTTTATTTATTTGTCAGTTTATGCAAATTAGACAGTACTAACTGGTTAGAAGTGGCAGTTGGAAGGGAGAGTGGAATATTTGTATCTAACACACCTGGCTGTGACAGCCAATACAGCCTAATTTGCATAAACTGACAAATAAGTAACTATTTCATGACCTATGGTTTTAAATAAAGAATGTCTAACATAAATAAAGGTGAAAGCTCTTTCAAAATCACCCAACTCATTACAGTGTTAATTTCACTTTAAGATGCATTACATCTCAGCTTAGGTTCCATATACACATTCTCACCCATCATATTTACCATGAAGTAGACTAGATACACATACATACACAACAAGCATCTACCATGTGATCTTGCATTTGGCATCTTGATGAGAATGGGTTCCAAAAAGCATGCCATGATTGCTATTTGAGAGCTATTTGAGAGCAATTATCACATAGTACTAATTCTGCTCATATGGAAACAGACAGTAAAAAATCTTGGGGCTTTCATGTGTAGCCTCCAAAATGGCTCTTATCAGCTGTCCTGTGAGTGAAAAAACTGACCCCCACAGCTGGGGTGCAACTTTGAAGTATGTGGCTCTCAGCCACACACTCCTGTGCTTTGTGGCAATCATCCAAAACCCAATAAAGACCCACTGTGTCTGGCTTTCAAGCCAATTACAGAAGGTGTATGGAATCCTGCACTGCACATGACAGGATTCAGTATTGATGCTCTGAGGCTGCACCCAGGAGAAGATTTACTAAGGTTTTATATAATGCCAATGTGTGTGTGGCAATGTGTGTAGATCACTTCACCTTCCAGTATAAGACATACTTCACCATATTCACTAAAAATCAATTCTGCAAGGGAAGTGGGAGAGAAATTAATCATCATATGATCTTAGCGTCAAGCTGTTGATGTGTTGGGGATAAGAGAGAAGATGCATTAACCCTCACACATCATTGGGAGTTTAGAATGTAGGTTGGTGATGATGCAGTAAGAGTTTTCACTTGCTGAGTCCACCTTCTCCATCACCAGCTTACATTCTAGATCCACCTCAACATTATAAATGTCATGACTTAGCTGTACTGACAATGACTGGAACTCACAGCACAGTTGTTCGTCCACAGAGCTCAGCAATACCTTGAGACCATCCACATATGTTTGATACATGTCTATCTCTATTATATGGTCCATTCATTCAATTGACCCCTAATAAGAAACATTAGACATGTCTGAATGCTTCTACTATATTTTTACCCAGCATTATTTATCCGTCATGTATTGTTATTATACAGAGTATCACATTGTATCTTTTGCATAATTATCTTGTCTATCATTTTACTGAACCCTTATCAATGTTTAGTGCATCTAACTACCCCTTCTCTACTTTGTGCTTCCCTACTGCTCTGCCAGAGCTCACAATACAGCCCCAGTTTCATCCTAGGGGAGCAGATCTGGTGATGGGGCACTAGTTCAGTAATTTATATTATTTTAAGCATGAATACATTTTACTTACACCGTGCTTTACTCACTCCATGTCCTTTAGCTCACATCAGGACTAGGCAACTTGAAGCCCACCAGCTGTGGAGGTCTATTTCTCCCATAATCCCCAGCCAGCCAATGGGAGATAGGGTTAACATTCACATGGATTCAAGTGGGGCTTTTAACCCCTTGAATGCTAGTGAGATCTCCAAAGGATCATGTTGGAGACTTCTAGCATTCAAGTAGTTAAATAATCCAATTAATCAATGCATATTTTGGGAAATTTTATTTACCTCCTGTGGTTCAGTTGGTTTGCTCCACTTACACTTGATAAATTATGGCCATATGCTCAATGGTGTTAATGGGGGCAAACATGGAGTGAGTATGGCTTCAGAGATATGGGGAAGCTAAGAGTCTTATTCACATATTAACAGAGGTACAATTCTAGAGCAGACAATCTGCACCATAGGGAAAAAAATCAAAATTTCCCAAATATCTAATGCATTAAATGGGACCTAAATAACTTTTTATTGGTATTTTCCATTTAATCCAAAGCAAAACAAATCTGCTTTCCTCCATAAGGTTATCCAAATGTGAACCATGTGTAAAACATATATTATACAACTTTAATAAACTTAAGGTCTTCACTGCATAGTTTCTACAAAATATGTTTACGCTCACCCACCATGCCAAGGTACCCCAATATCAGGCGTGTCCTATCTAATACACACAGTCATTCCTACCTAGATTAAAAATACCATTGAGGATTGCAAGGCTCCATTTAATACAAACATACCAGCATTAGACAAGAGCTAAATTCAGCTTTTTGTCGGACAGTAAGCTTTAAGCAATAAACAGCGAACCACCAACTGTAACTCCCAAACGTTAAACCCCAGACAGTCCCCCCCCCAAAAAAAAAGATGTAATGAACAGAAGTGCTCTGTCCCACACTGGTTATCCTCCAGTATGATGCAGCATGAAGTCCTTATAGGGACCAAAGGAGGTGAATGTGTCCTGTATGCATTTCTGAGAGTTCATGCATTAGTAAGCAAATTCTACTACTCCTTCGTGGCAGGTGTTGTAAATGGGGATTTTAACCCCTTGAATTCTAGAGAGGTCCCTGGAAACTCCTCTAGAATTAAAGGGATCAAAATCCCGATATATATACTGGAATTTTTATTTGTCCATAACCCCTTGAGTGCCAAAGGGGGTACGCAATGCTTTGTAAATCGTTGCTTACCCATCTGGCACTCAAAGGGTTTGGTGTGGGTTTCCCACATCAGCCAGCGTTGTGTTTAAGCGAGGTAGGCAATATATAAATGAGACACATCTTCTGACATCACAGAAGACGGGGGTCGCCACGAGGACGCTAATTTTGGCGCTCTTGTGGCGTGAACCGACGCTATTCGTGAGGTCAGTACATTTTTTATAAATAACACTAATTGGGTGTCCCGTTTCCCTGTCAGCCCTGAGGAAGGTCATTAGTTTGACCGAAAACGTTTGGCTTAGATTGCATTTCTAACTATGGATTAAATTATGTGTTTTTCTTCAAAAACTACCTGTGTGCTGTCTCGTTGGTCTAAGGACATACCTGGGCTAAGTATATTTATATATTCCTTAAGTTATTTATGGGACGTGCACCTTCTGCCATTTATGACCATATAGTGTGCCACTGTATTGCAGCTTTCTTTGTCTCTCTCTCTCTCTCTCTCTATATATATATATATATATATATATATATATATATATATATATATATACACCCACACACACATACAACATTAAAGACTTTGTGCAATGAATACAGCATAACCTAGCATCAGTAGCTGCACTTCAGAGTAAGCACTACCATGTCTGATAACTGTAGGACATCATGGTACACACACACACTCCACCATGGTTAGGATTTAATGCCAGGAAGCTTCTTACACCTGTCCCATGCCATGTGCAGAAAAATGGCATTACATCACTTCCTCTATGAGTATAAGAGTGCCCCAAAATGCCCATACATGGACCCACTTGTTTCCAGTTGGCAAGGTGGTGTTAAATGGAAGATTTTGTGTAATAGTACCTTAGTAAATTCGCATTAGGCAGGCACAGGGCAAGAAAATCAATTTCAAATGTCACCCCACCCTTGTCCTTGGCGCTTCAAGTGACCCTTAAACCTTAAACAGCTACTGTTATTTATTGATATTTTCACCTTCTGTTAATTTTTCTAGGCACTGTAATCAGTCAATTCCAATCTCTTCCTGTTCCTTTCTTCCTCTAAACTAACCGCTGATGATGACATTAAAGGCAAGATTCTTGAATGCAGTGTGAAGGAGCAGAGTGAGCTTACAGGGCTGGGGGAGCTTCCAGCAGCTGACATGTCCACGGTAGAAGAGATTGAGAAAAGGGAATCTCCATCTTGTCATACATAAGAAGCTTACTGTATGTATACTGTGTGTGTCTTTGTGTACTCTGTGTGTGTTCCTGTATCTATGTGTGTGTGTGTGTTTGCGTGTGCTTAGTGTGTGTCTATGTGTGCTCTGTGCGTGTCTTCCTGTGTCTATGTGTTTGTATGTTTGTGTCTGCTTAGAGTGTGTCTGTGTGTGCTCTCTCTGTGTGTGCTCTGTGTGCATAATCTGCATGTTTGTGTTTTTCTGTATGTGCTTTGTGTGTCTGTTCATCTGTCTGTGTGTGTGTCTATCTGTGCTGTGCATGTGTTTTGTGTGTATATGTGTGTGTATACCTGTAAACTCTCAGGGTTTGACCACGAGACTTAGGGTTTTGACCCAGATTTCAGGGTTTCCGGATGAATTGCCAAATTCTTTGGGTGTGCCCAGTGTTAACTAATATCTCATTTGCACCAAATGGCTGCTTATTTAGGGCTCAATTCTCACCAGTAAAACTGTGAGTAGGGCAAAAAAAAGGATACTGAACAGCACAAACACATAGGACCATATGTTCAAAGAAGTAGTGATATATCTTTTGTCGTTTGCAACGACTTTTCAAAGTAGAGTGTCGTTGGGATCATTAATATTTTCAGAGAGTGTCAGTTATGATTGGAAATATGTCATTTGTCCTGACTGAAATTGTCGTATGTAACAACAAAAAAATGTCTTAACTAACGACAAAAAAAAGCCTTAAAAATGTCTTAACTAAGGACAAAAATGTCTTAAAAAATGTCCTAAGGACAAAAATGTCTTAACTATAGACAAAAATTATCACATTCTGAACTTCACATTCCCTCCACTTTTTTCTTAACATACAAATTTTGTCTTTTGAAACACAGTTTTTTGTCATTAGTTACAACAAATTTTCTTTTCCTCTATACGACACTGGAGAATAGTTTAGCCACGCCCTTGCCACGCCCCTTTGCCTGTCAATTCTGGAGTTGTGTCGTACACAATGGACATTACTAGTTTTTTGTCGTATACTCTATAGAAAATATGTCATTCATGCATTCAATGACTTATTTTTGTCATTCATAACATAGTTTTTTGTCGTTATCCCTTTGAACATATGGCCCATAGTGTTACTGTAGGAATTCAGCTGCCCTTCCAACAAGAACCACAAGGAGTGTTGAGACACAGAACCTGACTTGTGGCCCAACATTTGACATGTTTTTTTTAGTCCCATAATTCATGCTAAATAACAGCTCAAGCTCTGTGTTTGACAGTGTCAAATACCAAGCGTGAGCTGCAAACACAGTGACCCTTCCAAACATTAACCCTTCCCTTGGCCCTACACTACCCCTAACATTAACAATAAAGCGTACCCATACTAACCGTACCACTATCCTATCACCCATAGTTACAACACCTACCTGTCATCCTGATGTCCAGCAAGGTCTTCTGTACCCTGCTCTTCTTCTTCACTTCTTCTTCCGTAGGCTTCTTTCTTCTTCTTCATCTGTTATCTTCAGGATGACAGGTAGGTGTCGTAATATGGGTGATAGGATAGTAAAACATTACAACTCTCATGTAATCGTCCCACATTTGTTCTGACTCCTGACTCCTGCTCCTCTGCGTTGAAGCGATGAAGCAGTGTTTAATGCGGCAACATGAGAATCTCGCGTTTTTGATGCAGGGCTAGATTCTCATGTCGCTCTTTCCATCATGTCTACCTGGTTATTGCGCCTTTATATCACATCCTCTTTTGTGTACAACATTTTCAAACTGAACCTTTGAATTAAGTAGTTAAATGTCCTATTTAATTCTCTGGGTGCCATAGAGGTTTCAAACGCATTTTAACACAATACGTTGGATACCTCTCTGGCAACCAAAGGGTTAAGTCATTGGACGTGTTTATTTGTTCCCTGTCGTGCAGTTGATTTGCCCCAGAATTACATTATTTTTTTAGTGCATCATCTTCACTGTCCCTCTGTCACACATTAGGGGTGTGACTATCTGCTTAGGAAGGCTTATTGAGTTTACTAAGGTCAATGATTTATGGTGATAGATAATTAATTTGAGGTGGAAGATCTTTTTAATTATTGTGGTTAGTGGTTAAAAGCTATAATTTACAGTCTTTTACATAGCTCAGGCATGCTAGAATGAGATATAGATTGACCTCTTTGTAGCTCTTAGTCAATAGCGAGACAGATGTTGTCTATAGATTCTATTCACATGCTACTAATATATTAAAAAGATGATGGAAGCTGATACCATGAACCTTCATTATTATCCTGTCTACAGATATGTCACTAAATTTAGCTGTTATATATTTGAAAAATAATGGGTCATTGCCCTCCTTATATGAAGCACGGCTACTGGTGCTGGTGTTACATCAACAGACATAATGCAAGGGAAACAATTTTAACCCCTTAGCGACCACCCAATCTGGAGGTGGGTGGCCGTTAAGGACCATGGCACTTTTTTCCCATCAGAATTAATTCTGGGATGGCAGAGCGGTGTGCAGCCATGCTGCCATATCAGAATTCTATGACGTATCGGGACCATTACCAGTCTTTAACGGCGGACCTGTGTGACGATCCTGACACCTCATACCTCACTAATGTGTTAAGGTGCCAATGCCTGAAACACATCCCTTCCAGACCACCTCCCTCACCTCTCCCCTACCCCCCCCCACAACAACAGAATGGCTTAAACACAATAACTGACACACAAAAGACTCTGAATCACATGGGTAGGTGGCGAATAAACAGTTAATGGTTTATTAATAGGGCTTTGACTTATTTAGGGGACCCTTGGGAAACCCTTCCTCCAGCCCTCCCATGTGGCACCCCTGACCCACAGTTGCAGCATGGCACTACCCTATCGCATACCACTGAAAGTGAGCATGAGATTTATTTCAGGCACTGATGCCACCCATTGCCCATCAGCCTTCTGACGGTGGCCACCACAACACACAACAAAGGAGATGAATAGGACAAAGTGATCTGTCACAGCTTACCTGCCCATGCCTCCCCTTCACCTCAGTGCATACTGGCAACAGAGACCTGACTGTTGGGCCAGAGTCCCTGCACCACAGACAACATTTAGCTAGCTGCACTGG
Source organism: Rhinophrynus dorsalis (assembly GCA_037306005.1). Taxonomy (NCBI): domain Eukaryota; kingdom Metazoa; phylum Chordata; class Amphibia; order Anura; family Rhinophrynidae; genus Rhinophrynus; species Rhinophrynus dorsalis. The sequence goes on from CM074718.1 coordinate 61,815,612, forward strand.
CTGCTCTGGGGGAGCCACATGTTGTCCCTAGATTATTCTAACTGCCAGGAAGACGCTTCACCTAAGCTTGACTTCTTCTGTAGTGGATACTAGTCCTGCTGAAGATCTAATTGGAGGGATATAAATGAAAAGGGGTTAGGGTTGGGTGGGAAAGAGAAAATAAAACAGGTAAGCCTCACTCACAGCCACCTTTTATGTCCCTAACTCCTCCCCTCCCCCTTTTCTCACCTGATCCTACTCTACCTGTCCTCTTTTTCCTGCCACCAAGAGGAGGGAAAGACCACCTTCCTTTGTTCACCCTGGTGGGCTCCCCATCCCCCAAACAGAGATGAAGAAGAAGTCTGGGCCTGGCCCCTCACTATGGCTTTGGGCTCATTATTGAGCCCTCCACCATCTTTAAGTCCTGTATTTAGTCTGAGATTCTATTACAAACAAATGGAATTTTAGATTACAAACATGTCTGAAAAAGTTTTTTTGTTTTAACGTTTTCTGATTCTTGCTATTCAAATACAGCCGGTATGTATCCTGAATTTTGATACTGAGTTGGACAGAGGATGGCCTGAGGACAGCCTGCTATCAGCAAAGAACAACTCACACTGGATTCAGAGCATAGAAACATTTATCTAAACAAATCACTGACATTGTACATTCTATGAAAACTTCTGAACACCTGATGCAAGAAACCAGGATTACCGGGACTGAATTTACAAACAGCTCAGTTAACCACTAAACCACTGAAGGGAAATAACTTGTCTCTGATTTCTTCTCCAACCTCCATTAACCACTACAACATCTACCTCTACTGATCATCAATGGACTTCTTCATTTAACCCTGCATTGACTCCTACCCTCACCAAGTATTTCACAATTCTGCAACTGACTCTTCTCATCCTCCTTGGCACCTACACCCCTGCACTTTGGATTGACCCTTGACTGCAAAGTCACCTGCACTCCCCTAGACTACAAACTGTTGCACAAACTCCTCTACTGCCCCACACATTAACCCCACAATGGCCAATTTGACTCCTTGCTTTTTCATTGCCATACTCACCTGCTTAAGACTCTCCTCTTCCTGTGTCCACATAAAGTGTCACTCCATCCACATTGCACCCTCACTTCTTCCCTCACCACTTCTCTGTTCCCATGAACTTCTCTCGTTCCTCCGCTCCCTATTACTGCCATCTTCTTCAACTGCTGCCAAAAAGCCCCACTGCTTCAAATCTCACTCCCATCTTATGTTCCTGTCCCTTCTCCTCCTGCTCACTGCAGGTGACATATCACCTAACCCAGGCCCCACTTCCATTCTCTCTTGTAACGCAACACCCGCTCACACACACAACATCTACAGCCTAATAACTGTACTACATCACATAACCTCCTCCCCCCTTTTGTTTTGGTCTCTGGAACCCCTGCTCTGTGTGTAACAAACTAACAACTGTTCACAATCTGTTTATTTCTCATTCCCTAAACCTCCTAGCCATCACTGAAACTTGGCTCACATCATCAGACACTGCCTCCAATGCCGCACTCTCACATGGCGGCCTTCACTTCACCCCCACATCTAGGCCTGGCAACAGACAGGGGGGTGGAGTAGGCATCCTGTTGTCCCCTAACAATACATTTCAGTTAATCCCCACTGTTCCCTCTCTCTCCTTCCCTACCTTTGAAGCTCAGACACTTCATCTCATCTCTCCCTTCCCCCTGTGTGTTGCTGTCATATACAGACCACTTGTTCCTACTGCACAATTCCTTGATCACTTTGCTTCCTGGCTCCCTCATTTCATGTACTCTGATGTCCCTACTCTCATCCTGGGAGACTTCAACATCCCTGTTGACAACCATAACACACCTGCTGCCCTCAAACTCCTTTCCTTAACAGCCTCCTTTGAGCTATCACAAGCGACCTGTTCTCCCACACACACAGTGACACACACTTCCTTGACTTTGTCTTCACTAACCTTTGCTTGGTCTCCAACTTTTCTATGCTCCCTATCCCCTTTCTGACCACCACCTTCTCACTGGAAATTTAATCATACCACACTAATCCATCCCCCCCTACCGTGATCAAGAGCATGCAGAGAAACATGCATACGCTTGATCTGCAACAATTTTCCACTTCCCTGCAACCTCTTCTCAACCCCATCCTCACACTTACTTGCCCAGAAAAAAACTACTGCTCTCTACAGCACTCTCACAACAGCCCTTGACACAGCTGCACCTGCTACTCTATGTCACCCCCGCACAACCCCGCTACAACCTTGGCACACAAGACAAATGTGATACCTCCAAAGGTACTCACGCACGGCCGAAAGGCACTGGAGGAAATCACGCTCCACAGTTGACTTCATACACTACAAATTAATTTTCCATTCTTATAGCTCTGCCCTCTCCCTGAACAAACATCATACTTTTCCTCTCTAATTTCTAGTCTTTCCTCTAACCCGAAACGCCATTTCTCAACCTTCCACTAACTTCTCCGTCCAAGATCTTGCCACCCACTTCAAGGACAAGATCGACTCAATCAGACATGAAATCTCATCACCTCCATTCCCACCCATCCAGTTTAGCCCTGCCACCTCCCCCACATACACACTAAGCTTCTTCTCACCCATCACCGAGGACAAAGTTTCCCTTCTCCTCTCTCACTCAAACCTAACCACATGCCCTCTTGACCCAATCCCATCTCAGCTCACTCAAGAACTTTCACCTCTACTAACACCACCCCTTACTCACTTATTCAACCTCTCTCTCTGTCAACTGGCACCATCCCATCCTCTTTCAAACATGCACTAATCACGCCCATTCTAAAAAAATCCTCCTGGACCCAAACTCACTGTCAAACTACAGTCCCATTTCTCTACTACCATTTGCCTCCAAGCTCCTTGAGCGTCTTGCATATAACCAGCTCATTAAATTCCACTGCTCCCATTCCCTGCTAGATCCCTTGCAATCTGGATTCCGTCCTCATCACTCCACTGAGACTGCCCACACTAAAGTGGCCAACGACTTGTTCTCTGCAAAGTCAAAAGGCCACTACTCCCTACTCATTGTCCTGGACCTGTCAGCTGCCTTTGCCACAGTAGATCACCCACTCCTCCTCCAAGCCCGCCACTCTCTTTGTTTGCATCATATCTCTGAAACCTCTCCTTCAGTGTGTCCTACTCTTGCTCCACTTCTCCACCCCTTCCACTGTCTGTCAGAGTGCCTCAGGGCTCAGTCCTGGGCCCCTTGCTCTTCTCAATTTACACTGCATGCCTTGTAAAACTAATAAACTCCTTTGGGTTTCACCATCATCTCTATGCTGTTGACACTCAAATCTATCTTTCCTCCCCAGACCTCTCCCCTTCCCTCCTGTCCCAGGTATCCAACTGTCTGTCTGCTGTGTCTTCCTGGATGTCCTCCCGTCAACTCAAACTTAAACTTGGAAAAACCAAACTATTTATCTTCCCTCCCTGTCCTACCAGCCCTACCCCAGATTTTACCCTCACTGTCAACAACACTACCATCACAACAACCCGTACAGCATGCTGCCTGGGAGTCACATTTGACTCTGCCCTATCCTTTATTCCTCACATCCAGACAATCTCAAACTCATCCCACCTTCACCTCCACAACCTCTCTAAAATACGACCCTTCCTCACCCAAGACACTACCAAAATTCTAATCCAAACGTCATGTCCCGTCTTGACTACTGTAACTCACTACTAATTGGCCTTCCTCTCACCTGACTAACCCAACTACAGTCCTTAATGAACTCCGCTGCATGACTAATCTATCTCACTCATCACTTCTCTATCACCAATTACATACTCAACAGATGGTTAATGCTTATTTTTACATTGCAAAAAAAACAAAAAAAAAAAAACAGCACAACAACTTAAACCCTTTGAGTGCCAGAGACATATCCAAAGCAGACCCCTTGGTACTGGAGTACAATGCAGAAATATGTAACATGACTAAGTCACCCATTATGATCTATGGATTTGCATTTCTGTAAATGAATCATGTGTCATCAATATACACATTAAGTACTTGAACAACAGGTTCCTAATGAAAGCTGATGAATTTAACAGTGGACTTGTCTGCAGATTCAATGGCAGATACTAAAAGTTTTAAAAGAGGATCAAACATATACTTACTAGTGTAAAAGCCCATGTACCCGGGCCAAGGTACGGGTGATGTTAAGAGGCCGGTCCTGCTCTGCGTCCTGCCGCCGACGCAGTCATGCACTGTAGAGACTGCCCGAAAGCACAGAATGCTCCCAGCATTCCTACACCTCCCAGCATTCCGTGTATTCGGGCAATCTCTACTGCGCATGACGGCTTCTGACAAACATCCTAGCGAATTATTATATAGGATGAGTTTTTAGAAGACAATATAAAACTGTGTGCTTTGTCATATGTACAGCTACCAACCCTCTCATCCTCAAGAGGTCAAGCAGGACTGTACACATTTTATTAAATTGTGCTGTTTTATCAGTTTTTCCATTGTTTGTGAGTTTGATTAGTCTAAGGACATGAGATTATTTTAAGGTAGACATGTTGTTTGGTAGCACTCACATAAGACACTCACGTGTCGAAGCTGATTAGTGTGGTATAATAAGCTCCAACAATCAGAACATTTAACCCCTTAGCTTCTAGAGAGATCACCAACACAATGCTTTTCAGTGCTTTGGAAACCGCATGCTAGTGGTTAGTATAATATAAATATTGAATGTAATTGAGCGCTGGATGGTACTGGTAATTTAAGATTAAAGGGATAGTAATGTTTCTAAATAGATATAGTTATAGTTTTTGGGACATGTAGAGTGTTATTATCATTCTCTACGATGTGCAGTTCCAGAGTAATTGAATCATAAAGTGTCCCCTCCCTCCCCTGTGTAAAGCTGCACAGAAAGACCATCCGGATGGTTTGCAGCAAGGAACAATCTTCTGTTATCGTAAGGAAAAACCTGCCCTCCTCCTTCAAGGGACACAGGGTTTTCCTTATGCTCACAGCCAGAAGTTGTCTCTCACTGTGAGATGTCCGTTCAAGTGACCAGATTCCACATCTGAGGGGAGGCGGCTTACATATGTAAAAGGGGCAGGAGGGGGACACTTAATGAGTCAATTACTCTGGAACTACACATCGTAAAGAATGATAATAACTCGCTACATGGCCCAAAAACTATAAAGGATAATTGGAGCTGCATTTATTTTGAAATATTACTTTAAAATCTAAAACTGAAATGTGTGAGGTAACAGATACCAGGTAATGTGTTTTACTTAGGGAGGGCTAAATCATATTCCATATAAGATAAATTTACCAGAACACTATGTTTTACTATGTAGTTACAGAACCTCACCACTTCCCCTGTCCTGTTATTAGAATTCACTGCAGGGAACCCCTTGTGATTCTTTAGGGTAACCTGGGGTTTCCGAGGAACACAGATTACAAAACACTGTAATAAGCTTTTGAAAATAAATAGTGTTAGAAAGATGTCAGTTTATACAGACATTTCACTTGACAATAGCAGCTAATGGGTCACCCTTGAAACAGACATCTTATCCACGCTATAAAACCTGTGTTTTCCTTTTCATATCTGTATTGTGTGTGTACGTATGTATGTATGTATGTGTCTTTATGTGTCTTTACTTTTCTGTGAGTAACAAGATGGTAAATCCAAGGCTAGACATGGATCTTCTCTTCAGCAGCTTCAGAGTGCATCTCCAAGCAGAGACCGCTGTCTTTGTACTTCAGAACCTCTCACGTATGGCATCAAGGCCAAGCACTCAAGTGCTGCTCTGAGGGCAATGATGGGAAGTCCTACAGGTCATAGAAACAACTGGAAGGGGTGTGTAGAGAATAAACACTGCTGTAATGAGAGAGGAGAGCTTAAAGGGATAGTAATACTTAGTTTTATCTTTACTTTATTTTGTAGGCATTAAAAAAACATGAAGAACGATATAAGTCTTATCTCTTAAACCTTTATGGTTTGAGAGTATTCACAAGAAAAGTTTCCCCTCTCACCCTTTTACCTAGTGTAAGACATCTCTTCTCAGATGTGGAATGCAGTCCATAGACCAGACAGATAACAGAAGGGGACAATCTTCTTCCTATGAGAACAATGAAGGCCCTGCCCCCTTGACAAGTTTTTCAGGTTTTCCCTTATCTTAATTGAAGATTGTCCCTCTCTGCAGTCTACCTGGGCACCTCCCTTCTGATCTGGCTGAACAGTGTTACATCAGTTAAAGGGATGGGAGGGGGATACTTTGTCATTGAATTACTCTTGAACTACAACTCTGACAGAATTGAAATAACACTCTCCAAAGTCCAAATACTATGATGATTAATAAGAGCTGTTTTTATTATGAAACATTACTATCCCTTTAAGTATGCTCTCTATTCTGTGAAAAGGTAGATGGGTGCATTGTTGGCCCCTAGATGTCCTTGTATATGTTTCCCTGATAGTAATTGTAAGTGAGGCAGATCATTGTTAGAGTCCTTCTACTATAATTTTATTTTTGTAGAATGTAGTTTTCCTGCTCCCTAGGGAGCCCTATTTCAAGTTCATTTGTGTGAGTACAATGCTGTAACTGAGGAGAGGTCAGGAGGACACAGATCCTGCTACACCTGGAATAAGAAATATATTATCTGTATGTTATCACAGTTAAATATTGTTACAGGTCATGACACCTTCTTGAATATTCTCACTCACCTTAAGAGGCATTGACTGCTACACTCCCTTTTTTCCTAATCCACTTTATCTCTTTTACCATGTGGGTTTGCTTTTCAGTGTCAGTTTTTAAGCCCAATACCTTTGTTCCCCATAAGGTGTAGCATATCTTAATTTAAATAAGGAGACATATTACTTTTTAAGGTGGAATAACAGGTCAAAGTTTTTATTTTGAACTAACCTGAAACCTGTGAAATCCTTCCTATAATTCGGCACCCTTTAGGCTATGATGCTAATGCCTGGGCTGGCACCCATGCCCTGGTAAAGTAGTCCACCAAGGTGAGGGGCCTGCTCTAAGGCATGCTGTGAATGGCATCCTCCCCTCCTAGGTAACCCATCACTTATGTGCACTACTGGTGTTTATGAAACAGCCTGCCCTGCAGGTATATGGGATCAGCACCTGAATTGCTTGCTACTGGAATCATCTGGCATGCTCACCTGCACAGTGCCCAGGGACGTCACATTACTGTCCTTCTTGTTGACTAATTATCAAGGGCCCACTGACCTAAGCTTGACCTCTTTGCTCAGGTGTTCTCTTTAACTTCATGACTTAGAAGAATAAGAAAAGAGAAAAAAATTATTTTTATTTGTTCACTTAAACTGTTTAACCTATAAACACACCCCTTGTTTTCTTGCCCTGGGAGATATACGTCCTTCCCACCTTCCTGTTTTCTGAGAGGGACAGACAACCATCACCCAACCCCCAGCAAGGTTGCCTGCCCTCCTCACCCAGAAGACAGCAGGTTTGAGGATTCTGTCTCTTATTGGCCTCAGGTGGATTCCTCACCTTTAGCCATTCTAGAAGGCAACTTTTTAACTATGTATAACCAAGAAATATGTGCTGGACATTGGACTCTATGGATTACTGAGGACAGTGATTATATACCAAAAATGACTTATTTTGTTGCTTTACAATTCATATATTACACTGTTATACTGTTCTGTTTATTACACTTATTTGTGTATAGCTATTGAGTTGGGATAAAGTAATCCATTCCTGATCTACAAGGCAGTTCAGTATGAGGAATCTACCATTTTCATCCACTACTTTATTATTTCAAATTGTAAGGATTTATTGATTAGGATAATGATACAATTTCCTAGTGGAAAAAGGTGCTGTTATGTAGTTACCCACCCAGTTCCTGCCAATGTTTGAAGTTATTCCTCAGAGAGGTGGGTCTCATGTCAAAAAGCTATCTTTGTGCCTAAGTAGTATCTTCTTCCTTTTTACAGGGTTGTGAATTCCACTCTTAATCTAGGATATGACCTTAATAATATGTAGTTGGAGGCATACATATGGATTTACAGCACTAATTGTGAATGAGTTGTATCAGCTATGTTAGTATACTGATGCGTTTCACTGAGATCCTCTCTCAGCAAGGAGGACTCAGATGATGTTGCATAGATCCATGGTACTAACCATATAAAGATAAAGAAACCTTTATGTTGGGACCAAATGAGAGATATAATTGAGAAAAATAATGAAACAAAGAATTTAACTACAAGCAACAAGGGCTGGAACATGTAACAAAACAAAACAATGTGCTATTTTGGCACAGTAATTTAAAGTACAGAACTAAATTAAGTATAAATTCTACAAATTTAGAGCGCTAGAACAATACTTCAACAATGTATTCAAATCAGTACTCACAGAGTTGATCGCACTGGTGTTAATGCTACTCCAGAATTATAGATAGCGTGCAGGGAAATCACATTTACTTGTCCTTGCTCAAACAACAATGGAAGATCTTCTTCCAATATAGAATCCTCAATAAGTGTCTAACGTGTATAGTGAAGTAATAAGAAAAAGCTGAAAAGTATACTGGATTTATTTAAAAAAACTTTTTGTTATAAAAATTATGTAGATATGTTATGTTCATATATTGCAAAGTATCTTGTGGCATTACAACCCACCACTTTATCAAGGTAAACAACCAAACAATATATCATTATCGTTAAATGAGTATGAGTGGAGCTGAAGCATGTTTTTGAACGACCTAACTCCAACCAACATGGAAGCCATCTGTATCTGAGGGTAGTGGCAGATGCCATCAGCTAAACAAGGAATACGGAAACTCAGCCTCAGGCCATTCCTAAAAATTCTATAAAAAAATTAAACCCGGACATAAGCTTCAATGTTAGAATAGTTTATGGAATTAAAGTTTGTAGGACCCACAATAAGCAATCTAAATTAGATGGCATGTAGTCCTTGTAAACTGGCTCCCAGAAGGCTAACAATGGTGGTAAGAAAGGTCACCAGAAGTTATCCAGCATTCATGTTTGGCGGCCACCAAATTACCATGGTAAATAGATTACTAAGCATTATTCCAGTTAAGATATCAAGGTATCAAGATGGCACTTCTCCCCAAGGCTATAATGAAGTGACATTTGTCTAACTTGAAGAGTCTCTAAAAAGGCAGCATCATTCCTAGGTGAATCGAATCAGCGGATCTCATAATTGATTGTGACTTTGATGCAGGCAGAATACACCAAGGCAAATTTCATAGCCTTATGAAAGACTTGTTCTCAGACATCTGAGTATTCATGTCTCCTTGTTGACACCACAGTGGAGAAGTCTTAGAAAAGAAAAAGCTTGCTATTATTGTAGTGGAGATTCTGAAGTTTTCTGTATGCTGCAATTATTTTTTCTTTGTTGTGATAGTTAAGTAGCTTGAAAATTATTGGTGAAAATTTTTGTTTGGAGGATGTTTGTGTGTAGCTCCAGTTCTATGGGATCGCTCTATAGTGATTCTAGTATTATCAGCAATGGGGAATAGTTGTTTAGGAAGGCCAAAACTCAGAAACTCCTAGCCCATGGCCCTTGACATTTTCAGGAACAGCAATTAAGCAAACATTGTGATGTCTAATTCTCTCATGTTGCAGTATCATCTGCTGTAAGGTGTCAGCATTGGTTTTCCACACCTCCATATTTTACAGTCAATCACTATGTCATTTAACTACAGCTAACAACTGTCTGATGGATAGCTGGATAGAGTGAAACTTGTCTAAGATTGGTATCAAAAGTTTTAGACATCGCCTGTGCAGTATCTTCCACCAGAACTTCTCCACAATCCTCTGCAGAGGGTGGCATATTGGTTGATGGAAAGTTCTGCAAGCACTGTGCTTGGGATGATTGTTTGTTATGTTTTTCCTTTTTTTTCCCTCTGTGGCTTAGATGTTTTGGATATCTCTGGCATCACCAGGTATTTTTCCATGTGCTTATAATTTGACCCCAGATAGATGTTTATCTCAAGGCATGCAAGGATGCAAATGAGAAGAGTGCTGCCAACATTTGAAAAGCCATGGAAAATGTCCACCTCTCTAGCATTTAAAGTGTTAAAAGCCCCCATTTTAATCAATTGAAATATTTATTTCTCCACCAACATTTATTCAGTACTGGCTCTAAGGATTCCACTCCTAACAGGATACGCAACTTGTTTTTAGTCTTATTCAAAGGAAATGTGTGTAAAATACAATTCAAATTGTATTTAGTAATGCTAAAAGACTCAGTAAGCAGCAAATAGTGATTAATAATGATTAAGTGCTATCAGAGCATTTCTCCAACTCTGAAGATCTTACTGCATAGGCTCTATAGAAAAGCATAGGAATCAGAGACGTGATATTACTGGAGAAGTTATCTCCACTTTATCACCTCTTTATCACGCCTTAGTGCATAACCCCTGAATCCTTCTCACACCAAATATGGTTTACTATTTGCTGTCTTATGAAGTTTTTTATGATTTCTAAATAAAATTTGGATTTCATTTTCAAACACTATTCCTTTAAGTGTAACACTTTAAACAAGTTTTGCAAACCCTATTGCCACCCCTGATAGTAGGCATAGGTAAAAAGGAAGAATTTTTAGCTGATCTCCTCTATAACCAAGCAGAATTCTGTTAGGGACCAGTAACCAGACAGGATACAAAAAGGTAAAATGCAATTCACCTTTATTAGTGCAACAAAAACAGAAGCATGATCCAAGAGCATAAACCAAGAGACACGCCAGGGTCAGGAACCAGGACAGGTATTCACCCGAGCCGGAGTCAGGAAACCAGAAGTCTGCAATGTCAGGAACAAGCCAAGGGTCAGAAGAACAGAAGTCCACGATGTCTGGAACAAGCCAAGAGGTCTGAAACACAGCAAACAGGAGCGCAGGAAAATCCACAGCAGCCAGCAGCAGCAGGTCAGTAAACAAACACAAGGACAATGGGGAAGTGAGCCAAGCTGCTATAAATACCCTGAGAGGGTTGGCTATTAATAGTCAGGGGAGTAATCAGAGAGGTCAGCTGATTTAGCCTGAGCCAGAAACTCAGAAGACAGCAGCGGTGGATAGCAGAGAACTAGATTAGCTCAGTCAGCAGAATCAATAGGCAGAATGGAAGCAGCTCAGCAAAACCTTGACACATTCACATTGATTTAAATGGAGTTTTTAACACCTTGAATGCTAGACAGCTTCCAAATGTTTTTCAAAGACCTATCTAGCATTCAAGGGCTTAAATAACCCAATTGAAATCAATTTGTTATGTTTGACATTTTCATTTGTCTCCTATGGTGCTGCTGGTTTGTTCAAGAATTGCTCCAGTTGTTCTTAGTAAACAGCTCTATTTGGGAGAATGTTTAACCCTTTGAGTGACAGAGAGGTATCGAACACATTGCAAAGCAGTGCACTGGATACCCTTCTGGTACACAAATCGTTACATTCACCAGCACAGCTCAGAAGGAGCTAGCTTCTAAGTCCAGTGGCTGCACCTGGTTGTTATCCACTAGAGTGTATGATTACTTTAGTGCACCCTGTGCACACGCTGTGCCATAGTTATGACTGAAATGAGAGAAAGCGTATGCACAGAAATGGTGTAAAATTATGCCAATTACCTTTGTGCCTTGCTATTACATCACATTAAACAAAGCACAGATGAAAGGAATGCTCTGAAATGCCCATACATTATCACCTCACCCACCACCCCCGTGGAACAATCTACACTAAAGGGAGTATTTTCTGCATTAGTAGTTTAGCAAATTGGTGTTAGGAGGCTTACAGATGGAAAATTGATTCCAGTGCATGGTTTACAGCAGAATATTATTAGTACATCTTCCTATTGCTTCTATACAGCAAACAGTTAATGACAAAGCCAATATTTTCAACATTCTAAATATGACAAAAGTACATGGGGTCCAATCAACGCGTTTCCTTATAACATCTTCTTAAGACTTAGATTTTTAATTTAAATAAGGTTTTATAGCATTAGATTAGAACTTGCCATATACTGATGTACGGGGTTGGTAAGCTTTAACATTTTTTGGCCAAATTATGGTACTAAATCCTCTTATTTATTAACAGTGTTTTTATATACGCCCAAGGCAAGGCACACATTTGCACACTGGCATGAGGGAGCACAGGTTTGCTTTTTGTTTTGACTTATTTGGTAGTAGGCAAGCTATATAATCTTCATGTCTCTGGTTTATGATTGAAGGTTGAACTTGATGGACATTTCTTTTTTCAACTTAATTTAATATGTTACTTTCTGATTCAATCAACTTGTACTTTTGTCATATTTAGAATGTTGAAAATGATGGCTTAATAACACGTCTGTAAAATAGAAAAGAGTCTGAAGTGGGAATTTATTAAATTAAAAAATAAAAATCATATCTAAACAACTAAAACAACAGCTCTGTATGTACCAACTAGGGCCAAAAAAGACAAAAAAAAACCCTGAAGGAAGAAGAAGAATCACAATCACGAAAATACTGGCATTTTTTTAAATATTTAAAGGGATAGTAATACTTAATTTTATCTTTATTTTATTTTGTAGGCATTAAAAAAACATGAAGAACGATATAAGTCTTATCTCTCAAACCTTTATGGTTTGAGAGATATTCACAAGCAAAGTTTCCCCTCCCCGCCCCTTTTACCTAGTGTAAGCCATTTCTTCTCAGATGTGGAATCTGGTTTCTAAGACCAGACAGATAACAGAAGGGGACAATCTTCTTCCCATGAGAACAATGAAAGCCCTGCCCCCCCTTGACAAGTTTATTCAGGTTTTTCCCTTATCTTAATTGAAGATTGTCCCTCTCTGCAGTCTACCTGGGCACCTCCCTTCTGATCTGGCTGAGCAGTGTTACATCAGTAAAAGGGGCAGGAGAGGAGGGTTCTTTGTCATTGAATAACTCTTGAACTACAACTCTGACAGAATTGAAATTCATAATCCCATTGAACTGAGACATTCTGCTATAATTCTGTATTTATCTCATCAAAATAAATTCCCTCTGGCTCTATTATACATCAAAAGAGAACACAGAGGTGAGGGAACATTACACAGAAAAAACAATAAATAGAAACCATTTTCTGGTCTAAAGTTAACAAATAATGCATAAAGGGACATTTAAAATGTATTTTTTCTTCATGCAGTAGGTTCACAATGGAAAATTATTCTGGGATAAAGGGTACTGATGATTTCCTATCTACCATGGTAAATGTGTGAATCTGCCAACATTAAAGTGGTTCTCAATCAGGGCATCGTGGCACTTTGGTGTGCCTACAACACCCATTTAGGGAACCCGTTTTTTTTTTCTTCAGAACATATACTGAAAAATATTTGAATGTTGAATTTAAAATGTATATTTATAGAAATTGTTAAGCACAACATGCTTGTTTTTGTTATTATGAATGTGAACTGTAAGAAAAACAATATATGTATGTATTGTCAACATATAAAATGTTAGTGCTAACCCAAAACTCCCAGACTATGTGTTAGGAGTGCCTTCAGCAAACAAAGATAGAGACCCACTGCTCTAGAGTGTGTGATTGCTTTGCTTGACTATCACTTACCATTTACAGATATATTCAAGATCAATACAAATAACTCTTCAAGGAAGTATTTACGCAAAAAGCTGAGAAAAGAATAAGAGGTCATCGATAAAGACTAGAGGAAAGGCTCTTTCAACTAAAAGAAAGGCAAGAGTTTTTACACTAAGGGTAGTAAAGTTATGGAATTATTTGCCTCATGATGCTGTGCTTGCAGATATTGTAACTTCTTTCAAAAAGTAATGGATACCTATCTAGCACAAAACAATGTTTAGAATTATGATAGTTGACCTCTAAAACAGATAGGTCGTTGATCCAGGGTACATCTGACTGCCATTTGGAGTCACAAAGACATTTTTTTTACCCATTTGGGCCTTAATTGTAAATTGCTTCAATTGTTTTTTTGTTTTTTTCCTTCCCTGGATTAAAAGGGATGATATTGAATGGGCTGAACTTGCCTACAGGCGCACCCCACAGAGGGGCGCCTGTCTTTGTGATCTTTTTTTTTTTTATTAGCCTGCCAGCCTTGATCCATGTCTGGGTGGACTACAAGAGGGGGGTGTATGCATGCTGGACTGTGAGTGACTTCAGTGATGAGCTTGTGAGCAGAGGCGTAGCGGAGTACGATGTAATTTCACAATTTAAATATTGAAAATACCAGCTAAGCACCTCCGAGTGCAGTGCATAGCTGGTGCAAGTCCTCCCCTTCTTTCTGTGACTCATGTGCTCCTCCTGCAGGTGCTGGGAGCATGCACCAAGTGGAGGGACACAACACGAGCATGGGAACAGCCAGAAGTGAGGAGCAAGTATGGCAAGGACACAGAGGCATTAACCCTTTGATTGCCAGAGTGCAGGCCAACTCTTTGTTAAGCATTGTGTTAGACACCCCACTCGCACCCAAAGGGTTAAGTCTGAGTGCCAGATCGGAGCTCTAACAAGTGAGATGCCTTGCTCTGCATGCACTCTCAACCCCTCTGGCACTGAAAGAGTTATGGGGCTGCACACTTTTACTGTATGTGAGCCGTTCATTCGTGGACAATGGTGATAATAAATTCTTCCAAACTGTGATCTTTACATCCTCAACCTGCTGCTGCATTCCTAGGATCTCCTCAGTCTGTCTCTCTGACCGGAAGCAGCTTTTTAATCGGTCATACACACAGAGAGCAGCAGGACGAGAGCAGCTCTGGAGGATTTATGACTGACCACTGTTCACAAAATACTCACATACTAGGATAGCATTTACACAATTAACCCATTCAGTGCAAGACTGAAGACCAATGTGTTGCTTACTCCAGCACTGAAAGGGTTAATATGTCTACAGGGTCCTGCCCAGACATGGGGGTGTAAGAAGGGATGAAAAGGCTCCCACTCTCTCCCCATGTCTACCTCTACCTATCCTTCTCCATGTCTCTCTGCCCCCTTTTTATTCCATACCTCTCTTCCCCCCTCATGTATTTTCCCTCATCCACCTCCAGGTCTCTTTGAATCTCTTTCTCCCCTTCCATTTCCATGCTTAGATCCCCCTTCATAGGTGAAACAAGGCAGAGTTAGCAGACAGTGTATATGCATACCTGGGAACTTTCATTTGAGGGCTACCCGGAGGGTAGTCCTCTGTTGAGCAGGGGGTAACAAAAATGACGCTAATCGCGTCAAAAGGGGCGGGGCTTAACTCGAGGGTTGGGGGGGATTTAACCCTTTGAGTGCCAGAGTGGTACGGAATGCATTGCAAAGCAATGCATACCACACTGGAACTCAGAAGGTTAAAATGTGTCCCACAGAAGGCTGGGGACGGAGGCACAACGGGAGAAAAAAGCGGATGTGGCAGAGTTTCTATAGAAACTCTCCACATCCGGAGGAATCTGCCTCTGCCCCGGAGACCCGGTAAAACTCTGTCAGAACCGGAGTCTCCGGGGCAAATCCGGAGAGTTCCCAGGTATGTGTATATGTGGTGGTTCTGTGTCTGCCACTGGAACATGGCTGGGGTGTCAACCAGTGTTTGTGTGGTTATCTGACTACCGGGTGAGAGTGGAATAAGGCTGGGGTGTTAGACACTTTAAGTATAGGTATGCGATTACCATTGGCTGAGGCTGCCATGTTTGAAAGTATATGTGTAGTTCTGTGACTGTATGGCTGTATGTGTATATCTCTTACACTGTTACCTGACTCAGATGTCTGTATGTGTATACCTCTTACACCATTACCTGACTCAGATGTCTGTATGTGTATACCTCTTACACTGTTACCTGACTCAGATGGCTGTATGTGTATACCTCTTACACCATTACCTGACTCAGATGTCTGTATGTGTATACCTCTTACACTGTTACCTGACTCAGATGTCTGTATGTGTATACCTCTTACACTGTTACCTGACTCAGATGTCTGTATGTGTATACCTCTTCCACCATTACCTGATTCAGATGTCTGTATGTGTATACCTCTTACACTGTTACCTGACTCAGATGTCTGTATGTGTATACCTCTTACACTGTTACCTGACTCAGATGGCTGTATGTGTATACCTCTTACACTGTTACCTGACTCAGATGTCTGTATGTGTATACCTCTTACACCATTACCTGACTCAGATGGCTGTATGTGTATACCTCTTACACCATTACCTGACTCAGATGTCTGTATGTGTATACCTCTTACACTGTTACCTGACTCAGATGTCTGTATGTGTATACCTCTTACACTGTTACCTGACTCAGATGTCTGTATGTGTATACCTCTTACACTGTTACCTGACTCAGATGGCTGTATGTGTATACCTCTTACACTGTTACCTGACTCAGATGTCTGTATGTGTATACCTCTTACACCATTACCTGACTCAGATGGCTGTATGTGTATACCTCTTACACCATTACCTGACTCAGATGTCTGTATGTGTATACCTCTTACACTGTTACCTGACTCAGATGGCTGTATGTGTATACCTCTTACACTGTTACCTGACTCAGATGTCTGTATGTGTATACCTCTTACACCATTACCTGACTCAGATGTCTGTATGTGTATACCTCTTACACTGTTACCTGACTCAGATGGCTGTATGTGTATACCTCTTACACTGTTACCTGACTCAGATGGCTGTATGTGTATATCTCTTACACTGTTACCTGACTCAGATGTCTGTATGTGTATATCTCTTACACTGTTACCTGACTCAGATGGCTGTATGTGTATACCTCTTACACTGTTACCTGACTCAGATGTCTGTATGTGTATATCTCTTACACTGTTACCTGACTCAGATGGCTGTATGTGTATACCTCTTACACTGTTACCTGACTCAGATGTCTGTATGTGTATATTTCTTACACTGTTACCTGACTCAGATGGCTGTATGTGTATACCTCTTACACTGTTACCTGACTCAGATGGCTGTATGTGTATATCTCTTACACTGTTACCTGACTCAGATGTCTGTATGTGTATATCTCTTACACTGTTACCTGACTCAGATGGCTGTATGTGTATACCTCTTACACTGTTACCTGACTCAGATGTCTGTATGTGTATACCTCTTACACCATTACCTGACTCAGATGACTGTATGTGTATACCTCTTACACCGTTACCTGACTCAGATGTCTGTATGTGTATACCTCTTACACCGTTACCTGACTCAGATGTCTGTATGTGTATATCTCTTACACCGTTACCTGACTCAGATGTCTGTATGTGTATACCTCTTACACTGTTACCTGACTCAGATGGCTGTATGTGTATACCTCTTACACTGTTACCTGACTCAGATGGCTGTATGTGTATATCTCTTACACTGTTACCTGACTCAGATGTCTGTATGTGTATATCTCTTACACTGTTACCTGACTCAGATGGCTGTATGTGTATACCTCTTACACTGTTACCTGACTCAGATGTCTGTATGTGTATATCTCTTACACTGTTACCTGACTCAGATGGCTGTATGTGTATACCTCTTACACTGTTACCTGACTCAGATGTCTGTATGTGTATATCTCTTACACTGTTACCTGACTCAGATGGCTGTATGTGTATACCTCTTACACTGTTACCTGACTCAGATGTCTGTATGTGTATACCTCTTACACCATTACCTGACTCAGATGACTGTATGTGTATACCTCTTACACCGTTACCTGACTCAGATGTCTGTATGTGTATATCTCTTACACTGTTACCTGACTCAGATGTCTGTATGTGTATACCTCTTACACGGTTACCTGACTCAGATGTCTGTATGTGTATACCTCTTACACTGTTACCTGACTCAGATGTCTGTATGTGTATATCTCTTACACTGTTACCTGACTCAGATGTCTGTATGTGTATATCTCTTACACTGTTACTTGACTCAGATGTCTGTATGTGTATACCTCTTACACTGTTACCTGACTCAGATGTCTGTATGTGTATATCTCTTACACTGTTACCTGACTCAGATGACTGTATGTGTATACCTCTTACACTGTTACCTGACTCAGATGGTTGTATGTGTATATCTCTTACACCATTACCTGACTCAGATGACTGTATCATACATAATTTTTGTGGCTGAATAAAAAAATATTTCAGTCAAAACTTTTTGCACTTTTTTTTGGGGGGGGTGCTTCAGATTTCTTTGCCTACAGGCTCCTGAGATGTAAATCCGGCCCTGACTTTAGACTGTGCTGGCATTTGCCTGTAGCCCACACCAGCTCACCCACCAGTAGTACAATCAGAACAGCACAGGCCTCTGCTGTCCACAGCTCAAAAATTAAATAAATAATAATGTAAAATTGCTTTGTATGCAGCAAGTGCAATGCGCCAGGGGGAAATGGAGTCATTCTGGAACAAGCCAGCTGCACCACAGGGAACAAATAAACATTCCCATAATCCCCATTCATTTCAATTGGACGTTTAACCCATTCAGTGCTTACGAGGTCTCCAGCGCATTTAGGTGGTTACAAATTCCCATTTAAATCAATAGGAATTTTTGTAATTTTCAATCTTCCCCTATTGTGCAATTGATTTGTCACATAATTCACGCACTCTTCTTTTGAACCTATGGCCATTTTTAAAGGAGATCTATCACCCGTATACATGTTTGTCTAAAACGTTAGTTTATATAGCGATTAGATTGAAAGCTGTTTTCAATTTTTTAAAAAATCTTTATTTTGCCCAAATTAAATGTCTAACGATTACACTGTGGCTTCCTTCCAGACAGACTGCGGTTACCAGTTCTGTACCACAGTCTGTCACTCTTCCTCTGCTCCCCTCCCTCGATACTGCCTCTTCCAATGACGGAGGCTTTCTCATGTAAGCTGGAGCGGTCTCTGCCTAATGAGAGAGCTCCAGCTTACATGCAGAAAGCCTCCATCATTGGAGGAGGCTGGATAGAGGGAGGGGAGCAGAGGAAGATTGACAGACTGTGGTACAGAACTGGTAACCGCAGTCTGTCTGGAAGGAAGCTGCAGGGTAATCTTTAAAAGTTTAATTTGGGCAAAATAATTAAAAAAAAAAAAAATTTAAAACAGTTTTCAATCTAATCACTATATAAACTAATGTTTTAAACAAGGTGATAGATCCCCTTTAAGTCCGTCTTCTCCTTATCTTAGTGATTTAATGGGAATTTGTAGTTGTCCACTGTGGTGTGGTTGATTTGCCCTGAAATTATTCCAGTTCTACTTTGTGCATCAGACGGCTATCTGATATGGACTGTAATATTGCCTGGTGATGCTTCTAGATTCTATTAGATCCCAGGAGGAGTGAATTATTTTATATTATTTTTGTTGCAGTTCGAGATGCGACACGAATAGTTAGTCTTTAAATTGTTCCTGGAATCCTGGAATGAAAAAGAAAAATGTATGCAGTGTTAATAAACTAAACTCACACATTGATTTTAGTGTATATAGGTTTCACGCAGCTCAGAGTTAACCCTTTGAGTACCAGAGAGGTGTGCAACGCATTTTAAAGCAATGCTTTGCATACCCCTCTGGTGCTCAAAGGGTTAAAGGAGATATAACACCTGCTTGTAATAATAACTCCCTCTTACCTTACCATGGCCAGAGAATCCTAATGGCCCCTATGAATTTTGCTCTTGTGCATCTTCAGTGAGTCCATGGAGGCAGACTTCATAGAAGCAGCACAGGACATATGTTTCCTACTGCAGATGGTAATCTTAACCAGCTAAGGACCAGAGGGATGTGCAGTGCATTGATTCATACTGCATTATACACCCATCTGGACCTAGTAAAATATATAGGTGTGTTACCAGGGCCTGATTTCCCAATAGGCAGAGTAGGCAGCTGCCTAAAGCTCCAAATTTTAAGGGGAGCCTCAGCTGTATATAATCTCCTGTACAGCATATTATTTAGTCCATAGATGATACAAGGATCTTGAGCACATTTCAGAGCTTTTCTTGTCCGTATTTCTTATAAACTGAAGGTATTTTCTGTGCCAAGAAACAGTGTATGGGACTGGGGGCAGGACCATGTGCCAGGGGCAGAGCTAAGGATGCCTGGAGTGCCTTACCTAGGGGCTCCTATGATGTAAATTGGGCCCTGGGTGTTACTTCTCCTTTATGCACAGGTAGATCAATCAAAATGACTGAACCGCTGATTAACCTCCTATAATCAAACTGGGATATTCTGATAACCCAACCTGTTTGTGTGTCCTGAGGACCAACTTGAGAGACGCTACACAAACATCTCTGTAGCTTGGAAACTAAGTTCCATAGTATAACTTAGTAAATATTCCCATTCTGGCTAATTTTTTAGTGCTGCATCTACCCAAAGCATCTTTACTAAGTTACTTACTCCAAAAAGTGGGACTATGCCAAGGGGAGGGCCGTGGAGAAGTGATGGCCATTCCTTACCTCTGGACCTTGTTTAACACTGCAGTATGTACCTAATATGGTGAACATACCTGGGAACTTCCCGGGTTTCACCCTGAGACTCCGGATTTAGAGCTTTGTGTCCGGGTCTCCGGATGAAACCTTCAAATCTCCGGGTAACGCTGACTCAGCCAGGCATTTTGCCAGTGAGATAATTAAATTGTGTAGTATTGATGCCGGATGTCCTTGCAGTGTGCCTCACATGATCCATCCACCTCCGCTTGCCATGTGACCGCCTCACTGTCACCCCGGTCCCCACACCACCTGACTAGTGACACACACCGAGCCAGCCAATTGTTGCTGCTAGCATTGCTGAGGAAGAGCGACGTTAACGTGATGACACTGGTGTAGCAGACTCACAGGGCAGCCACATGGGGAGCGCCAGTGCAGTGAATGGAGGGCTGGAGGTAGAGCACA
Source organism: Rhinophrynus dorsalis (assembly GCA_037306005.1). Taxonomy (NCBI): domain Eukaryota; kingdom Metazoa; phylum Chordata; class Amphibia; order Anura; family Rhinophrynidae; genus Rhinophrynus; species Rhinophrynus dorsalis. The sequence continues at coordinate 61,836,414 of CM074718.1, forward strand.
GTCAGTGGACCTCAGTGGTCTCCGGGTCAGCTCATTTAGAAAGTTCCCAGGTATGGCGGTGAAGATGGTCCATTAGGATTTTCTGGCCATAGAAGTCAGGTGTGTGTGTGTGGGGGGGGGGTTATTATTTTGAGGTGCTACATTTCTTTAACTACAGAAAATATAAAATATGTCCTCTTATGGACTGGATTTGAGAATTACTGCCAAAGTGCATAAGCGCAATATAATGACATTGGATCTGGAGAGTTTATCTCACTGGAAACTTCTTTTTATCCCACTTTAGTGTATCTCATTTTATTTATATCTCACTTGTATCTTTAGTTGGCAACCTGTGGCCATCCAGCTGTTGTTGAACCACAATTTCTCTCATTGTTGGACAGCTAACAGCCATCTGTGGATGATGAGATGTGATTCAACAATTGATAGAGGCATGGGCCAGTGTTCCCGTCCCCGGCATAGACCAAGAGTAGGCAACCATTAGCTTTCCAGCCTGGGGAATTTTATTAAATTGGCCCACTAATTAGTATTTTATTTGATAATTTATTAAAAGTATTGTAATCAGTTGATACTTATTAATCAGGAATGCCTTATTTAACACTGAGACAAATTAATACTTTTTTCTCTTTGTTAAGTCTTTAGGTGAAATTGGCATTTATACTAATATCATCTTAACACAAAATTTGCTTATCCATTTTCAATACTGTTGTGACACTATATATTTCATTCAAAGGGTAACATCCTAGCACACATGTGAGTTGTATTTGTCTTTTAACAAATAACACCTGATATTAATTGTATCTATGGTCCTGCAAGTGCTTCTACTAGTGCTACTTCTGCAAGTGCCACTATATGTGTGGGGATGCTTGTCCTATTCTGGAGTTGGTGACTTGCGCAAAATCAACTACACTTTGACCAAAGAGAAGCAGATCTCTTTTCTGCAGAGGCATGCCATTCATTCTGGCTTAAAGTTGTATGGAAGAGGATTCATTTTCCAGCATGATAACAATCCTAAACATACATAAGATACATTGAAGCTGTGCCAGATGTTTCTGAAGTCCAAGGAAGAACAAGGAATCCTAATTTGTATGGCTTTCCCACCGTATAATATACAAACAAATTGACAAGTCAAAAAAAAAAAAAAAAAGGTAATGAGAGGAGAGCGCTAGTGAAATAATCAAAGACAGTTTAATGCATAAAGCCTAGGATACAAAATATCTAAATAACATTCACTTTAATAAAATAAACAATCCTAGTAAAACTAGCTTAAATTAGTGAATTCAATAAAAAATGATAAAAGAAACAAAAGGGAAAAGAAAAAAGAAGAATTAAAAAAGCATTAACCCCTTGATGTGCAATGTTCAAAAAACAGTCTTGTATAAAAAACGGTACCATAAATAAACTAATATCCAGCGGGAAGGTGCCTTATAGATGATATTATTCAAGTCACATTAGATAAGTTTAGTTTGTTTTATAGAGAATTAAAATCTACTTATAATGTTGTGTTAAACATTTATTCTGTTAACTCCTTAAGGACCGGCATGTGCACGCGTGGCCGGCACTTGAGGACCACGGGGCATATTTTTTTTTTAGTTCCAGTTCAGGGCTCCCTGAGAGGCGTGCCAGGACCATCACTAGTCCTTAAGTGCCAGCCAGCCGTGACGGTCCTGGCACTGCAGTGGTCGTTAAGGGGTTAAATGTAAACAATTTTTTGAGAAATTAACTCTCATAATTTATTAGCACAGTGTGACCAAACTGATCACTCACTGCGCTATTAAAAATGTCACCAGTGTGCGGGCTCTGCTTACATTCATTCAATAATATTGGCCCAGAACAATAAAGTGCTACCCTGTGCCACCAACAATTAAAGGTTAATGTCTCAAAAACTATTTATATTACAAACAAATGGCCAGCACAACGTATTGACCGTTTAGATTTTTCTTTAAAATTTACTAAACTTATCTTTGGCTGACAGGTCTACTTTAATTAATTGGCCCATACGTTAGAATATAAACTGAACATCACATCATTGTATAAAATGGTAACTAAAGCAACGTAGAAGGGATGTCTGATGCTGGGGTTCTGGGATTATTTTGATATCCCCAGAACTCAACATAGTGGGTGTGGCCATGCAGGCCAAGGTGTCCCACCCATCTTGGTGCCTCAGATGGTTGCCTACTCTGGCCAATGGGAAATCCAGCAATGCATGTGTATCCTTCAGAATATATTCCTATGTGAGTGCGTTATATAGTGACCATGATAGAGATGGGCAATCTGAGGCTCTCCAGCTGTTCAGGGGTACAACTCCCATTATCCTCGGCCAGGTATTGGCTGGCTGGGCTTGATGAGAACAGCTGGCTGGAGTAGATAGGAATTGTAATCCTGTACAGCTGAACATGGCTAGATCAACTCTAAGGGGGAAATTCACTAAGTGGTGATAAAGAGGTGATAAAGTGGAGATGACGTCTCCAGTTTATCCCTACTCCAATTCCTATGTTATTCTATGGAGACATTTCACTAACATTTCTCAAGTTTTGGATATCTTAGTGCATAGGCTCCACAGAATAACATAGGAACTGGAGAAGTGATAAACTGGAGAAGTCATCGCCACATTATCACTTCTTTATCACCGCTTAGTGAATCTCCCCCTAAAAGATGTATTTTCAAAAGAAAAGTGATGCAGTTCTAGAACAAGCCAACTTTGCTATAGGGGATGAAAAAAATCACAGAATTCCCATTGACTAATAGAGAGGTCTCTATCACACTGCAAAGCAATGCTGGTAAATCCTTTGAGTGCCAGAGTGGTATCCAGCACATTGCAAAGCACTCAAAGGGTTAAAAGCCTGATTTAAATCAATGCAATCCTTACTTCTCCCCTGTATTGCAGTTAGGTTTCTCCAGAATTATTTTACTTTTGTTTTTGAAACTCCATCTCTAACAGATTACATGGGCATGTGCTGGGCCTTGGAGTTTCTCTGGGCCAAACCAGCTCCTCCATAAACATTCCTAAATTACCCACTGATTCAAATATTGCTTTTATTCCACTGAATGCTGGAGAGGGCTCTAATGCAAACGATTAACCACTGAGTGCCAGATAAGTATTCAGTTCTAGCAATGCACTGGATACCTCTCTGGCACTTAAATGGTTAACCCTTCTGGCACTCAAAGGGTTAAATACTCCATTACAATGTACATGACATAAGTCAGTTTCTTACCAGAAATGGCTTGAGAAAGTGAAGATGGTCCCTGTGATCACAAACAGTTTTTTGTTTCCAGCATATATAAACCCTTTGAGTGCCAGAGACATATCCAACACATTGCACAGCTGTGTGTACATCTTGCTCTGCTCAGTGAATGCTTCATGTCCACAGAGGATGACAATGATGTCACAGCCCATTGCTACTTCGAGTCCATGTTAGTGAGGTTCAGAGTAAAGGATGAATGTGTTCAGGCCCAGATTAGCCAATAGGCAGACAAGGCACTTGCCTAGGGCGCCCAATTTTCAGGGTGCATGGCAATCCCATAGTCACTCCCACAATGTATAATGCTGACTGGCTGCTGTGCCGTTATGGTGGGGTGCGCCTATGCCCTCGACTCAAGGGTGCTTGCTAGCAGCTGTGTTACCTTGTCGGCATTGCTCGTGCCTGTGCCTCCGGGGCCGCTTTATGTGACCCTGCTGCATGCCGTGCCTCTGCTGTCATTGGTCACCACCTCAGGACCTCCTGTGATGCACAGACTTCAGGTAGTGGATGCCGCGCAAGCTTCGCCTAACATTAAAGCCACAGGAAGCGGCCTACACTATAGTTGGCGTCTGACTCGGTGGAGTGCAAAAAAGTTGGTTCAGAGGTGGGCTGCAGGTGCAATCAAGACAGCAGGCCTGCAGTTGTTACAGGACGGGTGGCAGGAGGAGCGTCATACAATAGCCTCCCCAACAGCCTGCAGTGCAGCATCAGGCCGGTATGTGTGGTGCCCACAACTATATTTATTATTTGTTTCATGGTGCAGTCCCTGTACACTGGAAATAATTATGCCGTTCCCTTACATTGGTAATAATGGTGCCTTTCCCTTACACTGGTAATATTTGTGTCTTTCTCTTACACTCGTAATATTTGTGTCTTTCTCTTACACTCGTAATAATTGTGCCTTTCCCTTACACTGGTAATAATTGTATCTTTCTCTTACACTGGTAAATAACTGTGTCTTTCTCTTACACTGGGGTATATAACAGTGCAGTTCTCTTACACTGGTAAATGTGTTTCATTTCTCCTGCAATAACTTGTATTCAATGCATGTAGTTTAAAGCCATGTTTTCTGTTCCATAGGCTTAGTAAGCAGATTTAATTGTGTAATTTCAAGTCTGCTGTTTGTGAGCTGAATCTTGTAATATCTTTTTTTTTTCTAAGATTTTTCAGTAGGGTTAAAGTGTATCCCTCTTTATCTATCATTTGTGCAAATAAAATAGTTCAAGCAGACTGTGGCAATGAAGGATCAAGGATCCACATAAATGAAATTGCTGTTTTGCTTAAACGACAATCGTCACAAAAGAACTTGGGTGATTTTGATAGAGACTGCAAAAGAACCTATAATTTGAGTTTGCAATATTTTATTTAACCCTTTGCGTGTCAGAGGGAAATGTGGTGTGTACCCCTTCTAGCACTCAATGGATTAAAATAGTTTTAATGGCATAGTAATGGTTACAGTTTGTTTTTTTTAATTGCATTCTGTGGGATTAGAGTGTGATTGATGTCTGTCACAGGGGCTGACCCTATTGACTTTTTTTTAGCTTCAGTTTGGTCACCATAGCAACTCTCCAATCATTCCTTCTCACTGTGATATTTGTCTACATCTGAGTTATGTAAATGCAAAACTGAATCTGATGATCATGGATGATTGGGCGTGATTGTAAAGAGTCAGTGAACATAAGCTGTAATGCCACATTACAGTGCATTTTGATTGTACAGACAACACACACCATACACTGCAGGAAGATTGTATAGTGGTTAGTGGACACATACACCACATGAAAAAAATACAGACAATTGTATAGAGGAATTAAATATGAATGGTATCATCCTCATTATGGTCCATTATGTGTTTGGGTGTGGTTAATGGAGGGGTGTGGCTAAGTGAGAGGCATGAGGTGGGGCAAAGGCGGGGCTAGGGGCTCCAGAGGTGGTTGTGCCTATGGGAGCCTGAGATATAAATCCAACCCTGAATGTGTTATAGGACCCACAGCTACCTCACTTCATGTACAATAGTTGAAAGGTCAAAATGGATGCCCCCAGGACTGCAACCTTCAAAACTCTATTATGTTATACTTAAATGTCTACATTCAGCAGGTTACAGAGGTGCACATTTGGAGCAAAGCAACTGATTTATAGAAGGAGAATTGTCATTTACGTTGAATTAAATGGGACTTTTAACCAAATAAATACTAAAGAGGATGGATTGTTTCACAATCTGGTAGAGCCCTGTCTAACATTTAAAGAGTAAACAGTCTATTTAAATCTGATGGAATTTACAGAATTTTTATTTCAACCCTATGGTGCAGATGTTTTCAGGGGTGTAACTAAGGGGGTGCAGAGGGTGCCAGGGCCCAGAATCCAAGGAAGACCCATCTGCCAGGGGGTCCAGTAGGTTCTGGTTATGCCTCTGTAAATCATTTTATGTTCAGGGGCCAACATTTTTTCTACCAGGACCCTACAATAACTAGTTATGTCAATGGTTGGTTTGCTCCCAAATTGTACCTCTTTAAACCGGAAGTGTCACTTTGTAACAAACAGGTGAATTTGAAAAGAAAACCACCCATATTTATTTTAGTCATTTTTAATTTCAAACAATAGTTTCTGGGATATTTGGCCTTATTTATTTTTCAGTTGATGCAGCTGAGCTAATACTTCCTGGTAGGAAGTGACAGTTGGTAATGTTTGAATTCTTCATGTATACCTGGAGGACTTGCACTAACTGACAAATAAATATATTTTAAACTACTGTTTTAAACTAAAAAAATTCCTAACATATATCTATAGCTTGCTTTTAAAAGCTCTTTTAAAATAATTATTCCAAATTGGCAGTTGCACTTGAACTTGACAAGTAAGGCCCAAGAATTTAACCCTTTGAGTGCCAGTGGGGTACGCAATGCATTGCAAAGAGTGATTCTGGAAAAATCCAACTGCACCATAGGATTGAAACAAAATAATATAAATTCCCAATGCATCAGAAATTTCTCCAACACTCAAGATTGAAAAGCTCCATTTACATCTATGGGCATTTTTATTTACTTCTTATAGTGCAGTTGATTTGCCCAAAAATTGATCGAGTTTTTCTAGGTACATCAGTGTCGCCTTTAGTTAAAATAATGAAAAAAAAGACAAACAAGAAAAAAAAAAACGTAATTTATGAAGCTGCATTCTATTGTCAGGCAAAAATCCCCAAAACGTTAGTATTATGAGGGTATATTTTCCCTATCATGCTAGATGGTTGTAGTAAGACCCCATTAACCCTTTGGGTACCAGCGGGGTATCTAGTATATCGGCTACCCCTCGGACACTCAATACTGCGGATTTTCATAAATTCTCCACTAGAAACATTTTGTTATCTAATCAGAAATTATGTTCTTATTATAAAATCTTAAATCATTATGTATAAAATCATTATGTATAGTTTTTGATCTTTATTCCAGTTCCATTTGGATTTCTTTGTATGCTGATTCTCTTTGAGAGCTGAACTCTGTATTCCCGCTCCAGTGATATTGATTTGATTTGTCTGTGAACTTAAAAACCCTCATGAGTCAAGTGCCCTACTTTTGTTTATCTACATTTATTTTGTACTAATAGACAGTGCATGTGTACCTGTAAATATATATGGCTGCGCACTGGTATTCGGGCTCTAAAAGAAGTGGGAGCAACTGGATAATGCTGGTCTCTCACAATAGAAAGGGCACACAAGGATAGCTGCAGGAACAGCATGGCTTGTAACCCATCACTTGCAGCCAGGCCCTTCGCGTTGTCTTGGGCCCTAGGCATTAGATGAGATTGCCATAGTGGATGATTCGGCACTACAGGAATGACATTTGTTACTATCCACCAACATGAACATTATACTGTCTAATATCCAGGAAATCTGGCACTGCTGTCAGGCCCTCCTCAGTCTTTGGGTGCCATATGGTTATCCAATTCATTACAAAGCAATTCGTTGGACACCTCTATGGCAATCAATGGATTAAAGTGAAGTTGTCATGTAATCATTACTTAATATATGTTTTAATATAGCCTAATGTTTATAAAACATTTGCATATACATTTACATGTCTGAAACATCAAGCAATCTTTATATGTATTTTGAATCTAAAATGTAATTGCACTATGTAGCCTTATTTGCATATTGTGGCATGGAATTCTGGGAATGAAATGGAAACATTCTCTATAGGAGTTGTGTTTTCTGATCTGTTTTAGACAAGGGAATGTACACATAAGTGCATTATATAGGGACTGCATTCTGTAAAGAGATTGTTTGTTTACTCAGAATAAATAAATTAAATTGATAATCCAATAATATAAAAAGCCAGATGTATGTTTGTCCAGGCACGTGCACACATAGACAACAAGGGGGGCTTGAGCACCTGTCCTTTTTGTCCAAAGTGCCCTTGTGCCCTTTTAACAAAAAAAATATAATATTAACAATTATGAGAAGTGCCCGTTTTTTCATTTGAGCCCCTGCCCCCCAAAATGTCTGTGCACGTCCCTGTGTTTGTCCAGTGCAGTCATGTTCAGTAGAGACTGACAGAACACAAGCCTGAGGCAACAGCTCCCTCTAGCAGTGACAACAGGTGAAGCTATGCGAATTGGTATTTCAGAAGGGGTATTTAAAGGGAAGTAAAAGTGTCACCGTGACTGCAAGTGCAGATGGAAAGAGCAGCCCTGTCTTACATCAGGAGAAGAGGAGTGAGGGGCATAAGGGCTGTGTGGGAGGTAGCATCTCTGGCACTGGAGCAGAGAGCACCCATGGCAGGACTCAAGATGCCGAGGGAAAGAGCAGCCCTATTACACTGGTGCAATGGATCACATCAGAAGAGGAGTGAGAGGCATAAGGGCCGGGTGGGAGAGAGCATTTGTGGCACTGGAGCAGAGAGCACCCGTGGCGTCACTCCAAACTCCGAGGGAGAGAGCAGCCCTGTCACACCGGTGCAACTGCTCAGGTCAGGAGAAGAGGTGTGAGGGGCATAAGGGTCGGGTGGGAGAGAGCATCTGTGGCACCAGAGCAGAGAGCACCTGTGGCACAGTGTTGGAACGGGTCAGCTCAGGAGAAGAGGGGGGGCATAATGGAAGGAAGGAACCCAATATGAAGGTTATTAAAAAAATCTTTATAGTTAAAAATCATTATAGTTACCACAGTCAGGGTCAGGAGTGTTTAGAAATTGTAATTTTTTAACAGGTGATTAGGCGATAGCGTATCTTCTGTCTGTGTAACGGCAGGTACCAACTGCTATTTAAACGGGTAAATAACGACAGGTGTACTACTGCAGAACTACACCTCCCAGCATTCTTTGCAATCTGGCCTATTATATTATTGGATATTTCTTGGTATGTATTATATCAATTAATTCTTCATGTACGTTTTAAACTTTATTTTACTTTATATTATGATCTCTTGTCTACTTTAATGTTTATATTTTTAATTCTTTATTTTGAAAAAAATAAAAAAATGTTTTTTTTCTACTTACATAAATTACATTAACCCCTTAACAACAGCTGCATGTCGTTCAGGGAGTCCGGAAGCGGAATGAAGAAAAAAAATTGCTCAGTGGTCCTTAACTGACCACGGCGTTCTGATCGGCCGGTCGTTAAGGGGTTAAAATATACCACATAATATATTAACATAACACTAAAATTTATTTTACACACTTTGGCCCATGCACACAGGCTTTTACACTAATACTGAAATATTTAACCAGATCTAAATATATTTAATACATATTCTTTTCTTAAAGGGATAGTAATGTTTAACTTTAACATCCTTTGATATTTTATGTTTTAAAAAAGAATTGCATTGATGCAAGTCCTGTCTCTCAAACTTTTATAGTTTGCAAGATATAGAGCTGGATTCTCTTACAGGTGCTAAGTCTCTGCTTTTATTTGCAGGTTTCCCCATAGACTTCAATAGGAAAATGTTTGACAAATTGGGTGTTAACATTTATCTCCTGTAATAGAATCCAGCCCCAGGTCGTTTCAAAGTCAGCGCTCTAGCTGAGAGCAAGAGATTTCAGTCATTTGACTGGCCAGCAGCTCTTCAGCAGAACTGAAATAGCACTGCTTAGAAATAAATACTTAATTGGAATGGTCTACAAGGTGTGCCTGGCTTGCAAGCACACTTTGTAGACCGTTCCAATGAAGTACTTATTTCTATATAGCGCTATTTCAGCTCTGCTAAAGAGCCACCAGCCGGTCAAATGACTGGAATCTCCTACTGTCAGCTAGAGTGCTGCCTTCTGTGAAATGGCCTAGGGCTATTGCAGGTGCTAAATGTTAATCCTCGTTTTATCAAACATTTTCCTATTGAAGTGTATGGGAAAACTGGTAATAAAAGCAGTGATAAAATGATAGAATCCAGCCCCTGCAGGGGGGAACTTTAGCCGGTTATGGGCTACATTCTATTACTGGTGCTAATTGTATCTCTGCTTTTATCTCCAATTTTCCCCATAGACTTTAATAGGAAAATGTTTAATAAAACAGGTGTTAACATTTAGCACATGCAATAGATTCTAGCCCTATATCTCTCAAACTATAAAGGTTTGAGAGACAGGACTTACATCAATGTAATTCTTTTTTTAATACCTGCAGTATCAAAGGATGTTAAAATTAAATACTACTGTCCCTTTAAAAGTAAGCACATGCATTCAGTTTCATTAGATTTTGACCAGTCTCATTTTGTCATAATTTGGTGAGATACTGCAGCCCATATGTGACTTTAAGCTTTTACCAGTGGGAATAGTCTTGGTAAATTCCCAGGGAGCCTTGGAACCCAAAACACCTCCTGTCAGTTGTTTAACAGTGTAAGAAAACTAAACTCATCAGCTGTAACACAACCCAAAAGTATTTAGCTTTCAGCCACAGACTTCCGGGTTGTATGTGCAGTCAATATAGACACTATGTGTTGGGCTTCCAAGCCACATACAGGGTTCATGGTGAGTGGCACTGCTCAGGACAGAAACACTGTCCTGCACAAAGCAGCATTAATACACAGTGAAAGCATCAGGGCTGTCCTTTCAGAACCTAGGTCTGCTAGTTGTGGCTCCTCTGATGTGCTGCTGGTGTGTCTCCCAATCAGACCATAGTTGTTCTTCAGATTTAATTGAAGATAAGCATAGATGGGATCCCACTTTCCCCCTGCTCATATGCTTTCCACAGACACAACCGACACAGCATATTTAGCTTTTGGATCATGAGTGAAGAATCTCCATACAGGAGATTTCACAGACTGATTACAGGGGTTAGATTTTGTAATAGTACTTCAGTAGGTGTCAGTGATGCTGCTATTTGAACTACAGCAGAAAGTCTAGGCATATGGTAGTTGATGATCTATGTCACTGCTTAGTGAGTGTGACTGGGAGGGTGCTGAACTTGGGAACAGTGACGATGCTGCTACTGCAACTGATGATGATAACCAAGATGATAACTGCATTTTTTTTTTTGCTTGTCAAGTATCAGACTTTCCAGTTGATCTCTGAAACAGTTTATACACAGTCATTTTGCTCCTTGGCAGTGGTGAAAGATTTAGCCCTCTCCTTTTCAGTTGATTTCCTGCCATATCACCATTGCTTTTACCTTCTACTACTTCTGTATCAGAATAATGGGAGGACAGTGGAGGGATATATTCTACATCATCATAAATATTTAGGTCAGTGGCTCGCAACCAGGTTGCCAATGCACTTGGGTGTTCCCCAGATCCTATTTAGGGTGTCCCTTTTTTTCTGAAATTACATGAAAAAATTCAATGTTGAGTTTTAAATATATTTTTTATGGACGTTGTTAAGCAGAGTATGCTTGTTATACTGATTGTGAAACCTAAGAATAATATTATATTTATCCATTTATAGATGGCATATACAATTTTGGGGTTGCCACAAAAATTGACAACTGTGTGTTTGAGGTGCCGTGAGAAAAAAAATATTGAGAACCACTTAATTGGTCATCATCAGCATTATCTGCTTCCTTCCCAATACGTTCATATTCTTCTAGGTTTTTGAATTGTGAGAATGTTTATTTTTACTTTCTCCCTTAGGGATATTTGTAAAAGATTGCCCACTAGTTTGTGGCAGGGTGTTACTCTCACTGTCTGATGCAGCAGTTGGTCTCACAGCTAAATCATTCTTTGCTATTCCAACAATACTTGAAGTGACTCATAATCATTTTAAGTGTGGTACGAAGGGCTAGTACTACAATTGGTCATAATGGAATGTTGCGTGTAACTTACAAACAGCCTCTTGAGGAGACAGACATCATCATCATTTATTGCAATAGCTGCAGCAACCATGGTCACAATTAGTTTTTGTAGTATAACTTTTCCCATGCCCCAGCTCATAGCACATTTGGGGGACAAAATTAAAGTACATAACCGAGCTGTTAATGCGTGAAGTAGGGTTTTGTTCATCTGAAAATAATGTATGGTGTATATCTCTGTCTCTAATATCTGTCAAAGGAACTCCTGCCTGACTCTGTCACCTGTCAGTAAAAACAGTGTATTAAGCTGTCCTTGACTGTCACATAGCCACACTCCCTGCAACAGCAAGTAACTTCAGCCCCTCTCATTGGCTTAATTTGCTACCTGCCACATAGCTACTTTCAACAGTTCAACAGCAACTTTCTCTTCTAACTTGACTGCACTGTTTATTTCTATAGTACAGTATAGGAGGATGGACCTGTTAGCTTCAGAATCATCAGCTTGCAATAAATGAGAAATAATGCCACACAGCTGTGCGTGCAGCACCACCTGTTAGAATGAATGTTTGTCTCTTTAAATCTATTCCTTTAAAACAAATGGTCTTGACACTCTTTCCCTCTAGCTCTGTAACATTAATCTCTGGCATGTTCTAAATTCCTTGACTTTAGTATCCAAAATAGATCACTGAAATGTGTGAATGTAAAATTTTCTGACAACTGTAACTACCTATTGTGTCAAACATGGCCTCTGCATTCCTACTCTTTAGGTAGGTTTATCAAATTAAGATATGCATATAGCTTAAACACATGTTTACTATAAATTTTTATAGCCATAATATATTCACATAACCTAATACAATTGTACAGCGCTGTGGAATTAGTTTGCGCTATATAAATAAAGAATTATAATAATACTGTAGCAGTTCTCTGAGAATAACAGAAATATGCTATGCTCACTGTTAGATGGTAAATAGAGCCTCAGCAGATAGCACTTAGGTGTAGTTCCTGTTCTCCATTTCCAGTGGTGTAACTAAGATTTAAATCTGAAGTCTCCTCACTTGTCTTAGTGGAGAACAGTGATGCAAGTGGATATCCTGGAACCTCTCCCATCTCTTGGAGGGTACGCTTACACCTACCCCTGTCCTTGTCGAATAGTGGATTTACTGCAGGCAGAGGTATATTGTGAATATAGAAGTCCTCCCCTGTTCTAAGTAGGTGTACTTAGGTGTAGTTGGCGTCAGGACTCAAAATTTCCACTCGCCACTAGCCAATGGCGAGTAGAAAATCAGCCCTGGTGGGTATGTTATGGCTTGCAGTGGCGAGTAACTTTTCAGGTCTGGCTAGTAGCAAAGGACTGCAACTTTTAAGCCCTGGCTGGCGTAATTCTTTGCTGATAATGTGATGAAGGGGGATCCCCACAATTTGTTGGAGGAACAAAAAGGATATAATATATCCTGCCTCTCCACTCCTCTCCTTTTAAAGTGATATAGTTCAGGCAGAAGTCTCTAACAGATTTCTGGAAGGCTTTCCTGTTTTTATGAAACTGAGCACTGATCCCTGCACCTTTCCTCTGAGATGTGCTCAAACATCTGCTACCAGAGGAGGCACCCCACTTTTCAAGCAGTATACATTTTGTCAAGATGAATGTCTGCATAGTGAAGCAGTGGATGCCAGAGGAGACCCCCCTCTTGGAGAAGCAGCAGATGCTTCACCATGCAGACACCTAGCTTAACTAAGCATCCGCTGCTTCACCAAGTGGGAGGGTCTTCTCTCAGAAGATGGGTGCAGATGTCAGTGTGGATTTTCATGCAACTTATTGACACCAGAACCAGATGCATGTCCCCAGAGGTTTGGGTTTTTAAAAACAAAGGAGGTATGTTGATGTGTCATGAATCATTTGCCAGTCTAATCTGATTGCTTTCCTTCTATGTCTAGTAATTTTAACCCCTTAATCACCAGAGAGGTCTGAACAATGCATTGCAAATTATTGCATTGCAAACCTCTCTGGTCCTTAAGAGTTAAATGCACATAATTGACTTGTGATCCAGTTTATGGGCTTTTGAGAGCACGTGGTGAGTCTTGAAGGCGCAGTGTATCTATTAACAATTTATCTGAATGGTGCATTGGCAAGCACATTTCTGGGTTTGTGTAGCAACTGACCATGCAGTTTAGGCACCTATTTAAACATCTACTTGGTTTTTGGTCCGTGTGATAAAGAATCTCAATTGACATTCCCGTTGAGACCTTTGTTTGCTCTACTTAACCCTGCCTGTACTACGTCCATTCTGTCCTTTTTGGTTTGCCTTCTGACCTCACTGGTATTCAGCGGTGTACTCATCCTGATCTGAACATCTTTATTCTACAGGTAGGGTACACCTGTGGCTGACAGCAAACTAAAGCTAGAAGCAACCTTATGTCCCCTAGCAGCTGAAACCTCATCTTTATTTGTCTTGTTTGGCCTAAGTTGCTGGCAATCTGTCATCAGGATTCAGTACTCCACCTACATCATGACAAAGGTGAGACTGCAGGGAAACACTCATTTGCTTCGGTGACACACTGGGGCTTCCTTCAAATGTTCCCTTCAGAATACTTGGAAAAGCATTGAAAGACTAGAATGATCCAGAAAAGCCCCAATACAGAATCCCAAGATGTCCTGAACTTAAAAATTAGATTGTTATTGAAATTTCAACCTTGTTGTTGTAACATATGTGCTGTAACCCTTGGCATGCCTCAGCAGTATAGTAATCAAGGAAGTGAAATATGATTAAGCTAATTAGTCCCAACTTACAGATAAGCATACCAGGTATCTATAATGCATATTCTGAATTTTGTTTTACGTTAACTGCAGAGCTACAAGGTCAATACACCACAGATGGGGTTGCAAGATACTGGAATTCAACAGTGTTTACATTCACAACATTGTTTACTATTGTAATCCTGACTTCCTTATATACAAGTATATTCAATGCCTGTGCATTAGAAACATCAGTAGGTAAAATCTGGTTCCTGATCACTGAAATTTGGATTCTTCATCAACCACAAGTTGTTAAAGTAGGAATTGTTTGATTAGGAGCTCAAGTAGCACCAGAAATCCTGTTCAGCTAATAATTGTTGAACTGGCCTTTTATAATGATGTTCTCTGTGTCATTTTACTGTGAACCAGTGAATCCAGAAGTGTTGTCCTGAGAAGACAGGACTGTGTAACATGATGGTTCAAGTAAAAAAAAGCTTACAGTCAGATTCAGATTGAAAGAATTCTAGACCTATTTATGTCTTCCTCTAGATCCAGGGTAGCATTCTAGCTGTTTAGACTAAAACTCCCATCACCCACAACTGTGCTTTGACTGGTCTCCAAGTGCTGGAGAACCAAAGGTTTCCTATCTCTGCTCTAGATCAACAAAGGAGCTCTGGACAGGGCTGATAGTATTGGACTCATGTCTTTTTCTTATAAGCTAACACTGCAATGTACTGCTTCTTTGGTGACTTCTAGTGATGAGCGAGCACCCCAATGCTCGGGTGTTCGGGTGCTCTGACCGAGCACCCCCTGAGGCTCGAGTGCTCGGCCGAACACCCGAGCCCCATTGAAGTCAATGGGAGGACTCGAGCATTACACCAGGCACCCCCTGCTCTGATGAGGGGAGGGTGCCTGGTCCATAGGAAAAGGGCAGAAAATGATGGAAACACCACAGAAATGGTTCAGGGACAGCATAGGGAGGATGTCTGGATGCATCTTGGACTCCAACATCGCTGCTGGGAACGATCTTTCGCCCGTAGTACGCCATTTTTACAGACTGACCATAAAACACACAAAAAGGAAAATAAAAACGACTTTAGGCGAAAAATTTTTACCAAACAATATTTGCTGTATATTTACTTGTATATCATCTGCAAATTATCCCAAAAATTTCCTTGATTTTCGGAAGTGAGGCCATGATTAAGAGGGAAACGTGCGCAGAGGCAAATTCTCCCAAAAATTTCCTTGATTTTCAGAACTGAGGCCATGATTAAGAGGGAAACGTGCACAGAGGCAAATTCTCCCAAAAATTTCCTTGATTTTATTGAACTGAGGCCATGATTAAGAGGGAAACGTGCGCTGAGCCGACCATCTAAAACATTATGGGTGAGGGTCTGCTGCAGAGCTGACCATCCTAAACATTATATGCGAAGGCCCGCTAGTGAGCTGACGCTATAAAACATTATATGAGAGGGCCCGCTAGAGAGCTGACCCAATAAAACATTATATGAGAAGGCCCGCTGGTGAGCTGACCTATATAAAAATTGGCAAACAGGGCCCGCTGGTGAGCTGGCCCTATATAAAAATTATATCACAGGGCCCGCTGGTGAGCTGGCCCTATATAAAAATTATAGCACAGGGCATATGGAAGAGGAGGAGGAGGATGAGAAGATTAAGAGTCAACCATATACCCGTTTTTTGGGTGGAAGGGGTGAATGGGAATACAGAGTATTCACATCATTGTAAATAACATATATAAAGTGAGTTTATGTTCCCCCGGGGCTTTCCTCCAGTGGAGTGGAGAAGTCAGGGGAAATCCAGGCCTTGTTCATTTTTATAAGTGTCAACCTATCAGCATTGTCGGTGGAAAGGCGGATACGCTTATCTGTTATGATGCCACCAGCAGCACTAAATACCCGCTCAGACAGAACGCTGGCGGCAGGGCAGGCCAGCACCTCCAAGGCGTAGAGTGCCAGTTCATACCACGTGTCCAGCTTGGACACCCAGTAGTTGTAAGGCACAGAGGGATCATTGAGGACGCTGACACGGTCTGCTACGTACTCCTTCACCATCTTCAAAAACTTTTCCCTCCTTGTGACACTAGGCTGCGCATCAGGGTGAGGGTGCTGGCGGGGTGTCATGAAGGTGTCCCACGCCTTGGAGAGTGTTGCCCTGCCTTTGTCGGAACTGCTGTGTGCTCCCCTTTTCTCCCCTTCTCGGTTGGCCAAGGTAGCACGTACTCTGCCGCCAGCGTTGTCAGATGGAAAATTTTGGAGCAATTTTTCGACAAGAACCTTCTGGTATTGCAACATTTTGCTTGTCCTCTCCACCGGAGGAATGAGAGATGAGAAATTCTCTTTGTAGCGGGGGTCCAGAAGGGTGAACACCCAGTAATCCGTGTTGTCTAAAATGCGTACAACGCGTGGGTCACGGGAAAGGCAGCCTAACATAAAGTCAGCCATGTGTGCCAGAGTACCAACAGTCAAGATTTCGCTGTCCTCACCAGGAGGATGACTCTCAATCTCCTCATCCTCTTCCTCCTCTTCTGCCCACCCACGCTGAAGAGATGGAACTAAAGTTCCATGGCTACCCTCTGTAGCGGAGGCAACCGTGTCTTCCTCCTCCTCCTCCTCCTCCTCCTCCGCCTCCTCCAATTGTCGCTGAGAAGACGAAGTGAGGGTGCTCTGGCTATCACCTTGTGTAAGCTCTTCCTCCCCCATTTCCACCTCTTCCACATGCAAAGCGTCGGTTTTAATTGTGAGCAGCGAGCGTTTCAGTAGACACAGAAGTGGGATGGTTACACTGATAATAGCGTTATCGCCGCTCACCATCTGTGTCGATTCCTCAAAATTGCGTAAAACCTCACAGAGGTCTGACATCCATTCCCACTCCTCACTTCTGATTACAGGAAGTTGAACGGAGAGGCGACGACCGTGTAACAGCTGGTACTCCACTACTGCCCTCTGCTGCTCACAAAGCCGGGCCAACATGTGGAAGGTGGAGTTCCAGCGCGTGCTCACGTCACACAGCAGCCGGTGAGCTGGCAATTGTAAGCGCTGCTGCAGCTTCAACAGGCCGGCTGAAGCTGTTGATGACTTACGGAAATGTGCACACACGCGGCGCACCTTGGTCAAGAGATCATGCACATCGGGGTAGGTTTTTAGAAATCGCTGCACCACTAAATTAAATACATGCGCTAGGCATGGTACGTGTGTGAGCTTGCCGAGCTCCAAAGCCGCCACCAAGTTACGCCCATTATCACACACAACCATGCCTGGTTGCAGGTTGAGTGGCGAGAGCCACTGCTCGGTCTGGTGACTAATCCCCTGCAACAGCTCTGAGGCCGTGTGCTGTTTGTCCCCAAGGCAGATCAGCTTCAGCACGGCCTGTTGACGCTTCCCCACTGCAGTGCTACACTGCTTCCAGCTACTGGCTGATGGGGGAGTGGCGGTGTGTGTAGAGAATTCGGAGGTGGAAACGGAGGAGGAGGAGCCAATAACGTAGGTGCTGGTGGAAACCCTGATGGAGGTAGGGCCCGCAATCCTCGGCGTGGGTAGCACCCGTGCCATCCCAGGGTCCGAGTCGCTCCCAGCCTCCACGACATTCACCCAGTGTGCCGTCAGGGAAATGTAGCGTCCCTGGCCACAAGCACTTGTCCATGTGTCAGTCGTTAAGTGGACCTTCCCAGTAACTGCGTTGGTCAGGGCACGGGTGATGTTACGGGACACATGGTGGTGTAATGCGGGGATGGCACACCGGGAAAAGTAGTGGCGGCTGGGGACCACGTACCGAGGGACAGCTGCTGCCATCAGGCTGCGGAAGGACTCAGTGTCCACAAGCCTAAATGGCAGCATTTCGATGGCCAGTAATTTTGAAAGGTGTGAGGTTAGTGCTATGGCCTGTGGGTGGGTGGCTGGGTACTTTCTCTTGCGCTCAAATGCCTGGGGTAACGACATTTGGACGCTGTGCTGGGACAGGGAAGTGGATGTGGTCGCTGATGGTGCTTCAGATGCTACAGGTGCAGGGCGGGAGGTATGCGGGCCTGCGCCTTCGACAGGCGATTGGCCGGCACCGAAAACAGGGGAAGAGGAGGCAGTGGTGTGGCCTGCAGACACAGATGGGCGATCCAGGCGTTCCTCCCACTTACTACGGTGCTTGGATGCCATGTGTCGGATCATGCTGGTGGTGGTGAGGTTTCTAGTGTTCATGCCTCGGCTCATTCTGGTGTGGCACAGGTTGCAAACTACAATTCTTTTGTCGTCCGCACTTTCCTTAAAAAAACGCCATACCGCGGAACACCTACCCCTTGGCAAGGTAGATTTACGCAAGGGGGTGCTCCGTGGAACATTTGCGGGCCGGTTTGGTGCGGTCCGCCTTCTTTCTGTAGCCACACCACTGCCTCTTCCAGCCTGTTGCGGTGCTGCAGATGGCTCACCCTCAGGACTGCTGTCATCGCTCGGCTCTACACCTTCCCAGGTGGGGTCAGTCACCTCATCGTCCACCAAGTCCTCCTCCACTTCCTCACTCTGATCATCCTCCTCAAGTCTTGATCCCACCACATACTCAGTCATTGACAACTGTATAACATTCTCCTCAACAAGGTCTTGAGACGGAAATAGTGGTTGATTTAATGGCAACTGTGTCTCATCATCATCATCATCATCATCCACTACTTCCTTTGACCTTAAATGCCGTTCACATCTGTCATCTTCTTGTGATTGGGTAGCCTCTAGAGGTTGTGAATCAGGGCACAAGATGTCATGTTCCTCTGCAAGCGTGCTTGGAGAGAGGGTCAAATGAAGGATTGGTGATGAGACGAGCTCCTCACTATATCCCAGTGTGGGATCACTTCTTTGACCAGACCGTGTATGGTGGGAGGAAGGATGATCAGAGTGAGGATTATGTTGACCAGACTCTTGGCTACTGAGAGTGGACTTGGTGGAAGACAGGGTGGTGCTTAACCGACTGGAAGCAGTATCAGCTGTCATCCAACCGACCACCTGTTCGCAGTGGTCGGACCTCGAGAGTGATGTCCTGCGACGCCCTGTAAAATTACACATGAAGCTAGGTATGGTGGATGTCTTTCTTTCTTGTGCTCTGGCACCAGGCACAGTTTCTCCGCGTCCTGACCCGCGCCCTGAACTTTCAGGATCACGTCCACTTCCCCGTCCCTTTTTACCCGCCTTCTTCATCTTACACAGAATATGTGACTTTTATATTTGAGTTTGAAAACTTAACAGTATTTCTTATTATTCTGCAACTCTGCAGAGTACACAGAATAGGCTGCTAAACTGCGGTGAAACACACTGAATGGAATATGTGACTTTAATATTTGAGTTTGAAAACTTAACAGTATTTCTTATTATTCTGCAACTCTGCAGAGTACACAGAATAGGCTGCTAAACTGCGGTGAAACACACTGAATGGAATATGTGAGTTTAATATTTGAGTTTGAAAACTTAACAGTATTTCTTATTATTCTGCAACTGTACAGAGTACACAGAATAGGCTGTTAAACGGCGGTGAAACACACTGAATGGAATATGTGACTTTAATATTTGAGTTTGAAAACTTAACAGTATTTCTTATTATTCTGCAACTGTACAGAGTACACAGAATAGGCTGCTAAACTGCGGTGAAACACACTGAATGGAATATGTGACTTTAATATTTGAGTTTGAAAACTTAACAGTATTTCTTATTATTCTGCAACTCTGCAGAGTACACAGAATAGGCTGCTAAACTGCGGTGAAACACACTGAATGGAATATGTGAGTTTAATATTTGAGTTTGAAAACTTAACAGTATTTCTTATTATTCTGCAACTGTACAGAGTACACAGAATAGGCTGTTAAACGGCGGTGAAACACACTGAATGGAATATGTGAGTTTAATATTTGAGTTTGAAAACTTAACAGTATTTCTTATTATTCTGCAACTCTGCACAGTACACAGAATAGGCTGCTAAACGGCGGTGAAACACACTGAATGGAATATGTGACTTTGATATTTTAGTTTGAAGACTTAACAGTACTTCTTCCTATTCTGCAACTCTGCACAGTACACAGAATAGGCTGCTAAACTGCGGCGAAGCACACTGAATGGAATATGTGACTTTGATATTTTAGTTTGAAGACTTAACAGTATTTCTTCCTATTCTGCAACTCTGCACAGTACACAGAATGTGCTGCTAAACTGCGGCGAAGCACACTGAATGGAATATGTGACTTTGATATTTTAGTTTGAAGACTTAACAGTATTTCTTCCTATTCTGCAACTCTGCACAGTACTCAGAATGTGCTGCTAAACTGCGGCGACGCACACTGAATGGAATACGTGACTTTGATATTTTAGTTTGAAGACTTAACAGAATGTGCTCTAATCTGCAACTTTGCACACTAAACAGAATGTGCTCTAATCTGCAACTTTGCACACTAAACAGAATGTGCTCTAATCTGCAACTTTGCACACTAAACAGAATGTGCTCTAATCTGCAACTGTGCACACTAAACAGAATGTGCTCTAATCTGCAACTTTTCACACTAAACAGAATATTTTTTTTTTTTTTTTTTTTGTTTTTTTCCCCCCACACACAATATAACCTGCTGCCCCCACACACAGTAGTCCTAAAAAGGACTTTTGGTTCTTTTTTGTCACAATTTTTTTTTTTCCTCCCTACACTGCCTTTCCCTTCCTATCCTCAGCTCTCCCTGGCTCAGACTGAGCCGAACTCGATGGTCAGGTGCTATACAGCACCTGACCACGGGTTCTGGCCAGCCAATCAGTGTAATGCCAGCAGCCAACATGGCTGCTGGCATTACACCGATGTCAGAGCCTCCCTGCACGTTTATTGGCTGCGCAGCAGCCGCAAAACGTGCGGGGAGGAGACCCGAACATGGCGGGCGAGCACATGCGGTACTCGTACGAGTACCGCCATGTGCCGAGCAGAGCGATGCTCGAGCCGATCCGAGCATCGGCCGAGCATGCTCGCTCAACACTAGTGACTTCCCTTAATCTTTTTCTATATATGTATTAAAGAATAATACAAAAAAATATTAATAGATAGATGTCATACAATTGCAGCAAAATAAACTGCATTGTATATTTCCTTTCACAGGAATTTTTTATTGCATCTGTCTCAGTGTACAAGCCTATATATCTGTTTATATGAGGTGTGAAGATAAATGCCATCATTTGGTATGCTATTAAGTTGCCTTTTCTCTGCAAGAATCCTTTGAGTTCTATCCAAGCGAATGTAATAACTCCCAAAGTGAGAAGAATTCAAACAGAAATTCTGAAAACTTAGTATCATTTTAATAAGCTCCATGGATAATGCACAAAGAGCTCCAGTTTTATTGTATCTGCAACATGATCTTGAACTGAAGACGAGCAAGTCCCAGCCATTCAGTTAGTTTCTGTTTCAATAACTATTTTGATGTGCTGCTTAAGAGATCGACATAATTATTTGCTTTTGTTATTTTATTGTCTTTATTGGCATGTATTGTTTCAGTAATCTGTGCATATATTTTTGTTAATTTTCCCTTAAAGGACCAGTAACACATTTATTGGAAAAACAAAAGATGTTATAGTGTGTTTCTTGCTACTCTCACTGCTGAGAGATGTGTCATTAGGCTGACCATACCTCCCCTTTAAAAAGGGACACACATGAAAAATGCATACTACAGGGTTGCTTTGATTTTGGTGCACTCCTGAAATATGCCTATTTCCTATGTGTCCCTTTTTAAAGGTGAGGAATGGTCAGCCTATGTGTCCTCAAATGTTATTTTAACTCAACTTGGGTTTATTTTGTTTTTGTATATTAAACGATTGCCAACAGTTACAGTTAAAACAAAAATAACACATTTGAACTTCATCATTATATGTAGTAAAAAAGTTAATGTATAAATCAGGGCTCCAGCGATACTGCTGTATGGCAAAATTGAAAGTACAGTAAAACCCCAATTAAACCAAACAAATAAAGATGCCAAATGAAATAAATTAAAAACAAAATATAGTATTATAGTCAATCAGCACTTCAAACGAGACTCTTATATGCATGGAATAGTTCTAGATAACAAAGAAAAACTTGATAGAAAAACATTACCAGTGAAATGAGGGAGAATAATAAGATTGGGAATAGGTGATATTATGAATCAGAAGGTTTGGTGAAGAATATTCTGATGTATGATGAAGTGATGAAAAGAAAAACAAAATACTCAGGTAGACTCTTCTCTTTGCAGATAGATTAGCATTTAATCAGCCTTATCCACTTAAAAACAAATATAGTCCACAGCAACTGAAAAGAACAATGCAAAAAGGGATAATATACAGTTAGGGAAAAAATAATTTGGTCTCCTGTTGATTTTGTACGTTTGCCCACTGACAAAGAAATGATCGGTCTATAATTTTAATGGTAAGTTTATTTGAACAGTGAGAGACAGAAAAATCCAGAAAAATGCATTTCAAAAAAATTGATTTGCATCTAACTGAGTGAAATAAGTATTTGACCCCTTTGCAAAACAGTACTTGGTGGCAAAACGCTTGTTGGCAATCACAGAGGTCAGACGTTTCTTGTAGTTGGCCACCAGGTTTACACACATCTCAGGGGAGATTTTGTCCCACTCCTCTTTGCAGATCCTTTCCAAGTCATTAATGGTTCGAGGTTGACGTATGGCAACTCAAAACATCAGCTCTCTCCACAGATTTTCTATGGGATTAAGGTCTGGAGACTGGCTAGGCCACTCCAGGACCTTAATGTGCTTCTTCTTGAGCCACTCCTTTGTTGCCTTGGCCGTGTGTTTTGGGTCATTGTCATGCTGGAATACCCATCCACGACCCATTATCAATGCCCTGGCTGAGGAAAGGAGGTTTTCTCCAAGATTTGACGGTACATGGCCCTGTCCATCGTCCCTTTGATGTGGTGAAGTTGCCCTGTCCCCTTAGCAGAAAAACAACCCCAAAGCATAATGTTTCCACCTCCATGTTTGACGGTGGGGATGGTGTTCTTGGGTTCATAGGCAGCATTCCTACTCCTACAAACACGGTGAGTTGAGTTGATGCTAAAGAGCTCGATTTTGGTCTCATCTGACCACAACGCTTTCACCCAGTTCTCCTCTGAATCATTCAGATATTCATTGGCAAACTTCAGACGGTCCTGTACATGTGCTTTCTTGAGCAGGGGACCTTGCCGGTGCTGCAGGATTTCAGTCCTTCACGATGTTGTATGTTACCAATTGTTTTCTTGGTGACTATGGTCCCAGCTGCCTTGAGATCATTGACAAGATCCTCCTTTGTAGTTCTGGGCTGATTCCTCACCATTCACATGATCATTGAAACCACGAGGTGAGATCTTGCATGGAGCCCCAGACCGAGTGAGATTGACAGTTATTTTGTGTTTCTTCCATTTGCGAATAATCGCGCCAACTGTTGTCACCTTCTCACCAAGGTGCTTGGAGAGGGTCTTGTAGCTCATTCCAGCCTTGTTTAGGCTTACAATCTTGTTCCTGACATCCTTGGACAGCTCTTTGGTCTTGGCCATGGTGGAGAGTTTGGAATCTGATTGACTGATTGCTTCTGTGGACAGTGTCTTTTATACAGGTAACAAGCTGAGATTAGAAGCACTCCCTTTAAGAGAGTGATCCTAATCTCAGCTTGTTACCTGTATAAAAGACACCTGGGAGCCAGAAATCTTGCTGATTGATAGGAGGTCAAATACTTATTTCACTCAGTAAAATGCAAATCAATTTATAACTTTTTGAAATGTGTTTTTCAAGATTTTTTTGTTGTTGTTCTGTCTCTCGCTGTTCAAGTAAACCTACCATTAAAATTATAGACTGATCATTTCTTTGTCAGTGGGCAAACATACAAAATCAGTAGGGGATCAAATAATTTTTTCCCTCACTGTAGCTAATCTGAGTGTAGCAATTTAATGAAAAAGGATTGAAAAGGTAAAAAATATATTGTACTCACGTGTGCCTTGCTTGAGTGTTATGCATCTCAAGGGTCCATTACCTTTCATCCAAAATGTACTTTATCCTCATTTTTCTGCAAACTGAAGCACCAGGATCCACGCTGGTCCTTAGAGATACTGCAGCAAACTATAATGTTCCAGTGACCATCATACTCTGTCCAAAATGAACAGTTCTTCAAAATAAAGTTAATGGTGTATGTAGAGATGCTATCCTGTAATGAGATTTCAGATGCCTTGTGTCAAGGTTCGGACAATGCCATCCTCTCAAATGAGTGGATACTTGGAGGCAGAGAGGAGGAAACCCCCAAGGGGTGTGGAAAGGACCTGGTCCTTTAGTGAGTAAAAGAACAAAGTCCCTAATGCTTTTTCACAGAGAAACATTCTGCTTCTTCAGGGGTCATTGAAAACAGCCTTTTAAATTTTATGCCATATATAGACTCCATGAAAGGCACAATCAATATTAATAATCAACAAAACAATGAGTTTCAATAAAAAATCATATAAAAATGATCAGCTTGAGGGGGGGTGTGGCTAGCAGTTCAACAGCATGGTAGCACACTGACAGAGCTCCTGGCCCATATCCTCGATTTGAAGAACTAAATGCCCTGATTTATGTTTGTACCCCTTCTACTAGTTGAGCCTGGAGAGTTACAAGTGGAAGGCGACCGAAATCTGCAAAAATTACTGAATATTTAACAGACTCAGTTGGGAAAACGACCGACTTGACTTCTCCTGCTAATTCTCCTTCCAAACGAAAGATGGCCGCAACAACCAGAGACGGGAAGACTACAAATGTTATTGTCAGCCTCACCAAGGCGGATCTAGTTGTCTACCCACTAGAGACGATTTGCAGCGTTTCATCACCAGAGATGATATTAAATCACTCCCCTCCAGAACGGATCTGGAGGACATAGCCTGCAAACTAAGGGACTCTCTTCACTCAAATTTGAGAGATATCAGACAAGACCTGCACCAAATCGGATCCAGAGTGGCGGACCTGGAAGACTATGCTGGGGAATTGTTATCCTCCCAGCATGCCATTGAAACACAGCAATTGTCTCACGCTGCAGAGGTTAGAAAACTCCGTCTTCAGCTCGATGATCTCGAAAATAGGGTACAATGAAACAATGTGCGTATTAGAGGCCTACCTGAGATCTATCAATCCTCCGATCTATTGGGTATTGCCCAAAAAATATTTGCCTCAATACTACTTGTTCCCTCGGAGGAGATACGTATAGAACGCATTCACCGTATGTCCCAAATGCATCCCATAGCTGAAGAAAGACCGAGAGACGTTATTTGTAACCTGCTGTTGTTTGCACAAAAAGAGGCCTTAATACACAAGGCGCAGATAACCAAACCAATTCTTTACGAAAGCACAGAACTTCAACTTTATGCGGATTTGTCCTCTCTTACTCTACAACTTCGGAGAGCATACAAACCTCTTCTAGGCAGATTGAAGGAGAAAAATATTGCTTACAGATGGGGCTTTCCGTTTGCTCTCCTGATATCCTGCAATGGGACAACTCACGCGGTCAAGTCTCCAAAAGATGTCACAGCTTTGTGCACCACTTTTCATATCCCACAGCTGGAGATTCAAGATCCGCTCGATGCCAGGGACATGCGAATGGGCAAAACAACTTCCCCGCAAACGCCGAAGAGACTGTGACTCGGAGGACACTCCCAGACGGGGTTAAAACCCCCATATGGGTTCCTCGTTAGTCTGTCAAAGACTTGGCTCTGCTCATACATACACTCCTCTATAGGAGTTAAACATTTATTGTGCAAGAACTGATCTAGCAATTCCTAAAATCTTGATGCACTACATTTGTGGTAAACCCTCCACTTTAGTGGTTGATATATCGGCACGTCCAGTGTCTTTAATGTTATGTCATTAGGCCGATAGTACAGATAATCTTGGTTGTTTTGTTGTTTAACTGGTGATCTTCAACATGTGGGGTGAGCCCAGGTCCTCTCTTCTGACAGCGGGGGTGGGGTTCCGGATTCTCGCTCATGTGGTCTTGCATTTTGTGTTTTGCTGGATGTGGGGCTGTGGCCGGCCGGCTGGGGACCCTCTTCTAAATGTGGGGGCCTGCATCATGGCCGTTTCACATCACCCTCCCATTTTGATATGAGAAGTCATAAAACTGCTGTTAAACATACTATTTGAACCTAATGCCCTCAACTATTATAGTCTCATGTTTGGGCATTACATGCTCTAGATGCAATTGGGTGGTGGGTGGCTGCACTTCCTCCCCTGGCTCTACCGGACGCAGGACTTTCGCATTCCCTATGGAATGCGTATAATCTTCCGCTTAAGGTCACCGGTGTATATATATTTTTATATATATATATATATATATATATATACACATTTTTGGATATTTATTTATATATGTATATATTTTTTTCTTTGAACTGTTCAGTGAATCTTGTTTTGAGCATTATTTTTGTCTGTCCAACAAATTATTGACCACAAAAACAAGAAAGGAGATATAGTGCTTTTGAGTTGAAAACAGCAGGAACAATTAATTGTCCACATTTAAACATTCCTTCAGGGTAAAGAACTGGTTTTGGGTGTAGTAATTTTCATATGTATATCACTAGAGGCAATACCCTGCAATATTCATATTTGTCTTGTATATCACCTTAGGTTTATCTCCAAGGGTTTGTTTTGGAATAGAATGCTGCATAAGGATAAGCCAGTACTAATATAGAATGTGGTGTCTTTTCAGTACTTGACTATTATATTTGGTGATAAATGGCGGAATGCTTTTCTTAAAGTCAGATGTTCAAAAATTTAAGGACAAACAATATAACAAGGAATTGATATATGAAGCTAGAAACAGAGCCAAAAACATTAAAAGAGGTGACCTGTTTTTCCAAGTGCACATGCAGGCAGTTACTCTGATACAATAATGCAACCTATTACTTGTGTACATATATGTATATATTAGTGATTTTCCTGCAGAGTAAAAAAAAGATGTTCCCACTGAGGGGTGATGCCTTATTCAAAAATGATTAGCGTGTAAACATGTTATTTGTGTTTTTTAATATAAAAAATGATGAACATTTGCTATTACTGTCTATGGATAATTTCATCTTATCACAATGTTCATCAATGAAAACAATAAAAAATGTATTATAATTTGGTTTGGGAGGTATATGTAAATTTACTTGATATGTAGAAGACAGCTATTGAAATGGAATCATTTGTATTTTCATGCAGTATGGAAATGCAATGTGTTGTGCCTTCTGGTGCCAGGGCAACTGTGTACAGAGAAGATAGAGATGAAAATTATCTTTAACGCTTAGAATGCCGTGATTGAATAACCGTTGATCTTATGGTGTAACTGGGTGTTTGGTATGGGTATCTTGTCAGTGGTGTAAATGTGTGCACAGGTTTCACACCTACTTTGTAGGAAGGGTGATGTGCAATTTTTTTGTATTTTTATTCAGGGCACTCCTTACCATCAGTTGTTTTAAATTGGGAGGCTGTCTGAAGGATAGTAAGGGAGGCTGTTGGAATATATTCTTAAGTCTTTCATTTGTATGTAATGTTGTTTGAAGTTCTCTTGATATTTTGCACAAAGTTTCAGATTGGGGGTGGTAAGTTACCACAAGTGGCACACAGTTTCCCTTATGCTTTTCTTTGTAGCTCTACAGATCTTTTCTTGGTATGTGAGTAGCTTTCTATATCTGACAGTCAATAATCCTTGCACTATAACCGTGTTTTATAAAGTCTTTTCTGAGTCTCTGGAGGTGCTTATCACTGCCCGCCATTTCGGAACAGATGCATTTGCATCTGATGGCCTGGCTGTATATGATGGAGTTCTTTGTGAGTTTTGGGTGAAAACTATTGTTTTTCATGTAGGTTGGTCTGTCTGTTGGTTTACAGTACAGGGATGTGTGAATGGAGTTATTCTTAATACTGATAGTAGTGTCTAGGAAGTTAATGTCTGTGCGTGAATGACTGAGTGTTAGATTGATACAGGGGTGAAATGCATACTAATTTTTGTGGAATTTGAGAAGTTCCTCTTCACTGGTGGTCCAGATGATAAGAACATCATCTATGTAGCGGAGACAGAACAGGGGTTTTGTCTGGCAGGTGGACAGGAAGTCCTCTTCTAACTTTGCCATAAACAGGTTGGCATATTGTGGTGCCATTCGGGTACCAATTACAGTCCCCATTTTCTGAAGGTAGAGGTCCTGTCCAAACTTGAAGTAGTTGTGGAAATTATGGGTCTTCCCAGGTTTCCTTCTTTGTGTATTTTTGGCAGCATGTAGAAGGAGCCTGTTTTTGGATCTGCTGGTATTAGGGCCCTTATCTGTTCTCCAATGTTGGAGGGCAGTTCTTTTATGACATGGTACCAACTCTCATCGATATGTGATTGAATAATACATTGCTTACCCTCTTGCACTCAAACTCTTAATTACTGTTTACATTTGCGTATAAGAGGGATGAACAACACTTTATTCAATCCTCTAGCAACGCATGGTTTAAAAACACACAGGAAAATCTGCCTTTAACCCTTTCAGTGCCAAAGGAAGGACTATAATACTTCCACCTCTCACAGCCGATTATTCACTTTAGCTGGAAAAGCAAGAGTTAAAGATGGAAAACTAGCTCTGTGTTTAACACTTGGGGCCATATGTTCAAAGCTTGGAGTAGTTCTGAGGCAGACCATTTGCACTGTAGGAGTGAACTAAAAAATACCAAAAATTCCCATTGATGATTGATGTGACCTAGAGAGTTATCCAATGTATTGTGACGCCAAGTGTTAAAGGGATAGTAATGTTTCATAATAAAAACAGCTCTAATTGATCATCATAGTATTTGGACTTTGGAGAGTGTTATTTCAGTTCTGTCAGAGTTGTAGTTCAGGAGTAATTCAATGACAAAGTGTCCCCCTCCTGCCCCTTTTACTGATGTAACACTGCTCAGCCAGATCAGAAGGGAGGTGCACAGGTAGATTGCACAGAGGGACAATCTTCAATTAAGATAAGGGAAAAACCTGAAAAGCTTGGACAGCTTCCAATTATAGAGTTGAAGTAGGTGTGGCCTGGGGGACGATGGATGTGGTTTCTTTATATTCTATGATACCACACGACAAGGGATTGGAAGCTGTCCAATATCATCTGAACCTGTACAGTTTGTATGATGAGGAGTTAAAATATTTTTTGATGAAGTCAATTGATTATTTATTGAGGAACAATTTTTTCTCCTATGATGGGGTTTTTTATCTGCAGGCGCGTGGGACCTCAATGGGGGCTAAGTTTGCCCCGTCTTATGCCAACCTATTTATGGGTTGGTATGAGGAGACCCACGTACTTGCAGATAGTAACCCATTTTGTGAATATATACATCTGTACAGGAGATTTATAGATGATCTTCTCTTTGTTTGGTGTGGTTCTGTACAGATGTATATGGAATTTGTGACTTATATGAACTCGAATAATGTAAATTTAACATTTACGAGTGAATTCAATTTGAAGCAAATTCATTTTTTGGATTTGGAATTATACTTTGAAGGGAATAGAGTTTGTTCTACTTTGTATAGAAAACAGTGTTCGGGCAATTCGTTGCTGCATGCGAGCTCCTGTCATCCTACACACGTAATTAAAGGAATACCTGTAGGACAGTTCTTGCGTGTACGCAGGAATTGTTCGAGTGACAAGGAGTTTCAAGTTCAATCTAGACTTCTAAAGGAGAGGTTTCTACAACGAGGGTATCCGAAACCACTTTTAGATAAGGCCTATGTTAAAGCTATGAATATAGAGAGAGGAACACTCTTAAAGTCTAATAAAAAGAATAAGAAAGAAGATGAAAGAGTGTTTTTTATTACTGAGTATAGTCATGAGTTTCATCTTATTAAGAAGTTAATTCAGAAATATACACCATTGCTAATAGGAGATGTTAGATTAAAATCAGTAGTGGATAAGGGATTCTCTTTTGGAGCGAGAAGGGCCTCAACTTTAGGTGCAAAACTTTCCCCGAGTTTATTTCACAGTGGGGAGCCGATGGTTCCAACTTGGCTTTCCACTGTGGGAATGTTTACATGTGGGGCAAGAAAATGCATTACCTGTGGATATGTGGTAGTAGGAGATACGTTTTCTAGCAATAGTACTAAGAAAACATATAAAATTAAGCAGTACATCAATTGTAGAACCACTAATGTTGTATATCTTATTAACTGTGCGACATGTGGCTCACAATATGTAGGACGTACATGCCGAACACTTAAAGAAAGAATTTGAGAACATATTAGATCAATAGTTAACAAGGATCTTACAAAACCGGTAGCTAGACATTTCGTCAATTGCACAGGTGCGAACTTGAAAAAATTTACTTTCCAAGGGATTGAAAGAGTGTATCTCCCTGAAAGGGGCGGGGGTCTTGACTCATTGTTAGACCGGAGTGAAGTAAAGTGGATCTATTACATGAATACTAGAGTTCCTTATGGAATAAACTCTAATCATGATGTGGCACTCTTTACACACCGTTAAAATAGGTTCACCAATGATGCGCTATAATAACAATGAATATTTATGGAAGTTGAAATATAGGATTGTATTCTTTTATTTAGAGCGGTGCATCAAGGGTTAACTTATGGGATTTTGTTTTGAAGCTCTTTGATATTATTCATATGTTTTTAATGAATGAGTTTGATCATACATTGTAATGTATATGTATTTTGACAGATGCGTTTAAGAGCTATTTGATCATAGTGAATGGTTAATCTCTGGTGTTCGCTGGTAGATCCGGGGTGGAACACTAGGGGTGTATTTTGGATGTAGGTGTGTAGAATGTAGTTAATGAGCTTCAGATAGGTTTAATTAATGATGTAGGTGATTGGTTAGCTTAATAGTGGCGTTTAGTATATATAGTTCCTTGGTCAATAAGAAGATATGCCTATGATTAAGTGTGTATATTGTGTTACTTTGCACGAAACGCATTAGGCGTATTATTATGAATTCCCAATTCCTGTCTGCATATACACTTGGATGATTTTAATGTTTCTAATAAATGGAAGTTTTTAAAGAGTGGTTGTAGTGTTGAGGTGGTTCCGTGAGCGCTCCCGTACAGTGGTCCTCTAGTCTGTGGAAGTCGTTTGCTGCGATTGACGGGGGCAGCACCGGATCCACCAGCCCCGAAATTACGGGGGTGAGTATCACCATTATCTTGATGCTTTGAGCTAATGGGTTCCAGAGTATGTTAAGTAGCAACCGTTTTCCATGGTGTGATATGAACCTGATGTATATACAGACAATGAAGAGGGACAGGAAATGGAGTGTGGTAAGAAGTGTACACAAACCATGAATCCAGTCTCCCTATTTGTCATCTGTGTTGAATGTGGCAAGGTCTAATCGTATATAATAATTTGCTAAAATGTGTGTAACAATGCAGTCATGTGCAGTAGAGACTGCCAGTGATGAGGCTGATACAGAGCGGGCCGCTCCGAGGAAGCATCCAGCTCTGTATCAGCCGCGGCACAGGCAGTCTCTACTGAGCATGATTGCAATGAGACTGGCTGGCACTGTATTAGCCGAGGCGCGGGCAGTCTCTACTGTGCATGATTGCACCGCGACTGGCTGGCACTGTATTAGCCGAGGCGCGGGCAGTCTCTACTGTGCATGATTGCACCACGAATGGCTGGCACTGTATCTGCCGCTGCGCGGGCAGTCTCTACTGTGCATGACTGCACCGTGACCGGCTGGCACTGTATTAGCCGAGGCGCGGGCAGTCTCTACTGTGCATGATTGCACCGCGACTGGCTGGCACTGTATTAGCCGAGGCGCGGGCAGTCTCTACTGTGCATGACTGCACCGCGACCGGCTGGCAGTGGCACTGTGGCCCGTGTAACGGGCTCTTCAACTAGTAGTTGATAATGAGTGAAGCCTGAAGCTTTATATTACATAAAGACCTGGAGGCTTTCTGAGTCCCACCATGTGGTGTTCCAGCAGGCAAGGGGTTGGCTGGTCGCATTAAACTATTGCAAGAAACACGGGACCTGGATGTGGAGATCCACATGACAGGTGCATCCTGGGCTTTCTTCATCTCACAGGGAGACCAGAGCCATATAAGTCTCCACATGACCAGAGCCGGATTTACATCTCAGGAGCCTGTAGGCACAGAAATCTGAAGCGCCCCACTCCCCCCAAAAAAAAGTGTGAATTTGTTGTACTGAACACATTTGGTGGTATGTGACTTTATAAAATCCCTTGGTAACAGTGTCTTAAGTTAACCCTTTGAGTGCCAGAGGGGTATGCAACACATTGTTTTGCAATGCATTGCGTGCCCCTCTGGCACTCAAAGGGCTAATTTTTCATCATCTTTGACTGCTAGTAAAGTCTCCATTGTAGGAGTTGTCTGTAGTATCCAAGGTCAAAGGGTATGAGAGCTATATCGTGCGACTGCTTCTCTGCGCTGGCTAAAGCGTTATACTCACAGAAATCCAGTTTCACTCTCTGCGTACCAGAGGAGTTGTGCACGTATCCGTCAGTCGCCCTGCTGAACGGCTCTGAGCTCCCTGCAGCATCTGGGAGGGGGCGAGGCAGCTTCCTCCGCAGCACATCAGGCCCCCTTCCCCCCCACACTCGGCACTCCAGCAGCTTTTGTCCACCAGATACACATGAGTGATGCATCATAGGGCTGGCTAATTAAAAAAAACCAAACAAACAAACAAACGATCCCAATGACAGGCGCCCTCTGTGGGGTACACCAGTAGGCAGATACCTACTATGCCTTATTATAAATCCAGCCCTGAACATGACCCTAGGCAGGATCCCAAATTGATGCCCCTGAGCTTGCTCTCACCACCACCTCAAACTTCTTGATCTGACCATTACTGTTGTGGTTAATGATTTTAGTACCAATTTAATAAAAGACAAAAAAATTAATGCTTGATCCCCTTAGATGGCAGAGAGGTATCCAAAGCATTGCAAATCAATGCATTGGGCATCTCCCTGGCATCAAGGGGTTGAGTATATTAAAAATGTTCAGCAGGGCTTATAATTGAAATGTTGCTACACAAGTGATTCCGCAGAGCTTACAAATGAAATGGGGCTACACTACTGATACCACATAGCCGACATGCCAAGATTAGATACATTAGTAATACCACAGCACTTACAATTAAATGAAAGCTACGCTACTGATCCCATAAAGATTACAATTAAAAGGGATTTACACTAGTGATACTGCAGAGCTTGCAATTAAAAGGGAGCTGCAAAAGTGATCCTGAGAGCAAAACATTCTTCCTTTCTTTGTGCTGTGAATGGCTTAGTTAAATCAAGCTCCAGTTTGCATTATGCTGAGGTTGCAACTTCTGTATAATGCGAACCAGAGCTTGATTTAACAATAGAAGCCATTTACAGCATGAACTTGCTCCCTGGGGCAGCTGGGAGGGAGTGGGAAGTCCTGCTGATATGTGCTGCACATACTGTTCGTTGGAGACCTCTCTAGTATTTAATGGGTTAAAAGCCCCATTTATATCATTGGACATGTTTAGTACTCTCCTATAGTGTATTGGTTTACCCCAGAAAGACTTCTGTTTTAAGTTTCGATCTTACCTGTACATATATCATAACTACTTACTTAGGTGATGTCACTAAGGTGACAGGTGTGAACGGCGCCGGTGGGGGGGATAATGGAAATTGCAGTTTACAAAAGCTGTAGAATAAACCAACTCCATGAAACCATTCACATGAAAATGTCATTCTTTAAGTAACAGAACCCCCTTTAATGTGCGTGCAGTTATTTAATTGAAATATTAATTAGCATGATTGCTTTAGAAATACATTTTTATGTTATGTGAATTTTATATACATATATAAAAATTCAGGGAGTCCTTGTTCTCCCTGCATTGTCTATACCAGACTGAATCAATTGTTGAACTTTCAGCTGTTGAGGACTAAATCTCCCATCATCCCCAACCAGCCAATGGGAGTTTTTAGTCCACAGTGTGTATGTGTGTGTGTGTGTGTGTGTGTGTTAAAATGGAAGTCAACCTTTTTTTCTACTTTACAGATTGCAGAATTGCCTATTTTTTTATTATTTTTTGTTTTTTCATCGCCACCTACATTTTTTTTTATTGTATTTGCCTGACAGTGAGCTCACAGAATTTCTGTTCCCTTAGAGTCTCCTGTCAGGTCCTGTCAAAGCAGGCATATTAATGAAATGTAACACTGCTCCTATAGCACAAAAAGAATAGGTCCGGTCAATTAACCCCTTAAGGATCTGCCACGCATGCATGCAGCCATCACTTAAGGACCAGGGACCATTTTTTTTTTTTTTTTTTTTTGCAACTCCGATTCCGGACTCCCCAAACGGCATTCAGCGCAGACAGTCTGGAACCGTCATGGGTCCTTAAGGGTATAACAACCCATGACAGTCCAGGGCCATCATGGGTCCTTAAGGGGTTAATTACACCATACAGCACTCACTGGTGCAGGAATAGTGATACGTTGTATCAATATCTCTGCTTTCACAGTCCCAAACAGAAAGCTCGCCAGAAATAAAAATTGTGGAAGCACACTGTAAGGGACATAAAAGTGTAAACACAAATAGGTGAAGATGAAATAAAAAAACAAAACAAAAATAAAACAAAAATCAAACAGTATAGGCAATCTGACTTTACGTATTATGTAAGGGGACTTTAAACCCCTTTAATGATATAGAATTAGTTGGATTCAAGGAGAAAAATCAATGGGATTTTTTTTATTTTTCATGCATCCCATATGGTACAGTTACTGGTGTCACACATGGTACAGTTACTGGTGTCTTGGTGTGGGAGTTCAGAGGCAGAGTTGATGAGACACTTTAGGATAGGGAGCAGTTTCTGAAACACTCCATTAACCCTTTGAGTGCCAGAGGGGTACGGAACGCATTGCTCTGACACTCAAAGGGTTAAAAGCAAACAAATTCCACTAGAAAAATGTTTCTAAATTGGAGCAAACAGAAAAGGCAGACATGGAATTCACATTTAGTCAAATCAATTGTATGTCCAAACAATATGGAGCATGCACTGATCTATATGTAATGTATAGCCCTTTAAGGACCAGAGGTGTTCAACACATTGTTTAGCATGCCTTAGTCTCTTAACCCTTTGAATGCCTGAGGGTCGGCATATCTAAAGCATTGCAAAGCAATGCTTTGCATACCCCTTTGGCATTCAAAGGGTTAAATTGTTATTGCTTTTTTATTTTTTAAGAATTTATTTATGATTGTAGTAATATTTATCATAGTTCTTAACCCCTTTAACATTTAGATTGTGTAGGTGGGATTCTACATATTATGCATAATACAGTATCAATTCTGAAGCCAGCCAACATATTGCCATCCATTACATCTCTCAGTGGAGTTAGCTGAAGGTTTGCCTTTATAGCACTCTTGAGCCCAGGGTGGAGAGACTTAATCAGACATAACCTCACATAGGATAACTGCACTGGTAATTGCTTTAGGAACAGGCTGAAATGTTTAGATGTGCTTTGGTGATTATATCGTCTAGGACAGTGGGGGATGCTTTCAGGATATATTATAATTGTGTGAGAGGGCCAAACAACTCAACCCTTACAAGTCATTACTATAAAGTGGGCCTGTCAACTTCATTAACCCCTTAAGGACCAACGCAGCAGGCACTTAAGGACCACAGAGATTTTTCTTTTGTACAATCCAATTCAGGGCTCTCAGAACAGCGTGCAGCCGCACAGAGAGCCCTGAAATCCTTGACCTAAATGTACGGCATGGGTCCTTATTGCACGTTGACCCCATGGCGTACATCTACGTCTTCGGACCTTAAGGGGTTAAGAAAAAGTGTGTGATATGATAATGAAAACATTAATAAAGAGCAACAGAGAACTAGAATTGCTTCAAACATGTATAGCATTTGAAAGCTTTCCTCTTCCTGCTGTTTACTCTGCTGCTGATCTCTAGTGAGCAGGACAATTGTCCCTAAACATAGTTCAACTGAAAATAACAGTTTACCCCTGAGGACAAAACAGACATACAAATCCGGAATTGTGGAATGAAGAACGTGTGAGTCAATAAGGTTACTTCAAGATTTAAGATATATACAAACGAATGAAAAGGAATTAAACCTTTGATTGCCAGAGAGGTGTCCAACACATTACTTTGTGATGTTTTGTATACCTCTCTGGCAGTTAGTGGGTTAAAACGATGTAAAGGATGTTTGTTGCCTCCATTATGTGTAACTTGCGATAAGGTCATTACATGTTAGGATCAATTACTATATATGCAATATAAAGAGTCATAGTGTTTCAGAACGCTTTTAAAGGGATAGTAATGTCAGAAAAAAGTATTAACTATATGGCAGATACAGTTAAAAGAGATTACTTGCCCTTATTCGTATCTCTCAAACCGTTATGGTTTGAGAGATATAGGAAAATAAAGTTCTCCGCTTCCTCCCCTTTCAGCTTGACGAGCTGTAAAGCTGTCAGAAGCAGATTCTGGTTCCTGGATCAGATGGCGGCTCTTCAGCAGTGCCGACATAATGATACCTAAAAATAAATACTTCATCTGAACGGTCTACAATGTGTGCCTGGTTTGCAAGCACACGTTGTAGACCATTCCGATGAAGGATTTATCTTTAGATAACGTTATATCGGCGCTGCTGAAGAGCTGCGTCTGGTCAAGTGACCAGAATCTGCTCCTGACAGCTTTACAGCTCATCAAGCTGAAAGGAGAGGAAGCGGAGAACTTTATTTTCCTATATCTCTCAAACCTTAACGGTTTGAGAGATATGAATAAGCGCAAGTACTCTCTTTTAATTGTATCTACCATATAGTTAATACTTTTTTTCGGACATTACTATCCCTTTAAGAATATTCATAATTGTAATCCTAATGTATTATCTTTTATTGTGATTGACCACTTTAAGAAGGATTGGAGAGGAGGTGACAGTTAAAAAAGTCTCTTAATTAGATACTGAATGAATCTTTAAACTAAAATGCCTACAACCATCCGGTCTTAAAGGAATGGTAATGTATCAAAATAAATGCAGCTCAGATTATTCTTTATAATTTTTGGGCCATGTAGAGCATTATTATCATTCTCTACAATGTGTGATTCCAGAGTAATTGAATTATAAAGTGTCCTCCTCCCACCCCTTTTACCTATGTAAAGCTGCACAGCAAGCAGCTAGGGACAATCTTCTGTTAGCATAAGGGAAGATCCTGCCCTCCTCCTTCAAGGGGGCAGGGTTTTCCTTATGCTCACAGCCAGAAGATTGTCCCTCTCTGTGAACTGTCCAGTCAGGTGACCGGATACCACATCAGAGGGGAGGAGGCTTACAATAGGTAAAAGGGGTGAGAGGGGGACACATTATAATTCAATTTCTCTGCACATTGTAGGAAATGAAAATACCACTCTACATGGCACAAAAACTAAACTATAGAATAATTGGAGCTGCATTTATTTTTGAAACAGTACTATCCCTTTAATGTGGCAATAGATCTAAATTGTTTTTCATTAAAGCTTTGAGACCGATAACCAATCAGAATTTGGGAGAGAGTACTTATATTGGGTAGGTGCTCAACCCTAAACGAACTACTTATGAAGTAATTATTATGAAATGTGTTGGGTGGAGTCAGCAAGTGGACCGATTCTCTACCTGTTGTTTGATCTTGGTGCTGTCAAACCGATAGTGAAATCAGACCCTGTATCTTAGAGGAACTCAATATATGTGCCAGAGTCTGTTAACCTCTTAAGGACGGCCAATTGCACATGCGTCTGTCACTTAAGGACCACAGACCCTTTTTTCGGCATCTGGTTCAGGGCTTCCCGAACGGCGTGCAGCAGGCGGGGAGCCCTGAATTCTATGATGGTCGTGGCATGTCATGGGTCCTTAACGCAAATCTACCCATGACATGCCAGGACCGTCAAGGGTCATTAAGGTGTTAAGAAATATGTGAGTAGATAAGGGATGTGTTGTGATCTGGTGATGGGATATACTGCCCAATTGGTTCCTGTATGCTTTTTTTGGGGGTCCCAGTTTTTACTGGAAGGCATACACACAGTGAACCACGTTGAAGTGTGACGTTACTCATTAAGGAACTGTGTATTCTTTTGAAATTGGAGTGAGTATCAAGGAACAAATGAAGGGGTGATTTTTGATTGAACAACACTTTTTCACTCATTTTGCAAGATTCACATGTGCCAGGAAATTTCACTCCATTAATGCAACTGGATGAGTATTTACCTATATTATTTCCTGAGGTGTATCATATATTGATTTGGTGCTGTCGTCTATCTTATTTATTTATTTTTTATTTTTACTATTTGTGTATTATATTATTGATATTTGACATTATAGGCATAAGAAGTTGAGCAGGGAGTGTGCGCAGATTGTTTTGTATAATTGTGCTATAGTGGGAATAAAAGACAAATTCCCATCTCACTCAAGGCTCCTAAAATTTTACTTCCAGTTCTTAAATTTTAGGAGAATTTTAAAAACATCTGTGCACATGTGACTGGTTATCGCTGCTTTATCACACCTTTATGCATTTCCCCACTGGCATCCAAAAAGCTTTGTGATTATAATGCACTCTTTGGTAGAGTATGTTTCACTTACTTTGACTCTGTATTAAGTTTTAGGAAACAGGAAGAGTAGAAATGATACCTTTATTGGCTGAGTGGCTTTAGGATGAAAGTTTTCAAGACCACTTAGGTCTCTTCTTCTGGCATAATAAGAATGAATACAGAATACATGACAGGTTAAACCCTCGATTTTAAGATTTAAATTCCACTGGCAGCGAATTTACTTATCATTTTTGTCTGTGATTAATTACCTAGACTCTAGCAGAGTCTCTTTGTAGATTTGTACATTTATTACCTTTTTGATGATCCAGTGAATTGCAGATATAGCTAGTTCTGAAACCTCCTTGGCCTGCAGTAAATGGATACAGACACAAGAGGACTGAAAATCTTTCAAACCACCTATAGGTCCGAAAATACCACCCCCACAGGCCACTAGAAGAACAACAGTTGATACCAAACAAGGTGTATGCAAGCATAGAAAGGCCAACAACCATCCCTTTAAGAGTCTTTAAGAAAAGTGTTAGATAAAAGATATAATAATGTGTTTAATATTGAGGTAATCTATGAAACTTAGACCAGCACAGACATATTGTTGAAGAGAGATCTGTTCACCTACAATGTCCGTCCCTGCCTGTATCGTACAGTACAATTTAACTCAACTCCCCCTTTCGCAAATAACCTACCAGTGAGGAGACAGGTATGGACAGTGCAGGTGCACAGATCCCTCTTCACCAAGAGGTCTGTGCTGTCCTATTGATGTAAGTTTCATACGAGGTTATGAATGCAACTCCTGCTGCCACTTAAGAAACGTTAATATGCTATTTCCATGCTTATCATGATAGTAACAATTAATTGGGGATAACTTACGTGTGCATGATAGTTCCACTTTAAGAACAGTTTTCTGCAAAGGGATTTATTATTAGTACATCCAATAAGATCAATAAATGACTGCAACTCAAATAATAAAAAAAGGTCCATATCCACTAGGGAAAGATGGAGCGTTTTTGGGTATACCCAACTACACCACAAGGGAGCAATAATAATGCAGTTGATTTGAATGGCACTGTGAACCCATCAAATGCTAGAAAGGTGTCCAAAGCAATGCTTCACAACACACTGAGACCTCTCTAGCATTTAGTGTGTTAAAAGCCCCCATTTGAATCAGTGAATATCTCACCTTGATGCATGTGGTGAAGCTGATTGTCATTGGGATTCCACCACTTTTACATTTTTCATTAACTCTATCATTAACAAAGTGTTGCACGCTGCTCTGATCCTTAAAGGGCTGTATGAACGTTAACACCCAAATCAGCGTCACCACATGGAACAAGTTAACCCTTTGTGTGTCAGAGGGATACAATGCATTCTGTACCCTTATGGCACTCAAAGGGTTAACAATGATGGGTACAGTAGCAAAATGATGTTATCCACCCTTCCTTCAATACCCCTTTCTGTGCAAGACAGGACTTTGTTTTTTCTACTGCTGTTTGACACTGGTCTCTGCTTTAAAGTTTAT
Source organism: Rhinophrynus dorsalis (assembly GCA_037306005.1). Classification (NCBI taxonomy): domain Eukaryota; kingdom Metazoa; phylum Chordata; class Amphibia; order Anura; family Rhinophrynidae; genus Rhinophrynus; species Rhinophrynus dorsalis. The sequence goes on from CM074718.1 coordinate 61,876,626, forward strand.
AGTTTACAAGGATTCCCAGGTCTTTCTCTAGCAACAACTTTTACTAAGTTCATAAGTAGCGTTGGGATTTTATCTTCCCAAATGCATGACTTTACATTTTCCTACATTAAACTTGATATTCCATTTGTTTGCCCAACCTGTTATTTTATGAAAATACCACTGCAGAGAACAAATATCCTGTTCTGAATTTATTACCTTACATAATTTAGTGTCATCTGAAAATATTGATGCGTTTTTCCAATTCCAATTCATTTATAAACATGTTAAAAACAGAGCCCTAAGTACTGGACCCTGAGGTACTCCACTCTCAAATGTAACTGTACTGGAGAAATTTCCATTTACAACAACAACAAACTGTTCCCTATCTTTCAACTGATTTTCTATCCAAATGCAAAGTTTATCCCCTAACCCTAATTTCCTTAGTTTATACCCCAGCCTCCTGTATACACTACATCTACTGCTTTACCATTATCTAGGTTGCTGGTTACTTCATCGTCAGAGGCGTAACTAGAACGGTCCGGGCCCTTGTGCAAGAAGTGCCATGGGCCCCCCCAACCCCCGAACACATTGGCCCCCGGGCCCTCCACAATGCCTCCATTTCCTACCTCCCAATCCCTGGTGGTCCAGTGGAGAGGCAGGCTGGTGCGACATGCTCCCGCGCTGTCCTCGTCTGTAATGCAGAGCGCTGGGAGATGATGTCATCTTCCAGCGCTCTGCTTTACTAGAGCGCTGGAGGGAGCTTGCAGCACCAGGAGGAGGGGTTCTCAGGGGGCAGCCGGGCCCCTGGAGTGACGGGCCCGGTCGTGTTTGCGACCCCTACAGTTACGCCACTGTTCATCGTAGAAGCTCAAATATTAGTTTGACATGATCCTCATAAAACCATGTTGATTCCTGATAATATAGTTTTCTGTGGTGTAACCCTAAATATAATCCATTATTATCCCCCACTACTGTGGTCAAACACCCCGGTGTTGTGATCACTGTCTCCCAAATGTTCACGTACCTTAATATTGGACACCATGTCTATGTTATTGGTTATCACTAGGTCCAGTACATTGTTATTTCTTGTCCCCACTTCCATGACATGTAGCTATCCCTAAGCATTCTCACAAACCTGCTTCCCTTAGCATTCCAGTTTCCAGTTAATATCAGGATAGTTAAAATCTCCCATAGTTATAGTATGCCTAAGATGCCCAGCTTTCCTTGTTTGCCTCAACATTCTCATCAATATTTGGTGGTTTGATTATATACCCACCAACACTTTTTTTTTGCCTTGTATGCCACAGTTAGCCTTAATTTCTACCCACAAGGATTCCACATTATGGCCAGTTTCCTCACAAATATCACTGCTTACAACTGGATTTAAATCTGGTTTAAAATATAAGCACACACCTTCCCCTTTTCTATTAATCTTGTCGCTCCTAAAAAGGACAAGAAATGCACTGTGTGAAATAGTCTAACCTGCTTTTACTCGTGCTTGGTTTACAACTCAACTAGTATTACACTGCGTAAATCTCTTGACATTACCTTCACTACAGAGATCTGTTGATTTACAAATCCTGCTTCTGTTCTAACTCCAGATTCTTTCCAACTCCACTTGTTTGCAAGTCACTTAAATGCAATCCACAATGAGCAGGCTCCAATAAGCCCAATGCTTATATTCAAAGTAGACCTACACCCAGGTTGATCCCCTTTGCAATCAACCCTTGAATACTCAGGAGACAAAAAGAAAACAGTGAATAACAATAATTTGTTTTTTTAATCCACAGACAATGAATACAAATAATCTACCATTTTACCAAGGCATGTTACCTGACAGGCTCTGGAAGCAATCATTGTTCCATGACCATAGATCACATCACCTGTGATGCACGTAGCATCACATATGACTCACGGAATGGATCAAGAACACAACCAGTATTGGGATGTTTGAGATGTAGCTTGGGAAATACATACTCAATGATTGTTACCTGATTAACTTGTGCTAGTGTGTTTGCATGTGTCCCAAATGTCAGTTGTCATGCATATTGCCATCCTTTCATCTGTGAAACATGGTTTGTTGTCCCTACACTGTACCAATGTGACAAATCTAAACCTGCATGAACACATATGTATGTAACAATCTGTGTGTGTCAGTTGTTGTTGACCTGCAGCTTATATGAGACCCATCTCTGTCCCCCATGATGATGAGTCCCAGGTAATATGAAGGTCAGCAACAGCTGAGGATTGTTTGTGGCACTGATGCAACACACATGAACCCCAACTGGCTGTGGAGTGCCAGAGTAGTGTCCATTGTATTGCATTGGCTATCCATCTGGCAATCACAGTGTAAAACCACAGTGAAAAACACAGACATCATCTTACCAAGGAAGGGATGTTTTATTAGCATTGGAAATCACTTCCTTCCCTTTTTGCCAGGGGGGAACCATGAGGGGCTGAGGGATCAGCTGTGTTTGTATGCAGTTGTGTTCCCTCATGTCCGTGACCGCCTGGCTAAAGAGGTCAGCCACCACACCCCTGAATTCCCCAGTTCCTGGTTCAGAGTGGACACCTGGCCCTTTAGCTGTTGATGGTGCTGCATAATTTGCTACTGCAGCTGAAGAAACTCAATATCCAGAGGAAGAACCCCAGGAACTGGTTCAGACAGAAATGGTGCACGCAGCAATGGTGCAAGTGACAATGGTGCAGGCGGTGATGGTGCAGGCACCGTTGGTGCAGGTGCTGATGGTGCAGTTGGTGATGGTGCAGCCCATGATTCTTCCCCAGAGTAATCACCTGTTGATGATCCTCCACCCACCACATCAATCAATGTCCCTTGTGAGGATCCTGCATGGGTCTGTGGAATAAATTGAGCTTGTGGCCACTGGGGCTCACCCACAAGCCCAATGTGTCTGTAGTCCCACGGTTATTGACAGGTCTGGGGCCTACTCCATGCTGGCTGGGCATGTGTGCTGTACGGTGGTGGTGGTGGTATGAGCCATGTTGGGTCTGTTGGCCCCATGTGAGACCCGTATGTGGGGTAGAGGGGTATCTGCGGTGGCAGCCATGTGTAGCCGTAGGTCATACCCCACCTTCATGATGTAGCAGGTGGCAGTCAATCAGAAGAACCACTTGCCTCAGGGATAGGTGGGACCAGTTCCTGGAGGTGTGACCGTGCCAGGTTCAGTGGCTGGTGCTGGTTCACCTGCTGGGGCTGTGGCTGTTCCATCTGCTGGGGCTGAGATTGGAACACCTGCTGGGGCTGTGGCCGTTTCACCTGCTGGGGCTGAGCTGGATAACCTGCTGGGGCTGTTGGACAGGGGCAGGTCCCTCTTCAGGGTCTTGGTCCCCAGCTGGCAGCTCTTGTGCTGGTCCCTGGCTCTCTGACACAGACACTGCAATTGGAGGATGAAGAAGGGGAATTAGTTGTAGATGCATGGTCTGCTGTGATGTACATCATATACAACTGGCCCCTAGCCTGGACATATGGAAAGATTGTTTTAGCCTATATCAGACTTAACCCTTTGTGTGCCAAAGGAGCATATAAAACATTGCTTTGCAATGTGTTGTGTACCTCCTCTGGCACATAAAGGGTAATATCCTTACAACTACATCTACTCATTTGAGGGTTTCACCATGCTGAGTGAAAAGTGTACTCCCACTGCTGCTTAAGTGCTTTGACACTGATCGATTGTCCAGGAGGTGCATTTTGTGGGTGCATCACTACCTTCACTCAGCATTGTGACATTTACAACCATTTGCAAAACAATTGGTTACTGTTTTTACTCTTGCACAACTGTCTGTGGCACTAGTTCAGTCATTGTAACCTGTCACACATTGCACATGTCAATCACTACATAATGAGTCTGACTGTCACAACTGTGAATAGCATGTATGAGCAACGTGGAACTGAAGGGGTTAACTACATGCTACATCCTAATGAGTGTTAGAGGGGAATCCAATGCATAACAGGGTTCAATATCTCTCTGGCAATCATAAGGATGAACTGAGCTGGGATGTGTGGTCTGTCACTGTTAGGGGCTTGGATCAAAATATCAATAACTATATAATAAGAGCTCCAGTTTTCACAACACTGAAGCGGGGAACAATACAACAGATATTTGGAACTAATGGCATGACAACATCTTTAACAGGGTGTTTGGTGGGGGATAGGGGGAAAAAGATGGTTGCTTACCAGGATCCTGTAGGGTATTGTCTTGTCCTGTGTCACAGCCTCCAGGGATGCCATCTACTGCAATGGTAGACAGGCTACCACGGAGCAGCGCCTCCCATGCATTGAAGGTGATGAATGATGGAGGTCAACCACCTGTTCTCCTTCTGTAGGCTGCAACCTGTGCCTCTCATCAGCAACTGCAATGTGAACAGTATGTGTGGTAAATAACACCTGGGGGCACAACTGTATCCAAACACCATGAAACCAGAAACCAAGTACTGCCTCTGTCACTATACCCCTTGTCCACCCCGCTAAGGACACATGACAACTTGCTGACAGTTTAATAGTAATGATGAACCCTCCCTGCCAGCATCTTTGCATATTCTGCAGGATGCAGCTTGATGCCCTGCTTTCGATTCTCCTCCACCACACTGCCATGTGTGGTCAGTGCACCACACTGTGTGCAATGAGTGGACATGAACTGCCACATCCAAATATCTACAGAGTGGCTATCACTTGGCATGGAGGTAACAATGAACGAGGTAGATTGGCAGAAGATATAGTTACCCTAGAGGAAGAAGGTGATTGCAAGCTAGTTGTTTCGCTTGTCATGGAAGTCTGCCTGGGTTTTTCTATTTTTTTCTCCTCTTTGATCTCCGCCTTGCCTCTTGTTGCCTTTCTGGAGAGTTAGGAGGCACAGCATCAGTGGTGCTCTATTTCTGTGGTGGGTGTTTGTCTTTAACATGTTTGACATAAATGTAATGGTGTCTGTGTTTCATGTGTGTTATCAGGGCAGTTGTGCCAAGGTGTGTTCCCTCCTTTCCTCTTCTCATTAACTTGTCACAAATTGTACATACTGCCATTGGTGATGTGTCCATGGTGGTCTGTGACACTCTAGCTTGCTCCTCAGCATCCTGCTGCCCTTGTAACTCAGCAGCAGCAGGAATTAAATCTGTTGCAAACTCCAAAACCTCACTGCTGGTGGTGGTGGTGGTGATGCTCATTCTTGTCTCCCATTCCTTCTCAGTTTCTGCTAAAAAGGCTATCAATATCTCTTCCACCCCAGCTTCTCCACCATCATCATCATCACCACTAATCTCTACGTGCTGCTGCTCTACTACAAACATCTCAGTGCTGATTGGAGGAGGTAACAAGCAATGTGACAGAGGGTCCTCTAATGTCACACTTGCTATTTCTTGGTGACCACATCAAGTTCAGCCCCAGAGTCTTCCTCCTCACAGTCACTAGCAATATGAGGATATTGATTATCCCCTCCTTCGCTCCTAACACTAACAAGTTGCTGAACCTTCTTAGTAGAAGTAGTACTAGCACTGGGGATGACAAGTATGACTTAGGGTCCTCTTCTGTCACATTTAGCATCATTTTCTCATTCCCACCTCCTGAGCATTACAAGACATACTGGCAGCAGGTTTAGTACTGGTAGTAGGCACAACACTGGTGGTAGCAGGGGCAGCACATCTGGCAGAAGGCACAGCACTGGTGGCAGCAGGGGCAGCACATCTGGCAGCAGGCACAGCACTAGTGGCAGCAGGGGCAGCACTGGAAGCAGCAGCAGGGACAGCAGGCACAGCACTAGTGGCAGCAGGGGCAGCACGTCTGACAGCAGGCACAGCAGCATTGATAGCAGTAACAGGGGCAGCACATCTGACAGCAGGCACAGCACTACTGGCAGCAGGGGCAGCACATCTGGCAGCAGGTATAGCAACTTCTGGCAGCAGGCATAGGCAGCTGACCTTTCCTGCTGTCACTACTACCCTTTTCTTCTTCCATTAATTTCCCCAAGATCCCTAGAGGTGATTTAGGGGGACTGGACAGCATTGGTTCTGTAGTGCTCTCTTCTTCCTCCTCCTCCTCGGACTCAGTGGACTCATAAATGTCCTTCCAATTCCTCCGTTTACTATTTTTAAACTTTCTCATAGTGATAGCAGTCACTCTCCTACCTCAATTTTTCAAAAAGCAGAACAGCACAGGACATCTACCTCGCTCTGTAGCTGCTTCTGTTGTGTTTCACTTCCTGAAATACATTGTGTCTTTTATAGTGAAAAGGCGAAAAACAATGGGCAGAAACTTACTAGCCACTGAAAAAATGGTTAAGAATTTTGACCAATGGGCAAAAAATGGGAATATTTTAATCGCTGATTTTAAAGCTGATTTTCCCCATAAAAAGCAGACAACAACGTGGTTTTCGCTGGATGGGTGGCAGTGGGGCACTGTGGTAGCATATCATGATGTATTACTCTGGGGGTGACATAACTGTATCACTGTGGTGGTGGCATATAAACCTGTATTGCTCTGATGGTGCATAAAATGTATTGCTCTGGTGGCGACATATAACTTTGTATTGCTGTAATGGTGGCACATAGCTCTATATTGCTATGGTGGCATATAACTTTATTGCGGTGGCATTTAAATCAGTATTGCTGTGCTTGTGGCATATAACTCTGTAGTACTATTCTTAATTCACTATATTGACCTTAATCAACTACAGATTAATTGTATTGTTAAAAATCTCTTCCACTAGTTCTAGGTTCCCAATATTTTTCAAATTGTAATGATTTGCCCAGTAAAACAGATTTTAATCTTTCTAAGGTAAACATCTTATTTATTCTTTTTAAGAATCCCTCATGGTACCTTTAGAGCAACACCATCTAGATGCAAGAAATATATATGTGTCTATACAAGTAATCTGGATTAGTTTATTTATATATTTTCTAAAACTCAAATGGTAAATTGAATAAAGCATGTACTTCTCACAAGTGTAGCACCACTTCTAGTATTTCAGATAAGTAATGTTGTAACCTATAGCTCTCTCATGTCATTGCCAGTTCAGTTATATATTATTAACCCCTTAAGGACCGGGAAAATCTGAGGTCATTTTCCCTTAAGGACCGGAGCAGTTCTGACCTTTTTGACTATGTCTTTGTTCAGCAATGTTTTCCCTCTAAGGGCTCGATTTAAAGGCAGCCGTTAACCAAAAAAAACACTAACGGGTGCGTTAAGTGTCATGTTGCAATTCAAAGATCCGTCTAAACAACAGCTAACGGCAGTTGCACAATTCCTACGGCCGCTACACTTACGTGCATTCAGACGCATGGAACAACATACCCCACAGCTATTCAAAGGCTTGCGGTACTGATAACGGCTGAAAAAAAGACACACCTAACGGCTAAAAGTTAAGACCCACTTCTCACACACGTTAGACACTTAACGGCCAAAACTAAACACCCGTTACAGAGGAAAACACACAAAAGGCTTACCGCACAACCATGTAAATGGGAAAATTAACCCGTGCAATGCCAAAACAACACAAAAACATGCACACACAACACAAATCACTACACACAAAACAACAACCAACACCACAGGAACAATGACACACAAAAAAACAACAACACAACATGGCACGGAACAATGGGGGTCATCACACAAAGCGGACCCTGCAAATACAAGCTCACCTGGGCAACATCAACACGCGACCTGCACCCCACAACTGCACGCCCGCAAATGGCACACACAGAACAAGCACAACACACCACATCTTATAACACACACACACACACCTGCAAACACTTACCTGGACACAAACAACTCTCCATTGGTCAGCACTCACCTCATCACCACACCTACACAACGCCCTAGCAAGTACTTAAAGGGACAACTCAACACACTCACTTGTGGCTTGTTTTCCACTCAGGGAGGGAGAGAGAGATAGAGAGAGCTAGAGAGAGAGAGCTAGAGAGAGAGAGGTAGAGAGAGAGAGAGAGACAGATAGAGCAAACAGTATGTTGGGTTACATATTGTTGCGAAGACTGCGGAGAAGGCGTGCAAGGGAGAGAGCTAGGGAACATCAGCAAACCCCAAGCACGCCTCATCAACAGCCTCCACCTGTTGCAAGTGAGGAGGCTCTGGCTCAGCAGCCACACAGGAGTCCATCCCCACCTGGAGGGCACAGGATGTATAGACGACCACCAAGGCCCAGGGTATACCGCCCAAGGGTCACACTCTTTGGAATGGCTGATGACGAGGTCATTGATCGCTACAGGTTGAGGCCTGACAGCATCATTGCCTTGTATGAGGTCATCAAGGAGCAGGTGGATCCCATCTACATCCACAACCATGCCCTAACTGGCCTGCAGAAACTACTCTGTGCCATACACTTCATGGCAAGCGGGGCCTTCCAGTCCACTGAGGGTTACGCATCTGGCATGTCCCAGGCCACATTCTCCAGAGTGCTGGCCCAGGTCCTGCCAGCCCTCAAAATCAAGGCCAGTACCCATATACATTTTCCCACCACCGACATGGACTGGATACACGTCAAGCAGGCCTTTTACGCAAAGGGAGGCATGCCCAGGGTCATGGGTGCTATAGATTGCACCCATGTCCGGATTAAGGCCCCAGCACGTGACGCACAGATATTCATCAACAGGAAGAACTTCCACTCCATCAACGTGCAGATGGTGTGTGACAGCAACATGAGGATCATGAATGTCTGTGCAAAATATCCTGGCAGCACACATGATGCATACATTCTACAAAACTCCTCAGTCCACAGAGATTTTGAGAATGGAACCTTTACAGGGGGATGGCTACTGGGTGAGTTCACAAAACAAAATCACACCACATACACAGGCGTACACACCACTCAGCTCAGCATGCACCTGACCCACACCTACTACGTCCACCACACAAAACATCATTCACACAACATGTGCTCCCTGTTTCACCATGTCACTCACATTACACAGGTGATGCTGGCTATGGATGCAAGTCCTGGCTACTGACCCCTCTGGCCAATCCCCAAACACATGCCCAGGAAAGCTACAACCAGGCTCATGCCAGAACCAGGAATGCTATTGAGCGGACATTTGGGCTCCTCAAGTCAAGATTCCGATGTCTGGACCACTCTGGGGGAGCACTGCAGTATGCACCGGCTAAGGTGTGTGACATCATTGTGGCGTGCGCAATACTGCACAATATCGCAGTGGACACCAGGCTGCTGGAGCACATCCCGGACCCCCCCATACAGGAAGTGCCCATGGACATCGGGCATGTGGAGGAGACCATGAGAGGGGCACAGATCAGAGACAGGCTCATCACGGAATACTTCACCTGTGAGTATAACACAGGCATGCAAACAATCCATGCAAGTCCCCCAGCAGTCCTGTGACACTAACCACACTGCACATTTTGTTCTGTCTCACCCCACAGGAACAGTGACACAGCACTGCACTGGCAGTGGACGTGGAAAATTGTGTGTGTGGACTCAGCAACCATCCTCCATTCCACTCTCCACGTTGACATACAGACCCCAAGGATATCACGCACACCCTCAGGAGAAACAAGGTACAACATATTACCCATGTTCATCACCTTACACGGCTTGATTGACAGCAACTAACTGGATATGCCATGATTAGAGCCTGAACAACCATGCTAGCCCAGTAGTGAAAGAGTATTATCTAATGATTTGCATGAGAAGGGACATCAGACTCAATATGGGACCTGTACTGTGCTACAGCTGAGAAGAGCAGCACAGGGGTGGATGTACAGTGGTATGGGCACACAATGTAGAGGTCATGAGACGTAGATCAGATTACCACGGACTCCATGCAGACCTGTGAGTGTGCAGACGTATGTGCCCCTGACATGAATACACACATCAACAAATGTGTCCTAACAGTTCCATGGAACAAATGACATTGGGCTGCCACTGTCACTTTCACAGTGGCAGCACAATGTCATTACTTCCATGGAGCTCTCAGAACACTTGTTAATGTGTGTATACATGTCAGGGGCACATATCCCTAGGACTGATGCACATGTCCTTAGTTCCCCACAGAATTGGTTACAGATGAGTACACAACACATTGTCAAGCAATGGTTTGTGCACTCACCTGTAACTGTGAAAACTGAGGGGATGAAAAAGACTAAATTGTTGTTGCTTGATGATCAGTTCAGGTCTACTGCTCCAAATCCTGTCCTCTTGTCCCGCAGGCATCCGTAACATGATCCATCCTTGAACTGAAGATCTTCCATGTGACTGGATTGATGTCTTGACAACACCTTCATGAAGATCACCCCTTGCTGTTTATGGTGATGTTGTTGGTGATGCAAAGTTTGACCTGAGGTTCACACAAACCTCTACTGGAACATTCTCATAGAGACACAGAAAACACTAATTCTTGAGTGTTGTAACCTGTACAGTCAGGATGCTCAGCTACAGAGTTGTCAAACCTCATGGACAACACATGAGCAGGGCAGCAGTGTTACTGAAGTATTACAATTTAGTTTCAAAGTACATTTAGTGTTCTCATACAGGTGTTCAATGCATATAGGCAATACACACACAAAACACATGTACATTCTAATGTACTTTGAGACACAATAAAGATGAACCATCACCATTCTATCTGTGTCTGTAGGAGGATATATTTGAGAACACATATGTCAATGTGTTACCACACCCAGGGTAGAGTATGCCCCATACATGGAAAGGCAACACCCACATCACAGGAGTCCACCACTTGTTTGCCAGTGACTGGACTCTGTGATGTATCAATGCAAACAGATGATGGTGGCAGTGATGCACCAATGTGTTGTGGGAGTGATGAAGAGGTGATACAGGGGACATACTTCCACAGTGAATACCTGTCCACAGTATCTGTATTGCTCAGTATAATCCATGTTCGGAGATTTTGCTCCACTTTGACATATCTCAGTACATGGGCTAACGAACAACCAGACTAAGTGGACATGTGTTATCACTGGTGAAGTCTGTTACACCCTTAGGGAAACAGCAACTCAACTTACAGGAGACCCCAATGCTCAGCCCAGGATATCAATGTGTGTGCTACACGTTGAAATCCTAGGTTAAAAACATTGGCTTCTTCAGTAAGTCAGTTGCACAATGAGTGTGTGAATCCAAGACAACATGGATACATGTCCCATTTATCTATCCTGCTTATAATGTCCCTGCTAAATCACAGAGCTGTTTGTCTGGTTATCCCATTAACCCACTGAGTGCAAGAGTGGTCCCCAACGCATTTCTTGACAATGCGTTGTCTACCACTCTGGCACTCAAAGGGTTAAACACAGCACATGATGTAGACAAATGTTCAGTGTTGTACAATTTGTTGTGCTAAGGGGTATGTTTTGTTGTTCAAATTCAACACACAACACCGCCATATAACACAGTGGTGTAATATGGCTCCAGGGATGTATTACAAGTTGAATTTGTACAACGGTGTGTGTGTGAACCCATGTTGTAGCATCCCACTAACATTTCACATAGGCAGAGGTTGTGTTCACTGCATTGTATGGCAATGCATTGGAGACAACCCTGCCATCCAATCCATAACTGAAGACACAACAGATCAGACTGGAATTAAAAAAAAAATGTTTTCTTTATTGAGGGGAAACTTAACAGGTTGGGCCTTTCATTTTTTCTTCTTTGGGTGGGGGGCCTTAGCCTGGGTGCCAGAGGTGGATGCCCTTGTGGATCTCCTGGTAACCCTCTGCCCCCTAGGTGTTGCTTCAGGGGTAACACTAGAGGGGGTGGTGGTTGCAGTAGACCCCTCAGTGGAACGCAAGTTCTCCCTCTCCATCCTCAGGTTCTCCCTGCGGTTTATCTCCCTCAGCTCCACAAGGACCTGTGTTAACATGTCCATCACACCAGTCCTGAGCTGCTGGAGTAGTGTATTCCCCCTGGACACCTCCGACTCCAAACCTTGGATCCTGCTCTCCAATTGGACAATGTTCCTCCTGGATTGCCTCCTGCTCCTGGTGATATTGCTGTCAGTACTCCTGCTCGACCGGAGTAGTCTCCTCTGAAGGGCCATACACTCCGCCTCCATCCCTGTGAGGCGTGCGGTGCTGGAGGTGGATGTGCCCGGTGTCCCTGGTGCTGCTGTTTCTTCCTCTGCTGCTGAGGGTGCTGTTTCTTCCTCTGCTGCTGAGGGTGCTGTTTCTTCCTCTGCTGCTGAGGGTGCTGTTTCTTCCTCTGCTGCTGGAGGTGCTGTTTCCTCCTCTGCTGGAGGTGCTGTTTCCTCCTCTGCTGGAGGTGCTGTTTCCTCCTCTGCTGGAGGTGCTGTTTCCTCCTCTGCTGGAGGTGCTGTATCCTCTGCTGCTGCTGAGGGTGCTGTGGCTGCTGTTGGAGTGGCTGGTGCAGATGATGGGCATATGCCCACCACATCAAGTGATGCAGAGCTGCCCAGAGATGTGTGTGCTGGTGGAGGTGTGAATATGTCCCTGGGTAGGGGGCGCTGGGGCTCACCAATCAGGCCCAGGTGTGTGTAGTCCAGTGGCCAAGGGTCATATGGTGGCCACTGATAGGTGGTGGGACCCCACCTTGGATCATACCTTGGGGCATGCTGTGGAGCCATCCAGGAGGGTGGGTTGATCTGGGAGGCATATGGCCCATATTGGGTGTTGGCCACTGTCCCTGGCAGCCATTGCCTCCCTGGCGGTGGTGGTGCTGCTGATGGAGGGTAGTAGCTGGTGGAGGTGGATGGATGTGTCCACCTCTCCTCCTGTGGCATCCAGCCACTGTACTGGGGAGGTGCAGCTGGAAAGGGTGGTGCAGCCTGTGGTGGTGCAGCTGGAAGGGGTGGTGCAGCCTGTGGTGGTGCAGCTGGAAGGGGTGGTGCAGCCTGTGGTGGTGCAGCTGGAAGGGGTGGTGCAGCCTGTGGTGGTGCAGCTGGAAGGGGTGGTGCAGCCTGTGGTGGTGCAGCTGGAAGGGGTGGTGCAGCCTGTGTTGGAGGGGATGGTGATGGTGGGTAAGGTGACCACCGGCTGGTCCCCTCCTCTGTGTCCTCCTCACTGGGGGGTGACATAGCCTCCTCCACTGTCTCCTGCTGGTCTTGACGGCCGTAAGCTGTGTGGAGGAAGAAGATGTTGTGATTCGTGACCTTTGCCATATGTTTGTGGAGACAATTCTACTTTGATATGTGTTGAAGAAAAATATATGTGTTTGTGTTAATCCCCCTGGGTAAACAAGGGTACTCCCACTGCTGAAAGGTGTTTGAGTTATTATGGGTGAAGGTTTCATTTTGAGGTGCAATATCACAGTGGCCAGAAATAGTACAGTGGGGCTGTTGCTACACCCTCCCATGTAGATATCTGGTCCCTGTACCAGAGCTGTCCATATGATTGTGTAGTAACAGCACCACTGTACAATATCAGGCCACTAGGATATTGCCCCTGACATATCCATGTCTGAGCTGTGATACCTTTTGCATCAACACACCTTTCAGCAGTACGAATACCATTGTTTAACTCGGGGGGGGGGGGAGATCCAACAACATATATTTGTCTTCACAACTTGTAGGGATGGCTATCCCTCCAGGGGGGTGGCAAAGGTTAAGTCCACCTTGATGTCAGATTGTAGACATTGTGGGAACAGATGTTGTTCTCTGTTAGTCCTATCCTTCCTACCCTCATGGTTGTTCAGATAATGCTCTATGTGACGGATGTAGATTTCAGTCATTTGTCTACACGAGGGATTTTCAGCAGAGACAAAATCAACCCATTTAGAGAACAATACTTAATTGGAATGGTGTACAGGGTGTGCATGATTTACAAGCACACTCTGTGGACCATTCCAAAGAGGTATTTCTCTCTATATGTTGTGACTTTGGCTCTGCTGAAGAGCCTCCGTGTGGTCAAATGATGGATATCTTCACCTGTCACATGGAGCAATATCTGTATAACCATGAGTGTTGGAGGGATGGGACTTAGATCAAGACACATCTGTTAACGATGGCAATGATATGACATCATGATGACATTACCCATTGCTATCCCATTACAGTGACACACAAGTAGAAATGGTCATATATGTATGTGGATATGTACCCTTCATATGGATGGAGTAATATCCTTCCAAGATGTGATGCCAGAGAGCATTTCATTAGGTGTGATTGCCTTACTGGCTATATATGTGCACCCATCCAACAAGACATTGTATTGATATGATGGATATGAACATACCTCGTATATCCCATCTACGTAGGGTGTGATATACTATGTATGTGTATTTGGATGGTAGCAATGTAGGTTGATATGTGATGGGTGCACATATCTGGCCAGTAAGGCAATCACATCCAGTGAAGTGATCTCTGTGTTCACATCATGTTGGAACATATTTAGTAACATTTGAATCCTAAGGGCAACAATCCAGCCAGTAGTGAGGGATATCTTTGATTGAGGCCTGTTTTTTTGTCTGTGTATGAGCCCATCCATCCTTCTGTGTGAGGCAACCGTACTCAGTCCTAGATATCCATCAGTCATGGCCTGTTGGTGACCAAGGTACAATGTTTGCTATTTGTTTCCCATATGTATCCTGCATAGAGATGCTGGTGTACCATCGATCCATGGCATCAGCACCCCTGTGGATCCATGTGGGAATCAGATATGGGATATGTCATTTCAAGTCAGAGAAATGATTGCAGCCACAACACCAATGCCTACTTTTTCCTGCTTGAATTCTGTAAAATAGTTTTCGGCCTGTGTGTTGCACCTACAAGCATTTATTCTGTGTGACACTGTGATGTGTGATCTGATGCCCCCTTTTGTGATTCAGTAAGCGGTGATGTTGAACCGATGACATGAACATGATGGTGACTTCTCCAGTGATCTCCTTTCCCCATTTCCAGTGTTTTCCATGGAGTCTGTACAATGGGACCCTATGAACTTGATTCTTGTTTTGGCATATTCTCCATGGACTAACACTGGTACTGGTGAAGTGAGGGTGTGTGAGGGTTACTTTGTGTCCACCATGTGTTTGTCACCGCTTAGTGAATGTCCCCTGTGTAGCATGTGATCGTTGGCCTATTGACTTGTTTGTTGTCAGGTTAACCCCTTGAGTCCCAGAGGGGTTGCCAATGCATTGTTGATCGATGCATTGATGATCCCTCTAGCACTCACGGGGTTAGGGTGGGGGTGGGGACATGGGTGACATTGTGTGTGAACAGTGATGATCTATTACAGTCGACAATTTGAAAATGAAGGTTTGTGTATTGTGTGTAATGAGCACAGCGACAGGAGGGTTGAAGTAGGACTTTGACAGGTTTGTCCCAAGTTGGACGTTGCCATTTGTCCAGGTGTTGTGTCCTTTTTTTAACCCTCATGGTGCTGTGTTGGTGCAGTTGTATGGCTGAGTGATGGCCATGTGTTGAGGTGTGAGTGTGTGTGCAGCTGGTGTTGGTTGCTGTAGTGTGTTGTTCTGTAGTGTTGCACTTACCGGTAGTGTGGAGGCTCCTCTCATCCCCAGTGTCAGTTCCTCCCACGACCCCCTCGATCATGGTCGGGGACATGTTCTGCCGCACCATCTCCTCCCAGCCGCAGAATGTGATGGGCACAGATGGGCCACCTCCGGTGCCTCGGGCTTGCTTGGCCATGTCAGACATCTTGTTCTTGACCACCCTCCGGCAGTCGCCCCATCTCTTCTTCACAGACTCCACGTCCCGCCTGCATGTTGCCACCGCGTTCACCCGGCTGCAGATCTGGTTCCAGGCTGCCTTCCTCCGCGCTGCCAGGCCAGGGACCTTTGCCGTCGGGTGGAGAACACTCTGCCTCTCCAGGACAGCTTCCACAAGAGCCGTGTTCTCCTCCTCACTATATCTGGGATCCCTGATCCTGCCCTCATCAGCTCCGGCATGGGAGGATTCAGAGCCGGAGTGCCCTGCCTGGTCTGACCCTGCCTGTGTGGGGTGCTCCCCAGGAACTACCCCTCGTCCCACTGCAGGTTCTGTCCCTGTCCTGCGTGTTCCTGCTCTGGTGGGCCTGGTCCCCCTCCGCCCTGCGGATCTCCCTCTCCCACCCCTGCTCTGCTGAGGGATCCCCTCCTGACCTTCCTCCTCCTCCACTACTCTCCCCATCCCTCTCTCCTGTCCTCCTCTCCTTGACATCACTCACCCAGTCACACCCAGGCACTCCCACAGGCCCTCACAGACACACTCGATCCAGTCACTCTCTGTCACACACTTTCACTCCCAGATTCACACTGTCAAAATAAAAAGTAATATGTGTAAGGTGTTATGAAATAAAAGGACTATGTGTATGTATGTGTATGTGTTTGTGTTTGTATGTGTGTATGTAATATGTGCAAAAGTGTGATATGTGTATATATAGTGCACCTCTCTCCTCTCTCCAAACTGCAAAACTCCTCTACCTCCAATGAACGCGCCTCTCTCCCTCTCTCTAATGACTATCCTCCGCTCCTGGGTCCTGATATCTGGCTCTGAAGAACTCGATAACAGACAGTGTGTGGCGGTTATTTTTGGGTATATATAGGTGTATTTGAAGTTATTTGATACATTGGGCCTTTGGGATTGGATGTGTGTTTGAATTTGTTTTTGCATCAATCAGGGTTGCTTGACAACGGCAGCCGTTATGTTACATGTTGTTTGGAGCTCAGTTATCGTGTGATTTGTCCGCCCGTTGTGCATTAACATGAGCGACAACGGGTTTTGTGTTACGTGTTTTTTGTGTGCCTACGCTCGATAGCTATTCTCGTAGAGTAGCTATTGAATCTGCCGTAACTCCTGTATTATTTGCGAGCGATGTGCCTTTTTCACTTAGCGGCTGGTTTAACGGTTGGCTTTAAATCGAGCCCTAAGTCTTTTATTCCACCCCCATAAATTATATACTGTTTTTTTAAGCACAAATAGGGCTTTCATTTGATACCCTACTTATATGGATAACCCACCATTTACTTTATTAAAATTAAAAAAAAAAGGTAAAAAAAAGGTAAAAAAAACATAATTTTTGGTTTTTCTCTTTGGATCAATTGGGCACAAAGGGTTAAAATTTTATGGCGACTGCATGAAAGGTATGACCGGTCAGTCATACCTACAAAATGCACAGTTTAAAGTGGCCACTGTCCCCCCTGGGTGAAAATCCCCATGTCCCTTTTTCCCACCCTATTTTGACACTTTTTATCCGTGACATTTGGCGGTGTATATATGTGTATTACATGGCTCCACAACAATCACACTTCCACTTTTGTTCAATTAGATTATTTTTTTTTAAAATAAAATATTTTTGTAAAAAAAAAAAAAGTGTTTTGTGTTTAAAAAAAAAAAAAAAATTATTGCAGGTCAGAAATTGACCTGCATTTAGCCTTTGGCACCAGCAGTGAAGGGGTTAATACCCCTAGCTGCTGTATTTTCTTTCACCACTAGGTGTCTCCTGTCTACTTCTGTCTCCGTTACTTTCATAGCAACGGAGCCAGAGGCAGACTTGACAGGCACAGACAGCATGCTTTCTTTGCTGTCTCTGTCTGTCACTTTGCCGGTACATGTGATCGCTGGAACGGCGATCGCATGAACCAGCAAAGGCAAGAAGGGCTGAGACTGAACGCCCCGGTCTCGGAGCGTTCAGTCTCAGCCTGGAATTAATGATAGCAGCGTGCACGGAGGCACGCTGCTATCATTTAAGCCATGACGGTCCTGGACCGTCATGGGTCCTTAAGGTGTTAAAAATAATATTTCAGTTTATTTGCTTCTATTACATATGTACATGCATCTGAAGCTGATTAAAGCGGAACTACCACCCAATAATAAGATAGCATCACATCATTGCCCATCTGGCGACTAGATGCTCAGTAGCGCTGGTCACCAGAATTCTTACCGGATTAAAGAGAAATCTCTATTCTTCATGGACTGACAGCAAGACAGAGTGCAGACATCTTGCCCTAGTGACGTCCACACGCCTGCACTGTCAGTCCCAGCCGGGTCTAGGAGGAGCTGCTAGGAGCCGGTCAGCTCCAAAAGGGACTGACAGCGCAGGTGCTTGGACGCCACTAGGGCCCTATGTGTGATAGGGTAGTGAACAAG
Organism: Rhinophrynus dorsalis; assembly: GCA_037306005.1. Taxonomy (NCBI): domain Eukaryota; kingdom Metazoa; phylum Chordata; class Amphibia; order Anura; family Rhinophrynidae; genus Rhinophrynus; species Rhinophrynus dorsalis. The sequence continues at coordinate 61,894,635 of CM074718.1, forward strand.
AAAGGAAGACACACCTTGGCACATCTGCACATTAAGCAAATGTAGCATAGACACCACAATGTTTATGTTAAGCATGAGAAAGCCAAACTCCTCCGAAAAAATTGAGAGCTGCTGTCACAGTGCCCCTGTCTCTTCTCAAGGGCACAAACAACAGGAGTGAAAATCCCAGAGGAAGACAAGGGAAACCCAGAATAGTAGTTTGATGATGAATGTAATTCATGCATCATCATCTTTTTTGTGCTAAGATCCGTTTGTGGGAAAATGTACCCACTGTCCCTGTCCAACACCCTCAGAAGCCTCTTTTGTCTCCTCTGGTGTACAACCCTTGCCTCTGTTACCTTCCACACCAGCTGATAGTGAGTCTGTTGATGTGAGGATCTGGCAGTTTGTGTCCACCCATTGCACACTGTGTGGCACACTTAACACACATGGCTATGTGGTGGAGAGCAACTGAATGCAGGTTATCAGGGAGTACCTGCATCCCGCTGAATACGCTAAGTTGGTGGCCACAAGGAATCATTATTTTTATGAAGTCTTGTATCTTGACATCACGTGTCCTTAGCAGAATGGACAAAGGCTATAGCGACAGCAGTATATTTTTTTTTGGCGGGTATGGTTTAACATTGCTGACCTAAGTATCAAGTTGTTTGGCTGTAGTTGTACTGGTTGCTTAATATGAGTGCAGATGTGTCAGTTGTTGTGATACTTCCCAGTTCTTCCCCTATCTCACAATGTTTATTTGCTCACACTGTGCACATTACAGTTGCTGATGAAAGTTACAGTTCTTTCCTGCTCTCAAGGGAGAAATAAGTATTCCATCAAATGTATAATTTTAGAGGAGGTGGAGAAGAAGCATAATTGGGCAACGTCTTCTCTCTAGATGCACCTGAAATGGCGTGGGGGCTTGTTGTGGTGTTGCTGCTGCCTCAGTAAAGTAGCTATCCTGTGTATACTGTGACCATCTCACATGCAGTGGGAACACTCCTCAGAGCCAAACAGTGTTTGTGTGTATCAGTTACCATCCCATACTCTGGGAGCAAGTCCCATGGAGATGTGCCACCATGAGCACCACTACTACATATGCCAGACTGCCACTCTTGTGACACATGAATTGCATTATTTGATGACTAGCGTAAAAGCCCGTGTACACAGGCCAATGACCAGGTACTGTTAACCCTTTGAGTGCCAGAGGGGTATGCAATGCGTTACGCACCCCTCTGGCACACAAAGGGTTAAGAGGCCTGTCCTGCTCTGCATCCTGCTGCCGACGCATTTATGCACTGTAGAGACTGCCCGAAAGCACAGAATGCTCCCAGCACAGAACTCCCAGCATTCTGTGCTCCCAACATTCTGTGCTCCCAGCCAGTGGAGTAACAATAGGGGTTGCAGGGGTAGCACCTGCGACCGGGCCCGTCACTCCAAGGGGCCCGGCCGCCCACTGCAAACCCATCGCCACTCGCCCACAACCCTGCCCGCAGCAGCTCAGCTGATCTGCATTACTAGAGCGCCGGGAGATGACATCATCTCCCAGCGCTCTGCATAACTGAGAACCGTGCGGGAGATGGAGGTAGGAAATGTACCTGGGGCAACGTGAAGATGGGGGGGGGGGCGGCAGCAATTTCTGTAACAAGGCCCGGTGGCTTCTAGTTACGCCACTGCTCCCAGCATTCCGTGCTCCCAGCATTCCATGCTTTCGGGCAGTCTCTACTGCACATGACGGCTTCTGACAAACATCTTAGTGAATTATTATATAGGATTCCACATATCCCATGATCAGCTGGGTAGATGGGCCAAGGCCCATTATGGTTCACCTATGGCTCCATTCTGTTCAGATGTCAAGATGGGGGTCAGTTACTTCCCCCTCTAACCTCTTAAGCCTTGTGCTGTGGGGGTGAGGGAAATCTGTGTGCATGTGTGTTTGTGTGGTTGTCTTGTATTAGCAGCATTTCTTACAAACATTAAAAGGTAGTTGCTGTACACATCAAAAGAATGGTGAAAAAAGTGAATTAATTAAGCTTAACCTATTCTGGGGAGAAATTCCTTTTAACTGATTTAGTCACATTACCTTATGTACACTAATACAATGACATAGCTGAAAGCAAATAGCACTATAACCTTTTCTCACAGTTCTGTAGCAGTGTCTCTTACCTCATAGACAGATCCTCTAAAAGTCACAGTGAAAGGCTACAATGGCAGATATTTTATAAAAATAATAACAATGTATTGATCCATATAAAAATGCAGCAGCTTTTTCAGATGGTGTACCAGGCCTCCTGATAGTGTCCATACTTCTTCAGGGGGAGATGAAGCAGCTACGTTAGCCACAAACATGTCAGGAGGCCTAGTACAGCAGGTGGTAAGGCTGCTTCTTTTTTGTAAGGATCAATACACTGCTATTATTTTTAACACATTTATATCATTGTAACCCCTCACATCTATGTCTTTTTTATGATTTACCACTTCAGATTTCTATTTGCTCTAATTAAAAACCCTTTAACATGAATAATGGGGAAAGTACTTGAAATATAATATAAGACAACTAGTTGAACAGCCCGTTACATGGGCCACAGTGCCACTGCCACCCAGTCGCGGAGCAGTCACGTGCAGAAAAGACTGCCCGTGCCACGGCTGATACAGAGCTGGACGCTCCTTCGGAGTGCCCAGCTCTGTATCAGCCGTGGAGCGGGCAGTCTCTACTGGGCATGACTGCAGCACGCGCAGCAGTGTCTACTGTGCATGTTGCAGCGTTACACACGATTTAGCGAATTATTATATAGGATGATAATGATGCATTTGGAAATATGTTGAGATGATCTTATTGATGTAGTTGCAGCTGCTGGTATAAACCCTTTGCTGACTTCTTTTTCACAGTGCTTTCTACCATTTTTTGTGACACTAACTTTCTCTCTTTTGTCCTCCACAATGAAAACCTCCACTTGATATATAAGCATATCTATATATTCTTTGACAGAATCTAATGCCTCATGGGGATGCTGCTAATCATCAGGCCTTGTCACAAATTGATCATGCTTTGGAAGAAATGTAGAAATGTTATGTTTATACTGGGGGTCCCTGCCCAAGCAAAGAATGCATTCCCCATTTCTTTTATTCTTTGAGTGCCATGGAGGGATCCAACGCCTTGCAATATAAGTGTTGGGTACCTTTTTAGGACTCAAAGGGTTAATGGACCTTATGCAAGGATCCTGCCTAAAGCACAATAACGTGTCCTCCACTATCTGGTGCATGTTTCTTTTGTCACTATTATAAGATACATCAGTTGTTTCTGTGTTAACTATATCAAGTTGGTCTCCTGAAAAGCTTTTAGCAGCTCACATAAGTCACACATCAGTTGCCATTGCCCAGGTGACAAAGATGCTCCCTCCAAAGCTTTCCAGTTTTCCATGCATCATTAAAGGGATAGTACTGCTTAAGTATTACTAATCCCTATATTAAAGTCATATTAAAAATAAATGTATTGCCCCCAGTGTCATCTCTCAAACCTTTATGGTTTGAGAGATGATCGCTCCTAAAGTTGCCCTCTCCCTCCCCCTTCCCCGTAGTCAGCGTTCTAGCTGACTGCAGGGAAGCAAGTCGTACAACTTTCAGGCGGCTCTCCAGCACAGCCGCGATTGCGTTAATAAAAAAGAAAACTTTCCCAGAAATGGTCTTCTACGTGTGCATGGTTTGCAAGCACACGTAGAAGACCATTTTAGTGAAAGATTTTTTTTAATTAACGCGATCGCGGCTCTGCTGCAGAGCCGCCTGATGATCTACGACCGGATTTCCCTTCAGTCAGCTACAATGCTGACTTCGGGGAAGGGGGAGAGAGAGGTTTGAGAGATTAAAGGTTTGAGAGATTAAACTGGGGGCAATACATGTATTTTTAAAAGGACTTTACTATAGGGATTAGTAATTATTAAGTATTACTATCCCTTTAATCACTAATCACATCACTAATGGTTTTATTTTGATTATAAAAATGTTCTAGTATATATGAGCTTTTGCCTTTCAGCTAGTTTTCTTTCCATGTCATCTTCTATCTCACTCTTAACTGGAGGGATATATCCAAGATCAATATCATCATCAGTAATTAGGTCATCCTCAGCATTGCCCACTGTTTCTTTCTCACAATTTCTTTTATACTTTTTGCCCTTACAGGGATTTTTTACAACTTTTGCCACTACTTTCATGACAGGTGTTGTACTTGTTATTCTTATTTTTAGACTCAACACTTGATTGAACTGCTACACCTTCTCCCATTATGCCACCAATCCTAGAATGCACCACGGTGTCATCTTCAATGTTCTTAGATGGTTTATTTATATGATTGGTAGTGGTCAAACTTTTTATCAGATTTTGACAAACAGCCCCTTCAGGTGCTGAAGGATCATCGACATTTATTGCACAAACTGCAGCAACCATGGCATTCAACCTTTGCACTGTCAGTTAACTAACACTGCTCCTACTCTTTTCACTCTCCCCTTGCCCCTAGTTTGTTTGCTGGATAATTTCAAATAGAAATTAAAAGATAACGTATATGCAAAAAATGAAATAAATATAAATCAAACTACTAAAAGTTAAACACCCCCACCTGTTGCTTGACAAAGAAGATTACCATGTTAAAATACCTTAGTGGCAACATTGTAAACTGCGCATATTATTAAATAAATATGTAAAAATTATTATTTACTAAAATTAAAACACCAAGAAAACAAAATAAACAGATTCATCTCTCAATGAGTGTACTGATGCAACTTGCTACCGGAGTGAACCACCACAGAGAATTCTTGCCTAGATGGGAGTCAGCACAGCCCCCTGCAACACCACAGACTCCCAAAGACCTGAGAAAGGCTAAATGAATATAGAAAACAACCCAAGGGATATACCAGTGTATAAAATACCCTAAACAATTGCCCTAAACAACCATCATAAATTCCATATCAGAGTGCCAGTACCAGTCTGTGTGAAACAATTGTATCCTGTTTTGTTTGGTCATTTAACTAAACAGTTTGCAGGAAAAGCAATAACATGAAGTTAAAAAATGAAATAAACCAGAATCTATTACCTTTAGACGTCCTGTCCAGCTCCCCATCTGAACAACGTGGAGAGTTTTGTTGGTGGGTTTGTAGGCAGGCAGGACAACTCTCCTCTTCTCTCTGTTTTTCTCCTACTTGGCCTCCCACTTTCTCCCTATTCTACCTCTTTTTCTCACCCATTCTATTACCCTTTCTCTTCTATCCATCTCTCCTGCCTCTCTCTTGCCTTTTTTGTGGTTCTGCACGCTCTATTTCCTGCATTCCTCCCTCTTTCTCCCATGTTTTCCAGCACTCTCTGTCCCACCCCTTCTATCTTCCATACTCCTCAATGCTCTTGTTCCCACCCCTTCCTATTTCTGGTTTCCCATACTCCCCTTGCCCCTCTTTTCCCCCTTCCACTGTTCATAAACAGATCTGAAATGGTTCACCCATCTCTACTCCTTATCAATTATCAATCACCAAATTAAATGTATTTGTTTGTGTGTGCATATATGATTGTATGTGTGTTTGTGTGATTGCATGAATGAGTGTGCGTGTATGTGTGATTATGTGCATGAGTGTGGGTCTGTATGAGCATGTCTGCTTGCAAGAATGTCTATCTACATGAGTGTGTGTATAAATCTATGCATGAATGTATGAGTGGTTGATTGCATGTATGAGCATATATCTGCATGCAAGACTTTCTGTGTGTGTGTGTGTTTGTGTGCCTGTATGAGCATGTGTCTGCATGCCTGTGTACATGAGTATGTGTATATCTGTGCATGAGTGTGTGATTGTGTGTTTGTTTGTGTTATTTTTTTTTTCTAGGCTCAACTGTGTGGCCTTTGGTAGGTGTACCAGAATCCAAACCGCCTGTCTGTCTAACTGAGTACCCCTGGTATATAAAACATTTAAATATTTAGAACTAATGTTAAAGTCCGTGCACACGGGCCAAGGTCCAGGTAACGTTAAGCGGCTGCTTCATGCGCAGTAGAGACTGCCCAGACGTGCCCAGTCTCTACTGCGCATGACGGCTTCTGACAAACATTGTTAGCGAATTATTATATTGGATGAAGTGCCACGTATCAGACTGATATTTTGTTTTTCTAGTGGCATCTTTTGACCTTGCTGTCATATGTCATAAATGTGAATGTTTTCTGGCAGACCTAAACCTCAGACAAGTTGTCATCTGGAGAATAAATAGCGTAGGATGTAAGTCAACTCAGCAAATTAGTCCCGAACAGTGAATCAGGCTGCAAATTCCCTAAGAAGGATTGACATTCTCACTAATAAACCTTTGTGCTTGCAATATCTGCCTTTTGGCGATAAGTCAAAGGGAAGCTCTTATTACAAGAAAAGTAAAAGTACATATGAAAGTCATGATTAGAAAATCAATTTCCTAGTTTTATTTCTATCAGCCACTAACCCTTGCAGGCAATATATGTCCATTTAGTTTCAAGTATCTGAAATAATTCCATTGAGATTTGCAGATGTTCATTTGTGATTAATAGAAACAAAATAGCATTGAAGATGTGAGCTGAACACTTCATCCTCATTATGAAGCATACAGCACTGACTGTTGCTTTGGATTAGGGCCTAGATTACATTACAGTTAATTAGCAATTCTGGAGCATTGAGCTTTGTAGCCAGATAGAGCTGATATTCTGTGGAATATGTGTCAAATTCAAGTAACTTTGGCGTGAAAAAATACCATAGACTACTATGCAAATGTCAGAGACTTCCAGTCAAATGCTATACGTCTACCATCACATTCTACCTGAAGACCAATTTTAAAGCAAATGCAGCAGTGGAAAAGTCACTTTTTAATCTGACAGCTTCAGCCTGTTGAAGCATTTTTTTCAAAACTTAAAGTACAAGAAAGGCCATTAAAACATCTCTATGGGAAGCAATTCAAGCTCAGAGCAAAAATCAGCTTCCCATTTCAATGGCGTAATAAACAACTTCAGTGCCAGAGGCCTCTCATTGCTCTGCAATGTTTTGAAGACCAGCATTCAAGGGGTTAAAGAACACATTTAAGGGGGGCGTGACCGGACCTGCTTTATGGCGGATGCATAGTCTGTTTGCTTCGGAGCCCTAACTCGCAATTTAGCTTTTCACAGCTTCTAACCTTGTTGGAGGTGGCCCTCTGTGTTACCACATTGCCCCTTGGGGTGAGAGGAAAAAGAAGAAAACCCAGCCGATTAAGTCCTTTTTTTGCTCAGAGTTTGACCAGAGAGTGGGGCGCAAGGCGGTTGCATACTGAACCTTTCACTGACTCCCTGATGGTGGATCAGGACAAGGAGAATAGTCTCTCAGTTCCGGCGAGACCCGTAACATGCCAGGATTTACAACCCTTGCCCACTAAAAATGAATTGGAGGTGATGTTGGCGGCTCTCCGCGACTCTTTCAAATCTGACATCAGTGGCCTTCGTGAGGATTTTTACCAGATTGGTAGCCGAGCAAAGGACTTGAAGGACGGTCAAGAATCGCTAGTGACCAAACAAGATGACATGTATCAATTTCTAATTCAACAGGAGGAAACTATAGACCTCCTAAGGTCACAACTGGATGATCTCGAGAACCGGGGACGCCACTCAAACATTAGGATCCGCGGCCTACCTGAGTCGGTACAACCAGGGGACCTGCTGCCTGTCTTGCAATCGCTCTTCAACTCTATTCTCCAGCTGCCTTCCCCTTGAGACATTAAGATAGAAAGGGCACACAGAGCCCTGCACCCTCAGGCGCAACAAGGTGATAAAGCCCGAGATGTCATCTATTGCCTGCACGTTTATGCACAAAAAGACGCCATAATGCGGAAGGAGCGAGATGGCCCTACTCTAAAGCATGACAACGCTGAAGTCTCCCTCTATAATGATTTGTCTCTACGCACCCTTCAACTGCGATGCCAGTTCAAGCCTCATGCTGATGAACTTCACCAACGACAGATCCCCTACAGGTGGGGATTCCCCTTCTCAATGACGTGAAGAGACAAGAAAAAAACAGGAAGGGGCGCCAATAGTGTGTTACCCAACAATTTAAATAGTAACAATAGAGCATATGTGGAATAACTCACATTTATAAATTGCTGACAATCAGGTATACACCAGTTATCAACTACATGCACATGCAGAGTACTTTACCCGTCTCTGCTCGGGTATCCATCGACTGGATGTTCTTTCCGATCTCTTTCACCTCTGCCGACCTCTTTGGAAAATAATCAAACTGATTCCAAATAGTCCACTCGATTCCAAAAAAATAATATTGGACAGCAATAAACCCCAAGGTAAATAAAATAAAAATAAGATAAAATAAAAATCATATATAAAATAAAATAAAAATAAAAATTAAAAATAATAAATGAAAATAACCCATTCAAAAAAATGCTAAATATTTATTAATAAAAGGCCCTTAAAAGTACGCATTTCGCAGTGCAAAGACTGCTTTATCAACATCAAGTTGCCACAAAGTTAAACAAATGACGGTTACCTTTGAGGGCCATTCACATACCATACAACGTGCTGAGGAGATACAAGGATTATGTGAAATACTGAGCTTCCCCATGATAAGTCCGCTGGATCTGATGATTCCTCCACACCATCTAGCTCCTGCTCCTCTGTCTCAACGGGATCGCTGGCAGCAGGTCCCCCTTCAGAATAAGAGATCAGCTCCTGACTCCCCTGAAGGTTCTTCGTTTTCCTGAGTGGCCTTCACCTTACTTCAGGAGGTATCTGTTTGTTCCCAATAACCATGCTGCCTAGGGTACTGTTATCGGCTGTAGTTATCAGACTTCCTTTCCAACGTTGAACATTGTTCCTTAGAGTAGCTGATCCGTGTTTTGGACTCTCCACTTCACTATAGTACATGGGACTCCCCCAGCCTTACCTGCTCCATCAACTATGACCCTTACACTCAGTGTCCCTATGTTCCATGTATTACTAATTTGTCTTATGTGAGCTGCCACACTCCTGGCATTATGCCTTGGCCTTGCCCTTGCTCTGGAATTCTCTCCCTATTTTACCCTTTCCCTACCCTGCCCTTCCTTTCTTTGACCCTCCTCCCCGCACTCTCCCTCCAGAGCTGGGTCAACCCGATGGGGACAAACAGGATTGGCGTCAAACTCTGTTAATTGTGGCTCTGCCCCCATATATGCCGGACCTGGATGGGGCCGCACCAGAGGGATGTTGCGCCCTCGCTCCGGTGGTGGTGCTCCAGCCTTCGGGGTGGTCCTGACCACTCCACCTTATCATGGCTTTGACTTGTTGCTTTTTTGGAGGGCAGCGGACGCTCCTGAGTGGGTGCTGGGAACATGTTGAGACCATGCTTTAACTTCCTTTATTAAATCGATGATCTCTTTCTCTATCTACCTTGACAAGTGATGCTGTTCTGGGGCGCGGTCCCCTCTGGGGTTGGCCCCTAGGGCTTATCCCCGGGGGGGTCCAGAGTCTCAGTTAAGGCATTGGACTCTAGTTTGAGCTCTAATCTCCTGTCTCCCCAATGATATGTGAAACCTGTTTCTTATCCTAGTTACACTTCCCCCACTTCCTACTCTTTCCCTATGGCTCTATTTTACCTTTTACTTTGTTTTCCCAAGGTAAATATGCAGAGGCTTCCTGGCCACCCCTTAGTGGTTGATTGGACCTCCCCTGTCTTTGCTGGGCTCCTTCCCCAATTCATATTAGCTTAACACGCTATGCCCCTATTTGGGCTCCTAGACTTCTCCCCTAAGGTTATGTTTATTACTCCGACCCCCTTTTTGACCAATGCTTAATGTTAAATTTAATGTATCTTGCTGTTTCTGCAGTTATGTTTGTGTCTTGCTCTCCCATACATAGTGCACTCACCTTATGCACTGGGGATCTATCTATCCCTTCTTTTCCTCTTATGCTCTCTATTCTTCTTTTCTTCCCTATCCCCTCCCTCTCCCGCTCCCCTTGTTCTTCCCTTATTCCCCTGGTGGGTCTGTGTGTCTTGTTCGCTGTTGCTAGCCTGGGGATCATGTGCTCTCTGGCTTCTTCCTATACTCTAATATGTCTTTGCCGATTAAGGTTTTTTCCCTTAATGTTAAGGGAATTAATACTCCCCAGAAGAGATCTCTCATGTTTCGAGAATATACTCGCCTCAAGGGCCAAGTGTGTTTTGTTCAGGAAACTCACCTCTATAGGAGATCCATGCCTACCTTTCGCAGCAAGCAATTTACCCAATCTTATATCAGTAGCGCCCCCACTAAGAAATGTGGAGTGGCTATCTTTCTGCATAAATCCCTTTCTTTTGAATGCCTTGATTCCTTCTCTGATGTGGATGGCCGCTATCTCTTTATTAAAGGCCGTTTAGGCTCCTTGAAACTGACTTTCGCCAAGGTTTATGCCTCTAATTCTGCCCAACTTTCCTATTTCCGTAACATTCTCAGAGACCTCACTGCCTTCCGCGAAGGACTACTCATCTTTGGGGGGATCTGAATACTGTACTGAACCCTTCGGTTGATTGCTCGACTGGTTCTTCATGTCTTCGCCCCTCACACTTTGCATCTCTCCGTCGCCTTTTCCATGATCATTCCCTGATGGATACCTGGTGCCTCTCACATCCTTCCTCTCGCTCCTATTCATTGTACTCTAACCCTCATTCTTGCTGTTCTAGAATAGATGTTCTCTTTGTATCTCAGGATAGCCTTCACTATATTTCTGATTCGAATGTACACAACATAACTTGGTCGGATCATGCTGTCATAGATATTGTTTTAGATTTCACGCTATCTCTTCCACCAGCTCGGGCTGTAGACTGGACCCCTCTTTGCTATCTGATCCGATCGCAGCGACCTCACTTCGTAACTCTATAACCGAATATTTGGAACTCAACTGCACCCCAGATATCACTCCTCCTACTCTTTGGGAGGCATTGAAATGTGTCATTAGAGGTAGGTGTATTCAACTTGTTGCTCTCAAACTTAAGGCACACAGGGATAAACTGAATAGCCTCTTGGAGGAGCTACGTACACTGGAGGAGACCCATCAGGTTTGGGGAGATTCTCGGACCTACCAGGGGTTCTAGCTTGTAGGGAACAAATCAAATCTATTCTCCTTTCTCAGGACCATAAGTCTTTCTTGTGGACCAATCGTTATCACTATGAGCAAAGTAACAGAAGTGTCCATTGGGTGTCCATACAGCCTAAGCGATCTACAACTTACGCTCCTATCAGAGGTATCCATATGTCCTCTGGCTCGTTGGTACACGAACTTCTGGCTATTGCCTCTGAGTTTCGTTCCTTCTATCATTCTCTATATAACTTGGATTCCCCCTCCCCGGGTGATCTACACTCGGCACAACGTCAATACATTGCGGACGCTTCTCTCCCCAAACTCACCCCATTACAATCTAATAGTCTGGAAGTGGAGGTTTCAGCTGCGGAGGTGGAGAGGGCTATCAAGCAGATGTCAGTGGGGAAATTGCCGGGTCCGGATGGATTCCCGTTGCTATTCTACCGCTCTTTTATTTCTCAGGTTTCCCCCACTCTTGCGGCAATGTTCAATGATTTACCTGTTGCTATTTCACAACACCCTCTGCTATCCGAAGCCCATATCTCGTTAATAGCGAAACCGGGTAAGGATCCCTCCATGTGTGCTAGCTACCGACTAATATCACTCAATCTCAAAAATTTATGCCAAAGTTCTTCTAGTACATTCGGATCAAGCGTGTTTTGTCCCTGGTCGTGAGGTGAGGGATAATATCCTCAAACTGATCCACCTTATTCACCACTCTCGATCCATTCCCCAACCTGCTCTTCTGATCTCTGTTGATGCCGAGAAGGCATTCGACAGAGTAGACTGGGATTTCATCAGAGCTGCGCTAAGGGGCTTTGGCCCCCAGTTCCTTTCCCTGGTCTTTGCTTTGTATACCAACCCATCAGCTAGTGTTTCTGTTAATGGTACCCTTTCTGACAGATTTTCAATTCACAATGGAACAAGGTAGGGTTGCCCCGCCCCTGTTTATTTTCATACTTGTTATGGAAACCTTGGCGTGTCATGTCCTGAATAACCCCAGAATTTCTGGGATCCCCATTGGTGACCACGATTATAAACTGGCCTTGTTTGCAGACAATCTGATCTTTGCCGCGTCTGACCCCTCCTCTTCCCTACCGGTTATTGTTTTGGAGCTCACCGCCTTTGGAAAAGTTAGTAATTTTAAAGCAAACATGCCTAAGTCGGTAGTTCTCAATCTCACTATACCTGTGGTAGATGAGTGTCATATTTGATCCACTGTACCCTTCACATGGGCTACTACCTCCCTTCCCTACCTAGGGATTCAGCTTGCTGCCTCTACTGCTGACCTCTTTCAGCTGAACTACTTACCCTTAGCCTCCTCCATTGCGACTGGTCTTCGCCGAGCTTCTTCGTTATATCTTTCCTGGTCGGTTCGTATTAACTTACTGAAATCTGTATATCTGCCAAAAGTTCTTTACCTCTTCCAGTCTCTCCCCATCTTCCTACAGTGGTCGTACTTAAAATCCCTCCAACACATCTTTAACTCCTTTTTATCGAGTGGAAAACCAGCTCGCTTGCGATTTTCTAACACCACTCTCTTGCGGAACAAAGGGGGACTTGGTGTACCTGACTTACATCGCTGTTATAAGTCTGTTCTTCTTAGTACTATTTTGCATTGGTTCCATTGTGTGGATCACAAGGTGTGGATTCACATTCAACAATCTTTATGTCACCCTATCCCTCTTACGGCTACCCCTTGGCTACCTCTAGGCTCGCGTCCCCGATGGTGTAGATCACATCCGATATTTCATCCCCTTATCCGTATATGGTACTCGGAATGCTCCACTCTGTCTAGCAACCCATCACAGTTAATGTTGCTACTTCACTGTCCGGACTTTACCCCATGCCGCCCTGGCACTCCCCTGTCACGATGGTCTGATGGAGGGGACCTGAGAGTTGTAGATGTTCTGGATTCCGGACGCATTGCTTCCTTTCCTACTCTACAATCCCGATGGGAACTTCACTCCAATGACTATTGGCCTTCTGTTCAACTACATAACTTCCTTTCCTCTCATCTACTAAAGGCTCAATTGTTCCGTTCTCTCACTCCAGTTGAGTCTTTGTGTCATAGTGCTTGGAACCCCTATCGCTTCAGAGGCTTGGGACCTAGCTAATCGTCAGGCTCTATTTTCCTCAAGAAATGTCACAGCTGCTGAAACCAACTACAAGATACTTACGCGTTGATATAGGACTCCCTTGGCCTTACACCATTACTATCCATCTGTACCCCCCACTTGTTGCAGATGCAACTCTGGTGCAGGATCCATGGGGCATATCTGGGGGTCCTGTCCACTCATACTTCCATTCTGGTTAGAGATTCATAGGGAAATCTCCAGTTCTCTGTCTCTCAATGTACCCTTCTTCTCCTCCTTTTTTCCACTGGCCTTTTTGACGCAACTAAAAACAAATATATGCAGACCCTCCTTTCCCATCTTCTTAATGCGGCTAGGTTATGCATCCCGTTGCTGTGGAAGTCCACCTCCTCGCCCTCCGCTGCTGTATGGATTCGGAGAGTCAATGACATACTGATTCTCGAGAAACTCACTCTCTTGCTCTCTGGCGGGAAACTCCTGTGTCATTCCATTTGGTCCCCATGGTGCCTGTCTCATAATATCACCATCTGATCCTTCTATTTTCCCTCTCCCTGGCTGTCTGATGGGAATTTGGGGCCCTGGATCCCCGTGCCTGCATATGCGGCAATTGGGATGACCCACACACACACAACCCTTCTTTCCCTTGTTCGTTACTTCCCCTCTTCTCTTCTACTCTTTTCTTTTTTTATTCTTTCTTCCAATTCTCCTTCTCACTCTCTCTCTCTTTCTTGTTTCCCTCTTTTTACTCTTGCTTTTGGCTTCCTCTTCACTCTTTCCTTCTAACTTCAGTCTCTTATGCTTTACTGGTTCTATTGGTGTTCTGTTCTGACTATTGTTGATTTACTGCACCAGTAATACTTGTCTGTATATGCTGCAATTCCACTATATTATACACTTATTTTCAATAAAGCTTAAAAAAACCCCACACATTTAAAGCAAGAGAAAAATGAGAAATACACTAGCAACTAAATATACTGAACAACATATTAAAGTTTTTCAAATGTAAAAAATCAGAAGAGACCCTCCTTATAATTAAAATATATTAACAGATCATGACAAATGCAAAATAACTTGTCCATGGGCACCAAAAAAGTAGACCAATTATAAACCACAAACGCACCACAGTGAACTAAGAAAAGTATGTATTGCTGCAAATGTGGCTTGTAACTCCTTAAAGGAAGAACAGGTCTAGAGTGCATTTCAAACAATGCATTATACACATGTATGGGGTTCATGTATAGAAATGAGAGCTCACATTTGGTCATTATGGTGCTGTTGTTTGGCCCAAAATTGGTGAGTGAATAGTTAGAGATGCTAGGAGATATGGACCCCAGCAGCTGGATATCCCATGGATGACAACCATCTTACATAGAAAAATGCCATATATACTAAGGGCCCAAATCAGGGGGTTGTGAGCCATCTGCACTCCAGCTGATGGAGTCTGGATCATAGAGGCATCAAGATGCAGTCTAGGCTTGTACCCAACCCACTGGAATCACCAGAGAGAACTTTGGTCATGATGCTGATCCAGACCGGTCACTTACAAAAATCATGATACAATACATAAAAAAACCCCATATAACAAAACTCCACAATATTTCATTATATGAGAATAACATTTAATGGACTCCCCCTCACAATGCATAAAATATTGCTACAATATGTTTTACTACATAGAATGGACCCACCAGCAGTCATAATGCAAAACCAGCTGTCACCTAAAACAGTACAATATTATTACAGTATGCACATAAATTACACTGTCTCAGTATATTTCAATTTGTATCTATCAAAATCCCACCTTACATACCCTCAACAAATTGACACTTTATTTTAACTTGGGCACATAAACTATTATAAAAGGAAAGGGCAGAAAAATTCCAGTGCTTTTTCACTTTGGTACCATTGTCTGTCTACTCTGGTGGTCTTTTGCAGTCCTTAAAACCCAAGAGAATGTTGTACTCCAGTCTCCCTGTCCCGCTACGGCACATTCTCCATTTGGTGCAGGGTGTCTGAACTGTTTAGTGGGCAGCTCCTGCCAGCTTGCTCTCAATGTCCTGGAGCACTACAACCTACAGGAGGCTCCAGTGCAGGCAGTGGGTACAGGACTGCTGGCATTGTACAATTCTCTTGTAATCCTGGGGTGGGTTTTCATAACTAATACCCCCCAATATGTGAGTTGCCAACATGCCACCTACAGACTCACAAGTTTCCCTTGATGGCCGGGCAATTTCTAAAAGTTCCTGTACAGTGTACTTTTGCCTGGAGCTCCAGTCCTGAGTTTATGTAAGCCCATACCATAGAACAGAACATACAGTGTCAGTTCTCCAGGCCTGTCAGTTTTTTCCATGGTGCAATCTTTTTTTGAGGCAAAGAGCTCAGAATCCCAATTTTCCTGCAAAACTTCAAAAGTCCCAGGAAAGGCTGAAGTTCAAGCTGTTCCTGGAGGAATATGGACATCCAGACTATTAACTGGGAGTTCCCCATACCAGGCCAAAGTAGGCCTAATGAAGCAGACTGCCCCTTCAACATAGGAGCCTGGGAACTGATGGCTACTAAGTCTAGACTAAAATTCTGGGAAATACAGGTGCCAGATTCCAAACCATCATTAGCATTTCCCTCTGTACAGTGGACTAAAGAATCCAGGGCCACACCCCCAGCACCTCCATGTTCGCAGCTCATCCGGTGACTTGAGGAGCTGAAGGTGGAAGGGGCATTTTGCTGACCCAAGCAGAAACAGTATGGTCTCTTTCAGGCTATTGCTTATCTATGAATAGATTGCACCCTGAGTAGGATACCAACCCTACCTAGTTGAGCATCTCTGACCTATACTTTGTGGTAATTAATCCAGATGTGGCCCCTTGCTCATAAGTACCTAGACAGATCAGCAGCACCTCACTGACGAGGCACGAGAGACTGACATGTATGTGTCATGAGATTCCAGTCACACTATACTATAACACGTACTACTAAAAAGCTGCCGAGCATTGCAGGAAAGAGTAGCTACAGAGCAATGACAGTGAATTCTTATTTGATAAATATAAAAAACCCAGAGCTTAAGAAGACAGCCAAAACATAACATCCAGAAATATGTACAAAAGACCAAAACCAATTCCAAATCTGTGGTCTGTCACCAAATAATAATAAATACATTAACCTCAAATTATAAAAATTAGATAAAATAATCTTTATGTATATCTATCATTTATAATGTTTCCATTCATACAATATAAGGGCTCCTAATTCAGAATTGCAAGATATAAACAATAGTACATATACAAAATAAATCTACAGTAAAGACTATTAAATTGATGATAGGATAATGCTTTGCAGGAAAATCTTGAAAAATGCTACAAATCAATCCTAATAATTGCTCTCATATAAATGGGAAGACAAGGTACCTTAGACCAAACTTCCTCTTGAAAAATAAAGCAAACTCTCTATAATAACTACTAGTAATCTGTACGTATGGAATTCCACATAACCCCTCAGGAAAATGTACATGATATAAACTGGATGAGAAACAAAAATAAAAATATATGCTAAAAAATAAAAGTATAAAAAAATGATATATATATATAAGCTCATGAGGAAGTGGAGCTTCAATACGTGTCCAACCTACTCTGCCACAAAAAAAAACAACAACCCTAAAACCCCTAAAACTTAACCTAAACCTAAAATACCAATTAAAGTACCATTCTAATAAATATATTGAAAAAACACACATCTCCAATGATATCAAGAAGTTACAACTTAAAATCCTAAACAGTAATGTTCTGAATAGTAGCAAAAAAGTCAAAAAGAGAAAAGTCAATAGCCTAGGCAGCTATATATTTCCGTAACATACCTCTTCATCAACATGAATCAATATTATACACTTGGCCACACAGATATTCACTGGTGTTAACTGCCTTCTTCAGTACTTGAGCACACGCATCCTCCTGTATCCAACAGACCAACTTGGCATTCTTTAAAATTCCCAACAATGTGCTCTATATATCAGTCTATCCTTTAATAGTCTGTCTTTTATATCTTTGGTCACCACATAATTGAGGATGTCTTTCTCTCAAGGTTCATATTACTTGTTTAATGTCTTTTGGCTAGTAACATGTATATCATTCAGTTGATAGAATTAGGGGTGTTGGCATTTCGAAGTTGACCTGACTTCTTCCTCAGGGAAAATGTATCATCGGAAGTGTTGCCATATCCTTCCCTATAAACCCAACTATAAACCTTATAAAACTCCTCCTCTTAAGGTGATATTCACCCAGTGCAAACAATACCTAACCAATATACCCTAATTAAATCTAACAGGTTTGTATTTATATTATAAAATAACAAAAATAAAACATATATTTAATAAATAAAGATAACACTTAATTATGATACAAATGAATATTTCCATATAATTTATAATGACTAATTGAGTATACTGATTATATACTTATATCTTGCACCCTGAAACCTGTGTATACTACTAATATTAGAGGGGCTCTATCATTCCAATACAAGTTTGTCTAAAATGGAAGTTTATATAGCGACTAGTTGGTATACAAATGTAATTTTTTTTTAAATTTTGTGTTTGCCTGAAATTAAGCATGTTAAGATGATTCCATGTCTTCCTTCTGGACAGACTGTGGGTACAGCTCTGTACCACAGTCTGCAAGACAAAAAAGATAGGAAGGCGCTCCTGGTGTAATATCACCAATAATTTGGTGTTTCACCACCCCACCACCGGTGTAAGAAACGTACTCACAAATTTTCGTGTTCAGCTTGACACATACGTGACTGCTGATTAAATCACTTGTGGGGTATATTTAACACTGTCCCCCAACAGTGTAGATTAGCAGATTTGGCAGGTCACTCCTCACAACAACTCTCAGGAAGTGTAGAACATACAAGAAAACATAGAGAGGGCGCCCAATAGTGCCTATTATGTTTAAGACACAATAAATATTGATATCTTCAAAATATACTCACAAGTATGATGGTTGTAGGAGGGCTTATGTCCAAACACAACAAACCAGGCCTACAGAGTATTTGACCTGTCTCTGTTCAGGTAACACCAAACTGGAGTATACAATCCACAGGGTGCTGCTTGTCCTCAAAAAAACTTGTTTTTTTATTTAATGTTTTAAAAATTAAACATTATATAAAATGATGTCTTAAAAAACATATGATATAAAAATATAAGAATAAAAATAAAGGCTGGCTAAGAAACGTTTCGTAGTTACCTAACTACTTCATCAGATTCAGCATGAGCCAAAAAAACTCTCATGCTGAATCTGATGAAGTAGTTAGGTAACTACAGGTATGTCCCGCAAAAATTGTCACGTAGGACCGTATGTTCATACAAAAAAATGTTGTATGAAAGGCAAAAATAAGTAATTGAATGCATGAACTACATATTTTCTATAGAGTATACGACAAAAAACTAGTAATGTCCGTTGTATACGACACAACTCCAGAATTGACGGGCAAAGGGGCTTGTCTAGCGTGTGTCCAACGACAAAAAAAGTCTTTCAAAATACAAAATTTGTACGTTAAGAAAAAAGTGGAGGGAATGTGTTCTGAATGTGAGAATTTTTGTCTTTACTTAAGACATTTTTTTGTCATTAGTTAAGACATTTTTAAAGACATTTTTGTTGTTAAGACATTTTTTATGACATTTTTGTCTTTAGCTAAGACATTTTTTTGTCGTTCCATATGACAATTTCAGTCAGGACAAACGACATATTTCCAATCACAACCGACACTCTCTGAAAATATTAATGATCCCAACGACACTATACATTGAAAAGTCGTTACAAATGACAAAAGCTATTTCGCTACTTCTTTGAACATATGGCCCTTAGTGACAGAGGACGTACCTGGTAAGTCCCAGAAGTCCGGGTCTCCATGCGGCTGCACACCGTTCAGGGACTCCAGAATCATTTAGTGAAAAAAAAAAAAAATGTTAGCCGGGCTTTAAGGTGACAGCCGAGTACGCACGTGGCTGTCACTAAGGGGTTAATATAATTGCCTCCTCTCCAATTTCTAGGTACCACATGTATGGCAAAAAATGTCATGTCCTTGATATTTGACCTACGACATTCTGCAAAATGTGTTCTACAAATCTGATTTTAATATCATACACATGTTCTTTTATTCTGTCCATGAGAGCCTTTTTGTTCTACCAATATATTGTTTGACACGTACAATATACAAAATAAATAACTCATTTAGTGTTATAGATTATAGCTTTCCCAATTTCCAAAATGTATCCTGTGGAGTTAAATTCAAATTGCCTTATGTTTCTCTCCACATTACAATTCTTACATCCCACACATTTCCCACATTTAAAGAAACCTTTTTTCATTTGTAACCATGTTTTATATTTATTACTGTCTTTCCTTATTCTTGGAGCTATTTTTATTCGTAAATTGGGGGCCTTAGTAAGAATGATTAGGTTTTCTCTGAAGAAATCATTCATCAATGTATCTCCCTTTAATATTTCCACAGTTTTAAATTATTCTTTTAAAAATATTATATCCTGTATCAAATGAAACTACCACTGGTATTTTGATACTATCAATATATGTTTATTTTCCTTCAATGCCTCTTCCCTATCAATCTTAATAATCTCATATTTTTATCTAACAAATCTTCTGAATAATCTTTTTCTACCAACCATTTTTTTTTTTAAATCTGTGCTTGTTGCAGGAAAATCACATTATCTCTACAATTACATCTAACTCTCATAAATACACCCTTAGGTATATTATTGTGCAATATAGTTATTGCAATCGACTGGTTTTAAACATGTTTTGGTTTTAATGTGATATTCATTTATATAGCCAAGTAACTAGAATTTACAGTTCATTTTATATTATTATTATTTAAATAACCTATAAATTGTGTCAGTGAATCTATAGTGCCCCCCATCAATAAAAACAACATCATCAATATATTGATGTCAGAGCACTGGGTCTGTGCCAATTTGGTTGTTATGCCAAATATGATAGTCTTCCCAAAAACACATATATACATTAGCATAAGTTATGCAAACCTGGTGCCTAAAGACATATCCCCATCATACCAAAAATAGTTGTGATTTAAAATGAAAGTGATCAAAGTGAATAAAATCTATCTGTATTTTTTATTAAATACCCTTATTTTCTAAAAAGTGGTGGGTGGCTTTAACTCCCTTAATGTGATCAATAATTGTGTATAAAGAAGAAACATCTACAGTGACCACAATAATGATTATTTTCCAAAAGACAAAAAAAAAAATCCAAACCTGGAATTAATACACTAACCACAACACTATAAAAATAGATTAAAAAAATCATTATATATATAAAAATATGTCAAAAATTTTTCTGTATCCTGCATCCATGTATACTCTCTTAATACAAAAATCACAAGATGTATATACAATAGTACATATTTGAAAAAAATCTACAGTAAATACTACTTTTGCTGCAGCCTAAGCAGAGTAAAGTTGCCAAATGCAAAGCTGAATATCAGTACACAGTACACGGGATGAATGAGCTCTTAACTGGTTGCAAATATGGATATAGTAAGGACAGGATATCTCCATAATGAATGTATGCAGACAGGAGTGTGGATCGGGCAGATGGTAGCACAGATGATCACCAGCAGGACACCAATGGAGTGAAAAGATGGCTCTGCAAATCACAGCACAGATGATTGCCTTGAGAGCAGGGCTGGCAGATGATGGAATTTGGTGGATTAAAGCACAGATGGTCGCCAGCAGGAGGCCACAGGGGTGAAGCAATGGCGGATGGTTGAACAGGTGATTGCCTAAACAGGATTCAGAAGTGAACCAGAATATAAGGAACAGATAAGCATGATTTGGCAATGCCATCATAAGCAAAGCCAAGGTCAGGGCAGGAGAATGTGGTGCCAAGTCAAAGAGAACTAGACAGTTCAGGAGTGAATACTAAAGCTTGAGTAACTCACAAACAGATAGCTTGAATATTGGGCAAAGACGAAGGAGGAAGTAGAGAATAAGGAGGAGAATGAAAACAAGTGCAAGCATGAGAGGATTTGACCATCCAACAGCAAGCTGGAGGAAACAAAAAAGTGGAGCAAAAAAGAGCAAAGCAGACATGACAGTACATCTGGAGATGGATGCTTTTCTCATTTAGCAAGGAATTGCCTGGCATTCGGTGGCTAAATTGTCGTCTGGGCAGGACCAGCATTATATACTTCAGGATATTTCTTCTCTGTGAAAGGTACTTGTGAGCTAAAAGAGATTTCACCTGGGTAGGATACAAGTCCTTCCTAGTTGAGCATCTCTGATAGATATTTTCCATGGGGGGTGCCTTCTTTCTGTAGCCACCTCTGCTTCTTCATTGCAGTGGGACCTCCACTTTTGAGTCCTACCAGACCGGTCCAGGTGCAGCTTGCTTCCACTAGTCTCTTTCCTCTCAGGTTTCCTTCAGTCTGTCCTAGAACATAACTGCCTGGAGCCTGGTGGCTCCCAGACACAACAAGTCCCTGGGGCCATTCTCCAGATGGCTTAAGTCTCAACTGCACTATTGGTGGTGCTTGTGGTGACCAGAAGGGCTGTAGACTGTTGAGGTGCAGGGCAGCTTATCCCTTGGCCTTCTTCCAAGAGAGCTTCCCTTTTATCAGTGACAACTCCTGCTGTGTTGCAGTGTACTCTGGGAACTTGTACCTCTGAATTCTCCTGCTGCTGTCAAGGCACAGAGTCATCCCACTGGTCCGTTTCTCGTTGGTGTGTACTTTGATCTTCTCCACTTCTGCGACCAGACTGTTGCACATTTGCCCTGGCACCTGAATGCATACTCTATATCTAAGTCTATCTACCTTCCTCCTATCAGCTCTATCAGCTCCAGGAGATATTCCTGGGGCCATCTGCTTCCAATGTGAAAGACAGCTCCTCTGGATAACATGTAAACAGCTCCTCAAATCATTTGGATATGTCTTCCCCAAAGCCCACATTATGCAGAAAAGTGTCCTCCATCAGACTTCCTGAACAGGCCTCTTGATATTACTCTATACCTGGATAAAATGTGCAGAGGTCTCCTGTGGATAAATTCCACCACTGGAACAGGTGTCTGGTATGTGAATGCACAGATATCTTGCTCTGGCTCTGTAGAGGTTCCAGATGATAACGTCATCCCTCGATGCAGTCCATCTCCACATGCCACGCCTCCACTGGAACAAGGTGGCTTGCTGATAAGAACAAAAGTGTGTGTGTGTTAAAAAGTATGTGACTGATCTTACAGGCAATCCCATGTTTTATTTGCTAATATCCATCTCCTGTGAGTGCAGATTGCCACTATACAAAGTATGTATTTAATCGTTATGACAAACATATATTTTTCATTTATTTTCAACTGAGTGATAATTTCATGTTTCCAAAGTTGAATCCTAAGTTGACGGCTGTACAAGCATTTCAGTAAACTTTTTTGACTGACATTCCTTGCTGTATTTTTTTTATCACCTCTATAGCAAGCTGAGAAATTGGCAACAATAAATCAGAATCTCCCTCTATGAAAATAATGTAACAGTGAAATATATAAAAAATAGTTGATAAAAGGAAATCCTTGACTGTTTCTCATTCACGCCATCTCAAAAAGCATTTTTATTGTATCCAGAGTGACTGCTACGAAGGGTCTAAATGAATCACTCTACATCTTGTTCCAGCACTTTACTGCATAGAACACTTGAAGGCAACAGTACATTGTCATATTAATATATGATATTTATAAATAACTGACAAATATTAACTCCATGGATGCTGTTAACAGTGGAAAATAAAATGTATAAATTATAGTACCATGGCGTCCCAGCTGCTGGAAAGTACCAAGAGATGGTTGGTGGTGATGGGAGTTGTTGTATCCAAAAGCTAGAGAGTCAAAGGTGACTTTCTCATCTAAAGTAGTCAAATTGTGATCAAATATATATATATATATCAAGATCTGGCTCCTAGCATCATGTTCTGTAAATAATTCTTTATGTCACTTCTCTGGATAGTTCTGGTATAAAATGTTCAAGGGTATTTGTGCAAATTACATAAATTAGAATTGTAAGGACCATTAAAGGTGATCAATATTGAACTAAATCACCAGCATCATAAGGGTCAAATAAATATTCCCACTGATTTAAATGGGGGTTTATCTCCTTGAATACTACAGACTTCTCTAACATATTATTTACCAATGTGTTTTAGACCTTCATGGTGTTCAAGGATTGAAAAGGGTACATTAGATGTGCCCCAAAATTGCACCTCTTTTCTTCTTGAATGCAGCCCTAAGTGTCAACAAATTCATATTCATTCATCGCTAAATATCCCACTGAATTGATATGCCCAGTCTTCCTTTTCTTCCCAGGTGTGTTGGTATGTGTGGTCCTTGATGTAAGGTAAGCTGGTGTGCTATGGTGCCATGCCTTACACACAGGTGACCATCATGTTCACCATGCAATGTATTTACTGTGATCACTAAAGAAGGCAGTAAAGTTATGCCATGGCTAATCTGCATTGAGGTCTACGGGACCAGCAGACCTTTCACAAAAGTAACACTGAAGAGCATCAAGATATAATATTCAGCTTACACTCACAGTGTCCTGCCATCAGTCATGCCAACTCATGATGAGTTGCCAGGGGAACACAAGAGAAGAGCTTCTAATGCCTGTGTGAAATAATAATACATTTCCAGACTTTTCCCAGTTGATTTTGTATCTACTGAACCTTTATGGCTATTGACTGCACCTTTATTGACTTTAGATTACATGGACAGGGCTGCCATCACGGGGGTGACAGGACTATCAGCAGCACAAATGGCCTTGGCAGTGGTACGTATTAGGCTTGGATTGAGTATGCAGATATAATATTATGGAAGGCCCCTACATAGCTCCCTACCACAACTCCATACTCCCCTGTGGTGCAGATGGTTTATTCCAGAATAATTCCAGTTTGTTTTTATAAATCTGAGCCATATTTTAGAGCAAACCAATTGCCCCGAATTCATATTTTTTTAAAATTCACCAAGTCACTAGGAATTCAGGGAATTATTATTTGTCTCCTATTTGTGCAACTGGTTTCCCCCCAGAATGTCTCCATTTTTGAACAGGGGAACATTAAGATGCCTTGTGGCTTATACACTAAAATTAATTGGCATAACCCCACTACATGATAGGGGACACATAAAAGTTCCCCCAATTTACCATTTTTATAAACAAGGTTTTGAATGCCTTGAATAGTAGAAAGGTCTCTGTTTCCTTCACAATGTTTTGTGGATTTCGCAAGCATTCAATTCCTATTTAAATCAAGTGGGGATTTTTTATTTGTTCCCTGTAGTGAAGATGGTTTACACCAGAATGGCACCACTCCTGTATAAAGCGGCATTTGGCAGGAAAGGACACTGCAACATACTCAGGAAATTGAGCACATATGTATAAAAACAGTTATTCTGGAGTAAATATTCCCAAATCCCCATGCACCTGAATAGAGCTTTTTTTATTTTTTTAATTGATTTTTATTGGTATTACAAAGAAGAGACAGTGAACTACAAAGAAATTTACAAAGGAAAGAGTTCGACGAGAGTCATGAAAACAATATACTTATATGCACTCATATGAGGAAATGAGCGTCTGTAAATGTTGGACTAAGCTTTTTTTTGGGAGGGGTATAATTTAAATTTTTATTGAGATAAAAATCAGTATACAGGGATACAGTAATCATTGACAGGGAATACAAGAAGTCTTGAAAATGGTACATAGTAACACATAATTGAAACACAAAAGTATACCAGTGTTGCAAAGGTAACATGCTAGGGACAATTCTTATTACTGCCAATAGTAAGAATAGGAGAAGCTACAAAAAGAAAAAAGAGGAAATTAGGCAATGGAAGTTTCAGAGAAAAGGGGGGAATGAGACGTGAACAGGAAGGATAAAAAGTAGGGAAAGAAGGGATTGGGGGGGAGGATGGGTTTACAGTAAGAAGGGAGATATCACTATGAAAGTAAAGCTCTGAATGAGAGTATTATGGGTATGGTAAATCAGTCAGAGGTAGTGGCAATAAACTAGACCTGACCCCATTCCATCACATGAGACTGCTATTTCCACACTGTTTTCATCACTTTGGGATGTAAGGTATCTAGTTTGGTCCGGTGTGGAATACCAAACATAAGGTGCGCAGGGGCGGTACCCCAATGGGGGCATGAAGTATAATGTGGTAAGCTGTCAAAATATCTACAAGGGTTAGGAGGACACACAGAACCCTAGAACGCTAGGGTCCAAGGCAGATACACACAATACCTTAGAATGATAGGGTCCAAGGCAGATACACAGGATACCCTAGGACGCTAGGGCCCAAGACCAATGACCACGGTAATAAACCAGAACGCTGGCAAGGTCTGGGAGGCAACAGACTAACCCGGAGGCCACACAGAGAAGGTAGTATGGCAAGGCCAAGGTGCATACACGGAGCGAATAGTCAGACTAGGCCAAGGTACATACACGGAACGGGTAGTCAGACCAAGCCACGGTTCATACATGGAGCGGGTAGTCAGACAAGGCCAAGGTACATACACTGAGCAGGTAGTCAGGCAAGGCTAAGGTTCGTACATGGAGCGGGTAGTCCGACAAGGCCAAGGTTCATACACGGAGCGGGTAGTCAGACAAGGCCAAGGTTCATACATGGGGCGGGTAGACAGACAAGGCCAAGGTTCATACACAGAGCGAAATCAGCAGCCAAGCGAGGGTCACAACGGTGAGCAGGCACAGGAAGCTACGCACTGATACACCACGAAAGGACAACTAAGCCCAGCATCCAAGCCACTTAAATAGTCTGTCCGGAAGGTGGGACAAGTGAGAGCCAATAGCACAGGAGGCTACAAAAAGAAAAGCAAAGATGCGCGCACAACTCCAAGAGGCAGCAGGAATGCGGAAGTGACCAGCACACCGCCGGCCACCGGCCGGGAGGACCAGGATAAGTAAAGGAAAAGGAAAGGGGGCAAGCAGTCCATGGGACAGCATTGATAGTACCTACCCCTCAACGGACTCTCCCTCATGGAGGAGGACCAGGTTTGGAAGGGAAACCCAGGAGCGTTCCTCTGGACCGTAACCTCTCCAATGTTCAAGAAATTGCAATTAACCTCTGGATCTGCGTGAGTCTAAAATATTCTGTACTTCATATTCTTCGTGGTCTCCAACCTGGACAGGCCCAGGATGGACATGAGCGGAGGTGAAGCGATTACAAATCAAAGGTTTTAGTAAGGATACATGAAACACGTTGGAGATGCGTATATTATAGGACGTTCTAGCACATAAGTGACGGGGTTAATTCTACGGAGAACCAGGAATGGACCTACAAAACGAGGGCCAGTTTCCTACAAGGCACCTTGAGGTTCAGATTACGAGAGGATAACCACACTCTCTCCCCCACCTGAAAAACCAGAGCTGGCAACCATCTATGGTCTGCGTGTCTTTTGTAACAGGCTTGCCCAATTATCATGATGGTCCGAAATAAAGCAACGTAGGAACTGTTCCAAAGCTTGGTTAGACCTTTCTGCAGCGCCGTTAGACTGAGGGTGGAAGGCTGAGGAGAATGAGAGTTGGATACCCATTTGACCACAGAAAGACCTCCAAAAACAAGAAATAAACTGGATCCCTCGATCCGAGACCATAACCTTAGGTACTCCGTGGAGCCGAAACACCTCCTTAGCAAAAATCTCGGCCAGCACCCTGGAAGAAGTAAGTCCCTTAAGAGGCACAAAGTGAGCCATTTTGGAAAACTGATCTATGATCATAAGAATGACCGTATGCCCCTCAGGTGCAGGTAGTTCGACCATAAAATCAATGGGCAGGTGTGACCAAGGACGTTCACCATTAGGAATTGGTTGCAGGAGGCCCACTGGAAGATGTCTGGAAGTCTTAGTACGAGCATATGTGGAACAGGTAGCTACAAATGCAGAGCAGTCAGCTCTCAAGCTGGGCCACCAAAAGATCTGAGAAATGGACCATGTCAGCTGGTCCCGCCCAATATGTCCTGCAGCCTTCCAGGAGTGATGTCTCCAGCAATCTAGTGCGAAGGGGCTTGGGCACAAAACATTTACCACTAGGCTTATCCATGGGTGCAGAAACTTGACAGGCTAAAATCTCCCCTCCCAAGGGTGAGGTAATATTTGTCCGTATGGTAGCCAAAGTACGTGTTACGGTTTTCAGACACTCAGACAGTGGTAGATAAAACAAATAGAGTTTTATTAAAGCAAAATGAATGACAAGGTCGCCACTGGGGCGATACTGGCATAAGCAGAATAAAGGCAGAGATACCTGGTGCAACAGGTAATACTACACAAAGTATGAAAGCACAAAACAGGACACAAGAGGTTAATAGTACTGGTTATCAGTCTCAAGTGTGGTGTTAGGCACGCCCTTGGTGCAGCATATAGCGATATGTGCTGTAAGATAGCACCCAAGTCCATTCACTGTGTGGAGCTGTAGCATAAAGTTCTGACTGAACGGGAACTGCAAGTGATAAGGAGATAGCCCCCACGGGCGTAACCGGAGACTACTAGTATTGTGATTGCGTGAGTCAATAGCCCCCACGGGCGTAACCGGAGACTACCAGTATGGTGATTGCTCGAGCCAATAGCCCCCACGGGCGTAACCGGAGACTACAGTATCGTGATTGCTTGAGCCAATAGCCCCCACCGGCGTAACCGGAGACTACAGTATTGTGATTTCTTGATTCAATAGCCCCCACGGGCGTAACCGGAGACCACCAGAATCGTGATAGCTTGTGTTGATAGCCCCTCCACGGGCGTAACGGAGACCACTGGGTACTGCTTGCCAACAGCCAACGGGCGTAACGGAACCACTGCTCTGTCACGGAGAGCCGCCGACTACTGAGGCCCACAAGCGGCCGGCTCACAGAAACAGCGAAACAGGCTGAGGCTATAGGTGGAAGAGTAGCAGTAATCGGATGAACAACACCAGTGTCTCAAGTGCAGAAAACGACACAGCACAGTAAGGTCTGGACTCAGCACATGAAGGGCAGATAAAGGAAGGCTCAGCAAACGGCTCAGCAACGGGTAGGCGGAGGCTCAGTCACTCTATGCAGTATCAGAATGTCGCCGAGGTGACAACGGGAATCGTCCGTCAGGATACACAGGAGAATCGCAGACAAGACAGGTCGGTAACGGAGAAGGATCGTCAGCCAGGCCGGGTCAGGATACACAGGAGATTCGCAGACAAGCCGGGTCGGTAACGGAGAAGGGTCGTCAGCCAGGCCGGGTCAGGTGCCGTAGGAGATTCGCAGACAAGCCGGATCAGGAACACGCAGGAAGTCAGCCAGGCCGGGTCAATCACGGAACAGGAGCACAGGAACGTCGTCGGACAAGCCTAGTCGGTACACGGTAGATCAGGATACTAGAATACTGCAACAGCAACGCTGGCTCAGAAACACCACGAAAGGGCACCTGACAGGTGCCAGTGGCCGGATTAAAACGGATAACCAGGGGCGGGCCAACACAGCTCAACCAATCCGGGAGCAGCACAGTTGAGAATGACAGGAAGGATCACGGGGACCGTGATAGTACGGTCGGAAGGAATGATAGGAACAGGGGTACTTTCAGACTCCGGATCGGAACCGAACTGCCAGGAAAGAGCGTCTGCTCTAATATTCTTGGTGCCAGGAAGATATGAGACCACATAGTTGAACCTAGAAAAGAACAGGGCCCATCTAGCCTGCCATGGAGAAAGCCACTTGTCCTCAGATAGATACTTAAAATTCTTATGATCTGCCAGGATCGGGGAACTGGTCCCCTCCAGGAAGTACCGCCATTCTCAAAGGGCGAGAATAATGGCCAGAAGTTCACGATCGCAAATGTCATATAGACTCTCTGCCTTAGACAATTTTTTTTTAAAAAAACCACAAGGAAGGAGGATTGTACCGGGAGCTTAGCGCTGGGACAGGAGGGCGCCTACTCCTGACTCAGACGCATCAACCTCCAGAGTAAAGGGCAGGGTGGGATTCGGATGAGACAAGATAGGAGCCTTAGCGAAGGCAGATTTCAGACTCTCGAAGGCCTGAAGAGAGCTGGGAGACAAGTCAGATGGATTCACTGCCTTATGAGTTATGTCAGTGAGTGGCTTAACCACCGTGGAGAAGTTCCGTATAAACTTCCTATAGTAGTCGTGAAGCCCAAAAATCTCTGAATGGACTTCAACCCAACAGGAAGTGGCCACTGTAGGACACCTGAAAGTTTTTGTGGGTACATAGCCAACTCAGATGAGGAAATCACCTAGCCCAAGAAAGTCACCTGAGATTTATGGAATTCACATTTCTCCAATTTGCAAAATAACTTATTCTCCTTCAAAAGTTGCAAGACCATAGCGACATCTGAGCAATGAGCTGCCAAGTTTGATGAATGGATAAGAATATCGTCCAAACAGACCACTACACATTGCTGTAGTAGATGTCGCAAGACATCATTGATAAATTCTTGGAAGACAGCGGGAGAGTTGCATATTCAGAAATGCATCACCAGATATTCATAATGTCCGCTCCGTGTGTTAAACGCTGTTTCCACTCGTGGCCCTCCTTAATTCTTACTAGGTTATATGCGGCCCTCAGATCAAGCTTCTTGAACACCGTGGAACCCTTAATCCGATCAAATAGCTTGTGATTAACGGAATGGGGGTAAGCAATCTTGACCATAAGCTTATTCAGACCTCTGAAGTCAATACATGGTCTTAACTCCCCATCCTACTTTTTTACAAAAAAGAATCCTGCGCCAGCTGGCGAGGAAGACTTGCGAATAATCCCTCTGGATAGTGCATCTGTCACATATTCCTCCATGGCCAAATTCTCCTCTACTGACAGAGGATATATGCGACCCCTGGGAGGTATGGCACCCGTAACCAAATCAATAGTACAGACGTAAGGCCTGTATACTAGCCTCTCCCTTGTTGAATACCTTGCAGTATGACTAGTACTCTACAGGTAACAAAGGAGAGGTACAAAGTATTCTTGTAGGTTGTTGTAGACAGGACTTAGCACAACTAGCATATCAATACACAATGTAGCATGTTTGCCAGTCTATCCTGGGGTTATGTGTCTGCACCCAGGGAAACCCCAAAATGATGGCGTAATGAGGAGAATTTATGACCTGAAACTGAAGAGTCTCCACATGAAGTGCCCCTACCTTCAAAGACAGGGGACAAGTCTCATACGTAACATGTAATGGTTGTAGGGGTCTCCTGTCAATGGCCTTGATAGCCAACGGGGAGGAATGAGGCAACAGAGGAATATCATGCTTGTCCGCAAATCTTGCATCAATGAAATATCCAGCGGCCCCAGAGTCTATTAAGGCCGGGGCAATCACCAATGATGCGGCCCAAGACAGAATCACCTCCAGGATCGGTTTCCCTTGCAGGATCTCCAGGGACTGCGAAACTCCACCCAGGGTCTGTCCTCGACATGACCCAAGTGAGGGCGTTTCCCAGCCTGATGGGACATGTCCACAATAAGTGACCCGACTTTACACAAAATAAACACAGGCCCTCCCTCCTACAGAAAGCCCTCTCCTCCACCG
Source organism: Rhinophrynus dorsalis (assembly GCA_037306005.1). Taxonomy (NCBI): domain Eukaryota; kingdom Metazoa; phylum Chordata; class Amphibia; order Anura; family Rhinophrynidae; genus Rhinophrynus; species Rhinophrynus dorsalis. Next base: position 61,925,355 of record CM074718.1, read on the forward strand.
AGAGGCGGGTGAATCCTAACTGCATTGGCTCACCCCTAGCAGGCTCAGAACTAGGAGGCATGGGAGGAGAGAGAGGACTGGGTGGTAGTATAAAGTTAGGTGCCAATCGAGACAACGACCTGCTCATCAGTTCCCTGAACGAAGGTCTCTCTACGATCCTGGTATCCACCAGGATCGAAAAGGTGATGAGTTTGTCCAGATCCCCTGGCAGCTCACAGGCTGCCATCTCATCCCTGATCGAGTCACTTAAACCTTGCAAAATGCAGCCACAAATTCCGAAAAATTTGAAATTATGGGTTTCTCCGTCTCCCACAGAGGATTTGCCCATGCCAATGCCGTACCCAACAAAAGCGAAATCATGAACCCAACCTTGCTCCGTTACGCATGCGGTACCAACTCTAAGAATATGCCCAATTGGTTGAGGAACCCAATACAGAGTGTAGGTTGCCCTTTGTAGCGTTGAGGGAGTGGAGTGGATCTAGACAGCCCTCGGGCACCACTAGTTTCAGGGTTCGCAAGCACGGCCAGTGCCGAATCAGGGTAGGCCATCTGTTGCCAGGCAGCCCGATCTAGGTGCACCGTACGGTTAAGGACCGTTTGCATGGCCAACGATACCTGATCAATACGTTGATCCTGTATGTCCATTCTGGCCAGAATGCTAAGAACTTGTGGGTTGCCTGTACCTTCAGTACTCATGGCCCTTTCACACTCTCATGGTGACTCAGGTAAATAAGAACACAGCACAGGTACAGTAAGATCAACACAACTTTATTTAGGCAATATACAGATAAAAGCACTTCCCCAACCCTCTCCAGGAACAGATGTGAGGACATCGCTGCAGCCCACTACCAAGGAGCTGAACTCTGAACCTATGCCCGCACTACTCGCAATCTGCCTCAATGAAGAATGAGACAGAACCTAGCCTACAGTTCTCTCGGGAAAGTGGACACAGTCTACCCAAGGTGGAGTGAGGGTAGTTGGCAGGAGGACACACGGAACCCTAGAACGCTAGGATACAAGGCAGATACACACGATACCATAGAACGCTAGGGTGCAAGGCAGATAAATACGATACCCTAGAACGCTAGAGCCCAAGGCCAATGCCCACAGTAATAGACCAGAAAGCTGGCAAGGTCTGGGAGGCAACAGACTAACCCGGAGGCCACACAGAGAAGGTAGTCTGGCAAGGCCAAGGTGCATACACTGAGTGAATAGTCAGACTAGGCCAAGGTACATACGCTGAGCAGGTAGTCAGACCAAGCCACGGTTCATACATGGATCGGGTAGTCCGACAAGTCCAAGGTAATACACAGAGCGGGTAGTCTGACAAAGCCAAGGTTCATACACGGAGTGGGTAGTCAGACAAGGCCAAGGTTCAGAAACAGAGCGAAATCAGCAGCCATGCAAGGGTCACAACAAAGAGCAGACACAGGAAGCTACACTCTGATACACCACGAAAGGGCAACTAAGCTCAGCGTCCAAGCCGCTAGTGTGTCTGGAAGGCGGGACAAGTGAGAGCCAATAGCACAGGAGGCTACAAAAAGCAATGCACAGACACACGCACAACTCCAAGAGGCAGCAGGAATGCGGAAGTGACTGGCTACCCGCCGAGAGGACCAGGATAAGTAAAGGAAAAGGGAAGGGGGCAAGCAGTCCACGGGACAACCATGATAGCAGCTTAATGTAATAGATGGACATTAAAATAAAACCCGAAGGTCATTAAGATTAAAGGAGAACTACCACCCCGCAATAAGTTCACATTATTCAATTCTTCATCTGGCGACTAGCTGCTTAGTAGCGCTAGTCACCAGAAATATTACCTGGTTTACAAGATATTCCACTTTTTCGGAGGCTCACAGTACTAAGTAGCGAGTCGCCATATGAAGAATTGAATAATGTGAACTTATTGCGGGATGGTAGTTCCCCTTTGATTTAAAAACCTGTATAGGGGCTTCAGTGGTGTCACACATTGGGTCATTTGGAGTGAGCATCAATGAGGGTCATGTGCAGGATTTAGCCTCCTCTCAAGGTGCAGCAGTCAATTAGACGTAGTAGCAGGATTTGTGAGTGGCTCTCTGGCTAATTGAAGGTATCAATTCCTGTACCCCACAGTACAGAACAACGAGTGGTGAGTTCCAGTTCCTGCCTCACATATGGCTTGCAAGAAACTGATGAGGATATGGGCCAGATAGACTGTCTGAATTTAAAGACTTCAGACAACGTCATCCTGAAGAGTAGAGGTTGAAATGCCCTGTGATTTATATGTGGCATTAATGCAAATTACATGTTAGTTAGGGTAGGTGTCAGGGATACAGGAGACTGGATCCCAATTGTGGGACAAAAGGCCCCGGCCCTGCCCACATTCTGATGTGTGGATAGAACAATTTCAGTGGTCCTGGCTTATGGAGGCCAGATTATCAGTTTACTCACCCATTTACTGGACATTATTTAACCCCTTGTATCCCAGAGAGGTCTTCAACGCAGTTTTGTACTACATTGGAAACCTCTAGCATTTGTATCTACTTGTATGTTATAGAGAAAGAGTATTTTCTGTACAAAGCAACAATGGACTGGGCTAGGTGATGGGGGTATTATGAGGAGAGGGTGTGTGGCCATGGGTGGAGCTAAGAGTTATTTAGCCTAGGGGAGCCTTATATGTAAATCTGGCCCTGGCCTTAGAGTCAGACTGACAGTACAGGGTGCTCACAACACTGTAAATAAAATAAAGTAAAATAAGTAAAGAAAAAGTCAGCTAGAAAAACAAATGTATATATGTTACTGAAATAAGAAAAGTTAAAATAAAACACTACTACTCCTTTAAAAGGATACCATCACCTAAAAAAACTTGATTTTGAAGTTGCTCCCCCCTTCACACACATTAACTGACACATAACCCTATCGGGTGTGTAATGCATTTCCGAGCAGTGTCAGTAAGTGGGGGAGGTAATACAGAGCTAAAACAGAAGTGCCTGCATGGCATGCCTTAATTAGCATAATATTTAACTCTGGCACGCAAAGGGTTAAAGGGATAGTAATGTTTCACAAAACAGCAGCTCCAATTAATCTTCATAGTATTTGAGCCTTGGAGAGTGTTATTTCAATACTGTCAGAGTTGTAGTTCAAGAGTAATTGAATGATAAAGTATCCCCCTCCTGCCACTTCCCCTCAGATGTGGAATCTGGTCCTGGGACCAACAAGCTCACAGCAAAGGACAATCTTCTTACTGTGAGCAAAAACAAAAACCCTGTCCCCCTTAACGGGTTTTTCCTTATGGTCACTGAAGATTGTCCCTTTCTGCAATCCATCCAGTCTTACTGCCCTGAGGTGATCAGTGTTACATCAGTAAAAGGGGCAGGAGGGGGATACTTTATCATTCAATTACTCTTGAACTACAGCTCTGACAGTATTGAACTAACACTCTCCATGGCCCAAATACTATGAAGATTAATTGGAGCTGCTTTTATTATGAAACATTACTATCCCTTGAAGACTTTTTTGTTCATTATATTTTATTCATTATGTATGAGATTTTAGTTGTATTTATAGATCTGTTTCAAGGCATCTCCTCTACCTAAAACAGTCACCAAAAAATACCTCTTTTCAGAAACTGTGAAAAAAAACAAACAAACACATTTTAAGTCATTGAATGAGTCAAGGTCAGACTTAGCTTTGGACAGAGAAAACATCAACATTTTCATATCTAAAAGTCTTTATATACAACAAAAAACATTGGTTCCTTTTATCATGAAAGACCATAAATACAGCAGACGGCGGCTTTCATTCTAAACTGCTCCAGAATTCTATTGATTCGCTCTATCGATTGACTTGATGTCTTGTTATGTTTCTGTGTTTATCTCTAAGTCTTTCCCAGTGGTTTCCAAAAGACCATGGTAGGCTTAAAGGGATAGTAATACTTAAAATGTAAAAAAAAATATGTTGTAGGGTTTATCCCCCTGAGTAAAACAAGGGTACTCCCACTGCTGAAAGGTGTTTCATTCAAAAGTTATTAATTTTCAAAGTTGAATTTTTTAGGTGCAATATCACAGTGGCCTGAAATTGTACAGTGGCGCTGTTGCTACACCATCCTATGGACAGCTCTGGTCCCGGGACCATAAATCTCCATAGGATGGTGTAGCAACAGCGCCACTGTACAATTTCAGGCCACTGTGATATTGCACCTAAAAAAATTAAACTTTGAAAATGAATAACTTTTGAATGAAACACCTTTCAGTAGTGGGAGTACTCTTGTTTTACTCAGGGGGATAAACCCTACAATATATTCTTTTACATTTTAAGTATTACTATCCCTTTAACTCTTAAATACATTGCACACTCCTCTGGCATTCTAAGAGTTAATCTAGCAAAATAAATCCATGGCAATGCTGTTACACAGAAACTAAGGCTGATTACCTCTTTGTTTAACCCCTTCGCGTCCTGTGACGTACCTGGACCATCATGCTGGTCCGGCACTTAAGGACCAGTGATGGTCCTGGTACGTCACGTACTTTTACTCACCGCACTCCTGCAGGAGCGCGGTGAGTAATACCGTGGACTGAAATTGATCGCTCCAAGACCGGAGCAATCTCTTTCAGTCCTCCTTTCGATGTGCCGCCCCACGTGATCAGTCACGTGGGGCGGCACGTTGAACTCACCTATCTGGTCCTTAAAGGACCAGACACCGCGGGATCGTCGGACCTTAAGGGGTTAAGGAAGTTTAAATGGTAATTTTTAACCCCTGTAATGCTAGAGAGGTGTCAAACATTTCAAAACTATAATCATTTTTGAATATAGCATCTCCCAGAAGTAGGAGTATCTGTTTTTGTACCCAAAGTTTACTCATTCCTACAATCCACAATGTCTTGGAGACATCTCCAGCATTCAGAGGTGTTATGCACTAAGGTAGGAGAATGTGGTGATAAAGTGGAAGAGACTTCTACAAGCCCTATGTTATTCTATGGAGTGTGGGCTAGATTCTATTGCAGGAGATAAATGTTACCTCCTGTTTTATCAAACATTTTCTTACTGAACTCTATGGGGAAACCTGGAGATAAAAGCAGTAATAAAATTAGCACCTGCAATAGAATCCAGACCCTAATCTCATAGGTTCCACAGAATAACATAGGTACTGCAGAACTAATATCACTGGAGAAGTCATCTCCACGTCATTACCTTAGTGCATAAACCCCAAGGTGTTAAAATCCCCATTTGTATCAATGGATATACAACTGGAATTTGTAATTCTCCTCTATAGGGCCTTTGGTTAGCTCCAGAATGCCAACACTTTTCTTTTTAAAGGGATAGTAATATTTTAAAATAAAAGCAGCTCCAGCTTCATCGTATTTGGGCCATGGAGGGTATTAATTCAGTACTGTCCGAGTTGTAGTTCAAGAGTAATAGTAAGTATCTCCCTTTTGCCCCTTTTACCTAGTGTAAGCCACTTCCCTTCAGATGTGGAACCTGGTCTTGAAGCCAGACAAATCACAACAAGGGACAATCTTTATACTGTGATCATAAGGAAAACCCTGCCCCCCTTGACAGTTTTTTTAAGGTTTTTCCTTATGCTCGCTGAAGATTGTCCCTTGCTGCAATCCATCTGGACAGTCTTGCTGCTCTGAGGTGAGCAGTGTTACATCAGTAAAAGGGGTGGGAGGGGGATACTTTATCATCCAATTACTCTTGAACTACAACTCTGACAGTACTGAAATAACACTCTCCATGGCCCAAATACTATGAAGATTAAAGAGGAACATTCACCTCTTAAAATTTTTTTTACCATAGGTTTAGTTATTAAAGTAGATTAGGAAAGTGGTGTTTTTTTTTTTAATTTACGTACTTTTAATATTCAAGCTTTGGAATGCCGCATAATGCAACCTCAGTATAATACTAAACGGAGCTTGGTGTAATGATAGAAGCCATTCCCACCACACCGAAGGGGAGCGTGAACACTCCTCCTGGGGCTGGGGCAGCTGGGAGGGAGGAGAATTAGAAGTCAGGAATAGCTATGCTAAAGATTTTGCAAGCCCCATTATGCTGACCGGCACGGCTTGAACATTAAATATCTGTAAAAGTATGTAAATGAAAAAAAAACATGTTTCATAATAAATCTTTAATAACTACACCTATGGTAAAACATTTTAAGAGGTGAATGTTCCCCTTAATTGGAGCTGCTTTTATTTTGAAACATTACTATTCCTTTACATCTTACTATCAATGTAACATTATCACTGCAGCATTGTGTTCACTGTATGCTCCCTTTTACATTGTATCTATTCTGCATTGTACTTCTACTTCCTTCATAGTCATTGACAGAAGGGTCTCTGGAAACAAATGTAGGAAGCTTAATTTCAGTGATATAAAAGTGTAAAAATCAAGTAAATATGAAATAAAATAATAAAAAACACAGGCAATTTGATTTACATACGATACACTTGCAGATAATGTGAAGTCAAAATAAAGGATTACTATTCCATTAATCCTTGAATATTAGAGACAACAGCAGTACATCATAAAGCAATTCTATGGACATAGCCCTCAAAGAAAAGGGGGAGATGCACTAAAGTTTTGATAAGGGCTCAGGACGGTGATGTGGTACTGGATCTGTGTTGAAGGCGCATTGCCAATATCCCATCAATACCCCACCAATCCACCCTCATTGCAATGAATCTTCCATGACTTCGATTGGTTTACGATTTTCCACATAACACATTGACAAATGAAAATGCAGGTTAATAAGCCATTGTCATATGCATGTGGGTGAGTTTATATGTGAATGTGACAATTCGCCACGTGCACTAAGCTCTGTTAGCTGCCTCTTCTGTTGGAGTTAACATTCCCAACATCACCAACCTGAGGAGCCAGATAACAGTTTGCTGTCTCCGCTAAAGAGCAGAGATAGCAGCTGACCTTCTGTAACCCTTTCAGTGCCTTAGGCGTGTGCATTACATACCCCTGTGTCACTGAAAGGAGTAAAAATGTATTTGCTATTTGAGACAGTATGACCTAAACACTTTAACGTGCATAAATAATTGTTACAATGAAATTAAAAAACCCATAAAAGCTCAGATGCCTTAGGAACATTATGAATTTTTTCATAACATTTTATATTAAAGAGTCATTTATCATATGGTTGGCAAGCAAATATATGGTAAGCAAATATATGACTCGCAGGACATATTGGTTTTTATATCTTTACTTAATATTTATCAAATAGTGTGGTTTGTGCATTTTGTGAACATATGCATTGCCAAGCTGCTCCTCTGGCATCCGCTCACATCCATTCACCTCTCTAGACACTGTCTGGCGCGGTGATCACATGTGAACAGATGCCAACAGATGTTTCACAAAGCTGCATAGCTGGATCCGCTCACAGATGGCAGCTTGGCGAAGCATCCGATGGCATGAATTCACATATTCTGGCTAACCTTATGATAAATTGTGCTTTAATATAAAACATTATGACATAACTGTATGTATGTATCTTTATTTATATAGCGTCATACATGTACACAGCGCTTAACAGAAGTTGAAATAATACAATACAAAAATACAGAACTGGGTTAAGAGCATTAAGCTTAAGTGCGATCATTTCATTATTTGTGGGGGAAAGTGCAGCAAGGGAATCATAGACTGGGAAAGGGACCCTCCCCCAAGGAGCTTACAATCTAATTAGGATTCATGATGACAGAGACAGTAGGAGGAGGATTATAAGTGCAGGTACAAGGTGTGGTGAAAGAAGTGCAGAAGGATTCTGGTGTGACTATCTGTGTGCAAGAGGAGGATATTGCTAATGAGATGCCTCCCTGAGCAGGTGGGTTTTGAGGAGGTGCTTGGAAGTGATGATTGTGGATGACTGGCGAATGGGGATAGGGAGGGCATTCCAGAGTCGAGAGGCAGTCAGTGAAAAAGCTTGTAGTCGAGAGATGGCTTGAGTTGTGTACGGAGAGGACAGGAAGAATTAAAGGGGTTGTGTGTGATTTCTCCATTTGGACCTCTCCAGATGCTTGTGTTAAATATTTGTCTGGGTGTGCTCCCACTATTATATTGTGGTACATTTTTTTACAATGGAATGAAGGTCCTTTATAGGGGCCCCAACACCCTTTTTCTGGGGTGGGCACTCGGGCCTACAGTTATGTGCATGGGATGGATGTTGTTAACTTTATGGAGACACGCACGCACATGCAGGTAACCCTGATTAATGAGGTGTTGGTTTTGAGTATTGTGTATTCTTGGAGTAGTACTACTTATTTTGAGTTATTTTCACTTATTTGGTATTATTTTGCTTCATAAATATTTCCAGTAGTTCTTCTTCATGAATACAATTATAATTATATTATGGTATGTTTTATTCATTTATAGTATCTCTGGAAGTTGGGTCTGTGACTATGCAACCGGGGTAGTTGTGACAGGGAGTGGTGGTTCGGTTGAATATCGGGTCCATCGATTGGTTTTCATGATCCCGTCGGCATAGTCATATCTCGGAGGCAGTATCTGTCTCTGGATAGGATGATTATCTGTTTTTAAAAATGTCCAACCAGGACCATGTGGAGTGGTTTTAACGGTCTCTTTTGGCCGAATACACTTAGTCTATGATTAAGCGCAGTCTAGCGCGAAACATGTCAGACGAGTTCTGGTTGATCATTGTCTACTGATACATTTGTGTTCTGCTCCCTCTGCAACTAGGAGTGCCTGATTGATTGATCTTTTATTTCGATACAGTAAAGTTTGTTTTTACCTTTCACCGGCCCAGCTAGCATGATTTGACTCATCTTTACAAGTGACTTGTCCCTCCAGATTGGTGAGTGCTCCTGAGATCGTTTGCTTGTTCGAATTGTTCTTGGATTGCAGTGGTGGAGTGCTGCTTCAGGAAGCACCCTTTCTCTTCTGGTGAGTTCTTCAATACTTTTTGTTCATTATTGCAGTAGCACCGCAACTGTCTACTTTCTGCAGAGGACAGGAAGAACCCTTGAGAAAACCGTAGGGGACGGGAAGGGGTGTAGCGGGAGATAAGAGCAGAAATGTAAGAGGGCGCTGAAGAACAGAGAGATTTACAGGAGTAGAGGAGAATCTGGTAAGAAATATGATACTTTATAGGTAGCCAATTGAGGGATTTCAGGAGGAGATGAGATGGAAGGTATCTGGGAGCAAATGTGGTGATTCTTGCGGCTGAATTGATAACAGATTGAAGTGGAGAGAGATGAGAAGCAGGAAGACCGGAGAGTAGAATGTTGCACTAGTCAAGTCTAGAGAGAACGAGTGCCTGAGATAGTGTTTTAGCCGTTGATGTGCAGAGGAACGGACATATTTTTGCAATATTTTTTAGGAAGAAGCAACATGTTCTAGTGAAAGCTTGGATATGGGGGAGAAGGTTAATTTAGAATCAAGTATGACCCCATACTATAATTCAGATTTATAAGGAAACTGAGCCTTTGTGGACTTTTTTTTTAAATTCATTGAACTGAATTGCAATGCATTGGAGACCTCTGTAGCATACAAGGGGTTAAAATCCCCATTTAAATCAATGGGGATTTCTAGTTCTCCCCTATAGTGCAATTGGTTTGTCCCTAATCTCCTCCACTTTTCTTTTGAACATATGGCCCCTGACGTCTTGACAGATTGCATCCTAGAGCCAATACAGGCATCACTTTTACTGTCACACACAAACATGCCCTATTCATCTATACCCTAGAGGCTCTTAACACAATGCATCGGATACCTCCCTGGCATTCAAAGGGTTAAACATTATTTTATTTGAGAAGGGCTTTCTGAATAGCTGAGTTTTTTTGCTTAGAGTCCCTAAAAATCTACAGCTGCCCCCTTGGCCAGTTCTGCAGACAGTGCTCTCATTGTGAGGGACAAGGCTTATTGCAGGCAGCTGGGTGATATCACATCATAATGAATAATAGCCTCCCCACACCTACTTGGCCACTTCAGTCCTGCCACTTGTTGCCATTGAATTGTTGATTCATTTAAATGGGACTTTTACTATATTGAATGTTACAGATTTCTTCAACATATTGAGAAGCAATGCAACTGAGACCTCTCTAACATCCAAGGGATTAAAATCCCAATTTAAAGCAATGGAAATCTTTATTTATTGCCCATGGTGCAGTTGGTTTATCCCCAAAATTGCTCCACTTTCTTTTGTTCATTAGGCCAACTGATGGTGTCCCTGTTTTCACTTTACAAAATGGGAGCCCTACTAGGGGTTATCTTATTGGGATAACAAATTATCACTGCAAGATTTACCTAGCCTAAACAGTGTCTTGTCTTTCTACAAGCAGGGATCAGACCTGTTTAAAGAAAAGAAGTAGTCTAGGGGTCCAGATTTCTCCATTACTCCATTGCCTTTCTCCTTCTCCCCATTGACTCCCTCACCTCTCCCTTGCCCTATTCCAGTGTACCGATATGCTCTGCTACTTTTCCTCCCACTTGGCAAAACTTGTACACGCTCACAAAAGTCATGGTATGTTCGGGTGATCATGTGGAGGTGGGAATGAAATAGGGAAGGAACTCAGGGTGAGAGGGACTTCTGCAAAACAAGTGGGCCACACTTGACATAATGTCCTGTCCTGTAGAATCTTATTCTGGAGCATTTTTTATGCCAAAGACAACCAACTAAAAACACCAGCCTGTGTGTAGAATCACAAGAAAAGGTGTATAATGAGAGTGTGATATTCTTGGAGATATATGTATGTGTGTATCAGTGTTTGAGTTTATGTAAATGTATGTGTGTGTGAGAATGTATGAATGTGTGTGACTTTGAGTTTCAATGCATGTGTCAATGTCTGTTTATAAATATGGGTGTGTGAATGTCTATGAACATGTATGAAGGTATGTGTAAGCATCTATGTGAATGTGTGTGTGAATGTGTTTGTGTTTGTTTACACATCAGTTGTAAGATCTGTGCATCAGTAGTGTAGTTCCATTTCAACGATAATCTCTGTGTATCACTAGTAAATCATGATTTTAGTTGTAAACTCTGTGGTATTACTAGTTTAGCAATATATCGATTATAATCTATTATTATAACTCTAGAATCCAAGTGGTTAAAGAGAAGTCTAATAAGTTTGGTATTTGATTTACCTATTGAGGACCAACTGACAATCATTTGGAGTAATGGAAAGGGTGGTAATGAATGTTCTCTCAGAGCATATGTAAGACTGGATTCTAAGCCACAGAGAACAGAAGAATCTAGCACGTTGTCCATTATATTTAAGTGTATATGACCCCGGACATGTTATTTTTTAGATGTTGTCCCTGTAATTTGAATGGCATGCATTTATTCAAATTTTAAGAAACACTAGTCTATAAGTAATTGTTGTGCAACATTATATTCTGGAGATGCTTTCTGGACAATTTTTATTCCCTGGTGATTGCACTTTGCCTACACAGAGTCTATGTAAGTAATTATATTTTAAACCTGTACATACTTGGTATATGTGTACTAAAGAAATCTGGATCATTCTTACTCTTCCTTGTACTGTTATTTATTGTCATAGCTGGAGAATTTGGGGGTAGAGCATAATTTGGGGGGGCATGGGCCCCCCAGGGGGGGAGCCTGCAGTTGTATTATGATTCTGGAAGTCATTTCTGATTTACCACCTCTTTATCACGCCTTAGTGCATCTCCCCCAGGTGAGCATGAGCAATGCACATCCCTATGGCACTCAAAGGTATAAGAGAGTGATGCTGTCTATGGTGCTGAAAGCATTCTGTTCAATCCCCTACTGGCCAAGTAAGGAAGCAGTGAAAATGCTCTTCAACCTCAGAATTGTCCTGGTTTGGTGATGTGTGAAGGGAGGAAATCCCTTCCACAATGACAACAGTTCACCGCCCTGCCTGCTTGTGATTGATTGAGGGCTGTTACTGAATAGGAAAGTACAAGGAGATCCCAACTTCACCAACCTCAGGTAGGTGAAGTTGACACTGTGAACTCCAACAGCAGAGGCTGTAATCAGATTTTCGTGAATGTGTCGAAGGGTCACATTAACATATCAACACACCCCCTAGCATACAAAACGGTCTCATTATTCAGCATTTCCATATGTAATTGAGTCATTATGCTTAATTTCCATATGGAAATAGGCCATTGTCGATGTGATGAATGAAAATTCACAAACCTGTCGGATTGATGTCGATGTGGGCATCTTTTTGTCGGAATTTAGTAAATCTAGGCCAATGAGTTGGAGGGTTATTTTTTAGTTCTCTTTTTAGTGTAAATGGTTTTCCCCAGAACTCCTCCACTTTTCTTTTGAACATATGTCCCTAATAGCTATAAGTTGCTAATGCTGCTGCCCACATATATAGGAGCAGTGATGATTAACTAGTAAAAATACTGATGTTTAATATGTTGTTTTTTTACGATAGTTATCCTTTAAAAAGGACACGTCACCTTTCCTGATTTCCCCTTAGTACGAGCCCCCATCTTGAATGGTTTCCATCCCATTAACTTATTCCACCCCTTTGGTGAAAACAAAGAGGCCCTATCAGCCTAAGAATGTAGAGGAAGGTGATTTTCTGGATATGTAAGTAATGGTGGAGCCTTATCAGACAGGACACAGAACAAACCTATACTGGGATTAAATTCTCCAACTACTAAATCAAAAGTCTCTAAGACCATCAAAAGTTATTGAAAAAAGGAAAAGCACATAAGTTGCCCAACATCTTAACTAATGCCAGTCATGTGCTGGCCAAATATGTATGCAGATTTACCATGTGAGGACCAGAGGGATGTGAAGCAATGTGTTGGTCCTCAGAGGGTTAACTCTTTGAGTGCCATGGAGGTATGTAATGCATTGCAGAGCAAGGCAGACCAAGGGTTAAGAAATGCCAGGCTCCCCCATGCAGGCAATGCTGCGTACTGTACTGTAAGTCTGTTTCAGATATGTAAACTGAGGTTCTGTATTTGAAATAGACATGGCATTGGAGACCTCTCGCACTCAATGCGTTAAAAAGCTCCATTTAAGTGTACAGGAATTTAGGATTTTTTCTATTTGTCCCCTATGGTGCAGTTGGTTTACCCCAAAATAATTCTAGTTTTCATTTATAAATATGGGCACAGGGTCCTTTAGTGTGTCAGATATATAATATTATTGCCAGTAAAAATGTCACAGTGACAGAAAATTAGAAGGTGTTTATATGTTCCTGGTAAAGGTTTTATTTTCAAGTAGTTAAAATGCTCTACCATGTAACGTCTTACTTCCTACAGACTATAGCGTAATATATGGAGACCTTGACGAATTATATTGCTGAACTCTTAGATCTTAAACCATTTTCCCTAACTACTCAAACAATTATTACTATCTAGACCACGGTATCTCCCCACCTGCCCAGTGTTTCCTACTCTTTTTTCAATCCCTATCCCTTTTATACATCCTATATAATAATTTGCTAAAAAGTTTGTCACAACGCAGTCATGCGCAGTAGAGATGGCTGCATGCACTACAGTCATGCGCAGTACAGACTGCCAGAGCCGTGGCTGATATGGAGTGGGGCACTCCGAATTCAGACCGGAGTCCCAGGAAGGTGAGCAGAGAGGACTCTGGTCTGAATTTGGAGCGCCCCGCTCCGTATCAGCAGCGGAGCTTTCAGGCAGTCAGTACTTCGCATGACTGTAGCGCCGCCAGTGCTGGCCCGTGTACACGGGCTTTACAACTAGTATGTTAATATAATCATTTGTACAACTTTGGTTACCTTATAAATGAGATAAAAAACACAGTCCCTCCTGGAACACTGTGGACATAAAGCTAACCTTTTCAGAGACCGGTGATACGTACCTGGGGGAAATCGGTTCATGGGAGCTCGGTCCAACCTCTTCTTCCTACCCTACCCTCCTCTTCTCTATCCCTACTCACCCTACACTCCCATTTCTATGTTAGCTTTTTGGGTCCCTATCACCCTTTCTACGCCCCAGCTGACAGTGTGGACTCACTGTTATCAATATCCTAAAATGTGGGTCACACAATCAGTGGCAGAAGTCAGAGGTTCACGGACCAGTGTTATACAGACATGTTAACTAATTACATCCAGCTTGCAGAAGGGCCAACCATGTCACTTCACCTACATCTTTGAACGAGGGTGAAGATGCCTTTCTTTTGCCACCAAATACAAGTGAAGGATTACCAGACAGTATGTAAGATGGAATACCCCAAGTCTTGAATTCTCAGACCACGTATTTCCAACATACTGAAGCAGCTCACAGTCAGCAAGATACCTCTTGTTCTTCAGTACCAATAAGGAACAAGCTATCTCAAGAATGGTGAGAACCTGATGAGTTACTCAGAAGCTGGTGATGACCTTGATATCCAGATGACTGTTGTCTGGCTACTTTTTTTTATTTGTTCTTTCTCTTTCTTTTGTTTCTGTTTTGCTGTTGCAGAAAGGAGGGAGACGTCATGTAGATATATTGAGAGGAAAGTTGCTATGCGACCAGGATGCCACCCCGAGATAATGCAGCCTTGGTGGAGTTGACATTTCTTCACTACATCCTCTTCCAGCTGTGTACATGTGTATGAGAGCAGCCAGCAACACATGCTCCACAAAATCCAGGTCCAGAGGAATAAACACAGTACATGTATAACAAATGAGTAGCTGGCAAACTACAGACAACCCGCATCCTTACCTACTGCACCCATATCTTGAGGCAATAAAGAAAGGCAACTAGTTGGTCCCTCAAAGATATAGGGACTAGTTGTTATTAAAGGGGACATCACCAAATATCAAGGGAAACAGCACAAGAACACTACAAATACAATCACATATGTGTCCAGTGCTTGAGTGGGGGTTCCAAAATGAGAAAGAAAGAAAGAAGTTAATTGCTGTAAAACATTCTCCAGTGCATTGCTTTATAATGAGTTTAAGAAGTATCCTATATAATAAAACGCTAGGAAGTTTGTCAGAAACAGTCATGCGCAGTGGAGACTGCCCGCGTTGCAGTCATGCGCAGTAGAGACTGCCTGAATGTGCCGGCCGACAAAACAAGATGGCGCCATGCTGATATGGAGCGTGGTGCTCCGAATTCGCAAAGAAGGACTGGACTCCTCTCTGCGCACCTTCCTGGGACCGCTTGGTGCGAGGGAAGCGGCACTGCTGCCCGTGTATACGGGCTTTTAAACTAGTCTATAATTAAAGATGTAAAAATAAAACAAGATTTGAATGTTTATGTAATTATATATTTTGTACAAAGAGAGTTTAGCCATTTGGACTGCAGGGCTTTTCTCTGAATTACATTTCTAGACACTAAAGCAATCTGTTCCACATCACTAAAGCATCCAACAGATTTTAACCCTTCAAGTGCCGAATGGGTATGCAAAGAGTTGCGCGCCCCACTGGCACTTAAAAGGTTAAAAAGCAGTGACATTTTATTAACCCTTTGGGTGTCAGAGGGGTACGCAACCTCAAAGGGCTAAGCATATAAGGAACAGAGTGGTGTGCAATGCATTTCTTTGTATTGTGTTGCACACCCTTCTGGTCCTTAAAAGGTTATGAAATATTTTTATGTTGCAGATGTTTCTTGTTGAGTAAAGAAAGAGTATTCCCATTAGTAGATGCTTCATTCAAATACTGATTTTCATTGAAGTAAACTGTTAGCAACAGAGCCACCAAGGGAGAACTTGAGTGTTAACAGGCTAACATAAAAAGCGATAGTAATACTCCACTTTGTGACCGGTACTACCTCTTTAGTGAGCAAAAGTGTAATTAAAATTGGGTTGGGATGCCTGCTTTAAAAAAAAAACAAAAAAAACAACAACTAGATAAACTGGGCAAAGATGCATGAGTTAAGAGTAATTAAAATTGGGCATGGATGCATGAGATAAAAGAGTAATTAAAATTGGGCAAGGATACATGAGTTAAGAGTAAACTGGACTGGGAAGCATGAAATAAAAGAGTAATTAAAACAGGACTGGGGAGCATGAGATAAAAGAGTAATTAAAACTGGGCAGGGATGGGTGAGATAAAAAGTAATTAAAACTGGACTGGGGAGCATGAGATAAAAGAGTAATTAAAACTAGACTGGGGAGCATGAGATAAAAGAGTAATTAAAACTGGGCAGGGATGCATGTGATAAAAGAGAAATTAAAACTGGGCAGGGATGCATGAGTTAAGAGTAATTAAAATTGGGCATGGATGCATGAGATAAAAGAGTAATTAAAATTGGGCAAGGATACATGAGTTAAGAGTAAACTGGACTGGGAAGCATGAAATAAAAGAGTAATTAAAACAGGACTGGGGAGCATGAGATAAAAGAGTAATTAAAACTGGGCAGGGATGGGTGAGATAAAAAGTAATTAAAACTGGACTGGGGAGCATGAGATAAAAGAGTAATTAAAACTAGACTGGGGAGCATGAGATAAAAGAGTAATTAAAACTGGGCAGGGATGCATGTGATAAAAGAGAAATTAAAACTGGGCAGGGATGCATGAGTTAAGAGTAATTAAAACTGGGCTGGGGTGCATGAGATAAAAGAGTAATTAAAACTGGGCAGGGATGGGTGAGATAAAAGAGTAATTAAAACTGGACTGGGGAGCATGAGATAAAAGAGTAATTAAAACTAGACTGGGGAGCATGAGGTAAAAAAGTAATTAAAACTAGACTGGGGAGCATGAGATAAATGAGTAATTAAAAATGGGCAGGGATGCATGAGATAAAAGAGTAATTAAAACTGGGCAGGGATGCATGAGTTAAGAATAATTAAAACTGGGCTGGGATGCATGAGTTAAGAATAATTAAAACTGGGCAGGGATGCATGAGATAAAAGAGTAATTAAAACTGGGCTGGGATGCATGAGTTAAGAATAATTAAAACTGGGCTGGGATGCATGAGATAAAAGAGTAATTAAAACTGGACAGGGATGCATAAGTTAAGAGTAATTAAAACTAGAAGTGCAGCATTGTTTATCTGTTATTACAATGTACACTTGTATAAACAGTCCTCTATCTCTCAGTGCAGGGATGCTAACCTTGGGTCACACTGTGAAAGTTTGAACTATAATTACTTTTTGAACTGTATTAGGCAGGAGTCAGAAACATATGGCCACTGTTTGGCAGTAGACCATTGAGGCAAGTGAATTTAGCTCTTGCAGTGGTTGGGATGAGGATCACCATCCAACTCCCCCCTGGGGATCCCCTCCAGAAATACAGCAGAAACTTATATTGTGGAGAATAAAACAGAAATGCTTTTATTGAAGACACACACAGCTTTTATACACTTCCAGTTAGCATCCTTGTGTACATAGTAAAATTAAGGCTTGGACAGTGGTGACACAGTGGCTAATCAGGGGGAGCCCCAGGGGACCAATCAGAGACAGTATTTTAGTATCCAATCAGAGCCCCCCTTTCCAATCCAGGAAAAAATCCTTGAAAAACAACTGCTCTCACAGCAGGGGTCACTCAGTGTTGCTGCTCTACAGGGGGCTTCCTGTCCCAAGCCTAGACTTCAGATTCCTATGTGCAAAGAATGCACAGCAAAATACAGTACAGAGGTAAATTGATAAAAAGGGAAACACAAAACACCCACAAAATCATAACACAGGGGACACAACATAGTGGACAACAACATTTACAATAGGAGATACAAGGGGCTCATCTCCTGTTTCTCCACACTGCTTCTTTAAGATTTTGGATGCGATAGTTATATGGATCATATTGCCTCCAAAACATTAACCCCTTGATGACCAGAGGGACGTGCAATGTACCGCTTTACAATACATTGGTCACTCCTCTTGTCTTCAAAGGTTACAAAACAAAAACAAGCATTAGCAGTCATAGAAACACATTGTATACCTAGCAATGCATTGCAATATGCTTTTGGCATAATTTATTGAACAATGAAATATCACAGTGCAAAATCCTCATACAACATTCATGTCTCCATGACACAGAGTCCTGATATACTGGGCCACATTCAGGAAGCAATTCCTTAGCACACCCAAAGGGGACATATAAAACCCCAATGATTGAAATGGGACTTTTAACACTTTAACATTTTGACTGCCACAGGGGTATCCAAGGCATTGCAAAGCACTCAAAATGATTAATGAGACTTCTCTTACATTGAAGGAGTTAAAAGTCCCATTAAAAATGAATGGAAACTTTTATTTGTCCTCTGTTGGTGGGGAGCTCAGACCGATCCTTATCCCTTGAGTACTGCGCAATGCATTGCATACTCCTCTGGGATTCAAAGGGATAAGCCCCCCCAACAGTTCCGCTTTTTCAGGATCTTCTCACATGAGCACATTTGAATCAATCAGTGGTTTAGTCATCCTAATATTTCTGACAAAGTTAATGTTATTCACTTGTGTTTCATTGAGGATATATACTGTGTGTGTGTGTGGGGGGGGACAGGATTGAGTACTAGGGGGCCCACATTTCAATTCTGCCATTCAGGGACACTGTGGACATACGAGCGCACCACAGAGCCCTAAACACTAGAGGCAGAACTGCCCATTAATTGCTGTGGCAGAAAGTGATGTCTGTGGTTGGCTACAAGAAAATATACATCACACCCAAAGCGTTAAACTAACATCACACTACAACAAGGTTCCCTGCAGGCAGCTCCTGATTGATGTCTGGATCAAGACTCTAGTGTTTTGGGCACTTTCTGTAAGCCATTTTCTTGTAGCCCAGCAGAGAGATCACTTACTGTCACAGTAGGCAACGGACATTTCTCCTTCTGGTGAATAGAACTCTGTGTTCTGGAGTCTTCATTCCAGGACTTTGTATTGTCCCAGAAGGGGGCTCTCTGGGACATGGGACACACACATAAAATCCAGGACTGTCCTGGGCAATCAGGGACATGTGGTCACCCTACTGAGTACCCCAGCCCTATGGTGCAGTTGGTTTCACAGATGCCAGAGTTTAAACAAAAGAATGGGGAACTGGATCTGTTCTGGATGCCAGCAAGAGCTGGGAGGTGGCACTCTCCAGGGTTTTATGGGTTACAAAGGCAAATCATAATTTCTTTATTATTTTTCTTTCATGTGTATTAACCCTTTGAAAGCCAGATTGGTGTGCAGTGCATTGCAAACCCCTCAGCGCTTAAAGGGTTAAAATAATTTAGACATATGCTGTAAAACTTCCAGAGATGGAAAGATGAATAGCTTTTAGTATGGAGAGAATAACTGGACTGGATCAATGATGAGCTCCACAGACAAGGGTACACTAACAGTTAACTCTTTGACTTGTGCTGTGCAATGCAAGGGAGGCCAATTTCTCCCTCTATGCATGCCAGACCCCAGCTCCCTGCACATCTTTATTTAAATACTCAACACTTGCAGGAGAGATTCTGATGTGTCGACACTTAAAGGGATAGTAATGTTTCATAATAAAAGCAGCTCTAATTAATCATCATAGTATTTGGACTTTGGAGAGTGTTATTTCAATTCTGTCAGAGTTGTAGTTCAAGAGTAATTCAATGACAAAGTATCCCTCTCCCGCCACTTTTACTGATGTAACACTGCTCAGCCAGATCAGAAGGGAGGTGCCCAGGTAGATTGCAGATAAGGGAAAAACCTGAAAAACTTGTCAACGGGGGCAGGGCCTTCATTGTTCTCATAGGAAGAAGATTGTCCCCTTCTGTTATCTGTCTGGTCTATGGACTGCATTCCACATATGAGAAGAGATGGCTTACACTAGGTAAAAGGGGCGGGAGGGGAAAATTTGCTTGTGAATATCTCTCAAACAGGTTTGAGAGATAAGACTTATATCGTTCTTCATGTTTTTTTAATGCCTACAAAATATATATATAATAATGAATTATTACTATCCCTTTAAGCCTGTGACATCAGAATCCCTCCCTTTTGAAGCAGGCAACATTTTCAATGCACCATTTTGTTGGCTGCCCATTAGTGGGCAACATTTCAAAAGGATACCAGTCAGTTTGACACTGAAATGCTCTGGTGTTTCTGATGTACTAAACAAACTTGGAGCAATTCTAGAGCAAACCATCTGCACAATAGGGGGTTGTTAATGCCATGAATGTTAGGTCTCCAATTCATTGCTCTGCATTAGTAGTTAAAAGCCCCATTTAACAACAGTGGCTATTTGGCTTTCCGACTTCTGCAATCACAGAGGTTTGAATCATAGTTGTGAGTTTATATTGATGAGTGATACCTGAGATTGGAAAATGTTCCCTTCACATGTCCCTATGCATAAGATTTGAAAGTAATATCTTGCTATTGTTTTGTTTTGGTCCCATATTCTCCAGATTACTGTAAAGAACAGTTTTGCTGTATTTATAATGGGAATTATCTTTTTCTCTTTTTTTTATGTAATGTCTGTTTACAATTTCAATAAACATAATTTTTGAAAAAAAAAAGAAAAAAAAAAAAGCTCAATTTAATACAATGGGAATTTGGCAAATTTATATTTGTCCCTTCTGGTTCACTTGGTCTGATTAAGAATTGCTTCTGTACAGCTTTCTGAATAGGACCAACGAAGGCAGCCATATCTATAAGGAGGTGTCCTGATTACAGTTACACAGCGCACGGATGTGCCATGTTTTCTAATTCTACATTATTTGGATCCTTGCTGAGTACTGTACAGTTATTATGGTCCAGTTCCTCGTCACATCTCTCGTCAATGGGATACTTTTCAGGTTCTTTCACTGCTGAAGAGGTTTTATTAATTTTTGCAAATGACTGATCGATTTCCAGAAATGTCTTGTTTTTCGTTTCAGGCAAAACGAAATAGAGGAAGATAGCTCCGGCCAAGCAAACAGCAGCAAATACGAGAAAGCAATAGTTGCCCAAACCTTCCTGTAAAATAATAAAGAGTAAAAAGAAAATATATATATTAAAAAGTCTCCATAAAAGAATTTCTTTACCATTACTGAGAGTTTAATTTTTTCTTTAGTAGAGAAAGAAACTTACTACAAAGTCAAATTGTTAACCCTTTGAGTGCCAGAGTGGTATGCAATGTGTTGCGTACCCCTTTGGCAGTCAAAGGCTTAAAGGGATGGTAATGTTTCACAATAAAGCAGCTCCAATTAATCTTCATAGTATTTGGACAGTGGAGAGTGTTATTTCAGTTCTGTCAGAGTTGTAGTACAAGAGTATTTGAATGGTAAAGTATCCCCCTCCCACCCCTTTTACTGATATACCACTGCTCACCTCAGAGCAGCAAGACTGTCAAGATGGATCACAGAGAGGAACAATCTTTAGTCAGCATAAGTAAAAACCTGAAAAACCTGTTAAGGGGGCAGGGTTTTCCTTATGCTCACAGTAAGAAGATTGCCCATTGCTGTGAGCTGTCCGGTCAAGAGACCAGATTCTACATCTGAGGGGAGGCGGCTTACACTAGGTGAAAGGAGCGGTTGGAGAATACTTCATTATTCAATTACTCTTGAACTACAACTTGGACAGTATTGAAATGGCCCAAATACTATGAAGATTAATTGGAGCTGTTTTTATTGTGAAACATTACTATCCCTCTCATAACCACTGACTTCTAATTCTAACAGAGAACAGGTAGAACAAGGAGAACAGAGCCCTGCTTCCTGATTCCCCATAGAGGAGCTACAATTCCTCTTCCTTTCTGCTGCACAACAATTAAAGGGAAAGAAACACTTCCTAATAATAACCCATTTAACTTAGAAAGACCAGAACATTCTGATGCCCATATGTATTTTTTGCTTGTGCTTTGTTCAAATGATAATATCTTCAATCAGTCCTGGACAGTGGTGTATTTAGGTTTTGTACTGCCAGGTCACACCTCTTCCTGTTTAGGATCCACCCATCCTCTATAAACTCCACCCCTTCATCTTTTGGTCCCACCCCTTCCTTTTTGAGCTCTACCTCCTCCTCTCTGTATACTGATATACACACACTCACATACATACACACATACACTCATATACACATTTATTCACACAGACACAAACATACACTCACTATACAGCAGGGTGGATAAAGTGAAGCCGTCAAACTGTAAACCAGACTACAACTCCCATCCATGTAAACTGAAATCACTTATCCCCATAGACGGTGAAAAATACATTACCTACAGAATGCACTCCTAAAAAAACCTAATGGTGTTGTTATGTTGTGAACTAGTGAAGAAATGGGGACTAAAAAGCATCTTTATTAGTAACTGTTAAAATAATAGTAAAGAAAAATATGAACACAAATAAAGTGAATATAAGCAGTGTTATGAAGTCTATAACACTGCCCTGCACTGTATTAATGGATCAGCGAATGACATGTGAAAATAAGAAACTGAATAATGGACTGGAAAAGTACAGTCCAGTATGATGAAAATAGTGTGGGCAACTGCCCATTATTCAATCCAGTCCATTATTCAATTTCTTATTAAAGATGCTTTTTAATCCCCATCTCTCCACTTGTTCACATTACAAGACCATTAGGGGTTCTTTAGGAGTGCATTCTGTAGGTAATGTCTTTTTTCCCTGTCTATAAGTGTTTTTGGTCTCCAGTTTTCATTACTTTTGCAGCCATTTGCCTGATCTATATGTAAGGCATAACCCCCATTTTCATGTAGGTAGTACAATCTAGATCTCTTTTTCCATCCATGTATACTGGCATCAGCTGGGGTGGCCTCACATTTCATGCCAATGGTATACAGTATTAATGTCCGAGTTGGGCAGAGTGTTCATCCCTCCACTGCATTTCCCACACCTCTCACACATGGATGCATCCAAGGTAAAGTGCTTTCTTACATCCAGAGGTTCTTGTTGAAGGCACAGGGATGAACTTAGGAAGCTCAGAAGGAGCAGTTTTGGAGGAAATCAACTACTTCATAGGGAGCGAATAAAAATTCCCAATGATTTAAAGGAAGAAATTCCCATCCAGTGAGCAGTCCAGTAGAACTCTCTGCCTCTACCATTAAGCTTCAGTAATGTACCCTGCAGTCTTCTTGGAGTGAGGTCTTCCTCACTGCAGATTCAGCACTACACAGAAAGGTCCTTCCAGGAGCTTTCTATCAATACACAGACTCCATACGCATTGAAAGAAAGGTGCTGGAAGGACCTTTATGCTTTGTGCACTGCACTACACGAATACTGCTGAGTACATTATTGAAGCTTAAAGGAAGAGGGGGAAGAGCATGTTGGGAGTGAAAATAAGAAAAAAAATCCCCAGTATAGGGGGGACACCTTATATGGGGAACTTTTTTCTATTTTTTTCACAGCTGTCATTTGAGAAGTTGTTGGGTTGCCGTATAATCAGGGTCATCCTGTATGTGGGCAAATGTGGTATTTAACAATTCCATACTTTTATTATATTGCATATGCTGGGGGAAGCGATTCTCCATTCTGCTCCTCATTTCTTGCTGTATCTTACAGTCTCCTGATCAGAAAGTGAACAATGCAAAGGGAAATTACTTCCTCCAGCCTGAAGAATAACAGCACATGCAATGTAAACTACCTTAAGTTCCATCGAGATACCTCTAAAAAAAAAACAAAAAACAAGCATTTCAAATGGATATATTTTTATTAGAGCAGTTGTTTGGGACTCCTTTGGAAGCCAAGAAGTTAAAGAGAACTTGATTAATAGGCAGATTGTTCAATTCATGACAAGTTCCTAAGGATTAGAAGTATCTCCACATCATGATGTGCAACCACCATTCTTTGCCATATGGATGGTGAGCCTTGATCATGGGAAGAGTTAGGTTTGCACCACATATAGCACTTGGAGTTTAAATCAAAAAGTTCTATCTTGATCTCATCTAACAACAAGACTTTTCCCACATGACGGCTTTGGTACTGTCTTAGCTGTCTTCTAAACTAGACATGCTTTTATATGGTACTTTTTGAGTAATTGCTTCTTTTTTGTCACACTCCCATACAGACCAGAGCTCTTGATATGGTTGACTAGTGGGAAATTACACCACTCCCAGCCACTGAACTCTATATCTCCTTCAAAGTGATTGTTCAGTTCTTTATTATAAATATTTCCCAACATAAAACCAGTTACCTTACAATAACTGATTCTGATATCCAGTGTTTTAAAACAAACTATCATACAGAACAATCTTGCAATGTACCATGTGGAATTTAGTAATATGAGAGAATTGGTCAGGGGTCGGAATTCATTTGTAAGGCCCTATATATAACAAGGGAGTCCAACTCCAGACCTTGAGGGCACCAAACAGCTCAGGATTTAAGGGTTTTCCTGTCTGATACTTGGTGGGCCAGTCAATATGACTAAGCAGGGATAGTCTTAAATTGTGAGTTGTTAGGTGCCTTGGAGCACTTTATTTGGACACCCATAATGTACATTAGGTTCATAATTTACTGGATAAATTTCTAGCATCAAAAGGTTAATACACGAAAAACCCTTATTCCTTATTCCATTCTTCCCATTTAACATTTATTGGTTCACCTGAAGCTGATTTACTAAGAAGAACTGGATCAATTCTGGAGCAAACCAATTGTACCACAGGGAACACACAATTTCCATTGATTTAAATGGGGATTTTAAACCCTTTAATACTAGCTAGGCCTCAAATGCATTGCTTTTCAAAGCTTTGGAGACCTCTCTAGAATATATCTGACTCATCTGTTTCTGAAAGCTAGACGTTAAGGAAGTCCTACAATAAAGCTAAACATACCTCATTTCTATCAGCACAATTGGCCATTCTAGTAGAAAAAAAGTCTTAGTACAATTTTAGAAAAAATAATAAGTATATTTTTTGGGATAATATAGCAACTTATCCAGCTAGTCAGCAGGAATACCATTCTTGAAAATATGAAAGTTTGAGCATCAGTGGGCAATGTGTTGGATACCTCTCTGCCACTCAAAGGGTTAATAAAATAGGCATTAAGCATTGTATACAAGTATTACTTACAGTATTATCAAATACATACATTTTGTATATTTTAATATTTTGGGTTAAAAAAACAGTTCCCCCACAGCTTGGAGCTGCTTCTTAAGTTATTGTAGTGTAAGCCAGTATTTTATGGGTGCATTATGCCCATTGCCTGTCTGTTTTATGGCATTCTCTGTCTATTATGTTCTATGGAAAGGTATTTTAACCCTTAGAGTGCCAAATGATACTTCTCTAGTGATTCTGAAAGAGCTTTCCAAAGCAATCTATGTGTAAAGCAAAAGTTCAACTTTAAGCTGGGCATTAATTAAAAAAATGACCACTTCTGTAGACTTTACAAAAATTATAATTCAGTAACAGTTTCTGCTAGAACTTGTCAATCTAGAATTATCTAATATTTCTCTTCGAGTCTTGAGGCTTGCCTTGATGTAGGCCTACATTTTTTTCAAGATGACTCAGCAGAAGAAACAAAGTTAGCAAATGTCACTGGTGAGTGGCATATAATGCTCCTGGTGGTGGCTTACCTGGTTGTAGCAGGCTTGCTGAAGCCTGCAAAAATTTTTTATTCAAGGCTTATCTTGCTTTTGGCCTGATAACATTTCTTAAGGCTTACTTTCTGTATTAGCCTGTGCTACCACTTTATCTAAAGGCAATACCTATAATTATAATTATTTTGCTACAGGTAACCAATGTGAAAAGCATTATTCTAATTTTTGGAATTTTTTTCTTAGCTTGTAATCTAGCTGTAAATAAAAACATGTTTTAAAAGGCCAGCTCTAGTGGCTAATCCTCCTATAAATAACTCCTGCTCCTTCTTTTTGACTGCCTGCCTACATTACCTAACATCAAAAACTCATCTGCTTTCTTTCTCTCTTCCAAGCACAAACTGGCACCACAAGGGGCACTATCAATCCATTTATACTTTGACATGAGGGAAACGCTCCACATAGTAGTGGTGAAGCAGGAATACATTGGCTTCAATGCTAAGAAATAGGTACAAAAAACTGCTTTCATGGGAATTTTCTTGCACAATGGGAAATAAAATGTTTAGCCAATCCCTACCTATGACTTCACCTGCTATAGTGTGACATTTTTTAAAAGTGTGCATATGTAATAATATAGGAAGCCTTTCTGGCTCATCTAGAATATGGGAGGGATTTATATTTCTTGTTATGCAAGTTTCTGAGTCTGCAAGTAAGGACCAGAAGGGTGTGCAACACATTGATTCCTTAAATGGTTAAGTACAGTAGGCCCATGCACTCTGTCTGCTTCCATTTGAAAAACCTGCCTGCAAAGTTCAAGTCCACCTCCACTGACACAACATCCAGGAAATGCACACGTTCTTTTGAACAAAGGAGAAATGGCAAAATGTATAGGAGCTATTAGGCTTGTCTGACCATAGTAAGGCAAGTAGGGAATATTATTAGAAGGTGTTAGTTCTCCTTTAAAATGAATGGCTTTTTTTTACATTTGTCCTATAATGCAG
The DNA here is from genome assembly GCA_037306005.1 of Rhinophrynus dorsalis. Classification (NCBI taxonomy): domain Eukaryota; kingdom Metazoa; phylum Chordata; class Amphibia; order Anura; family Rhinophrynidae; genus Rhinophrynus; species Rhinophrynus dorsalis. Next base: position 61,951,619 of record CM074718.1, read on the forward strand.
TTAATTTCCTCCAGTTTTTATTTTTCTTCAGAAACAAAACAACTCTCAACTCTAAGAAATTATAATATACAAGAGATCTGAGTGCACAATGTATAAAGTGCAGAAAAGAATGAGGGGACCACCATAAACCTCAAATTAACCCTTTGAGTGCCAGAGAGGTATGCAACATACCGCAAAGTGGATAAAAAACAAACAGAAGACAAACCTGCACTATTTGCTTAATCCTTTAAATTGTTCTGCAATGTGTTGCTCACCTCTCTGGTCCTTTATGGGTTAAACGTGAGCCTGTGTCTAGGATAAATTACTGCACATACCCACATATGAACTCACTTTTTTTAAAGCTGAAGTGTTTATTCCATTTTGGCCAAAACATGTTCAGAATATATAGACCAATACAAAATGGACTGTGTTTGAGGGTGTTTTGAGGTCCCTGCCCACTCACTGCAGGTAGTCACCTCTAAAGGCAGGTCAGTTAAGCCTAAAAAGGCAACTAGTTAGAGTTACTAAAATGAAGGGGATTTTAAGTCATATAATATGGTATAATGTATCAGTTAGGACTTGCCTAAAATGGGTGCCTTGGCGTGGCAGGCAAGCTTAAACATATTTTGGCCAAACTATGTACCAAAACCTTAACTTGAAAAAAAGAGGATTTTAGTCATACCTGTTAAATCCTTTTCTCTTAGTCCATACAGGTTACTGGTAACTTTGGGTAGGCGATCAGCCCCTTTAAGTAGGAAGGAACAATTCTGAGAAATGACTGCTGGGTGGAGCCTACCTCCTCTCCTTAGCTTGCAGTTAGCCAACCCCCTTCCAGTAAGATTTGAAAACTAACTATTGACTAGGTAGTAAGAAGGTAAAGGAAGACTCCTGTGAGCATGAACCCGAAAGGACCCCCACGTTCTGCCACAGGAGAGCCAAGCATGGTCCCTTGACAGGGTGGGAGACCAGTAACCTGTATGGACTAAGAGAAAAGGATTTAACAGGTAAGACTAAAATCCTCTTGTCATCCAATACAGGTTACAGGTAACTTTGGGATGTCCAACCATTAAGTTCCCCAGAAAGGCAAGGACCAGACGCAGGCCCTCAAAGTCACCAGAGCACCAATGAACCAACGGATCATGAATAGCTCAACAATAACCGCAAAGTGTCAACAGACACCGAACAGGAGTAAAAACAGACCCCAGGAACTGTTACACAGCACACTGTACTAGAGCCAACAAGGCTCAAAAGTGAAAGAGTACCGAAGAGACGAAGGAGATCCTAGAAAGGCAAGGATGCATCCAGGATCTTCCTCCCAAAATTGGCATCAGCCAATGCCAGCACATCCACACAATAGTGTTTGGAAAAGGTATGCACAGACGACCGAGTGGCGCCTTGCACAACTGATCAGCAGAGGCCTGATTTTTATAGGCCCAAGATGCTCCAATAGACCTCGTAGAATGAGCCGTGACCCGAAAGGGAACAGGCGTCTTCCTAAGTTCATAAGCTTTAGAATAGTGGACTTGATCCAAGAAGCAGTAGTTACATTGGAAGCAGGCTTCCCTGCTCTGGGACTGCCTCAATGGCTCAGTGCAATGCACATAGAACTTGAGACAACAAACAACATCCAACAGGTGAAGATCCTTCTCCTTGTCAGAAGCAGGGTTAGGGCAGAAAGAAGGAAGCATAATCTCCTGATTAATGTGGAACTCAGACACCACCTTCGGGAGAAACTCCTGTGAAGTGCGAAGCACCGCCTCGTCCTTGTGAAACACCAAAAAGGGTGGCCTACAAGACAGGGCATGCAGCTCCGCAACACAGAGAACAGATACAATCGTCAGGAGGAAAGCCATCTACCACGTCAGCAGATGGAGAGGAAAAGTGGCCAATGACTCAAAAGGAGGGCGCTGAAGGATGCCCAAAACCAAGTTAAGGCCCCACTGAGGAGCGGGAGACTTAAACACAGGACGGGTATGAGCAACGCCTTGGAAGAAAACTTTGACATCAGGAAGAATAGCAAGGCACCTCTGAAAGAAAACAGAAAGAGCAGAAGTCTGAACCTTAAGAGAACTCAGATTGAGACCCTTATCCACACCATCCTGGAGGAAGGAAAGGACCGTAGGAAGACCAAATTCCTGAAACAGGTCTCTATCAGCACACCAACATAGAAAGGTAGACCAAACTCGATGGTAGGCCTTAGAAGAAACCGGCTTACGGGCACTAAGCATAGTAGCCACCACATCAGAAGAAAATCCCTTCTTCTTCAAAACTGAGGATTCAATCTCCATGCCGTCAAAGCCAGACGATGAACATCCTCCTTCCATAGGTAACCCTGTAGAAAAAGATACGGATGGGAGGGAAGCCGAAGAGGTTCCGCCACTGAGAGATCCAGAAGCTCCGGAAACCAAGCTTGGAGAGGCCAGTACGGAGCAATCAGAATGACTCGGCAGCGCTCAAGTTGCAGTTCCCGTATCACCCTGTGCAACAGGGGAATGGGAGGAAAGATGTATGCCAGAGGGAAATTCCACAGGATTGACAAGGCATCCACTGCTAGAGCCAGGGATCTGCCTAGAGAGAGCAGAAAGTTGGAACCTTCCTGTTGTGTCTTGTTGCCGTTGGGTCAATGCACGGAAGACCACACAACTGGACAATGAGGCCGAACACCTCTTGATGCAGTTCCCACTCTCCGCTGTCCTCTGTGTGTCGGTTGAGGAAGTCTGCCAGAGTGTTGTCTATGCCAGGAATATGAACTGCAGAAATGGCAGGGACATGCTCCTCTGCCAAGGACAAAATAGCCTTGACCGCTAGCCAAGCTGCAAGACTTCTTGTGCTGCCTTGCTTGTTGATGTAAGCTACCGCTGTGGCGTTGTCTGACTGTACCCTGACCAGGCAATCCACCAGCTGATGTGTCCAGAGTCGCAGGGCATGAAATATCACCCGAAGCTCCAGGACATTGATGGGAAGGAGAAATTCTTCCTGGGATCACTGTCCCTGATTATTCAAGTGCCCCAGGACCACTCCCCATCTGGAAAGGCTGGCATCTGTTGTCACTGTTGTCCAGAATGGCACCAGTGACCCCTGCATGCCAGGATTAGAAACCTCTGAAGTTCCCTGGTATGAGCCATGGCAAACAGAACCGTTTCTATGGTGGAAATGAACTTCCCCACCAGGGATGACAACTTCTTGGCCGGAACAAGATCCTGAGACAGGACAGCTTGGACCTTCAGTGCTATCTGATGAGCAACTTCATCCGTGAGAAACACCATCCCTCTCTGGGTGTCGAAACGGAGGCCCAGAAACACCATCCTCTGTGAAGCAATACGGTCCGACTTGTCCAGATTGATGATCCACCCGTGACGGGAGAGAGCATGAATGCAATCCTGCACCTGCTGATGAAGGAGTTCCGGAAAAGATGCCTTCAGAAGGAGTTTGTCCATGTACGGGGTAATTCTGATGCTGTCCTGATGGAGGACAGAAATCAATGATCCCAGGACTCTGTTGAAGACTTGAGGAGCCGTGGTCAGGCCAAAGGGGAGGGCAGAAAACTGGAAACGTCCTCGGTCGCAGACAAAGTGAAGATATTGCCGACTCTCTGGATGAATGGTGATGTGTAAATAAGCATCCTGAAGATCCAGCAAAGCCAGAAATTCCCCAGGGGACATGGCAGTGATCACAATGCTTGGTGACTCCTGGCGATACTGGGACCTGACCACAAAGGAGTTCAGATTCTTCAAATCCAAAATGGGACTGCAGCCACCATCCTTCTTGTAAACCACAAAGAGGTTAGAGTAGAACCCCAACCCCCGTTCCTGAGGAGGAACACGTTCCAAGACCGCCTTGTCCAGAAGGGCCTGAATGACTCCCTTGAAAAGGTGGCGCTTTTCTGCTCCCAGAGGACAGCGAGAAGAGACAGTCCGAGAAGGAGGAAGAGAGGTAAAGGGGATCCTGTACCCTGTAGCCACCACCTGCAAAACCCACGGGTTCTGCCACAGAGGCCTCCCAAGCCGAAAGGTAGTGGTATAAGCTGCCACCTATCTGCGGGTGGGGACCCGGATTCGGCGAATCATGCAGAAGAAGGTTTGGAAGCCTTGGGCTTAGCGGAGGACTTGGGCATCCATTGCTGCTTAGGCTTGGATGAGGAGCACAGAGCCTGAGGCACCGCCTGGGTCGCCTGGCGCGAGTCAGCCTGAAAGGGATGAGAAAGTAAATTCCTTTGGACAGGCACCTTCTTCCTCTGGACCAGTAGCAGGTGTGTCCTCTTCCCTCCAGTGGCTTCACTGATCACATCCTTGAGATCAGGCCCAAACACTGAGGTGCCCTGATAGGGCAAGGACAGGAGAGCCCTCTTGGAGGCCGTGTCAGCAGACCAGATCTTGAGCCAAAGAGCACGTCTAGCTGCCACAGACATAGTTGATGCCCTGGCTACCATACGCTCAGCGTCAAACAGGGCAGCAGAAACATAATGCTGAGCCTCAGAAAAGTTGGCAAGAAGCTGCAACATGTCAGCAGTAGGAGCCCTCTGACAGACAGCTTAAGTGAGCTGTTCAGGCCAAACAGCCACAGCTCTATTCACCCACGCCGCAGCAGAAGTGGGGTGCAGGGTAGAACCAGCTGTCACAAAAATAGCCTTGAGAGCAGTCTCAAGTTTCTTGTCAGTCCAGTCTTTCAGAGCAGATGCATCAGCCACAGACAAGCCAGTGGAAATTAGAAAGCCTAGAGACAGGGGCATCCACTTTGGGAGGATGAACCCACTGTCCCCAACAGTGAGCGTAATGAATTTCGGTGTCCAGAGAGCTTTCAGTTGGGGACTCTGAAAGTAGAGATACTTTTACGATTTTGCAGTCTCTCTGTGAACTGTATGCAGTAGTGGCAGGCTTTTCTACATTGTTACATTGTATTCTTTAAATTTTTTTTTTTTTTTTATTGTTGCACATTCATATAGCTTTTTCTCACCGTTATAAAAGTGAAAAAAAAATAGGTGAAGATAAAAAGAAATGAATAATAATAATTAGTGTTTATATAGCACCTTTCTCCCAGTGGGACTCAAAGCACTTTCAGCGCATGCTCTCGGAACTAGCCAAATTGGCAGCTAAAATTATAGGTGTCATTTTTACCCAATCAATGGTAATCATTTTATCGACCTCAGAAGGACTGAGTAGACCCTGCCAGGATTTTAACCTGCAACCGTGCGGTTTGAACAGGCTTAATAGTCAGGGAACTTACCACTGAGCTATCTCATAGACAGTTTGACTTTACATATTACATACTTGCAGAATATGTGATGTCAAAAATAAGGTGGAAAAGTCTATTAAATTATTCTTAGGACATCAACCTCTGTGTCTCATGGGTTTTTTTCAGGCAAACTGAAACCTCTTTGTCTGCATCTGTATAACAAAAAATTAAAAAAATCCCCAAAAAACAGCAGTTTGGCAACATTTACATATATATGTCCAATTAAGAATTGTAAACTACATCCATCTTTATACAAAGACTTATTAAAGGAATCACAGAGGTCATTAGCAAAGGATCTCAGGATAATAACTAATATGACAATGCCTAAAGGAGTTTCTAAAAATTTTGTATGCAAAACAAAAATATCAAGTACGTTTTTCTTGTACATAGGGTCATGACTCATGAGTGCCACCAGAAGGTTATGGCAGGACATAAATGTTTATTGCCAAGGGCTCAAAATGTACTCTCTGCTTAGTCACGCAATGACAAATAATAATAACAACAGTTAAAACTCTACTCTTCCCTTTAACCTCATTCTATTAGGCTATCTTTTCTTGAAAAAAATATCAACTGAAAATTATGTTACCTTTAAAGTATATTATATTTGGGATGAAGGGAATTTGGTTAAAATCTGCAATATAAGTCATAGTTAAAGGGACCCTATCACACCTATATAATAATTTGCTAGGATGTTTGTCAGAAGCCGTCATGCGCAGTAGAGACTGCCCGAACACAAAGAATGCTGGGAGTTCTGTGCTGGGAGCATTCTGTGCTTTTGGGCAGTCTCTACAGTGTATGACTGCGTTGGCGGCAGGACGCAGAGTAGGACCGGCCGCTTAACATCACCCGGACCTTGGCCCATTCACACTGGCTTTTATACTAATAAAAACATATTTGATGAATCTGAAAGAGCATTCAAAATCACCTATATATCATATTAGCCATATTTGTATTTAGAAAACTAGTTTTTGAGTTGTTTAAATGTATAAATTATTCTAATCAAGGTATGCTATACAAGCAATTCCTGTCTTAGCCCTATATTATCTCCCCCCATTCACTGATGACACTTAACCAAATGCCAAGGGAAGCGATCACTGAAAGGGTTTAGTATCAGTGAACGGGAAAAGTAAGGTAGGCCATTGGCAGTAAGCTCTTGTATGGTACACCTCAATTAGCATAATCTATATAATTAAATAACTCAACAACTAGTTTTATAAATAAATAATAGCTAATAAAACACATTATTATTTTGATAGGTTTCTCAATATAACCAGAGTTGTTTTTACCTGATAGGTAGAAGGTTTCTGATTTTTTCAGAGTACACTATTCTACTTTATTGCTTCATACAGGGGTATCTATACTGTATACTCATTTTATTAGGACTTTGTGTTGTTTTGACTCTGATTTGACTTATGTTGTATATTTCGATGACCTACTGTAATAGGCTCAATGGAATGTTTATATTGTTCTACTGGCAGATTTGAATATGAGATCATTGATGTATATGACATGTATTTAGATTACAAGTCTTCATGTCGCCTCTGGAAGGGTTTTAAATGTTTTTAATTGTCATCCTTTGTATTATTGATTATTGCTATACCAATAAAATTTGTTTTTGTATTTTTTCAATCTCTTGTCGGTGTGCTTCACTTCTGCTTTGTCCTTAGAGGGGATGTACTGATAGTCATCCTTCTGTCTGAGACTTCTGTGCACTTTCAGTCTTTGCTGAGGACACTACGCTGTATAAGGAAATATTTACAGAGCAGGATGTTTTTTTTTCTCTGCAGAAGGATTTAGATAAACTGCATGAATTTTCAGGAAAGCGGCAGATGACATTTAATGTAGATAATATAAGGTTATACATTTGGGCTGTAGAAACAAACATGCTACAGGAGTTGTAAAGAGAGACTAGTCAAACTGGGTTTGTTTAGATTAGAGAAGAGACGTCTAAGGGATGATATGATTACCATTTACAAATATATTGGAGGTCAATACAAATAACTTTCCAATGAACTATTTATTCAAAGAGACTAGAGGAAAGGTGCTTTCAACTAAAACAGAGACAGGGATCTTTTACAGGGCAGTAATGTTATGGAATTCTTTTCCTAGGGATGCTGAGCTTACAGATATTGTAACGACTTTCAAAAAGTAACTGAATACCTATCTAGCACATAATAATATTGAGAATTATTACATATGGCCTCAAAGCAGATAGGATGTTGATCCAGATTTTTTCACACACTTAGGGCTTAAGTGGAAATGGCTTCAATGAGGTTTTGGATCAACAGGGCTGATTTGGCATGGGCTGGACTTGATGGACGCATGCCTTTTTTTTCAGCCTCATCAACTATGTTACTATGTAGACTCCTCTAGGACAGAAATAACAGCCAGACCAGGAAGAAACTTGCATCACCTTTGCCTGTGTTTCACCAGTCAATCACACAAAATTTGGGGGTATTTAGTTAATTCTCTTTGCTCTCACACCCCCAGACTCCACTGACGAAGAGATAAGGAAGAGATAAGTCAGGTCAGGAAGATACTTGGATCACAGCTGTCTGTGTCTACTCTGTCACAGTAAATTTGGGGGTATTTGGGGTAAACCTCTTTTGCTCACACCCCCAGACTACTGTAGGACAGACATAACAGCCAGATCTGGAAGAAATTTGGAACACAGCTGCCTGTGTCTTCCCAGTCAGTCACAACACATTTTGGGGTATTTGGAGTCAAACTCCTTCCTCCATTCCTGTCCACCCAGACTCCCCTAATACAGAGAACAGATTTCCTGCCTACAAAAGTCTCTAAACTACACTTCAGCACCACTTTATTAGTCTGAAAATGTGCTGCTTTCTCTTCCTCTCACAAACACAGAATGGCATGCTGTGAGAACCTGACACCCTTTTATATGCCTGCAGGAAAAGAAGAGAAACTTGCAATGTGGTGGGGATAAATTCTGTCTTTCCATTAATTTCAATGGAATGTGCTAGGCAAAAAAACATACTTTTCGTGAAATATTTCCTTCTTGGCGATAAGTGCCATTTTTCTCCTGTTTCTCTTTTGAGCAGGGGCGGGTTGGCCTGGGGGGAAATTGCCCCCTGGGCCGCTAGGTCAGTCACACTTATGGGCCGTACCTTGCTGCAGTTTGGCTGGAGCCAAATGTGTCTTATACAATTCTGCCTGTCTCCACACATGCTGGCCTCCCATAACTTTTACTGACTACTTAGGACAAGAGGTCTGTGCATTGCAATGCGCTGCAAGCACCCCAGTACTCAACGGGTTAAGCGAGGTTTGCAGCGGCACCAGATAAGATGGATCCTGCACTGCCTTCAGTCAAGCATAGATTTATCCAATGAAATACCGGCTGCCATCACTAGGGGGTGATGTTGCAGTGTTCCATTGGATAAATCATGACTCACCTGCTGAGGAAGTGTAGTGTGCATCGTTGGTCCCGGTGTATGAGTAGCTGATCCTAAGTGAAGGTTCAACATTATCCTGGCACCAGCCAAGTCTGCCCAGCTTGAAATTTGGTCTGGTAAGAGAAACTCCAGGCTCAAAGTATAGTATAGTCCATCTATAAATATATCCATATTTCAAGAGTCTGTCTAGGTTCACTAATGAGAATGTTCAAGAGCAGGGGCAATTTAATTACCATATATACCCCTCTTGCCCCACTTTGGTATATATTGCGGCATTTGTAAGTTACAAAGCTTATGGGCGCAGTGGCATTTAGATACATATCTGCAGTGCCAAACTGCCCCCAAAAAGCATTGTAACTCACAAATCCCACAATGTATGCCAAAGTGGGGCATCAGAGAGGGATCAGGGAGTTGGGGGACTGCTTTCCTGATACACCTCTGATGTCCCACTTAGGTATATATTATGACATTTGTGCCTTTGGTATGTTGGGGGAGCAGTGGGCACTGCAGACGTATTTTGATTGCCACTGTTGGGTGCATGGGCTGGGGGATTTGCAGCTGATGTTTGTTTCCCTGATCTCCCTCTGATGCCCCACATTGACATATATGGTCAATTATCAGAGTTAGAATGCTTTGGGGGTGGAGCACTGACTACACTGATCTAAATGCCACTGTTTAAGTGGAGGGGCTGGGGTGGAAGGGGGGGCGGTGGCTGCTATTGACTGCTTCTCTGATCCATCCTAAAGCATTCTCAAATGTCCCAATATATGCCCACGTGGGACATAGAGGGGTACATCTGTCAGCAGTGGGTCAGTTGGCCCTTGTCAATAATTGAACAGCTCAGAAATCAGACTTTTATCTATTTTGATTTACTGACCTTGTGAGAACATGAAGATGGGGTATATATGCAGTATATATTTGGGATATGAGGACAGTTCTACACTAATTGTGAGGCTTTGAATTTCACTATGCTTAGAGTACAATATGTTTGCAGTATTTTGCCATGTTACCTCTTTAACCTTTTGAGTGCCAGAGGGCTGCACAATGCACTGCAAAGCAATGCATTTCATACCACTCTGGCATTCAAAGGTATAAAGACCAGAGTGTTATGAAGTGGAGAAGTCATCTCCACTTTATCACCTATTTATCACACGTTATTGAATCTCCCCCAACATCTCCAGTTTTATAAACTCTCCAATTCCTATATTATTCTATGGAACCCATGCAGTAAGATCTCAGAAGTTGGAGGTTTAGTGCATATGTTGCACAGAATAACATAGGAATTGGAGAGTATCACCCCTAAAACGTTATCTCCACTTGAATAAACCCCCACAAAGCAACTCTCGAGCATTTATTAGGGATTTTAACCTCTTCAATGCTGAATAGGTGTCCATCACATTATTTGGCAAAGTGTTGGAGAGCACTGTATCATTCAGAGGGTTAATAGCTACAATTAAACGGATAGTAACACTTAATATGGTATAATATATTATGGCTTATTCTTCTAAGTAAAATAAGTTCTCTCAGAGGTCTTTTTATTCCAACGTTATTGCAGCTCAAACTTGAATTTTTTAGATGCCGTATATCAATGGCCTGACATTTTACAGGTCACTGTTGCTACACTATCATATGGATATGTATGGTCAACTGACAGAGCTGTCCATTGGATGGTGTAGCAACTGCACCGCTGTAAACATACAGACCATTGAGGTACTGCACCTAAAAAATTCAAGTTTGAGCTGCAATAACATTTGAATAAAACTCTTCTCAGCAGTGAGAGGACACTTATTTTACACAAAGGGAATAAACCCTACAAGATATATATTTTTTACATACAAAGTGTTACCCTGCCTTTAAATCAATGAGAATTTTTATATTTTCCCCATGGTGTGGTTGGTTTGCTCAAGACTCTCTCAAGTACATCTTAATACATCAGCCTAAGAGGCTGCATTAGAGGAGCATACCTCCCAACATTTCAAATGGCCAAAGAGGGACACTTTTGTTTTAGGGGGTGTGGCTGGTGGGTGGGGAATCACTCAGAATTTTTAAGGTATTTCATGACTTATTATATATTATATACACATGACTCTAGGCAAAGCGGGGGCGGGCACCCTGAGGCCCACCCACTGTTAGTGAATTACAACTCTGCTTATCCTGAGCCAGTTATTTGCAGATTGAGAATGATTATTTTTGTAGTCTAACAACAAAGTAGTAGTAGCAGCAACTGCAGCACCCCCCCCATTCTTCCTGCCATTCTCTTCCCCTGCCATGTTCTTCCCCCCTTTATTCCCACAGACAATGTTTGTCATTCCTGCTCCTACCTACCTAACCTGTTTCACTGCCTATTTCCTTCCCATTTCCCACTCTCTCTCTCCCTGCTGTTATTCTATAAACCAGCATAGGGTATGTTGACCTACTGGCTTGTAGTGTGCCTGGTTTATAGAATAACAGCAGAGAGACAGTGGAAAATGGGAAGGAAAGAGGCAGTAAAGGAGTGTGGCAAGAAAGATGGGGGTGGCATAAAGGGATGAGCGAGGAAATCTGCAGAGGATATAAATGAGAGGAGTGTGGGGGGGGGGTAAGCTGGGCTGATCAAAATGTAGTTGGCGATGAGCTATTGATTCCATGCTGGTAGTAGTTCTGATGTTAGGATAATTAGCAAACAAAGTAGATCACATGTCACTGGGCACTCCTTGTCTACAGAATACAAAATCCCTGATACAATTATTTTTTAGATTGCAAAACTATCTATGGGTTAATTCATCTGTATATTGTAAGCTCTAGGCATTATTTATGAGCATCAAATAGTTATCAACAATGGAAAAGACAATTATTGGGCCAAGTTATCACTAGTGTACCATTTCAGTTGTATTCCCTGTGGTATCACTAGCACAACTCCATTTCAGTTGTAAGCTCTGTAGTATCACTTGCTTTACTATACAACATTAATGCCAGTAATAAAATTAACTAAAAGGGGGTTGGTGGGAACGGTGGGCTGGAGCGATAGTAGAAATGGGCCACTTGATTGTATTTGCCCCCCAGGCCAAAAGTTGCCAGCCCTCCCCTGCTTTTGAGGCAAAAACTTTTACACATCCCTACTCCCATCATTCTAATCAGATGTTGGCTGGTTGAGGATGATGAGAGATGTAGGGATAGATTTAATGGTTCGCATTAAACCAGCCGCTAAGTAAAAAGGCACATCGGCTGCAAATAACACATGATTTATGGCGGATTTAAAAGTAAGTGTATGAGAATAGCTAAAGAATGTAGGCACAACAAAAGCACGTAACACAAAAACCTGTGTCGCACCTGTTTTTTAGCATCACCGTGCGTCCCAAACACCCGTTAAAACACAACTTAAGTCAAAATGTAACATTACGGCTGGCATTGTCTAGCAACCCTGATAGATACACAAATGCTCCAGCATTTATAGAAGCAAATCTGAAGCCCCACAGCTGTTCAGAACTATAATTTCCAAAATTCCCAACTAGGCATTTGCTAGCTGAAGGTGATTAGATTTGTAGTCCCGAGCAACTTAAGGGTGTTTCTGGTTATCCACCCCTAATTTATAGAGATAATTGTTCACAACAAATATTTGACCTGTATAAATATTTGCTATATCCCCCTTAAGGACCGGTGGGGTGTGCAGGACTTAAGGGCATAAATCAAAAGGAGATATATTTTACATTGAAACATACTAAAAGGCAGTTACTCCACACATGGCTGACCAGGGCAGTACTGCAGAGTATGTAGTTCTTTGATTTCCAGTGGACAGTGGATTAAGGTTAGGGTATAGTGTATGTGGTTCTGTGATAATTAATGAACAATGGATAAAGTATAGGGAAGCACTGTATGTAGGTCTGTTATTATGAGTGTATAATGGATCAAGACTGGGGAAGCAATGTATGTGATTCTGTGATAACCAGTGAACCAAAGATGAAGAAGCAATGTATGTGTCTGCTCTTTCCAACAAGAATGCCCTGAATCTTCTAGGAAACACCCCTTCTTGCACTAAATTAGATATTTCCTGGTAGTCTAGAGAATTTCTTGGTCACTTCGCATGTACACAACGACACCAGTAGGCCTCACTGGATCCTCCTGTCTCACCGACATTGTCTCCAACTGGACGACCCGGTCTCAATGTGCCTCTTAGACCCCCAAATGCCTCCTACTGTTGGGTATGTTATCTTTAGCAGTCTTTGAGAATATGCTAAGTGGTTAGTGTTCACTCAAAGAGTTAAGAATGAGCTAATACAAATAATGAACACAGGAAAGCAATGGGTAGATTTGAAAAATAATTATCTCAGTTGTCACTTTAACTACAAGTAACAAATAGACTCTATTATGAAGCTGCAAAGCAAAGCCAGATAAATGGATAGACTATACAAGAAAATAGATTTTGATTTCCAGATAAGACTGGAAAGTCTAGAAAAGTAGAAAGAAGATATCTGATATCATGTCAAATGAATGGAAAATGTTTAACATACATATAGGTGATTAAGAAAGACCTTTCAAAAGCAGTGTTACTAAGAGCCTAATTAAATGGTGAAATTCCAGGTTGAATCAACTGCACCGTAGGGGACAAATGAAAATTCTCCTTTGATTTAAATGGGGATTTTGACCCCTTGAATGCTAGAGAAGTTTCCAACACATTGCTTCATTTAAATCAATGATAATATGGAGGGGTATTCATTTGTCCCCTATGGTGTAGTTGGTGTGCTCCAAAATGACAACATTTTAGTTTGCTGAATTAGGCCCTAAGTGACAGATCCTCTTTAAGTTAGATTCCCTATATATTTCTTGTGTCTCACTATTGGCCATATATATGAACCCCATCAGACCATTGAAAATAAATACTTTGTTTAGCAAGAGCTGTGACAGGTATGATATATGATTTTAGAAAAGTCTCTGACAGATTGCCTGTAGAAGTATTCGGACCATACACATTTCTGTATGGCCTTTATTTCTTGGTAATGGTCAATTCAGAATAGCAAAAACATTTTCAGGGTTCATCTTCACACATCCAGGAGAAATGAAGAATCTTACAAAGTCTACCTGCTTGACTTCAGAAGTACATTTCTCCAACTTGGAGTACAGATTATGTTCCTTAAAGGGATAGTAATACTTTGTTTTATTCTTATTTTACTTTGTAGGCATTAAAAAAACATGATGAACGATATAAGTCTTATCTCTCAAATCTTTATGGTTTAAGAGATATTCACAAGCAAAGTTTCCCCTCCCGCCCCTTTTACCTAGTGTAAGCCATCTCTTCTCAGATGTGGAATCCAGTCCATAGACCAGACAGATAACAGAAGGGGACAATCTTCTTCATGTGAGAACAATGCAAGCCCTGCCCCCCTTGGCAAGTTTTTCAGGTTTTTCCCTTATCATAACTGAAGATTGTCCCTCTCTGCAATCTACCTGGGCACCTCCCTTCTGCTCTGGCTGAGCAGTGTTACATCCGTAAAAGGGGTGGGAGGGGGATACTTTGTCATTGAATTACTCTTGAGCTACAACTCTGACAGAATTGAAATAACACTCTCCAAGGACCAAATACTATGATGATTAATTAGAGCTGCTGTTATTAGGAAACATTACTATCCCTTTAAGACGTTTCAGAACAGACCGCACATGGAGACGATGTTTGTACAATGAGGAGGAGAAGATCAAGATGTCATCCAAGTAGAAGAAATGAAAATGTCCAATAAATCTTTGAAAATGTAATTCATGAAGTGTTGGAAAGCAACAGGAGCATTGCATAGCCCAAAGGACATAATGAGGTATTAAAAATGACAATAATGAGTACAGAATGCTGCCTTCCGTTTGTCCCCTTTTCTAATCTGGACCAGGTTGCAGGCCCCATGTTGGTCTATTTTTTGTACAAATAGAAGCGGAAGAAAGAGATGAGCTCTACAAGCTTGGAAATCAGGGGGAAAGGATAGCAGTTCTTTACAGTAACCTTGTTATGCTGCAGATATCAAAGTTACCCATATTATTGGGAGTAGGCATTTGGCCAGCAGACTCATTTATCTTTGCTTTTTGATTTGACTGATTCACATAATGGCACTCCCCTCCTTTTCCCTGTTATCTCTTTAATGGCCTAATATGGTTCAGAGGAGCAAATGTACAAATTCATCACTGCAGCCACCCTCTTTAATAGACTAACACCAATAGCTGCATTTCAGGATATAGGTTACAACATATGACGGCCGTAGTACATATAAGCTTATACACTGTGCCAGAGTTTGACTTTAATGCCAGTAAGCTCTGCACACTAGCCCCAAAGCCAAGTGGGGAAGGACCCTCGTAAGCACCCACATACTGCCCTTGTCCTCCCCAAGAGATAGCAGCGTTAATGGGAGGATTTTGAAAGTACATAAAAGCAGGCGTAGTGACTCAAATTCAATTCCTGCACTTGATTTAGTGAGGAATCTGTTTTCTACATTCATCCCAGTGTGTCATAAGCATACACGAACTTTAAGGCTTTTAAAACAAGTAAATAAAACAATGGTCTATACCCTGACAGATTCCATTGATGGGTTCTATGGAGTAGTACTTCAGCTTTCTTTCTTATAAAGGTCTCATTATCAGACTGCAAACTAAAACAACTGTCAGAAAACAGGGATCAAATGCAAATAAAACTGTAAATAGGAATAACAGACTATTGTTTGGAGGACACTTGCACAGGTAAGCCTTTCCGGTGTACAAATTAAGAGCAAACTTATTCCTAGACTATAGTTTCCATTTAAATGTCTTCAAATACGAAGAGGTGAACACTGAAGAGAATTGTCCTGTACGTTACTGGTCAATTGCTCATGTCATCATGGAATCACTCATTACGGTAAAACCTTACAGCTCAAAGACATTAGATTTTCAGACTGATAATGAAAGGTATTACTATATTACACACTTAGCTATTACTATGTCAGCACACTTAGGGCTTAATTGGAAATGGCTTCAATGAGGTTTTGTTTTGCCTTCCTCTGGATCAACAGGGGTGATTTGGCATGGGCTGGATGCATGCCTATTTTTCAACAATTATGTATCACGGTGCCCCGTGATTGCCTGTGGCTGGATATTGGCCTGAAACAACATTGTTTACTTCCTAGCTGTCGCTCTCGCTTAGTCTCTATTCTTATAGGGCACCACGCTGATGAGGTCATTGCTCCACCTACCTGTCAGGGTTTTTAAACGTCAGCCTGTTTCATTTACAGTTCCCTTTCATGGTGTACCTGAGCTTATTGCTGTTTTGGTCCATTACCGTTCCTGTGTATTACCTGGCGATGTCTGACTACCCGATGAGAGCAGATTGTGCAGCCTTTGTGGAAGCCTGTTCCTTATGCGCCCGTGCCAAGATTCCTAGGCATCTACCTCTAGGACTACTTCAGACGTCGCCAGTGGTCGTAGCCGGAACGGGAAGTCAGCCGTAGCCAGGAGTCCAAACCGGAACGGGTAGTCAGACGAGCCAGGAGTCAGAACCGGAACGGGTAGTCAGATGTAGCCAGGTAATACACAGGAACGGTAATGGACCAACACAGCAATAAGCTCAGGTACACCACGAAAGGGCACTGGAATTGACACAGGCTGAGGTTTAAAAACCCTGACAGGTAGGTGAAGCAATGGCCTCATCAGCGTGGTGCCTATAAGAATAGCGACTCAGCGAGAGCGACAGCTAGGAAGTAAACAATGTCGCTTCAGGGCAATATCCAGCCACAGGCAATCACGGGCACCATGATACTATGATACTATGTAGACTCCCCTAGGACAGAAATAACAACCAGATCCGGAAGAAACTTGCATCACCTCTCCCTGTGTGTCCCAGTCAGTCACACAGAATTTGGGGGTATTTGGTTAATTCTCCTTGCGCACTTCTCACTCCCCCAGACTCCGCTGACAGATAACAGCCAGATCAGGAAGATACTTGGATCACAGCTGCCTGTGTCTACTCGGTCACACAAACTTTGGGGGTATTTGGGGTAAACCTCTTTTGCTCACACCCCTAGACTGCTGTAGGACAGAGATAAGAACCAGGTCGGGAAGAAATCTGGAACACGGCTGCCTGCGTCTTCCCAATCCTAGAGTATAGTTTCACTTTAAATGTCTTAAAATAGGAAGACGTGAACACTGAAGAATAGCTGCCAGAGTTTGACTTTAATGCCAGTAAGCTCTTCACACCAGCCCCATAGCTGAGTGGGGAAAGGACCCTCTTAAGTAGTAGTGACTCAAATTCAATTCCTGCACTTGATTTAGTGAGGAATCTGTTTTCTACATTCATCCCAGTGTGTCATAAGCATACACAAACTTTAAGGCTGAGTAAATAAAGCAATGGTTTATACTCTGACAGATTCCATTGATGGCTTCTATGGAGTAGTACTTCAGCTTTCTCTCTTATAAAGGTCACTATTCATTATCAGATTGCAAACTAAAACAACTGTCAGAAGACAGGGATCAAATGCAAATAAAACTATAAGTAGAAATAATTGACCACTGTTTGGAGGACACCTGCCCAGGTTAGCCTTTCCGGTGTACAAATTAAGAGCAAGCTTACTCCTAGAGTAAAGTTTCCCTTTAAATGTCTTCAGTTAAGAAGATGTGAACACTGAAGAAAATTGTCCTGTATGCTACTGGTCAACGGCTTATGTCATCATAGAATCCTAGAATAGAAAACCTTACCGTTCAAAGACAGCATCTTCATTAGATTTTCAGACTGAGAGTGAAAGCTATTACTATGTTACTTAGAAGCACAATGAAGGGAATAGATCTTGCAGAGACAGAACAGCTGTGTCCAAATATTTACTGACATTGTAGCAGCTGTCTGACTTTCTGTCTGCAAGGCAAACACTGCCATATGTGAGAACTGAGACGGTTTGAAAATAAAATAGAATGTTTATCTAGGTAGAAGATCAAAGATTTAAATAACGAGTAAACGATTTCCATACCTTTGAGCTCTGTGGAATAAGTTGACGCTATATAAATAAAGGGTACTAATAATAATAATAATATCTAACCAATGAGAACCTTGCACGGGAAAAGTATAAATATAAAACAAAGGTTACAGTACAATTCAATGTATTAAAGTGATAGTAATCCTTAACATTCAATAGATTTAGTTCTGTAGATACTTAAAAAATAAATTAATTACGCCGTTTCTGATCTCCCAAACCTTTATCGTGGTAGTTGCAAAGAAATACATCATTTGAACAGTCTACAACGTGTGTCTGGTTTGCAAGCACACGTTGTAGACCATTCAAATGAAGCATTTCTTTGTACCTACCGCGATTACAGCTCTGCTGAAGAGCCGCAGGACAGTCTATGGACTGCGATCTCCTTCTGTAACTCTGAAAGCTGACGTCAGCACAAGGGGAGGGAAGGGGGAACTGTGCAGACAGACATCTCCCAAACCATAAAGATTTGGGAGATCAGAAACAGCGCAATTAATTTTTTTAAATATCTACAGAACTAAATCTATTGAATGTTAAGTATTACTATCACTTTAAGAAGTCCGGGGAGTAGAGGAGGATGATGTAATACGAGGAACTGGAGCAGTTATGGACCTAATGAACTGAACTATAGGGAACAAATAAAAATTCCCCAAATACCCATCAATTTACATGTGGCTTTTAACCCTTTGAGTGCCAGAGGGGTATGCAACACATTGTGTTGCAATTCGTTGATTACCCCTCTGGGACTCAAAGGGTTAACCCCATTGAATGCTAGGAAAATCACTTTTGCATTCAAGAGGTAAAGTACTCCATCTAAATCAATGGAAACTTAGATTTGCCTCTTATAGTACCATCAGTTTTTCCCAGAATTCCTTCATTTCTTCTTATAACATAATCCTTATATTAGGTATGATTCCCGCAGGTAACTTTCTAGCTATGTATGGAAAACTATAAATTGTTTTTTCCAGAACAAATTCTCCTTTTTCAAGGTGCCTTACGTAAGGTAAATTTTTCATTTTGTGACAAGTTATGATGTCATACACACGAAACAAAAATTGCATATTTTGCTAATAACGTATACTACATATCAAGGATATTTGTTGGTTATGAAAATATCATATAGTTCGAAAATCCCTGCAACCCCCAAGTGTACAGAACCAAATGAAATATGAAGAGTTTTTACCTACAATCTTGGCCTGAACAGACCCCTGATTAACAGGCATTAAAAAAGGGTATTTTCATATAGAATGCACATTCAATGTTAAAGGGATAGTAATACTTCGTTTTATCTTTATTTTATTTTATAGGCATTAAAAAAACATGAAGAACGATATAAGTCTTATCTCTCAAACCTTTATGTTTGAGAGATATTCACAAGCAACGTTTCCCCTCCCGCCCCTTTTATCTAGTGTAAGCCATCTCTTCTCAGATGTGGAATGCAGTCCATAGACCAGACAGATAACAGCAGGGGACAATCTTCTTCCTATGAGAACAATGAAGGCCCTGACCACCTTGACATGTTTTTCAGGTTTTCCCCTTTTCTTAATCGAAGATTGTCGCTCTCTGCAGTCTACCTGGGCACCTCCCTTCTGCTCTGGCTGAACAGTGTTACATCAGTAAAAGGGGAGGGAGGGGGATACTTTATCATTGAATTACTCTTGAACTACAACTCTGAGAGTATTGAAATAACACTCTCCAAGGTCCAAATACTATGAAGATTTAAGTAGAGCTGCTTTTATTATGAAACATTACTATGACTAGATAAAATCATATTTCATGAAAACAGACTAACTTACAAATCAGAAAATGGTTGAAATTTCTTTCTACACAAAATTATGACGCAAGGACATTTCGTTAAAAAATAGGGTTTTTCAGAAAAGCTTCAGAAATTTACACCAGTGTCACAAATTATGTATATCTCATATCTCATTTAGCATAAAAAAACAAGAAGTATGAATCATGAGTACACTGTATATAGGTGCTCAAATGAATGTTCTTCCCCTGTCCACCAAATTGGTAAAAGCAGCTAGTATTTCAGTTAATTTTTTGTGTGTGAAAGTATTTTACAGGATATATCAAGAATGTATCTTGTTTTCAAGTATGTCCTGGACTCATTTTATCTACCTCAGAAGGGTGAAAGGCTGAGTTGGCTTTACAGGGACTAGAACCTGGAACCTTGATGTTTAGAACAGATTCTACAGCTGGTAGATTAACCAATTGAGCCATCTCACTGGCTTTTGTAGACATAATTACCAGAGATTGGCAAAACTTTTGTTTAACAAGAGCAAAATGTAAAAAATTATATTTTTCCCTTCCAATGTAAGTCCAGAGAAAAGTATCATTTTTCACTTTTTTTTGCCACACACATACTGACCCCCAGCCTTGTCACATAGTAGACACAGAACCACACATACTGCCTCCTCCTACTGAACTGCACAAACTGACTAAGGATGGGTGACATTTTTTGCTTCATCACACACAAACATCTCTGTTGTGTATTTTACTGTTAAAATCAACACTACTTTGATCATGTCCACCAAAAGCACTAGGGGCAGGGGCAAGGTTAAAGTGGTAGGAGCATTGTAGGATGTGTTAGAAAAGTGGTAGTACAAAAGCTGACTGTAGCCTTGGTTGCTGCAGTATGTGCAATATGCAATTATGATCCTTCTCCTCCTGAGAAGGTTGTTTATGAAAGTGATATAAAAATTCCTCCACCTCCAGTAGTATTAATAAACCATGTAAAAACACTGAAGATTACAACACCTGTCCTGAAAGTAGTAGCAAACATTCTGAAAAAGTAAAAGAAAATTGTTTGAGACTTCAAAAAGCCCAGGGAAATATAAACTTATTGGGAATGAAGTTGCAGGCAATGCTGATAATGACCTAATTACTGATGATGATGTTTCTCTAGGATATATCCTTCCCGAATCCTTTTCTTCTGATACAAATGAAGTTGGGAGTCAGAGATATGATGACATAGCCAGAAAATGAGTTGAAAGAAAAAGACTCACAACCATTGAAAAGAGGCACAATGACTATTTATAAACTATTTGAGCATGTAATTGAAAGTCTGACTCTGGAAAAGTTAAGATGCCTAAAAATACACAACCATCTTGTCAGTCATCATCAGAATCACCACCACTTCCAAGTACAATGTCCACCTAGCCACACACACTATTGTTGAGTAATCAGCAACACAGGTCATCAAAATCCACAATCCTAACTATTATAAGTGCCTCTGCTGCTACTGGAAGAGCAGCAACTTTGACACCTAGTAGTACAATTAACTCCATGGCTAGGACATCTCACTTTTTTTTCCAAAAACTTTGCTAAAATCCACCCATATCTCTCCCAACAAACTACTAAAATTCTTATACATGCTCTCATTCTGTCCTGCTTTAGACTATTGCAATGTCCTACTAACTGACCTCCCTGCTACTCATCTTTCACCTATACAATCTGTTTTAAACTCGGCTGCACGAATCACTGCACTCTCCCCAACAACTGAACCCCCTCACATAATTCATAGACATCTGTCATGGCTCCCTATTCAGCAACGCATCACTTACAAAGTCCTTCTTCTCACCTTTAATGCTCTCCACACTGTTACCCCTCCTTACATCTCTTCCCTCATCTCCTCTTATTTTCCTGGCTGCCTTCTTTGCTCAGCATACAACGCACTTCTTGTTGCACCATCCACACCCACTGCCCTCTCCTGTCTCAAACCTGTCTCGCTTTCTGCTTCATGCCTATGGAACTCCATACCCCTCTCCCTACATCTTGAACAATCCCCCTAAGTCTACCCTGAAATCGTATCTTCTGGAGCACTAGGACCATGCACTACCTTTGGCCAAATTCAGCACTTGTAATCTCAGTACTTGACACCCTCATAGTCTGTTGTCTGTCTCCTATTACCCATTTAGACTGTAAGCTCCTTGGTGCAGGGACCTCTCTCCTATTGTTTCTATGAATGTGGCACTTATTTTATGCCCTCTTATTTATTGTAACATACATCTACTGTAAGGTGCTGCGTACACTGTGTGGCGCATATAAATAAAGATATACATATATACATACAATTGCACCATCTAGCCCCAGTAGTAGTAGTAGTAGCCCCTCTGGAAATCCTCAGTCTATGAAGTCTTTGTATAGAGATATTCACTCACAATCCAATAGCTAAACATGTCACTATCTGTTGTCTGTGTAAGAGGCATGTGAGTGTGTGTGGGGGGGTGAAAGTAGAATCACACCTAGACACAACCTCATTGAGATCCCACCTGAAGCACAACCACAGGTCTGACTGGGAGAAATACCATCAACATGGTATAGGTGCCATGTCTAGCAGCAGTAAAAGCAATCCTAAAAGATCCTGGGGTATATAATAGCACTGATGTAGAGGTATCAGAGAGTGTGCCATGATTTAATTAGTTTACACTAACACCAACGGCTCCTGCTACTGTTCTACAAATTCAAAACCTGGAGGAGTATGACTCTGAGGTTGTTGGAGGCAATTACAAGAGTCATAGAGTGTCCACACCTGCTGTCACCACCACCACCTCCACTGCATCAAGCCATGTTGGTAAAACAATGCATTTACACATGGCACCCATAGAAAGCTTAGGCAAAAAATGACAGAGCGTTCACAGGAAATGTATAGGCACTGGCAAAAAGGCAGAAATTGTATGTATTTTCTATGGATGGAAATTTTCACAGAAAAAGTGTGAAATTTCTGATTTAACTCGCGTTATCCCTAACTCCAACATTTGAATGGCTCTGAGCTTAGCTTTTACATTGTCCTCAATGGGCGATATTTTAATCTTTTGGCGACAGGCGTTGTGTGTTTTAAAACTGCCGTTATTTTTTACTTGTGGGAACATCTGCATCGCATACTTGACTTAAAAAACCACATTTCGATCCTGCCCATAAACCCTACAACATATAGTTTTTTACATCTTAAGTATTACTATCCCTTTAAGTATGTGTATTGATTGATAAAGCAATCATACTGATTAGATATTACTATATAAAAATAGGCAATGGTTGTGAGACATGGAAATTTGTATCAGCACATATATGTCAAAGTCTAGCATTTTCAAATAGTTTTTAAAGGGATAGTAATGTTTCACAAAAACAGCAGCTCCAATTGATCTTCATACTATTTGGGCCATGGAGAGTGTTATTTCAGTACTGTCATAGTTGTAGTTCAAGAGAAATTGAATGATACAATATCCCCGTCCCACCCCTTTTACCTAGTGTAAGCCACCTCCCCTCAGATGTGGAATGTGGTCACTTGACCAGACGGGTCACAGCAAGGGACAGTTTTCTTACTGTGATCATAAGGAAAACCCTGCCCCCTTGACAGGTTTTTCAGTTTTTTCCATATACTCACTGAAGATTGTCCCTCTCTGCAATCCATCCGGACAGTCTTGCTGCTCTGAGGTGAGCAGTGTTACATCAGTAAAAGGGGTGGGAAGGGGATATTTTATCATTCAATTACTCTTGAACTACAACTCTGACAGTACTGAAATAACACTCTCCATGGCACAAATACTATGAAGATTAATCAAAACTATCCCTTTAAAAGTCTGCTCTATAATAAAAATGTAACTAAACATTAGATAAGAAGGTGAATTAGAAGAGATTGGATGGTGCATTGTTTCCCTTGTTATTCCATCATTCCATTCTGCTGTGCCTGTAAAATCTTCAATTTAGCAATTAATTGAGTAAGTGTACTACTCCAGTCATTAGTCATCTGAAAATCTAAAGAAAGGCAATCATGTGGAACAAAATGAGTGCTCAAGCATTGTATCATAGATATGGGCCTCTTACAAGTGTAATTACCAAGAAACTGAAGAGGTTAGTTTTACAGTTATGTAAAGGTCAAGCAAGACATTTACAGCTCACAGAAATTACAACAGGTTGTGGCCTTTCTCAGAAAAAACAAAGCAAGATATACAGCTGTAAGAAAGATGGAGTAAATCTAACACTTTACAGAGCAAAACGGTACTTAGCTTTTAGGGCTCGATCCAAATGTTGGCGTTAAAACCAACGTGAAGAAAAAAACTGCCTTCGCTCCTTAAGCAAGACCAGGTAACGTGAGATTCAAATCTTCCTTACCCAGAAAGCCTAAGGAGCGATAACCAACAAAATACACGTTAACCTTAAACCTGCGTCGCATAGAAAATGTTACCTAAAAACACACGATAAAAATGTTACCTAGCACCACAGCCAATCACAGCACTGCAAAGTATCAAGTTCAGTCAGAAAATCCAAAACCCACGTCTCCAGTTCTGAATAGCTTTCTCTGTGCTTTTCCCTACCCAGCCACTAGGGGAACACAGAGAAGGCTTTCAGCACCATGGACAGCTTTGAATGTCATAGGGATGTGCACTGCTCACCCCTGTGGCATTCAAAGGGTTAAAATCAATAAAACTAGTACACCAAGCACTACACAATGCCCCCTTCCACATCCCCCCCTTAGTATGTCACATATATTTCATATATGGGACATACTAACCCCATCCACATCCACCTCATGGACTTCCATGTAGTGGACAAATCTGCCTTTTATTCCACAATTAACCCTTTGAGTACCAGAGAGGTAGGAAAGCATTGCTTAGCATGTTTCCTACCCCTCTGGTACCCAAAGGGTTAATAGGCAACGTATGGACTACATACCTTGCCTATATATATATATGTGTGTGTTTGTGTGTGTTTTAAACTTTTTTTTTATTAAAATAGTATTATTAGACAGTTTAACTTAGATCTCATTCATTGTTAACCCCCTAACTCCTGTGTCCCATTGCTATTAGTACTTTTGCTCCACTCTTCTTCAAACTGAGAGTGGAGCAAAAGTACTAAAAGCAAAGGGACACAGTAAGTAGGGCATCATTAATGGTTGAGATCTAAGTTAACCCTTTGAGTGCCAGAGTGGTACGCAACGCATTGCAAAGCAATGCGTTGAGTACCACTCTGGCACTCAAAGGGTTAACATACAACTGAGGGAGCAGGCTGCACTGTGAGTGCAGCGCTCCCCTCATCTCTATGTATAAATTATTACTTTATTAATAATTCCCTTGCTGCGGGCGGCTGTGAAGCCCGCAGCATAATAAAACCCCTAGGCATTGGAGAAAGCGGGAGGAGGGGACAGAGACATTGGAGGAAGCGGGTGGTAGGCTTGTACTTGCTGCCCGCTTCCTCCAATACCTCTCCTCACGTGTTGGCTTTGTGCCCAGCTGCCTGGTCGCCTTGTGCAAATCGTCCCTTTTCACAAGGCGTTGTACTCCAAAAAAAAATAGGCGTTAGATTTCTGGAGAGAAATGTTGCAATTTAACGCGAGTTAGCCCTAACTCCAACATTTGAATAGCTTTTGGCGTTGTTTGTATATTATCCTCTATGGGTGAGATCTTGCTGTTCTGGCGACGGGCGATGTCTGTTTCAGAACTGGCGTCTCTTGTTTCTAGTAGAACATTTGCATTGCTCAATTGACTTTAAAACCAGCGTCTCCAGTTTTTTCTGGCGACGCCAACATTTGGATCGAGCCCTTAAATAGCTACCTTAAAAAATCTATAATGCTGGCATGGATTTTTGGAGGAATGTATATTAAAAATATATAATATAATATTATTATTTTAAACTTTCTCTGTGTCTATTATCTATATAATTTATATTGCAAATGTGGAAAATTGTACATTTACTCAAGAATCTACATGACCTGCAAAGTGTTGAAACAAGAGGAATGTATAAAAAAATGAATTGTGTTATATGCTCATGGTGAGGAACATATGAACACTAAATCAGGTCCCCATTGTACTCTGTGCACTAACTCATTGTACTATGCACATACCTGGGAACCTTTCATTGTGGACTACCCGGAGGGCAGTCCTCTGGTGCCACTGGGGGAGATTATGATGCGATTTGCATCAGAAAAGAGGCGAGGCTTACTCACGAGTGGGGTGGAGCTTAAAAAAACAAACTGAAAAATAGCCTGGGAAGGAGGGGAATTTGGCTGGAGTGCAAGGAGTGGGTAGAGTTTTATTTAAAACTCTCCACACCCGGAGAATAATCCTCTTCCCCGGAAACCCAGTAATTAGAAGACAAAACCGGAGTCTCCGGGGCAAATCCGGAGAGTTCCCAGCTATGACTATGCAGTATATCAGGTCTCCATTGTGCTCTGTGCACTAACTCAGGTCCACATTGTACTCTGCACTATATCAGGTTCTCATTGTACTATGTGCACTAACACAGGTCCTCATTGTACCCTGTGAACAATCCCAGGTTCTCATTGTACTCTGTGCACTATATAAAGTTACCATTGTATTATGTTCACTAAATCAGGCCCCCATAGTACTCTGTGCACTAAATCAGGACCCCCATTGTACTCTGTGCATGCAGCCATGCCCTTCGTTGTACTCTGTGCACAAAATCAGGTTCCCATTATAGTCAGTGTACTAATCAGGCCCCCCATTGTACTATGAACACTAAATCAGTTCCCCATTGTACTCTGTGCATTAAATCAGACCCCCCATTGTACTATGAGCATTGTTTACAACCAGACCTTAATGTATAACAGCATATGCTCTGAGATATCTTTCCATGATAGATATCTTAAAAATTGCAGGAGAAATTTTATCAGTGACGGCTAAAAATGCCAAAGTCAAGGACATGCAAATTCAGAGAGCCAGCAGTGTACCCAGTAGAAATCTGGAATACAAACAAGCACAGGAAAGGAACAGAGTGTCATTAGTGGTCTCCTACTTCCCCCAGCTTTCCCCACAAAATCTCAAAAGAGCTCCAAACAATACTATATACTAATGGCAGATTAAAAAGAATATTCCCCAAACCACAGCTCCTCTTCTATAAACAACAGGTTCCAGCCAGCTTACATTAGGTGATCCCGGCTTACAATATGCCTGAAGAAGAGACCCAGGTTGTCTTGAAAGCTTGCTTTCTAAAGCTACTCAGTTAGCCAATAAAGATATCACTTTTACTCTACCAGTCTCCTGTAGTCATTATGACATTATTTTTGTATAAAAATGCAGCTAATTCAACAAATGTCATATACTGATGAATAAAAATAAGTAAAATGACGCTTTTAAACGCAGAGAGATATTACTTGAAGCAAAGGAATACGAAAGCAAAATTAAATTGTATAGTGCTACTACAATACATGGTGCTAGAATATTGTACTCATAAAATGACATCATATCTACAGAGGTATACAAGTGGTCATTTTATCAACCCTCTTGAATGCTAGAGATGTCACCAATGCGTTAGACAAAGACAAAAATTGAATAATTCTGGAACAAACAAGCTGCATTATGGTGAACAAATAAAAATCCACACTGATGTAAATGGGGTTTTAACCTCTTAAAGGGATAGTAATACTTCATTTTAACTTTATTTTATTTTGTAGGCATTAAAAAAACATGAAGAACGATATAAGTCTTATCTCTCAAATCTTTATGGTTTAAGAGATATTCACAAGCAAAATTTCCCCTCCCGCCCCTTTTACCTAGTGCAAGCCATCTCTTCTCAGATGTGGAATCCAGTCCATAGACCAGACAGATAACAGCAGGGGACAATCTTCTTCCTATGAGAACAATGAAAGCCCTGCCCCCCTTGACAAGTTTTTCAGGTTTTTCCCTTATCTTAATTGAAGATTGTCCCTCTCTGGCGTCTACCTGGGCACCTCCCTTCTGCTCTGGCTGAGCAGTGTTACATCAGTAAAAGGGGTGGGAGGGGGATACTTTGTCATTGAATTACTAAAACTCTGACAGAATTGAAATAACACTCTCCAAAGTTCAAATACTATGATGATTAACTAGAGCTGCTTTTATTATGAAACATTACTATCCCTTTAAAAGCAAAAAAAAATTCTCCAAAGCTTATAAGGATGAAAATCACCTTTTAAATTATTGTTAATTAATGTAATGTTTATTTGTCCCTTATAGTACAGCTGGTTTACTCCAGAATTACTTGAATTCCTTGATAAGGTTAGTAATGTCTAACATTAACTAACCCCAATATTGGTATTCAAAAGATAATCTTACTGTGCCAAGCTGGATCTCTTAAACCTTTATGGTACGAGAGATATAAGCGCTTAAAGTTCCCAGTCCCTCCCCTTTTCTAGACGTCAGAATGTAGCGGACTCCATGAGATCCCGGTCCCAGACCAGCCGGCAGCTCTTCAGTGGAGCTGGATGAGCGCTATTGAAAAACAAATACTTCAGTTGCATAGTCTGCAAAGTGTGCTTGCAAACCAAACATACTTTGTAGACCGTTCCACTGAAGTATCTGTTTTTCAACAGTGCTCATTCAGCTCTGTTGAAG
Source organism: Rhinophrynus dorsalis (assembly GCA_037306005.1). Taxonomy (NCBI): domain Eukaryota; kingdom Metazoa; phylum Chordata; class Amphibia; order Anura; family Rhinophrynidae; genus Rhinophrynus; species Rhinophrynus dorsalis. Next base: position 61,979,516 of record CM074718.1, read on the forward strand.
AGCCTTACAGCTCATCAGCAGAAGGGGAACTTTAAGCGCTTATATCTCTCAAACCATAAAGGTTTGAGAGATCCAACCAGGCACAGTAAGATTATTTTGTGAATACCTTCAATATTAAGATTAGTTAATGTTAGACATTACTAACCCTTTAAACACATTAGGCTCAGTGATCACAATGCATTAACTATATGAATGTTGAAGATGTTTGATTATTTAATGTAAAACAAATTGGGTGACAAAATGTTCCCCTCTGATATTCAAGGGGTTAAAACTTGAAGCATATTCACCCTTTAGGAATCCCATTTGAATAATATTGGATGGATATGAAGCAGCCTTATGAATAGCACAAGATACAAGCAAGGGAATAGCAAGAAATGTGAACAGAGAGATAAGTAAAATGATAGTAGAATCCAATGAATAATTATTGACTCCTAAAGGCCTCCCATTATGAAATGCAATTGGTAAGAATCAGGGAACTAGATAGCAGAACATATAAGTGAAAATTGCTTTTGCAGTGAAAACTAGAAAATCTGAGTTTAAATTTTGCTTCTTGTGTAGCATCAGATGCAAAAGAGGATTTTAGTATTACCTGTTAAATCCTTTTCTCTTAGTCCATACAGGTTACTGGTAACTCTGGGTAGGCGATCCATCCCTTTAATAGGCAGGAATAATTCTAGAAGTGTATGCAGGCCTGCCTTCCCTTCTTGGCTGCAGCTAGCCAACCAGCTCCAGAAAGATTTGAGACACTAACTATGACTAGATAGTGAAGGGAAAGAAGACTCCTGTGAGCATGACCCCGAAGGATCCCCACGGTCTGCCACAGGAGAGCCAAGCATGGTCCCTTGACAGGGTGGGAGACCAGTAACCTGTATGGACTAAGAGAAAAGGATTTAACAGGTAAGACTAAAATCCTCTTTTCTCTGTCGTCCAATACAGGTTACTGGTAACTCTGGGATGTCCAACCATTAAGTTTCCCAGAGGCGGGAAGAAGGCAAGAACCAGGCACAAGGCCCCCAAAGTCACCAGTGCAGATATGAACCATCAAATCAGAGATAGCCCAACAAAACAACAAAGTGTTAACGGACATGAAACAGGGGTAACAACACCCCAGGAACTGTTACACAGCACACTAAACTAGAGCCAACAGGGCTCAAAAGTGAAAGAAGCACCAAGAACCAAAGAAAATCCTAGACAGGCAAAACAGCCTCCAGGATTTTCTTCCCAAAGATGGCATCAGTCGATGCCAACACATCAACACGGTAGTGCTTCGAAAAGGTGTACACAGACGACCAAGTGGCCACCTTGCACAACTGATCAGAGGAGGCCTGATTCTTGTAAACCCAAGAGGTGCCAATAGAACATGTAGACTGAGCCGTGACCCTGGAAGGGAACAGGCTTCTTTCTCAGCTCATAAGCCTTACGAATAGTGGACTTGATCCAGGACGCAATAGTCACTTTGGATGCAGGTCTTCCTGCCCTAGGACCCTCAGGAATGATAAACATTGCGTCTGATTTCCTGATAGACTCAGTGCAATGGACATAAAACTTGAGAAAACACACCACGTTCAACAAGTGGAGATCCCTCTCCTTGTCAGTGGTGGGGTCTGGGCAGAAAAAGGGCACCACAATCTCCTGATTGATGTGGAACTCAGAGACCACCTTCGGGAGAAACTCCTGAGAAGTGCAAAGCACCGCCTTGTCCTTGTGAAACTCCAAATAGGGTGGTTTAGAGGACAGAGCATGTAATTCCGCGACACGGCGAACAGACACAATTGCCAGGAGAAAGGCCATTTTCCACGAGGCGTAGAAGAATAGTAGCCAAAGACTCAAAGGGAGGGCACTGAAGGACACCCAAAACCAAGTTAAGATCCCACTGAGGAGCGGGAGTCTTGAAAACAGAACGAGTATGAGCAATGCCCTGGAAGAAAACCTTGACATTAGGAAGGATGGCAATATGCCTCTGAAACAGAAAGCGCAGAAGTCTGAACCTTAAGAGAACTCAAACTGAGGCCCTTATCCATACCTTCCTGCAAAAAGGCCAGGACCGTAGGCAGATCAAAATCCTGAGACAGGTCCCTGTCAACACATCAAGACAGAATGGTCGATGACCAGACACGATGGTAGTTCTTGGAAGAAACAGGCTGGCGGGCACTGAGCATAATAGCTACAACACCAGAAGAGAAGCCTTTCTTCTTCAATATTGAGGATTCAATTTCCAAGCTGTCAAAGCTAGCCGATGAACATCCTCCTTCCACAGGTAACCCTGTAGAAGAAGATCCGGACAGTAAGGGAGCCGAAAGGGCTCCGCCACTGACAGATCCAAGAGCTCCGGAAACCAAGACTGATGAGGCCAGTACGGATCAATCAGAATAACTGGACAACGTTCCAGCCATAATTTCCGTAACACCCTGTGCAACATTGGGAGAGGAAGAAAGATGTAGGCCAGAGGAAATAACCAAGGAATGGACATCGCATCTACTGCTAGAGCCAGAGGGTCTCTCCACCGAGAGCAGAACCTCGGAACCTTTGTGTTGTGTCTTGTCACCATCAGGTCAATGTAAGGAGAACCCCATCTCTGAACAATGAGGTGGAACACCTCTGGGTGTAACTCCCACTCTCTGCTGTCCACTGTGTATCGACTGAGGAAGTCTGCCATGACGTTGTCTACGTCAGGAATGTGCACTGAGGATATAGCAGGAACGTGTTCTTCTGCCCAGGACAAAATAGCCTTGACCTCTAACCAAGCGGCGAGACTTCTTGTTCAACCTTGCTTGTTGATGAAAGCGTTGTCGGACTCCACCTGGACCAGACAGTCTTCCAACTGAGATGTCCAATGTCTAACGGCATGAAATATTGCCCGAAGCTACAATATGTTGATTGGAAGAAGGGACTCTCCGGAGACCACCGGCCCTGAGTGCTCAAGTGAGGTCAGAGGGGTCAGAAGGAACCTTCTGAACTAAGGGAATGTTAAGAGTAGTTAAGACAGCCCTGATCAGGCCCTCAGAGGAGGGTTCAGGATCAGCCTCAAAAGGGTCCCCAAAAAACTGAGAGGACCCCAATACAGAACACTCCTCAACATCCGAATCCACCAGCAGTTCCTCTTCAGAGGAATCTGACACATCAGGTACTCCCTGAGGTTTGGGCAGGGAAGACGTGACGGAGGAGGGGGCCTGCCAAGACTGAAAAGCCCCCTGTAACCTGGATGGAAAAAGTTGCAATGTAGACATAAGGTCCCTAGTCTCAGCCTTAAACTCAGCTGGCTCTATTGCATGACTGAAAGTCTCTGGAATGCTGTCAGGGACATCAGAACATGCTGGGCATAAATGACCTGAGAATTCTCTAGGAAGCCCTGAGTGATAGGAAGAGCAATGCGCAATGGGAGATACAGAGACCCCAGCCTCCTTAGTCTTAGGTCTAGCCCCAAGCTCCAGTGGTATAGACATTCTCACAGTGTCAATAACCTTACTGTGCAATAAATCACCCATTTATAGTATGTAGGATTAAAGTTTCACCCCAGAAATCGCTAAAATAAACTTATCTGGCGGACAAAGGGTTAATCTGCAGAGGAGAGAAGAAGAGTCCAAGCCCTGCTTAGGATACTCTCCCAGAAACGATCACAAAACGGCTGCCGTGGCGGGAGCCATTCAGAAACAAGGGCGCGAAGCAAGTGCTCATGGGAAATGTAGTTTTTCCAAAAAAGTACCCCAAGCAGTGCCCCAAGCCCCCTGAGCCCCCCAACACTCTAGAAACATGAACCAGAAGATAAAGCAAGGGCAGACAAGTAAAATGAGCCATCTCTGAAGTCGCTAGGTTAAACGGTTGCAGAGATACATGCCAAACAGTACAGTTCCATAAAAGTGAATGGAGCAATGGCGTCTATGTAGTAAAGCGTGCCTTAAAGGCGCAGTACCCAAATTTTACAAATTTAAAAGTATACAGTAAAAAGTGCAAAAACATCAATAGAACATGTGAGGACACCCAAAAACACTAAACCAATAGGAAAAGTGTTAGAAAACCCCCTAAAAAGTGCCACACCAGAAGCTAAAGGGTTAAGTTACCACATAATCCTGCTCCAAACACCCAACAGACATACAGATAGACTCAATGAATGCAGGAGTGTGCAATAAGAACTCCATGAATACACCCCTGTGCGGAGCGGCACTGTGGGACAAGTGGACCTGCAGCACTCAAAGGGTTGCTCACCTTTCCTGCAGATCTTCTGTCTTCAGATTACCATGTAGTAAGAAGTAACCTCAGTGGGTAACACCTGGGGAAGCACTTGGAATCAAGATTTACACCCTCAGGGCTTAAGGCCCACAAAAAGCACCTGGATACTGAGCTAGCCACATCTAAGGGCATTGTCAGTTATGGTAATTCGGCTAATGGTGGTATTCCATATCTAACAGAAAAAAATAAAAAGATTCTAAAACCATAGCAGAACTGTTCTCAGCCTGGTGTTGTCTTCACCAAGGAACAAATCTTTCTGGAGTGGTTGGCTAGCTGCAGCCAAGAAGGAAAGGTAGGCTCCACCCCCTGCATACACTTCTAGAATTGTTCCTGCCTATTAAAGGGGCGGATCGCCTACCCAGAGTTGCCAGTAACCTGTATTGGACGACAGAGAAATATACATTAAAACTTGATGTATTTGACTTTAATGCTATACATTAAATTTTATTCAGTGCTATATTTTAGAGTGAATTTTAAGAGCATTGAAAGATTGCTTATTCAGCATAAGTGGTGTCATTTAACTCTATGGGTCGTATGTTCAAATAAGTAGCAAAACAGCTTTTGTCGTTTGTAAAGACTTTTCAAAGTACAGTGTCGTTGGGTTCATTAATATTTTCAGAGAGTGTCGGTTGTGATCAAGAATATGTTGTTTGTCCTGACTGAAATTGTCATATGTAATGACAAAAATGTCTTATCTAACGACAAAAAAGTCTTAACGAAAGACAAAAATTCTCACATTCAGAACTTCACATTCCCTCCACTTTTTTCTTAACGTACGTTAGTTATGATATATTTTCTTTCCTCCACTGGAGAATAGTTTAACCACGCCCTTTCCCTGCCCTTTGCAATTCTGGACTTATGTCGTACACAATGGACAGTACTAGTTTTTTGTCATATACTCTACTAGCAATGTGGGACGGCGTTGCCCGTCATGTTATGACCGTTGGGCGCACGTGTGTGAAATGCAGACACACTGATAAACACAGACATATACAACACACAGGCAGACACATACCATACATCCCAAGTGTCCCTCTTTAGGAGGGACAGTCCCTCTTTGAGGGCCAAATCCCTCTGTCCCTCTTTCCCACCCTGTTGTCCCTCTTTTTAGGAGGTCAGACTGTGTGCAGGGCAGCTCCACCTATAGGCGACGTAGGAGCCGGCCTAGGGCGCACATGTACTGGGTGCGCGGGCATGCAGCGGAGAAGAGCTGCGCCCGCACACACACCACGCCGGGAACCACAACACAGTAAGGTCTGTGTCGCTACAGCGCTCCCTCATCTGGTCGGATCTTTAGTAATGCAGAGCGCGTTGGGAGTCATGATCTCCCGCCGCACTCTGCATTACTGAAGAGAAGACTGCGCGGGAGCTACAGGTATGTGATGGGGGGCAAGTTGGAGCTGAGGGGGCATAGTGGAGCTGCGGGGGCAAGTTGAAGCGGATGTGGGGCAAAGTGGAGATGATGGGGGCAAGTTGGAGCTGTTAGGGGAAAGCTGGAGCTGAGGGGGCATAGTGGAGCTGGTGGGGGCAAGTTGGAGCTGATGGGGGCAAAGTGGAGCGGATGAGGGTCAAAGTGGAGCTGAGGGGGGGCAAGTTGGAGCGGATGGGGGGCAAGTTGGAGCGGATGGGGGGCAAAGTGGAGCAGATGGGGGGCAAGTTGGAGCGGATGGGGGCATAGTGGAGCTGGTGGGGGCACGTTGGAGCTGGTGGGGGCAAGTTGGAGCGGATCGGGGGCAAAGTGGAGCTGATGGGGGTAAGTTGGAGAGGATGGGGGTCAAAGTGGAGCTGATGGGGGCAAAGTGGAGCTGAGAGGCCAAAGTGGAGCTGGTGGGGGCACGTTAGAGCAGATGGGGGGCAAAGTGGAGCTGGTGGGGGCACGTTGGAGCAGATGGGGGGCAAAGTGGAGCTGATGGGGGCTAGTTGGAGTGGATGGGGGCAAAGTGGAGCTGATGGTGGCAAGTTGGAGCTGATGGTGGCATCTCTTACAGGCATCTCCAGACCAGGGGCAGACTGGCCCAGGGGGCAGAGAGAGGACAATCATGAAAAGAGGTGGGGTATAAGTAGGCAGGGTATAAAGGGGTGGGACACAAGGGGCGGAGCAAAATGGGCGGCAAAATTAGGTTTTGCCTAGGGTGGCAAAAATCCTTGCACCAGCCCTGACTGTGTGGTGTGTTTTACTTTGCTCTCCAGCAATAAAGCAATAAACTTCAGTATATGTGTTTATACATTAGTCTGTGCAAATAAAATACTTTGGTCTTGCACTAAATCATTTATTCAGTTACATAAATAGCCAGTAATAGGTCATGAAATAACCTAAAAATTCTTACTAATGCCCTGGCCACCAGCCACGCCCCAACAATATCACCTAAAACTACAGTGTCCCTCTTTGGCCATGTGAAATGTTGGGAGGTATGCACATACACACAGTGAGCGGCAGAAACATGCAAAAGACACGCACACACACAGACTCACTGGAGATGCACACATATGTAACAGATGTACACACACAGACACACTGGAGATGCACACATGGACACATATATGTAAGAGAGATGGACACAAACACACATGCAACATATATGAGCAGAAACACATGCACTCATGAGTTGTGCACCCCTCTGGCAGTCAAAGGGTTAAGATATACAGAGGCATGTCAGAGTTAAATAGCAGTGGGAAGTGTGTTCATACCTGGGAACTTTGACTTGTGGAGTCCCTAGAGGGGACTGATGTGGTGCTGATGTGGAGAGACAAATGGGGCAATCTGGGTTAAAAGGGGGCGGGGCTTAATCACGAGTAGGGGGCGGGGCTTAACATAAATGTGGAAAAGTGCTAGTAATAGGCTGTGGAAGGAGGAGAAGTGGGAGGGAAATGCAAGTTTACAATGTGAGGGGTTTGAACACACTCCCTGAGGGCTAAAACTTGATACACAACCCTGTGGCAGTCTGTGAGTTAAGTGTGAATCTGATGGATGGCTGTCTGTCCTGTGTCTTGCATGCCAAATGATGACAGTGAAGAAATAATTGAGCAATGAGGGCCTACCTTAAAACTTTGAGTGCCATTTTGTTCTTCTGGTGCTGCACTACAGGTCCTGCTGAGGCCACTGGGAGTCAGGGTGAGTGAGTGTGTGTGTGTGTCAGCCATATTTATTTCTGGCTTTGTGTGTGTATGTGGTGCTGTGTGTGTGAGTGGGGGCATGTGTGTTTGGTGCTGTGTGAGTGGGGCATTGTGTGTGGTGGTCTGTGTGTGTGAGTGGGGCGTGTGTGTGTTTGTGTGGTGCTGTGTGAGTGGGGCATGTGTGTGAGTTTGGTGCTGTATGAGTGAGGCATGTGTGTTTGTCTGTGGTGTAGGAGCAAGTGGCAGCCATATTGTTTTTTTCTGACTTTGATAGTGGTGGGCGGGCTGCATAGTGGGGGAGGGCCAACTCCCTGCATGATTGAATCACCCAATAGGAATAGTAACTCCTGCTTTATGCCTCCCCTGGGTGTGTTTTGGCAGACACAAAGTCTTCTTTTATATATATAGATAGAAAATATGTTGCTCATGCACACAATTACTTATTTTTGTTTTTCATGCAACATTTTTTTGTTGTTATCCCTTTGAAAATACGGCCCTATGACCACCAGTCATATAGGGACATTTTACAACTTGATTAGCTTGTGAAATATTCTAAATTTTAATATATCCCTATCTAGCTCTCACGAGCAGGGCCCTGTGATCCTCCTGTTCTCCACATCTGATTGTACTATTTAATGTACTGTACAGCGCTGCGGAATTAGTTGGCTCTATATAAATAAATAATAATAATATTAATAATAATAATCTACCAGACATCTCCATAATGGTTAAACAAGACATTTTCTAATTTCCTGTGTGCTTTTTTTCTCACAATTTACTAATAAGGTGCCAAGGAGATTGCCATAATATGTGCCCATTGCCCTACTCTTACTATAGGGATGGCATCTGGGCTGCTTTCCATTAAAGTCTTCATGATGATGGAGGACGCCAGTATATACCAAAGCAATCACACATGATCGTACATAACCTGAAGTGTAGGCACATTATTTCTGTGCCAGTTTAGGGGCTTGATACTATGTCCCATGTTAAAATAAAAAACTGGCGATGGTGGTTTTGAAAGCACAGTTTGGTATTCTGTCAACTATGCTGTCAGAAACCACCCCTGCCACATAAAAATGTCCAACAGGAACAAAATTGGACACCACATTAAATGTAGAATTTGGTATCCTATTACACTTGGAGGCTTCAAGACACGTTAAGGAACACACTTTTTACGGTGTGAAAACTACACCATGAAAAGGAGGTGCAGAGCCCCTGACGTGAGGTGAATAACACCAGTGTGTGTTAGAAAATGTGTGTGTTAGCAAACTGTTTTCCAACACACACTTGTGCATAAAACCAAAGGAGGATTAACTCTATGCCAGTAGGCTATGCAACACATTGTACAACACCGCATACCCTACTGGACTCACAGGGTTAATCTCAATAAACTTAACACATCTCCTAAAAAATAAAAACTGACCTGCAATGCCCAGCAGGGTTCTCGGAACCCTGCTCAACTACTGTAGATAAATGTCAGCTTCTAGCAGGTTTCGTCACCCCCCCGCTAGAAGTTGATTGGCTGGAAGGTGTGTAAGCACATACCCCAGCCAATTGGATGTTGGCATTCATTTTGAACAGAGAATGGCCATATAAAAAGCCAGTCTCTGTTCAAAATTCCCTCACTGAGACCCAGGCAAAGGCCCAGTGTGTGTGTGTGTGTGGGGGGGGGGGGTCTGTGACTATATGCAGTGTGCATTTATCTACAATTTGGATACTTTTTATTATCTTGACCACAGAAAAATTACGTTTTTTTTTGTTTTTTTTTTAAAAAGGACATTACAGCATATTACTTTTTGAGAGCTACCCTCTCTGGCACTCAAAGGGTTAGAAGGCGTCCCCTTGCAGAGACAATCGGCCTTCCTGATGTGTTGTTTAAGCTCTTTTGGGTCTTTGGTAGTATTTACAGGATTGGACATATTGGAAGTAATTCAAGAAGATAATAAAATTCTGTTTTACTGATCCAGTTCAATCATATTGCTCCATCAATAAAAGTCTTTATTTTCTTAAAAAAATCTTTAACTAAGATTTGTAGATAATTCTTGATAAGTAGATGTGTACACTAGTTGAGAAAAAAATATCTTTCCTATAATCCTCATAATTCATTATAACTACCTTCCCCCCATACCATCATCTGCAGGATGGATCACTAAGCTATGATCAGTCTTCAAACTCTCAAGAGCTCTCCTTTCCAGTGGAATTAAATTCAGATGGATTGCTGATGTTTCAGTAATAGACTCTTCAAACTAAATGATGGGTTCATCTTGTGTAAGTTTGTATTGATTCCCCTACGTTGGAAATCAGAGGAGGAAAATGTATTACTTGTGTCTTCAAAACATTCTTTTAACTGTACGTTTCTAGTCATTTTGTAATGTTCAACTTCCCAGGTAAATTTGTTACAGTTCTGGGTAGGTACAAAGGAGAGTCCTTTTTGTAGCAATGATCTCTCTCCTTCACTCAAAACAGGATTTGAAAGATTGAATATTATTGATTCATAAAGGATGGAGGCTTGGCCCTTGTACCAGAAGCCTTTCCCCTGTTGCCCCCTCCACTTCATGTTAATGGCGATGTCAGGGTCTGAATATTCTATGTTGACCCTTCCCCTAAAAAATAGTTATGCTCAACTATATCATCAGTAGCAATATGGCTTTGATTGCATTGTTTATTCCCATCTTTCATCTCAGACTCTCCTGAACTTTGATCTACAGTTTGGAAGTTTGGTCTCCTAATTCTTGTCAGTGAGATTTTAAGAATTCGTATTTTTTGGAATCTGCGTGAAGAATGACCTGTGAGCCAAGGATAAACTCGATAATATGTATAGTCATCTTTAACCTTCTATAGCTGCTGTTAACACAAAATGGAGGTGCAAGAGGGGGCACATCAGCAGGAGGCAACAGGGGAAAGCCTTCTGGTACAGCTTCTGGTACAAGGGCCAAACCTCCAACCTTTCCAAATCAATACAATACAATCTTAGGAGTTATGTTTTGCATGAAGGAGAGAGGTCATTGCTACAAAAAGGACTGTCCTTTGTACCTACGTACGTGCGTGCGTGGGTGTGTGGTTATTATGCCTTGATTAATATGGAGTTGGTTAGTTAATGCTTTCCCACATTGGTTATATTTGCTTGTTTCTTCTTCTATTCCTTTTTCCTTAACATTGGTGGTAGGTAAATGAATGTGGCCTACATTTGAATAATATAGATTGTTTAGAATGTGACCCACTACATGTTCATTTGTCATGTATATCTAGGCATATTATTTAGACTTAATATATTAATAATTACAGTTTGTGCAGTTTCTTTCCAGATTGCTGAAGAATTACTCTTAGTGAATCTACAAGTAGGTGTGTGTTAGAAATGCATCAGGTGATAGCAATTTTGTTTTTTGTAGAGATGGAACACTCAGGTTTTTGGTTTAAGATATTTTCTTTAATTTATTATGATGACAAGTTTACAGGACACGTGATGTTTCAGCGATGTTAGCAATGTCTCAGCCCGATGTTAAAAGCTGGCTTGAACTTAACTCTTAGAGTGTTTGTGGCTGGCATATATACAGTTGACCCTGTTCTGAATATGGCAATTGTACTTAAGACAGTAACTTACATGGACTTGTATAAAGTGCAGCCACATTACATCATGAATACGTAATAGCTACTGAGCAAGTGGTATGCTATACGAATATCTAAGTATAGTTGGAAAATAATTTAGACATGAGGTCCTGTTGGAGGAGACCCTCGTCTATTCTTTGTACTAGCTGTGACAGCTAGATGTTAGAACTACAGCTGGCTAAGCACATTCAAATGGAGGCACTTTTAAATTTAAAGAGACAGATGTAACAGTGTTACCCTGGCCTTATTTCTAGGGAACTCTGTATGTCTAGCAGTCACTTTCATTTTCTTTTTTGACAGTAGTAGGAGGGCCTTGCTAGATAAATACATTTAAGATAAGTGAGGTGTGGTGTGAACGGAAGATTGCCCTAGCTTGTACATGGTGGATTAAGTGAGGTTGACACTATTACTACTACTGCCAGTGCTAAATTACAGTGTATGTTGATGCACTCCTATGTTTTCTTTCCTTATCTAGTTGCAGCAGAAGGATAAATAATCAAAGAACGATGCCAGGTCATGGTAGTGTGCTCTTATGGAATGTTGTTTATATAATTTGTTCTGCACTATAAGTAATATGGACATGGTCTTCTTAATTTATACCTAATTTAAAGGGATAGTAATACTTCGTTTTATCTTTATTTTATTTTGTAGGCATTAAAAAAACATGAAGAATGATATAAGTCTTATCTCTCAAACCTTTATGGGTTAAGAGATATTCACAAGCAAAGTTTCCCCCTCCTGCCCCTTTTACCTAGTGTAAGCCATCTCTTCTCAGATGTGGAATGCACTCCATAGACTAGACAGATAAGAGAAGGGGACACTCTTCTTCCTATGAGAAGAATGAAAGCCCTGCACCCCTTGACAAGTTTTTCAGGTTTTTCCCTTATCTTAATTGGAGATTGTCCCTATGATGATTAATTAGAGCTGCTTTTATTACGAAACATTACTATCCCTTTAAGCATAAAATGCTGTGAACATCTACACCCAAATTTGTGTCTCTGTGTCTTTGTACATTAATCAAACAAGGGGTATTTCCTTGGTGGAACATCCAAAAGGCAGATGAATAACTGAGGATTCTGAAAGTCAAAATTCTTATACTGAGAAAATGAACATATGTGCCACATTATTCCTCTTACCAATCCAATAGGACCAGTGCAAAATCAAAATGTTTAACCACAATATCTTTCTTTAGCTTACTGGTCAAGATTTACCTGTATTAAAGGAAACAGGAGTCCTACGGCAAAGTTGCTGATCCAGTTGACAGTGCCAGCGATCATAAAGGCTGCTGGACGTTGAGACTGTTGAAAAAACTCACCAACTAGGACAAATGGAATACCACCTGAAATGGCAAAAATAAAAAGTGTTAATAGTAAAATAAAGTTCAGACAAAAAAAGTGACTTCACATTTGTATTTCACCTAGTTAGCCTATTAGACTTGTTTACAAGATCCTATCGCTATATTCAGGAACCTAAACAAGTGAAAATCTGGAGCAAACCAACTGTACAATAGAGGACAAATACAAAAATCCAACATTATTATTATTATTGGTTTAAGTGGAGGTTTCAACCCCTTGGATACTAGTGAGGTCGCTCTGTAGCAGTGAATGGGATAAAAGCCCCAGTTTAATGAAGACAAAAATTTCACTTGTCCCCCGTGGCGCAGTTGGTTTGCTCCAGAATGGCACCTCTCTAACATTCTGAATATAACTCCTAGATTAATTTGTACAGTGGAATTATTTCTCCTCAGTAATATTTTTATGGAGGAGCAATTTTATTAAAGGGAAGAGCTTGTAAAAATACTGAAGTTTAATGTGTTTTTTAATGTTGGTTGCTTTTTAAAGAGGACATGTCACCTTTCCTGATTTCCCCTTAGTGACAGCCCCATTGTGAATGGGTTTTCATGATTATTCCACCCCAATAACCCTTTGAATGCCAGAGGGGTACACAACACATTACAAAGCAATGCATTGCATACCCCTCTGGCACTCAAATGGTTAACTTATTCCCCCCTTTGGTGAAAACAGAGCGGTCCTGTCAGAGACTCTGCCATGGGCAGACAGTAAATGTTAATCTTTTTTTAGAAAAATCAGAATTGTCTGTTTAAATTACCTCTTAGAGCTGGATGTGTTTATAATAATCTCTATTTGTAAAATAAACAATAGCCTCTTTGCTTAAAATGGAGGAGTGGAAATATCTAAATGACATTTAATGGAAAATATAGCTATTTTCTAGACGAGATGTCTGCAAAATACTTACAATCTGATGGGAGAGTCTAGGGTGTTTGACAGCTTGATATGATGCATGGTAACCTCCTAACCATCTCAGGTTTGAAAAGAAACAGATGTCATTATATATGTGCAATTTTTAATTGCTACAAGAACTCCCAAAATCTAAATACCTTAAATTTTGGTTTGACCAATCAGAGAGTCCATATAATTTAGTCTGACATCATATTATAATGATATGGCTCCGAGGATGATGGGATGTGACTTTCTGATAAGGGGATCTTTATAAGGTCAGGTTTTTGGGTAAATCTCCCTCTGTTTGCTTGCTTCCTTGAAGTACCATCTAAGAATTCTAAGAACACCTTGGCTGTCTGGTAATTATATTTTTGATACTATTAATTATGTATAAGTCCTAAGAATTATATATATTTCTTCTATATTTGAGGAAAAATATTTTATAATAGTTTTGCTAGATATAGGCCTGGCTAGCTGTATATACAGCAAATTATTATAATAAACAATATGGCAGTAGTTTATTCTGTGAACTAAACAGAATTAATTTGAAAATGTATCCAGATAATTGTTGATAGCAGTTAGATCAATATAGCATTAGATATTAGTTAAATCTAATTATTGATACCTATAGAATCATATAGTTGTGTTTCTGAAAAGGTTATTGAGCTAATATTTGATCTGGTGAATTCTTTGAATTTGTTAAGTAAACCTTATGTCACCGTTAAGCAGCAGCCGCGGAGGGCCTCTTTCCAGGTGGTGGTTCAGCCTCCGTGTGGCCGACAGCTGCATGCCGGCCACTTCCGGGTTCTTCCCCCTTCTCTCGCGAGAGCAGGCGCGCGTCGGCTGGGGTGGCCTCCCAGGTAATGTCGCACCTGTCTCTTATTGCCTATTACAGGGCTCCATCTCAGCTCCACCCCTCGGCCCAGAGGTTTTAAGCAGCCTGAACACCGGGCTCAGTCACCCTTTCGTGTTGTTTCAGAGCAGTTCTGTTTATGTCTCTAGTGTGACCCCTGGCTTGACTGATTGTTCTCTCTAGTTGCTGACCTGTGGCTTGGCTGACTACCCTCTTGTTGCTGACCTGTGGCTTGGCTAACTACCCTCTTGGTGCTGACCTGTGGTTTGGCTGACTACCCGCTCTGTGATTACTAGTAGCCTGGCTGACTACCTCCATTGTGCTGACCAGTGGCCTGGCTGACAACCCTCTCTGTGTTTACTGGTGGCCTGGCTGACTACCTCCGTTGTGCTGACCAGTGGCCTGGCTGACTACCCGCTATGTGTTTACTAGTGGCCTGCTGACTTCCTCCGTTGTGCTGACCAGTGGCCAGGCTAACTACTGCCGTTTTGCTGACCAGTAGCCTGGCTCACTACCTCCGTTGTGCTGATCGGTAGCCTGGCTCACTACCTGCACTGTGCTGACCAGTGGCCTGACCATTATTCCCTCCTGAGATTGGGCATAGGCGCTCCCTTTGCTAGGCTCAGGTTTGACCCGGCCGATCCATTTACCTCTTGTGATTCTGTCTGGGGCTAGTTTCCCTCCTTCACGGGAGTATTACCAGCTCTGGTTCAGTCTGTACCTATCTTGTCTGTCATTGTGTTGGCTGTATTTATAAATAAAAGTGTTCATCTTATGTACCTGTTTGTGCGTTTTTTGTGAAGCAGTTCAGGGGTACCATTACACCTTAATCTACTGTTTATCTATCTTGGTGTGAATTTCAAAGAATTGCTTTGTTACATGTGTGTTTGGGCCTAAATTTGTTTTATTGAGAAAGTACTCTCATAGAACAAAGAAGCTGCAATCTTGGGTGGGGCAACCATATACCTTATAATCTGTGGATTAATCCTAGGAATGCTGTAATTGTTATTGTCATTTCTATAGAATATGTTGCATGATATGTTTAGCTTTGCATTCTAGACATTTATTATTAGATTTATTTATGAGTATATTCTTGGTTTAATCTATTATTTACAATACAATAAATGCAATTTCTATATTTTAACCAGAAGGTATGCAATATTGAAAACAGTAGATAAATTCTGTTTATCTAAATCTGGGACTTTTCATATTCCAAATAATTTTCACAATTTTTATATATTTTTATATGGTACAAGGAACTTGTTATGAGACCCGTTTTGTTTTATTAAAAGCAACTCACATAACGACATTCCTTAGACTTTAATTAGCATAGTTTATACAGATTCTGGGGCAGGTAATCCTATACACTGCAACCAACTGTATTATAATTAATTGTAAGGATCAATTAACCCTTTCTATGCTGCTGTGTTCAAATATTGCTACCAAATACCTTTGGATACACCTCGGTAATGTTTAATCCTGTTTATGCTGGGTAATAGTATTTTTGTGATATTGATTATATATTTACTATGTGTCTATTTCAAAAAGATATCATAGTATATAACTAAGTAATATAGAATATATATATTTTTGAGTCAATTGGTGTTATCTTATTCATATAATTTCTGATAGGGGTGCACTGAAATATCGGTGGCCGAAACGTTCCGGCCGAGAATGGCATTTTCGGCAAAAAGTCGAAATAAAAAAATGGCCGAAACAGGGGAATTATTATCTGCAGCACAGCACACGAAGGCGCTCCAGCTGCAGCACACGGAGGCACTAAACAATATTCCAATACTCAAGAGCTTAAAGCGGAACTTTGAGGTATTACCAAGTCGCCATGCATTCATTACACGCATGGCGACTAGCTTGAAAATAATAGCTCTGTCTAAAGTAATCCATCCCATTTTGTGACTGACGGGCAGGTTAGTGCGGTCTGTGCGACTGTGCCATCAGTCCCTTCCAGTGACCATATGGTGCACTGCAGTCTACTCAATGGAGACCAGGACTGACGGCGCACAGACAAGATGTCTGCGTTGTAGCCTGGGTTCCGGTCTCCAAACGGGACGGAGTACTGTAAACAGAGCTATTATTTAACGGTAAGACATCTATTTTCAAGCTATTCGCCATGCGTTTAATGAATGGATGGTGACTTAGTATTACCTGAAAATTCTGCTTTAAATAATTACACTATATCCGTGTTTCATGGCTTTCCCCTTCTTGTGCTCTGCCTGGGGTGTCATGGAATGCCGTCTCCATAGCAACGGTGCTGTGTCATAACAAGAACGCCCATCGTCTTTTTGACACAAAAAGTGGAAGAGTTATAGGCAGCAGGAGAGGGAGGCCTGGACAGCACCATGCCGCAGTCAGAGATGTGTGAAAAGGGTGAGCGAGGGGAGGCTGGAGGGAGAAGCAAAATGAGAAAGGGAGTGAGAGAGAGAAGCGGAGAGGTGAGAGATAATATATGAGAGGAGATAGTGAGGACAGAAGAGGAATACAGAGATAGAGGTGAGAGAGGCAAAAGGGGTGTGAGAGACAGGAGCGTTTTGTGTTTGTGAGAGAGAAGAATGGAGAGAGACGGGGAGGAGGAGATGGTGCGGGAATTACACATTTTAAGGACCAGAGAACTGCAAAATGTGCACTGCACAATCTTCTACTCTTTAAAGGGTTAAATTGAAGGTTTGGGAGATATAATAAAATGTATGAAGGGTTTGATGCTTTTGGAGTCTGAAGACATTAGCAAGTAGATTAGGGGAAGGAGCTGAGAGATGGACATGAGGTAAATTGTGGTGTAATTTTGAAATATGCTATGTTAACTGGTAATGTACTGTGTTTTAAACTACATATGGGGAAGAAAGTATAGAAGAGGTAATGACTAAGTCTCTGGGGTCCAGGGTGGTTCTCAGTGCAAAGCTAATGAATGCATTGTGCACCCTCTTGTCCTTAAGAGGATAATCAAGCAAAATTTTGCTAGGGGTTAATCAACCATGTATCAATCAATACTCGAGCAATGTCCTGCAAGACCCATTGGTCCACAAGTGGTTAACCCTTCTACTGCCAGACTACTGCCTATGCCACTGATTCTACAATCATTGATCGGACCCATCAGGAGAGGCAGGGAGCATAGTATGGACACAGAGATCTGTGGGAGGGCTATTTCAGACTTAATTTAAATGAATTAAAAAAAGTCATTTTCGGTTTTGGTTTTCGGCCAAGTTCATCCTGAAGTTTCGGTTTCGGTTCTCAATTTTCATTTCGGTGCACCCCTAATTTCTGATTACCTTTTATATATAGGACTAGTTTAAAAGCCTGTGTACACAGGCCACAGTGCCACCCAGCAGCTTCGGCTGTGCCCGGAGCCTCTCTGCTTAATGCCTGCGTTGCTGTCATGCGCAGTACAGAGTGGCCAAACGCGCTGTGGCTGATAAGGAGCGGGGCACTCCGAATTCAGACCGTAGTCCTCTCTGAGCACCTTCCTGGGACAGCAGTCCCAGGAAGATGCGCAGAGAGGTCTCTGGTCCGAATTCGGAGCTCCCCGCTCCGTATCAGCCGCGGTGCATTCAGGCACTCTGTACTGCGCATGACTGTAATGCATACAGTCTCTACTGAGCATGACGGCTTCTGACAAACATCCTAGAGAATTATTAGATAGGATATTTTGACTTAAATTTTTATATTTTTACACATTTTTTAAATCAATTTTTACTTTGAAGTAGCATGTCAATACCTTGTATTGTGTAAAGTTCTCAAATGAATTTAAATACCCATTATTTTTATATCTATTTATGTGAAGCTATACAACTTAATTAGGTCTCCTGTTTAACCCTTCCCTGTATATCCTTGACTATCCTATCTGCTTAAGAATGTAGAGGAAGGTGATTTTCTGGATATGTAAGTAATGGTGGAGCCTTATCAGACAGGTCAGAGAACAAAGCTATACTGGGATTAAATTCTCCAACTTCTAAATCAAAAGTCTCTAAAACAATCAAAACTGATTAAAAAAAAGAAAAAGCACAAGGAATGGGCAGTTTCAGTATATATATTTAATGAGTCTATAAGCTGTTTAGGTTACACATCCACGTTAAGCATATAAAGTCACTTATTCCTGTTATGTAAATTATAACAATATACAGAACAGTTCCCACTTTTTTTAAACTAATGCCAGTCATGAACTGGCCAAAATATATACTGATTTACCCTTTCAGGATCAGAGGAATGTGAAGCAATGGGTTGCACACCTCTGAGTCCTCAAATATCAGATTCCCCCAAGCAGGCAATGCTATGTACTGTACTGCAATTCCATTTCAGATATGTTAAACTGAGTTTCTATATTTGAAAACCAGCATGATATTGTATGAAGTCTGAAAACTGGTCATGCTGTCTTATACAGCAGCTCAATAATAACATAAATTCTATAAGAAGCTTTATCTGTGTGTAATAGTGTATCAGAACTGTCCGACACACTTCTATGAAGGTCATCCAACTATCATTTCATATTGATTCCAAGGGTATTGTCTAATCAGCAAACAGCAAACGCTGCTAAAAAAACAATCCATAGAGGCTTGTGACCCTCAGTTTACAACAACCTTACTGATATTGCTGAGGCTTTATTCTCACTGTCTGTCAAATTTATATTTTCTATAGGTGAATATTTATGTGTTTTTCTTAAAAGGTTAGTAATGTCTAACATTAACAAAACCTAATATTGTAGGTATTCAAAAAATAATCTTACTGGGACAAGTTCGATCTCTCAAACCTTTATGGTTTGAGAGATATAAGTGCTTAAAGTTTCCCACTTTTGCTGACGAGCTGTAAAGCTGTCAGCAGTGGATTTGAGTCGTGCGACTCAGGTGGCTCTTCAGCAGAGCAGAATGAGCGATATCTAAAAACAGATACTCCACTGGAATGGTCTACAAAGTGTGCTTGGTTTGCAAGCACATTTTGCAGACCATTCCAATTAAGTATTTGTTTTTCTATATCGCTTATTCAGCTCTGCTGAAGAGCTGCTGGCCGGTCTGGGACCGGGCTCTCATGACGACAGCTAGATGCTGACGTCTGGAAAAGGGGATGGAGGGAGTAACTTTAAGCTCTTACATCTCTGTTTAAGAGATCAAACTTGTCCCAGTAAGATTATTTTTTGAATACCTACAATATTAGGTTTTGTTAATGTTAGACATTACTAACACTTTAACCATCTTGTATGAGGGATAAATACCTGAATTACTTGTAGGTGTGGAACAAGCAAAGCTAAGTAGCATAGAAGTAGACTAATTCTGGGGAAATCCAAAGTGATGATAAACAGGAGATAACTTCTCCAGTGTGATAAACATTCCAGTTTCTTTGTTATTCAAAGGAGTCTATGTAAAGAAATGTTAAGGATACAAACTCCATACAATAATATAAGAATGTGAGAATTTATTCCACTGGATAAGTTATCTCCTCTTTTATCACACACTAGTGTAAAAGACCGTGTACACGGGCACTTACTACCGCAGAACAACACCTACTAGAATTGTGTGCATTCGGGCAGTCTCTACTGTGCATTACTGTATCGCATGCGTCCTGGCTGTCTCTACTGCGAGTGACTGCATCGCCTGCATTCAGGCAGTCTCTAATGCACATGACTGTATTGGACAAACATACATCCGGCCTTTTATATTATTGTATGATTAGCGCATCTCCCCACTGGTATGAAAAGTAGTTTAAATGTATGTTATTTGCTCTGCAGATTTGTTTAAGTAGTCACTATTGACACAAGTAGTTCCAAAAGACAGGAGGGGAGCAAATGGTGTCCAGTGATACAAGAACAGCAATTAGGTATATATAGCCAAGTAACATCAGACTGGTGAGTCTGGCATGTGTAACTCAAAAATTATTGGAAAGAGAAAAGAGGATTTTAGTCTTACCTGTTAAACTCTTTTCTCTTAGTCCATACAGGTTACTGGTAACTTTGGGTAGTCGATCCGCTCCTTTAATTGTAGGCCGGAACAATTCTAGAATTGTATGCAGGGGGTGGAGCCTACCTTCCCTCTTTGGCTGAAGCTAGCCAACCAGCTCCAGAAAGACACTAACTATTGACTAGATAGTGGAAAGGAAAGAAGACTCCTGTGAGCATGACCCCTAAGGACACCCACGGTCTGCCACAGGAGAACCAAGCATGGTCCCTTGACAGGGTGGGAGACCAGTAACCTGTATGGACTAAGAGAGAAAGATTTAACAGGTAAGACTAAAATCCTCTTTTCTCTGTCGGCCAATACAGGTTACTGGTAACTTTGGGATGTCCAACCATTGAGTTTCCCAGAGGCAGGAAGTCCCCCAAAGTCAACAGTGCAGATATGAACCATCAGATCAGAGGTAACCCAACAAACAAAGAAGTGTCAAAGGACACTGAACAGGGGTAACAGTACCCCAACTGCTACACTGCACACTGAACTAGAGCCAACAGGGCTCAAAAGTGAAGGAAGCACCAAGAACCAAAGAAAATCCTAGACAAGCAAAACTGCCTCCAGGATTTTCCTCCCAAAGCTGGCATCAGCCGATGCCAACACATCAACACGGTACTAGTTCGAAAAGGTGTGCACAGACGACCAGGTGGCAGCCTTGCACAACTGATCAGCAGAGGCCTGATACTTGTAAGCCCAAGAGGCCCCAATAGATTGTGTAGAATGAGCCGTGACCCTGAAAGGGACAGGCTTCTTCTTCAGCTCATAAGCCTTACGAATAGCGGACTTGATCCAAGAAGCAATAGTCAGTTTGGATGCATGTCTTCCTGCCCTAGGACCCTCAGGAATGACGAATGATGCGTCAGAATGCCTGATAGACTCAGTCCGATGTACATAAAACTTGAGACAATGCACCACGTCTAACAAATGAAGATCCCTTTCCTTGTCAGAGGTGGGGTCAGGGCAGAAAGAGGACTCCACAATCTCCTGATTGATGTGGAACTCCAAACACATCTTGGGGAGGTACTCCTGAGAGATGCGAAGCTCCGCCTTTTCCTTGTAAAACATCAAATAGGGTGGTTTATAGGACAGAGCATGTAACTCAGCGACACGGAGAAAGGCCATTTTCCACGTCAACAGGCATAGAGGAATAGTAGCAAAGGACTCAAATGGAGAGCGCTGAAGAACACCCAAAACCAAATTAAGATCCCATGGAGGAGCAGGATTCTTGAAGGCAGGACGAGAATGAGAAACGCCCTGGAAGAAAACCTTGACAACAGGAAGGATGGCAATGTGAGGAAAGATGTAGGCCAGAGGAAATAACCAAGGAATGGACATGGCATCCACCTCCAGAGCTAGGGGGTCCCTCCTTCGAGAGCAGAACCTCAGAACCTTCCTGTTGTGTCTTGTCGCCATCAGGTCGATGTAAGGAAGACCCCACTTCTGAACAATGAGGGTGAACACCTCTGGGTGCAGTTCCCACTCTCTGCTGTCCACTGTGTGCCGACTGAGGAAGTCCACCATGACGTTATCTCTGCAGGGAATGTGCACTGCGGATATGGCAGAAACGTGTTCCTCTACCAAGGACAAAATAGCCTTGACCTCTAACCATGCTGTGTGACTTTTTGTTCCGCCCTGCTTGTTGATGTAAGCTACGGCCGTGGCGTTGTCGGACTGTACCCGGACTGTACAGTCTTCCAGCTGAGATGTCCAATGACAAAGGGCATGGAATATCACCTGAAGTGCCAATATGTTGATGGGAAGGAGAGATTCCTCTGGAGATCATTGACCCTGAGCACTCAGGCGACCCAGTACCGCTCCCCAGCCAGAGAGGCTGGCATCCGTCGTCACCGTGGTCCAGAAGGATACCAGGAAGGACTTGCTCTTCAGCAGATTGGAGAGGTCTAGCCACCACGACAAACTCAGTTCTACATGAAGAGGGAGGGACGCAGACATCTTCAGAAGGTCTGGCTGACCCCTGCACACCTGGATCACAAACTGCTGGAGTTCACTTGTGTGCGCCATGGCAAACGGGACCGCTTCTATGGTGGAAATGAATTTCCCCACTAGAGAGGACAGCTTCTTGGCTGGAACTGGATCTTGAGCCAGGACCGCAGAAAACCTGTGGGCGATCTGATGAGCCACCTTGTCCATGAGAAACACCATGCTCTTCTGGGTGTCAAAAAGGAGGCCCAGGAAGACCAGACACTGGGATAGAACAAGATCTGATTTGTCCAAGTTGATGATCCACCCCCGTGATGGGTGAGAGCATGAATGCATTGCTGAACCTGCTGATGAAGTGGTTCCGCAGAGGGGGCCTTCAGAAGCAGTTCGTCCATGTATGGAGTAACTCTGATGCCGCCCCTGTGGAGGACGGACACTAAGGCTCCCAGAACAAGGTGGAAGACTTGAGGAGCTGTAGTCAGACCAAATGGAAGAGCTGAAAACTGAAAATGTCCCCGATTGCAGGCAAATCAGAGATACTGCAGGCTCTCTGGATGAATGGCGATGTATAAATACGCTTCCTGAAGATCCAGAGAAGCAAGGAATTCCCTAGGGACATGGCAGCAATCACTGTATGTAGAGACTCCTGGTGATAATGAGTTCGGGTCACAAAGGAATTGACATTCTTCAAGTCCAAAATGGGACGACAACCGCCATCCTTCTTGGAGACCACAAAGAGGTTTGAATGAAAACCCATAACTCTGTCCTGAACTGGAACCAACTCTAGAACATCCTTGTCCAGAAGAGCCTGAATAGCGCCATTGAACAGACGGCGTTTCTCTGCTCCATGAGGCGTGTGAGAAGGAAAGAAGCAAAAGGGAGGAAGAGAGACAAAAGGGATCCTGCACCCTTCCGTCACTACCTGTAAAACCCATGGGCCCGCCACTGAATCCTCCCAAATGCTGTGATAATGGCGCAGATGACCACCCACAGCAGAGTGTGGACTCGGGTTCAACGAGTCATGCCAAAGAAGGCTTGGAAGCCTTGGGCTTGGAGGAGACCTTGGGCTTCCATTGCTGTTTGGGCTTGGAGGAGGTACGCGGAGCTGAAGGAACTATCTGGTTCGCTGGAAGTGTCTTATTCTGAAAGGAAAGAAAATACCAGTTATGGTTAAGCGGCATTTTCTTCCTAGGGACCAAGGGTAGAAGGGTACTCTTAGCCCCTGTGGCCTTACTGATCAGATCCTTAAGATCTGGCCCAAATAAGGAAGTGCCTTGAAAATGTAAGGAGTGTAATGCTTTCTTGGAACCAGTGTCAGCAGACCAGATCTTGAGCCAAAGAGCCCGTCTGGCCACCACAGACAGGTGGAAACCCTAGCCACCAAATGGATGGCATCAAATAAGGCAGCAGAAACATTGTGGTGAGCTTCAGAAATGTTGGCAAGGAGGCGCAACATGTCTGAAGTAGGAGCACCCTGACGAACAGCAAGTGTGAGCTGTTCAGTCCAGACTGCAATGGCTCAGTTCACCCATGCTGCAGTGAATGCTGGATGCATGGCAGTACCAGCAGTGGCAAAGATGGACTTGAAGGAGACCTCAAGTTTCTTGTCAGTCCAGTCCTTTAGCGCAGACGCATCAGACACTGGCAAGGCAGTAGACTTAGATAGCATGAAGATAGAAGCATCCACTTTAGGGGGATGAACCCACTGAGCAGGCGCAGCCTCAGAGAAGGGATAAAGCTTGGAAAATTTCTTGGAGACAGACGGTTTTCTGTCTGGAGACTTCCACTCTTCAGACACAAGGCGGTCAAGAGTGGGGTTAGGCGGAAAGCAAGTAAGGGGCTATTTAGGCTCCTGAAATACATCAGAAGGGTCAGAAGGAACCTCCTGCACTAAGGGAATGTTTAGGGTATTTAAAACAGCCCTGATCAGGCCCTCAGCCGAGGGCTTAGGATCAGCCTCAAAAGGATCCCCAAAAAACTGAGAGGAGCCCACAGCAGAACATTCCTCAACATCTAAATCCACCAGCAGTTCCTGACACATCAGGTACACTCTGAGGCAGGGAAGGCTTGACGGAGGAGGGGGTGTGCCAAGAATGGAAGACCCCTTGTAACTGGGATGGAAAGAGTTGCAATGTGGACCTAAGGTGGCTGATAACAGCCTTGAACTCTTGCACCCAAACTAGCTCTAATGCATGGCTGGAGGTCCCTGGAAGACTCTCAGGTACATCAGAACATGCTGGCCATAAAGGACCTGAGAATTCTCTAGGTAACCCTGAATGACAGAAAGAGCAATGCGCAATAGGGGATACAGAGACCCCAGCATCCTTAGTCTTAGGTCTGGCCCCAAGCTCCAACGGTATAGACATTCTCACAGTGTCGAATAACCTTACAGTATAATAAATCACCCAATTAAAGTGATCAGGACTAAAGTTTCACCCCAGAAATCGCTAATTTAGACGTATCTGGCAGGCAAAGGGTTAATCAGCAGAGGAGAGAAAGAGATTTTAAGCACTGTGTAGGATACTCAAAATGGCTGCTGCGACGGGAGCCAATAAGAAATGAGCGCACAAAGCAAGCACTCAAGGGAAATGTAGCTTTCCCATAAAAAGTACCCCAACAGTGCACGAAGCCCCCTGAGCCCCCAACACACTGGAAACATGAACAGGATGATAGAGCAAGGGCAGACAAGAAGAATGAAGAAAAAGAAATACTTTCTTAGCGCTCAAATTTGTAAGTGGAATTTCTAAAAAGATAAATATAATGCTGCTGTCTTGTGTGGGTTCCACAATCCACCACCCACGTCACTCTATAGAGAGAAATGCAGAAGAAAGAGAAAAGAAGAACAGCGCAGAAATATTCTCTAAGTGTAGTATATAAATATTGTTGATGATCTCCCAATAATACCAAAAAGAACCCCTTTATGGTTCTACTCACATTTATTAGAGGCTTCTCCTGCCTCTCAGTATTAGAGCTTCTTCTAGGTACAATACCCACTACAAACTAGTACACCTTCTGTAAAGTCTTCACTCTTTTTTAGAATATATATTTGTTGTTCCAATAGTGTCTGTCCACAGCCACATATGATAAATGCAGACATACACTACCACAAATAGTGTTAGGAACTTTTTAATCACACATGGGTGTTAAAAAATCAAGTGGGATTGTCGACCCTAATGCCTTATTTAGGTGCATAGGGTCCTAGAAAATATTTTTATTGGGGACAATACTTATTAAAATAACAAAATTAAAAAATATATTATACTGATAGCAATACCAACATTATATGGCAATAAAATCATCCAATAAAAGTTATATAGAAAATATATGTACTGAACACCAAAATACATATAAATAAATACAATGGATATACAAAAGAAAAAAAAGAAGAATATTAATAAAAAACCTGATAATCCTGTATTAATAGCTTTACAGAAGGTGTACTAGTTTGGAGTGGGTATTGTACCTAGAAGAAGCTCTAACACTGAGAGGCAGGAGAAGCCTCTAATAAATGTGAGCAGAACCATAAAGGGGTTCTTTTTGGTATTATTGGGAGATCATCAACAATATTTATATACTACACTTAGAGAATATTTCTGCGCTGTTCTTCTTTTCTCTTTCAGACAAGAAGAATGAGCCATCTCTGAAGTCACTAGGTTAAATGGTTGCAGAAATATGACCCCAAACTGTACAGTCCCATAGGAGTGAATGGCGCAATGGCGCCTATGGTCAAATTTTAGAAAATTGAAGGTGTAATATTAAAAGACATGAAACATCACTAGAACATGTTAGGATACCCCAAAAAAACACTGAACCAGTAGGAAGTGTCAGAAAACCCCCCAAATGAATGCCAAACCAGCATCTAAAGGGTTAAGTACCAATTAAACCTGGTCCAAAACACCAAACAGACATACAGATAGACCCAATGAGTGCAGGAGTGTGCAACAGGAACTCCAAGGAAAAAAACCCTGTGTGGAGGGGCACTGTGGGACATGTGGACCTGCAGCACTCAAAGGGTTGCTCAACTTTCCTGCAGATCTTCTGTCTTCAGATTACCATGTTTTAAGAAGAAGCCTCGGTGGGCAACTCCTGAGGAAAGAACTTGTAGCCAAGATTTTCCCCCAGGGCTTAAGGTCCACAAAAAGCACCTGGTCACTGAGCTAGCCACATCTAAGGGCATTGTCAGTTATGGTAATCCACCTAATGGTGGTATTCCATTTCTAACAGAAAAATAAAAAACTTCTAAAGCTATAGCAGAACTGTTCTCTTGCCTGTGTTATCTTCACCAAGGAACAAATCTCTCTGGAGCTGGTTGTCTAGCTGCAGCCAAGGAGAGAAGGTAGGCTCCACCCCCTGCATAGAATTCTAGAATTGTTCCTGTCTATAATTAAAGGGGCGGATCGCCTACCGAAAGTTACCAGTAACCTGTATTGGACGACAGAGAAATGATTGTTTGGTACCCAAAGTTCAAACCTCAGTGTTTTGCAAACCACAAAGTATGTGGCTGAGAGACACTCACCTCTGGGTTGTGTTCTAGCTGATGGGGTCATTGTGCCTCCTCCATAATCGGCTGACAGAACCAGTTTTGGAGCTGCACAGTGTGCCCTGAACTTTTCCCTAACTCTGGTCCCTCTGTGCTTAGTTTGTACATTGCCTGCGCATTGGTGCATATACCACAAAATAACCACATACCCCCACACTGCCCACCTTGTCAGAGCACAAACTGTCCATTTAAACATTAATACATAAGGGCAGAGTGGGTACAGGCATGAACACTGAGAACATCATGCACTAGAGACAAGTTCACAAGGAAAAGAAAAAAACTGCCAAAATGCACTATAACTTAATTAGGGCTTTTCAATTAATTGGAGACCTCACTAACATTCAAGGGGTTAGAAGTTTCATTTATATCAATGGGGATTTTCATTTTCCCTTAAGGTATAGCTAGTCTGATGCACACCTGCATCTCTGTTCTTATGTGCATAACACCCAAGTGGGTCTTGTTTAGATGAAATACATTGAATTGTGTGGGCTTCTTAGTCAAGATAGGATGCTACTAAACAACCCCTGACATCTTAATCCAACTCACAACTCTGGGAACTTATTAAATAGCCCCCAAAGCCTCAAGGCAGCTCCTAGCTCATAGCCTTAGAATTGAGGAAGAAAAGCCAAAAGTGAAGGTAAAAACCCACCAGCACAGCTGCACGGGCATTAGTCTGCAACACCAGTAGTTGCACATTAGGGCACACACTAGAATACCTGTCCTCCAGCATCCCAACAGGGCAGTTCTTCGTTTTACCCCCAAGAGTTTATACATCAGAGGCACATTCATTCATAACAACAATCACTTATGTTTAATTGAGTGAGGAGATCCTGAAAACTTGGGAGGCTTGTGTACAGGTTTGAGCTCCCCTGTAGGAGCAGTGTAGGGCATACCAGTGCACGAACTCTGCCTTTGTTAAGACTTTATTCCTTTATTTATTTTATTTATTTATTATTTATCAGGATGAATATAATGAGATTTGTACCAACCCCAAGCATTGTACAGGCAAAATACAGTCACTGTATAAGCTGGTGTAATTGGCGTGCAGGGCCGCATAAAAAAAATAAAATAAATAATAACAATAATAATAATCATATAAACTGTGCCAGAGGGGTCACAGACCCCTGCATACACACTTTGACCCCCCAGCCTTCTTCCATTGGTAGTCACGGGATGACACATATACTGCCCGCTCCTCCACTGAGGTATGTCAACTCATACAAATGGGATACCATTTTTCTCGGGCTAGCTCTAAGGATAGACTAGGAAATTCCATGACATTGAAAGATTCTAGTATCTTTGAAAATTGTGTGTTTTTTTTCCTATAGCCTGAATTCTGGAAAGAGTTTTGCACTACAACCTAGGTGTAAAACAACGGTAAGGTTTACTGAACTTTTCTTCATATCTGTAATGCTTATGACCATTTTAGTGGTGGCTGGTTATTTTACAAAACAAAAGAGGAAGGTGTAATTTTGTGCTTTTGGCACCCCTGTGGTATGTCTACCCATACCAATGGGATACCATTTTTTTAGGCTGGCCCTAGGTACAGGATAGAATAGGAAATCCCATGGCACTGAAAAATGTTAGTATCTTTGAAATGACTGAAGTGCTGAATGTAAAGAAGTGCGTTTGTTTCCCTATAGCACCACTTCTGGAAAGAGTTGTGCACATTAGCCTAGGGATAAAAAGGCAAGTGGTCCCTCATTTGATGAAAGTGAATGTCTATTTTGAAAAACTATATTCTTTACTGACCTTTTCTTAATATCTGTAAAGGTTATGCAAAAATATATATAGTTTTCCATATATAACTTAAAAGTTACCAGCGGAAATCATGCTGAAAATGTGTCTGGCCTACAGGATGCATCAAATTCCCTAAGCCTCAGGCACTGAAGGAGGTAAGATGAACAGTTTCATAGTAAGTAGCTTAGTATACTGGTCTCAGACAGACGTCGGCTACAGATCAATTCCAGCTCCTGTTTCAGTGCAGAATGCTATTCATACATCCACCCTAATGGAATATAACAAGAGCTGAATTTTGATAAATATATAAAAAGCATACGCGAACAGCATATTACCATTTTAGTTATGAGTTGCTTGTTCCTCTGACACTCAGAGGGATAACCCCCCCACCGCCTGGGTTCTCATTTGATGACTAAGGCAGGGAAGTGGATAACAATTTCACTGCTAGAGGCTTTGTTCAACTCATTGCTATGCAGTGAACTGCATATCTATGTGGCACAAAGGAGCTAAGGAAAACATTAAATAATAATCTAAGTAACTAAATATTAGAAAAAACAAAATAAATCACACAGTTTAAAGTAATGATTTCCCCATGTTATATAACATTCTTTATACCATTATGTTTATAAGTGATATAACAAATGTAACAATTTGAGTGCCGGGTGCATATCCAAAGCATTGATTATGGGTGTCTGTGGTGGGGGGGAGAGGGGGCACTTGTCCTCCTTCCTTCAGGGTTTGATATACATAGGTGCTGGGTGGGCTGGCCCAGGGGGCATATTTTGTCTTTGACCACCACCCCTCAGAAATATTTCTGCGGATTCACATGACATTGCCCCAGGTCTTCAAAAAAGGCTTTATAAGGACATGAGGATTTAATTATAAACTGTATACTAGATGGTATATGACTCCGGCAAGAAAAGCTACGTTTAGAGGATCTGCTTCTCCACTATGTTGGCGATGCTTGTGAACTGGGTACAATGTATCATATATGGCGGACTTGTCCTCTCATTTCCCCTTTCTGGGTGTCTGTTAATAAGGTTATTAACCAAGCACTGAACTTAAAGGGATAGTATTACTTCAAAATTACTATCCCTCATATTGTAGCCCTTAATAAACTGAGTTAAATGACACCAGCGGCATCTCTCAAACCTTTATGGTTTAAGAGATAGCCGCTTTCAAAGTTTCCTCTCCCCTGCTGTCAGCGTTCTGCTGCCAGCAGGGGAATCCGGTCCCGGGACAGGCGGAGGCTCTTCAGCAGAGCCGATACCTCGTTATGGAAGGAAAAATGATTCATTGAAACAGTCTTCTACGTGTTCTTGGTTACCAAGTACACGTAGAAGACTGTTTCAATTAATTATTTTTCCTTCCATAATGAGATATCGGCTGTGCTGAAGAGCCTCCTCTTGATTCAGAGACCGGATTCCACTCGGTTTATTAAGGGCTACAATATGAGGGATAGTAATTTTGAAGTAATACTATCCCTTTAAACCTCCCACTAGACCCCTTACTCTTTTTATTCCTATCTCACAATCACTTGAATTTAAAATTGCCCACCTTAGGTGGGGGTTGTCTATTCCCTCTGCTGAATGTCACTGTCAGTCATCCCCCTTCTTTGGCTGTCACCCTCCTCCCCCTCTGTCAACATGTGGCTTTCCAGACTTGATTCAGCTCTCAGTATGGAGATGTCATGCTATTTCCACCTTCTCTCTGTCACACTATCAGGTCACTTGGAATTCCTGGACTGAATATAGAAATTCCACCTAATGTTTGACTCTGATCTTGACATTGTCTGCACACCTACATCCATCTATGGACTATGTCTACTATGTTCCTTGATATTGATCTTGTAGTTATAATACCCTTTGTCTTTTTCTATAATTGGTCTAAATTACAGCTTTTAGCTCCCGCAGTTTGGCCACGTTTCCCAGGTTCCCAACCCCGGGAGGGTATAGTTGACTCCATCCAACCCCAGTTTTAACATTTTTTTCCCACTTATCCCTTTTACCTACCTATCCTATGCCTTTTTCTCTCAGTATCCTCAAATTCTCATAGCTGCTGCTCTTTTTACTATCACTCAATTTTTAACCCCATCTGCTCCTGTTTTTGATACGTGGTGGCTTTTGCTACCTTAGCAGTCTCAAATACCTTTTTTTGTCTCATTTGCAACTGTAATCAACATGCTTTAAAGGGATAGTAATGTTTCATAATAAAAGCAGCTCTAATTAATCATCATAGTATTTGGACTTTGGAAAGGGTTATTTCAGTTCTGTCAGAGTTGTAGTTCAAGAGTAATTCAGTGACAAAGTATCCCCCTCCCGCCCCTTTTACTGATGTAACACTGCTCAGCCGGAGCAGAAGGGAGGTGCCCAGGTAGACTGCAGAGAGGGACAATCTTCAATTAAGATAAGGGAAAAACCTGAAAAACTTGTGAAGGGGGGCAGGTCTTTCATTGTTCTCATAGGTAGAAGATTGTCCTCTGCTGTTATCTGTCTGGTCTATGGACTGGATTCCACATCTGAAAAGAGATGGCTTACACTAGGTAAAAGGGGCAGGAGGGGAAACTTTTCTTGTGAATATTGAGAGATAAGACTTATATCATTCTTCATGTTTTTTTAATGCCTACAAAATAAAATAAAGATAAAAGAAGTATTACTATCCCTTTAAGTCAGGTTTTTCACTTGCCATTGTTTGCTGAATATATTTTACATTGATATGACTTGTTTTATGCTTTGCTTTCTCTTCAGCTGTAGGTCCTTGGGACCATGTTCTTTCTTTTGACCCATAATGATTACTATTGTTTCAATAAAATATATTAAAAAAAAAGGCTTTATGTCACTGTGTTCCACAATAATATAACAAATGAACTCTTTGACTGAAAGAAGGGTGTATAATGCATTCTGGCACTCAAAGGGTTAAATTACTTTAACTATTATGAACACGTATTACAAAATGATTTAAAAGGTAGACTTCACTTTTGCTGAAGAAAAAAAATCTATAAAGATAATTGACATTTCAGAGGAAGTCAGCAAATAATGAAAAATTCCACTGTGCAAGAGAAACTGAAAATGCGACAGCTTCAAGTTAGTGGCAAAGTATACAAATGAATGCACCTGGGACAAAGTGAACACAAAGACGAATTATGATGACAGTAGGCTATCAAGTGCTACAGAGGATAGGGGCCTCTGAGTCATTACATATCCTGAATTAAAGGTAGACAGACAATGCAGACAGCAATGGAAAGAGACAGCAATACAATATGTTATATAAAGAAAGATAGAGAGGAGATAGCAAAAATAGACAGGTATTGACGCCACATTATAGATCGCTGCTAAGATGTCACGTACAGTAATAGTTTCTGTGGGACCATGAGGCCGATGTGTTAATGGGAACTGGAGCAATTGCAGAGTAAACCAACTGCGTTATCGGGGTCAAATATTCCCAAAATTCCCACTGATTTAAATATTTTTTAACTCCTTGAATGCCAGAGAGATATCTGATACATTGAAGACCACCCCTTCAGCACTTAAGTGGATAACGTCTGAATTAAATCAAAGTAAATATGTATTAATCTCATATGGTGCAATTGGTTTATCCCAGAATTGATCTCTGAGGGGGATGTACTGGGGCGATGCTATGGTGAAATGTATGTGGCAATATGCAGAGATCACTTCCCCATAGAGAATAGGAAACACTTTGCCATATGCACTAAGAGTTAGATATGCAATGGTAGTGGAAGAGAATGTAATCATTAGCATGTAGGGTTTCCATAATGCAGGCAATGTATTTATGGAGGACAAGTGGGGGAGTGAATAGGATGCAGTCAGACTTCAGAGCCATTCAGCAGACAGGATGCACTCAGGTTTCAGCACCACAATCACCACTACTGGTCCCATAACCCTTACAGTGCCATAGGTATATGCATTGCACACCCCATGGATTTGGAAGTCTTGTGCCACCCCGTGGCATTAACATCAATTGCCACAGTTGATTCATAAAGTGAGAGAACTGACAGAGAAGCTGTTTGCTACATATAACAGCTTCTCTACCTTTCTGTACTAACTGAAACAGCTGATTCATATAAACAAAGGATTTGTGGAGTGCCATGTTAGTCTTTTATTTGCATAACACAATGGCAATATGATTTTTCCAGGACACAGACTAACACTCATAAGGCTCCTGGAACTCTGAGTTGGCCACAACGATCAGTTCTCCAACCCCAGAGAGCACCATTGAAGCTTTGAACTGGGCCTAGACAGACAAACCCATTAGTCAGGGATTTGCCTGGATCTTTCTTCCACAAATAGGAAAAGTGCCCACATGCATGCCTCGGCTCTGTTCGCCCCCTAGCCCTCCGTCATAATAGTGCACCACTTGGAGAGTTAACAGTTAATCTGCACACTGAATGTATTGTTCCCCTGAGGGTATGAGGACATTCTGACAACCTGCTTGATGAGAACTGGCTGATTCAGGCAGAACAAAGAAAAAACAAACAATGAACTAAATAATACAAAAACAATACTCATTTAGGCCCGAATGAAATCTAAGACTACAGTTCCCAAACACAGGTTTCTCTTCAATCTTCATACAATACATATACTCCTGGCATAGGAGTGGGGTAACACTGAACGGGGCTGACAGTGGATAATGGGCACTCCATCTGCATGTCCTGGAAAGCAGAGGCATGGGATAGGCAGGAATAAAGCTATTTGGGAAAGTAGTATCATCCCCTGGCCAGGGAATTATCTAGGCTTGGGGTGCTGAATGCAAACTAGCTGTCCATGATATGGTGCTGAACAGATAGGTGTGTGGGCATTGGCATACCTGGGAACTCTCCGGTTTTGCCCTGGAGACTCCGGATTTCAAACTGAATTACCGGGTCTCCAGGGCAGTGTGTGAATCACCGGGTGGGCAGAGTTTAAGTACAAACTCTGCCCACTTGTGCTCCATCCCGCCCGGTCCCACTCCCCGCCCTCTTACCCTCCATTTGCAGATTTTTTTTGTCCTGCCCCCCCCCCCGCGACTAAGCCCCACCCCTTTTATGACGCAAATCTCGTCATTTTCAGCACTGACAGGGTTACCCTCCGGGTAGCCCTGCATGAAAAGTTCCCAGGTATGGGCATTGGGCATAATGTTTAGGTAACTAGGGTGAGTCTGGAGTATATTTTCACACTAATGTACTAAGAACAGCAGCAATTGTGGAGAAAACCAACTGTCATAGGGTACAAACATTTCCATTGATTTCTCTGGAGTCTGAATCCCTTGAATTCTAGCGCAATCTCAAATGCTTTGTGTTGCAATGTGTTGGGAACCTCCCTAACAGTCAAGAGATAAAAATCAACATTTAAACTGAGCAATGTTTTGGGGCTTTGTTCCCTGTGGTGCTGCTGGTTTACTACAGAATAGCTCTAGGGTGGGTTATGCACTAAGGTGTGATGAAGAGGTGATAATGCACAGATAACTTCTCCAGTGATATCACTTCTCCAGTTCCTATGTTATTCTGTAGAACTTATGCACTACGATCTCCAAAAATTGAGAATTTTTATTGCAGTGGCACCATAGAGTAACCTGAGAAGTCATCTTCACTGTATCAACTCTTTATCATACCTTAGTGAATCTCCCCCAGTTGTTCTTAGTACAGCAGCACTTCAATGGCCTTATCCACAAAATGAAAGAGGAGAAATAATGGAGCAAACCAACTGCACCATAGTGGAGAAATAAAAATCCCCAAGTTCTCATTGAGTTGTGAGTTCCAAAAGGCAAAGCAATGCGTTGGACATCCCTCTGGCACTCAAAGGGTTATCTGTCCCCTTGAATTCTAGAGAGGTCTCCAAT
This sequence comes from Rhinophrynus dorsalis, assembly GCA_037306005.1. Taxonomy (NCBI): domain Eukaryota; kingdom Metazoa; phylum Chordata; class Amphibia; order Anura; family Rhinophrynidae; genus Rhinophrynus; species Rhinophrynus dorsalis. The sequence goes on from CM074718.1 coordinate 62,013,557, forward strand.
CTCTCAATGTGCTGGAGACCTCTCCAGCATTCAATGTGTTTTAGTCAATGAGAAGTTTAATTTGTCTGATTTGGTGCCGCTGGGTTGCCCCAGAATGTCCCCACTTTTCTTTTGTACATCAGTCTGTGTATTACTGCTAGAATCAGCAATATCCAGCACAGAAAGCAGCTGTCACATATACTCTAACAGTCAAGGTGTTAAATGCCCCATTTAAAGCAACTGGAATATTTACTTGTCCTCTGTGATACAGCTGATTTACAACAGAATTACTTTAGTCTCAAGGATATTTATACATAATAGACAGTGAGGGTAATAGGCATAATAGAAACTACATATCCATACCTCCCAACATTTTGATGGTGTGGCTAGTGGGCGGGGCATTACTGAGAACTTTTAGGTTATTATTAAATATTTTATTTAGACAGGCTAATTTATGAACACATATAGTGAAGTTTAAAACAAATCAATGTATTATGGCTGTGGAGCATCACGCAGTCTGATCTCCAACCTAAACAGAGGGACACCAGAGTGGGAAAGAGGAACAGAGGTATTTGTATCTTAAAGGGGGACTGTCCCGCCTAAAGCGACACACATGGAGGTATGTACCCCTAATATATCCTAAAGAGGTACACATGGGCGGTATGTACTCCTAATATATCCTAAAGGGGTTAATAAAGCCCCATTTAAATCAATGAGAATTCAGGGAATTTTTATTTGTCTGTTATCAAGCAATTGGTTTACTCCAGAAAGAAACTCCCTGGAGAAAATAAGAAAGGGAGGCATGAAGAAGGGGAGGGTAGGAAGTGAGGTAACATGGGGATGGGCTAGTGTAGGGCTCAAGTGAGAGGGAACAGGAAGAAAAGGCCCGTTTGGGTAGGAGAGGAAGCAAGCAAGTGAACTCCTGTGCTGTGCGGCGTCTCTTACCTGCTATGGCGTCTTTGCCGGAGCTGATGGCTGAGCTGCAGTGGGTGTCTGAAGAGGACAGTGGCTGGTGGCTGCGGGAGCTGCTGGTATTGCGGAGCAGCGCAACTGAGGCTGGAGGATCTTCTGTGCCGGCGGCCGGATGAGCGGGCAGGCCTTTGACGAGGGCTAGGGTCCGCCCGCCGGAACATCTCCAGAAGGAAAGTGGGGCCAGAGCCGGAGTCCTCTGGCTGCTGGATCCCAGGTGGCTGAAGCAAGAGGGCTGGAGGCCTGTGGAAGCCAGTGTGCTGCTGCCCGCAAGAGCAGAGAGTAGCAGGGAAGGGCTGAGGTATGATCCAGAAACATCAGCAGGACCCCTGGAAGGGACAGGAGGCAGACATCCTGGTTTAGAGCAGTGTCCTGGGGGGGCAGGCCCCTTGCGGAGGAGGATCATGGCAGACTGGAGAGGAGTAGTGGGCCCCCAGAGGTGAGCCAAGGGGCTATACTGGTGGATTCCAGGCTGCGCATCCTAGGCCTAGGGGGGGGAGACAAGTGTTGATGGCAGCATCAGGGCCATCTACTGGTTGGCTGGGGAGTGGATGGGAGGCTGCATGGCTGGTGTGGTCTGAGACCAAGGAGCATGGTGCCTGGGGGGGCACCCCTTGACCCTGTGGGTTTTGGTGCAGGGTCAGGCCAGCCGGCCTGGGGGGGCATTAGAGATGCAGGTGATGGGGGCTCATCCGGGCCCCTTCAGCAGCTGAAGAGTTATTTGTGGGCACACCATGTGGGCGCACCGTGGCAGTTTCTTTATTGACATCATCTCTCCCTGTGCAGGCTGCGAAGCTGACTCAAGATTTGGGGACTGTTGGAGTGTCTACAGCAGGAGATCAAAGACTGCGGTTGGATCCTGCACGTATTCCTGCGGAGCTGAATCCTGGGGTTGATGGGGGAGGATTTAGGGGGTCTTCACAAGTTAATTAGTGCCATTTATCAGACTAGTGGGGCACCCAGTACAACGAGGGAACTTGCAAGTTTGGACAGTCCTGTCATTTTTTACATGAATGCTCACACTGTGGAGGGCCTCAGGTCTTGTTCAAATGCCGGCCGGAGTGGGTAGATGTGGGGAAAAGGGAAGCGACTCCGGTGCGCATTAACGGAATGCCCCCTTGGCTCAATCGGTACCCTAATCTTGAGGCGGATGGGTTTTCCATGGGGTTTCGTATCCCATTCTGGGGTCGGCAAGAGGGTCAGGTGTCGGGTAATCTGAAGTCTGCATTGGACTTTCCAGCAGTGGTGCAGGGAAAGCTGGATAGGGAGGTGGAGTTAGGCTGCATGGCTGGACCTTTTACGGCTCCTCCGTTTCTGAACCTCCGGGTTTCTCCTTTGGATGTGGTCCCTAAGAAGGAGCCCAGAAAATTTAGGATGATTCATATTTTGTTGTTTCCCTTTGGAGATTCGGTGAATGACAACATTGATCCGGAGTTATGTAGGGTGTCCTACACCTAGTTTGATAAGGTGGATCAGGTTGAAAGGCCTTGTTGACTATGGTGGATGTTGAATCTGCCTTTTGGCTCCTCCCTGTTCACCCATCCTGCTGGGTTGTTTCTTTCGGGGTTCCTTTTATGTGGACTTGTCCCTCCCTATGGGGTGTTCAATCTCCTGCATGCATTTCGAAACCTTCAGTACATTTATCGAATGGGTAGTGAGGGTAGAGGTGGATTTCAACTCCATCATTCACTACCAAGACGATTTTCTGTGTGTTGATCCGGGGGGTTCGGGGGTTTGCTCATGGCTGTTGCGTATGTTGCAATGGGTGGAGGATGTATTTGGTGTCCCTCTAGCACCGGACAAGACAGTGGGCCCGGATACCTGCTTACGTTTCTTGGGCATCGAGTTGGATTCTTTGGCCATGGAGTGTCAGTTGCCAGATGCGAAGCTGCGGTAGCTATGGGATCTGGTTCAGGCATTTCTGGGGGTGAGGAAAGTTACTCTGAGGCAGGTTCAGTCTTTGCTGGTCTTTAATTGGTGTCTGGTGCAACTAACGGTAGGTGTTAAGTGGCCACACCACTTCATTCTTCTGCCATCGGAGGTGAGGGCAGATTTGGAGGTGTGGGACGTGTTGGTTTGCCTTCAACTCAGTCTGTCTTTTCAGGCTAGGCATGTGCCAGGAGTCTTGAATGTGATGGCTGATGCCCTCTCTCGCTTGCAGATGGAGATTTTTCGGGTGGCCTGACCGACAGCTCGGGAGGAAGGTGCAGAGTGTCCAGCTTACCTTTGCGACCTTGGGAGGACAGAGTAGCTGAATGGATTCAGCAGGCGGTGTCGCTGGTACTTGGTCGTGGCCTGGAATGAATGGTTGGAGTTTTCCAGGGTAGCCGGTGGTTTTCCTGATGAGACCATTCGGCTGTTAGGTGTTTTATGGTTAATTTGGTCCTGGGCGGATCAGGGGCTGTCCCCTGCAGCCATCTCGGGGAGGCTGGTGAGCGTGGTCTTTGGATTTAAGCTGAATGGATGGAAGGATGTGACCAAGGACTTCCTGGTGCACATGGCACTGCAGGGGATGCACCGGGGCACTAAGGTGCCAGACACTAGTTAGCCGGTTTCCTTATCTTTATTGCGCCAACTGATGGAGGTTCTTTTGCAGGTGTGCCACTCGGATTTTGAAACACGGTAGTTTCATGTGGCCTTTGGCTTTGTGTTTTTTGGAGCAATGAGGATCAGGAAGCTTGTCAGCCGGAACAAAGCCACCACCAGGCGGGTGGGATGACATTCTGTTGACAGATGGGGAGATTTGTTTTGGGATTAGACATTCAAAAACTGATGTTGTGGGGCGAGGGGTGTGGGTTACCTTGTTTGCAATTTCCTCTTCCCCAGTGTGCCTGGTGACGTTAATGCGGGACTTTTTTGCAGTTCGTCCGCAGGGTGGGGAGCCCCTTCTGATTCACGCTTGCCTTTGATGCATTATCAGTTTGTAGCGTTGTTTAATTCTTGTTTGACGTGACTGGGTGTGCCGGCAGCAAAGTTTAGGGTGCACTCCTTCCGGATTGGGGTGGCCACTGAGGCTTCCAGGCTGGGTTTGCCAGAGGACATGGTCCGGCGCATTGGGAGGTGGGAATCTATCAGGTTCTACCTCTATATTCGGCTTGAGAGGAATATTTATGAGTGACTAGAATGTTAGTGCTGGGGCTACACACGGGTGGGGGGTGCTACCTTACGAATTTAAAAAAAATGTGTATTGGGCAAGGAGGAGAGCATCGCTTCTTAGGAATGGCCTAAAGCTTGGATTGTACGTAGCTGCAGTGGAGGTATCTTGGTTTGGTTGTAGGGGTATGAGATGGGTGCAGCTGCTTCATGATGTGGTACAATTTGCGAGGTGTCAGGGTGGGGGACCCAGGATATTAGTTATTCACTTAGGGGGGCAATGATTTGGGGACTTTCCCTGTGTGGAGTTTGGGGGGAAAGGATTAAGAGGGATTTGCAACACTTGCTCTTTTTCCTGACCTGGTCCTGGTGTGGTCGGAGATGCTGGCCAGGAGGGTTTGGACGCAAGCAAGGGATCCAGAAGCCCTGGATAAGTGCAGGATCAAGTTGAAAAGGAGAATTACTTGTTACATTTTAAAGCTTGGGGGGGTGGCTGTTCACTGGTATTTGAGGGGGATGCTCAGCGGTTGTTCTGGGCTGATGGTGTTCACCCTAATGACCTGGGTCTAGATTGTTTCAATTTGAGGTTGATGGAGGGTATTGAACAGGCGGTAGCCTTGGTGGTGGGCAGTGGCCTAACAGGTTAGGCTATGGTCCTTATGGCGGTGTGATACTTGCCTGTTATTGGGATAGTTACGTTTATATGGGAAAATAAATGATAATGGTTCATTAGGGAACAATGGAAAAAGTTGCCCCGGACTCTGGTCGTGGGAGGAGATCTTAACCTTTGGAGTCGAGTTTGGGATGGCCCAACTAGGGTAATTGGTTTACTCGGTTGGAAGTGAGTTTGGTTAAAGACAAGTGTTAAGCATGAGCCCGGTTAATTGGCCATATGCAAGGAGAGTTAATACTGGATAAAGAGTTTTTGCCAGTAGAATGTACACATGGGAATATATATGAAAATGATGGGTATAACTTGATATGTAAAATATTACATTTGGAAAATTAATAAAACCATCTGTTCATATCTAAATAAGCAGTTGTGTGTAGTGTTATCGACTAACCCTAGTCCTTCTTCAAGAAATTCCCTGGAGAAAATAAAGGGGAGGCATAAAGAAGGGGAGAGTAGTAAGTGAGGTAAATTGGGGGTGGGCTGGCGTACAGCTTAAGTGAGGGGCAACAAGGAAGAGAAGGTTCTTTTGTGTAGGAGAGGAAGCGAGCATCTACCCACCCTCCCTGTAGGTTTGTATGACAAGGCGGTGTGATACTTGTCTGTTATTGGGATAGTTACATTTATATGGGGAAAGAAAGAAAACAATGGAGAAAGTTTCCCAGGACTTTGGCCGCATGAGGTGATGTTACCTGCTGGAGCCGAGTTTGGGATGGCCCAACTGGGGTAACTGGTTTACCCGGTTGGACGTGAGTTTGGTTAAAGCGGAACTTTCATCCGCTATAAAGTCACCCTGCTATAATTAAGCAGGTAGCGGGTAGCTTCAGAATATATATTTTACCTTTCAAAAGTAGCCCATTCTACAGAAATCAGTAATTGTAGGAGACTGACGGCCGGGTTAACGTAGTCTGCACGCCTGAGCAGTCGGTCCCTTCCGGTAACCATATGGTGCCCTGAAGTCTACTCACTGGAGACCGGGACTGACAGCGCAGGCGTGCAGACAAGATGTCTGCGCTGTAGCCTGGGTTCCGGTCTCCTTCAATGATGGATTTCTTTAGATCGGTCTACTTTTCTAAAGCTGGTCTCTACCTGCTTAATTATAGCAGGACGACTTTATAGCGGTTGAAAGTTCCGCTTTAAAGACAAGTGTTAAGCATGAGCCCAGTTAATTGGCCATGCAAGGAGAGTTAATATGTTGGATTATGCGTTTTTGTCAGTAGAATGTATACATGGGAATAGATATGAAAATGATGGGTATAACTTGATATGCAAAATATTACATTTGGTAAATTAATAAAACCATCTGTTCATACCCAAATAAGCAGTTGTGTGGAGTGTTATCAACTATCAGTAGTTCTTCTTCAAGAAACTCCCTGGAGAAAATAAAGAAGGGGAGGCATTAAGAAGGGGAGGGTAGGAAGTGAGGTAACGTGGGGGTGGGCTAGCCTAGGGCTTAAGTGAAGGGGTTATACATACTATAAAACCATCTTTTCATACCCAAATAAGCAGTTGTGTTGTGTGGAGTATGGGGGAAAGGATTAATAGGGATTTGTGTGACTATCCCTAGTCCTTCTTCATGCTCCACTTTTCTTTTATGTATAAGGCCCTAAGGGCCATATTTATCAAGTGAAGATATGCAATTCTGTAACAAATCATCTGCACCATACGACATTTCCATGAACTTAAATAGGACTTTTAGACTTTTGAATGCTAGAGAGGTCTGTAATGCATTCAAAGAATTAAAAGCCACATTTAAAGCGGAACTACCACCCCAACATCATGTAGTCTCAGTCAATATGTCTTCTATTGTCAATTTGCGATGTGTACTTAGTTTTAGAAAAAAAATCCGATGTTAATGACTAAATCGCAATAGAAAAATCTATCCTGATGACGTGTTCCCCATTCAAAGCGCAGTGCGCATGGCCGCTGTGCTTTGTAACTTCCACCAGCCTGACGCATCATCTTCAGAGCCACATGACCTGGTGCGCTCCTCGAGACTGCATTGCGGAGTGACAGGCCCAGGGAGAGTTGGTGCATGGGCGCTAGAAGAATTTCGGCAAGATGGCTGCAGTCTGCTTCTTCTCCTCGCACAGATAACGGGTCAGATTTAAGAACATAGAATTAACTCTGGGATGTTTTAACTGAGAATCCAGGTTAAGTTATGGGATATCAACCTTACTTGGTTTTCTTGAACAAGCATGATAGTTCCGCTTTAAATCAATGTAAAATCAATACAAATTTGGGGACTCTTTTATTTCTCCCCTATGGTGCAGTTGGTGTGCCCCATAACTATACCTCTTTAGCTTGGTGAAGTAAGAGGTATCACAAAATGTGTCATCTATTGGATCCTGTAGTTGTCTCAGAAGCATTGTGAACCATCCTAGTGTACAAATGAGTTAGTAGAAGGTCAGGATAAATAGGTCAAAGGATTCATCACTTTCTACTTATGTATTTTTTGAACCATTTGAGTACTGCCATTCCACTTAATCAATACCTAATTGTACAGCAGAACTGATGAATACTTAAAGAGATAGCAATGTCAAAAATAAATCTATGTAGGATTGTTCAATTTAATTTTTTTAATGCATATTATCTTTTGAAATCTCTTTCCCTTCATATTCTTCTTGAAAATTGAGTTAAAGGTTTCCCTCTCCCTCCCCTTTCCATCATGTCATGCAGATTTCCCTGAGATCCGAAAGCCGGTCACTTGACCTGAAGGATTGCAACGAGGGCCAGTATTGTGTGTGTCAGTATAAGGAAAAAGGTTTTCCTTCTACTGACACAATAGCCCAACATTGCCCCTCGTTGTGATCTATGTGCACTGGGTTTCAGATCTTAGGGAACTCTGCATGATGTGATAGAAAGGGGAGGGAGAGGGAAACTTTTAACCCAATTTTCAAGAAGAATATGAAGGGAAAGAGATTTCAAAAGATACCATGCTTTATTATTATTATTATTATTTTACGTTTAAAGTTTATTGGTAAATGGTACATTGCAATAAAAGGTTTACAGAGTACAAATATATGAATTAACATATAACTGCATATGTAAATTACAAACAGAGTAATATTGCAACAGTTACTGATCTAGATCATACAATATAATATTTGGACAATAGCTGACATGAACAGAAGGGGACAGGCAAGTGTGTGCACAAGATGTTTAGGGTAGTCCAAACCATGAGATCTGTAAGAAAACATAGGGGCTATGTGGTCAGGGTGGAATAAGCAAAGCAGATAGTGCTAAAAGAAGATGGCAGAGTAAGTAGGTGAAAGAATGAGAGGGGAGAGATGGGGGGGGGTGTTGCACCGGAACATACTAGCAAAAAATCCCACACCGTACAGCAAAATCAATAAAGAGCTGTCGCTCAGCAGCAGGGGTCCCACACTGTTGTAGGAGAGCATGTGGGCAATTTCATCCCACAGGTTATGTCTGATGCCTCAATAAAAGATTTTCCAGCCAATCAGACCAGATATCATGGAACAGAGATACTATATCAGTTGCTCTCGTGTGAAGATTTTTCAAAGAGATATAAGTAGTCGCCGCTTGAATCCAATTTGTAAGAGAGGGAGGTGTTTGGGAGTTCCAATGAAGAGAAATAAGAGATTTGGCGACTTTAAGAAGCATAGAAAAGAGTTCCCAGTTATTTGTGGAGAGTCAGCATCTGCTTTGGGAAGAGTGCAAGACTAGACATAGTAGAGGATCCCATGAGATGCTGAGCTGTAGCAAAGTATTAATGTGAGATCCTACCTGAGTCCAGTAGGGGGCAATAAAAGGGCATGACCACCATATATGATACATAGTGCCCACTTCTCTAAAGCCATAGTTGGTTTGGAAAAACAAGCCATTATTTGGGGGGGGGGGTCATATACCATCTAGTGATGATTTTGTAATTCATTTCCCTGGTCTTGGAATCTCGTGTGGAGAGGTACAAGAGGCGGAAAATACGTTACCAGGTCTCCATTTCAAGGACTGTGCCCAACTCCAGTTCCCATAATCTGAGAAAATAATGCTTGGTAGGTGGTCCAGAAGTAGATATGAGCAGGGCCGGATTTACATCATAGGAGCCTGTAGGCACAGAAATCTGAAGCGCCCCCACCCCCCATGGGCCATCTCCACTGGACACCTCCACAATGCTAATTTCCACATTGCCCCTATCATCTCCATATTGCCCCTATCAGCTCCATATTGACCTCACATTGCCCCCATCAGCTCCATATTGCCCCCATCATATCCACATTTCCCCATCAGCTCCATATTGCTCTCACATTGCCCCCATCAGCTCCATATTGCCCCCATCAGCTCCAGTTGCCCCATCAGCTCCATATTGCCCTCACATTGCCCCTCATCAGCTTCATATTGCCACCCATCAGTTCCATATTGCTCTCACATTGCCCCCAATCATGTCCATATTACCCCCACATTGCACCCTCACATTGCCCCAGTGTCCATTTCCTACCTCTTGCCTGGTGGTCCAGTGGCAGGAGTGGTCTGTGCCTCCTCCTTCTGCACAGAGCTGTAGCTACTGGAGCTCCCATGAGGTCTTCTTTTCAGTAATGCAGAGCGCTGGGAGATGATGTCATCTCCAGTGCTCTGTTTTACTAAAGAGCCGATGAAGGAGCTCAGCAGCTACAGGTCTGTGCCAAAGAAGACCTGTCTTCACGGCACCGGGTGGGGGAGGCAACTCAGGCGAATTAAAAAAAAACAAAACACACAACATGATCCTAGTGACAGGCGCCCCTCTGTTGGGTGCACCTGTAGGCAGCTGCCTACTCTGCCTAATTATAAATCCGGCCCTGGATATGAGCAAAAATCTATAAGACACAGGTCGAAGATTATTGGGGGGTTTGATCACATGTCTTTCTAGTTTAGTGAGGTCTCCAAGGAGGAGAGATGTTTTGGTCTCAGAGATGAACCAATGACGCATCTGCAAATATGTCCACCATGGAACATGAAAACTGTCTAAATGGGTTGTGAGTGTCAAGTACAACACAAATTCAGAGGGGGTGGCCAGGGATTCTAAAATGTCTGAAGAAGCTTGTTTGAGCCTCCGGAAGATGGGATAAGAGTCTCCCATAGGGAAATCAGGGGTGCCTACTAAAGATCTCAAAGGTGAGGGAGAAGGTATAAAAAAAAGTGTTGTTAATGGTTCACCAATAGGTCAGGATGTTTTTCAGTATTATGTTTGTAGAACGGAAGGTTGGCGAGTGTTTCGAAGCAAAACAGCTAATCTGTAAGGGAACTCAAGAACCCATTTCATCAGATAGTGTATTCAACCAGCAACAGCGGGGTGACAAGACAAAGTCGAAAATTTTAGCCAAGGCCATCGTGAGATAATACCTCTTGATATCTGGAAGACACAGTCCCCCCTCATGTATGTTGGAGGAAAAAATAGAATTTCTTAGGCGTGGGGATACTATGCATTATAAAAAATTAAATCGAACAATCCTATAAAGATTTATTTTTTGACATTACTATCTATTTAAAGGGAAACTATATCTATTGCAATAAGTGGTTATTCAATTGTTTAACACAGGTAATGTCTCTACAGCTGTTATAGACTACAACTGACGAGATCTTCAACCAGCAGTTGACTGATTCGGGATGATACGAGTTGCAGTTCCCAACAGCTGCAGATCCAAAGGTTTTAGAGATGACTTTATCTAGCGACATGTGATACAGTAGCTATTTACTACTTTCTGCATAGTAAATTCAGCTTTATCTGTGTAACATAATCTGCCTTCAGTTCACCCCTTGTCACTAGACTTTACACTTCAACAGTCTGAATAAAAAATCCTATAATGAAAAGCCTCTCCCATGATTCTGAAGACCCCCCAATTAGATTATATACTAAGAGTCATCAGCAGATTCTATATACTTATTGTATCCTATCTTGAAATTATGTTCTTATAAACCTGTTTCTCTTCATCATCATACATTTAGAAGTTTATTTGGAGTAGCCTTAAACCCATACCATGGAATATATTTCTAATATCCATTTTTCAGAGTTTATATTACTTAATAATACTAATAATAATAATTAAGATATGCATGTATTTTTAATATTTGGGTTTCTGAATAACACTTTTAGAATTATTGGGTAGAAGTTAAGGATTCATGAACCCAATGGATTTTTCTTTAACCCACTGGATGCGAGAGTTCACCAAGTATGCAAGGGGTTAATTTACAGATGTTAAGACTGCAGCCTCAAATTGTCATATTCCAAGATTAAACTAATTTCCATTAACAGCCTGGGGAAGGGAACCAGGGCTTCTGCTCACAATCTGTCTTCCCAACCCGAGGTGTCATTAACATACACTGGGGAGTTTAAATATATCATGTTGCTGACAGAAGGTTTATTAAACAGTTACACAGTAACACAATAAAGGTTGCCCTAACTCCTTAAGGTATGACACAGGCTCTTCCTCAGGGACCTTCTGATGATTCACTTGGGCTTAATGCCATCTATAACTCTCACAAGACATAATCTATAAAGCCACACACCATATCTTTCTCTCTCAGTAGATTCTCTCTACAAATACTATTGCTGTAGAAAAAATACCAGTAAATATGTTCCTGAGAATTTATCTCTGTTCATCCTGTACTATGGGATGCCAGTACCACAGGAGACTATACCAAACACTTAGCGGATACCTTAGAAGTGCTAGAAAACAAAACAAAACAAAAGGGAAGTAACATGGAAAAGTGTCAGCGGTCAGCGTCATATTTAATTAACAGAAATGTTTAGTTATGTTTCAGTCTTACACTTCTATATGTTTATATTATCTTCTTGTAAACCATGCCTAGAGTAAGGTGGATGGGATGTACAAACAGAAATCATGCATTTTATAGACCTAAGCCTTTCAAACACCAAATTAAGTAACTTAGACTGAAAAATCTCCCCTTAATGCCATGGGCACCAAGGGGAGGTCTGTGGGGAAGTCGATGGACATTATCTGGCATTCCTTTCCTCTACCTCTTATTGATGCCATGTATTGAACAAGGTACAGAGAAAATGATGTAACTTTATGTCATTATTCTGCACATCTTAATGACAGCATAGTGTGTACTACAGTGATCATACCTCTGAATCCGGCTACTAATGATGGCAGCTAATGTCAGTGGAGCTGCATCAATGGATTTGTACATTTACTCCTGTATCTTCATATAGACCTCAACAAATTAGCAACTATTAACACGTCCCTGCGCTGCTCCTACTCTTTTCACCTTCCCATTGCCCCTAGTACATTTGCTGGAAATTATTAAACTAGTGAGTGTATTTTAACAGTGAAGTACACAACAGTAATGACTGTGTGTGATAGATTGCCCTTTACAAAATACTCTCTCTATTCTGGTATCTTTCTGCTTCAGTTACAGCTCATGTCAGGTTTCCCTGTCAGTCAAAATAATGTTCATTTTTTAAAAAAGTTATTGTTTTCTAAAGAACTGTCCCTATCATTGTTGACCAAAAAAAATAAAAAAACACCTGTAAAAGTGTTTTTCCCCCCTTTGACATTAGCTACTGTCAAGAGGATTTCAGTTGCTGCTTTCTCTCTCCCCCAATGTCACTGCAGTACAGTACAGATCATGATGATTCTGAATCTTACTAAATATGCTGGCCCCTCTTTTTCTGGTTGTTGAAGGAGTTAGTGTCAGTTGAACTTGTCTGTCTATTATGTGTTAGTCTGCTAAATATTTAGTGGCACAGGCTCAGTGAGCTCAGGAAGGAACTTAGATCACCTGCTTGTTTCCTCTCATTCACACAAGAAAGTAGACACCCCAGGCTTTAATTTTATGTATGTTTTCACATTTTTTACGCAGCCATTTTACACCAATCCCTCGTAAATATTGACGAAAGTAAAAAAAATCTAAGTTTTTCACACTTTGACTTCAATGTTGATGTGAATTTCAAGCACAGGATAGGCGAAGATTTTTAAAAATGCATTGTTTACTGTTCAGCTTCTTCTTCTGAGTACGGCAATACCCCATATGCATATGTTTCTCAAGGTTTGGGGGAGTTACGGGGCCCAAATTGGAACATGCGCGTTTCCAGTTTCACAGTTTGAATTTTCACAGCTTGTGTCACTGGTGCCATGTCTCATTTGGGTCTGTATAACAGTGCTCCACCTTAAGATTTCCCCCAAAAGTGTATATTTTTGGAAAGTAGACACCCCAGGCTTTCATTTTATGTATGTTTTCAAATTTTGTAAGCTGCCATTTTACCACCAATCCCTCGCAAATCTTGACGTAAGTGAAAAAATCTGCGTTTTTCACACTTTGACTTCAATGTTGATGTGAATTTCAAGCACATGATAGGTGAAGATTTTTAAAAATGTATTGTTTAGTGTTCAGCTTCTTCTTCTGAGTATGGCAATACCCCATAAGCATAGGTTTCTCAAAGTTTGGGGGGAGCTACGGGGCCCAAATTTGAACAAATATTGAATTTTCACATCATGCTTAACTGGTGCCATGTCTCATTTGGGGCTGTGTAACAGTGCTCCACTCAAAGATTTCCCCCCAACAGTGTATATTTTTGGAAAGTAGACAACCCAGGCTTTCATTTTATGCATGTGTTCAAATTCTTTACAATGCCATTTTACCACCAATCCCTCGTAAAACTTGACGGAAGTAAAGAATTCACCGTTTTTCCCACTTAGATTTCAATGTTGATGTGAATTTGAAGCACAGGATAGGTGTAGATTTTAAAAACTACATTGATTACTGTTTAGCTCCTTCTTCTGAGTAAGATAATACCCTATATGCATAGGGTTCTCATGGTTTGTGGGAGCTACAGGGCCCAAATTGTAACATGCATGTTTCCAGTTTCACATTTGAATTTTCACAACTTGAGTTACTGGTGCCATTTCTCATTTGGGGCTGTGTAACAGTGCTCCACTTTAAGATTTCCCCCCAAAAGTGTATATTTGTGGAAAGTAGACATGCACAGCTTTCATTTTAGGTGTGTTTTCAAATTTTTTACACTGCCATTTTACCACCAATCCCTCGTAAAACTTGACGTAAGTAAAGAATTCAGCGTTTTTCACACTTAGATTTCAATGTTGATGTGAATTTCAAGCACAGGATTAGGTGTAGATTTTAAAACTGCGCTAATTACTGTTTAGCTCCTTCTTCTGAGTAAGACAATACCCCATATGCATAGATTTGTGAGGGTTTGGGGGAGTTACTGGTCCGAGATGGAACATGTGAGTTTCCTTTTACAGACATGCTATTTTTACAGCTGGTGCCTTGTCTCATTTCGTGCTGTTTGGCAATGCTGCTATGAATTTTACCCCCAAAAGTATATGTTGTAGAAGAGTAGACAACCCTGGCTTTCATTCTATTTGCATTTTATACATTTTTTTGCTGCCACACTATCACCAATCCCTCCCAAAACCTGCAGTAAGGAAGAAAAACACCATTTTTTCACACTTATATTTTAGTGTTGCTCTGGATTTCAGTCAGATGATATTTGCAGATTTTTTTAAGTGCTTTACATTAGTGGTGAGTTACATCATCTGAGTATGGCAATGCCCCATATGCATAGGTTTGTCAGGGTTTGGGGGAGCTACTGGGCCCAGTAGGGAACATGTGTGTTTCCACTATCAGAGATGGAAAAAATGTAGGGTGCATTGCTTCCCATTATATTTTGATAGTGTTAGATCTAAGGAGGGATGTGTTTTGACAAATAAAAAACAGGATATTTCAGGGGAAAAAAAGTGGCCAAATAATAAAAGAAGCTTTTCAGCACTATTGCATTGTGCCTAAGGTATTGCATGAAGCAGTCACCAAGGCAGAGGCCATGTTTGGAAGGGCAATCAGTACAGTAAGTGGTGGTGTCTGTCCATATCCCCTTGCTGTAACAAACCCTGCAGCGCTTCTGTGTTTTGTTCTTTTGAGTTGGGGGGATTTTATAAATAAAGAGTGCTACCCCGGGTCTTGCTCCAAAAGGGACTGACAGCGCAGGCGCACGGACGTCACTATGGCAAGATGTCTGTGCTTCCTGCTACTGTCAGCCTACGAATAAGTAGAAAATCTTTGAAAACAGATAATATTTCTGGCGACTAGCGATACTATGCAGCTAGTCGCCAGATGAAAACTTAATTAACATACAGTTTTTGCGGAGTGGTAGTACCCCTTTAAGTAATGTTACATTTTTAAGTAAATAAGAATATAGGCAGGCTTAATGGGCCAATTGTTTCTAATATGTCATCAGATTCTGCTACTTAATTCCTTGCAAAATATATCAAACAATATGTTTCACGATGTGTTGAAGATATCTGTAGCATCCAAGCGGTTAAGGCAGGGGAACTCAAACTTGTCCCCAGGCCCCAGTAGTGCAGGATTTCAAGCAATCGGTGAATCAATCAGTGCTTCAATCATTCCGAAGGACCTGTCTGAGTTAAAGGGATAGTAATGTGTCACGAAAACAGCAGCTCAAATTAATCTTCGTAGTATTTGAGCAATGGAGAGTGTTATTTCAATACTGTCAGAGTTGTAATTCCAGAGTAATTGAATGATAAAATATCCCCCTCCCGCCCCTTTTACCTAGTGTAAGCCACCTCCCCTCAGATGTGGAATCTGGTCTCCTGACCGGACAGATCCCAGCAAGGGGCAATCTTCTTACTCTGAGCATAAGGAAACCTTGCCCCCTTGGCAGGTTTTTCCTTATACTCACTGAAGATTGTCCCTCTCTGCGATCCATCCGGACAGTCTTGCTGCTTTGAGGTGAACAGTATTACATCAGTAAAAGGGGTGGGAGGGGGATACTTTATCATTCAATTACTCAAACTAAAACTCTGACAGTACTGAAATAACACTCTCCATGGCCCAAATACTATGAAGATTAACTGGAGCTGCTTTTATTGTGAAACATTATTATCCCTTTAAGGACATTTACTTGTGTTTAATTGAGGAGATCCTAAGAACATGAGCTGTCGGGGAAGCTTGAAGTTCTAAATAGAGAGTCTAAAAGATTATCAACCATGGTAAATAAAGCGGATGTGACGGTAAGACTTCACCTGTCATTATCTGTCACAAAGGACCTGGGGCTGGGTTCTATTGCAGATGATAAATGTTACCTCTTGTTTTTTTCAAATATTTTCCTATTGAAATCTATCGGGAAACCTGGAGATAAAAGCAGAGATAAAATTAGCACCTGCAATAGAATGTAGCCCCTCACGCACAAAAGGAAATTGTAGCTGTTCTGGAGCAAACCAACTGCATCATGGGGGACAATAAAATGTACTATTGATTTAAATGTCGCTTTTAATCCCTTGTGTGCTGGAGAGATGATCTCTTTAGCATGCAAAATGTTAAAAAAAAAAAAAAAAAAACCTTTATATCAATTGGAATTTGTGGATTTTTTATTTCACCCCTATGGTGTATTTAATAATTGCTCCTTATTTCTTTTGTACATAAGGTCCAAAACGTCATAAGAGAAACTCCGCTTTCACTGCAATGATTCATGATACAGAACTACAATAAATGGAAATTAATGGAAACCTAGGAAGACTTACAAGCCCCAACCTGATGAAAACCTCACTTAATCATTAAACTAATGGAACACCATATGCTTCCCTTTTGATGACTTTGACATGAAAATTAATTCAAGGAAGTACACTATAGTCGATTTAACATTTGAGATGGGCTGTCATGATCATTTTGAGAAACCATATCTGTTAAGAGAGCCTTACAAATTGGTTTAAAACATCATGTATTTAAAGGGATATACTTACTTTCTGGATTCATTGTGCTGTTCTTCCTAGTAAGTATCATGAGGAAAATGTCTGCTATAAGTTTCTCTGATAGATTCAGAAGAACTGGAAAATTTCAGATCTACCCACATTTTATCAGAATAATCGCAGAGTGAAGGAAGTTGGGATATCATGAGGGTGGGACAGGGGAGCATGGAACAGTACTGGGTGAGAGTAGACAACATAGGGTTGGCAGTAGGGAGTGGGTAAGGGAAGTGTGGGAAGGACATGGAAGAGAGAAATGTAAGAGGTCCAGAAGATAAGGAAGATGGGGAGAGTGGGCTGGAGCAGATGGAAAAGTAGGGTGTGAGCTGGAGGAAAACGAAGGGAAGATATTCAGCTAGAGGAGATGGAAAGTAGAGGAGTGGACCAGTGGAGATAACAGGGATGGGAATGTGTCGAGGAGCTGGATGGGAAGGTGGGCTACAGAGAAAGAAGTGACGGGAGCTGGCCAAGGAGAGCAGTTTGGAAACAGCCTATTTACAGGAATTATTTCAGCAAAAACTTTCAACTATACCTAGTGTTGAAGTGGAACTGTCACTTTGTAACAAACCTGTGATTTTAAAATACATTTCAAACTACTCAATATGTATCAGCCATTTTTTTACTTTAAACACTAGTCTATGATGTATCTTCCTTTATATATTTGTCAGTTTATGCAAATGAGTAAGTCCCCTCCTTCAGGCAGTGACAGTTGGGCTAGTGTGAAATGCATACCAGTCTTTTCCAATTAAGGTCAAATTGGGTAAAACAAAATGCCTTGCTGGCTCCAAATGGCAGTGAGATAGTTCCCTAGATTACCATCCAATCTGCTTTGAAACCAACTGTCATAACTCTCAATATTGTTCTAAGCTAGATAGGTATCCATTACATTTTTATATTAAAGTATCTTCAAGCACAGCATCCCGAGGCAAATAATTCCATAACTTTACTGTTCATACTGTAAAAAGTTCCCTGCCTTTGTTTTAGCCAAAAGTGCGTTTCCTCTAATATTAATGGATGACTTCTTATTTTTTTGCTCAGCTTTTTGAGTACATTTGTCTTTGGAGAGTTCCTTTTATTGACCTTGAATACATTTGCAAATGGTAATCATGCCACCCCTCAGAAGTCTCTTCCCTAATGCAAACAAACTTAGTTTGGCCAATTTCTCTTTATATCTCAGATCTTCCATTCCTTTATCAATTTTATTGCATAGGACAGTACCCTCTTTGCTCTTGCAGGCAGCTGAGTGACATCTCACACTGCTGTGAAGTATATTGTCTATCAGGATTCCCCAAGTAGTTTCCCATTCAGTGTATATGTACCATGTCTGTTTCTGCAGGCCTTATGCATAAACTTACATTTAGATTAAAAAGCATTGGGCCCAGGACCAAACCCTGTGGCACCCCACTTATAAATCTAGACGAGCTTGAAATGGATCCATTTACAACTTTGCCAACTATAATTTAAACAGTTCTCTATCCATGTACAGATATGACCTGCCAAACTGAAGCCTTTTAATTTATGCAGTCACCTGTTGTGAGGCACTGTATCAAAGACATTTGCAAAATCCAAGCATACAACATCAAAGACAATAGCTTTATCCAAATTACTTATTACCCTTTTTAAAAAAGCAAGTAAATTGATTTGACATGATCTATTCATCATAAAACCATACTGGCTCCTACTCATAATGTTATTTGTCACCATGTTGTCCTGAATATTATCAGTTAGTAACCCCTCTAATATCTTACCCAACACCGAAGTCAAGCTCACAGGTCTACAATTTCCTGATTTAGATCTTGCCCCATTGCACGTAAAAAAGGATCAATGTAAGGTCAAAACAACTGTGCCACAAGAGACAAAATAAAATTCCCTTTCATTTAAAAGAACAATAACACCAATCATTTAACTCGGTTGATATAGTTTTAAATATCATGTACTTACAGATAATGTCATTTGGCCACTCATGCTACCACCTCATTCTCTTAAGGCCTTTCTCATTACCCGCTTCCCTCCTCCTTCCACCTTCTTCCCCTCCCTCTTTACCATCTCCTGGTTATTGCTATCTGCCATTGTAGCCTCTTTGGCTTCTTGACACTGCCTCCCCACATCATTGCCTCATTTTCTCCTCCAAATTAGGCCTATAGGGCATCATTTCTGGTTACGAAGTAGCAGCTCCATCTGTTTTCATGCCTTATCAATCATTACTCTAAAGCTGCTCCCAGCTTCTACCTACCTCCCAGGTTCTACTTCTACTTCCTGTTCAGAATTCTCTGCAAAAAGAGAATTGCACTGTGCGTGTAAATAAAATATAAACACACTTTATATAAAGATAATAAAAATAGCCATACAATCTAGTACGCATTTCAGCGTGTGCACCACTCTTTCATCAAGAAAAATATTTAATAAATGATCAGTATCTATTAAACCAAGTTTATCGATAAGCGAGAAAACAGAAAGGGAATGAAGGTAGAGTGAAGGTAGACAACTAACGCAAGACAGAGTTTGTCATACTAATTTTTCTATCCTACCGACAACCTGATCACAGTGTTGCTGAGCTCTGCTCCAGGCTCTCATTCCCCTTCTCTGTGTGCAGAATGACAGGGCAGAGAACAGCATGCAGAAAAGGGGAAAGAGAGCCTGGAGCAGCGCTCAGCAACATTGTGATCAGGTTATCCCTAGGAAAGAAATATTAGTATGACAAACTCTGTCTTGCATTAGTTGTCTACCTTAACTCCACCTTCACTCCCTTTCTGTTTTCTTGCTTATCAATAAACTTGGTTTGCTTAAAGGGATAGTAATACTTAAGATGTAAAAATTATATGTTCTAGGGTTTATGTCTCAGAATAAAACAAGGGTACTCCCACTGCTGAGAGATCTTTTTTAAAAAAAATTATAACAGCTCAAACTTGAATTTTTTTAGGTGCAATATCACAGTGGCCTGAAAATTTACAGTGGCGCTGTTGCTACAACATCTATTTATGGTCTAAGGACCAGAGCAGTCCATAGGATGGTGTAGCAACAGTGCCACTGTAAATTTTTAGGCCACTGTGATATTGCACCTAAAAAAATTCAAGTTTGAGCCCTACCCACCTGATTAAGCCCCACCTACTTTATGATGTAGTTTGCATCATTCACATAATCTAGTTGTAGCCCATGAAACCACAGAAGAAAGTCCCAGTTATGCACATTGTAACAATGTTTAATTTACAGACAATTCAGTAGTACAATATGTAGGCACGTGTTAATCTTTTGAATGGAAAGGGGGTGTTCAACGCATTGCTTGGCAATGCATTGCACACCCCTCTGGCACACAAAGGGTTAAAATCTATGTAAAAGTAAACTTCTCTTAGGGTAACAGTTCACTGTAACCTTTTAAAACTCTTTGAGTGCCAAAGGGGCCTGGCATTCAAAGGGTTAAGGACCAGTAGAGTGTCCAAGGCATTACTTTGCTCTACCGCTCACCATTCTGATACTCTGTTACCCCATTGATTACCAGAGAGAACGCAAAACATTGCTTCAAAATTAGTTACATACCTCTCTGGCGCTCAAAGGGTTTTTAAGGAATCTGCTGCTCTCAGGACTAGAAATATAGAATCCAATCCATCCTGCAATGCAGTTTTACTTCAGATGGATATTCACCAGAGACTGAATGTTCCGCAACATTATATTCATCTCCCTGTTGTTAAACCTGCCACTTGGCTGTGTTAATATGGACAACATCATTAACTCCGGGAATCCCTTGGTCTATTCCCCAGCTCTGCTCCATCTTATCACTAGCACACTCTCTTAACTGCACAGCATGGCCCTACAAGTCAATAAGCTGTATCGCCTGCTGCTTATCACTAAGCACTAGGGACAGGAATGCGTTAACTTAGTGGGCAGAACACTTCATTTGAAGCTATATTCCTTACCTCCTAGAGTGACAGGGCAGCATGTAATACACTGACATCCCTGGCACTCACGGGCCTTCTGTTTAACCCTTTGGGTGCCAGAGGGGTCCACAACGCATTGCTATGCGTTGTAGACCCCTCTGGCACCAAAGTTTTAAAAATTAGTCACCTTTGGGGAACCAGGCCTACCATAGAACAAATAAAAATCCCCATTGGTTTAAATGCAGCTTTAACCCCATGTATGCCAGTGTGCAGTCTAAAAAAACTGAGAAGAAATACAATAGAGTTCCCTATGAACTGAGAGGATAACATACTTATTTGAATCAATAGGGTATTTGGGAATTTGTATTTGTACCCTATGGTGCAGTTGGTTTGCCCCAGAATTACTCTGTATTCTTTGTGAACAAAGAGTACAAACAGTTACATTTTGTGTGCAGGTATGTTCTATATAATAAGTGGTAAAATTATTGTGGAGTAAACCAACTGCACCACAGGGGACAATTAAAAATCCCTGTTAATTTAAATTGTGCTTTTAGCCCCTTGTGTGCGTTGGATATCTCTCTAGCACCAATGGGTTAAAATACTCTATTAAAGTGCATAGGAATTTTTATTTGTCCCCTGTGATGTAGTTGGTTTACTCCAGAATAACTTCAGTTTATAAATATGGGCCATACTCCTTTAAAGATCGTGCTTTCCTACACAGTATCTGTAAAAATAAAAAGTATATGTCTTAGGAGCAAAAAGCTTATAATTTGCGATAACCATTATTTCCCAGTGGATATGTGTGTAGCAAGTCATGGTCATTTCATCAATACTAGCTTATGTACGCTCTTAATAAGTGCACTGTATGGTAGGGTTACCACTTCTGAAAGCGGAACTACCACCCCTTGTAAACTTTTCCCGAAATAATTACCCATCTGGCGACTAGCTGCTCAGTAGCGCCAGTCGCCAGAATTATTACCTGTTTAATGAGAATGATATACTGCTCCCGGACCGACAGCCAGGAAACAGCACAGACATCTTTCCATAGTGATGTCTGTGCTCCTGTGCTGTGAGTCCCTTCCGTTACCGTGTGCCTCCTAGCAACTCCTCCTAGTGCCGGCTGGGACTGACAGCGCAGGCGAGCAGACATCACCATGAAAAAATGTCTGGCTGTTTCCTGGCTGTCAGTCCAGGAGAAGTAGGAATTCTCTATAACGCGGTAATAATTCTGGCAACTAGCACTACTGAGTAGCTAGTCGCCAGATGGATAATTATTTGGGGCAAAGTTTACAAGGGGCGGGAGTTCTGCTTGAACATTCAAAATAGAGGACACTTCGGTGGATGCTGGAGAGGTGATCAGCACGTGTCTATAAATAAGGTGCTGATTTAAGTTTCTGTATTGATCTTACCAAACATTTAGCATGGACTGGGGACCAGCAACAGTAAGGAGAGTCTTCACATTACTAGTAACAAAACATAGTTAACATAGTTGATGAGGCTGAAAAAAAGACATGCGTCATCAAGCCCAAGCCAAAACACCCCTGTTTATCCAGAGGAAGGCAAAAAAAAACCTCTAAAGACAATTCCAGTTAACTCCTTTACGTCCAGTTACGTGCCAGAACCGTCACAGTTAAGGACCAGTGACGGTCCTGGCACGTCACGTACTTTCTACTCACAGCACTCCTGCAGGAGCACTATGAGTAATAGCAGGGACTGAAGTTGATCTTTCCAAGACCAGAGCGATCTCTGTCAGTCCCCCGTTTGGTGTGCACATCAAAGTTTTCTATCTGGTCCTTAAAGGACAGCACACCCCGGGACTGCTGGTCCTTAAGGGGTTAAGCCCCAAGTGGGTAAAAAAGTCCTTCCAAATGGCAGTCAGATATTTCTCTGGCTCAACAACCTATCTGCATTAAAGTCATCTTTCCCAATTCTGTGCTAGATAGGTATCCATTGCTTTTTTGAAAGCAGTTACAGCGTCTGTATCACAATATCCCCATGCAAAAGAATACAATATCTATACTTCCAAAAGATCGGCGCTCAACAACTCTTCAAAGAATAGAGGATACTGAATAATAATATCCTAATAATATCACAATACTAAAAGATACTAAATGATAATATCCTAATAATAGCACAATACTAGTCAACAATAGATTAGTCAATAAAAACTTTTAATTGGAATATCTCATAAACATACACGATGTACACCAAATCTGCTCAAATTCTCCGTTACTCTGGATAACAGTACGTGAGCGTCCAATCAACTCCTAGTATCGGATGACGCCAGAGAGGCTCTGGTTACACTGTGTCAAAGATCGAGATCCACTCCCTATATGGGGGCGTCTCTAACACGGCACACGTGTCATTAAGAGACCTCAATTAGCATCTAATCCAAACCACAGGAATTAAAATAGCACACTATCAATGTTACCCCAATAACCGGACTATTACTAACATAGATATCTTTATCAAAAGAGGTCCATGAAACAACAGATGTCACCTGAACCTGAACACAGTCCAATTAGTATTCTATGACATACTATCTCCAGAAAAAACCCTATAGGGGAATCTGGAAGTAGCTATTCACACATAACATCTATTTTTATATGGATGATCATCCAAAAAAAAAACCAAAAATGTAAATCCACCAAAAAATATAAAAATATAAAAATATAAAAGTCAAAATATACAATCATACATAAAAGTTCAGCATGACCTTTAAGAAGTTCTTAAAGGGAAAGTTGCTCCGATATTTTCCTTCTTAAACTTCCTTCACTCGATCCTATATTGATACAATATGTTTCCACTGGAAATATATATGATGTGCAAATCCTTGGGACAATCCTTAATACAGGTATATCTCATATACTGCGGATCCAAGATATCAATATAGCATATTAATTTAGATGGTATATAATGCAAATAGATAACCTCTCCTGATATCTTAAACTTCATAAACCAACACAGTTCATGCCTTCATTGGCTTTTCATATATATATCAAAAAAGCGACTTCACTCTCATATCAGCCAAACGGCTGTGTGTTTCTGTATACTTCTCACATCCACTGAGAGCTCACATATAATGTATCCTTATCCACCTGCCTTGTGTTGGTTTCTTCGCAGCCCAAATAGGTATATATCCGGCGATTTCACTTTCAAGACAACTGTGCCTCAACAACCCAATTCACGCTCACCATACCTTGATATTTGCTTAGCATGTCTCAGCGGCTTCACTCTCTGAACTACTGCGTCTGCTTTTTTCACGCCTTCCTTTGAGAGTTCCACACCTGCTCATTCATCAATTGGCGTGTTTTATGGGTTATGTTTTTTTCAAATGCACATAAAAATGTCTCAAACCGGATCTTCTCTTTTTCACCCTATACATGAACCCGACCTCCTCCTTTATCCAACGCGTTTCGAAGCACGCTGGCTTCTTCTTCAGAGAATTTCCTCCATAAGTCCCATTTCCAATTTATACCTTCTCCTTTAGAACAAAACCGGAAGTTATCTTCTCAAAACTAATTAACCCTTACTACCATCTACCTTCCTACCTAACTAAAATGTTACAAATAATAATCAACACCTATCTCTACAGATGATGGACTGAGTAACATATCCAAAATACAGCAAATATGTATATCTATAGAATAGATGTATTTGAAAGATGTATATAATAAAAATGATAAACTTAACCACCCATATATTAAACAAATGTATTAAACCCACGTGTTTCAATGTTCATAAGAAACCAAATATTTCTACGTCTGAGTTTAATCCATATGGTTGTGAAGTGTTCATTCTAAAAATCCACTCTGTTTCCCTTCTGGACATTTGTTTAATATAATCACCACCCCTCCAATTCCTTTTAACAATATCTATTGCTGTAAAAGAAAGATCTTTAACATTAGACATATGACACTCCAAAAAATGAGCCGACACACTATGATTCTTATATCCAATTTTTATATTATATATGTGTTCCCTAATTCTCTCCCTTAATTTTCTTTTTGTTCTTCCAATATACTGTTTTTTACACGTGCATGTTAACAAATATATTACTCCTTCTGTACTACACGTAATTCCTTCCTTTATTTTAAATATCTCCCCTGTCACAGTGGATGTAAATTCCTTAACATTTCTCTGTACATTACAGTTTTTACACCCTACACACTCCCCGCATTTATAAAAACCTGGACTTTTTTGTAACCAACTTTTTTTATTTTTCTTATCTTTTATGCTGGGAGCTATTTTAATTCCTAGATTTGGAGCTCTACTAAAAACTATTTTCGGCTTCATTTGCATAATTGGGTTTAGAATTTTATCCCCTTTCAACACTTCCCAATGTTTATAAATGATTTTTTTAAACATTCTATGTCCAACCGTATAGGGACAGCTGATAATTGGTGGTCTCTCATTTTGTGAATCTTCCTCTTTAACTTTTTCTTTCAATAATTCACATCTATCTACTTTTTTAATTGTTATTATATCCTCCTCCAATTTTCTTCTCTCATAATGTTTTTCCATAAATCTCTCTTTTAACTTATTTGCTTGTTCCTCATATATTTCCTCATCTGTACAGTTTCTACGAATCCTACTAAATTCTCCTTTTGGAATATTTTGCAACCAAGGGGGATAATGGCAACTGTCCATATTGATGTAACTATTTACATCTGTCATTTTAAAGAAAGTTTTAGTTTTTAACGAGCCTTCTTCTAAATATATAGTTAAGTCCAGAAAATTAACCTTTTCTCTACTAAACTCCACAGAAAACTCCAAATTATACTCATTCTTAGAAATCTCCAAAAGGAAGCTATTTAACTTTTCCTCTCCTCCTCTCCAAATAAAGAATATATCATCGATATATCTTCTCCATGTTACCAGGTTCGCGCCGAACTTATTGCCACTCCATATGTGATGGAACTCCCAATGACCAACATACAGGTTGGCGTAGCTCGGCGCGAACCTGGTACCCATAGCTGATCCTAGTGTCTGTAAATAAAAATCATGTTCAAACCAAAAATAATTGTGTTCCAAAATAAATTCTATACCTTTAATAATAAATTGTATTTGCATCTCTGTTAATTTTTCATCTTTTTCCAGAAAAAATTTTGTAGCAGCACATCCTTTTTTGTGTTCAATGATCGTGTATAACGATGACACATCCATAGTGACCAACATATCCCCCTCCTGTATTTTTATATTCTCCAAAATTGTGATAATGTGAGTTGTATTCTTTAAATATGCTTTTAACTCTTTAACTTTTTCTTGTAAATAGAAATCAATATATTGACTTAAATTACTAGTGAGTGACTGTATTCCAGACACTATCGGTCTTCCAGGTGGCTGTGTGAGACTCTTATGGATCTTTGGCAAAAAATAAAAAATTGGAATACGTGGATTTGACACGTCAATAAATTCCCTTTCCCTCTTAGTGATTAAACCTTCCAAATCTGCTTCCCTCAAGAGATCCTTTAATTGCATTTGAAACTCCTCTGTTGGGTCTTTCCTCAATTTTCTATATGTGTTAACATCTCCTAAAATTCTTCTAGCTTCTATATTATACTGATCTTCTGTCATAATTATAATTCCTCCCCCTTTATCAGCTGGCCGTATTATTATTTCACTATTTTCTTGTAATCTCTTCACTGCCAACATCTCTTGTTTACTTAAATTAAATTTCGTCTTTTTAATATTTACAGCTCTAATATCCCTTTCTACCAGATTTTGAAAGGTTTGTATACTTTCACTTATTTCATTTCGTGGAAAAAAAGTGGATTTATTTCTAAACTCCGTATGTATATATTTAGAAGATTTCTCTTCCATCTCTATACTATTTTTAATAAAATACTTCTTCAAGCATAATTGTCTAACATACTTTTTTACTCCAATATAAGCTTGAAATTTATCAAATCTATTCGTGGGACAAAATTTTAATCCCTTTGCTAATACTAATAATTGTTGTTCATCCAAAGGTATTCCACTCAAATTAAAAACTCCCACAGTGTCATCTTGTTGCTTGTTATTCTTATTATTTCTTCTTTTTCCTCCTCTAATCCCTCTCTTCTTATCTCTACCCACCTCATATGTATTGTTCTTATTCTCTTCAACATTATAATTCCCAACAACATCTACTAATTCAAGTGTAGGCTGGATCTTATCCTCTCTATTTAATCTCTCCTCCAAGGTACTGTTTGCCGAAATTGTCCCCCTCGATTGTACTTCCAATATGGTTGATATTCCCTCACATCCCTGTCCCTCTCCCATACATTCTGTCCCCCTCGATTGTATTTCCAATATGGTTGATACCCCCTCACATCTCTGTCCCTCTCCCATGCATTCAACGGCCTTGATGGGTATATTCCTCCCCTTCTCCAATTGTTGTTTAAATAATCTCTCCCCATTCCGTTCCATATTTTCCTCTGTCCTTGATGTCTCCTTTCTCTGTAATCTGATGTTAATTTCTCTTGTTTCATCTGCTCTACTTTGTGTTTCTCCTTCACATTCCGGCTCTGTTCCAAAAAAGAATCTTTCTCTAAAAATCTATTCTCTATTTCCTTATCTTTCACAATGTTATCTTCCACTCTATCAACTCTCGAAGTGCCTGGTTCTTCATTGTCCTGTAAAATGGCAAACCTGTTCTGTACTTCAACACATTGTATCTCTTGTTGTTCATGATTATGAATCTCAACCTGCATAATCTCTTTATGTTTTTTATTACCATTCTCTTCCCCTTCCGCCACAGTGTATTTTCTCTTTTTGGATTTCTTCTTTCCTTCCACTATTTTCCACTCTCCCTCAAAAACATTCTTATCTAAAATAGATTTATCTCGTACAAATGTATTTTGTTTTCTCCAAATTATATCTCTCTCCATTTTTTCTACAGCATTATATGTTCTTACTTCTAACGTTTTATATTCTTCCTCTTCCTTGAACTGTTCAATACTTTTCAATAAATCATCTACTTTTTTCTGCATTATTTCACCTTCTTCTTTCCTTGTTTTAATTATAAGTTTCATCAAATCTAGGGAACACACCTGTAATATATTTTCCCATCTTTTCAAAAACTGTTCATTATTTAAATTATGCAGGAGATTTTACGATTTTCAAACCTCTTGGAACCAAGTTTATCTCCACATATTTCTGAAGTGTCACATGATCCCAGTAATGTTTCATCTCTTTTAATAGAGCTATCTCTATTTCTTTGAAAGTTTCTAACAGATTTTCATTCTCATTACTTTCTTTTGATATTACTCCAGACGTTTCTGTAGATATCCAATTTTCACTCACAGTGATTCTCCGTGTTCTTAAATCCTCTATTCTATTTCTGGACTGGATAGCCTCGCCTGCCGCCATCATCAATATGGGAATACAAAATACTATATATCAATCAATATGAGGCGCAAATGGCAATGCTATACCACCCCAGTGAAGAATTAGCAGCCAGATCAAAACCACATCCCCAATGGTCCCAAAACTACATATCTATACTTCCAAAAGATCGGCGCTCAACAACTCTTCAAAGAATAGAGGATACTGAATAATAATATCCTAATAATATCACAATACTAAAAGATACTAAATGATAATATCCTAATAATAGCACAATACTAGTCAACAACAGATTAGTCAATAAAAACTTTTAATTGGAATATCTCATAAACATACACGATGTACACCAAATCTGCTCAAATTCTCCGTTACTCTGGATAACAGTACGTGAGCGTCCAATCAACTCCTAGTATCGGATGACGCCAGAGAGGCTCTGGTTACACTGTGTCAAAGATCGAGATCCACTCCCTATATGGGGGCGTCTCTAACACGGCACACGTGTCATTAAGAGACCTCAATTAGCATCTAATCCAAACCACAGGAATTAAAATAGCACACTATCAATGTTACCCCAATAACCGGACTATTACTAACTAGAAGCTAGAAGAATTTTAGGAGATGTTAACACATATAGAAAATTGAGGAAAGACCCAACAGAGGAGTTTCAAATGCAATTAAAGGATCTCTTGAGGGAAGCAGATTTGGAAGGTTTAATCACTAAGAGGGAAAGGGAATTTATTGACGTGTCAAATCCACGTATTCCAATTTTTTATTTTTTGCCAAAGATCCATAAGAGTCTCACACAGCCACCTGGAAGACCGATAGTGTCTGGAATACAGTCACTCACTAGTAATTTAAGTCAATATATTGATTTCTATTTACAAGAAAAAGTTAAAGAGTTAAAAGCATATTTAAAGAATACAACTCACATTATCACAATTTTGGAGAATATAAAAATACAGGAGGGGGATATGTTGGTCACTATGGATGTGTCATCGTTATACACGATCATTGAACACAAAAAAGGATGTGCTGCTACAAAATTTTTTCTGGAAAAAGATGAAAAATTAACAGAGATGCAAATACAATTTATTATTAAAGGTATAGAATTTATTTTGGAACACAATTATTTTTGGTTTGAACATGATTTTTATTTACAGACACTAGGATCAGCTATGGGTACCAGGTTCGCGCCGAGCTACGCCAACCTGTATGTTGGTCATTGGGAGTTCCATCACATATGGAGTGGCAATAAGTTCGGCGCGAACCTGGTAACATGGAGAAGATATATCGATGATATATTCTTTATTTGGAGAGGAGGAGAGGAAAAGTTAAATAGCTTCCTTTTGGAGATTTCTAAGAATGAGTATAATTTGGAGTTTTCTGTGGAGTTTAGTAGAGAAAAGGTTAATTTTCTGGACTTAACTATATATTTAGAAGAAGGCTCGTTAAAAACTAAAACTTTCTTTAAAATGACAGATGTAAATAGTTACATCAATATGGACAGTTGCCATTATCCCCCTTGGTTGCAAAATATTCCAAAAGGAGAATTTAGTAGGATTCGTAGAAACTGTACAGATGAGGAAATATATGAGGAACAAGCAAATAAGTTAAAAGAGAGATTTATGGAAAAACATTATGAGAGAAGAAAATTGGAGGAGGATATAATAACAATTAAAAAAGTAGATAGATGTGAATTATTGAAAGAAAAAGTTAAAGAGGAAGATTCACAAAATGAGAGACCACCAATTATCAGCTGTCCCTATACGGTTGGACATAGAATGTTTAAAAAAATCATTTATAAACATTGGGAAGTGTTGAAAGGGGATAAAATTCTAAACCCAATTATGCAAATGAAGCCGAAAATAGTTTTTAGTAGAGCTCCAAATCTAGGAATTAAAATAGCTCCCAGCATAAAAGATAAGAAAAATAAAAAAAGTTGGTTACAAAAAAGTCCAGGTTTTTATAAATGCGGGGAGTGTGTAGGGTGTAAAAACTGTAATGTACAGAGAAATGTTAAGGAATTTACATCCACTGTGACAGGGGAGATATTTAAAATAAAGGAAGGAATTACGTGTAGTACAGAAGGAGTAATATATTTGTTAACATGCACGTGTAAAAAACAGTATATTGGAAGAACAAAAAGAAAATTAAGGGAGAGAATTAGGGAACACATATATAATATAAAAATTGGATATAAGAATCATAGTGTGTCGGCTCATTTTTTGGAGTGTCATATGTCTAATGTTAAAGATCTTTCTTTTACAGCAATAGATATTGTTAAAAGGAATTGGAGGGGTGGTGATTATATTAAACAAATGTCCAGAAGGGAAACAGAGTGGATTTTTAGAATGAACACTTCACAACCATATGGATTAAACTCAGACGTAGAAATATTTGGTTTCTTATGAACATTGAAACACGTGGGTTTAATACATTTGTTTAATATATGGGTGGTTAAGTTTATCATTTTTATTATATACATCTTTCAAATACATCTATTCTATAGATATACATATTTGCTGTATTTTGGATATGTTACTCAGTCCATCATCTGTAGAGATAGGTGTTGATTATTATTTGTAACATTTTAGTTAGGTAGGAAGGTAGATGGTAGTAAGGGTTAATTAGTTTTGAGAAGATAACTTCCGGTTTTGTTCTAAAGGAGAAGGTATAAATTGGAAATGGGACTTATGGAGGAAATTCCCTGAAGAAGAAGCCAGCGTGCTTCGAAACGCGTTGGATAAAGGAGGAGGTCGGGTTCATGTATAGGGTGAAAAAGAGAAGATCCGGTTTGAGACATTTTTATGTGCATTTGAAAAAAACATTACCCATAAAACACGCCAATTGATGAATGAGCAGGTGTGGAACTCTCAAAGGAACGCGCGAAAAAAGCAGACGCAGTAGTTCAGAGAGTGAAGCCGCTGAGACATGCTAAGCAAATATCAAGGTATGGTGAGCGTGAATTGGGTTGTTGAGGCACAGTTGTCTTGAAAGTGAAATCGCCGGATATATACCTATTTGGGCTGCGAAGAAACCAACACAAGGCAGGTGGATAAGGATACATTATATGTGAGCTCTCAGTGGATGTGAGAAGTATACAGAAACACACAGCCGTTTGGCTGATATGAGAGTGAAGTCGCTTTTTTGATATATATATGAAAAGCCAATGAAGGCATGAACTGTGTTGGTTTATGAAGTTTAAGATATCAGGAGAGGTTATCTATTTGCATTATATACCATCTAAATTAATATGCTATATTGATATCTTGGATCCGCAGTATATGAGATATACCTGTATTAAGGATTGTCCCAAGGATTTGCACATCATATATATTTCCAGTGGAAACATATTGTATCAATATAGGATCGAGTGAAGGAAGTTTAAGAAGGAAAATATCGGAGCAACTTTCCCTTTAAGAACTTCTTAAAGGTCATGCTGAACTTTTATGTATGATTGTATATTTTGACTTTTATATTTTTATATTTTTTGGTGGATTTACATTTTTGGTTTTTTTTTTGGATGATCATCCATATAAAAATAGATGTTATGTGTGAATAGCTACTTCCAGATTCCCCTATAGGGTTTTTTCTGGAGATAGTATGTCATAGAATACTAATTGGACTGTGTTCAGGTTCAGGTGACATCTGTTGTTTCATGGACCTCTTTTGATAAAGATATCTATGTTAGTAATAGTCCGGTTATTGGGGTAACATTGATAGTGTGCTATTTTAATTCCTGTGGTTTGGATTAGATGCTAATTGAGGTCTCTTAATGACACGTGTGCCGTGTTAGAGACGCCCCCATATAGGGAGTGGATCTCGATCTTTGACACAGTGTAACCAGAGCCTCTCTGGCGTCATCCGATACTAGGAGTTGATTGGACGCTCACGTACTGTTATCCAGAGTAACGGAGAATTTGAGCAGATTTGGTGTACATCGTGTATGTTTATGAGATATTCCAATTAAAAGTTTTTATTGACTAATCTATTGTTGACTAGTATTGTGCTATTATTAGGATATTATCATTTAGTATCTTTTAGTATTGTGATATTATTAGGATATTATTATTCAGTATCCTCTATTCTTTGAAGAGTTGTTGAGCGCCGATCTTTTGGAAGTATAGATATGTAGTTTTGGGACCATTGGGGATGTGGTTTTGATCTGGCTGCTAATTCTTCACTGGGGTGGTATAGCATTGCCATTTGCGCCTCATATTGATTGATAAAAAGAATACAATAGCTTTTCTGCTCTTACTGTAAAAAAATCCTTCCTTTGCCTTAGCCGAAAGCGCCTTTCCTCTAGTCTAAATGGATGACCTCTCGTTCTTAGCTCAGAGTTTTGTGTAAATATTTAATTGGCTAGTTCTTTGTATTGACCTTGAATATATTTCTAAATGGTAATCATATCGCCCCTTAGATGACTCTTCTCTAATGTAAACAAACCCATTTTGGCTAGTCTCTTTTTATAATTCAGATCCTCCGATCCCTTTATCAGTTGTGTTGCATGTCTCTGCACCTTTTCCAGTTCAATAACGCATTTTATAAGAACCGGTGTCCAAAATTGTACTCCATATTCTAGATGAGGCCTAACCAAGGATTAATACAGAGGTAGAATTATATCAGCATCCCATGCCTCTATGTCTCTTTTTATGCAGGATACTACCCTACTACATGTGCCATAGACAAAAGGACATTTTCATACTCTGGTCCCATCCGTAGATGACCCATCACCAGCTTGTCAGATGAATCCTTTCTGCACAAGAGAAACAGAAAAACCCCAGATGTCCATTTAGGCTTTTAGTAGGCCTCTTCATGGAGGTACAGCTGATTCCCTGGTGCTCAACGAGTTAAATGGCATTTGTATACCCTTCAAAGCAAGTGGGGTCTCCAGTGAATTGCATAGCAATGTTTTAGAGACCTCTCTGAAAATCAAGGGGTTAAAAGCACCAATTAAAGCATTGAGAAATGTTATTACACACTCTACCCAATGTAGATGGTTTTACTCTGAATTACAGTCTTTTCTTCATGCATAGTGCCCATGGCCTGCTGGCCCATCAGGGATTATGGGAGTTAAACTGCTGGAGAGCTAAATGTTTCCTACTCCTTGGTCTAGACAGAATATCAGTGTCCTGATTTTCCTCTTTATTCTACCATCCACAGACTGTGATCACAGCAACGATGCTGCAGGCAGGAGGTAGATTACATAACACTGAATGCAGAAGGAAGTGACTGGTTGATGCGTTGTTCCCGATATGTTAATGACTCACCCCAGTAGTCTTACTGAGATCAAAAGGAGATTTAATAAGTCTACAGGCCATGATGCAGTACATACATTGACTAACCAAACTGCACAAGATTAAACGGTGTGTCTGGGGGGTGGATTCTCCACTAAACATTATACAATTAGTTAATACATTTAGCTATATTAGCATTTTGTAGACCTGGCATGCTAAACCATAATCAATATTAATGTGAGCAAAAGAATGACAAAAATGACTTCCACTGGTGACAACTGAAGGGTTAAAAACCCAGTTTATTCACTGGGAATTTTAATATTTTTTTGTCTCCAGCAGCTGGTTTTCCTCTTTATTCCTGCACTTTTCCTCTTCTGCACGAGGCACTATGTCCCAGTAAAGGTCATAGTACTAGATGTTACAATTTAGTGAGAATGCTTAGAATGGATCTAAAGTGTAATAATGACTTGTGTAATTTTGAAGGTCTTTCAAAATCACCTACTTAATGTTAGCAATCTATTATTTAAAAATTGTAGTTTATTATATATATAGCTGTATTTATTTGTAACTTTATGTAAGTGGCAGGAAACGGCAGTTTGGAGGGATAGTGAAATGTTACTGCCTGACACACCTATTTGTGCCTGCCAGCATTGCCTAATTTTCATAAAATGTCAAATAAATAACTAAATATCTCTTATAGTTTGAAATCCAAAATGGTTACATAAATATGTGATTTTTAAAGAACTTTCAAAATCACCCAATCATTGTAATTGTTACTTCTACTTTAATTACTCTCTCAGTGTCTGAATTATAGAATTTAGGGCTCCGGTGGGTATTCATAATCCCCGGCCAGCCGTTGGAAGTTGTAATCTTGAATAGCTGTGGGTGGTAAATTGCCCAGCACTGATTTAGGCTTTTTCTTATTGATTAAAAGAAGGGAACTATGATTGCTAGGACAATTTGAGGGAGATGCACTAATTCGTGACAAAGAGGTGATAAAGTGGAGAAGACTTTTCCTATATTATCACTTCTCCAGTTCCTATGTTATTCTATGGCGCTTACTCACTAAGATTTCTTCAGATTTGGAGATCTTAGTGCATGGAATTACACAGGAACTGGATTAGTGATTTCAATGGAGAAGGCAACTCTGCTTTAGCACCTCTTTATAACGCCTTAGTGCATTATCCCCCACCCATCTGTTCAAAAGTTATTACAGCTCAGGTTTCAGGTGAACACATTTCCCTGTAGTCAGAGACACTTATAAAACATTCACTGCAGGGTTGTACTCATTCCTGTGCAATACAGACGAATAAGATTTTTTCTATGACTTCCTAATTTAAAAATATATGTGGGCATCTTACTCAAATGTACTTTTTTTTTTTAACTAATCTTTTGGATGCTAAAGACGTTGCCAACATATTGTGAAGCAATGCGTGGGAGACGTTTCTAACAGTCAAGAGCTTAAACAAACATTTTCTATTCTGGCTACTATGTGGTGATGTTCCTATCACTTTCTATGGAGAGTCATAGTCAATAACTTAAGCTCTCCCACGATGTTTATTCTAAAAGAGCATTATCACAAATGTGTACTCTGTGTAGTTCATGACTAGTTATGTTATAAAGTGTCCTCCCCCTGCCCCTTTTACATACATAACGCTGCTCTCCTCGGAGCAGTAAGTCGATACAGATGGATAGCGATTAGGGACAACCTTCTGTGAGCATAAGGAAAAAACTGCCCTCCTTCGTCATGGGGGGAAGGTTTTTACTTATGCTGACAGTCAGAAGATTGTCCCTCACTGTGATCTGTCCGGTCTGATGACTGGATTCCAAGTCTGAGGGGAGGTGACTTACAATATGTAAAAGAGGCAGGAAGGGGACACATTATAACATAATTACTCATGAACTACACAGTGTACACAATTATAATAACGCTCTGCATGGTACAAAAACTATGATGAATAACATGTGAATTTATGTACAAACATTTCTATTCCTTTAACAGGGCTTAAAATTTGAAGTCCTTTGCTACTAGCCAGACCTGAAAAGTTACTCACCACTGCAAGCCATAGCATACCCACCAGGGCTGAATTTCTACTCACCAGGGATAAATTTTCACTCGCCATTGGCTAGTGGCGAGTGGACATTTTGAGCCCTGCCTTTAAATCAACGGGAATTTTTAGTTCTCCCCTATAGAGCAAATGCCCCAGGACTCCACTGGGGAAGATTTACTAAGCAGTGATAAAGAGTTTTGGAGATCTTAGTGAACAGGCTCCATAGAATAACAGGGAGAGGAGATAAACTGGAGAAGTCATCTCCACTTTATTACCTCTTTATCACTGCTTATTGAATCTCCCCCAAAGCGAACTTGCCCTCTTTTGGCACCTTTAAGTGAATTGACTGAATAGTTCTTTGAAAGTATGTCCTTAGGAGTATTCCTCACATGGAATTAAAACAGAACGTGTTTATTGCATTGGGATCTTGCCTCCATCAACTGTGTTTTTGTAATGTCTGACAAATGTACTCATAAAAGTTTAATGGCAACTTTACTACTGGAATTAAATTGGTTTATAATTACATTATATGCCTTCCTAACACAATAAAACAAAACAATATTAATATGAAAGCATCATTTCATGTTATTGAATTTAATTAAAATAATCATATTTACATGTAGGTGCCTTAAGAATAAGTGGCTCTTAAATTGTTTAACAGGCAGTAGTATTCCATACAGCAGTCCAGTATATTTTAATTTGTATATAATTTTGATTAACTTGCATCTATATTTTTCTATATTTACTGATTCTCAATAAACTCTGCTAGTTTTTAAAGGGGAACTATGCCCATTCCTGGGAAATCTGATGTCCACAGTCCCCGTAGTAACAAGTGACAATGTTCAAATAATGTGGGCAGTACTTAATGGGAGTGGGTAGAAATGTATGTAAAATAGGTGGGGTTTGCTTAGAAGCCTAGCAGAATGGGGGGTTCCCAGGGAACTCAATAGCCCATAGAATTAACCCTCTATACTTGGATACTCAGTAATTCAGTGCAGGGCAGATTCAGTGGGTTTCCAGGTATTATACAGCCTAAGAAAAAACATACCTCCCAACATTTTAAATAGCCAAAGAGGGACACTTTTGTTTTAGGTGGTGTTTATGGGGGTGTGGCTGGTAGGTGGGGCATTCCCAATAATTTTTAGGTTATTTCAAGATCTATTTACACCTCTTTGTGTAACTGAATACATGATTTACAGCAAGACTAAAGTATTTTATTTACAAAGACTAATTTAGAAACACATATATTGAAGATTAACTACACTTTTATGTGAGTTTTATTGCTGTGGATCAATGTGATACACACTACTCATTCTTAGAAAAGAGGGACAAAAGGGTAGAAAAGAGGGACAGAGGGATTTGGATCTTAAAACGGGACTATCCCTCCTAAAGAGGGACACTTGGGAGCTATGAAAAACATACCTCCCAACGTTTCAGATGGTTAAAAAGGGACACTTTTATCTTTTATGTGTTGTTGCTGGAGGCATGAGTGTGGGTGGGTTATAATCAAGAATGTTTAGGTTATTTCATGATCTATTGACACCTCTGTGTAAATGAATAAAAGATTTACAACAATACTAAAATATTTTATTTGCACAGAATAATTTATAAACACATACACTGAAGTTTATACAGACATTAATGTGGGTTTTATTACTGTGGAGCAATGTGATACACATATATACACACCACACAGCAAAAAAAGGAGGGACACCAGGGTGGAAAGAGCGAAAGACGGATCTGGGTGTCAAAGAATGACTGTCCCTGCTAAAGAGGGACACTTGGGAGGTATGAAAAAGTCTCTCTTAATTTGTTTATCAGAAGGATTTACCTAGGTGCGTGTCCTTCGAACGATAGTCAGTTCTTTCTATTTACTGCTCTTGTTTGCATTTGATTCTCTTTCAGATATCCCGGAGCCCTACAGGAGGGCATAGATGCAGGAGGGGATGGCTGAGGAAGTGATGTGGGCTGGGGGTAAGGGAGTACCCATGGGCGGTATATGAGAGAGCTAGTAAGAAAGAGAAAACTCTCATTATCAAGAGAAATGGGTTATGGAAGCATCCCTCCCTTACTGTTGATTTGGGTTGCCATATCAGCACACCTGAGAACTTTTTATTGTTGTCTCCCTGGAGGGGAGTCCTTTGCTGCCATGGGTGGTGTGAAGATTGACGCGTATCGAGCAAAAAAGGGGCGGGGCTTAACGTGAGTGCCGGGTGGAGGGCTTAAAAGAAGGCTGGGGGAAGGCGCAACACGGGGAGAAAGAGTGGAAGTGGGTAGAGTTTCAATAGAAACTCCCCACATCTGGAGGACTCAGCCTCTGCCCCGGAGACCCGGTAAAGCAGTGTGAAAACCGGAGTCTCCGGGGCAAATCCAGAGAGCTCCCAGGTATGCTTATCAGGTGCGGTATTATCCCTGCCTTTGGGGCTGGGGTTTAAGTTTTAACACAAATAGTTGATGATGGTTCTTATAGAGATATGCCCGATCTTGTGCCATTGGGGGTGACATTCCCCATCGGAGCTGGAGGGGGGCTGGCACAATTGGGGTAATTAGTGGCTCATTTGTTAAATTTGGTTAATTGTTACACGTTTGACATGAGCCCATTGTTTCGCTGTTTGGCTATGCAAGGGTTTTTTTTTGTTTTTTTAAGGGACTTGGTTTAAGGATGTTTCACTTATTTGTATGATACTTGATTGGGAGATGTTAAACAAAGCTATTCATTAACCCTTTGAGTGTCAGAGGAGTAAGAAATATGTTTCATATCCCTCTGGGACTCAAAGGGTTAATAAACTGGCCTCTTTCCCATTTTAAGGAGTGATGTTCTTTCTTGTTATACCCTACGCCTTCTGTAAGTCTATTGCTAGCTGATTCAGTTTCAGTCTGTTTCAATCAAATAATTACTAGGCTCCCTTACAATCCATACAGCTGTATTAAAGCCTATGCTTTACTGTGAGTGGGTGTAACCTAGAGGATGACTTGAATAGAGATATATAGATAGACACTCCACACTGCTATAAACTAGAGTGCCTTCCTAGATAGGTCATTGCATTAATCAAATGATGAGTCACTGTTTCATAGGGTACGTTTCTTTTTAAAAGGCTTGCTTTAAATGTTTAGAGTGCCAGAGTGGTATCCAGTGCATTCCTCCCTTGTAGGCAAAGGGTTAAAGGGATAGTAATGTTTCACAAAAACAGCTCCAATTAATCTTTATAGTATTTGGGCCATGGAGAGTGTTATTTCTATACTGTCAGAGTTGTAGTTCAAGAGTAATTCCCGCCCCTTTTACCAAGTGTAAGCCACCTCCCCTCAGATGTGGAATCTAGTCCTGGGACCGGACAGATGACAGCAAGGGACAATCATCTTACTGTGAGAACAATGAAAACCCTGCCCCCGCGAAAGGTTTTTCCTTATGCTCACTGAAGATTGTCCCTCTCTGTGATCCATCCAGACACTCTTGCTGCTCTGAGCTGAGCAGTGTTACATCAGTAAAAGGGACAGGAGGAGGATTCTTTATCATTCAATTACTCTTGAACTACAACTCTGACAGTACTGAAATAACACTCTCCGTGGCCCAAATACTATGAAGAGTAATGGGAGCTGCTTTTATTTTGAAACATTACTGTCCTTTTAAACTGTGCTTCTTAAACTAAGTGATCCTTTAATATGTGTAACTTACAGTTAGTCAACAGTTATTTAACCCTCTGGGTCCCAGAGAGGTAGCCAATGCATTGCAATGTGTTAGTTACCTCTCTGGCACTCAAAGTGTTAATTGATTTTTTCTTTTTTTCTTTTAGTCTGTGTGAATATTTGCTGCTCTTTTACTTCTCCAGTTAAGAATATCTGGGAAGTTGCAGAGATTTTTTTGGTCACAGAATTTCTACAAGCTTTCTGGTATGTGGATATATTTAACTATTTACAAGTGACTGACTAGGAGTTATCTAAGGTAGGAATGTGGCGTAAACTAGCTACTTGTTAGCTGTCAGTTTCACCCTCTTTGATTATAACATACTAACAGAGTTGATGAGGCTGAAAAAAGACATGCGTTCCTCAAGTCCAGGACACGACACAAACACCCCTGTTGCCAAGATGATTGACCTTGGCTTATGATTGAGCTGTGTGCTTCATAAGTGCATCAAAATTAGTAACGAGATGATCAGGAATGGAATTTTTGCTCTTTTTAATTAGTTATTTTACATAACATTGTATATAAAATATACATATACATACAGTCACGCATACGCACAGTGTCACGCATAAAAGTGCTGGGAACCATGTGGCTTTGCAATGCATTCCACACCCTTCTGGAACTCAAAGGGATAATACAAGATACAGGAGATTTCCGGTGACCACATATGCCTCTAATTCAGGGATGCTTATAAAATGTTAATTCTGAAGTACTGCAAAGGCATGAGTACAACCCTGGAGTGTGTATTTTATAAGCGTTCCTGAAATAAAGGGATATCTGGACACCATAGGAAGCATTTGGTTAATCATTAGAGG
The DNA here is from genome assembly GCA_037306005.1 of Rhinophrynus dorsalis. Classification (NCBI taxonomy): domain Eukaryota; kingdom Metazoa; phylum Chordata; class Amphibia; order Anura; family Rhinophrynidae; genus Rhinophrynus; species Rhinophrynus dorsalis. Next base: position 62,052,992 of record CM074718.1, read on the forward strand.
GCAAAATGAAGAACTAGACAGAGAACTGATGGAAAATGTCGATGTCATAGTTATGGGGGATTTTAATATGATAGATGAGGGCTGGTTCTGGTTTCAAAATTGGTATTTAACCCTTTAAAGATGACAGGGGTGTGCAAAGCAAAGCTTCCCTCTGGTACTTAAGGAACTGAATTCTTAAACCATTGAGTGCCAGAGGGGTATGCAACGCATTGCGGAGCAATGCGTTGAGTACCCCTCTGATACTCAAAGGGTTAAAATGCGTATTTTAACCTCCCAAGAGTTAAAGAAGTCTCCAACACATAGCAAAGCAATGCACTGCACACTTTTTTAGTATGCAAAAGGTTAATTTTACAAATATTATGCAGCTGTTTTTCCCCAAAACTGCCCTACAGCTATCTTTATTCATTTGCCTCTGTGTAGCAGATAAGAGGAGCAATTCTGGACCAAGCCAACTTCACCAGGGGGAATCCTATATTATAATTTGCAGTTTGTCACAACCCGGTCATGCACAGTAGAGACTGCTGTGCATGCTGTAGTCATGCTTAGTAGAGACTGCTGTGTGTGCTGCAGTCGTGCTCAGTAGAGACTGCTGTGTGTGCTGCAGTCATGCTCAGTACAGACTGCTGTGTGTGCTGCAGTCGTGCTCAGTACAGACTGCTGTGTGTGCTGCAGTCATGCTCAGTAGAGACTGCTGTGTGTGCTGCAGTCGTGCTCAGTAGAGACTGCCCGTGACGCGGCTGATACGGAGCAGGGAGCTTCGAAGTCAGACCGAAGTCCTCTCTGTGCACCTTCAGGTGCGCAGAGAAGGCTCCGGTCTGACTTCAGAGCACCCCGCTCCGTATCAGCCGCGGAGCGGGCAGTCTCTACTGTGCATGACTGCACCGCAACCGGCTGGCATTGTGGCCCATGTACACAAGCTCTTCAACTAGTAAATAATAATCCCCCCAAAACTCATTGATTTAAATATGGTTTTTAACCCCATGAAAGCAAGAGGGGTCTACCATATTTTATGAAGAAGGTGTTGGAGACTTTTTTGATTTGATAAGGTAGAATGCTACTTTTAACCCTTTGACTGGCAGAAAGCACACACATTTAGGGCCATATATTCAAAGAAGTAGAGAAATAGCTTTTGTCATTTGAAACGACTTTTCAAAGTACAGTGTCGTTGGGATCATTAATATTTTCAGAAAGTGTCGGATGTGATCAGAAATATGTAATTTGTCCTGACTGAAATTGTCGTATGGAAAGACAAAAATGTCGTAAAAAATGTCTTAACCAACGTCAAAAAATTCTTAATTAACGTCAAAAATTCTCACATTCAGAACTTCACATTCCCTCCACTTTTTTCTTAATGTACAAATTTTGTCTTTTGTAAGACTTTTTTTGTCATTAGTTACAACACTGAAGAATAGTTTAGCCATGCCCTTGCCCCGCCCCATTGCCCATCAATTCTGGAGTTATGTTGTACACAATGGACATTACTAGTTTTTTGTCGTATACTGTATAGAAAATATGTAGTTCATGCATACAATTACTTATTTTTGGCTTTCATACAACATTTTTTTTCGCTATCCCTTTGAACATACGGCCCTTAGTGTAGGAAAGTGTAAAGTTATGCATTTGGGAAGAACAATCTTAATGCTACTTATGAACTTAATTGTATCATACTAGGAGACTTGTTACTTGAGAAAGATATGGGAGTCCTTGTAAACTTGGAAATAGTGATCGGCATCAAACAGCAATAGCAAAAAAAAAAATCCTGTCTTGCATTAAAATGGGCTATTGAAGCAAGAGTTGTTAACATTATTTTGTCACTGTACAAATCATTGGAAGACTTCACCTTGAATATGCAGTGCAGTTTTGGGCACCAGTTCTGAAAATGGATATTCTAAAACTTGAAAGAGTACAACAAAAAGCCACAACATTAATTAAGGGAATGGGGTATTTGAAGTATGAAGGTCATCTAGCCAAACTTGCTTTATTTACTCTAGAGTAGGGCTGTCCAGAGTTCAGTCCTCAAGGGCCAACAACAGGCCAGGTTTTCAGGATTTCCCTGATTAATCACAGGTGAGCCAATCAAAATGAATCAGCCATTGTTTAACTCATCTGGGCTTATTCAGGGAAATCCTTAAATCCTGGCCTGTTTCAACTTCAACAAAAGAGTGGGTACTTTACAGTAAGGTTTGTTAAATTGTGGAATTCTTTGCCACAAGGATGTGGTAATTGTAGATACAATAGATTCATTTAAGAGAAGATTAGATAGATTTCTAGAAGGGAAAATACTGGGTTTTACATTAGAAGGTAAAACAAGAGCTTCTATTAAACAAGACTAACTCCCATCTTTGAGCTGAGAAGGATTATATAATTCACATTTACTTGGTATTACTGGGGCAAAGGTTGAACTTGATGGACTTGTCTTTTTTTCATCTAATTTACTATGTAAATCAGGGCTGTTCAAGTTCAGTCCTCAAGGGCCACCAACAGGCCAGGATGTAGGGATTTCCCTTTTAGAGCACAGGTGAGTCAGCCAAAGTGACTGAGACACTGATTAAATCACATGTGCTTAATCAGGGAAATCCTTAAATCCTGGCTTGGTGGTGGCCCTTGAGGATTGAATTTGGACAGCCCTGATGTAAATCAAAGTGAATGCTGGTTCCCAGCTGTAATGTGATTAATTTGCTATAGAACAGCACCAGTTTCCCTTCCTACATCAGCCTCTCTAACACGTTTTACAATACAACATACCTTTCTTTAAACCCTTATTGTAACAATGCGTAAAATCCCTCTCTGGCACACAAACTGTTAATGCACATGACATAGGCACACCACAGGTTTTAATTGTTTCACCATATTAGCTCTCCCCAGTGGATTAATATTCATTCTGATTAATCTTTGGATTGTCTCCTGAGAAGATTAAGACAAACTAATTATATTCTGTGATCTAAAATCCCACAAAGGACTCCCACTCACTCCACACATAGCTGTTTGTTAATTCTATTGTTTAACCTTTGCTACCCTATGTTTTACTTCTCTGCCAGCACTAGATGTCATTATGAATTATAGTATTCAATACACATCAGACACCTTTTCATTAACAGCATGCATTTCCTTCTAGTTACAAATTACCATTTTAAATCCATTTACTGATGATTTACATAATAAATTCAATTTGAATATGTTTTAGTCTCAATTCATCAAAGTCATTTTAGCCTGTAAAAGATCTTAGAAAAGATAAAGAACCGTGGGGTAAGCCAACTGCACCGATAAGGGAAGGGGGATAAAAATAACCATTGATTTAAATGCAACTGGCGTTACTGTGGAGCTAACCAACTGCGCCATAGGAAGGGAAACTGATTAAAATGCAGCTGGAATAATTGTGGAGTAAACCACAGTCTATGCAGGTAGGGAAGGGGGAGGGGCTTAAAATCCCCATTGAGTTAAAATGCAACTACAGCAATTCTGACCCAAACCAACAGGAGTGGGTTGGGAGCGAGAAAAATTCCTCAGATTCCCATTGTTTTAATTGGCTATTTTTAAAAATATATTTTAGTTAGGTGATTCAAATCAATTTAAGCAGTTGCAACAATTCTTCAGTCGAACTTCATTAACTCCTCATTAATATTTGTTATTAACAATGTTATTTCATCCTCCTAATATTTTTTTTCTGTAAAGATATCATCTACAATACTACGTATATGTTAATAACAAATGAAAAGTCAATCATGGAACATAACAAATGGGGAAACGCCAGAAGAGCACCGGAGTAAAATGAAGCGAGCAGCAAAACCATATGCAAGGTATCTGACATGCAGTAAACTATATATTCCAGCAAAGGGAGGGAGTATCACCACAAGCTTAAAGTGGAACTAGCACGCTAGGTAAAGTCACCCTGCAATAATTAGGCAGGTGGCGACTAGCTTAATAATAGTTATATTACCTCTCAGAACAACACGATTCTACAGAAATCCTTAATCTTCCAAGACCAAAAGCTGGGCATCATCACAGACATCTTGTCTACACGATTCTGCAGAAATCCTTAATCTTCCAAGACCGAAAGCCAGGCATCAGCACAGACATCTTGTCTACACGCCTGCGCTGTCATTCCCAGTCTCCAATAAGATGCATTGCACTGTGCAGAAAGGCACTGGAAACTACTGATGGTGTAGGCGCGCAGACTGCACTAACCTGGTCTTCAGTCTCGGAATATTAAGGATTTGTGTAGTATCATGTCGTTGTGAGAGGTAATATGATTATTATTAAGCTAGTTGCCACCTGCCTAATTATTGCAGGGAGATTTTAACCATGGTGAAAGTTCCGCTTTAAATGCAGATAAGTGTAAGATAGAATAGATAAAGAAAGAATGAGAACGGAGAGAAGAGGGTGGGGAGAGACCACCATGTGGAAGAGGAGAGGCCCTGCTCTAAGCAGGTATAAGGTCAGCATTGTCAGAGACTTTTTCCTGGTGGAGAGCAGAGACTTAATTTAAAAAAGCAGAATTGTTTAAAAGTCTGTTTAAAATGTGTTTAAATTAGCTCATTCTTCTAGACAAAGGGGGGCCTCTTTGCTTCAATATGAGGGCAAAATAGTTGAGTGAGTTTTGGGGTTATTAATGACGTTGTAGCAGACAATAAGGTATAAAAGAAGGTTCATTATCCAATGAGAAAATCTCAAAGTCTGGGAAGAAGATATATTCCCATATGGGAAAGTCTACTAGGGTGACAGATTTATATCAAATGGGATAACCTTTGACATATCACTGATGACACAAGCCAGAACCAAGTGTCATTTTAGGTGCGAAGTTTAACGTGGCGTAAGAGCTCCATCTCCAGGGTATATAGCGTTATTACTAGTGTTTATCAAATTGTCCTAGGGAAATTAGGAATTAAGAGTCTCCAATCAGATAATACCGATGATGTTACTGCATAATGAGATGGATCTTTATCCAATCAGAAGACATTCTGATAAGAGTAATTTTATCTTATAAAATAGTAAGGCCTAAGGTAGTTCTCTCTTGGTTTTATGATTCTGCTTCATCAAAGTATTCATGGCTGGCTGCTAAAGAGATCCTGAGAAACACTCATTGACTGGTAACTATATCTTTCCTTATTTTAACTCTGAAAAATTTCAGAATCAAATAATTATTTCTTCTAGATTTGAAGAAACAAAAGTTTAATAAGCCATATTGGCTGTAGTGATTCTGAAATTAAGCAAAATTAATCTGTAAATTGTCATATTTTGCCAGATAAGTTAAAGGCTGGGTCTGCATTTGTGGGAGGGGCTGCAAGTCCTTAAATAGCAGGCCGCAGCCTCTCCCACGGAGCGCATCGTCAGTTGTGCGCCCCTATTGAAGCTCGTCTCCAGTGAGCACGTCAGTAAGTTCGTCACTTCCGGTTCCACGATCAGTTGAGGTAAGGGCTACTATTCCGAAAGTTAGATCGAGACTCGCTCTATAAAAAGGTCTACTCTCATAGACAGCTCTCTAACTCGGTGGCATATCAAAGTCAGCGCTGCATACCGGAGCAATCGAGTTCCTCAAAGGACATAGGTTCGTGATACGCAAGGTAAGAAGCTTCAATTCTTTTGCCATCAATACCACACGCCACTCGAGTATGAACGCCACACAGCTCCCATATGTACCGGATCCATAACAAGATATAGTATGTAGGTACATTTGGCAGCTCATACCAGAGCCTCAATATCATACAACTCCCCTTCATGCCACATCTCCCATCAGCCTCAGTACCTACGTAGGTAGCACTCCACGCACACTTGATAGCTGTAATCTAGAAACAGCACGATTAATAAGTATAGAACAACCTACACATATAGTCTATTACTTGCTGACACTGAGACACAATATCCCAGTGCTACAGCATACGTTATGGCATATGGGTTATTATCAAGGGAAATACATGAGTCATTCTACGGGTTGTACCACACGGATAAGGCAATATGTGGGGAGTTATTATATTTAGAATGGCTTGGCTACTTATCACATATTTATAACCTATAGTAGGGTCACACTACATGCACGTTCAATCATTTTCAAGGGCTGTGGTCAGTAAATTGAGTGATCACCTTGAGTATGAGGGTTTCACTATGCTCTTGACTGTGGTATATATGTATTTACATGCCCGCCTTCCTCTAGGTTATTCTGTTTCAGATAACACCTGGACCACATTCTGGCCCTACTATCCCAGCATTCAACATATCTACAAGTAAGTCTATCTAAGGTTACTGCTTTATATTGTTATATTTGCTATCAGACGTATTCACTGGCGCATATACTTATTCTTGATAATTTCATGCGTTCCCACCAGATCATTCTATTATACTCCAGTCTTCTAATCCTGGCTTACCACCTAGCTGCTCCTTCCTAGTAAGTCTTACACATACCAATCAGTACACATGTTATCATTTATGCAGCCCAATCTACTCCTTATAATCAACTTCTTTATTCAGCAGCTCATAGACCTACTAGTCTTCCATCACTTAAAGGGATATTAATGCTGATTGCAGGGGAAGTCTGTTGTACAACAGGCTTGCGGCTCTGCAGCTGAGCCGAGATCGCATTAGTAAAAAATAATTATTTCACTGAAACGTTCTTCTACATGTGCTTGGTTTGCAAGCACACGTAGAAGACCATTTCAGAGAAATAATTTTTTTTACTAACGCAATCTCGGCTCTGCTGCAGAGCAGCCTGATGAAAATAAAACCGGATATCCCTGTAGTCAGTACAACACTGACTTCAGGGAAGGAGGAGGGAGGGGGGAACTTTGCTAAAGGTTATCTCTCAAACCATACAGGTTTGAGAGATGACACTGGGGGCAATTGAATTCTTCTTGAAATAGCTACACTATGGGGATTAGTAATATCAAAGTATTACTATCCCTTTAATAACTCAAGGTATAGTCTCTCCTGCTGTGCCAGTAGTATTTAAACTTATATATTTCAAGCTACCATTCTACATCTATAGTCTCTCGCTCTGCTATTTTACCCCTTTAGTACATCGACAGTCTAAGAATAAGGTAAGAAGATAATCTATTTCACTATACCACAAGCACGTCTTGTTCAGGGAAGAAGTTCAGTTTCTCACGAACTTCAATCCTACTTATCACAAGGCAGAATCAGTCGACGAATTTACCCAATCAGACCAATCACCCTACTCAGAAGGGTACCACAGGCAGTTTGGGCTCAGTCCCCACTGAATAACTCTACCTCAGTCAGTACTTTTAATGATCAATTTACACACCATCCCAACCTCAAACTGCTAGATGAACCAGCCACTACCCAAAGCTACAGGCTGACAATCATCAAATCAGTCCAGAGACGGGCACGAAACGATCATTAAATCACTATCTTCCAACCCTAGCCCTCACGTTACCCACTCAACTGTAGCCTTACCTCTTCGCAGAGGCTGAAGGTTCCCCAACTGTACCCTTACCACTTCACAGATGCCGAAGGCTCCCCAGCAAGTAGCCTTACCTCTTCGCAGAGGCCGAAGGTTCCCCAGCCAGCAGCCTTACCTCTTCTCAGAGGCCGAAGGTTCCCCAGCCAGTATCCTTACCTCTTCGCAGAGGCTGAAGGTTCCCCAGCCAGTAGCCTTACCTCTCGCAGAGGCCGAAGGTTCCCCAGCTAGTAGCCTTACCTCTTCGTAGAGGCCGAAGGTCCCCAGCCAGAAGACTTACCTCTTCGCAGAGGCCGAAGGTTCCCCAGCCAGTCGCCTTACCTCTTCGCAGAGGCCGAAGGTTCCCCAGCCAGTCGCCTTACCTCTTCACAGAGGCTGAAGGTTCCCCAGGCAGTCGCCTTACCTACCTCTGTGCAGGGGATGAAGGTTCCCCAGCTAGTCATCTTTCCTCAATACGGAGGCTGAAGGTTCCCCAGCTAGTCTCCTTACCTCATTAAGGAGGCTGAAGGTTCCCCAACAGTAGCCTTACCTCCTCCCGAGGTCAAGGTTCTCCAGACCCTAGGTGCTCTCTCTTATACTAGTAGAGACCTTCAGTCAGGAATTACAAGACTTTAGGCAATTAGTAGGAATAAGTGAACATTCCTTATAACTAAACCAATCACGATCCAAATCTCCCCTCTACTTTCTTGTTTTCCAGTTTATCATGGAGAACCCTGACAATCAAACACTGTCTGAAACTGAAGCACCCCAAGTGGCTATTCCTCACCCAAACCCCAGAAGTCCCTCACTTCGTGGATGGACAGTTGGAAAATTAATGGCTGGACTCCACTAGAGTCCACATTCACTACCCAGCCTCCGCCAGGAAAGCCAAACAGTGGTTAAGCTCATCCTCCTAGTTTCAAGATCTTCCTATATGTACTATAAGGTGACCGCATATCCCTTTAAATCTGGGATGCTTCTGAAATCTTCATCCCGCAGGAATCAGTGCAATCCTGTAATAAGTGTTTTTATGAGTGTCCCTTATTCAAAGGAAAATGCACTCCCCTTAAAGGGATAGTAATGTTTCACAAAAACAGCAGCTTCAATTAATCTTCATAGTGTTTAGGCCATGAAGAGTGTTATTTCAATACTGTCAGAGTTGTAGTTTATGAGTAGCTGAATGATATAGTATCCCCCCCCGTCCTTTTTACCTAGTGTAAGCCACCTCCCCTCAGATGTAGAATCTGGTCTCTTGACCGGACAGATCACAGCAAGGGACAATCTTCTTACTGTGAGCATAAGGAAAACCCTTCCGTTCTTGAAAGGTTATTCCTTATGCTCACTGAAGATTATCCATCTCTGCGATCCATCTGGACAGTCTTGCTGCTCTGAGCTGAGCAGTGTTACATCAGTAAAAGGGATGGGAGGGGGATACTTTATCATTTAATTACTCTTTAACTACAACTCTGACAGTATTGACATATCACTCTCCATGGCCCAAATACTATGAAGACTAATTGAAGCAGCTTTTATTGTGAAAAATTACTATCCCTTTAATGTACTATATTAAGTGGAGCTTTTATCCCCCTTGAATGCTACATCAGTCTCCAATACATTATGAAGAAATGCATTCAGTAGCTCTCTAGCATTTCAGGGATGAAAATTATAATTTATAACAATGGGTATTTTAATTAATCTCTATGGTGTCTGGTCACAGGAAAGTGAATCAGATTAATTTAATCTCTGATTAACTTGTGCTCAATCAGGGGAATCCTGAGGTCCATGCCTGTAGATGCAGGATGAGAACCAATGCCCTAGAGGTACATTATCACAATCCTGTATTACTAGGATCCCTGTAAAATGAATGAAGCCAGGAAAGACATACGTAACCAGCAGGGCTGTATGTTCCAACCCAAACTGCAGGAAATATGGACCAAAGCGACTATATCAAAGGGGAGGAATAAAGTGTATCATGGTTCCCATTGATGTAAATGAGGCGATTATCCCCTTGAATGCTGGAGAAGTTTTCAACACTTTGTGAAGCAATTGTGTAGGACATCACTTTAGCCTTCAAGGGGATAAAAGTCCCATTTGTATTTCTCCCTTGTGGTGCAGATGGTTTTCTCCTGTTTTATTTTTAAAAAGTATAGACCTATGAGCAGGAAGGAAAAACAGGAGCAATTGTGGACCAAACTAGCCTCATTATTGGGGACAAATAAAAATGCCACACAGTTCCATTAATTTAAATGGGGCTTTTAACCCTTGAATGCTAGAGGTCTCTAATGCATTTGCTTCTCCCCATTTAACACTTTGAGTGCCAAAGGGGTGCCCAATCCATTGGTCACCCCTCTGGCACTGAAAGGTTTAATTTATTGGGGATCCCTTCCCCCTCATGGTCCAGATGGTTTTCTACAGAACTGCTCTAAAGCTCTCGGAATTCCATCAGTTGAGTGTCAGGGGTTTACCAATGTATTGCTTACCCCTCTGGCAATCAAAGAGTTAAAGGCAAACCTGTCCTAGAGATCTGTGATTATTGAACAAATAAAAATGACAGACTGCAAATTCAATTTAGTTTTCAAATGTTTCTGCTTAGCTAGTTCAGCGTCTCCTCGCTCATGCTTTCATTAATTAAGCTTAACAAGAACATGATAATTTGTAGTGATGACTTATTTAGACATGATTAATAATGAATCATTTTTTTCTGAAGTGAAATGCCTGAATGTACTGACTTGTCTTTGAGAAAATCTTTCTAAAGTTAGTGCCCCTTACATGTTCAAAGCAAACTGTACACAACCCCCCCCAACACACACTAAATAAACTGATCTATAACAGTGACACAACTGAGAGTTCCAATGATTGTTTAAAATACAATAATCAATATGCTATATTAACTATGTTATTTTTATAGCTATCTGTGCATAAATGTATGAACTACAGTAATGACAATTTCTCATATGGAATCAATGACTGATTCCACTAAAATTCAATATAACACAGAAACAGGGTGAAAAAAAAGACGTATCCATCAAGTCCAGCCCATGCCAAAAACACCCTTGTTGATCCAGAGGAAGGCAAAAAAAACCCTGAAGCCATTTCCAATTTAGCCCCAAGTGGATAAAAAAATTCCTTCCTGACTCCAAATGGCAGTCAGATCCCTGGATCAACAACCTATCTGCATTGAAGCCATCTGTCATAATATTCAGTATTACTGTGCTAGATAGGCATCCATTGTTTTTTTTGTTTTTTGTTTTTTCTTAAAGACTCAGGATTATAATTTGGGATGAGATTTGTGTTGAAGGCACATCGCTAATATGCACTAACATGTCTTAGCCATCATATCCCCTTCTGCCATCCACCAATTGCCATTAATCTGCCATGCCTTTGACAGGTTTACAGTTTTGCACTTAACACATCAGCAATGGCTGATTAATGCAGTTTAAAGGGATAGTAATACTTAAAATGTAAAAAAAATATGTTGTAGGGTTTATCCCCCTGAGTAAAACAAGAGTACTCCCACTGCTGAAAGGTGTTTCATTCAAAAGTTATTAATTTTCAAAGTTGAATTTTTTAGGTGCAATATCACAGTGGCCTGAAATTGTACAGTGGCGCTGTTGCTACACGATCCTATGTACAACTCTGGTCAATTGACCATAAATCTCCATAGGATGGTGTAGCAACAGCGCCACTGTAAAATTTCAGGCCACTGTGATATTGCACCTAAAAAATTCAACTTTGAAAATTAATAACTTTTGAATGAAACACCTTTCAGCAGTGGGAGTACTCTTGTTTTACTCAGGGGGATAAACCCTACAATAAATATTTTTTTACATTTTAAGTATTACTATCCCTTTAATGTGCCATTGTCACGTTCATGTCTGTGTGTGTGTGTGGGTGTGTTTATATGTTAATGTGGCTGTTTGCCACATGTATTAAACTTCGATAGCAGCCTCTACTGTCAGAGTTCACAGTACAAAACATTTACTACCTGAGGTTGGCGATGTTGTGATCTCCCTGTGGTTCTCTATGGAGCCAGATGACAGTTTGCTGTCTCTTTTGAAGTGCAGAGACAGCATGTGCCCTCCCTTAACCCTTTCAGTGCCATATGAATTGAACACCCCGTGGCAATGAAAGGCTTAAAAAAAACTCCCTATAGGCAGGAAGAAAGCGTGATATAGTGCATGTACCCTGCCTCGCCCACATTCTGAAGATGTTTATGGCTAGATTTCTTTCAGAATGCAAAACTCTCAGACAGAGATGATGAATATAGCCCACAAAAGATGTTCTTACAATGTTCCTGCCCCATCACCAGCTGAAAATAGAGTTCTTTATCAGGTGGGATTCAACACTGTACATGTCAGAGTGTTTAAAAGAGCAGAATAAAGTCATTAATGAAAAACAATGCAAAAATGGAAGACTCTGGAGTGAGCATTTGTCACCTGGGCAATGTCACATGTGTATGGTTGTGTAGGGGCAGGATGTAGTGAGAGTCTCCCACTGATTATACATACAGCCAAAAAAAATTGAGGAGCATAGTTGATGATCTTACAATAATGACAACACAGACCCGCTAGTGAAGAACATTTTAGCATGTTTTTAGCAGGATCCTCACATAGTATCCTTTAAAAGAAGTGAGGAATACATTCTTGCTACTTTGCTGGACCCCCACTTTAAACATAAAACTTCTGCCAAAGAGTGATCAGCTTGTTACAAGGAGTGGAGGTCAGCCACATCTCTCAGAGATCTACTGAAGGGTTGCATTGTGGAGAATTAGAGAGGAAAAGTTCGGGCCAAAACATTGGTAGAAAACATACTGAAAAAGAAGTCAGAAAAGGGGTTATACCAGCAGAAGCAACATCATCAAGAACATCCCATTCACAACATATTTCTGAACATGCCATAATCATCATAGAAAGCAATTCATGTGTTTCAGGGGCCACAATCTAACATTTATGGTGGTGGTGGGACATCTTAGAGTATGGGTTTGGTAACTGATACACATGAACACCAAGTAGCTCATAGGGGTGTTCCCACTGCATGTGAGATGGCTACAGCATACTTGCATGATGGCTATGTTCTAGGCAGAAATGATTATCCCATTGACTACTGGCAAACAAAAAAAGCGTATGGCCAGCACTGACATGCACTGCTATGAAAACCCTTGCTCGCCAGCAAGTGTAAAGTTTGTCCTCAGACTTGCCAAAACAAGCCCTCAAAAATGTATCCCTTACAGGTCTATTGCCAGCAGAGCTAGATGCTAGTGGCAAATGCCATTGTGGCATTCTGGCATTTTCTACTGCTGAAATTGCTTCCACTGAGTCACCTAGGCAGTAGAGGGATTAGGCAGCTGCATGGAACTGGGATCATCAGCACTAATATAAGACAGGAGGTGGTACAAAGATGTTCCTACTTGCCACTTGCCCTACTGTTGCTGAGGCAGCAGCAACACCACAGTGAGCCATCAGACCAATTCAGATGCATCTACAGATAAGAAGTTGGCCAATTATGCTTCTCCTCCTGCACCTCTTCTAAAATCATGGGTGTAGTTCGATACTATTTTTCTCGCTCAGGAAGGAACTGTGCTTTCATTAGCAGATGCAATGTGAACAGTGTGCACAAGGAAACATTGAAAAGTAGGGGAAGGACAGGGAAGTATCACAATAATTGACACATCTGCTTTCATATTAAGCAACAGGCACAACTGTAACCAAACACCTTGATGCTTAAATCAGAAATGTAAAATCCCCAATAAACCAAGTACTTCTGTCTCTATGGCCTTTGCCCACTTTATCATTATTCATGATGTCAAGATAGAAAAAATAAAAACAATGAATCAATAAATCTTCACTGCTACCAGCCTAGCATTTTAAGCTGTATGGAATGTCTACAGATGCTACCTGATTCCCTGCATTCAGTGCTCTCTACCACATTGCCGTTTGTGGTCAGTGCAACATAATGTGCAATGGGTAGACACAAACTGCCAGATCCTCACACCTGCAAATTCACTATCAGTTGGCGTGGAAGGTAACTGAGGCAAAGGTGATACACCAGAAGAGGAGAAGTGGATGATTAGGGTGTCAGGGAGGGGACAATGGATACATATTCCCACACACTCAGACATTAGCACAAGAAGACAATGTCACAGGTTTTACACTCGTCATCAAACTTATTTATGAGGACAGATGTTTCCTCTCCTTTTTTTCTTTTCACTACCTTATCACTGATGACTGCACTGTGCCTGCCCCAAGGGAAAAATATTCCCACACCCATGATATCACTGAGGAGAGAGGTGGAGAAGAACACCCTTCTTCTTCTTCTCCAGAATCAACTTCACTGGCTGGTGCAGGTGATGCTGCTGCTGCCTTAACATCCACTCTAGAGCAAGGACCAGGATTATTGGTGGAAAGTGGAGCTTTTCCTAGTCCCATATTACTTCTTGAGTAAGGCTGGAGGCAATCATGGGCAGTACTGCCCTTTTTATTATAGTTCCCCACATCCGGAGAAGTCAGAGATGCTCAACTAGGCTCATGAATTTGCAAGGGTATGCAAAGAGCTCACTAGGACTGTGTCCTGTGCCCAGGGTGCAATATCTTTTAGCTTGTGCCATACACAGAGAAGAAATATTCTGAAGCATATCATACCTAGAGGGATCAGCTGCACCTCACCAATGAGACATAATAAGGCCAAAACATACGTCTGGAGTTAGCTGCTTCCCTTGTTCAGAGAAGAATTGTCTGGCATTTCGTGGATGGACTGTCATTTTGGCAGAACATGTATGATATGTTTCAGAATATTTATTCTCTGTGTATGGCACTTGTGAGCTAAAAGAGATTGCACCCTGGGCGCAGGACACAGTCCTAGTGAGCTCTTTGCATACCCTTGCAAGCACATGAGCCTAGTTGAGCATCTCTGACTTCTCCTCTGTATAGTTCCAAAGGGTGTTGGGGGGAATAATGTATGGAGAGCAGCAAGGAATAAGGGGGTTCTTCAAGTTACCAAACTAGGCAAAAACCTAAAGCACAAGCTGAGACAGAAAAACAAACCTATATTATACTACTGTGTTAACACATTTTCAAAAAAATGTGGATTTTGTTGCACAGTTTGTCCAAAGTATGTTTAAGCTTGTTTACCCCTCCAAGATAAACCATTTTAAGTGAGTCCTATCTAATTTCTAATGCATATCACCTTCCCTACCTAAGTTTAAAATTGTCCCTGAAGAACTCTTGTAAGGAATCAAGCAGGAGTTAAAACACCTAGCTAAAAACATAGAAAAACAAAGTATCTAATATATTCATGATAAGAATAACCCTCTTTCAAACAGGATTAGCTTACAGTGAGTGGGTGGAGACCCAAGTGGACCAGAGCTCCATTAGACCCCTTTTATACGTCTTTCCCACACACCACTACAAGCTACATGGGGCCTGTATGTTTCCTTGATTACAAATAACAATTGTGCATATTTAGGCTCTAAATGCATGTCATTCTATATAATTTATAATGTTGAAATTAAAAGAAATATGGTGAAAAAGCAGCTAGAATGAGAAAACATATGTAAAACCAAGAAAAATAAGAAACTCTTATCGCTAGCACACAATGACATATATATAATATATAAATTCAAAATAAGAACCCAAATGAATATGCTATGGAGAGCAGGAAGGAACAAGGGGGTTCTCCATGAACCCAAACTAGGCAAAAACCTAAGGTCAACTTATTTATGACATGAGCATTAGAGGACAATATAAATATATAAATCTGTTTGAATTGTAAAAACAAGCATGGGTGATAGCAGGTTAGACAATCTCACGCAGTGCACATCTTGTCACATGTTTGAACACTTGGAGCAGTTGTTCCAGGGGTCATACCACTGTGCCAAGTGTGAGAATATTTTCTTTTTAGAGTCTAAGATATTGGGTTTGGAAAGAAATATTGCAACATTGCGTGACATTGGAAACCTGGAAAGGAGTTTATAACTCACTGAGCAGGTGGTATGTGGGGTTAGTGGTGATGAGGGTGGAGTTGTAGATGAGGAGCAACAGGTAGGCAGCTGGGTAACAGTAAGAAGGGGAGGTAGTGGGCAGAGGAAGAGGAAGGCCAGTTCTGAGTTGACTCAGTCCAACAGATTTGCAAGATTGTATGAAGATGTTGATGAGGATAATTCAGAACTGGCAATACTGGAAAGTACTAATTCCTCTAGCAGCCAGAGGAACAGTCCACCTTTCAGGCTAAATGGGATGCAGAGTAGGCAGAAACCAAGGCAGGTGGTGGTAATAGGGGACTCTATTATTAGGAGGGTAGATAGGGTAATCTGCCGCCAGGAACGTGAATGCCGAACAGTATGCTGTCTCCCGGTTGCTCGGGTTCGGCATATTGCAGACAGGGCTGACAGACTGTCCGGTCCTTTTGGGTTCAGGTACAGCAAGGGCAAAAGAGGCAGGCTGACCGTAGGCGGTGTGGCTGTCTTCCCGTAATCTCAACCTCCAGGTTCCCTGTAAAAAGCCCCTCATTTCATTGGTCCCTTCCGCGTTCTGTGGAGAATTAACCCTGGCTTATGCTCTCGACCTGCTGACTTCGATGTGCATACACAATGTATTTCATGTATCTTTGCTCAAACCTTTGCAATCGGTACACCTCAGCTACTGTCCAGCCTGCACTGGTCAGGGTTGGCAATCATGAGGAATATGTGGTACAGAACATACTGGACTCTCAGATGGTCAGGGAGCAATTACAGTATCTGGTAGACTGGAAGGGCTACGGCCCGGAGGAACGCTCTTGGGTTCCATCTCGTAATGTGCACGTCTGTTGTGTCGCACGGTCAGCCATGTCCTTTCCCTATGCGGCATCTCTGCTTCAGATGACGTAGGTTCTCACACGTCTCCTGGGTCCACTGCACCATGTTCGGGCTAGTGTTTGCTAGAAGATGCTAGTGCTCTTTATACCCTTGACTATTAGGACTCCTCCCTTCTACTTCCTGGCAGCAGTTAAAAGGGCTGTGGAGACTCAGGTCGGTCGCCCTTAAAGGAGCAGTAAACTTTTTTTTATGAAAAAATATATATTGCAGGGATTTTCATATTGAGTAAAATAAGGGTACTCCCACTGCCAAGAGATTTACATTTCCAGAGTTATTACAGTTTAAACCCATGTTTTTTTTATATTAGCAGTGCCCTCTAGCGGTCAAATTCTAATTATATTTCCTGTTAGATTCTAATGGAGAGGAAAGTCAGAAAAGTCAGAGACATACAGTTCTCCATAGAATGTGATAGAAACTGCCTGTCACTTCTTGTCAGTTAGAACTATAAGGAAGTAAACCACAGTAAATTCACTTCCTGGTTATTTGAACTGCTATAATTTTTGAATAAAACATCTGACAGTGATGGGAGTTACCTTGTTTTATTCAGCAGGAAATGTTCTGTAAAATATGTGTTTTCATAAAAAAAGTTTACTGCTCGTATTTCTTATCAGAGTCACTGGCTTCTTCAGTTACCCTCTGTACCTTTTATCTATTGTACTGATATTACACATCTGCATAATAAAGGTGGTTTTACATTATACATACTGACTCCTGGTTTATTTCTGGGTAACCGAGACATACACATTGATATATAGTTACATATTGTTTTTATATTTAAAGAAGCAGTTATGTTTAAGGATTTTAGACTGGGAGGTCTGATTTTTTGGGGGGGCAAGTTATTCCAGACTTTCTGAGTTCTGAAGGAGAAGGCAGATCAACTGGCTTCTTTCTTGTAGTGTGGAATACTCAGAGCCAAATAGCCACAAAAAACAGGCGACAGCATTTTTTCAAGCACTGTAATTGATTTAAAGATCAGCGCTATGAAAAAATGCTGTAAAAAAAAAACCTACCGGCCACTAAATTTAGATGTGTTTTGGCCCATTAAAAATAAAAAAAACGCTGCAAGTTTCCATTTAATGGACTGCGTTATCTTTTAAGGGGCTGGATTCTATTACAGGTGCTAATTTTATCTCTGCTTTTATCTCTGATTTTCCCCATAGACTTCAACAGGAAAAAGTTTGACAAAACAGGTGTTAACATTTAGCACCTGCAATAGAATGTAGCCCAGGATCCTATAAGGGATTCACTTTAGCACATAAATTTTAAGACCCAGTTTTTTTTTTTACTAAAGTCCCTTACCGGATCTTTAGTCAGCCGATGCAGTTTTTAAAAGGCAAAAAAGTCCCCAGTGGATGTATTGATATGGGGCCCTAAGCCCCGTATCAATACATCCAATGGTACTAAAATGTGTCTAAAGTTAGTAGAATTAAACCTATGAGTAGCAGTGGGGTATAATTATAATTATATTATAATTATACTTGGGGTTAACCCAACTAAGTAACAAAGCAACATCCCATTACAGGTAACACTTACCGTTAATCCTGATGTCCAGCGGAGTCCTCTGGTCATCAACTGTCCATCTTCTTTCTTCTCTTCTTTCTTGTATCTTCTATCTTCCCTTCATTCTTCTTTCTTGTATCTGTAAAAAAAAGAAAAAAATAAATACAATGCTGAAGTACACTAATGCATAGTTTAACCCCTTGAGTGCCAGGGGGGTACACAACACATTTTAAAGCAATGCAATGCGTACCTCTCTGGGGCTCAAAAGGGTTAAAGCATGTATTACTGTCCGGTTCCATAAATATAAATATTCTTCCAGTTATTCAACAATGTCCAAGTTGTTCCAAATAATATATCCAGAAATGCCATAATAACATAAGTCTTAGCTTTTATAAAATACTTAGCTCACTGGTATGTTGTCTGGCTCAGTTGCTGTGTGTGGCCGTAGAGGTGACGGCAGTGGAGACAGTACTATGCTGCACAGCCCCCCCCGTCTTCTCCCTCATGGACCGGTGCCCATTACACAGTGAGGGAATTTGAACAGAGACTGCCTTTTATAAAGCACAGCTGCTCAAAGCTGATTGGCTGGGATGTGTGTGAGGGAATTGGAACTGAGACTGCCCATATACAAAGGCAGTCTCTGTTCAGATTCCCTCAGTGTGTAACGGTGATCCATGGTGAGGGAGAAGGGGGGGTGCTGTGCTCCATTGTACTGTCTCCGCTGCCTCTGCCTCCATGGCCGCACACAGTGTCGGTGACAGACAACACATCACTAAGCTAAGTACTTTATTAAAGCTAAGAATTATTTTATTATGGCATTTCTGGATATATTAGTTGGAACAACTTGGACATCACTGAATAACTGGAAGCATATTCATATTTTTGAAACCAGGCAGTAATACATGCATTAACCCTTTTGAGCCCCAAAAAAGGGGCCCTCTCTGCAAGGTGTTGCGTACCCCTCTGGTGCTCAAGGGGTTAAACTATGTGTTATTGTGCCAGATATTTCAGCATCGTATTTGTACTTTTCTTTTTTATTTACAGATACAAGAAAGAAGAATGAAGAGAAGACAGAAGATATAAGAAAGAAGTGGATGACAGGTAAGTGTAACACATATAAGTTAACGATTGGTGCTTGGCAGTACTTCAGGCACTGATAGTTAACTTTTTACTGTGAAGTTCCCAATATCACTGTTATTTAGCAGCGTTTTGAGAACTTAAGGCACAAAACGGACATTTAGCCACAAGACCATTTCTGTGGCCTAATGTCCATTGTGTTTTAGCTGGTAGGGCCTTTATAGGGATAGTAATACTTAAATTTTACTATCCCTCATCTTGCAGCCCTTAAAAGTTAGACGAGCCCAGCGGCATCTCTCAGACTGAATTCACTAGTATCATTGGACCAGGCTGTAGGTGCCAGATACTGTTCCATGCATGTTTCTACTTCAGAATTATCGGAGCCGCTTTATGCTACAGCTTTAGTAAAGAAGCCATAAAATATATGAAATAGGTTTATATTTTCTGACATGCTATTTTCCTTATTTATATAATGGGTAGTACTATAATCTACAGTATATTTATGTGCGGATCTCAGAGGTCATAGAAACATATTTTGATGCCACATAAAAACTAGGGCTGGATTCTGTTACAGGTGCTAATTTTATCACTGCTTTTATCTCCAATTTTCCCCATAGACTTCAATAGGAAAATGTTTGATAAAACAGGTATTAACATTTAGCACCTGCAATAGAATCCAGCCCCTAATCGGCCGATCTAGGGCTGGATTCTATTGCAGGTGGTAAATGTTAACACCTGTTTTATCAAAAAGTGTCCTATTGAAATCTAAGGGGAAAACGAGATAAAAGCAGTGATAGAAATAGCACCTGTAATCCAGCCCCAGGTCTGCCCACTTTCATAGATAAAATACATAATCTTACATAGTTTTCAGAAAAGACATGTCTATCCCAAGAATTTCCTATTTCCCTTACTGTATCATACCCAACCACTTCTGCTATGTGACTGTTCCATGAATCTATCACTTTTTTAGTAAAGAAGTACTTAAAGGGATAGTAATACTTCGTTTTAACTTTATTTTATTTTGTAGGCATTAAAAAAACATGAAGAATGATATAAGTCTTATCTCTCAAACCTTTATGGTTTAAGAGATATTCACAAGCAAAGTGTCCCCCCCGTTCAACCAGATCAGAAGGGAGGTGCCCAGGTAGACTGCAGAGAGGGACAATCTTCAATTAAGATAAGGGAAAAAGCTGAAAAACTTGTCAAGGGGGGAAGGGCTTTCATTGTTTTCATACAAAGAAAATTGTTGCTTAACATGAAATAAATATATATTGCAGTGTTTATCATGCTGACTAAAACAAGGTACTCTCACTGTTGAGAGATTTCATCCAAAATTTACTGCAGCTCAAACTTTTTGCGTGCAGTACTTCTATGGCCTGAATGTTTATGGTGGTGCTATTACAACAGCAGTCTGTGTACTCCTATTTTCACGTATAAGTATAGAAGAAGAAAGAAAAAAGACCCCTGCTAGTATGAGCACTCAAAAAAGCCCCTATCCAACTGTCTCTTGAAGGTCAAATAATCATGGGTTAATATTCTAAAAAGAAAGATGGGCTAATTTTGATGTTTGTTGATATGTTGTTAATTGACTCAATAGATAGAATCCACAGATTTTCCTCTCTGTTAGAATTCTGTTGTTAATTCAGAGCTAACATTAGTCTTGAAGACAAAATAATACGATCGTAAATGCTGAGTTGATTCTACCTAAAAGCACAGGAGTAGTCTAAATAAAAATTAGTACTAATCTCAATAATTGAAACATCATTGATAAATGTGTATAGGTATTCAATCTAACTCAGAATATAATGAATGAAGCCTACCAACTCTAATACAGTAATGACCATTCATTCAGTAACCGGCTTCATACAAATACGTTCAGTACACAAGTAATGAATCCAGACGAGCTAATTTCTGTAATATTCCTATCTGAATCAAAGTGTAATGGATGAAGCCTATTAGCTCTGATACGGTAAACTCCGTTAGATCAGTAATCGTCTACATACAATATTATATACACTGTACAATGTTGTAAATACTTTATCTCCTAACAAAGATCTAATGAGTATCTCACATACAATAAAACTCAGTAGGCTACTGTTGCAAGAGTGCCACCTCTGCTATGGAGAATTGCACCAAAAATGCAAGTATATACAGTAGGAGTAAACTTGTTCTACTCACCTACTAAACCCTGTTATTATTATTAATTATTATTATTAATCTTTATTTATATAGCGCCAACAAATTCCGTAGTGCTTTACTGTAGGGAGTAGACATACAGAGGTATTAAATAGTACAATCAAATGTGGAGAACAGAAGGATCAGAGGACCCTGCTCGTGAGAGCTTACAGTCTAGAGGAAGGTAGGTTGAACACAGAAGGTGTAAGTGCTATTGGGTGTAAGTGCCTCCTGCCACATGAACTGCCGATCAGTGGGTGGGAGTGAGAAGTGCTGTTACCCTGCAGTATAAATATTTTTTATTTACCCTTATTTACCTTATTTATTTACCCCTGTTACCCTGCAGTATAAATATTTTTTTCCATATTATATTATTTCCATATTATATCATACTCTCCCTTTAACCCTTTGAGAGCCAGAGAGGTATCCAACGCATTGTGTTGCAATGCGTTGGATACCTCTCTGGCTCTCAAAGGGTTAACACTTTAAATGGCAGACTGGTGTCTAACCCCTCACTGGCATTTAACGAGTTAAGTAAATTGTGTGTTCTTTGCACAGATCTCTGCGTCTCAGCATTGAGATTCCTTTGAAAGATACTTAAAATAATAACATGTAATTCACTGATTTCTCAGCTGGAAGAAAAAACATGAAATGGCAGTGGCATCGCAGAGGTGACACCATAAAAATTCCTAAAGCGGCAGGGGTGAGCGTATCTTAAAAAGAAATGTTCTGGATTCACGTTGCATGGTGCCCACTTTGAAGTCTTTCTGCAAAAATATTTTTCTTCCTACCTATTAGCCATTTGCTCTTTGATGCAGTAGCCTCAGAAATGATTTATATTTTCCGTTACACAATCCATCCCCACTTGCATAAACTTCATATTAAATTGCTGTTTTTTTATCATTGTGTAGTGATATTGTACATGGTAATTAACCCCGTGGATACTAGGGAGGGCTCATTACATTTGTTCACAATGCACTGACGACATCACTAGCATCCAACAATTCACTTTTGAACCGACTGGGTCTTTTAACCCCTTGAATGCTAGACAGGTGTCCAACGCATTGCACTGGTATTCAATAAAGCCCCATTTAAAAAAATAGGGATTTTGAAATGCCCCGGGTGCAATTAGCTTACCCCAGAATTGCTCTGCCACAACCTTTTAAAATTTTAAGTGCCAGAGGAGTATGCAATGCATTGATTTGCAATTAGCTGCATATCCCTCTGCAACGCAAAGGGTTAACTTACAAATACAGCTTCAAATCTACAAATTATGAAAGAGTATTTCTATTTTCACAGCAGTATCTAACCTCCCACTTTGTGGAATTGACTCACAAGATTCTTATGCAGTCTGTTCATCAGTCCTGTCCATTGGCTGTAGTTTAATCTGTAATCAGTGTCTGTGCTTTACTTCTTTCATGATTGTGAACGAATGGATCAAAATTGTTTAGAAGCAATTTTGCCAGCCATCGTTTACTACTGACTAGTATGAAAATTGGTGAATATATGAATTAGTGGTTCAAGATAAGAGAAGATTAGATGCATTTCTTTCATGAGGCAACATACAGGGTTATATTGTGTATTAGTAGGCAAAACAGGAAGTTCTGATAAAGACTAAATTATCTTGCCATATGTATGCATGCTTGGAACAGCAGTTCCAGGGTCCATATTGCTGTGGCAAGTGTGAGCAAGTGACCTTTCTGGAAGCTCAGATTGGAGCTGTAGAGAGTCATATTGCAACACTGAGAGATATTGACAACCTTGAGAGGAGTATCTTGTTAACTGAGCAGAGTATAGCTGGGTCACCTAGCAAAGAGGGAGAAGATCAGCTAGAAGGGACCCAGGCACATAGATGGGTGACAGTTAGAAGTGGTTGCAGTGGGGGAGGGAAGAGGAAGCGGGCAGCCAGTCCTGAGTTTTTCCATCCCAAAAATTTGCTCATTAAAGTGAAGATGTTGGGGAGGCAAACCCGGAAGTGGAATTGCTGGAGAAGACTGTTTTTCCTTACAGCCGGAACAGCTCCTCTAGCACAGAGGGGACCCAGAGGAAAGTAAAGCCTAGGCACCTTGTGGCGGTAGGGGACTCTATTATTAGGAGAACAGATAGGGTAATCTGTGGCTCTGATCGCATCAACCGAATGGTTTGCTGTCTCCCGGGTGCCTGGGTTTGACATGTTGCAGACAGGGTGGATAGATTATTGGGAGGGGCTGGAGAGGATCCAGCTGTCTTGGTGCATATTGGTACCAATGACAAAGTAAGAGGAAGGTGGAGAGTCCTAAAAGGTAATTTTAGGGATTTAGGCAGTAAGATTAGGAACTGGACCTCCAAGGTAGTATTCTCAGAGATACTACCTGTGCCATGCGCTACGCTAGAGAGACAGCAGGAGATTAGGGAGCTCAATGCATGGCTGAAGTCTTGGTGTTAGAAGGAGGGCTTTGGGTTTTTAGAGCACCGGGCTGATTTTGCTTTGGGGTACAATTTCTATAGTAGGGATGGATTGCACCTGAATGCAAGAGGGTCTCAAGTGCTTGGGGAGAGGATGGTTAGACGGTTGGAGGAGATTTTAAACTAGGAAGGGGGGGAGGGGCCAATAAATACTGGGCTAGATAGTATAGAAAGAGAAGGTGACGTAGTTAATAACCAGGTGGGTGGATCTGGGGGCGGGGTTAGTACAGATGATAGGGAGAAGCCTACAAACCACATCAAAATTAAATCACAAATGGAACATAGCAGTGGCATAAATTGTATGCTTGCAAATGCCAGAAGTTTAACTGGTAAAATAGGGGAACTGGAGCTGGTAGCTGAAATCGAAAACTATGACTTCATAGGCATAACAGAAACATGGTGGGATGACACACATGATTGGTCAATCAGTTTGGAGGGCTACATGTTATTTAGAAAAGATAGGTCAAACAAAAGAGGTGGTGGGGTCTGCCTGTATGTCAAACCAGCATTATTGCCTCATTTGCGGGAAGATATATGTGATGACAGTAGTGAACATGTGGAAGTCCTGCGGGTTGAAATAGTCCCTGGGGGTAAAACTGCCCAGAAAATATTAGTGGGAATTTGTTATAAGCCACCAAACATTGGTGACCTTGAAGAATCACAGTTATTAATGCAAATAGAAAAGGCTTCTCAAATAGGGAGAACTATAATTATGGGGGATTTTAATTATCCAGAAATAGACTGGAAAAATGGAACAGCTAAAAGCAGTCAGTTTCTGAACTTGTTGAATGACAATTTTTTGTCTCAACTAGTGCAGACCTCAAACAGAGGCAACGAGTGTATGGATGTATTAATTACTGACAATGAAGAACTTATCTCTAACATCCAAGTAAGGGAGCACTTGGGGAACAGTGACCATAACATGGTATCGTTTGAGATTAATTCAAAAAAGCAATTTGGTATGGGTTCCACCAAAACACAGAATTTTAAAAAGGCCAATTTTAGCAGGTTTAATTCATCCCTTGGTCTCGTTGACTGGGATAGAATATTTTCAGGAAAAAACACAGAAGGTAAGTGGAATGCCTTCAAAATAACACTGCAAAAATATACATATAAATTTATCCCTGTTGGAAACAAATACAAAAGAAGCAAATTAAAACCAATGTGGTTAACTAGTAAAGTAATTCATTAAATAAATAACAAGAAAGAAGCATTTAAACATTATAAAGCGGAGGGATCAGCAGAAGCATTTGCAGAATACAAAAATACCAACAAAATATGTAAAAAGGCTATTAAATTAGCTAGACTGTAGAATGAAAAAAAATATTGCTAAGGAGAGCAAGAGCAACCCAAAAAAATTCCTTAAATAGATTAATGGCAAAAAATTAAAGTCTGATAATGTTGGGTCCTTGCTATCTGAAACGGGTGAAATGGTCAAGGTGGACAGAGAGAAGGCAGATATTTTAAATAATTTCTTTTCTTCTGTTTTTACCAAGGAAGACCCAATGGACAATAATCTGCAAACGACTTTTACAGAACAGTCACAGCAAGCATGGGAATGGCTAACTGCACAAGAAAAAGTGTTAAAACAATTGAATGGTGTTAAGGTAGACAAAGCCCTGGGGCCAGACGGTATACAACCACGGGTACTTAAAGAGCTAAGCCAGGCCCTGGCCTGGCCATTATATTTGATTTTCAGGGATTCTTTTATTTCAGGTATGGTGCCCATGGATTGGCGTAAAGCAGATGTGGTGCCCATATTTAAAAAGGGATCAAAGTCACAGCCAGGAAACTACAGACCTGTAAGCTTGACATCTATGGTAGGGAAGCTGTTTGAAGGGTTGCTAAGGGAATTTATTAAAGAATTCAGCTGGAACAGGAATATCATTAGCAGGAGGCAACATGGCTTTGTGAAAGACATGTCTTGTCAAACTAACTTGATTGCATTTTATGAAAAAATGAGTAAAAATATAGATGCGGGAGCGACGGTTGATGTGATCTATTTAGACTTTGCAAAGGCATTTGATACGGTTACACATAAGAGGTTACTGTACAAATTGAATGAAATAGGCCTACGGGAAACAGTTTGTGTGTGGATTAGAAATTGGCTGAAAGAATGCAAAGAGTGGTACAAAATGGCAAGTTCTACAATTGGATAAATGAGATAAGTGGAGTACCTCAGGGATCTGCCCTGGGTCCTCTTCTTTTTAATTTGTTTATTAATGACCTCCCAGAGGGCATAGGGAGCCATGTATCAGTGTTTGCCGATGACACAACATTAAGTAAGGTAATAAAGTCTGAACTGGACAAATTGAGTAACTGGGCAGGCAAATGAGATTCAATATAAGTGTAAAGTTATGCATTTTGGGTATAATAATAAAAATGCAACATATAGTTTAAATGGTGTTTCTCTGGGGAAATCTACTAGTGAAAAGGATTTGGGAGTAATGGTAGACAATAGACTTAGCAGTAGCATGCAGTGCCAGATGGCAGCTGCAAAGGCCAATAAGATATTGGCATGTATTAAAAGGGGTATTGACACAAGGGAGGAAGATATAATTATGCCTCTTTACAGGTCCATGGTAAGACCCCACTTAGAATATGCTGTTCAATTCTGGGCGCCCTTTCTGAAAAAGGACATTATGGAACTAGAAAGAGAGCAGAGGAGGGCTACATAACTAGTAAGGGAAATGGAAAGTTTTAGTTATGAAGAAAGGCTAGAAAAGTTAAACTTGTACACACTAGAAAAACGGCGTCTTAGAGGGGATATGATAACACTATATAAATATGTTCAGGGCCCATGCAAAGGGCTCTCTAAAGACCTGTTCATTAACAGAACAGCACAAAGGACAAGGGGCACCCACTTAGACTTGAGGAAAGGAGATTTCATCTACAGTAGCAGAAGGGTTTCTTTACAGTAAGGACAATAAAGGTATGGAATTCACTACCTGAGGAAGTGGTGCTATCGAATACATTAGATGCCTTTAAAAAGGGCCTGGATACTTATTTTAAAGAGCATAACATAGAGGGCTATGTACATTAGTATTGGGATTAATATTTAGTTGGGGCTTATTGATCCAGGGAGAAATCTGATTGCCATTTGGAATCAAGAAGGAATTTTTTCCCCCCATTCAGGGTAGAAGTTGAAATTGCTATACTGAGGGGGGGGGGGGGTTTGCCTTCTTTTGGATCAACGATGGTAAACAGGAATAGGAAAAGGGTTGAACTAGATGGACGCAAGTCTTTTTTCAACCTAAATTACTATGTATATTTGGCAGCAGGAAAGCTTATATAATTCTCATTTTTCTGGGTTATGAGGCAAAGGTCGAACCTTAGACTTGTGTCTTTTTCAACCTAATTTACTATGTTACTATAATGTTCTCACTTCCCTCCATGTTGTGGACATGAGAAAAAAATATTTTTTCTGCAGCAGTAAATTGGACTATTTTGAAGTAATTACTGCTTTAACCCCTTAAAGCGGAACTACCACTTCCACTAAAGTCGCCCTGCAGGTGGCGACTAGATTACTAATCATTATTTTACCTTTAAAAAGTGCCCACGAATAAAGTTATGCTTAAAATTCCTAGACTGACGGACAGGTTTCTGCAGCGTATGCGCCTGAGCCGTCAGTCTCTTCCGGAGTCGTCCGGGACAGTGCTATGCCTGTGAAGAGGACTGACTGTGCAGGCGCACATTCAGGATGTCCGAGGTGATGCCTGGTTTCCGGTCGCGGAAGCTTAAGCATAACTTTATTCGTGGGCACTTTTTAGAGATAAAATAATGATTAGTAAGCTAGTCACCACCTGTATAACTATTGCAGGGTGACTTTAGTAGAGGTGGTAGTTCTGCTTGAATGACGGTGGTCTTGGGGAGTGGATTCCCCTTAAGGATCACTTGGATCTCATTTGCCAAGCTGGCACATGTGACTGATCATGTGTGCCAGCTGCTGAACGAGGGTCTGATATTGACCGCTCCAGTCAGTTTCAGACTCCTTTAGTGCTCACAGCGCTCCTGCAAAATAACATGATGTGCCAGGACCAGCATCGATCCTTAAAGGGATAGTAATGTTTCATAATAAAAACAGCTCTAATTAATCATCATAGTATTTGGACTTTGGAGAGTGTTGTTTCAGTTTTGTCAGAGTTGTAGTTCAGGAGTAATTAATTGACAAAGTGTCACCCTCCCGCCCTTTTTACTGATGTAACACTGCTCAGCCAGGGCAGAAGGGAGGTGCCCAGGTAGATTGCACAGAGGGACAATCTTCAATTAAGATAAGGGAATAACCTGAAAAGCTTGTCAAGGGGGGAAGGGTTTTCATTGTTTTCATACAAAGAAGATTGTCCCCTTCTGTTATCTGTCTGTTCTTACAACCAGATTCACATCTGAGAAGAGATGGCTTACACTAGGTAAAAGGAGCGGGAGGGGAAACTTTGCTTGTGAATATCTCTTAAACCATAAAGGTTTGAGACATAAGACTTATATCGTTCTTCATGTTTTTTTAATGCCTACAAAAGAAAATAAAGTTAAAACGAAGTATTACTATCCCTTTAAGTAAACCTTATTAAAGGGTTAATATTCTGAATGCTAGAGGGTGTAAAATATATTTCACATCCCCTGGCAGTAAAAGGGTAAAGCTGAGTATAGGGGAAAAAGGCCATTTTAACAGGGTACTATCACCTAAAAAAACTTTGGTTGTTAGAAGGATCTTTCAAAATCACCTATGCGTTGTATTAGTTATTTTTAGTTAGAAACTCGTTTTGGAGTTATTTAGATGATAGATTATGCTAATTACAGCATTTCGTGCAGGCTCTTCCTCTCCCATGTACAGGACATTTCAGCATCTAATTGGTCTCATCAGTGAAGTGCAGCTGATTCGCTACAGACAAGGGCCCACGTATACTTAGGGAGACAACACACTGAGAAGAAATAGTTTGTTTTTGGGGATAGTGTCCCAACTCGTAATATCTTTCCCTCTTATTTGGCACTGAAGAGAAGAAATCTCCATATATATATATCAATCTGGTCCCATCTACAGATGGTCCAGCTCCAAAATGCCTAACAAATCTTCTCTGCACAAGAGAAACAGCAACACTTTTGAGATACGTTTTGTTTTTTGTTTTCAAAGAGATTTATTGATCAAATTCAAAGTTTACAAAAATATGCATTTAAAGATATAAACCATAAAGCTTCTGAATGTTATTTATAAAAGCTTCAAGTAATACATAGATTAACACCTTAAGGACTGGTAACGTGCCAGGACAATCATTGATGGATTTGTGTTAAGGAACAGAGATGGTCCTGGTACGTCATGGAATTCTGGGATGGTGGCAAGACTGTGTGCCGCTCTGCCATCCCAGAATCCATTGCGAGAAAAATACAATGTGCCAGGGTCCCTGCTGGATCGGGCAGTCGTTAAGGGGTTAAAATTAGTTGGTATACAGAGAAATTTTAAAACATTGGCCAAGCAAGGGAATATACTCAATTGTCTGTCACATAAATCCTGAATCACACCAAGTCTTTTGAAGACATAAAAGACAAGTTCGACCTCCCACCTAACCATTTGTTTGACTACATTCCAGCTAAATATTATAGACAATCTATACTTCCAGATATCATAAACCAATTATATGGTAACACTCTACGGGCTGGATTCTATTACAGATGCTAATTTTAACATTGCATTTATCTCCAGCTCTCCCCAACAGGAAAATGTTTGATAAAACATGAGGTAACATTTATCACATGCAATAGAATCCAGCCCTAGATTGTGTAATCAAATGTTTAGTGCAGCACTTACCTATAAACACCTTCTAAGCCCCATTAACTACAGTCTTCAACATGCAGGAATACATAAATAGCCTTTAGATATTCCGGGCATTATTGTGACAAATATTCTTCTGTGATACTGCTAATAGCTGTCATGTTCACCTCTATGGGCAATGCATCAAGAACTGATTGAAGATACTGTATCTCTTGATAAAAGGGAAACATTTAAATGGGCAATTAGGATTTTCTGGTCATAGTAATATAAGGGGTTATTATGAGATGTTAGTTGCCCCTCTAATAAAACTGATTTCAATCTCCCAGCAGGAGCACATACATATTTCTTCATGCATGCACGCATGAGCTCACACACACATCAACAGGCATGCACACATATTCATTCACCTCACTTCACCATGGGAAGATGTCAGAAAACAGGCCACTTTCCATCTAAGAACAAATTTTGCCCATCCCCTTTTTGAACGTTTCCTACACTGGAAATAAATATAGATTTATCATAACAAGGGACAGAAGGCAACACATTGCTGTGTTACCCACTGGCACTCATAATGTTAATTTGCAGTGTGTGTATATGGTTAATCAATTTTTCATGAATAACGACAGCTTTAACTGTTGTGAAACAATGACATAAAAGCTCAACGTAGGCTTTTTCCTTTTACTGATACATTGTTTATTTCTGCCACATTAACTTAAGATGCTGATCACTGGAGCAAATTCTTGTAGCTGGCTTGGAGCAGCTCAAATCTACCCACAGAGAGCCCAGTATAATCTTACTGCATATGGAGGCCTGCTGAGGTTGAATATAAAGTTATATTTTGTATGCCATATAACAGGTTTAAAAATAACATTAACAAAAACAAAAAAACAAACAAAACATAAATTCTTCTGAGTGTCAGAGGGGTGTGCAGCTGGCATTCAATGTGTTAATATCCCATGCATGGCAAAATATTAAATTTGAGTTCATGTGTAAGTTTATATAGAGCTTCTGGGCATGCAGTGATTTATAAAGATAGACAGTATATAACACAGTGAAAGTGTTACTGTGACTGTAAGTGATGATTTTGAAAATACTTTCAAAATCACCTGTATCTATTTTTGCCATTTTTTATTTCAAACAATAGTTTATGAGATATTTAGCTTTATTAATTTGTCAGTTTATTCATACTATTAGCCGGCATGCCAGCCAGGTACTAACATTACACACAGGTTTCCCTCCCAACTGCCACTTTCTGCTGGCTTATTTGCATAACTAACAAATAATAAAAGTGAAATATCACATAAATGTTTGTTTAAAGGGATAGTATTGCTTGAAAACATTTTTATTTTATATTGTAGCCCTTAAAAAAAAAAAAATAATTCTGAAATTCTCATTGCTTTACAATGCAATAACATGATTAAAATACCCAATTAAAATAATTTTAATAGTTTTTATTTCTTCCCTGTGGTGTGGTTGGTTTTCTCCAAAATTACTCTGCTTTTGTGCATAACATTATCTTTTTAAGAGGAATTGTCTCTTTGTAACAAACACCTATATTTATGTTAGCTATTTTATATTTTAAAGGAATAGTATTGTTTGAAAATAATTTTATTTTATATTGTAGCCCTTACAAAACATTAAAAATGATATGTCTTATCTCCCAAACCTTTATGGTTTGGGAGATATTAGCAAGTAAAGTTTCCCCTGGAGTGACGTCACTGCTTAAGCCTTCAGAATTGGAATCCGGTCCGTAGACCGGCCGCGGCTCTTCAGCAGTGCCAAGATCATGATCTTTAAAAATAATTTCTTCATTGGACTGGTCTACAAAGTGTGCTTGCAAGCCAGGGACACTTTGTAGACAGTTCCAATGAAGTAGTTCTTTTTAAAGATCGTGATCTCGGCACTGCTAAAGAGCTGCCGGCTGATCTGTGGACCGGATTCCAAATCTGCCCACTAGATGGCAGCCTTGGCTAAAACAGCCAGGAAAAGGGAACTTTACTTTTATTATTATTAACTTTACTTGCTAATATCTCCCAAACCATAAAGGTTTGGGAAATAAGACTTATATCATTTTTAATGTTTTGTAAGGGCTACAATATAAAATAAAATTATTTTCAAACAATACTATTCCTTTAAAATATAAAATAGCTAACATAAATATAGGTGATTTTGAAATCTCTTTCCAAATCACCTGTTTGTTACAAAGAGACAATTCCTCTTAAAAAGATAATGTTATGCTCAAAAGCAGAGTAATTTTAGAGAAAACCAACCACACCACAGGGGAGAAATAAATACTCCTAAATTATTTTAATTGGGTATTTTAATCATGTTATTGCATTGTAAAGCAATGAGAATTTCAGAATTCTTTTATTTTTCTCCTATGGCTCAGTTGTCTTACTCCAGAACGTTTATGTTCCTGCCCCCCGGTGTACCAAAAGGGGGATGGGAGTATCCCAATGCTGAATTACAATGTGGGCAGGGCTTAATGGGGGCTGGGATTGGATGGCAAAAAGTTGTATTTTGCCATGAAATGGATAAGACAGTGGGAGGAATGAGGTGGGAATGGGTAACCAGATGGTGAGTAGGTGGGGTTTTTGGCAAGCTAGAGAATTATGCTCTGTCTCTGGAGACCCAGGGAATTCCCAGGCATAGAAACATGGAATTTGACAGCAGATAAGAACCATTTTGGCCCATCTAGTCTGCCCATTTTCCTACTGTAAATACCAGGAACCTATTTGGTCCTTATGCCTATGCCATGCATGCTTATAATATGTCAATGTATTAACTTCTACCACTTCTGCTGGTAGGCTATTCCACTTATCTACTACCCTCTCAGTGAAGTAAAACTTTCTTATATTACATCTAAACCTGTGGCCCTCTAGTTTGTCCTAGCATTTTTATACTTCCATACTGCACTTTGTTGAATCCCTTCATTTATTTGAATGTTTCTATCATATCCCCTCTCTCTCTTCTCTCCTCCAGTCTATACAAGTTTAGATCCTTTTAGTCTATCCTGATATTTCTTTTCCTGTAAACCAGTCACCATTTTAGTAGCCCTTCTCTGAATTCTCTCAAATACTTACAAGGCAGCACAGGCAGAAACAATGGATATCAATGTAAGACTGTATTTTCCCATGAATCAGGGTTGCTCATAGCCCATGGTGGGTGAATCAGAGGCATGATGCAAAGAGACTGCAGTCAAGTGTATGCATTTTGAATGGTTAAAAATCCAGTACATTTTCAGGCACAGTCCTTTGTTTTGACTCCCTGTTCCTCTATCCTGCTGTCCCAGCTTTGGCTCTGTCCCTCTAAGCTGGTGTTCCTGGTTTTGGCTCTCTTTTCCTCTATCCTGTTCTTTGCAATTTTGGCTCTTTGTCCCTCTATCCTGCTGTCCCTGCTTTTTCTACCTGTCCCTCTATCCTGCTGCCCCCGCTTTTGGCTCCCTGTCCCTTTATCCTGCTGTCCCTGTTTTTGGCTCTGGTCCCTCTATACTGTTGTTTCTGTTTTTGTCTCCTTGTCCCTCTATCCTGCTGTCCCTGCTTTGTCTCCCTGTCCCCTCTATCCTACTGCCCCCACTTTTTCCCCCCTGTCCCTCTATCCTGCTCTTTGTGGTTCTGGATCCCTGTCCCTCTATCCTGCTCTTTGTGGTTCTGGATCCCTGTCCCTCTACCCTGCTCTTTGTGGATTTGACTCCTTGTCCCTCTATCCTGCCCCCCATCCTTTTTGCTCCCAGATCCTGTAGTTTACTGTTCCTACTTTGGCTCCCTGTCCCTCTATCCTGCTGTCCCTGCTTTGGCTCCCTGTCCCTCTATCCTGCTGTCCCTGCTTTGGCTCCCTGTCCCTCTATCCTGCTGTCCCTGCATTAGCTTCCTGTCTCCTCTATCCTGCTGTATCGGCTTTTGGCTCCCTGTCCCTCTGACCTGCTGTCTCTGCTTTTGGCTCAGTGTCCCTCTGTCCTTCTCTTTGTGGTTTTGGCTCCCTGTATTCTGATCTTTGTGGTTTGGGCTCCTTGTTCCTCTGTCCTGCTGTCCCCTGCTTTTTGCTCTTTGTCCCAGTATCTCGTGGTCCCTGCTTTTGGCACCCTGTCACTGTATTCTGTGGTCCCTGCTTTTGTTTCCCTGTTTATCTATCCTGCTGTCCATGCTTGTGGTCCCTGCTTTTGTTTCCCTGTGTATCTAACATAGTAACATAGTAGATAAGGCTGAAAAAAGACATGCGTCCATCAAGTCCAGCCCATGCCAATAACACCCCTGTTGATCCAGAGGAAGGCAACAAAAAAGCCCTCTGGAGCAATTTCCAATGTAGGTGTGTAGGTGTGTGTGTGTGTGACAAATAGTTCCCCGGATCAATATCAGTATCTATCCTGCTGTCCATGCTTGTGGTTCCTGCTTTTGTTTCCCTGTTTATCTATCCTGCTGTCCATGCTTTTGGTTCCCTGTCCCTGAATCCTGAGGTCCCAGCTTTTCACTCTCTGTCCCTGTAACCTGCCATGCCTGCTTTTGGCTCCCTTTCCCTATATCGTGTGCTTCCTGCTTTTGACTCCCTGATTTGAAAATTGTGTCCACATTCAATGTGCATTGGGCACGTATTACTGACTTTTCAACATGTGTTACTATTGATATGGATTTATGTAGAATGCAGTTCTAAAGGGGCTATGTTTAGTAGAAAAGTGGAGCAATACTGTGGAAAACTGCACCACAGCTGGTCAAATTTTCTTTGGTTTAAATGTGTCTTTAAATCCTTGAATGCTTGAGACCTATCAACTACATTACATTGTAATGAACAGGATTCAGAGCATTAAGAGCCCCATTTAAATCATGGAGACATTTTATTTTTCCCCTGTGGTGCAGTTACTTTGCACTTGAATTTTGCCAGTTTACTTTCAGATCTTAATGCCCTATGTCTGGTATACAAACTTTCTGTTAGTGATGGACTACAGTATTATGGATCATAGTGACACTCTGTCATGTGGTTGTGCAGGGGAAAAGCATCCCAAGAAATGTTTTTGGATGTTGGCAAGTGTGTACTGACAGCCTTCCTGTACATAACTGGGAACTCACCGGGTTTTACACTGACACTCAGGGTTCTGATTCACATCTCAGGGACTCACAGTGAAGGGCAGAATTATGGGTGATAGAGTACAATGTTACTATTCCACTGGAGGGCAACGTGAAGCCCTCTGGCTTCTGCCAGATTACAATTCCCATCATCTCCTTCTAGAAGTTGGCCGGAACGAGATTATGGGACTGATGGTCTGGTAGCATCTGGAGGGTATCATCTTGCTCATCCTTGTACTACACAATGGCACTAATTCAGTGCTTTTTAGATCTTTAAATCGGTGTCACCGCTACCAGTAACATAAAGGACTACTTGTCTAATGTACTACTCTAAAGCACCATTCTCTAGCCGCTCAACATATTATGAACTTTAACCATGTGCAGGCCAGAGAGGTATACAAGTGTATACAAAAAGTACCATAAAACAGAAACAGAACTAATCATAATAACTGTATGCTTACCAACCCTTGGCTGCTAGATATGACGCCATTGTACTGCATTTCAGTATGTTGGAGAGCTTTCAAGCATCCAAGGGATATATGAGTACACATGATTGATGTATACAATCCCAGTTCATAAGTAGTTATTATTAACATGTGTACTGCATATGACAGGGCTAGACAGCACTATTCCTGGGGTGCTGCTTCATGTTTCCAGTATATCTATGCTTAAATACAATTGGAACAATGACACTTTAAAGGAAAATGAACACTTTGTAATAATAACCCCTGCTTTTCTTACTATGATCAGTGAACCCTGATGTCCCCACTGAATTTTATCCTAGTTCCTTTATTCAAGAGACAACATCTCCAATCAATTGGCTCTCCTGTAAGTCTCTCTGTTCTTCAGAACCCTCTTACATTTCTACTCTTATCTCCCGCTACACCCCTTCCCGTTACCTACGGCCTTCTCAAGGGTTATTCCTGTCCTCATCCCTACACAACTCGAGCCATCTCTCGACTACAAGATTTCTCACTGGCTGCCCCTCAATTCTGGAATGCCCGCCCTATCACCATTCGCCAATCATCCACACTCATCACTTTCAAGCATCTCCTCAAAACCCACCTGCTCAAGGAGGCATCTCAATAGCAATATCCTCCTCTTGCACACAGATAGTCACACCAGAATCCTTCAGCACTTCTTTCACCACACCATGTACCTGCACTTATAATCCTCCACCTACTGTCTCTGTTTGTCATCATGAATTCTAATTAGATTGTAAGCTCCTTGGGGTAGGGTCTCTTTCCCAGTCTATGATTCCCTTGCTGCACTTCACCTCAAAAATAATGAAATGACCGCATTTAAGCTTAATGCTCTTAACCCAGTTCTGTGTTTTTGTATTATATTAATTAAACTTTTGTTAAAAGCTGTGTACATGTATGGCTCTATATAAATAAAGATACATACATAGATACAATCAGTCCTAGATGTCTATGGAATAGGACATGACAATTGCAAGCAGGGCCACAGAACATCAAACTCTGCTCACTGCACATAGCAGTCTTAAAGTAATAGCAGCTTCAATTAATCTTCATAGTATTTGGGCCGTGGCGAGTGTTATTTCAATACTATCAGAGTTCTAGTTCAAGAGTAATTGAATGATTAAGTATCCCCCTCCCACCCCTTTTACCTAGTTTAAGCCACCCGCCTCAGATGTGGAATCTGGTCTCTTGTCTGGACAGCTCGCAGCAAGGGACAATCTTCTTACTGTAAGCATAAGGAAAACCATGCCCCCCCCCCTTTGACAGGTTTTTCCTTATGCTCACTGAAGATTGTCCCTCTCTGTGATCCATCCGGACAGTCTTGGTGCTCTGAGGTGAGCAGTGTTACATCAGTAAAAGGGGCAGGAGGGGGATACTTTATCACTCAATTACTCTTGAACTACAACTCGGACAGTACTGAAATGTCAGAGCCATTGCCATGATGGGGACGAAATGGTTAATTTTTCTTGTTAAGCCAAATTCCTTGAAAGTCTGTTTTTAAAATGTGTTTAAATTACCTCATGTAACGAGACAATGGGCCTCTTTTCCTCTATGACGGGGGAAACACCTGGAAAAATTTTAGGGGGATTTATGACCATTTTCCAGACAATAAGTCTAAAGCAAACTCATTATCTTCTGTGAAAATCTGGGACTAAGTATACTTCCATGTGAGGAAGACTGGTAGGATAACATGTTTATGTGACGTATGCTAACGCCCCAAATTCCTGTTTTTTTTGAGAAAACACAGACCAGGTGTCATTTTAGGTGCCAATTTTAATGTAGAGTAAGAGTGCCATCTCTAGGTTACATAGCGTTATTTGTGACATCATAGTAATATTTGGAATTACACTGTCCAATTAGATACTACTGATGACGTCACGGCATAATGAGATTGCTCTTTATCCAATCAGAGGAGATTCTGATAAGTGTAATTTTACATTATAAATATGTAAGTTTTGAGAGAGAAGGGGGTCTTTTTCCTCCTGGTTTCCTGGCTTGAATTCCTGTTCTGTTCCTGAAGTGTACCTGACTGGCTGGTAAAGAGATAATAAGCAACACTTATTGGACTAGTAACCATATCTTTCTTTATTTTAATTCTGCAAAATTCAGAATCAAATATATATTCTATATTTGAAGAAACATAATTTTTCTTGTAATTTGTCTTAATCAGACTGGCCACCCAATTATAATAAGCTATATTGGCTGTAGTAATTCTGAATTAAGCAGAATTCATTGATTAATTGGTAAATTGTTATATTTTGCCAGATAAATGTAAATAGTTGATAGCAGTGAGACCTATATATCAAATTAGTTAATATAATCTTTGAAATTTATAGAATATATTGTGTTTCTGAAAAGGTTATTATAGCTAATATTTGATCTGGGGGTATTCTTTGAATTTGTTTATTTAGCCTTCAACTGCTATTTGTCTATTTATTTTGATGTGTTTGGATTTCTTTGTGTATGTTTTTGGGTTTAAACCTCACACTAGACAAAAGAAGTCACCATCTTGGGTGTGGCATCCTATATTACTAAGTGGATTAACCCTTGGATTACCTATATTTACATAGGATTGCTATGGTTATGTTTATGATATATGTTGCATGAAGTTGGTATACTGTCTAGATGTATATTATTTGATTGATTCTAAGTATATTATTAGTATTATCTATTATTGACTATATTAATTGCAATTTATATGTTTTATTCAGAAGGTATGCAATATTTGAAATCAGTAGATAATTAAATTATAGTAATTTCAGTCTGGGATTTTATTCCAGTTAGTTTCTCTAAATTTGGTTATTATTTATGATATAAGGAAATTGTCAGAGGATCTTGCTTAATATTAAAGCTGTCTCACCTGACAACATACCTTAAACCTCAAATAGCATAGTTTATACAGTTTCTGGGGCAGAGGTATTCATATATGCTGCTGCCAACTGTATTTTAATTAATTGTAAGGATCAATTATCCTTTTCTATGCTGCTGAGTTCAATTATTGTAATTTAAAACCTGTAAACATACCTATGTGTGGTTAACCCTTTAATTGCTGGTAATCCTAATGGTGATACTTGTGGTTCGAGTTACTGTGTATCTATTGAAATTGGTATTCACTCATTTATGTCATCGTTGCTTACACTTATATATATATATATATATATATATAATTTACTTAAATAAATGATATATATTTTTGCACAAATATGCGTAATTGATTATTTAATCAATTCTTTACTGTGAAGTAGCATGTCAATACCTAGTATTGTGTAGAGTTCTCAAAATTATATTATTATTCATCTATTTATGTGAAGATATCCAACCTTATTGGTTCTCTTGTTTAACCCTTTCTTGGATACCTTTGACAGAAATAACACTCTCCATGGCCCAAATACTATGAAAAACATTACTATCCCTTTAAGGATCAGAGGGGCAAGGCTGTCCACAGAAATTATTTTTTTTGGGGGGGGGGGGGGCAAAGCCATAATATGACTGCCAGGCCAGCCCATCCAGCCCCTATGTTTATATGGAGGGGGCGAGTGTGTGTGGGTGGGAGGCGTGCCCTCCTTGCCCTTCATCCCCCTCCAAACTCCCATGCAGAGAGGTATACAATGTACTGCTTATCAGTGAGCGGCACACCTCCTGATATTAAAGGGCTCATGCACTCTGCTTTAGTTTGAAAATAATTACCAGCCTGTGATGTCTGCTTCCATTGATATGAATTAAGGTATTATTTCTTGAACAAAGACACAAGGAAAAAATCTATAGCGCTATCAGAAAACATAAAATAAAAAAGGGGAAGGTTATTATTAACCCTTTGGGCACAAGAGGGGTAAGCAACGTTATGAGGTGTTTGTTCACCTTTTATTTGTCGACTTGTAATCAAACCATTAAATCTTGAAAACATGCTCTGTTAGTTAAAGGGATAGTAATACTTAAAATGTAAAAAAAAATATGTTGTAGGGTTTATCCCCCTGAGTAAAACAAGAGTACTCCCACTGCTGAAAGGTGTTTCATTCACAAGTTATTAATTTTCAAAGTTGAATTTTTTAGGTGCAATATCACAGAGGCCTGAAATTGTACAGTGGCGCTGTTGCTACACGATCCTATGGACAGCTCTGGTCAGTTGACCATAAATCTCCATAGGATGGTGTAGCAACAGCGCCACTGTACAATTTCAGGCCACTGTGATATTGCATCTAAAAAATTCAATTTTGAAAATTAATAACTTTTGAATGAAACACCTTTCAGCAGTGGGAGTGCCCTTGTTTTACTCAGTGGGATAAACCCTACAACATATATTTTTTTACATTTTAAGTATTACTATCCCTTTAAACTTGAAGATAGACATTGGCTACCTCTGATGTGACTTTATAGGATGCTATTATAGATGGGTTTCTCTATGAATCAGCCTTAGGGTGGGAAGCACAATTCTGAGAAGTGGACTGAGCCATGAGAAATCACTAGTGAGTGCTCTCCAAATTATATTGTTATTAAGGAGCCCATTTATCAAAGAGTCTGAAAGCAACTTCACACCAATTGATTCCAAACCATGGTGGAGTCAGGAAATACCACACTACAAACGTAAATGTCAATCCACTCTAGGATGAATCAATGAAAATATCACAGTGCTTGTACTCAAACCTGTAATGTACCATTGTGTAATACGTTTGGTTGTTTTCAGAAGAAGAGCATAAATACAAGTTAATCTCATCTATTTATAAAGACGTTAGTGCTGGAAAGTAAATGAAAAACTAAATTAGAACTTGGTTGTTTCCATGGCTATATTTCTGCATTCTATTTGTAACAGCCTAAGTGAAAAGTATTTTCCCACAATAGTAATCATTATGTGATAAAGTCATGTATTGATTTCTGTGCCACTGACATTATCTGATAAAATGCCCTCACAGATACATTTAAACGTTGTAAACAACTTTTAAAGTGAAAACACAGTTTAACGCCTTAACGTCCGAAGACATGCCAGGACTGTCATGCCTGTCTGGACTTTAACTTTGAAATGTTTTCATACCTCTCTGGTACACAGAGGGTTAAAGACAGGTGACGGTCCTAGCATGTCACTGAAGGTTATGACTGCAGCGCGGCCACACACAGCGCTGTGATCAAGGAACACGTATCTGCAAAAAAAAAAAAAGTCATGTGGTCCTCTAGAGTGCCCCATCCTCAGACCACATGGTCGTTAAAGGGATAGTAATGTTTTATAATAAAAGCAGCTCTAATTAATCATCATAGTATTTGGACTTTGGAGAGTGTTATTTCAATTCTGTCAGTGTTGTAGTTCCAGAGCAATTCAATGACAAAGTATCCCCCTCCCGCCCCTTTTACTGATGTCACACTCTTCAGCCAGATCAGAAGGGAGGAGCCCAGGTAGACTGCAGAGAGGGACAATCTTCAATTAAGATAAGGGAAAAACCTGAAAAGCTTGTCAAGGGGGGCAGGGATTTCATTGTTTTCAAAGGAAGAAGATTGTCCCCTTCTGTTATTTGTCTGGTCTATGGACTGGATTCCACATCTGAGAAGAGATGGCTTACACTAGGTAAAAGGGGCGGGAGGGGGAAACTTTGCTTGTGAATATCTCTCAAACCATAAAGGTTTGAGAGATAAGACTTATATCATTCTTCATGTTTTTTTAATGCCTACAAAATAAAATAAAGATAAACGAACTATTACTATCCCTTTAAGGGGTTAAGAAACACTCAGTAATAAGGGAAATTAGAAAGGTTGAAAGCACAGGTTTGGAATCCCAACCAGCATTACTGAAAAGACACAGAGGTAACAGCATAAGGAGATAGTCACATATTGTCCATGAAACTAACAGAATATTCAGCTCAGTTCACCAAATTGCTTATTTATTTGTTTACCTAAATCACCACATACATTGCCCTTATCATTTGTGCAAAAAGAAAGGGGTCAAATGGTCATGCACACCTGCCTCCAGATGAATAGGGAAAAAACATTTAAAATATATTTTTGGGTTTATGAACCTAGTAAATAATTTTTACAAATGATGCCATACATGATGTTTGTTGCAATCAGGTTCGTCTTCCTCTTCCTCTGCTTCGGTGCTGATCTTGTCTGGTCATCCCTACCGTGCATGAGCGGCTCTCCCGTTGTTTCTTCCATGGGCGCAGGCATCACATGTCATGATGTCCGTCAGAGCCTCTCTATAAAAGGCTTCGGCGCACTTTCAACGAGTTCCTATATCTAGTTTCTTCTCCTTTGTGCTGTGCCTTTGCCCCTACCAGTTTCTGACTCTTGGCCAAGTCCTTCTGTTTCTCTCTATCAGATTTCAGCCTGCCGTTGACCACTGCTTATTTTTTGACCACATGTTCTCGCAGCCAGCCCTGACCTTGGCGTGTCCCCCACTTCTGAACCTTTGCAGCCACCCCTGACACCGGCCTGACCCTCACTACGGTTTTCAGATTTCCCCTTTGGCTTAGGCGTATAGGGTGTAGCTTGTGCTCCTGCAGTCTTTACTAGGACTCCTTCATATTATTTAACACTGCCTGCTATACTCTGTTTAGTCTATCTCTTCATAGAGCAGGTTTTCAGGCAGCTAACAGATATTTTAATTGATTTGAGCCCTTTTCAATTCATTTTTGGTGACAAGGGGGATTTTTGGGTGCTTACCAATAAATCCTTTTCTCTTAGTCCATGTGGAACACAGGAACCATATGGTAAAGTATCATCTGCCCACGAGGTCAGAGCACTTGCCTTAAAGGGCTCTCAGAGGCAGAAACTGCCTCCCTGCTCCACTTTACTCCCACCAGACATGCTTAGATTTAAAGTATAGCAAAGATGTAAGAAAAGAAACAGACGTAAGAAAGGAAATCCCCAGAAGTAGCGAACTCAAGAGGATCCCCCTGCTCGGGACTCAAACAGTTGGATTTTCTCCAGGAGGGAAGTGCTGTGTCCTTCATGGCCTAAGAGAAAAGGATATATCAGTAAGTACACAAAAAATCCCTCTTCCTTTTATGTACTATGTCGAACACAGTAACTATGGGGATATGCCAAAGTATCCACGAAGATTCCAGGGAGGGAAAAATCCTGAAGATACAGACCAGTTTCAAACAAGAGTAACTTGTACAACATGAACCTCAGGTGTCCACACACACTGTCACAGCAAAGCAAAGAATGGAAACCAACCGTTTACTGACCAAAATAAAGCCTTCACTGGCACAACCACCTGTAGGACCTTTCAACCAAAACTGTCTTCAACCAAAGCAATACATTAACAAGATACTATCTGACAAATGTGTGCATGGACAACCACATCACTGCTTTTCAGAACTCAGGAATGGCAAAAAGCGTATTGGATTTCCAAATAGTCTGGATGCAATATTACTTCAAGTACTTAACAACATCCATAAGATGAAGCTCCTGCTACTCTCTATTGGATGGAGTTGGACAGAGAGAAAGAACAATTTCCTTAGGGCGGAACCCTAGAGGAGTCTGAAAAACCACCCTATCAGGTGGAAAACCAGAAAGGAAAAGGAAAAGGAAAGGAAAAGGCTGACATGAGCAATAAGAAATGCAAAAAAAATTTACAGAGGATCAAAAGGAGCCTTGTTCTGAAGCCCTCCAAGAGCTAGGTTCCTATCCTCAGTAACCAAATCACCCATCTCATTTTTGAAAGGTTCAGCGAACTCCCTCCTAAGTTTTTTGCTATTTATGGATTTCAAAAACGTTTTCAGATTAGTCTTGCTCTCCCTTGCAATTCGAGTTTCATTATCTATTTTTGCAAACCTAACTGCCTTTTTGCAATCTTTGTTGCAGTCCCTGTATTTTAAGAAATAATTTTATGTTCCTTCAGACTTATATCATTTAAAGGCCTTTATCTTTGTTGCCATTTCATTCTTTATATTTGTATTTAACCACACTGTTGTGATCTACTTCTTTTGCATTTGTTCCCAATGGTGTATACTGTTAAATATATTTCTGCA
The DNA here is from genome assembly GCA_037306005.1 of Rhinophrynus dorsalis. NCBI lineage: Eukaryota > Metazoa > Chordata > Amphibia > Anura > Rhinophrynidae > Rhinophrynus > Rhinophrynus dorsalis. Next base: position 62,095,682 of record CM074718.1, read on the forward strand.
ACCTAAATTTAAATTCTGACCATTTTCCCTCAGTATTTTTTCTATTAAATAATTTATCCCAGTGTTTGTGTTGTACTGATGCCATTAACATTTTGAAGTTAGCCTTTTTAAATTGAAGAGTTTTGGTTAAATCTATACAGGTTTGCTTTGTCAAACCGATCTCAAATTTAACCATCTTGTGATCACTGTTTCCCAAATGTTCACCTACTTCAAAGTGGAACTTTCACTCAAATTAAAGTGTCCCCCAAATCATTATACACATAGCTATATGCATATCAAAACTAATATTATCCTAAACTAATTAATAAGCATTATTGAGATATCCAACTTGTTCCGAGACGCACAGGCAGGCATCTTGCTGTAGCACTCCGAAGACAATTAAAAAATATACAGCTTTATTAATGCTCTTTAAAACTGCATGGCATTTAGCAGAACAGAAATGCACACTTCCCAACAGGTCTAACGTGTTTCACGCTAACTTAGCGGTTAGGCATAGACACAAAGACAGCTATTTGCCATTGCAAAATATAAACCGTTTAAAATCAAAAACAATTAAGAGAACCTGTCAAATTAACTTTTGGAACAGCACCCGCCAATAAAAACTGTTGAGGCCGTTCAAAAAGAGGCTGGATGTGTTAACCCTCTGAGCGGCTTTAGACATACTATGTCAGGAAACAGAATGCCTCACTTATAAAACCCTGTGGTTGGCAACCAGGTAGGTCTCTGTTCTGCTAAATGCCATGCAGTTTTAAAGAGCATTAATAAAGCTGTATATTTTTTAATCATCTTTGGAGTGCCATCAATCCTTCGTTGTATATAATTTACCTGGAGTGGAGATCCTGTGAGGTTTGTACACCCAAACTTTGAATCACAGTGGAGAGTCCCTTGAATACATATAATATGTTGCTGCTGCACTCTTCTCTTCTCTTTCCCTTACTTACTTACTTAAGGTACAACGCAACTCACCCTCACCAATCCTGGAGGAGATTGGGATGGACAGCGCAGGCACACAGATGTCTCTTCGGCAAGATGTCTTCTCCGATGCCTTCCTGTTTGTCTCGGAACAAGATGGATTTCTCAGTAAAGCCGGACTTATTCAAGATAAAACTAGTATTGATAAGCATATCGCTATATATGCATAATGATTTGGGGGGAACTTTAATTTGAGTGAAAGTTCCACATTTATATATGACACCATGTCTATGTTTTTGTTATCACTAAGACAATATTTCTTGTCGGCACTTCCCCCATTGGTGACATACTCACAAACCTGTTTCCCTTAGCATTCTGACAGATCTCATGTCTCCAGTTTATATCTGGAAAGGCAAAATCTCCTAAAATTATAGTATGCCCAAGATGCACAGCTTCTCTCATTTGCAATAACAGTTGGGCCTCAACATTGCCATCAATATTTTGTGGTTTTTAGTATATACCCACCCACCAATATCTTTTGTTGGCTTTTTTTTAACGTTTTATGCCACCATTAGATTCTACTTATAAGGACTCCATATAATGTACAGTTTCTTCACAAATATTTCCAATTAAACTTGCATTTAGATCTGGTTTCAAATAGACAGCACAGACCTCCCCCTCGTCTATTAATCCTGTCTCTCTTAAACAGGCAACAGTCCTCAATATTTACAGCACAATCATGTGTATCATCCCACCATGTTTCGGTTATTCCAATTATGTCCAAATGCTCATTAACCGCCAGAAATTCTAGTTCTCCCATTTTACCTACCATACTTCTTGCGTTCGCCAACATACAATTAATTTTGTCATAACATATTTTAACCACTACTTTTTTTTTCTACATCCGCGTGATCTTTTATTTGTACCCAGTTCCTACCTACACAATCTACCCCATTTTTCCTAGCTATCCCCTCCCCCTTTCCTAGTTTAAAAGCTCCTCCAACCCTCTAAGCATTCTATCCCCTAGCATGGCAGCTCCCTTACCATTTATATTTAAAACAGATCCATCACGTCACATATTTTAGTCTAAATAATCATCTATTTAAATTGCCTATACCATGTGCTTTTTGATTTCAATAGATTTAGATATTTGTGATTTAGTAGTTAGGGATACTAAGATGTACTAAGTGGAACTGGAGTAATTCTTGAGATCACCTGTTGCATCAAAAACATTCCCAATTTTTTTTTTTTAGTGGGGCTTTTAGCCCCTTGAATGCTAGAGATACCATTTAAAAACACATTTAAATTAATTTGGAATTCTCTTTCTCCACTATGGTACAATTGGTTTGCTCCAAAATCACTCCAGTTCTTAGTAAATCAGCATTCCCATCACTGTATTCTCCAATTGGTCAAAACAATGCATCATCAATGAGGTTTATTGGAAACTGTCTAGAACAGCCACAATGTGAAAGGGCACTGGAAAGGTTATTTTTTCGACTGACAGGTTTACAGTGGCCTTCGGATTTCTAACAGACTCTTTGCTCTTCTAATGCATTTTAATGAGGAGGTTATAAAGCTATTCATCCTTATAAAGGCATTCAACCCTTCAAGTCCATTTTATATCTGATAAGGGAGACAAGTTAACCCTTTGATTGCAAGAGTAGTGTCCAATGCATTTTAGAGTAATGAGTTGAACATTCCTCTGGCACTTAAAGGATTAAAGACAGGTAAATACATAGTTTCAATCAAATATATCAAAATGATGTTCAGCATATAATCTAAAATAGATGAATCTGTTACAAAAAATATTTCAGCTTGGTGATGGCCACTGCTTTATAGGATTCAATTTTGAAATGTCGCAATTAAAATATTGTGCTGCTACATGCGCATTAAGCAAGTTGCTGTGATTAAAAGGGCAACATGAGAATCTTGCCCTGCATATAAGCAGAAGATTCTCATGTCGTCATATGAAATCCTTAAGCATCTTCACTGCCCGCGATCAAAAAGATTATTCATCTCCCCAGACATCTTTATTATCTCTCTTTGAACATACTTTACTTTTACACATTTATTTTCATGCTTTTTGATCTTTAGTTGTGGTACACTTTGTAGTTTTACCCTATCACTGAGGATCATGATTCAAAGAGAGATACTAAAGATGTCGCTTCTTACAGAGACTGATTTGAGTGAGACGAGTCTCCCGGGTCGCCTGCGCATTGCAATGTATGGCACTCAGGTTGTCTAACTCTCCCCAGTTGCCAGAATAGTGACAGACTTAACCAGGATGTACAAGTCCACATTATGTAATGTGTAACATCTGCAACATGTGTAACATGTTTTATCTGTGGGTATATTTTTGATCTCGGGCAGTGAAGATGCGTAAGGATTATGGGAGTTGTAGTGCTATCAAACCATGCTAAGCAGCGACCTTTCATACGGCGATGAGAAACTCACTCTTATATGCAGGGCAAGATTCTCATGTCGTCCTTTTAATCACAGTGGCTTGCTTAATGCAGCATGTAGCTGCACAATATTTCAATTGCAACGTTTTAAAGGATACCCTTTATAGGACAACTAACATGAAAAAAATGCAGCAGGGTAAAACCTTCTTCCTCTGTAATTACCTTGGTCGCAACTGCACCTGGGCCCATCACTCCAGAAGGCCCAGCCGCCCAGTCGACCCCTGCTTAGACCATGCATGAAGCATCCTTCTGCCCTCTTCCTGTTCTACATCCGACTGTTACACTGAGCGGTGCAGAACTAACATAGTATCCTTCCTGCCAGCGATATCTCTGAGTGGGAGGAGGGATATTGCAGTGTGGGCGGTCCCCATTGATTAGATGCAGAAGGAGCACTGGAATACAGGGTATTTTCACTAATTTTATTTGTATTCTATTTTTATATTTTCTTTTATTTTTCTGACTTGGGACATTATGGCTGTGAAAGCAGCTGCTCCAGGCATAGGAATCCTGCTGGTGACAGCCAACGTGGGAACCCGGTCTGACAATGTGGTACACATGTAACTCGGTTTCCAATGTCACAGTGTTGATGCTCTTACTCACTGTACTCAGGAGGTAGAAAATCATAGGGGTCAACCCATGGCTCTCCAGCTGTGTTTGGACTAAGCTTCACATAATAATTGGCTGGGTGAGCATTATGGAACTTATAGTCCAACAGCAGCTGGAGAGTGACAGGTTTCCCACCCTAGGTGGTGGATACATACTTCTTTTGCAGGTTAACTTGAATGGTTCTAAAGATTACATGAATCCACTAGTGAAGAGCTAGGCAATATCTGGCTCTCCAGCTGTTGGTTTACTTCCTGTCATCCCCAGTGGTTGCCTACCACTGCACTAATGTTTTGTTTTTGTAGACTTGAGACCTAATCTAAGTTGTGACCTTTAAGGGTACATACAGGCACCCTGTGTCTGCCTTCTAAAGCTCCTGTCTTCTCTTCTTAACTCTCTGAGTGCCAGAGGGGTATCCAATGCAAGCAATGAGTTGGATACCCCCAGTCACTCGAAGGGTTAACCCTTAAGGGATCAGAAATATGTGCATCGCAATGAGAAGAACAACCCCCCGGTCTGTACAATGGTTAAGATGTGTTATTTTGGTGCGTCTCAGAACTGTATACCTTTATGTTGATGACATTGTTACAATGTGCACATGCAGCGTTTCTAGGGTGTTTTTGGCATGTGCTGGACTTGATGGACGCATGCCTATTTTCAGACTCATCAACTATGTTACTATGTTCTGCACTCAGAGGGGTAATCCCATGCATGCTAGTGGGGCTTCAATCCGTAGAGACCTCTAGCATTCAAGCAGATTAAGCTGCATTTAACCCTTTGAGTGCCAGGCCCAGTTGTATAATTACAGGGGTCACAACCGCGACCAGGCCTGGCTGCCCGGTCAACCCCTGCTGAGGTCATGCACCCAAGTGGCATTTCTGGGGTGAAGTTGCGTGTTGGAGTCGGGGAGCCCCATGGCAATTTTTGCACCAGGGCCTGGTGTTTTCTAGTTACGCCTTTGTCCTCTGGTATATGTACATTTTAGCCTCTTCCTTAGTCCCTCCCCCAACCATAATGTAGGACTCTTTGAACACCTCTTATGTAGGAGAGGGTTACCTGGGAATTTATGGATCCAGCAGGGGAAGAGGGGATGTTCCTTCACAGTGACCACCAAGGGGGCAGATGAAGGTCCCTTCAAGGAGATTCTGTGAACATGAGAATAGGTCAACTTCCATCTGTGGGACATGGGATGAGTCCCTTTCTGTGATTTATTATGGCAGGGTACTAGGAAGTGTTATCCAGGGAGAGAGAGCTGTGAAGACTAAAGTTACTCCAAGGACACCATGTATTGCTATGTTCCTGTTTAATAAATGTTTCTGGTCTTAAACCCCTGGTGCCAAGTTAGTTAGTTTGCATTTCACATACACATGTCCCATAAGGCCTACACCTTAAGTCTGGAAGTAGTTAACATACTAGAGAGTCTCCCCTGACTGAGTGTGGAACTAAAGCTTATCCACGTGATTGAGTCTACCCAAGGCATCCAAAAGATCACGTTTTAGGATAACCCAGGAAAATGGTGTTACAAACAAACAAAAGAGAAAACTTGAACTTATACCAGTTAATTGTTGCTATTCCCACCTCTGTGAGTACCAACATTATAAACATGAGGTCCCAATTGTAAGATCTGCTTCAAGATTACTTTCCTACCTACTGTAAGAGCAGAAGAGCCAGTGGCAGCCTCATTCCTATGGCCTGTAGATGGGTATGACATCAAACAGCCACCTGGAACCTTCATCTGCCTCTCTGCAGTGCACTGCGCCAGCCTGGAGAGGAGCAGTCCACAGGCTGTAAGTTTACACAATTTTTAATATGTTGGCACTTAATAAATACATAATAGAAACAGTGCACTTACCGATGTCGATTTTTGATGGTCACTTAGTTGGACAATGAAAGAGGTTATAAATTTAGGCAAAATATTCTGACATAATATGCTCTTAGAAACACTGACAGTAAAACACTAGTGTTTACATATCTCAAAAGGAAGAAAAAAAACAAATGCACCAGATGAAATCATTTGAATGTCAAAGTAGGTCACTGTGTTGCTTTCAGCTAGACACAACCATTTTCTTTTTTTCCTGCAGAAAAGCTGGAATGAGTTTTGCCCTGTAACATGTGAGTAACATTTGCTAGCACAAAATATCTATTAAGGGGAAAGACGGCATCAGTAATACATTCTAAAGATGATAGAATCAATAAAAATTTATGAATAATCTGCAGGGCTGTCTGACATAGAGAACATGCTTCTCATGGGTACGAATACATACTGAGGCAAAGGAGCAATTCTGTGTAAAAACATAATGGACGAATAAATGTTCCCCTACATTTAAATGGGACTTTTAACCCCTTGAATGCTGAAGGGGACTCCAATGCTAAATTAAGGGGGCTGTATTTGTACACTATGGTGCAGAATTGCTTCATCAGACTCATTGTGTATATAAACAAATATCTGTAGGTTTCTAAACCCCCTGGGCAGTGAAGGGGTTAATTAGTTTGGAGCCATTTGCAATTTGTTGCATAGCTGTTGCCGCTTAGATGCTAATCTTACTCATTCACTCCCTGTCTTCAATTTTCCTCACAAAGTCAGTGTGTGTGTGTGTGTGTGTGTGTGTGTGTGTGTGTGTGTGTGTGTGTGTGTGAACCCTTTAACACATTGAGTGCCAGAGGGGTACCCAATGCATTGAAAAGCAATGTGTTGTGTACCCCTCTGGCACTCAAAGGGTTAAGTGCCAAAAGGGTAAACAACTTGTTCTGCTATGCACATGACCTTCGCATGAAAATGGTTTAACCCTTTAAGTGCTAGAGAGGTATCCAGCGAATGGTGTTGCAATGTGTTGGATACCTCTCTGGCACTCAAAGGGTTAACTAACTAACTAACTAACTATCTAACTAAATAAATAATAATACTCATGATTGAAACGTGAATTATAACCTATTGAATAATAGCAACCTCTCTTCTTTTCAATGATTTATACACACCTCTAATTTTCAATAGTAAGGGAAATAAGACTAGCATTACTTGTAAAAGGGCCAGTAGTGAATATTTAACCCTTTGAAAGTTATATGGAGACTACAGATATGTCTAGCATTCAAAGGGTTAATGCTCAGATGATGAGAATTCAGTGTGCACTACAACTTCATTTAGTTGCTCCTATTCCTTCTGAGTTACATATACTAACAGGAGGTACTGCAATGCTTTACATACCGCTCTGGCACTCAAAGGGTTATGAGAAGCATCACCTCCTTAAAATTCTAATGGCCCCTATGAAATTTACTCTTGTGACTTTATTCAAGAGATAACCTATTAAATCATCATGGACGTCATGTTTCTGAAAGAAAAAATGACAAATGCTTTCATTTTTCCTTTAGCTTAACCCTTTGAGTGCTAGAGGGGTACACAACGCATTGCTTTGCAATGCGTTGCATACCCCTCTGGCACTTAATGGGTTAAGCAGGCATGGAGCAAATATTTAACTTTTCAGGACCAGAGGGCTGTGCAATAAATTATGGACCAATGTGTTCCACCAGGCCTGGATTTAAATCTCAAGCCCCCTTAGGCACAGCCTCCCTCTGGTTCCCTTAGCCCCCACCTTGGACCCACACCTAACCACACCCCCTCATGTACCCAGGCCCTACTTTGTGGCCAAACCCATATTTAGATTAATTCTTCACAGTAATGTGGTAAATTTCCAGAGGTGGATGTTATAGATAGGGATGGAGTATACACAGCTCATATACCCCACATGAGAAAAGAAGAGTGGCATGGTATCAAATGTATCCCCTAAATTGCACTATGCTTTTCACTGCTGTTACTTGCATCTTCCTCAGGGGCTACAGTGATAGGCCACTGCCAGACGCCTCTAAAAATGTGGCACCCTAGGCAAGTGCCTAGTCTGCCTATCAGTCAAGAATGCTGAGTGTTTGTTAATTTTTTAAATCTATTTCTGTATGGATTTAACTATAATCTAGCAAAGTTTGATCAGTCAGTTAAAATCCATTACTTATGCAATCCTTGTCCATCACCTGCCTGATCGACATGTTTGTTCAATTGTTTGAACGATTTGTCATATCGATAAAGCACACTATGCATGCTTTATCAACTTAATTTGTTATGCAAGCTGGGTCTATGAATTAATTATGACTAGAGCTCAATATGATTCGAGAGGAAGGTAAGTAGCAGAAGTTAAAACCTAATTGTTTGGATGATAGAGAAGTATATAAATGCATTGTAGACATCTCTCTGCTATTTAAGGAGCTTAAAAAATTAGGATGAAACGGAAGGGCAGAAATAAACATGCTCTATACTTGAAAGATAAGTAAACTTTTTTAATGATGACATAAATGTTATAGGGATTTTCCTGATGAGTAAAACAAAGGTATTCCCACTGCTGGCACCTATTCAAATGTAATAACTGTTCACACTCTGAGGAAATGAGCAGCATAATTAGTTCCTGAGAAAGTGATGAAGTAGTTACTATTGTGTTCTATGGAAAACTGTTGTCAGTGACTCAACAGAATAACTTTCTGAATATATAAAACAAAGTTTTAACTGTAATAGCTATGGAAATATGCATTTCACAGCAATAACAGCACCCTTGTTTTACTAGAAAAGAAACATACTTACGGAACCAAAATGTCGATTCAATAAAATCTGATTTTATGAAAGCCTTATAAGTGCTGTCCTACTACGACAATATATATATGTTTTTTTTTCATTAAAAATGTTCCTGCTTCTTTAATATTATCTCGCCTTATTGGTCTCCTTGCTACACATGACTTATTGAAACTAAAAATAATTGAATGCCTAGAGATTAAATTTGTATTCATCTACAGAACAGATTTAGACAGCAGAAATACATTTGGCTGTGATTGTAAATGAAGGGGATCAAAGGTTTATAATGAGAGGCTAACCTTTGACAATGAACATGTATGATCTTCAGGGAAACTTTTTTTATCCACTTCATTTTAAACGTGGAAAAGAGAAATGCAATTGAGCTGGTCACATGCAGTTCAATCACGGATTTACTTACATTTTTAACCTCTTGCTCATTAAGAGACATCTCCAATGAATTGCTTTGAAATGCACTGGAGATGTCCATGCATCCAAGGGATTAATTAATTATCCAGTGGCAGGAACATGTTATTCACAGGCAAACTGTCACTGCAAATTAAATCTGCTCCTGTGCAAGCAGACAGTGACTAGAATAAAGTTAAAGGAACACCAAAAAATGAAATAGGTATATAACTTTAAGTATCACGTACTTTTATATCTAGTATATGTAAAAATTAATTATTCATATCAGGGCTCAAAATTTCCACTCGCCACTAGCCAATGGCGAGTGAAAATTCAGCCCTGGCGAGTAGATGTTCAGCCCTGGTGGGTATGTTATGGCTTGCAGTGGCGAGTAACTTTTCAGGTCTGGCTAGTAGCAAAGGACTTCACATTATAAGCCCTGATTCATATGCTACTTCCCCACACTTGCTTTTTAATGTATGTATAAACTGTCCAGTCCATACTGCATTTATTTAATGTTGTTTGCGGTATATTGATAAGAACTAAAGTCATTTTAACTTGGCCCATTTAGATCATTCTGGACAATCAATAGGAGACATAGCCCTGAAAAAACAATCCCTCCTGAAAGTCATTAAATCCCTTTTAAGGTTTCAATCATAACACTTCTCTCTCTCTCCCCTATCCCACAAGTTGTACATATGAAGGTCCAGGAGTCTGTCCTGATATATATTTTGTTTTTTGGCCCATGCATCACACCACTTTCTGCTGAGCCTAGTTTAACCTTTTTATTAAATAGTTTTTATTCATAGCATTAGGGGAACATACATGTTAGACAGCGCAGTATTACAGGAATAAAACTGTAATACAGAGGCATTCAGCAAAATACCCAAATGGTACCACTAAAAGTGCCTTTGTGGTGAGTAGTACAAGACCCCGTTCTGCCATGCACTCCCCCCCCAACAACCCACCCCCACAACCAAACTAAAAAAACTACCCCAACGCCACCTAACCTAATCCCCCTAGTAAACCCACTCACTGGACCAGGAACCCAGCACCCCGGGCCCATCCCCCCCCCGGCTCATGACCACACATCCCCCCCCAGCATTTAAGCCAGATTCGTAACAGTCCCAGATAAGCATGTACCCAACGGATTATACAGGTTAGACTATAAGGAAAGAGCCAGTGCAGCATGACGAGCCACTAGCCATTTGTCTCAAATTTTATGAAACATATGAAGTGCACCCCGATGAGCATAAACTAAGATATAATGTGGAATTGTGTGCCTGACTAGTTCCAACCATTTCACCTCAATTGGGGGACTACTGGAGAAACAATGTTGCGCCACCACTCATCTCGCCAGCACCAGGAGTTCGGACAGAAGCTTTCTATCAGTGGTCGAGTCAATGTCATCAGGAAATATAGCAAGAATGCACATCTTGGGAGTCAAGGGAAGGGGGCGCTGAATGGTCTCACCTAAATGTTTGATCAATGACGTCCAGAAGTCCATGACCCCAGGATAGGACCAGATCATATGCAAAAAATCTCCCTCCAAACAATCACATCTGGGACATGTGCTATCATAGCGTCCACCCATTCTGCACAATCGTATCAGAGTATAATATATCCTATGAAGAGTCTTCAACTGAATAAGATGATGTGTGGCAGCAACGGCAACCGTCGCCGGGCCATTGAGAGCCACCGCCCATTCCCAGTCCTCCAAGTCCCCCATGTCACTCTCCCAATAAGCTCTACGAGATTCCATTGTTGACACAGAATGTCCAATCAAACAATTGTAAAGAATGAAAGATACTGGCTTTGGTATTTGTCGAGTAGTCAAGGTCTGGAGTAAAGAAAACTCTAACAGAAGTGGTCCCTGTCCCCATTGCGCTCCAAGCGCATGTCGCAGTCTTAAGTAAGAGTAGACAAGATTATTTGGTAGGTTAAATTCCTGGTGTAGCTGTTGGAAAGACTTGAGAATGCACCCGTCATATATTTGACCTATAGTACGAATCCCATACATGGTCCAGATCTGGCGAAAATCAAGGTCACATAATTGATCACATGTTGCTATTGTTTTTTCAATAAAGTTGATGCATACGTTTTTATTATCATTTTGATTATACTGTAGAAAATTAGTATTCTTTCTTAACCCTCTGAGAGCCAGCGAGTTATCCAATGCATTGTGTTACATACCTCCCTGGCACTCAAAGGGTTATAATAGGTACAATGAATGCCAGAAACAATTTTACTATATTGCTTCAGAGAAAAAAACAACATTTAGCCTTTGAGATAGGGACTAATATGTATGTTTTATTTTCATTTATTTTAAAATCTATCATTTTAAAGGGATAGTAATACTTAAAATGTAAAAAAAAATATGTTGTAGGGTTTATGCCCCTGAGTAAAACAAGAGTACTCCCACTGCTGAGAGGTGTTTTATTCAAAAGTTATTAATTTTCAAAGTTGAATTTTTTAGGTGCAATATCACAGTGGCCTGAAATTGTACAGTGGCGCTGTTGCTACACGATCCTATGGACAACTCTGGTCAGTTGACCATAAATCTGCATAGGATGGTGTAGCAACAGCGCCACTGTACAATTTCAGGCCACTGTGATATTGCACCTAAAAAATTCAACTTTGAAAATTAATAGCTTTTGAATGAAAGACCTCTCAGCAGTGGGAGTACCCTTGTTTTACTCAGGGGGATAAACCCTACAACATATATTTTTTTACATTTTAAGTATTACTATCCCTTTAATCAGTGCAAAAGGGCCTTTTGATATAACTACTCAATAGCAACAGCCATTTAACCCTTTGAGTGCCGTGAGATACACAATGCATTGCTCTGCAATGCGTTGCGTACCCCTCCGGCACTCAAAGTGTTAATCTCTTTTTAACCCTTTGAGTGCAAGAGAGGTATCCAATGGATTGACTTGCATTGCGTTGGATACCTTTCTTTCACTCAAAGGGTTAAAAGGCCTGTTATCGTCAAGGTATGGTCTTTACTGCCACTAGACCCAATTCTAGACAAACTGGAGACATTCTGAAGGAAGCCATGTGCACCAAAGCAGACAAACAAACATTCCTATTGCTAAATGAGCATTTTAACCCCTTGAATACCAGTGAGGCCTCCAATGCTTGCAAAGAATCGCACTCAAGACATCTCGAGTTCAAATAAATGACCATTTTGAGACTCTGTATTTATTCTCTATGGTGCGCTTGAACCTTCATCAGGCTCAGTCAGTGCTGGAATGTAGTGAGGTATACCTCAGTCCTATGTGCAGTGACATGAGTTAGTAACATTTAATTCTGGATTCAGGGAACACTGTTTAATTATCTGGCTCAGGGGACTTCCAGACATGCAGATATTTATTGGTATTAAATATTTGATCTCAAATGTATTAACAGCATTCGCATAGTATTTCACCGGAGCAGCTGCTGTTTTCATTTTAATTGGGCTGTTAAATGTTTTGATCCTATCAGTATTCCAATATTATGCAGATATGGTGAGTAAATGAATGCCGTGCATATGTGGCTGTTTTATAACTTTCTTTACTTTGTTAAAAGAGTCTCAATTTAAATGAACTGGGGGAGATTCACTAAGCAGTGATAAAGAGGTGATAAAGTGGTGATGACTTCTCCAGTTTATCACTTCTCCAATTCCTATGTTATTCTATGGAGCCGATGCACTAAGAGTTGAAGAAATCTTAGTGCATAGGCTCCATAGAATAACATAGGAACTGGAGAAGTGATAAACTGAAGAAGTCACCTCCACTTTATCACCTCTTTATCACTGCTTTACCCCCCCCTGGAATTAGCAAGTGCACATATATTACATTTGCAATACATTGTCCTTAACCCCTTCAGGACCGGCGCGCGCACGTGCGGCCGGCACTTGCGGATCACGGGGCATTTTTTTTTTATTGCCGCTTCCGGACTTCCGGAGCAGCGTGCAGCCGCGACGGGAGCCCTGAACACTATGCCGTGCCAGGACCGTCATTGGTCCTTAAGTGCCGGACAGTCGTGACGGTCCTGGCACGGCAATGGTCCTTAAGGGGTTAAAGGAGTAGTAAACTTTTTTTTATGAAAACACATATTTCATAGAGCTTTTCCTTCTGAATAAAACAAGGTCACTCCCAATGCTGTCAGATATTTTATTCAAAAATTATAGCAGTTTAAATAATCAGGAAGTGAATTTACTGTGTTTACTTCCTGATAGTTCTAACTGACAGGAAGTGACAGGCAGTTTCTATCACATTCTATAGAGAAATGTATGTCTCTGACTTTTCTGACTTTCCTCTCCATTAGAATCTAACAGGAAATCTAACTAGAATTTGACCACTAGAGGGCACTGCTAATGTAAAAAAACATGGGTTTAAACTGTAATAACTCTGGAAATACAAATCTCTCAGCAGTGAGAGTACCATTATTTTACTCAATAGGAAAATCACTGCAATATATATTTTTTCCATAAAAAAAATGTACTGCTCCTTTAAAGGGTTAATCTGAGCAGAATCAAAACTGAATGGATTGTTTCTCTAAAATGTAATCTTTAATTAGTACTGGAGTGGATATCATATCCACGAAAGCAGAACTGAATCTTTTTTGCAGGATTCTAGAAGATCAAACTCCTCCTACTAAAGTGTACTTAGGAGGCCTTCATTAGGAGACGTTTGGGGTCCTAGAATCTTGTAACAAAGAATCATATCTTCCTCTTTGGCTATAATATTTGGTACAGTTGAAAAAATTATTGACGAACCTGTCTATGCAAAATTAATTCAGACGGGTCATAGGATTAAAATTGGTGGGCTTTATTATAGTATTAGGCTATGTTCATATGGAAGACTTGGCTGCAGTCTCTTTAGGTGCGTGTCAGGTTAACACCTGGGGGAAATTCACTAAGTGATGATAAAGAGGTGATATTGAATATCCCCCATGGAGTGCATCCAAGTTGTGGTATGTTCCATTAGGGTAGATTACAGCAGGCAGAAATGTCCAGTGAGAACAGCACACTGGAAGCAAGCTGTTCAAAGTGTACATTTAGCACAGTTTTAATAGGCCTTACGGTTCATTCAATGGTGTGTAGCTTCAGCACTGACATCTCATACAAAGCTTCCTTTTGAGAACACAGTAGCTTATCGGTATGATTGGTTTACTGTAGTTGCTCAGGTCAAGAGTGGGAAGGACTTATTCAGATTAAAATGGAAACAATAGTCATGTGAAAGTGGTCTCTTTTATTTGTTTTCACAGCTGGACTTACCTAGGCAAGCGTCTTGTTTATTTATATATATATATATATGTATATATATATATATATATATATATATATATATTTTTTTTTTTTTTTTTCATTTTTAGTCTTTCATTTTCAGAAATCCTCACCCATGGTTCCACAGACCTATTATCCTATATAATAATTTGCTAATGTAATAATAATAACTAGCATTTATATAGCACCTTTCTCCCAGTGTGACTTAAAGCAGTTTCAGAATTAACTGAATTGGCAGCCGAAACAACAGATGCTATTATTACCCAATCAATGGTACTCATTTATCGACCTCAGAAGGATGAAGGGCTGAGTTGACCCTGCTGGGATTCAAACCTGCAACCTTACAGTTTAAACAGGCTCTATAGTCAGGGACTTTACCACTGAGCTATCTCACCAGTGCTTTGTCAGAAGTTGTCATGTGTAGTACAGATGGCTGCGAGCGCTGCAGTCATGCACAGTAGAGACTGCCCGCGCCATGACTGATAACTGAGTGAGGCACTCCGAATTCAGACCGCAGTCCACTCTGTGCAGAGAGGACTACGGTCTGAATTCGGAGTGTTGCACTCTGTTATCAGCCGTGGAGTGGGCAGTCTCTACTGAGCATGACTGCACCACGGCCGTTGCTGCCTGGCACTGTGGCCTATGTACATGGGCAGTTCAACTAGTCTACTATATCTGATTGTAAATGTAACCATTTCAGAGCCAGAGAGGTATCCAGCGCATTACAAAGAAATACGTTGCATACCTCTCTGGCTCTCAAAGGGTTACACTGCGACCAGTGATAGATAGATAGATAGATAGATAGATAGATAGATAGATAGATAGATAGATAGATAAGATAGATAGACAGACAGACAGACCTAACTGCAGGATGCTTTGTGAAACACTGTATTATATAACATTCAAGTGGTAAAAAGAGACGTCAACATTTTATGTTATTTGTCTCCATTGGTTCAATTAGTTTGCTCCATATGTGCTCCACTTACAGCTTATATATTTTTATGATACACTTCACATGAATTGCACTTGTATTTTTGGATGTAATATTAATGCACCTGATATTTAAATACATTATATCTAGTTCAGTTGTGGCAACAAGCAGCCCTGGGGCCTCATATGGGGTTTCATACAGCCCTCGGCGTCTTCACCTGGTGTCTGTTCTCAGATACAGTGGGAAGAGGAGATAAGTTCAGTTTGTAACATCACACACACATCCTATTTCCACCCCAAGAACTCCACTTCCTCTTTCTTTTGCCTTCAAGCACACCTCACTCTACAGTTTCACTGGTCCATTTTGTGAATCAAGCAGAGTCATTGGGGGCCCAGCAAACATTTTTGGGCCCCCTAACAAAAAACTATTATTCCATGCATGTAACTAGAACATATCGCGCTCTGGGGCCAACGGGTCCCATCATACCTGCATTCATTGCAGCCCCTGTAGTTCTGCCCCTGCATTCAAGTGGTTATTTTTCCAATCCATATTCAGATTTTTTTAACGAAAATGTGTGGCCCTTAGTTGGATTGAGAGTCAAATACGTAATAGTTTGGGGCTGAATCTGGTCTAGTTCTTAAAGGGTATGTTAAAAAGGACCCTTCTAAACCTTCCTTATATGCCGTAGGTATGGTATTCTGGAGAGGTCCTACCATAATCCAGACTGTTCTTGGACATCACAGTATTATCTTCTGAAGTCCCGCAATTCCCGCTACTTCCTCCAAGGTGATCTAGCCTCTACTGCAGGGATTTTGACATTCCTTACTGAACTGGATGACTTTTAATAGAGCAAAAGGCAATCACACTGATTTGGTGAGGCAAGAAGAGATCAGTGCTGCCACCATGGAGGGTGAAGTGAGCACAACTGGGATCAAGAACAGGATCCAACTGCAGCCAAAAAGTGGTCAGACCACAGCTGTCCTACAAAATGCTATACCAGGGCAGGTTTGTGGGGGGGAGGTCTTTCTCGGGGAACAGTCTCCTTTGAAGAGTTTACTATTATTTTGAAGATCATTGAGGCCGTGGTACTGGAGTAAACATGGACCAAACAAACTGTATCACAGGGGATACATAAAATGTACATTTTAAACCCTTGAATACATATGAGATCTCCAACACATTGCTTCTCATTGCATTGGAGACGTCGCTGGGATGAAAGAGGTTTAAAGGGACAGTAATACATAAAATGTAAAAAAAAATAAATATGTTGTAGGGTTTATTCCCCTGAGAAAAACAAGAGTACTCCCACTGCTGAAAGGTGTTTCGTTCAGAAATGATTACAGCTGAAATATGATTTTTTTAGGTGCAATATCACAGTAGCCTGAAATTGTATAGTGGCGCTGTTGCTACACCATCCTATGGACAGCTCTGATCCTGGGACCCTTGTTGTACTCAGGGGGATAACCCCTACAACATTTTTTTTTTTTACATTTTAAGTATTACTATCCCTTTAAAGTCCCATTTCAACCAATGGAAAGTTTGGCAATTTGTATTTGTCCCCTATATTGCAGTCAGTTTGGCCCCTGCTTCAGTGATCTCTAAGAATAATGTAAATTAGGACATCAGCTTTTAATTTGTCTTTCACAGAATTAACTCTTTGAGTGCCAGAGAGGTATCCAAAGCATTGCAGCCCAATGTGTCAGATACTTCTCTGTCATTCAAATGGTTAAATCTGCTTATAGATTTTACTAGCCATTTTTCTGTAAAATTCGAATGTTTTAGAAGATTTAACCTTTATATTTTGGTGTCACTGTGCAGCATTTTATGTTTTAGAAGAATTAACCTTTATATTTTGGTGTCACTGTGTGGCACTTTATGTTTTAGAAGAATTAACCTTTAGATTTTGGTGTCACTGTGTGGCATTTTATGTTAATTCCCTGAAATGTACAATGATTAGTTCTGTTTCAAGCCAAAAGCATGTCTTGATGGCCATATGCTCAAAAGAAAAGAGGGGGAGTTCTGGCACAAACCATTTGCACTATAGGTGAGAAATATAAATCCCCATTGATTTAAATGGGGATTTGAACCCCTTGAATGTTAGAGAGGTCTAAAATGCATTGCACAGTTCTAGCATTCAGGAGGTTAAAGTCCCCATTTAAATCATTTGGAATGTTTTAATTCTCATCTA
The DNA here is from genome assembly GCA_037306005.1 of Rhinophrynus dorsalis. Classification (NCBI taxonomy): domain Eukaryota; kingdom Metazoa; phylum Chordata; class Amphibia; order Anura; family Rhinophrynidae; genus Rhinophrynus; species Rhinophrynus dorsalis. The sequence goes on from CM074718.1 coordinate 62,113,058, forward strand.
TAGGGCAAATGGTTTGTGCCAGAACGCTTCCATTATTCTCTTGAACATACAGCACTAGGGCCTTGATTCAACTGTGTGACCTAAATTAGCCGGTAGAGCAAAAGTGGTACCGGCCGACCAAAAAAAAGCTTAAGTTTGCATTCAGTTGCCCTACCAGCGAAACGATCAATGGACGTTTGGCCACAGAAAAGGACATGCGGCCAAACATTTGTTTTGTGCGATAATTTCCCAAAAAACACGCTAAATAGCGTGAATAGTGGGAACTTCAAAGGAAAATGGTAATGATTGGTGCCTGAGATACTTTCAAGCACCGATCAATAGCTCATCTCTACTACACTAAGCTGTCATCCACTGTCCTTCTTCTTCCATCTTTCTTCTTTTTTCTTATCTTCTCTCTTCTTGTGGTGTGTCTTCTTTCTTCCATCTTCTCATAAATCTGTAATAAAAAGCAAGCAATATTAATACTTGATCCGTACACATAACCCACACATTCAGGCACAGTTTAACCCCTTGAGTGCCAGAGGGGTACACAACACATTGCTCTCTGGGACTCAAACGGAAAAACAATGTTGAAGTGTGCGGGTTAATATTTCCAAACATGCCTAAAGTCTCAAACAAAACATGATAAATCCAAAAATGCCCAAAGTAGAAAGTTCTGTCCAATTTACAAAAAAAGTGATAATTGAAAATATTATCCCTCCATTTTTCCACCGCTGTGGCACGCCCTTCCTGTGTACCTTATGGGCTGATGCCCATTCCATTGTGAGGGAATTTTTATATATGGACAGCCTCTGTTCTAATTCCCTCACAACCAATGGCTGAGATGTGTGCTTATGCACCTTGCAGCCAATCAGCTTTGAGTGGAGGTGCTTTAAGCTGGTTGGGTGGGAGGTGCATAAGCACACATCAAAGACAATGGTTGTGAGGGAATCTGAACAGAGACTGCCCATACATAAAGGTAATCTCTGTTCAAATTCCCTCAAAATGGAACAGGCATCGGCCCGTGAGGTACACAGGGAGGGTGTGCTGCTATTCACTTTCTCCGCCACCACCACAGCCACATACAATGACTGAGAAATGGAGGTACAATATTTTCATTTAGCATGTTTTGTTTTGGAAATTGGACAGAACTTTCTACTTTGGACATGTTTGAATTTATCATATTTGGATTTATAATGCTTTGGTAGAGTCTTTGGGCATGTTTGGAAATATTAACCCGCACGTCTCAGCATTGTTTTTTCCTTTGAATCTCAGAGAGGTACACAAGGCATTGCTCTGCAATGCGCTGGGTACCCTTTTGGCACTCAAGGGTTTAAACTATGCATGGATGTGCTGGTTTATGTGTATGGATCAAGTATTAATATCACTTGCTTTTTAATACAGATTTATGAGATGATGTCAGAAAGAAGACTGACCCCAAGAAGAAAGTAAAGAGAAGAAAGAATAATAAGACAGTAGCTGACTAGGGGCTAGATTCTATTGCAGGTGATAAATGTTAACACCAGTTTTATCAAACATTTTCCTATTGAAGTCTATGGGGAAACCTGGAGATAAAAGCAGTGATAAAATTAGCACCTGTATAGAAAACAGCCCCAGGATGCTCCAGACCCCGCTGGACATCAGGATTAATGGTAAGTGTTTGATTTCAGGGGCTGTTGGTTTATTACTTAGTTAGATTAACCTTATGAGTACCAATGGGGTAATTATACCTCACTGGCACTCATAGGGTTAAAACTACTAACATTGGACACAGTTTGGGTGTAGTGATATGGGGTTTAGGGCCCCATATTTCACTTTTTTTCATTTCAATTGCTGTGTTGGCTGTTTTAAGATTCTATAAAGGACTCTAGTCACAAAAACACTGGGTCTTAAATTTCCTGCGATAAAGGACTAGATTCTGTTGCAGGTGCTAAATGTTATCGCCCGTTTTATCAAACATTTTCCTACTGAAGTCTATGGCGAAAACTGGAGATAAAAGCAGAGATAAAATTAGCACCTGTAATAGAATCTAGTCCAAAGTGAGTCCCTTATCGGGTCTTAAGGGCTAACACAGGCAATTGAATTATTATTTATTATTATTTGCTATGGGTGAAAACGCATCTTACAATGGGCTGGATTCTATTGCAGGTGCTAATTTTATCTCTGCTTTTATCTCCAGTTTTCCCCATATACTTCAATAGGATAAAACGGGTGTTAAAGGGGTAGTAATACTTAGTTTTATTTTTATTTTGTAGGCATTAAAAAAACATGAAGAACGATATAAGTCTTAGCTCTCAAACCTTTATGGTTTGAGAGATATTCACAAGCAAAGTTTCCCCTCTCGCCCCTTTTACCTAGTGTAAGCCATCTCTTCTCAGATGTGGAATGCAGTCCATAGACCAGACAGATAACAGAAGGGGACAATCTTCTTCCTATGAGAACAATGAAAGCCCTGCCCCCCTTGACACGTTTTCAGGTTTTTCCCTTATCTTAATTGAAGATTGTCCCTCTCTGCAATCTACCTGGGCACCTCCCTTCTGATCTGGCTGAGCAATGTTATATCAGTAAAAGGAGTGGGAGGGGGATACTTTATCATTGAATTACTCTTGAACTACAACTCTGACAGAATTGAAATAACACTCTCCAAAGTCCAAATACTATGATGATTATTTAGAGCTGCTTTTATTATGAAACATTACTATCCCTTTAACATTTAGCACCTGCAATAGAATCTAGCCCTGTACATAATTGAGTTTATGTTTTGATAAAGCAGGTGCTAACATTTACCACCTGCAATAGAATCTAGCCCTGTACATAGTCTAGTTTATGTTTGATAAAGCAGGTGCTAACATTTAGCACCTGCAATTGAATCTAGCCCTTTGTCTCCCGGCAGGTTTTTTTTTTTTTGCTGGCATTTTTTGACAGCACTTGTAATTGAATAGCTTACTGTGCATCAATCACAGACAGCTATTGTCTGTGACTGATGCATATTTATCCCTAGTGATAGAAAAAAATGTGAAGATATCTATACTCCTAAGGCTTCCTCTTACTGCCTATTATACAATATTATTGTCCAGCAACACTCAAAAATATGTTAATCTTTCTCATAATCGTACTCGGCGACTGCTGAAACACTGAGATAAAAATAACTCTCCCGGGATTTTAATCCTTGGCATAAAGTCTTTCTGACAACCTAATCCTCTGGATCATTAGAGCAACATGACACATTTTAACCCTTCCAGCTGCCATGAGATCATGCAATCTCCTGTAATGAAAAAGTATTTGATGCTATCAGTGTTTGAGCTCCTCTAATGAGTAATCTACTAATTCAGTAGTGCAATATTAATATATTATTTATATAAGCTTCCATGGGTGGTATTTAAAAAGAGTGACTTTCGCCTTTGTGATAGGAAAATGGGTGAGTGAAATAAATAGTAACGCATTTCACTTTTCACACTCTGAAAGGCACTGGGGCTGTCTCTAACATCCAAGGATCAGTAAGGGTTTGCAATTAAAAAACCTGTGTTAGGGTACTCTCATTGCTGGCAGATTTTCATTAAAAGTTATTACAGCTGAAACTTGCATTGTGTACCCTTATGGTCCTCAAGGGGTTAAACTGCAATTTTCTAATGTAGTCACTAAGTGGTGCCACTCCTATCACTTACAATGGAGATCTGCTGTCAATAACACAAGCTGTCGAACACACTGAAATGTAAAAGATATGTGTCTTTTGGACACAAGGTGGTGTTTCATAAGTTTGAACTGTAATAACTTTTAAAACGAAACATATATCCCAGACCCAATTACTCAGCAAGAAAAACCCTATATTATTTAATAAAATAATTACTGTTCTATTAGACAAGGGGATTGATTATATGACCAGAAAACATTTTAAATAAAAATGTTGAAGCGATATGGATTTTCCTGGTGAGTAAAACAAGGGTACTCCCAGTGCTGTGAGTTGTTTTATTCAAAAGTTATAACTTCAAATGGTCCGATAGTGTATAAAAGCATCAACACTTACTGGAAGTTCAAAAGGTCAGGAATGACTCATCAGTTTCTATCATATTCACTCTCAGTGACTCACCTCCCCAGAGAACGCAACAGAATGGCTAATTGTAATCTGACCACTAGAGGATACTGTTAATATAAAAAAACATTGTTGAAAATGTAATAACTCTGGAAAAATGCAGCTTCCCCCAATGGAAATTCCCTAGTTTTACTCAGCAGAAAAAAGCCCTGCAATACATGTATTTTCATAATAAAATTCACTGTTCTTTAAAGTGCCTAAAAAGGAGTGTTTTCTAGGTATGTATACGAATTACACAATGCAAAAAATAAAAATACAAATGTCTAAGGTATATTAGAATATAGTGATGTAGTACTGTGCAAAGCTGCTTAGGAAATCATTGGTGCTTATAAAGATTTATAAGAACTAAAATCTGTTTAATTCAGAAGACAGAAAAATGGAAGAAATACAATGTGTTGATTTGAATATCGTTTACATTTCATTATAGTTTCCGGTTGTAATCTTTGCACATCTCGAACGACCATATGTAAGCTTCAGTTCTCCATGTTATCCGTTGGTCTGAGAATCCTGATTCTGCATATCCATCACAAAAAGTAGTTATTTTTGCAACAGCAGTAAAGTTCCCTAAAGTTTACAGAACTTTCAGGAATATTCTTCTACTATACCCTTGGCCTTGCTTTTGAATCAGCATACTTTTGTGAGGTGACATCACCTGCCTCCCTACTGTATCTAAAGCACAGGATTGTGGCACAAAATAGGACAATATAGGTAAGTTAAATACATTTTAAATTCACATTTAAATTTTTCTAAATACTTTCATTTAAGGTGGAACTGTCACCTGTCTAACCTCAGTGTGAGCATCTATAGTGAAAAGAATATGCAAGGTTGTCATTACAGCAGTCATGCAAATGAGCTAGCACAGGCAGCTAGGAAGTGTTATGTGGGAGGCAGAGGTGTCTGGAATGTTAGTATCTGCCTGGCATGCCAGCCAGTGTAGGCATAAAGGTGATCTATCACCCCTTTACAACTTCGTGTAAAAAGTTTTCTTATATAGCAAATATACTTTAAAGTTTTTTCATTTTTTTTTTAAACGCTTGTTTGCAGAAATTAGAAGAATAAATATAGCCCGCACCTACTTCCGGGTAGGCTGCGGTTACCTTATCCTTGCCACAGCCTGCTGCTCTGCCACTCTCTATCCAGCCTCCTCCGATGATAGGGGCTGTCTGTCTGTAAGCTGGAGCGATCTCATTGTCCAGAAATTGATCTCTGCCAATCAGAGCACTCCAGCTTACAGACAGACACACTCCGTCATCAGAGGAGGCTGGGTTGTGGGAAGGGAGCAGAGGCAGAGTGACAGACTTCGGCAAGAGCAGTCTGTGCGGAAGTAGGCGCGGGGCTGTATTTATTCTTCTAATTTCTGCAAACAAGCGGTTTAAAAAAAAAAAAATGAATAAACTTTAAAGCATTTTCACTATATAAGAAAACTATTTACACAAATTTGTAAAGGGGTGATAGATCCCCTTTAATTGCATAAGTTGACAAAGTTATATATCTAATTAACTGTTGTAATATATACATGATTTTCAAAGCTCCTTGCAATCTCACCTAAATTGCTATAGCAGGAAAGTTACACTTTGAGTGCCACCAGGGCCGGCCCTTACATGGGTCCCGGTGGGTCCATGGACCCAGGCGGCACTTTGACAGGGGCGGCAATTTGCCACCCCAAGGCATGTTTATTTTGTGTCACTGTCAGCGTCCAGCCTGTTCTCTGTAGGTAGCAGTTATGCTGGGTCCCACACTGTCCTCCCTTTCAGTGTGGAGACAATTGTGCCGCACTGCCTCCCCTTTTACTTCTGGGTGCACTAAGGTGAGGCCACCTCAGTGTGCCCAGAAGTACCTGTGGAGGCAGTGTGGAGCCATCGGCTCCACACAGCGTGGGACCCAGCATAACTGCTACCTACAGAAAATAGGAGGATGAAGTTTGTGAGTTTTATAGGCACCTCAATCCTTCTGTAAACTACATCTTGCCTCGCTGTATGCTAATGTACAAAAAGGGCACTAGTACACAGACGGATTTCCCAATCAAGGCTGGTTATACCTTCCCGCTGGAGGTACAGCCAGCTCTGCTTCAATGAATCAGGTGCATGGGAAGCAGGTAGAATATATACCTGCTCCCTTGCTACTGGATGAGGAAGGTGCAATAGGGAGGGCAAAAGCCCTCCTGGGCACCCCTCTGACCCTAGAATGACCTACTTCCCTACACACCCTCCCCACACATACAAGTTACCTGTTAACCCTCTGTTACTGTATTTGACTGGAACTCATTGCACAGCAATATGTCCCAAATGTACCAGCAACTGAGGGTTAACTCAAGCTTAACCCCCTATCTATCCCCCTCAACCCTAACCTAAACACAGATTAAGACACATCCCTTGCTGGATCAGCTTGTATTAGATAACAGGCAACAGAAGGGTTAATGGTTAAAAAAGTGAAACATTACATTTTATTAACAGAGAGGTTAATCATTAAACCAGCCAAACATTAGATATAATTTAAGGGCAAAATGACTTTAAATAAAATGTGGGGGATAACATTCCCCCCACCCCATTTTGAAGTAGAGTGTTTTTTTCTTTGTTTGTTTATTTGATTTTGTTACAGAAAAGGCACTGTCATTCCCTCCCTCAATGGGAAAAAACTATAGGGTACATTCACCCCATATTTTTCTAAACACATTTAAACACAATAAAATATTATGGGGTCTATACACCCCATATTCAATTATTTAATGAGCATACACAACAAGAGGACATATCATCCAAACACTAAGTCCCAAAACCACCCTCCTTCCACATCCCATCAACAAATAAAGTAGCCCCTATACATTGCACCTCTATATCCTCCCTTCCTGCAAGTCCCTTAAAAAATAATGCAGCCAACACTGCCCCCATAACCCCGCTCCCTACAAATTCAATCAACATGCTTCCTAATCCCCCTTACCCCTCTGACTGCCTCCTTTGTCCCTTTAACTTAGTAATTCTCAACTAGTGGGTTGGACATCAGCTTGTGCCCCACTTCTTCAATGAAGAATTTGACAAAAAAATCTTAGTTTATTTTCTAATGTATATTTATGGAAATAATTATGCCCAATAATTATACAATAATGTATTATACTATTCTTCAGGTCCTTGTGAAATTCCCTACAAAATGCCGGGGATGCCCTGAAAATTCCATATTGTATGGTAGGGTGACTTGAACCAAAAAGCATTGAGAACTATTGCTTTGACAAATGTATTTCACCACCTCTTCCTCCCTCTTGCTCAGTTCCATTGTTATTTAAAAAAATGATATAACATGAATTGATATGGGGACCAGAGGCCTATATTAATTTGAAAAAGAAAAAAATCCAAGGAACGAGTCCCAGAGGCCCCTATTAAATCACTCCTTCCCCCTGTGGTCATTAACACTTTGAATGTTTGAGGTCCAAGCTGTGTCTGTGATGTCCTGGTCCTCCACTACAGTCCATGGTTAAAAATTCAAAGAACAAAAATCCCTAATAACCCACAAAGCCCCTTTAGCCCTCCTAGGCCATAGTCCAGGCCACTGTGTAAAGGAAAAATATGATTTGCTTTTATATGGACTAAAAGGCAATTCTACTTTAATTTTTTTCCCATGCTTCCACTGGCAAAGAGGTGGGGTTACACAGGGCACAGATCATTCCCTCGAGTAACCTAACCTCCCAGCCAACCACTGATGAGGAAGAGAGGTCCTGCCTATGGACACAAAACCCCACCATCATATTTACTGGCTGAAATTATTTCGACACCAACCAAGTGTAAGAGCATAACTGATATTTAGTTTGACCCAACACCTGGCTTGTCAATTGTATGAGGAATTTGCTTTGTTTCTCCCCTGTGTATCTATAGTCTACATCACCTCTGATGCTGCTTCTGTACTCAAAGGGTTAGAATATTCTACTCCTGTACTCAAAGGGTTAGAAAATCTAAGTACAGGCACAGACATCCCTGATTATGAAAGGGTTAAATTGGTGTACTGTGTGAAAGATTGCTATCTAACACTACTGCAATTGTAAAAAAATAGACAGTTCTAAATATCACATAATGGATGTGGGCGTGTTTTGGTGGGTGTGGTTTTTGGGGGGGCAGCATTTCATCCTTGGACCCAGGCAGCACAATGTCTTGGGCCGGCACTGAGTGCCACTTATGTTCCCTTTAAATACTTGGCACTGTGGTTTGCAATACATTTATTTATTTGTTTAGAAAATGTTTTCAAGAAGAACACTGAGATTTCTCCCATTTTCAAGTATGTCCTGAATAGCTTTTACAAGAAAAAATTACATATTTACACAACATATACACACATACATATACACATTAATGTACATAAAAAAATCATATACATCAGCTGTTTATATAGTGCAGTGATGTTGACTGTACTGTATATAAGGTTTTTTTCATTGTTACACACTGAGCATCACTTAACCCTTTGAGTAAGTAATGCGTTACGTACCCCTCTGGCACTCAAAGGGTTAAAAATTATTCTGGCAACACAGGGGCAATATTTTGATACAGGTGATATCGCTTGCTTATAAATCCATGAAGAGCCTTCCTGGCACCTTCACTGTTTGATGCCTACAACAGGCCCTTAAACAATATTACAAGAAATGGCAAACACTCTTCATCAACACAAAGAGGAAGAAACTACAGAGACGCATAGTAAAATAGTAATTTAGGTTGAAAAGAAAACTTGCGTCCATCTAGTTTAACCTTTTTCCTATTCATGTTTACCATTGTTGTTTCAAAAGAAGGCAATAACACCCCTCAATATAGCAATTTCAAATTCTACCCTGAATAGGGGGAACAAATTCCTTCTTGATTCCAAATGGCAGTCAGATTTCTCCTTGGATCAACAAGCCCTAACTAAATATTAATCCTAATACTAAAGTACATAGCCCTCTATGTTATGCTCTTTTAAATAAGTATCCAGGCCCTTTTTAAAGGCATCTAATGTATTTGATAGTACCACCTCCTCAGGCAGTGAATTCCATACCTTTATTGTCCTTACTGTAAAGAAACCCTTCCGCTGTTGTAGATTAAATCTCCTTTCCTCAAGTCTAAGCGGGTGGCCCCTTGTCCTGTGTACTGTTCTGTTAATGAACAGGTCTTTGGAGAGCCCTTTGTATGGGCCCTGAACATATTTATATAGTGTTATCATATTCCCTCTAAGATGTCATTTCTCTAGTGTGTACAAGTTTAACTTTTCTAGCCTTTCTTCATAACTAAAACTTTCCATTCCCCTTACTAGTTTTGTAGCCCTCCTCTGCACTCTCTCTAGTTCCATAATGTCCTTTTTCAGAAAGGGCGCCCAGAATTGAACAGCATATTCTAGGTGGGGTCTTACCATGGATCTGTAAAGAGGCATAATAATATCTTCCTCCCTTGAGTCAATACCCCTTTTAATACATGTCAATATCTTATTGGCCTTTGCAGCTGCCAGCTGGCACTGCATGCTACTACTGTCTACCATTACTCCCAAATCCTTTTCATTAGTAGATTTCCCCAGAGAAACACAATTTAAACTATATGTTGCATTTTTATTATTATACCCAAAATGCATAACTTTACACTTGCTATATGGAATCTCATTTGCCTGCCCAGTTACTCAATTTGTCCAAATCCTCTTGTAATGAAGACACATCCAGTTCAGACTTTATTACCTTACTTAATTTTGTGTCATCGACAAACACTGATACATGGCTCCCTATGCCCTCTGGGAGGTCATTAATAAACAAATTAAAAAGAGGACCCAGGACAGATCCCTGAGGTACTCCACTTATCACTTTTATCCAATTGGAGAACTTGCCATTTACTACCACTCTTTGCATTCTATCTTTCAGCCAATTTCTAATCCACACACAAATGTTTTCCCCTAGGCCTGTTTCATTCAATTTGTACAGTAACCTCTTGTGTGGAACCGTATCAAATGCCCTGGCAAAGTCTAAATAGATCACATCAACCACCGCTCCCTCATCTATATTTTTGCTCACTTTTTCATAAAATGCCATCAAGTTAGTTTGACAAGACCTGTCTTTCACAAAGCCATGTTGGCTCCTGCTAATGATATCCCTGTTCAAGCTGAATTCTTGAATGTATTCCCTTAGCAACCCTTCAAACAGCTTCTCTACCACAGATGTCAAGCTTGCAGGTTTGTAGTTTCCTAGCTGTGACGTTGATCCCTTTTTAAATATGGGCACCACATCTGCTTTATGCCAATCCATGGGCACCATACCTGAAATAAAAGAATCCCTGAAAATCAAATATAATGGTCTGGCCAGGGCCTGGCTTAGCTCTTTAAGTACCCGTGGGTGTATACCATCTGGCCCCAGGGCTTTTTCTACCTTAACACCATTCATTTGTTTTAACACTTTTTCTTGTGTTAGCCATTCCCACGCTTGATGCGACTATTCTGTAACAGTAGTTTGCAGATTCTTGTCCATTGGGTCTTCCTTGATTAAAACAGAAGAAAAGAAATTATTTAAAATATCTGCCTTCTCTCTGTCCCCCTTGACCATCTCACCCGTTTCAGATAACAAGGACCCAACATTATCAGACTTTCATTTTTTTCCATTAATGTATTTAAATAATTTTTTTGGGTTGCTCTTGCTCTCCTTAGCAATATTTGTTTCATTCTCCAGTCGAGCTAATGTAATAGCCTTTTTACAGGTTTTGTTGGCATTTTTGTACTCTGCAAATGCCTCTGCTGATCCCTCAGCTTTATAATGTTTAAATGCTGCTTTCTTGTTATTTATTTTATGAATTACTTTACTGGTTAGCCACATTGGTTTTAATTTGCTTCTTTTGCATTTGTTTCCAACAGGGATAAATTTATATGTATGTTTTTGCAATGTTATTTTGAAGGCATTCCACTTACCTTCTGTGTTTTTTCCTGAAAATATTCTATCCCAGTCAACGAGACCAAGGGATGAATTAAATCTGCTTAAGTTGGCCTTTTTAAAATTCAGTGTTTTGGTGGAACCCATACCAAATTGCTTTTTTGAATTAATCTCAAACGATACCATGTTATGGCCACTGTTCCCCAAGTGCTCTCTTACTTGGATGTTAGAGATAAGCTCTTCATTGTCAGTTATTACCAGATCCAGACACGCATTCCCTCTGGTTGAGGTCTACACTAGTTGAGACCAAAAATTGTCACTCAACAAGTTCAGAAACTGACTGCTTTTAGCAGAATTAGCTGTTCCATTTTTCCAGTCTATTTCTGGATAATTAAAATCCCCCATAATTATAGTTCTCCCTATTTGAGAAGCCTTTTCTATTTGCATTAACAGCTGTGATTCTTCAAGGTCACCAATGTTCGGTGGTTTATAACAAATTCCCACTAATATTTTCTGGGCAGTTTTACCTCCAGGGACTATTTCAGCCCACAGGGATTCCACATGTTCACTACTGTCATCACATGTATCTTCCCGCAAATGAGGCAATAATGCTGGTTTGACATACAGACTGACCCTACCACCTCTTTTGTTTGACCTATCTTTTCTAAATAACATGTAGCCCTCCAAATTGATTTACCAGTCATGTGTCTCATCACACCATGTTTCTGTTATGCCTATCAAGTCTTAGTTTTCAATTTCAGCTACCAGCTCCAGTTCCCCTATTTTACCTGTTAAACTTCTGGCATTTGCAAGCATACAATTTATGCCACCTCTATGTTCCATTTGTGATTTAATTTTGATGTGGTTTGTAGGCTTCTCTCTATCATCTGTACTAACCCCGCCACCAGATCCACCCACCTGGTTATTAACTACATCACCTTCCCTTTCTATACTATCTAGCCCAGTATTTATTGGCCCCTCCCCCCTTCCTATTTTAAAATCTCCTCCAACCATCTAGGCATCCTCTCCCCAAGCACTTGAGACCCTCTTGCATTCAGGTGCAATCCATCCCTACTATAGAGATTGTACCCCAAAGCAAAATCAGCCCAATGCTCTAAAAACCCAAAGCCCTCCTTCTTACACCAAGACTTCAGCCATGCATTGAGCTCCCTAATCTCCCGCTGTCTCTCTGGCGTAGCGCATGGCACAGGTAGTATCTCTGAGAATACTACCTTGGAGGTCCAGTTCCTAATCTTACTCCCTAAATCCCTAAAATTACATTTTAGGACTCTCCACCTTCCTCATACTTTGTCATTGGTACCAATATGCACCAAGACAGCTGGATCCTCTCCAGCCCCTCCCAATAAACCGTCCACCCTGTCTGCAACATGCCGAACTCAGGCACCCGGGAGACAGCAACCACAAAGCAGGTTTCCCAGCAGAATCTGTAAATCAGCCAGAACAGAACTGCATTGTGAATCTTTCCACACACAAGTCAAGCAGAGAGGAAATATCTGTGCTTTCAAAAGGCCTGTCATTCTGTCCCACTAAACCTGTGGACAAGGTAACACTCTGCAGTGACATGGAGGAGTTTTTCAGAAAACTCAGACTCAAGGAATTCTTCTATGACAAAATGGATAATGAGGATATCAACACCACAGAGCAACATCACAATATCAGTGCACCCACAAAAAGATCCACCTGGACTCCAAAACCAGAAGTAACCCTACACTGGACAGATACATAGAGAATTTCAGGAACAGAGTCACTGCAGAAATACTAGAGAAACAATGCGAACCAGCACCCAACCTAACCCACAAGGAACAGAAAGCCATCCAGTCACTAAAGAATAACCAGGACATTATTATTAAGCCTGCAGACAAGGGGGGAGCTGTTGTTATTATGAACACTGCGGACTACATTCAAGAAGCAAACAGGGAACTCTCTGATGAAAGATACTATGTGAAATTAGAAGATGATCCCACAAAAAAGTATACAAAACAATTTAATAGGATCATAAAAGAACTGCCCTCCATCATTGGAGAACAGATAAGGCCCCTAATACCAGCAGATCCAAAAATAGGCTCCTTCTACATGCTACCAAAAATACACAAAGAAGGAAACACAGGAAGACCCATAATCCCAGGAATTGACACACTCACACAGAATATCTCTGACTGGGTAGAAAATACCCTGAAACCTCTGGTAAAACGAACACCCAGCTTCCTTCAGGACACCAAGGATCTCCTAAACAAATTAGCTGACTTGGGACCCATACCAGAGAGCACCATCCTGGCCACTATGGATGTAGAATCCCTTTATACCAACATTGCACGCACAGATGGCATAACAGCATGCCAACAACATCTGGAACAAGATAACACACCTACAGAACCGGTAACAAAACAGTTTATACTCACTCACAATTACTTCAAGTTTGGACAGGACCTTTACCTGCAGAAAATGGGGACTGCAATTGGTACCCAAATGGCACCACAATATGCCAAACTGTTTATGGCAAAATTGGAAGAGGACTTCCTGTCCACCTGCCAGATAAAACCCCTGGTCTATCTCTGTTACATAGATGATATTCTTATCATCTGGACCACCAGTGAAGAGGAATTCCATGAGAATTCCATGAGTCACAGGGGATGTTGTGGGGCATGTGGCAGCACTATCTGCTGCTTGTAGGCTCTACTAACTGCTGCAGCAACAACTAAAACTACTGCTGCTGCTACTGGATTCCTCCAAGGCAGCAGCAGCAGCAGGCCTCTTCTTACTATTTTTTTCCATACTCTCACTAGTATTAAAGTGCATCAGGCAGCAGCAGGAATTCTCTTAACTACACCTCACTGAAAAGTTGTATTTTACAGCAGTGGGGTGGGAATTATCACAGGGATAGAAACCATAGGCAGGAAATGACAAAGCTCTCTTGAGAAATTCAGTAGTGGAAATGGGTGCTTTTGTATTTTAATGAGCCAGAATATCCAAAGAAAAATTGGCAAATTTTAGGCGTTCTGTGAAAATTTTTGCAAAGAAAAAACTGAACCCCCTACTCGTCACCTTAAGATTTATTTAGTTAATTTTAGATGAAATTAAAAAGGCCTAGATGATGTGCTAGGGGTTTTTCCATTATATAAATGGGGTGATGGCAGCTGTGTTCTCCAACAGCTAGAGGTGCAACAATTGACTGCTCCACCTTTCGAGGTGATATTACATAAAGGAGACTGTTAGCTGATCTTCAGGAGCATCCTCCAGTTCTTTGTCAGATCTCCTCCCACAAGAGTAGAATTGATAGAACACTTTCTATGTCACAATTGCCACTCAAATGTATATAACTGTATGTCATTTTCAGGTGTTAATGTTCCTTTAATTCATATGATGCACTGTTAGTTTTTCAAAATAAATATTTGTCTAGATCAGATTGAAGAAAGGATCATGATGTTGCCCTAAAATTGCTGTTCCTTTGCTTCCATTATTCAGTCCATAAGCTGTTATGCTTCCTACTTAGGGCACCAATGTTCTTTCTGCTTGGGTCCCCTAAAGCTGGGATATGTGCAATTCTCAGTATTTTGTGTGATGGTGTACTCTAAGGTCACCTCATTGTTTAGATGAATTTCAACCTGAAGGTCTAGCTCACAACATATTTTGTAAGACAAATCATTACTCAAAACATTATATCACATCTGTAAATAAACTTCTATTACTATGTAATTGCTTTCAGAAAATTAGAATTGCCTATAAACCAAAAAAGCCAAGTCAATTATATATTTCATTCAGTAAAATGTCAGGCTGTGAGGTGTAATAAATTGACAATCTAAGCAAACCAGACTCTCTCTGCAACGCAAAAAGAATAATAAAACAACTAAAATGTTACTGCAAGATTGAATTTACCTCTATTATTATCATCAGACTTAGGAATTCTCTGGATCTGCTCCAAAGACTACAGCTTTCTGTGTACATTAAGAGGTATCTTCCTCCAGGATGAAAAGTTTCTTTGTAGCACAGCCCGCTCTCTGTCATTCAGTTCACCTTCGGGCAAAAGCAGCCACTTTCCTCCCATTGTTTTCCCATTTTGTTTAAATCCCACATTATTATGATACTCCTTTCCCTTCACCTAATATTTCCCTGGGGGAACTTGGCCATGATGTTCCCTGGTATGATTATTATTTTTCATATATCACTAAGGACTAGTTATGGGCAAAAAGTCAGAAATTTCCCGCTGGAATTTTCACTGAAAAACAAAAAAATTCTGCTTTTATCATAAAATTCATGCCAAAAGAAAATACATACAATTTCTTCCTTTTCACCACTTCCAATAAATTTCCTGTGAGAACATTGCCATTTTTTGACCATGTTTTCTATGTCTGAAACATTTCCTGCAGCAATATTCCATCTTCTGAGTCCTACAGCAATACAGCGACATATGCCTTGTTGTTGTGCCTTGTTCCTTTGTCGGCAACACTAACTTCCTGCTTAAGTAACTCTGGCACAGCCAGCCTTAAAAAATAACTGTGGCTTGGGATATTTCTCATGGTGCAGCACATTACATCATTTCTTTAAAGCCAACAACAGAAGAGGGCAGAATGACAACCTCCAACATTTTGGCAAGTTTAATGGTCCACTGGAGTACTTCTGCATAAATTTTGTGCAAGTTTTGACTTCTTTCTAAGAACTTAGTAAGTGTGGGATGGCAGTACATAGTGGAAGAACTGTGTAACTTTATTATTTTAACAACATGGCTTGTGGAAGTGACGGGGTGATGTCGGTATGTGTTGACATTCTATGACTCTTATCCTCTCCAAAAACATACTCCTCTGCAACAGGTGCAGAAAATCTTGGCACACTCTCTGACACGTCAACAGCACTTCTATTATGTAACCCAGAACCCAGGGAACTTTTAGGAGTACGTCTGCTGCTGCTAGATGTGGTGCCTCTTCCCTGTTCATGGTGTGCCTCCCAGTCAGACCTGTGGTTGTAGGTCAGGTGGGATCTCATTGAGGAGGTGCCAAGGGGTGAGCCTGCTTTCCCCTGCTCACATGCTTCTTACACAGACAACATATAGCAACACGTTTACCTTTTGGATTGTGAGAGAAGTATCTCCATACTGTGGACTCCATAGACTGCAGGGTCCCTGAGGGGCTACTACTATTACTTGGGATAGACCTTGCTGTAATTGTACTACTACTACTACTAGGTTACATAGGTGATGCGCTTCCAACAGCAGCAGAGGCACTCATCATAGCTTAGGTTGTGGATGTTGATAACCTAGGTTGTTGCTGGTTACTCAAAACCAGTAGTGTGTGTAGCTGAGTAGGATTTGGACTTGGAATCACGAGTTATGATGCTGATGATTACTGCATTTTTTGCCATCTTTGCTTGTCTAAGGTCAGACTTTCCAGTTGTTTTCTCAAACAGTTTATAGACAGATTGAGCCTTTGTCTTTTAGCTAACATTCTGCCCATGTCATCACATATCTCATTCTCAACTTCATCTGTATCTGAAGATGAAGAGGATGCTGGAGGGATATATTCTAGATCTACATCATCATCATCAGACATTAGGTCATCCTCAGCATCGCCCACCACTTCTTCCCCCTTATTTTATATTCATCGGCTTTTAGAGGTCTCAAACAATTTCTTTTTACTTTTCCCTTTTGAGGAATTTTCACAGCATTCTCTACTACTTTCAGGACAGGTGTTTTAAACCTCTTGAATGTTAGTGCTCTCCAATGCATTGATTTGCAAAAAATTTTACTTCTCTGGGATGCAAGTAGTAAAAAGTCTCTTTTAAATTAATGATAAATTCTGGGATTTTTATTTGTTCCCAATGTGCTGTAGGTTTGTTGCAGAAATGCAACACATAATGATGCTGTTGCTATTGCTTTCTATGGAGACCTACAGATGGACTATGATTAGGAACATTCTCCAAAGACAGAAAGAACAAAAATAATTTTGTGCACGGGTTTGATTTAAAATAACTTATAAACAAACATCCCCCAGCAACAGGTGTATGATTATCTTATTTTGATATACACTATTACTATACATTTTAAACCTTAGTACAACAAAAATTTAAAACATACAAGACATGGAAATAAACAATAATATTGTAAATGTTCAGCATAGGTCCAGCAAGGCAAATACATAAAAATATCTTACCTGGTCCAATGCAAAATGATGCGATTACACTCAAAATGCACACAATGCTGATGTAGGGTACCCACGGTGCACGGTCCTGCAAATGTAACAATGATTATCCTTGTGCAATACATTTTATAACCTGACTAAATGAAGAGCCAGTGTACACAGGCCACAGTGCCACCCAGCATTGGCCACTGTGCAGTCATGCACAGTAGAGACTGTCCGCGCTGTGGCTGACACGGAGCAGGGCGCTCCGAATTCAGACAGTAGTCCTCTCTGCTCACCGAAGGACTACGGTCTGAATTCGGAGCCCCGCTCCATTATAAGCCGCGGTGCGGGAAGTCTGTACTGCGCATGATGGCTTCTGACAAACACACAATTAGCGAATTATTATATAGGATAATAGATAAAGCAGTTGATTTACCAGTATACAAGAGGATTTTAGTCTTACCTGTTAAATCCTTTTCTCTTAGTCCATACAGGTTACTGGTAACTTTGGGTAGGCGATCAGCCCCTTTAAGTAGGCAAGAACAATTCTGAGAAGTGAATGCAGGGGTGGAGCCTACCTTCCCTTCTTGGCTGCAGCTAGCCAACCCGCTCCAGTAAGATTTGAGACACTAACTATTGACTAGGTAGTGAGAAGGAAAAGAAGGACTCAGGTCAGCATGAACCCAAAAGGACCCCCACGGTCTGCCACAGGAGAGCCAAGCATGGTCCCTTGACTGGGTGGGAGACCAGTAATCTGTATGGACTAAGAGCAAAGGATTTAACAGATAAGACTAAAATCCTCTTTTCTATGTCGTCCAATACAGGTTACTGGTACCTTTAGGATGTCCAACCATTAAGTTTCCCAGGGCGGGAAGAAAGGCAAGGACCAGGTGCAGGCCCCAAAAGCCACCAGAGCACCAATGAACCAACAGATCATGAACAGCTCAACAATAACCACAAAGTGTCAACAGACAGGGGTAAAACAGACCCCAGGAACTGTTACACAGCACACTGAACTAGAGCCAACAGGGCTCAAAAGTGAGGGAGCACTGAAGAACTGAAAAGAAGATCCTAGACAGGCAAGACTGCCTCCAGGATTTGTCTCCAAAACATTGCATCAGCCGATGCCAGCACAGCAACACAGCTGTGCTTCGAAAAGGATTGCACAGACTACCAAGTGGTGGCCTTGCACAACCGATCATCTAAGATCTGAGTCTTGGAAGCCCAAGATGCCCCAATAGATCTAGTGGAAAGAGCCGTGACCCGAAAGTAAACAGGCTTCTTCCTCAGTTTGTGAATCCTACAAACAGTGGACTGAATCCAAGACACAAAGGTCACTGGGATGCAAGTTTCCCTGCCCTGGGACCCTCAGGAATGACGAACAGTGCATCAGACCATTGAACGGACTCAGTGTGATGCACACAAAACATGAGACAACGCACCACAGTGTCACGGTTTTCAAGAGACTCAGACCAGTAGGTGAAATAAAATGCAATTTTATTAAGAACAAAATAAATGACAAAGAACGCCCCCTATGGGTAGCACTGCATAACAGCAGGAAGGCAATAGTATGATCAGTATACAATATAGTAGAACAGAGTACAGGCAACTGACAGGCACTGAGTACTGATATACAAGGGTTAACGGAATAATCAGTCCATCTCAGTTGTGTTGTTTGGCACGCCCAAGGTGTTAAAGGTGGTGAATGGTGGAGAAGACTCAACACCAACAGTCTGTAATACTGAGGAAACTGTCCGGCAAAGAGGAACCTGCCACCCAGAGCCTGCTGTACTTGAATGGTAGCCCCCATGGGCGTATGAACTGAGCAAGTAGACTGCCAGAGCTAGAGCGAATAGCCCCCACTGGCGTAACGGAGACAACTGAGTTACCAGAGCTGGAGCCACTAGCCCCCACTGGCGAAGTGGCAGGAACTGGATTGCAAGAGCTTGGACCAATAGCCCCCATGTGCGTAACGGAGATAACTGAGTTACCAGAGCTTGAGCCAATAACCCCCTCGGGCGTAACGGTAGTGACTGAATTGCAAGAGCTTGGACCAATAGCCCTTACGGGCGTAACCACAGAGACGTGCACAGAAGCAGCCAGAGCCGTGCGCCACCGGGCGCGGTAATGAGCTACACCAGACTGCAAGGAGAGGAACGGCTCAGCACAAAGCAACTCTCTGTATAGACTGAAGGCCCAGAACGGGACACAGCTCTGCACGGGTTAACGGCTCAATAGTTGGAACACAGCTCTGCACTGGTTAACAGTTCCATAGTTGGAACACAGCTCTGCACGGGTTAACAGCTCGATAGTTGGAACACAGCTCTGCACGGACAGGCAGCTCGGTAGTTGGGACACAGCTCTGCACGGGTTAACAGCTTGAAAATAGGAACACAGCTCAGCAGGAAGCGGCTCAGAGGCAGGAACCAGCACAGCACAGCAACTGCTGCAGCCGCTCAGGACAGCAAGAGGGACAGTCACAATGTCACCGTGGCGACAGTGCAGACAGGAACGTAGACTGGGCAGGAGTAACTGGAACAGGTCATGGGCAGGAACGTCAGCAAGCCGGGTCGAATCATGGAACAGGTTCTCAAACAAGCAGGATCAAGATACAAGCAGGAACGTCAGCCAGGCCGGGTCGAATCACGGAGTAGGTTCTCAGACAAGCCGGATCAGAAAACGAGCAGGAACACAGGATCGTAGTCAGAGATAGCCAAGTCGGTACACCGGAGACCAGGAACGCAGGAACACAGCACAGCAAAAACTGGCTCAGGAACACCAGGAAAGGGCACCTGACAGGTGCCACTAGCCCAGTGTAAAAAGGTCACCAGGGGCGGGCCAAACAGGCTCAACCAATCGGAGCACAGCACAAGCGAGAGTGACATGAAGGGAAACTGCACCGTGATACACAGCTAACAAGTGGGGATCCTTCCCCTTGTCAGATGAAGGGCCAGGGCAGAAGGAAGGAACCACAATATCCTGATTAAGGAGGAACTCAGAAACCACCTTCGGGAGAAACTCCTGCGCAGTTGGAAGCACTGCCATGTCCTAGTGAAATACCAAAAAGAGGTGGTCTATAAGAGAGTGCATGCAACTCTGCAACACGGCAAACAGACACGATCGGCAGGAGAAAAGTCATGAACCACGCCAGCAAACGTAGAGGAATAGTAGCCAAAGACTCAAAGGGAGGGAGCTGAAGGACTATCTAAACCAAGCTAAGATCCAGGACGAGTATGAGCAACGCCCCGGAAGAAAACCCAGACAACTGAACGAAAAACAGAGCGAGCAGATGTCTGAACCTTAAGGGAACTCAAACTGATGCTCTTGTCCACACCTTCCTGTGGGAAGGCCAGGACCGTAGGAAAATCAAAATACGGAGAAAGGTCCTTATCAGCACACCAATAGAGATAGGTAGACCAGACTTGATGGTAAGCCCTAGAGGAAATAGGCCTGCGTGCATGAAGCATAGTTGCCACCACACTAGAAGAAAACCCTTTCTTCCACAGTAGTGAGGATTCAATTTCCAAGCCATCAAGGCTAGAAGATGGACATCCTCCGTCTGCAGGTAACCCTGTAGAAGAAGATCCGGACGGCAAGGGAACCGGAAGGCTCCGCCACTTATAGGTTCAGAAGCTCCGGAAACCAAGCCTGCTGAGGCCAGTACGGAGCAATCAGAATGACTGGACATCACTAGAGTGTCAGTTTCCTTATCACCCTGTACAACATGGGGATGGGAGGAAGGATGTAAGCCAGAGGAAATAACCAAGAAATGGACATGGCATCCACTGCTAGAACTAGAGGATCCCTCCAGTGAGAGCAGAACGTCGGAATCTTCCTGTTGTGTCCTGTCGTCATCAGGTCGATGCATGGAAGACCCCACCTCTGAACAAAGAGGTTGAACACCTCTGGGTGCAGTTCCAACTCTCCGCTGTCCACAGTGTGCCGACTGAGGAAGTCTGCCATGACGGTGTCTACTCTGGGAATGTGAATTGTGGAAAAGGCAGAAACATGTTTGTCAGCCCAGGTCAAGATAGCCTGATGTTGATGTAAGCCACCGCAGTGGCATTGTTAGACTGGACATGGACTGGGTAATCCTCCAGGTGGCGTGTCCAGTGGCGAAGGGCATGAAATATCGCACGAAGCTCCAACACGTTGATGGGAAAGAGAGATTCCTCCGGAGACCACTGACACTGAGCATTTAGGTGACCCAGGACCGCTCCCCAGCTGGACAGGCTGGCATCAGTCATCACCGTGATCCATAAAGACACCAGGAAGGGCTTCCCCTTCAGCAGATTGAAGAGGTTGAGCCACCACGACAGACTCAGTTCTACATGAAGAGAAAGGGATACTGACATCTTCAGGAGGTCCAGCTGACCCCTGCACACCTGGATAATAAAACCTCTGGAGTTCCCTGGTGTGAGCCATGGCAAACGGGACTGCTTCTATTGTGGAAAGGAACTTCCCCACTAGAGAGGACAGTGTCTTGGCTGGAACTGGTTGTGAGCCAGAACATAGGAAACCCTGTGGGCGATCTGGTGAGCCACCTCATCCGTGAGAAACACCATTCTCTGCTGAGTGTTGAAGAGAAGCCCCAGGAAGACCAGACGCTGGGATGGGACAAGATCTGTGTTGAGGATCCACCCGTGATGGGTGAGAGCATGAATGCAGTCCTGAACCTGCCGATGAAGAAGTTCTGAAGAAGGGACCTTCAGAAGCAGGTGGTCCATGTATGGAGTGACTCTGATGCCATTCCGATGGAGGATGGACATTAAGGCTCCCAGGACACAATGAAGACTTGAGGAGCTGTAGTCAGAGCAAAAGGAAGAGCAGAAAACTGAAAATGCCCTTGGTTGCAGGCAAATATGAGATACTGCAAGCTCTCTGGATGAATGGCAAAGTACAGATACGCGTCCTGAAGATCCAGAGAAGTAAGGAAGTCCCCGGGGAACACAGCAGCAATTACCGTCCTTAGGGACTCCTGGTGATAATGAGTCTTGATCACAAGAAATTGAGATCATTCAGGTCCAAAATCGGATGACAGCCACCATCCTTCTTGGAAACCACAAATAGGTTTGAGTAAAAACCCAAACCAATGTCTTGAATGGCAACAGGTTCCAGAAGGTGCTTGTCCAGAAGGGGCTGGATAGCGCTGTCGAACAGACGGAGTTTCTTTAAGCCAAAGCGTGTGAGAAGGGAAAAACCTGAAGGGAGGAAGAGAGGTGAAAGGGAACCTGTACTCTTCCTCCACCACCTGCAAAACCCACAGGTCCACCACTGAGACCTCCCAGACGCTGTGGTAGTGACGCGGACGTCCACCCACAGCTGAGTGGGGAACCTGGTTTCGGCGAGTCATGCCGAAGAAGGTTTAGAAGCCTTGGGCTAGGAGGAGGACTTAAGCTTCCCTAGTGGTTTGGGCTTGGAGGAGGAAAGTGGAGCTGGGGGAACCACCTGGTTCAACAGATGTTTCTCAGTCTGGAAGCACAAAAAAAATGATTACGTTTGATAAGTGTCTACTTCCTGGAGACCATAGGCAGGAGGGTATTCTTACCCCCTGTGGCCTCACTAAAAAGATCCTTAACATCTGGCCCAAACAGAGAAGTGCCCAGAAGGGGCAAGGAGAGCAATGCTTCCTGAGAAGCAGTGTCCATACACCAGATCTTGAGCCAAGAGCTCGTCTGGCAACCACAGGCATGGTGGAACCCTTGCCACCAACTGATGGCATCAAACTAAGCAGCAGAGACCTAATTCTGGGCTTCAGACATGTTGTCAAGTAGCCGCAACATATCAGTAGTAGGAGCTCCCTGAAGGACAGCAAGTGTGAGCTGTTCAGTCCAAATTGCACGGGCCCTATTTCCCCAAGCCACAGCAAATGCTGAATGTAAGGAAGTACCAGCGGAGGCAAAAATGGATTTGAGGGAGGCCTCAAGTTTCTCGTCAGTCCAGTCTGTAAGAGCAGAGGCATCAGCAGCTGGCAAAGCAGTGGACTAAGAAGTCCTAGAAACAGGGGCATCCATCTTGGGGGAATGAACCCACTGAGCTAGCACCACATCAGAAAATGGGGTAAAGTTTAGAAAATTTCTCAGAGACAGAAGGCTTTCTGTCAGGAGACTACCACTCATCAGACACTAACCGGTCAAGAGTGAAAAACAAGTATGGGGCCGTTTGGGCTCCTGAAATACATCAGAGGGGCCCTAAGAAACCTCTTGAACCAAGGGAATGTTTAGGGTGTTTAATACGAATCTGATTAGGCCCTCAGCAGAGGGATCAGGGTCAGCCTCAAAGGAGGGTCTCCAAAGAACTGAGAGAAGACCACTGCAGAACATTCCTCAGCGTCAGAATCCACCAACAGCTCCTCATTAGAGGAATCTGATACGTCAGGTACTCCCTGCGGTTTAAGTAGGGAAGATCTGACAGAAGTAGGGGTCCACCAGGAGTGGAAGACCCCCTGTAACTGGGATGGAAAGAGCTGAGATGTATACTGGAGGTCTCTAGTAGCAGCCTTAAACTCTTGCACCCAAACTGGCTCTAATGTATGGCTGGAGGTCCCTGGGGAATGCTCAGGGACAACAGACCATGATGGGCATAAATAACCAGAGAACTCTCTAGGCAACCCTGATTGACATGAGGATCAATGCGCAAAGGGGGACGCAGAGACCTGATCGTCCTCAGTCTTAGTCGTAGCCCCAAGCTCCAAAGGAACAGACATTCTCACAGAGTCAAAATGTTCAAGGTATAAGGAAATACCCAAATACAGTGTGTATGATTAAAATGTTACTCCAGAAATCTCTAAAATACACTTATCTGGCAGGCGAAGGGTTAATCCGCTGAGGAGAGAAGGAGAGTCCAGGCCCATCGTAGGGTACTCATTCAGGGAAATCACAAAATGGCTGCCGTGACGGCAGCCAATGAGGAACGATCGCGCGATGCAAGCACTCGTGGGAAATGCAGTTTTCCCAGAAAAAGTACCCCAACAGTGCTTGAAGCCCCCCTGAGCCCCTCAACACTCACTAAACTTTGACTGGATAGTAGAGCAAGGGCAGAAAATTAAAATGAGCCATCTCTGAAGTCGCTAGGTTGAGCGCTTGCAGAGATATGTCCCAAACTGTAAAGTCCCATAGAAGTGAATGGAGCAATGGTGTCTATGCGGTAAAAGCACGCTTTGCAAAGTTGTAACTAAGAAGTAAATTTGCACCAGACATCACTAAAACATGTCACTAGACCCAATAAACACTGAACCCAGTACAGAAAGTTCCCAAAACCCCCCAAAAGATGCTTGACCAGCAACCAAAGGGTTAAGTTACCACAGACACTTGCTCCAAGCACCCAACAGACATATAGATAAACCCAATGAGTGCAGGAGCATGCAATAGGAACTCCAAAGGAGACCCCTGTGCGGAGGGACAATGTGGGACATGTGGACCTCAGCACTCAAAGGGTTGCTCACCTTTTCTGCAGATCTTCTGTCTTCAGATTACCATATATCAAGAAGAAGCCTCAATGGGCAACTCCTGGGGAAAGAACTTGCAGCCAAGATCTTCCCCCCAGGGCTTAGGTCCACAAAAACACCTGGTAAACTGAGCTATCCACATTTGGGTGATGGTAATTGTCAGTGATGGTAATCCGCCTAATGGTGGTATCCCATATCTAACAGAAAAATAATAAACAAGCTAAAACTATAGCAGAACTGTTTTCTTACCTTGTGTCTTCACCAAGGAACAAATCTTACTGGAGTTGGTTGGCTAGCTACAGCCAAGGAGGGAAGGTAGGCTCCACCACTGCATTCACTTCTCAGAATTGTTCCTGCCTACTTAAAGGGGCTGATCACCTACCCAAAGTTACCAGTAACCTGTATTGAATGACAGAGAAAATGTACTTTTCTTTTTTCAAAATTTCTAAATTATATTTAATTTAGTATTCCTTTTATTATGAATTTAACTATAATTTTGAAGCCCTTGTGGACCACAGGAGTACTCGGAACAATGTATTGCTCCCCCATCTGGTCACCAAAGGGTTCATACGTAACAACTTTTATAATGCTTGTATGATAATTTTCTATATCAGCAGGGCAGTCATCACCTTTTCTTTTATTCCAGTCATGGGCAAGATGAGGCCCTCCATCCAGTCCTCCAGTACCAAGCAACTAAGTACAATATTACATAAATGACAGTTATTGTTAATGTTTTCTCTTTATTGTAAGAACACCTAGGGGGTTATTCACTAAGGTATGATAAAGTGAAGATAACTTCTCCAGTGATATAATTTCTTCAGTTCCTATGTTATTCTATGGACCCTTTGCACTAAGATACCCAAAGTTGGAGAAATCTTAGTGCATTGGTTCCACAGAATAAGATAGGAACTGGAGAAGTGATATCACTGGAGAAGTCTTCTCCACCTCTTTATCACTCCTTAGTGCATAAACCCCATAGTTTTTAAACCTTACTGTCCTTGTAAAAATGCCCTTCCACAGCTGAAGAGGTTGTACTGCCCAAGGAGTATAGAACATAGAAAGATGAGGTAGGAATAAAAATCTCATAAAATAATACAAATATTTTTCTGCAACTTTTTACTTGTTTCAGTGCCACAGGGCTATGCAAATCACATCCCTATGGCACTGAAAGGGTTATGCCGTGATGCTGTTTGTGGTGCTGAAGTCTGAGTGGGTCCTCTCCATTTCGCCAGTGGACAAGTGTAGGAGCAGACAATGGGTGGGGGGCATTCCATCCACACTGCCAGCAGCTTGACAACTCTCCATCCTAATGAGGAAATTCTCTCCCCTTCCCTTGCATACCTATATTTTAGTGAAGTGGTTTTAACACTTTCAGCTCTAGAGAGGTGTCCACTACATTATGAAGAATATTTTGGAAACCTCTGTGTCATTTTAGAGATTAAAGCCCCATTTAAATCAATGGGAGTTTGGGTAATTTTTATTTTTCTACCTATGGTGCGGTTGGTTTGTTCCAAAACAATTAATCCACTGTTTTCAGGTGAATCCTGGAACAAATCATCTGCACCATAGGGGACAAATAAAACTTTCCATCACTGGAAATAGGGCATTTAACTCCTTCAGTATTAGAGAGGTATTCGGTGCATTGTTGAGCATTTTAAATGATAATAGTCCCATCTAAATTAAATTAGATTTGGGGATTTTTTGTCACCTATGATGCAGTTGGTTTCCTTTAGAATTGTTCCATTTCTCCTTGGTATATCAGCCTCATTGCTTGTTTTGTGTGCAACAATAATCTCTGTTTGCTGTTTAACCATGTGTGATCTGAATAAAAGATGTCTGGTACTGGAGTCCCTAGTTCTGGAGAAACTCTTGAACATGGTTCCATTAACTTGAGTACCAGGGCAGTGTACAATGCATTGCTTCGAAATACTCAGTATGTCTATCTGGTTAAGAACAAGTATAACATTATTTTAATGTATATGTAGACATTTCCATCTTTTGTATTAGTTTCCATTCAGTCTATCCATGGGATTGTGCTGGAACAGTGTTTATAAAAATTAAAGCTGTTGCGGAAGCGTGGAGGGGTTGGCAAATATGAAATTTTGGGGCTCTTTCTTTCAATACAACAAAATGCATTATTTTGATACATGGCATATCAGTTCTTACCTGAAATGTCAGCGATACAGTCAATATTCCAAAGAACAATGTCATCAGGACAAATCCTCCAATCAGAAGCACTCTTCGTCCAAGCTTTTCAATAGTTATGCCCTGTATGAGGGGAAACATAAATGTAAACCTTACTGTTGAGATATACTTTACAGCAAAGGCAGTCATGATTAAAACTCTCCTGCTGCTGTCTTACTGCAAATCGCATTACAGGATAGCTGAGGATGATGAAATATGTATTGCAGCTGGAGGTTCACATACTTACCCAAACTACATCAAAGTTAAAAAAGAACCAGACATTCATTTTATCCTATTTAGAAAATAATGGATAGGTCTGTCTATCTATCTATCTTGCTCTCATATGCTAAGTCACAGAGATTATTCATAAATATCGTCAGAAAAAGAGGACTGTTAAAAAAGAGGATATTATATGGAATTGGAGGGTAGAATGAAGCTGATATCAAGAAGAACTAGAGCATTTCTCAAGCAAATCAACTGCACCACAGGAAACATAAACATTCCAAGTGATTTATGTGAGGCTTTTTTTTTTTAAATATAAGATGTTATTGTTTTTTAACACATGAAAACAACAAGAACATGGACCTTTACAGAACTTACATTATTATAGCATAATGATACTATAAACATAAATAAGAGAAATGGAAGAAGAAAAAGATGTCTGTGAAAAGGTCGGTTTGCTAATACAGAGAGGTGGCTTGTCGGCGGTTCTCTGGCAAAAGCCATTGGGGATGGAATTTCAGTTTGGTGGGCAAGGCATGTACTTACCATGACCAGGGTACCAGATCTGCTGGTAGCTCTCAATCCTGTTATGGGACATTGTACACAGATACCTTAGAGAGGATATTATTTACATGGGCTGTTTTCTAGGTCCAACTTTATTTAGTTTCTCTCCAACTTGAAGTAATGATCATACAGGCAGCTGCACAGGTATCATTCACTAGTTTTGAGTGGTCATGGTACATTCATGGTACATTCCATCTACCTGTCTTACCAATAGTGCTGACCGGGGGGAGAGGGTAAAGAAGTGAGATTGGAGTAATTCCTTGATTAAGCTTTCCACTCTTTGCCATCTTGCATGTCCACCAAATAGGATACAAGGTGCCCTCTTCATCACACAGTCAAAACCACTGTTCTGAGTTGTTATTGTTAAACCTGTGAATCTTCTACCATCTGCACAAGGTGCAGCGTCCTATAAAGTTTGAAGCATGAAGCTGAAATGCTCTCCACCCTGGTATAACATGGAAGTCCGAATGTACACCCCAAATTCACCCCATGTGAATGTCAACATCCAAGACTAGAAGTTGATAATCTCAAAGGGTTGGACATCCATGGGGAGGCACATGAAGTTCTATAAGAACCTTGGGAGGACCACTGTTAACATACCAAAGAGTAGCATTCTTCCTGTGCCCAAGGTGCCCATCACATTCTTGGACTCATTGAAGAAGGCAGGATAGATACAAGTCCCAGATAGATGACATTCTTTCATCCCCAATGGACTTTAAAGGGATAGTAATACTTAAAATGTTGTAGGGTTTATCCCCCTGAGTAAAACAAAGGTACACCCACTGCTGAAAGTTATTAATTTTCAAAGTTGAATTTTTTAGGTGCAATATCACAGTGGCCTGACATTGTACAGTGGCGCTGTTGCTACACAATCCTATGGAGATTTATGGTCCCGGGACCGGAGCTGTCCATAGGATCGTGTAGCAACAGCGCCACTGTACAATTTCAGGTCACTGTGATATTGCACGTAAAAAATTCAACTTCGAAAATTAATAACTTTTGAATGAAACACCTTTCAGCAGTGAGAGTACTCTTGTTTTACTCCGAGTGATAAACCCTACAACATATTTTTTATATTTTAAGTATTACTATCCCTTTAAAGGACATACTCAAGTTCATGCAGCCATTCTTGGAGAGGTTGATGTTATATGGGTCTTTGTACCCCTTTAATGCCAGATAGGTCTTCATAGCATTGATTTGCAATGTGTTGAGGTCTCTCTTTGTTTTAAGGGGTTAAAATCCCCTTTTAAATAAATGGAAATATGGAAGGTTTTATTGTTCCTCTATGGGGTGGTTTGTTTGCTTCAGAATTGAACTAATTATCCTTGTTACACCAGCTTCAATGTGTGTAATATTTCAAAATAAATGCAGCTCTGATTATTCTTTATAGTTTTTGGGCCATGTAGAGTGTTATTATCATTCTCTGCATAGTTCCAGAGTAAATGAATCATTAAGTGTCCCCTTCCTGCCCCTTTTACCTATGTAAAGCTGCACAGCAAGACTGTCCAGATGGATCACAGCAAGGGACAATCTTCAGTGAGAATAAGGAAAAACCTGTCAAGGGGGGCAGGGTTTTCCTTATGCTCACAGTAAGAAGATTGTCCTTTGCTGCGAGCTGTCTGGTCAAGTGACCAGATTTCATATCTTAGGGGAGGCGGCTTACACTAGGTAAAATGGGTGAGAGGGGGACCACTTTATAAATCAATTACTGGAACTACACATCGTAGAGAATGATAAGACCGCTCTACATGTCCCAAAAGAATAATTGAAGCTGCATTTATTTTGAAACGCTACTATCCCTTTAACAGAAGAGCCTCTGGGCAGGATTAGTATAGGTTGGTACAATTATGTGAAATTAAGATTTACTGGGATATACAAATCTATTCTATTAAATAAAGAAAAAAAATAAAAAAAAGTTTTTTTATAGCTAGAAAGATGGACAGAGTAGTTGTCTCTTATCTACCGTCAAAATCTATGTCTCCATGTTTGCGAATGATAGAATTCTCTGTCAGCTATATACGAGCATACCCTAGGCAGAGACCTTCCAGTCGGAGTTACTTATACATAAGTCCCACATACACATGCACCTATGTGTTTTCCATATGCATAGACTTAGCAACTCATTTGAATGAATGGGACAGACCAGCCAGGACAAGCTATACAAGTGCAAACCCATTCATAAATCTTCAAATGGAAACACTGCAGGAAATTAGAGAATTTCCATGCATATCTGACATATGTAGGTTTATGAATCACCAACATTATGTTTAGTTAGAAGTCCATATATGAGCAGTAAACTACTTCTAACCATTTGTAATGTGGATATGTTACTCCGTTTCCCAAAACATGCCTCTACATGAAGAGCAC
Source organism: Rhinophrynus dorsalis (assembly GCA_037306005.1). Lineage (NCBI taxonomy): Eukaryota > Metazoa > Chordata > Amphibia > Anura > Rhinophrynidae > Rhinophrynus > Rhinophrynus dorsalis. Next base: position 62,142,892 of record CM074718.1, read on the forward strand.
TCATAAACTTAAAGTAACTTGTTAGAAGTAAAAACTAATATATTAGTTGCAAAAACCGTGATCATCAAAATCCTTTTGGACACATAAGGGGGGAAGATTCACTAAGCGGTGATAAAGAGGTGATAAAGTGGAGATGACGTCTCCAGTTTATCACTTCTCCAGTTCCTATGTTATTCTATGGAGCCAATTCACTAAGCTCTCCAAAGTTGAAGAAATCTTAGTGCATAGGCTCCATAGAATAACATAGGATATGGAGAAGTGATAAACTGGAGAAATCATCTCCACCACTTTATCACTGCTTAGTGAATCTCCTCCAAGATGTGCACTGTCTTATTAAACTCATTCTATAAAAACTGAATAGTTTATTCATTTTATTTTATGCATTATTGCACTATATTAAAAAGTAAATATGTTTTTGTGCAGAAATATCTCCATATTCTACAATATGAGTGACTATCCGTAATAATAATTTCACAGCTGCCAAATGTAAAATCAGTGTTTGAATGATCCAATTTTAAACATCAGGTATAAATAATAAACACTGACATATAATTTGACCACAGTGTAAGCATTTTTCAGATGGTTCAGTTTGATTGCATTCGCCTGATGAAAAATCAGAGCTTTTTAGTATAAAAAGAAAATGCCACAAATAAAATAAATGGAAAAAAATCATAAATTCAGGTCTGGCTTATCTAAGGCACTTTGTAATAATGTTATGCAATATTAACACTTTGAGTGCCAGAGGGGTACGGAATGCATTGCTTTGCAATGCATTCCGCACCCCTCTGGCACTCGAAGGGTTAATGAAACAAGTTTATTTAAAGGGATAGTAATGTGTCAAAATAAATGCAGCTCCAATTAATCTTCATAGTATTTGGGCCATGGAGAGTGTTATTTCACTACTGTCAGAGTTGTAGTTCAAGAGTAACTGAATGATAAAGTATCCCTCTCCCATCCCTTTTACTGATATCATACTGCTCACCTCAGAGCAGCAGGGTTGTGTCCAGGCAGATTGCAAAGAGGGACAATGTTCAATTAGCATAAGGGAAAAACCTGAAAAACCTGTCAAGGGGGCAGGGTTTTCATTGTTCTCACAGTAAGAAGATTGTCCCTTGCTGTGAGCTGTCTGGTCATAAGACCAGATTCCACATCTGAGGGGAGGGGGCTTACACTAAATAAAAGGGGCGGAAGGGTGATACTTGATCCCTGCCCCCCTTGACAGGTTTTTCTTAATGCTCTCTGAAGATAGTCATTCTCCATAATCCATCCGGACAGTCTTACTGCTCTGAGCTGAGCAGTGTTACACTAGGTAAAAGGGACGGGAGGGGGAAACTTTATCATTCAATTACTCTTGAACTACAACTCTAACAGTACTGAAATAACACTCTCAATTGCCCAAATACTATGAAGATTAATTGAAGCTGCTTTTATTTTGAAACATTACTATCCCTTTAAGCATACACACTATGATTTCATGGTAAATAAGTCAAACACGTTGGATGCATTCAGTTAAATAAAATAATTTCTACATTTTATTTTTCTTTCTGAAAGACATAATTTAAATACAAACAAAATCAAGAAAAACCATAACAACTAACATAAAAGCATGATTACAAGGTGCGATCTATCAAAAATGAAGATTTGATGAGGTCAAAAGAAGTGTGAATAGAATTATTATTTAGGATTCAAAAAGTGTTGGGTTTGTTTTAGCATAATATTGTTTTTATGAAAGTATTTTCCATGAAGCATACATAGAGATTGTCTCTGGGTTTTCACGCATGTCTGGGGTACTCATTTTCTCTACTTCAGAAGGTAAAAGTTGACTGGACCCTGCAAACCTGAGGTTTGAACAGATTCCACATGTGGTACATTAAAGGGGATCTATCTCCCTATATAAGTTTGTCTTAAATGGAAGCTTATATAGCGACTAGCTGTTACACAAATTTCATTTTTTTCTGTGTTTGGCTGAAATTACGCAAGTTAAGATGATCCCGTGTCTTCCTTCTGAAGAGACTGTGGGTACAGCACTGTACCTGCAGTCTGTCACTCTTCCTCTTCTCTCCTCCCTCTATCCAGCCTCCTCTGATGACAAAGGCTTTCTGAATGCAAGCTGGAGAGCTCTCTGGCCAATGAGATTGCTCCAGCTTACAGACAGAAAGCCTCCGTCATCTGAGGAGGCTGGATAGAGGGAGGGGAGCAGAGGAAAAGTGACAGACTGCAGGTACAGATCTTAAGATCTTACTTGTTATGGTACCAAAGGACAGGTTGGAGAACATCTGATGTGGTCAGGCAGGGGGCCACTATCCCGAACCCTTGTCCAAAATAGGGACATTGTTTTCTATTTCTTTGATTCAATGTTTTTAACTATGCAGGTGTGTGAATGCTGAAAGAATTAGAGCTCATGAATAACCAACACAGGGAGAAAGGGTATGTGGAGGTCAAAGGATCATAAGTTGGGGGAGAGATAAAGAGCTGTGTGGGGATGGGGGAGAAACCTGATGGCAGAAAAAGAGTGACGTACGGTGTGTGGTGGAAAAAAGCTGTGGGAGGAAGACATACCTGATTCCAGTACAAATTACACACACATATACCCTAGGTATGTCCTCCTCTTATTCTGAGTAATTATACACATATACTTGCCTACTGTATGATAGACTCCTATTAAGGTAAGTCCTAGCGATACACACAGTAATTATACAGATACACCTAACTGCTCTATGGCACACTCCTACCTAGGTATGTCTTATGTTACACATATTTATTATATAGATATACCTGGCTGCTGTATGATGGACTCCTACATAGATAAGCCCTTCTATTATACACAGCAATTATACAGACATACCTGACTGATGTATGATGGACTACTTCCTAGGTAAGTGCTTCTGTTACACACAGTAATTATATAGATACACCTGACTGCTGTATGATGGACTCCTACCTAAGTAAGTTCTTCTGTTACACACATTAATTCTATAGATATACATGACTGCAGTGTGATGGATTCCTACCTATGTAAGTCCATCAGTTACATACAGTAACGATTTAGATATATTTGACTCCTTTATAAAGGACAGCCTTCTAGGTAAGTGCTTTTGATACAAAGTAATTATGTAGTGATACATGACTGCTGTATGATGGACTCCTACATAGGTAGGTAGGTTCTTCTGTTACACACAGTAACATAGTTCATGAGGTTGAAAAAAAGACGTGTCCATCTAATTCAACCCTCTTCTTTTTGTTGATCCACAGGGAAATAAAAAAAACAAACTATTGAAGTCATGTCCATTTAAGCCCCATGTGGGTAAAAAAAAATCCTTTGTGACTTCAAAAGGAAACTGGCTATCTCCAAACTGCACTGTAACAATCAGTAAGAATGCTCAGTATTTCTCTGAGCTAGAAAGATATTCAATACTTTATTTTAAGTATCTAGCGTACTCCCAACACATCCTCCTAAGACAAAGAATGCAAGATCCTTACAGCGCCTTTACTGTAAAAATCAATCATATGTAGCATAATGACCTTGCTATAACTAAACTAAGCTTCCTAAATACCCTTGGGTCAGATATACCTGAATGCTGTATGACTGACTACTCCCTAGTTACGTTCTTCTGTTACACATAGTAATTATAACAGGATTTTTGTTTGCATACTGATAAATTATTTTCTCTTATTCCTTGTGGACACAGGAACCATAGGGCAGAGTTCACTCCTTCAGGATGGAATACAGCACTTAAACAAAAAAAAAGTCTCTGTGAAGGAGACTTCCAGACTGCACCTCTTTATCCCCACCTGGACCTTCTCAGTTTTAATGTATAGCAAAGATAAAAAAGTAACAGAAGTAGAACAAGAAAGGGAATTCCCTGAACCACAGAACCCAAGAGGACCCCCTCCCCCCTCCGGGGACTAGAACTATTGTTTTTTCTCCTGGTGAGAAGTCCTCTATTACACATGGACTAAGAGAAAAAGACACAAAAATCCCCTCTTACATCTTTTGGGAACACACAATCAATGGGGATATACCAAAAGACTACAAAAGAGGCTTACAAGATAAAACCTGAAGTATGGCCACCCGACGAATCTACACAATGTGAAAAAGAATGATTGTCTTGAGCACCAAGAAATGCAGAAAATCCAAAGACAAATGCTTAAAAGGAGCCTTCTGATGCACTCCCAGAACTACGTTCAAATTCCATGGAGGAATGGGATCCTGAAAGACAGAGTAAGCTTGAGCCACCTCTTGGGAAAAAAAATTGAACATCAGGTAGTAAAGCAATGTGCCTCTGGAAAAGGACATAAAGAGCTGAACTCTGAACTTTAATAGAAATTAGACCAAACCTTTTCTGAAGATCATACTGAACAAAAGCCAACAAAACTGTAAGTCAAACTATAGAGTTGAATACGCTCTGACTGAGCTCCCAATTGCTAGGATCTATGCACAGGTGGCTGAGAATGTCTGCTCTGATGTTGTCTACCACTGAGAACCTCCTATAGCCTCAGGCAGACTAGACCTTTGCAAGTCATGCACAGATAGGTTTGCCTGACCAAGCCTGCTTGTATTTGGGGTGGAATGCTGCTGGGCTGTGGTGTCCTGGCCACACACCCATACTTTCATAGATGCGCTGCTCAATCAAAACCATCAATAGAGTATAATTCAGGCTTCCAAACAACATAGAAACGTGACTGCCATACATAGAAGTAGGGATATACTCAAAGAACCTGTGCACTCAGAGTAGAGAATCCTCCCTTCATTTTTCAGGCTCCTGTACAAACTGGGAAGCTTCAGGGATGCTATGAGGAACCAAGCCATCCTTCACAGACTCAGATCTTAAAAGACTGTGCGCTGGTCAATTCTTCCAAAAGAGGCCATGAATAGGAGTCCTCCTAATAGGGGATTATACAGCCCTAAAACCTACTACATAAAATAATAAAGGGAGGCTAAGAAAGAAGATTTTGCCTGTGCACCTCCTGCAAGGTCACTTTTAAAGCTGTGCACATTCAAGCAGGGGTAAAGTAGTGCAGGCTGGGAGTCTCTTCCTCTAAACCTTTTTTGTTTATGTGCCCTGACCTCCTGGAGGAGGGAATTTTACCCCATGGTTCCTGTGTTCCAAGCAGGACGAAAGAGACATACCTGTCTGCTGTATGAAGGATATGCAGTTATTCTGCAAAACACAGTTATAAAATATATATTCTTGACTGCTGTGAAGGACACCTAAAGTCTTTCTATTTTAAAAAGCAATTATATATACTTTGACTACTGTTTAATAAAATTGCACTGATAAATGCAGAGCAAAACTCATAGTGATTATGATTGTGTTTGCCATATTTAAAAAAATTATATTTATATATATATATATATACACACAGATGTAATGAAAGAGACAAAGGGTTACTGTGTATTAGCAGAGAATAAATACATCTATATAATCAGCGTGAGATTAGGAAATGGTACCCAAGGTACCAATATATTCCGAGGTCCATCTGAACACGTACTAGGGAGAAGGAGAGTGGGACAAGGTATAGAGGGGAAGGGGAGGAATCAGAATGATGAAGTAGGGGAGAGAGATAGAGAGAGCGAGAGAGAGAAAACAATTTTATATATATATATATAGAAATACTGAAGGGGGGTGGTAATCAGTGGTCCAGACTATCAGTCACTCCTCAGAAGCCGAGTAACAAATACAAGAAGAGCCATGAGGAGTCGAGTCAAAAGGTTAACTATCAGCATCAAGGGGGTTTGCAAGTATATGGGTGGAAACCATACTCGACTTGGAGGGGTGTCAGCGGTTTACAAAGTATTGGTTCTAGTGCGGGAAGTCCGCCAATTAGACCAAGTGTCCTCAAAAAGGGGGGTGGTATGTGTAGCAAGAGCATGCAGTCTTTCCATCTCCAACAACGAATCTACTCTTGCTCTTCATAATGAAAGGCTGGGAATAGTGTTCTGTTTCCAGTGTTTAGGGATAAGGTAGCGAGCAGCCGTGAGTAGTATTGGGAGGTGCTTCCTACAAGTCACCATAGTAGGGGGTACAATGTGTTGAGTGTATGAGGCAGGGAAAGGGGTCTTGAGGAAGAGAGACATTAAGGAAAGAATTGATGGCTTCTAATACCGATTGCCAAAACGGTTGAATGCGAGGGCAAGTCCACCAAATATGGGACTACATCTCTTCATGAAGGAGGCATCTCAGGCAATCAGAGGAAGAGGAGGGAAAACATGTATTTTTTTTAACTCCTTAAGGACCGGTGCGTGCACGCGCAGCCAGCACTTGAGGACCATGGGTCTTTTTTTTTTTTTTTATTCCAGTTCAGGGCTTCCGGAGAGGCATACAGCCGCGCTGTGAGCCTTGAACCCCATGCCGTGCCAGGACCGTCACTGGTCCTTAAGTGCCGGACCACCTTGATTGTCCTGGCACGTCAATGGTCCTTAAGGGGTTAAGAATAGTTAGCAATGCTAATGCAGAAGGGGAGAGAGAAGGAGGGAGAGAAAGAGAGGGAGTGAGAGAAGAAGAGAGGGAGTGAGAGGGGGAGAGAGAGAGTAGAATAGTGACATTATCCAGAAGTAAACATAATCTGGTTTAAAACATACAATGGCCATATGTTCAAAAGAAAAGAAGAGGAATTCTGGGACAAATAAATTGCACTACAGGGGAGAACTACAATCCATACTGATTTAAATGGTGATTTTAACCCATTGAATGCTTGAGAGGTTTCCAAAAACATTGAGAAGCAATGCGTTGGAGAGATCTATAGCCTTCAAGTTAATCCCCATTGAAATCAGTGGAAGGTGGGAGAGTCACTAAGCAGTGATAAAGTGGAGATGACTCCTTCAGTGATATCACTTCTCCAATTCCTATCTTATTCTATGGAGCTTGTGTACTAAGATTTCTTCAACTTTAGAGATCTTAGTGCATAGTGTCTACAGAATAAGATAGGAACTGGAGAAGTGATATCACTGGAGAAGCTATCTCCACTTTATCACCGCTTAGTGACTCTCCCACCTCGTGGGTTAGGCACCAAGGTGTGATAAACAGGTGATAAAGTAGTGATGACTTCTCCAGTGATATCACTTCTCCATTTCCTGTGTTATTCTGTGGAGCCTATTCACTAAGATTTCCAAATCTGGAGAAATCATAGAGCATTAGCTCTATAGAATAAAATAGGAACTGGAGCAGTGATATCACTGGAGAAGTTATCTCCAAGTCATCACCTCAATATCACGCCTTAGCGCATAACCCCCGCACTCTTCTTTTGAACATACAATCCTATTAGTATGAGATTCAAAAAATATCTGTACAAGTCACACTTTTAACTTCTGTAACGCTTAGAGTTAGAAATATAAGTGCAAAGTGCTGCCCTGCTATACACAGTACACTCATCTGGCACTCATAGGGTTAATATCTATGCTCTACTAGGAAGTATTCAAAAAAATCTGTGAATATAACTTCCATTTATAAAGTTAACAACACTTCTAAAATATTTATTATTGCACTTAAAACTACTTCAGAAAATAACTAATCAACTAAAGTATGCAGGAACAGCAGTTTATTAGCAGGTTTTCTAGGTTTGCATTCTACAGCTGTACTGTAATTAATGATAAGTTCCATCTGACATAAGCTTAGATTACATTGCAGCTGATAAGTGTTATCACTTTTTTTTTTAAGAGATTTTTTGGTTTTGTCTTTATTTTTGCTTCCAGTTACCAATGAGTGGCAAGTCGGTTTATGCCCCAGCAATCTTAACTGATTTTAATAAAATTAAAATTTTACCTACTGCCCTATTACTTGGTATTATCTGAGCAAAAGGTGAGACGTATTTGAGTGCTAGTATTGCACTTTTTTCTTCATTCATTAAAAGCCACTTGTAAATTAAAGCGGAACTTTCACCCCACCATGACCTTATCTGCATGTAGCATTAATGTAGTTATAAAGCGCTGTGTAATTTTAAAAATCAGAAAACTGATCGATAAGGCACAAAAGAAGATTAAAGTTTAATCTTGTGATTTGTAGAGCATTGTGAGCGCTACTGTGCATGTCAGTCTGGTTACCTGCGTTACTTAGCCACTCCCATCGTTCTCTGTTATCCCACCCACGTCCTCCTTGTCCTGCCCTTATGTGACACGTCACCTGGCGCGCACAAGCCTGTACTAGACTGGAATTAACTTTCAGCCACATTTTGCCCATAACTGAGCCAGTGGTGCAAACGCAAAGCATACTGTTTGCACTGGTGGCTCAGTTATGGGCAAAATGTGGCTGAAAGTTAATTCCAGTCTAGTACAGGCTCGTGCGCTCTAAGTGACGTGTCACATAAGGGAAGGACAAGGAGGACGTTGGCAGGATAACAGAGAACTATGGGAGTGACTAAGTAACGCAGGTAACCAGACTGACATGCGCAGTAGCGCTCACAATGCTCTTCACGTCACAAGGTTAAACTTTAATCTTCTTTTGTACCTTACCGATCAGTTTTCTGATTTTTAAAATTACACAGCGCTTTATAACTACATTAATGCTACACACACAGATAAGGTCATGGTGGGGTGAAAGTTCCACTTTAATAGGAATTTTTCAGGTGCAGTTGGTTTGTGCCTCAATTGCATCTCTTTAACTTGATGAATATGGACCTTTGGTTTATTACCAAGACTATTACTACTGTGTGATAGTTTATACTGGATAGTGGATAATATAAATATACTAGTTGAAGAGCCCGGGCCACAGTGCCACCCAGCAATGGCCGTGGTGCAGTCATGCACTGTAGAGACTGCCTGCGCCGTGGCTGATAACATAGCGGGGCGGTCCGAATTCATACCGTAGTCGAGGACTATGGTCTGAATTCAGAGCCCCGCTCCGTTATCAGCCGCGGCGCAGGCAGTCTGTAGTGTGCATGACTGCAGCACGCACAGCACCTCTACTGCGCATGACAGCTTCTGACAACAATTTAGCAAATTATGATATAGGATTATATGTATTCACTTGATATATCCACTTGTCTGTAAAAAAATAACAAGATAATAAAAATACCACCAAAAGTCAAATATTGCTGATTCCAAAGTGGGCTGACAATCACACCTTCACTTCAGCCCTCACTGGAGAAATGCAAGGCATGAAAGGTAATTATGCATGGGAGGTCTGAACAGAGCTGAGGCCCTCATGTGAACTTGTAGCTTGTACAACTGATTCACACACACCATGGCCATTTTAAGAGTAGTGTATTTTACTTTTTTTCTTATTTATGCTCTATCATGTTTATCCTGATCCTTTTGCTAAAATATTTCATATTGCTATAATATATACAATGTGATTACAATGTTGAATGTTGGGGTATTTTTTTTTCTTGTTATTTAGAGAGGAACAGTATATAATGTTATCCGATGTCATTCACATTCGCAATTATATTTTATTTTAAATCAAACTGCAATTGCTTTGTTTTGTAACTGGTAAACACTCATATTTCTACAGGTTAATCAAATCTGCCATTTCCTTTTCAGAAGCAAATGGAACTTGCATCTTATTTTTACTATCGTATTGACTAAGAGTGAGAATTCAGTAGCTGAACCCAATTGAGGTGCCATAGAGTTCATGCCAGCAGGTAGGTCATGTCTACTGTGAAGAAGACAGGAGGATTCTGGAAGGAAAATGGTGCCTGGTCTGTCTCCTGCATACCAGAAAAAATCATCTCTCAGCAAGAGAACAAAGTCTCCAATATCATATGAATATCAACTTTCAGCAGCAATCTCAACCAGCACGGTGAGTCATTTGATGTACTGTCAAGTTTCATTATATTGCAAATTCATCAAATTACTTTAAGGTGTTTGCAGCATATGTCTGAATCATGTAAACATTGATTGTCATGGTTTCCAGATGATACTATCATTGTTGGTTGGAATGTATCATTACACAGTGGACAGGCCAATCATACTAGCATAATAAAAAACAAACTTCATGTTACAGTGTATAGTTTTTAACCACTTGCATACTAGCATTCTCCCTGTGGAGCAAATAGTTTTCTTCAGAACTGCTCCTCTTTAACCCTTTGAGTGCCAAAGGAGTACACAACGCATTGCAGAGCAATGCGTTGCATACCCCTCTGGCACTCAATGGTTTAACTTTGTGGATACTGCCCTAAGAGCTCTCACTAAAAGACGATTCTTCCTGGAAACTGCAGTTTCAACTTGAAACTGATTGCTTTGGGAAGGGATCCAGCCAAAATATATGTTAGAGTCAAACTAGGCAACTGGGCCGAGATGCAGAAGAGGGCTAAAAATGTCAATATCCTGTCAGAGCAGTGTCTTAGGCACACAGACAGTATTCAATAAAATGTCTACGACATTACATGACCAGCACTCCAACAAAAAGATGCCCACATCGACATCCATTCAAAAGGTTTATGAATTTTCATTCATCACATGGACAATGGCCTATTTCCGTATGGAAAAGAGGCATAATGAGACACTTTCGTATGCAACGGGGTGTGTTGATATGCTAATGTGACACTTCAACACATTTACTAAACTCCGATAGCAGCCTCTGCTGTCGGAGTTCACTTTCTCAACTTCGCCTACCTGAGGCTGGCGCAGTTGGGATCTCCCTGTACTTTCCTATGCAGTAACAGCAGGGAGGACTGATTTCCTCCCTTCACACATCAACAACAGTACGACAATTCTGAAGTTGAAAAAAATTATCTCCCTGCTTCGCTACTTGGCCAGTAGAGGAATAAAGAGAAGGCTTTCAGCACCATGGACAGCATTGAGTGCCATAGGGATGTGCATTTCTCATCCCTGTGGGTTAAAATAAACAAAAATAGTATACCAAGCTCTATACAATTATCCTCTAACCTATGTATCATATATTATAATCACTGTACACTCACAGGGGAACAATACTGGGGGTCACACAGCATCTATGGAGATTTGTGGCTACCACTTGCCTCCCATCCTTGTTCCCTTGCCCAGTGGTAGCCATAGAGCCCCATATACACTGCTTGGCCTCCACACTTGCTCCCTTGACCACTGTTAACCACAGATCACCAAGTACACTGTCTGACCCTCTCCAGCCTTTTGCCCTTGCCCATTGCTAGCCATAACTCCCCATGGCTGCTGCCTGGCCAAGAGAAAAAGGTTGGGGGTGTCAGGCAATATATATGGGGCTAGAGAAAATGAACTGCCGCTCTAACCTGCTGCATAGACAAGTAAGCAGTACAAGCATGTGCTACTTTAGAGGGTCCCCCGTCCTCTCTTCTCTTTGAACAAATACATTAGATGAAAAGTGCACCACACCATTAAATTAATTCAGAATGCATCTCCATTTGCAGTATAAAAACAACATTTATTGAAAGTATAACATTTGCATACAATTCATACCTTTATTCATTCAAGTGGTATCAGAGAAAACTAGTGGGCACCTTACCACAGATATCTCTTATAAACTTTGATCTCTTAAATACGTTTTTTGCATTTAGCTCAGCTTTTTAAGCTCTTCTAAATGCAAAAAACTTTTTTTGGACATTACTAACACTTTAATATACTCCTTTTGATAAGAGAATTTTAAGTCATGGATTTACCCATTATTTGCCAGAGGCCTCTTGTTCCCACTTGTCCCAGTTTTTCAACAAGGAACCAGTTTAATCTTGTGGGGAGATGATAGAGGAGCATTGAGGCTCTCTGGTGCACAGTGTATCAGTGTGACTGTTCTTCCATAAAGAACAATGGAGGAGGTTTATAAAAAGTGCTTATGTTCGTTTATGCAAACAGACTCTTAAAATGTTCTTAATATTTTTATGAGTGTTGGTATTTATAATGTATTCTAGGTGCAATTATAAATGTGGTGTGTGTACAGAATAAGAAACGGTCAGATGTGGTCTTAAAGGGATGTATCACCTATATAAAACTTAGGCTAAATAATTAGGTTATATAGCTAATCTCACTAAAAGTGTGTTAATTTTTTTTAAAAAAAGCTTTATTTTGTCAAAATGTAAGTTATAAAGTCTGGGCTGCACCTGCTTCCGCATAGACTGCGGTTACCTGCTCTGTAACCGCTCTGTAACCGTTGCCAATGATGGAAGCTTCTGTCTGTAAGCTGGAGCGATCTCATTGGCTAGATATCGATCTCTGCCAATGAGACCACTCCTGCTTACAGACAGAAGCCTCCGTCATCTGAGGAGGCTGGCTAGAGGGAGGAGAGCAGAGGTAGAGTGACGGACTGCAGTTACAGAGCAGGTAACCGCAGTCTCTCAGGAAGTAGCTGCAGCCCAGACTTTATAACTTAAATTCTGACAAAATAAAGCTTTAAAAAAAATAAAAATGAACACACTTTTAGTGAGATTAGCTATATAACCTATTTAGTTTAAGTTTTATATAGGTGATACATCCCCTTTAAATATTTGGAGAAAATGATGTTGCTAAATTGTCTCAAATAGCCACATATCTTTTTTAATTTGCTGTACAACTTTTTACAAACTTCTTTGCCCCCTTTTTTGTAAAAAATGTACTACACGGCATCATGTCATCCTAAATTGTCCTTAATACTTTTATAACTACCAATCTTGGCAATCTTACAGCCATTTTAACGCTTCTTTTACATTAACTCCACTTTTATAACCCCCCCCCATATGGACAAAAAACATTCTTAGGTTATACTTAAGATTAAGAATTGTTGCTAAAATTCACAAAAATGGGTCACATTTATAAAGGAGTAATATCAAATTTACAAATATGTCTGTCTGAGGAAATTTGTAATCAGAATTTTCTTTTTTATACATAGCGTATACACTACCACTATATATTTCCATTACGAACAGTTAAACCTGGTGTTAAAGTGATAGTAATACTTAGATAAAAGTAATTTTAATTCTGTAGGTATTAAAAAGCTAAATCGATTTCACCCAGTCCCAGCTCTCAAACCTCTATGGCTTTCAAAGTTCCCTCCCCATGCACTGACATCAGATTTCTGTGTTAGAGGAGAAGATCCTGTTCCGCTCTTCAGCAGAGATGTAATTGCGCTAGTTAGGCAGAAATACTTCATCAGAACGGTCTACAACATGTGCCTGGTTTGCAAGCATACGTTATAGACCGTTCAAATGAAGTATTTCTGCCTATCGTAATCACGGCTCTGCTGCAGAGCGCAGGATGGTCTGTTGAACAGGATCTCCGTCTCTAACACAGAAAGCTGACGTCAGCACATGGGGAGGGAAGGGGACACTTTGAAAGCTTATATCTCTCAAACCACAGAGATAAGACTGGATGCAATTGATTTAGTTTTTTAATACCTACACCATTAAAATTACTTTTATCTAAGAATAACTATCGCTTTAAGATGTAACCTTTTGAGCGTGGGAGGGATACGCAAAGTATTGCAAAGCAATGCCTTGCATACCCCTCTGGCACTCAAAGGGTTATAAATGCCATTCTTTTGGGCGCAATTAACAAATCTTTAGTCACACGTTGTGACAAAATTCTTTTTTCAACAATTTCTACTTTACTTTTCAAAAATGTCAACTGACTAAATGAATACTTAGCCCAAATATTGCTAAATGTTTATACATTTCTTTATTTCACTTTGCCTCTGTTTTACAGATGCCTGTCTTACAGATACATTCTTTATTTGTCCAATTTTACATCCCCCTCAAAAGACAATGGGGAGATAAAGTGGAGATGACCTCTCCAGTTTATCACTTCTCCAGTTCCTATGTTATTCTATGGAGCCTATTCACTTATAGCTCCAAAGTTGATGGGCATGGGCACAATACAATACTTAGGAATTGGAGAAGTGATAAACAGGAGGGGGGAGATTCACTAAGTGGTGATAAAGCGGTGATAAAGTAGAGACAACTTTTCCAGTGATATCATATATCCAATTCCTATGATATTCTATGGAGCCTAGGCACTACAGTCACTTCAGGTTTGAAGATCTTAGTGAATAGGCTCTATAGAATAACAGGAACTGGAGAAGTGATTTCACTGGAGAAATCAGCTCCACTTTATCACCTCTTTATCTCTCCCCCTTATTCATTATGATAAAGAAATGCAAATTTGGATCAACAAACTATACCACATGGTTGAAATGAAAACATCTGCAACATCCAATTGATTTAATCCATTGAGTGCCATAGAGATGGCCTAGGCACTGTTTTGCAATGCCCAGGACATCCCTCTGGCACGTAGGAGTCTAAATGGGCCTTTAACCCCTGAGTGCCAGAACACTTTGCAAAGAAATACACTGGACAGCCTTCTAGCACTCAAATGGTTAATCCCTTGAATGGTTCTCTAGCATTCAATGGGCTGAAAGTCCAATTTAACCCTTTTGGTATCAAAAGAGTGAATCAATGCATTCCATTGAATTCCTAAGTATAATGTCTCTTTACACAATTTTCCCAGAGGCTTCAAAAGTACATAAAATGGTCCTTTGAATTGATACTCAGGCACCACCACTACTAGACCTCTACTTCTCTCTTTCTTTAAAGTTGGTATGGGACCCCATAGATAGCACACAGAATCTATTGATATCCAACAGCATAAAAAGCAATAATATAGCCACACTTCCCTCTCCCTGTCCAAGACATCACTGACATATACCACAGTGCCTTTATTAACCCTTTGAGTGCCAGAGTGGTACGGAACGCATTGCTTTGCAATGCGTTCCGTACCACTCTGGCACTCAAAGGGTTAAAAAAAAATCTTGATAATTATCCAACACCCCAGTGGTCTTGGATGCAATTTACAGGAGAAAGAATCTGACAAAATTGCCATCTTCAGTTCTAGTGATAACGTAGGAATTATAATAAAGGGAATATAATCCAATCTCTTCTATGAAAAAATGTAAAATATTAACACATGAACGTAATTTTGTCTTAATGATAATGGAAAGTGAGACTGAATATCAATTAAACTGCTGTTCTGCTTTTCAACGGTGAAATAAATTAAGAAATTATTCCGGAGTGTTTTTCTAATTTGTTCTAGTGATGTCTGATTTACAGATAAAGGAGTTACTTGTATGCAAATTTAATTAAAACATTTAGGCAATTTAGATAACAGTTAAGATTTAACAGAAACTTAGAACAATAGCAAATGACAGTTTACGTTTTCACATAGTATTATACAATGCATTGGAGGCTTCTCTTCTAAGAGGTTAAAATATGATGTATCGGTTTATATTATTTACATTTTTAAATGAAGGTGGGAAATTGACCTATACCAAAACCGAGATAAATGCAGTAGAATGTTATGATATGAAAATAAAACAGAAATGTGATTTTTATTATTCTCCCCAAGCCCCTTATTTCTATGGAATTATAACATAAAAACAGAGAGAACCCACCTACTTACACTCTAACTCCATCTCAACCTTGAGACTGTTAGCACTGTGCTACGATGCACAGTAACATAAACTCATAGCACAGTTATGATTGAATGAACAAATATGTTTATTTATATAGTGCCACAACTGTACGCAGTACTTTACAATTTAAAGGTATAGATAATACAGGGTTACAAGTGGTTTGTAAAGTGAAACACTGGAAGTGAGGTCTCTGCCCGATAGCTTACAATATAAAGTTATGTTTCCATGCACAGTTCTGCAGTGCACCAGAAACCTTCTACATATGTGTGACATATGCCTATCTATATCACATAGGGCCATATGTTCAAAGAAATAGAGAAACAGCTTTTGTCGTTTGTAATGACGTTTCAAAATACAGTGTCGTTCGGATCATTAATATTTTCATAGAATGTCGGTTGTGATCGGAAATATGTCATTGGTCCAGAATGAAATTATTGTATGTAAAGACAAAAATGTTGTATGTAATGACAAAAAATGTCTTATCCAATGACAAAAACAAAAATGTCTTAACTAAAGACAAAAATTCTCACATTCAGAACTTTACATCCCCTTCACTTTTTTCTTAACATACAAATTTTGTCTTTTGCAAGACATTTTTTTGTCATTAGTTACGACAAATTTTCCTTTCCTCCATACAACACTGGAGAATAGTTTAGCCACGCCCTTTCCCCACCCCTCTGTCCGGCAATTCTGGGGTTGTGTCGTACACAACAGACATTGCTATTTCTTTGTTGTATACTCTACAGAAAATATGCTGTTCATGCACACAATTACTTATTTTTGTCATTCATACAACTTTTTTTGTCATTATCCCTTTGAACATACAACCCATAGTCCATTAATTTTCTTGAAACCTAATTAGAATAAGATTGCTTCTATTACTATAATTTTTCTTCTGAATTGCTTGCCAGTTGTGGATTGTTAATAAAGAGCTTCACTTTGAATATTTTCTACGATTATCTTGTGTTTCTGTTTTTTTTATTTTGCTCTTGTTTAAATAAATCTACACCAACCAATTTACGCTTCTTTTCTGGGACTGCTTAGAAAGCTATAGTAACAGTCCTAATCCAGCTCGCCCCTAAAAGAAAGCTGCTGCTGTGCTTGGTGCTGAATTCTTTGCTGTCTGAGGTTTAACAAATCTTCCTTGCTCCCCCTTGTAATCCCCAACATATGTGCAGCTTTATGCTACAATCTTATGTTAATTATCAATGTCCCCTTGCACACCTAAAAGCACATGGTAAAGTGTGTATTATGTGTGATTTCCACATATCGCCATACATACTTTATCATGAGATGGAACACATGGCTCTGCAGCTGATAGAATACAATTCCCATCATCCTTAGCAGACTGAGAATGTCAGGGGTTATATTATAACACATACTGCTCCCTCCTCTTGGATAACATTATCTGTTCTATGTTCCAAGAAGAAACTTGCATTGTGAATAAAGTCTAGTAATGTCATTTTCTGTTACCAAGAGTTTTGATTTCACCTTCCTCTCAGACCCAGTAATACTCTCCTTCTCACTTACTTAACGTGTGTGTCTCTGCTGGCTGGATACTCAGAGGATGGACATTGTAGTTAAAGGGATAGTAATGTTTCACAAAAAAACAGCTCCAGTTAATCTTCATAGTATTTGGACCATGGAGAGCGTTATTTCAATACTGTCTGAGTTGTAGTTCAAGAGTAACTGAATGATAAAGTATCCCCCTCCTGCCCCTTTTACTGATATAACACTGCTCACCTCAGAGAAGCAAGACTGTCCAGATGGACTGCAGCAAGGGACAATCTTCAGAAAGCATATGGAAAAATTTTAAAAACCTGTCAAGAGGGGCAGGGTTTTCCTTATGCTCACAATAAGAAGATTGTCCCTTGCGACCTGTCCAGTCAAGAGACCAGATTCCACATCTGAAGGGAGGCACCTTACACTAAAAGGGGCAAAAAGGGGGGGGGGGTATTTTATCATTCAATCACTCTTGAACTACAACTTTGACAGTATTGAAATAACATTTTCCATGGCCCAAATACTATGAAGATTAATTGTAGCTGCTTTTTTTGTGAAACATTACTATCACTTTAAATCATCCAGGCATCTGGTACACATACATTAATCCCTTTAGAACCATAGGGGTGTGCACTGCATGGAGTTAAGAGAGAGAGAGAGAGAGCATGAGAGGATTGTCAGTTCTGATAGAGGTGAATTCCTTTAGTGATCTTCATCTGATTTGACTAATGGGAGATTTAAAAGTATAATGGACACAAGGCGAAAAATTCAGATGTGGGTGAAAATATCACAAGCTAACTGCATATGGGGGCAACTTGTATCAGGGACAAGGTCCCCAATGCTGTATCCCTTTGAGTGCCAGTGAGGTATGAAATGCATTGTGTGATACTTCTCTGGCATTCTCTCCCATAGAATAACTGACTGGAGACCAGGGGGCACTGTACAAATAGTGTTAACCCTTTGAGTTAACGCATTGCAATGCGCTGCGTACTCCTCTGGCACTCAAGCGGTTGAATAAATATAAAAAACTTTGGGTTGTAATAGCCTTAGAAATAAAAGCAATATGGGCAGTGGACACTCTTATTTTATTCAACAGGAGAATAATTACAAATAACTAGGTGCATCTGTATATAAATGCATAGATAAAATGTTCCCTTTAAAGGGAATTATATTCTAGAAACAAGTGACTCAATTTGTTGACCAGATTAACATACCACTGAAGATGTCCTTCAGTCAGCAGTCAGCGATATCTATTGATTTATTTGTTTGCTTTAGCGTTATATCTTCAGTTTCCATCATATCAGGGCTGTCCAAGTTCAGCTCTCAAGGGCCACCAGCAGGCCAGAATGTAAGGATTTCCCTCATTAAGCACAGGTGAGTTATTCAGTGGCTCAGTCATTTTGATTGGCCCACCTGTGCTTAATCAGAGAAATCCCTACATCCTGGCCTGTTGGGGCCCTTGAAGACTGAACTTGGATATCCCTGCTTTATTTAGTGGTCTACCCCTAGGACACGCCTCCTCAAAGCAAACTATGGACAGCAGCAGACCTGTATGACTCGTAAGGGACATAAATGATTAGACTGTAAACAGAAACAATTAACAGCAGACTGTCAGAGAGAGAAGGAAATAACAAAAACAAGTATATAGATATAAATGGCTTGTGTTTGATGTACACCTGTCCAGGTAAGTCCTTCTGTTAACACTTTGAGGATCAGAGGCCTGAGCAACGAATTGTAAAGCAATGCATTTCACATCAATCTGGCCATCAAGTTGTTAAACAAACAAAGAGCCATTTTATCCTAGAGCACAATGTCTGTTTAATTTTAGTCCTCTTTAATCTTTAGTTAACACGATAATAGAAAAAACAAAACAGTAATACAAATAAACGGTACATGATAAATGTGTATCCTTTAGATAATAATTGTGAAATGGAGCTGTAGTGAGCTTGGTTACACAAACAACATCATTGCGGCTGGAGAGAAGCGCTTATCATCATCAGTCTACCATGAAATCGTCTATTTCAATACACACCAAGGATAAAGAACTCTGGTTCATTAACATATGATACAAAGAACCAGATAAGACAGCTGCTGAGAACTCTTGAAGGCGGTGGCATAACTAGTCACTACAGGGCCCCTGTGAAAATATTTTTTGGGGCCCTATAACAAAAATATTCTCAAAAAAACAGAACCTATTGAGCTCCAGGGTTGATGGGAAAACTTGGATGCTGATCCCTGTCACCTCTGCACCCCCTGTAGTTATGCTCCTTGGAGGTGAGATTTCACACTGATACTGATTATTAGCATAATGTGTTTATATGGTTAAAGGGATAGTAATGTTTCACAAAAACAGCAGCTCCAATTAATCTTCCTAGTATTTGGGCCATAGAGAGTGTTATTTCAATACTGTCAGAGTTGTAGTTCAAGAGTAATTGAATGATAAAGTATCCACCTCCCATCCCTTTTACCTAGTGTAAGCCACCTCCCCTCAGATGTGACATATGGTCTCTTGATCAGACAGATCACAGCAAGGGACAATCTTCTTACTGTGAGCATAAGAAAACCCTGCCCCCCTTGACAGGTTTTTCCTAATGCTCACTGAAGATAGTCACTCTCCACAATCCATCCGGACAGTCTTGCTGCTCTGAGGTGAGCAGTGTTACATCAGTAAAAGGGGCAGGAGGGGGATACTTTATCATTCAATTACTCTTGAACTACAACTCTGACAGTATTGAAATAACACTCCTTATGGTCCAAATACTATGAAGATTAATTGGAGCTGCTTTTATTGTGAAACATTACTATTCCTTTGAGATATTGAATAAGCAGGAAATTAGCTAATTAAGGGTTGGTTGCACAGATTACAAAAACTATGACCCATATACATGAAGCTAAAGATGTACAATTCTGGACTAAACTCACTGAACCAGAGAGTAGAACTAAAAATCACGTTTGGTTTAAATTAGGTTTCTAACCACTTAAATGCAAGAAAGGTCTGCAAAGCCATGTGAAGCAATCAATGTATTGGAGACATCTCTACCTTTCAGGGGGTTAAAAAGACATTTAAAGTAAAGGGAATTTGGGGATTTTTACTTGGCACAGTTGTCCCCTGTGGTGCAGTTGGTTTAGTCCAGAATAACTTCACTTTACTTTTATAAATATGGGCCACTGTACCTTTTTCCAACATCCCTTGTGTTCTGCTTGGTGTGGAAGGGGAGTAATGCCTGGTACATCGCAGAATGCATCTAATCATCACCTTTGCAGGGGAAGCTACAGGGGGAGCTGAGTAGGCCTTGGCCCAACCAGCTGGAATGCAGATCCATCCACTCAGCTATCTGTGATTTTATTTTACTGAATTCACACTTTAAAAATGTAAACTTGTATGTGCCTTTTGTCCAACCAGGTGACCATCAGTTCCTGCAAAACAATCAATAATGGCTACATCCCTGCTCCATTGTACTCTGTGCAGCTGAGGTTAATGAAGGTGGTAGGAACACATATCACATCCATTTAATTCCAGCTGAAAATGTCTTAACCCTTTTTAGTGCTTTGCAATGCATTGCATATGCCACTGGCACTCAAAGGGTTAAACCAATTATGTATTTTGAATAGGAGTGACAACATGGAAAGCTTGTGGGTAACCTGATGTGATCGTGCAGTCTTAGCTCCAGTGGCATGGCTAATAGCCTTTTCCGATTCTAGGCCAAGCAACTGTTTGCCCATAAAAGGGAGGGAAATTAAGAATTTCTTGGATGACTGATCTGACAACCAGCAACTGAATGTGCTAAGGCCTTCCCAGTAAGCCTATAAGATTCAAAGGCCATTTCAGTAAGATATGCATTAGCCTGATGGATTTTAGAAAGACCCAACAACAACATCCAGTTGACAGCCTCAAGGAGTTTTTCCCTCCAGACAACAATGCTTCTAGTCCCCCATAGCAACCGGAACGGTGGAATGTAAAGCAGCATTGAAAGCCTCAGAATTTGCCTTTAGGATAGAATCTAGTCACTTATCTGCCTTGTCCTTAATTATTACTAATCCCTATATTAAAGTCATATTAAAAAGAAACTTATTGCCCCCAGTATCATCTCTCAAACCCTTATGGTTTGAGAGATGATAGCGCTCAAAGTTACCCCCTCCCTCCCACTTCCCTGACTGAACGCTGACTGCAGGGGAAGCTGTCGTACGACAGTCTTATGTGCATCAGGTGGCTCTGCAGCTGAGCCCAGATCGCATTATAAAAAAGAAATCTTTCACTGAAAGTCTTCTACGTGTGCTTGGTTTGCAAGCACACGTAGAAGACCGTTTTAGTGAAATATTTTTTTTTATTACCGCGATCTCGGCTCTGTTGCAGAGCTGCCTGATGATCATAAGACCATATTTCCCTTCAGTCAGCTACAACGCTGACTTCGGGGAAGGGGGAGGGAGAGGGCAACTTTAGGAACAATTATTTTTCAAACCATGAAGGTTTGAGAGATGACACTGGGGGCAATACATTTATTTTTTATATGACTTTAATATAGGGATTAGTAATAATTAAGTATTACTATCCCTTTAAGCACCAATGCATCTGCAAATGTAAGCTAAGAAAGGTGAGAGATCGGAAGATCTACTGTTGGGTGGGAGGGTAGCCCACTACAATAGAGCATCAGATGAAAGGGATATAAGAGAGAAATTATTTTGGGTACAAAAAGTCTCTTATGAGATATTTTCCATTCTTCCAGCACTGCCTGGTCCAAGGAATGACGGGGAGGGAAAACTGCAACCTACCTTTTGCAACTCTTAAATGTATCTGAAGATGAAGAACTTGAGTCAAAGGCCTCAAAGACATTCAGGGTCTCCCCCAAACAATTCCCATGGGGTAATGGAAGATTTAAAATGATCCTCATCAGTTTTCCCCTCCTCAAGAGAGGAATCACCCTCCAGAGAAAACTGAGTATGTTGTCTTTTAGAGGGACAGGGATGGTATTGGGCTCAAGGATCCCCTAAACAGAGGGAGGGATATTATTCACAGAAGATATCAGGGCTTTAAATCAAGCAGGCCAATGTTCAGTAGAAGGGGGCTGGGAGCTCATGTTTAGGGACCTCAGAACAGTAGAAAAAGTAGAGTCCCTGGTAATACTAAGGAGGAGGAAAGCTGTGTTGAAAAAGGCGACATGAGATTCTCGCCCTGCTTCAATAGTGATAGATTCTCATGTCACCTCCTTAAATGTCGCTTGCATTCATTAATGCCCACATACCTGGCTGATTAAATATGATATCCCTGAAGGTTATTCTTAGTCAAGCAACAGTGTTATAACTCTAAAAAAATATCTGTCAGGCAGGATAGTCCACTGTGTTTGCCTGAAGACAGAAGCACAATAGGTTTTAATCCTGCAAGTGCCATAGCTATACCACTGACTTCTGGAGGTACCACATTTAATCAGCCAGGTATGCGGGCACTAATGGACACACACTGTTTTGTCCGAGATGTTTTAAAAGGATACCCTCCATCTCCTGCTCTCGTTCATTCTCCTGCTCTACTTTTATCCTTTTTACCTGCTCTCCCTCTCTTGCTCTCTCTGTCTCTTTCTCCATGATTCTTTTCTAATCATTTTGGATAGAATTAAAATTTTCTCACAATCTGTGAAATCAAGCCACAAAACAAATATAAGACTCTCATTCAACTCTACTTGAGAAACTTCACAGCTAATTCATGCAGGGCCCTATACATATTGTCTTTGGTTATTTTTATTTTTTGGATTCACAATGCAAAGCTAACAAAAAAGCACCCAAGCTATCAAGGTCATTTATCCAATAGTTCTGTTTGCTCCTATTCGCTCAAATAAACCGAATGTATCTGCATGAAAAATGAACATCATTAGCAGAAGACTGATGAATTAAATATCCCTTACTTAGATTATTAAAGCACTAAGCATCTGCTGAATGTAGGGCTGGAACTGATGTACACTGATTATGTGGATTCATTTCTTTTCTGCACTGTGTAATATGCTTTCAGGGATAATGTATCGTTTACACAAATAAAACACTTTCAGCTAATAACTGAACTGACAGGTGAAAAGTGTTTTAAACATGGGGTTTAAAACAATACATTATTAACTTTGTATTTAGTCTGTTTATAGTATAATGAATTAGTGAGTGGGTCTGAAAATATCAAAAAGCAGTCATGAAAAGGTCAGCAAGGCTGTTGAAACGAATATTAAACATTATTGATATTAATCAGAATGATGCATTGTTGGTGGGCAGGGGATTATGAGAATTGAAGCACAACACCAAATTTAATACTAATGGAATGCTGCAAAATTCTGTAGACATTACATTAGGAAATTATGGCTCAACTCTCCTGTCATTACATGATGCTGAATCAACAATTATATACCTGAAGACTTTTGTTTTATGAGATTTGATTCATCTTAAAATAGGATTACCATTGGTGGATGAAGTAGATGTTTTTGATCAACTGTAGATGCCATACTTTTTTAGAAGACTGGGCTTAAGAAGATGTTCTGCTCTTATAAGGTTTGTTGCACTTCTATAAAACACATTTTCAACCCCTCTATCTCCACAGGCACCTTCTCTTCTTCATTCAAACAGGCATAAGTCAAATGCCTACTCAAGAAGGATAACCTCAACTCCTTCAGTCTGTCAAACTATAGACTTGTCTCCATTCTACCTCTTACTTCAAAACTCTTAGTCTGGATTCCGGTGTACAAACTTAACTGAGACAGGTCTCTGTAGAATAGCTAAGGCCATTTCTTTATACTCATACTACTTGACTTATCATGTGCCTTTGATACAGTTATCCAATCTATTCTTGCTCAGATTCCCCACAATCTTGGTTTCTGCAGTCAAGCTGCTTCATGGCTCTCCTCCTATCTCCCACAACATTCCTTTTTGAATCTTCTGGAAATAACATTTCATCTACAGTTCCTCTGTATATGGGGTGCCTCAAGGCTCTGTTCTGGGTCTGCTACTTTCCTCCCTGTACACCCTTTCATTGGGTGAACTTTTTAATTAATTTGGTTTCAAGTATCATCTATATGCTGACAATACCCAATTTTATATGTCCACTCCTGATCTTTCACCTCAGATTCTGTTACAAATTTCAGACCGCCTCTTCGCCATATCCTCCTGGATGGCTCATCATCATCTGAAGATACACATGTCCAAAACCGAACTTCTGATTTTCCCTCCAAGATCTCACCATACACCCAGCTTCACCATTACAGCTGATGGAATGGACATTTATCTGGTCAGCTCAGCACGCTGCCTTGGGGCCATATTTGATTCTTCCCTTTCCTTCTCCCCTCACTCCGTGGCTAGAATCAGTTGATTCTTCCTCTGCAACATTGCTAAAATCCATTAGTTCTTGTCCCAAAAAACTACTAAAACTCTTGTGCATGCCCTCATTCTGTCCTGCTTAGACTATTGCAGTGCCATATTACCTGGCCTCCCAGCTTCCCCTATGCAATCTGTTCTACGTTCAGCTGTATGAATCACCACACTCTCCACAAAAACTGAACCTGCCCACATCTTTCTTAGACATCTTACATGGCTCCTTATTCAGCAACACATCACTTACAATGTCCTTCTTCTTACCTTTAAAGCTGTTGAATATCTTCCCTCATTTCCACTTATGTTTTCGGTTGCCTCCTTCACTCAACACACAATGTCCTTCTTGTTATACTATCCACACCCGCTACCCTCTCCATCTGAAATCTTTTTTCACTTTTCGCCCCCTACCTATGGAACTCCATACCTGTCTAGATACGTCTAGAACCATCCACCCCTGTCTTTAAGTCTATCTGCTGGAACACTAGCACCATGCAGTACCTTTTGGCAAACTTTGCTCTTTAACTCACAGTACTTATACCTTGTTGTCTGTCTCCTATTACCCTTTTAGACTGTAAGCTTTTTGTGGCAGGGGCCCCTATTGTTTCTACTACAGTGACACTTATTTTATCCCCATTTATGTATTGCAACCTACTAATGTTGTAAGATGCTGCATACAATGTGTGGATATATATATATATATATATATATATATATATATATATATATATATATATATATATATACACATACATACACGATCATAACAATATTCTCTTTTTTCTTATATAGCAGTACCAATTTGTAGGAAGCACTGAGCACATTTACATGAACAATGTGTTCTTGCATTGTAAAGCTTACAGTATAAGTTTTGGTGCCCAAGTCACAGGGAGATAAATGGGTAAATTTACAAAATTTTCAGTGCAGCATAGCCTCTAACACCAATAGCTGTATTTCAGCATATGCATGTTAAGAGTATGATCCCTGTAGTGAATACTGATGGACAAACCCCACCATTATTAGTACTTTAATGCAAGCAAGGCCTGTAAGCCAGCCCCATGACATACACAGGGGAATGGTGTACATTCCTGCCATTTCCTCTATGCAATGTGTTGTGTACACCTCTGGCACTTACAGGGTTAATACATTGCCTTAAACATAGAAGGATAGAGGCATGGAGGGAAGGAACTCCCTGAAACACCCATAGGTTACCCTACTGTCCTCCCTTTGGCACTAGTGAATTAACCCTTTGAGCGCCAGAGAGGTAAGCAACACACTGCTGTGAAATGCATTGCACAACCCCCCTGGCAATTAAAAATACAAGGAATTTTGTTAGCTTTGTAAACTGACATTAGGCAGGTATAGGGACAAAAAACAATTATTATGGATCCTGATTTTGTGCAGAATCATCATGGAAGGAAATTGAACCAGGTTTTTTCCTACTTCATAATTAATTGAAAACCTGGATTTCCAAGGGTTAAATAAAACCTTTAAATAAATGGAGAATTTACAAATTTTCATTTAACCCCTATTGTTCCGATTGACCCCAATTAAGTCCTCATTAACCCTTCGAGTGCCAGAGGGGTGTGCAACGCATTACTTTGCAATTCGTTGCATACCCCTCTTGCACTCAAGGGGTTAAAAAATGAAGAGTCTTTTTTTTTCTTTCAGAGTTCTTTCTTGACAATAAGTAGTGTACTCTGTAAAGTGGTTTTACAAAGAGTTGTCAAGTTACCCCTTGAGAACCAGACAGGTGTGCCACACATTACTTTGCAATCTGTTGCACACTCCTCTGGCTAATGTATAAGGAACAACAGAAACATCATTGAGGCAAGCCAAAATTGTACCATAGAGAACAAATTAAAATCCCCATTGATTTAAGTGGAACTTTTAACCACTGGAATGCAAGAGAGGTCTCCGAAGCTATGCACTGGATAGCTCTCTAGCATCTAAATCAGAATTTGGAGAATTTTTATGGGACTGTTCATTAAATGTTAATACACTGAAGCTGTCAAAATTGCACCACAGGGACAAAAAATTCACATTGGTTTAAAGGGATAGTAATGTTTCACAAAAACAGCAGCTCCAATTAATCTTCATAGTATTTGGGCCATGGAGAGTGTTATTTCAATACTGTCAGAGTTGTAATTCAAGAGTAATTGAATGGTAAAGTTTCCCCCTCCCACCCCTTTTACCTAGTGTAAGCCACCTCCCCTCAGATGTGACATATGGTCTCTTGATCAGACAGATCACAGCAAGGGACAATCTTCTTACTGTGAGCATAAGAAAACCCTGCCCCCCTTGACAGGTTTTTCCTAATGCTCACTGAAGATAGTCACTCTCCACAATCCATCCGGACAGTCTTGCTGCTCTGAGGTGAGCAGTGTTACATCAGTAAAAGAGGCGAGAGGGGAATCCTTTTTCAATCAATTACTCTTGAACTACAACTCGGACAGTATTGAGATAACACTCTCCATGGCCCAAATACTATGAAGATTAATTGGAGCTGCTTTTATTGGGAAACATTACTATCCCTTTAAATAAGGCTTTTAACCTCTTGAATACTCAAGGTCTCCAATGTATTGGTAAGCAATGCATCACAAAGAAAAGAAAAAGGGTACTTTCCTGTTATTCAGAAGCATTTTCAAAACAACCGTTTTCAAAACATTTTTCAAACTTTTTTAAACAAAATCTTCATTATAATATTACTAGTGTAAAAGCCTGTGTACACGGGCCAAGGTCCGGGTAATGTTAACCTTTTGAGTGCCAGTGGGGTACACAACGCATTGCTTTGCAATGTGTTGTGTACCCCTCTGGCACTCAAAGGGTTATGTGGCCTCTACCTCACTGCTCCACGTGAAGCAAGACTGCATCACGTGGAGCAGTGAGGTAGCTGCCACTTAACCCAAACGCGGGTAGTCTCTACTGCGCATGACTGCATCGTTTCAAACATCCTAGCGAATGATTATATAGGATAATTAATAATATATTATAATATTATAATAACAACAGATTCTGACAAGACAGATTCTGACAGGAAATAACAACAACAGAAATTTGTTTTGAAAATGGTTTTGGATAACAGGAACGTACCAGAAAAATGACCTAATGACTCTCACATGCAGCCGTGTACCTATATCTTTAATTATCAATCCAGAATAGGGGAGCAAAAAAAGTATCTGCCAATCGACAAATATATTTAACATGGCACTACACAGTGCCCTGTTAAATCTCTTTGTGTATTGGCAAATCATTTTCTTTGCACCCCTATTTTGGATTGTGAAAAAATTCACTGGATACCTCTCCAGCATTCAAGGAGTTAAAAATCAAAATCCAGTTTAAATCAGTGGGGTTTGGGGAATTTGTATGTGTCCCCTATGCATACCCGGGATCTCTAAGGGTTTGACCCAAGTCTCAGGGTGACATGCCACATTCTCAGGGTGAAATAATTCAGTGTTCCCCACTACATGAGCTGCACCAATTAACTGCTTGTTTACTCTCTAAACTGGTGGAATGTCTACCAGAAAGGCAAAGGAGAAGTCCTGTTTGTCTTGTGTATGTTCAAGCAGTGAAACATGTTCGAGGTTTCTTGAGAACTGACTGGTATGACTCTCGGTTACAGCAAGCAGAGAAATATCAACTAGAAAGCATATTATTGAGAGATTTAAGGGTTATATTCCAAAGAACTTATTGTCAGCTCAGTTCCCAGCTATGCAGTTAGTTTGCTCCAGAACTGCTGCTGGTCCTCAGTACATCATCCTTATTGTTGTTTAGGGCAGTGTGTGTGTTCAAAGAACATGGAGGAATTCTGGGGCAAACCAACTCTACTTTAGGGGAGAAGTAAACAGTCCTACTGATTTAAATGGGTATTTTCACCCATTTAACCCCTTAACGACAAATGACTTACCAGGTATGTCCCACAGAAACTGTCACTTAATGACAGAGGATGTACCTGGTAAGTCCCAGGTCTCCATGCGGCTGCACGCCGCTCGGGGACTCCGGACTCGTTTAAAAAAAATATATATATGTACCACGGGCGTTAAGGTGACAGCCGTGTATGCACGCGGCTGTCACTAAGGGGTTAATGCTAGAGAGGTATCCAATGCATTGCTTTGGTGACCTTTGTAGGATTCAAGGGTTTAAATAAATATTTCAATCAATAAGAATTTTTGGAGTGTTTGTGTTCTCCCCATCGATTAGTGCCAGCATTACTCTACTTTTCTTCACATCTGATCCTCAAGGGGTTAAATGTCTGTAACCTAGCAGTATTTTGATGGGAGTATATCCTATTGGAATTTAAAACATGTCACTTTAAAGCAAGTGTTAAAGTGGAATATTCATTCAAATTAAAGTGAACCCCAAATCATTATTCACATAGCGATAAGCATATCAATACTTGTATTATCCTGAATAAGTCTGGCATTATTGAGATATCCAATTGTTCCGAGACACACAGGCAGGCATCTTGCTGTAGTGGCATCTGTGTGCCTGCACCGTCAGTCCCTTCCTGTACCTTAAAGTACCACTCCCCCTCACCAATCCTAGAGGAGACCAGGATGGACAGAGCGGACTCACAGATGCTTCTTCAGCAGGATGTCCGTGCTAATACCTGCCTGTGAGTATCAAGTTGGATTTTTTCAGGATAATACAAATATTGATATGCGTATCTCTAAGTGAATAATGATTTGGGGGGCACTTTCATTTGAATGAAAGTTCTGCTTTAAATTGTACTTTCATACATTTTTGGCAAATAACTGTTTTTAGCTGTGTCGTTTTGTTCCTAAAACCTCTCTTTATGTAATATTATAATTTAATTGAACAAAGTACAATTCAAATCCTAGATATGCATGTTATAGAGGAAATGCTACTAAACTGAATACAATCTAGATATGGATCTAAGTCACCGTTCATCCTGCTTTGTTAATCCTATTAAAATTACAAATGCAAATGGGGAATTCACTAATATAATTCTGAGCTAAAACAGGAAAAGGAACATTTTTCTTTTGTGCTGCACCTACCTAAGCTGGTGGTTTCTAACTCTGTTCTCTGGGACATTTAATAGGCCTTGTATTTAGGGTTTTCCCTGCTGGAGTACAGGTGAGTTATTCAGAGGCTCAGACATTTAATTAAAGGAGAACTACCACCCCATAAAATCTTTATCTAAATTAAGTCTCCATCTGGCGACTAGCTGCTTAGTAGCGCTAGTCGCCAGAAATATTACCTGTTTTAACTGATTTACGAGTTATTCCGCGGCTGACAGTAGCATGAAGCACGGACATCTTGCCATAGTGACGTCCGTGCGCCTGCGCTGTCAGTCCCTTTTGGAGCTGGCCGGCTCCAAAAGGGACTGACAGCGCAGGCACACGGATGTCACTATGGCAAGATGTCCGTGCTTCCTGCTACTGTCAGCCGCGGAATAAAGATTTTATGGGGTGGTAGTTCCCCTTTAACTTACCTGTGCACAAGTAGGGACACCCTAAATATATGGCCTGTTAGGAGTCCCTGAGGATAGGGTTGGGAATAGGGATGGGAGGAATGCCAAGATTGGCAATTCCCTCCTTCTGCAGGAATTCCATCCGAAAATGCAATTTATTCCATTTCCATTATATTAAAATAAATGAAAATATTATAATTTCTTCCCAAGTAAAGACTTCTCCCCATGTATTCCCATTGTGCTAGCTCACCAGTATAAAAGTGGGAGTGAATTTACTGCATGTTGCCAGTCTGTGCTTGTGAGAGAGTGAACTGAAATTGACACAGACTAGTGTGTAGAAGCAGACAGTCAAAGAGAAGGTGATAGATTTACTTGATTTAAGGAGTATTCATGGGGGCAATTTATTCTCTGGATAGGTGGGTGTCATGACTTTCCTGGCCTCTGATCTATTTCATTCTGGTTCACAAGTGTCTGGAAGAGTGTGATGAGTCAGTTGGTTATATGCACACAATTACCCACAATTTAACTTACAGGCTCCATAATGAACACATTTCCAGGTATGTTTAGCATTTTCCCAGGTGTGGACGTCAGCGCTTATTTAAGTGTTCTTTTTTGCACTACCTATGCTCACTTTTAGCCTGTGGTGGTGAAGACTTGGTCCTGTTGTTTGTGTACTGAACTTCAGGTTTTGTTACCTTGGTTCTACTTGTCCTCTGCTTGCCTTGACACATGGCTCATCAACCAAGTCCGCCTGGACTCAGTCTCCTGCCTGCCTACCATTTGCAACTGAGCTATGCCCGCTCTGACCTCAGCCTGTGTCTGTTATATATATATATATATATATATATATATATATATATATATATATAGTTTTAACCCTACATGTGCTGGTATGTTATCTCTGTAGTTACCTGATATATTTTATCATATTATTGCATTAAGATCTATTACAGAGTCAATTTTGTATACTTTTATATCCCACTTCACTGATTATTATTGTATTTTATATATCACATTTTATTTATCCTTAAATAAAATTACTTATATTGTTTCACGAATATGAGTAATTGATTCTTTTTAATCAATTCTGTTCACTGTGAAAAAGTGTGTCATACCTAGATTGTGTACCAGATCTTGAATTTAGTTATTTATATTTTGTTTATTTTATGTGAGATATACAGTGCCTGGTCTTCTGTTTCTTTTCTATATCCTCAACAATCCTCCCAGCAGCCAACAAGAGTCTGGCAGCAGTTGTATGGCCTCTCATGGCACACACCTGTTATAGAACATTAATGTCCTATTCCTTTAAGACTATAGATGTTTAGAATAAAAACAAACAGAGAGGAAATAGGAAATGCAAAGGAAGTACAGTCACGTTATAATATATTAAATATATTACCACTCAGTAGTTGTCAAGCCAGTTTAAACCACTTACTGATCCAAAGTGACAGATATCCATATTATTCAGAATGAGGCTCACACCATTTGATCAGAAGGAAAGCTACAACACATTGCCTTCATCAAACATTACTTGCGGTGAAAAGTCCTTCAGGTTCTTTAAAAAATATATATGATTATTATTATAGGTTTATCTAAAGGAGTTTAATGTTACCATGAGATTTGCATTTTATATTCAGTCACTTGAGGAGCTTTCCATAGTTTTATTAGAGACTGTGTTGGCTGTATTCATATACTTATCTCATTCTCTACTACTGACACACATTTAGATGACATACACATAGTAGGATCATTTTTTTGTATGTAGCATAGGAAAGTTGTATGCTATTTCCTATGTGTCATGGCTTGATGCAAACACAGTGTTAGTGTATGAAGATATTTCTGTGTGCCTTGACTTGAATAGAGATTAGAGTAGAAATAGGCAATTTTAGGCCCTCTAGCTGCATCCAGCATAAATCCCAAGAATCCTTGTGGGGAATGTTGGCTGCTTTAGTTTGGCAATGGCTGGAGGGTCTCATGTTGCCCACCACTGGATTAGAGGAGCTGTACTGCACTTTTAAAACCATGGTGGAGATGCACTAAGGTTTGATAAAGTGGAGATAACATCTCCAGCGATATCACTTCTACAGTTCCTATGTTATTCTATGGAGCCAATGCACTAAGATTTCTCCACCTTTGGAAATATTAATGCATAGCTCCATAGAATAATATAGTAATTGGAGAAGTGATATCACTGGATAATTATCTCCACTTTTTATCACCTCTTTATCACACCTTAGTGCATAGCCCCCCTGGAATTTTAGGCGGGGCTCCAACATATGGCTCTGCAATGCACTGGCAACCTCTGTATCATTCACCAAGTTAAAATCATGCATTTAAAATCACTGGGATATTAGGAAGATTTGATTTGTCATCTAAGGTTAAGTTTGCTCTGGGATTGCTTCAGTTCTTATTAAATCAACATTTCGGAATAATAAAAGCTCTACTTACAGATACAACAGAGGCCAGAATCTCAATGCCGCCAGTGGATAAGGTAATGTATGGAATTGTGTCAGGCTGAATTCCAGCTTCAGAGAAGATACTTTTTGTGTAGAACCAGATCTAAAATAAATCAAAATAAACATTGAATGCATTAGTAAAGCAACCTATACTTGTAGATCAGCAGATCAGTTATGCATAAAATGTAATGCACTCTATAAGGACTTTTGGGAGAACGTGTCCTTACATTAAACTTAAAGGAGCAGTAATCTCTTTTTAAATGAAAGCTATATGTTATAGTGTTTCCTGCTGAATAAATCAAAGGTAATCCCAGATAAAAATAATTACAGCTCAAACTTTTTTTACTTAATCTGCATTTTTCTTTTGTCATCACCAGGTGGTGCTATTCTTATCAATTACTATAGACAACCATAGACAATGGCTCAAGCTCGTCCATAGAATGCATTATAAAAAATGTTGCTTTTTGGAAACAGATTGATGCTGCTGGTAAAAAATGTTTGGTAACTTCTAAAAGAAAAATCTCCCAGCATTGGGCAAACTGGGCAGGAAAAACACTACAACTTATTTTTTTTTTCATAATGGTTTACTGCTCCTTCATTTCTAAACCCAGCAGGAATAATAAAAATGTCACTGTTGTGATCAGATAAAAATAATGAAGTTCTCAGGTTTTGATGAAAGAGTATACAATATGTTTCTAATTTGCAACAGAATAAAATTAATTGAACAAAGGGGAAAGTGTTGAAAGTGAAACAATGAGAGGACAGAGATTGATACTGAAAAGGAATATTGCAAGTTAGGAAATAAATCTACAGAAAGAAGATAAAATACTAAGGGAATTATGTTCAAAAGAAAAGTGGAGTAATTCTGGACAACCAAACCACAAAGAGGCTGCTCTTTTGATAAATGTCAGAAGTGTATTATTCAAAAATAAAATACACTCACAGATAATGATGTGAATGATAAAACAAATGGGGGGAGATGCACTAAAGCTTGATAAAGTGGAGATGACTTCTCCGGTGATATCATGTCTCCAATTCCGATGTTATTCTATGGAGCAATGCACTAAGATTTCTCCTACTTTGGATATCTTAGTGCATAGGCTCTATAGAATAACATAAGAATTGGAGAAGTGATATCATTAGAGGTCTCCTCCACCTTATCACCTCTTTATCACTCCTTAAAGGATAGTAATGTTTCATAATAAAAGCAGCTCTAATTAATCATCATAGTATTTGGACTTTGGAGAGTGTTATTTCAGTTCTGTCAGAGTTGTAGTTCAAGAGTAATTCAATGACAAAGTTTCCCCCTCCCGCCCCTTTTACTGATGTAACACTGTTCAGCCAGATCAGAAGGGAGGTGCCCAGGTAGACTGCAGAGAGGGACAGTCTCCAATTAACCTGAAAAACTTGTCAAGGGTGGCAGGGCTTTCATTGTTCTCATATGAAGAAGATTGTCCCCTGTTGTTATCTGTCTGGTCTATGGACTGGATTCCACATCTGAGAAGAGATGGCTTACACTAGGTAAAAGAGGTGGGAGGGGCAATTTTGCTTGTGAATATCTCTCAAACCATAAAGGTTTGAAAGATAAGACTTATATCGTTCTTCATGTTTTTTTAATGCCTACAAAATAAAATAAAGATAAAACAAAGTATTACTATCCCTCTAATGCATAACCCCTCTGGTTTGTAGCAACAGAGGGAGAGCCTGCCCGATATCAGGTATTCCAGTGGATCACTGGAACCCTTTAGATAAAGTGATATCAGCCAATATCAGAATATTTATAATATATATATATATATATATATATATATATATATATATATATAAACAAAAATGAAATGCAAAATAAATAATTAGTTGACTCATGTCAGGATCAACCTTTCTGCAGGCTATGATGAAAACACCCCCCAAATCTCCCCCTCTTATACACACATATACCGTCTGTAACAACCAATCAGAGAGGGAGGGTGCCTTGACTTTATTGATCATTGGCTCATTGTCACTTGATCCGAAGGGTTCCAGTGATCCATTGGAGTACCTGATTGGGGCAGGCTTTTTCCCTGTTTCTACATACTGGATGTTTTCTCACTCAACTGGTTAATTTTTGTCCTGTGAGTATATTTTATTTTTGAATTATATACTGCTGACCTCTATGAGAAGAGTGCCCTTTCATTTGTTTATTTGGTTGTGTTTTCTTCTCTTTTGAGGAGTGATCCTGAGAGCTCCCTTGAGAGCAGCCGTGGTGAGGATATATGTGTGAGGGCAGTATAATGTCCCCCACATCCGCTTATATTATTTGCTTAGAAGCATTGTCCACATGTGACTAGAATACCTACAGCTACAATACATGTGTTTATATTGTTTGAGGCTTATTAACCCTATGAGAACATCCTTGCTTCTTTTTCTTATAATTCCACATCAAATCAACTACATCATAAGGGACAAATATAATATATATTCCTGAAGATCCCTTTTATTTAAACCACTTAAATGCTAGGCATATCTGCACCATATTGTGAACAAATTAGTTGGAGAGCTTTCTAGCATTCAAGGAAAGTTTCATTTCAAAATGATGAGATTTCAGTATAATTTTTTGACTACAGGAATATTTATCAAAGTCTATCTGTTTGATACATATCCCCTAGTCTCTTTTTGCACATAAGGATTATTGTTACATCTGAGATGTTACTAATCCTTCCCTGCAGATCACTACCGATACTTTTGCATCTGAATGATAAATAAGATTTTGATCAAACTTCAGGTCGCAGACCTAACACTTTTCACAGAAGAATTGGCAAGGGACATGCAGAACTTTATAAATAAAGGAGGCAAAAATTTAGTAAAGTTGATACCTTTATTGGCTAACTAAACAGATTTAAAATGCAAGCTTTCAAAATCTCTTAGATCTCTTCCTCAGACATGCTATTATGCCCGAGTAAGAGACCTAAGAGGTCTTGAAAGCTTGCATTTTAAATCTGTTTAGTTAGCCAATAAAGGTATCAACTTTACTAATTTTTTTGTATCCTTTATTTCTACGGTTAACAAGGTACCAACTCTCATCTCTATAAATAAGGCACTGGCATCACAAGGGTAAAAATGACTGTTGTAATGCCAACAATTTAATCATAAATATTTGCCATGGTAACGGCATACCAGGGAACATCTGTGCTCATTTCCCCTTCATAGAAATAAATCATGCCTGGGAGTTTACACATGCCAAAACTTGCATCATAAAGGGGGTGGAATTTACATAGATGGAAAGGCCAAAAAGGTTCCAGAATTTCATCAGCAAGCCAATTTAATCCTGTTACCAGAAAAGAGAGAGCCCAGTAATATTTTTGGGGTAAAAGCAGCAACATGGGTGAGTTGTATACACATACCCATGTGCCTGTTTTCACCAAAAAATATTAATGGGCAAAAGGACAATAACCAAAACGTTTAAAAGGGTTGTTGCTGTGTTCCTGAATTCGATTACCTCAATTACAAATTTTGGGCTGGATTCTATTGCAGGTGCTAATTTTATCACTGCGTTAATTTCCAGTTTTCCCATAGACTTCAATAGGAAAATGTTTGATAAACGGGTGTTAACATTTAGCACCTGCTATAGAATCCAGCCCCTGGTGTTCTAAATTAACACTTACATTGCTGTCTGGGCCTCAAAAGTTTTTAAAACTACCCAGTACAATTCTACTTAGTACAATAGCCTCTTTTTTTATATTTGCTTGAGAACATTTAAAGTTGTAAACAAGGGCGCCCCACTACTTGGATATGCTTCATTACAACGTTATTGCAGACCAAACTGTTGTTTTTATATAACAGTGCAACCTGTTGTTCAAAGAGTTCACCTACAGTTCCCCTGGTTTCCAGACAGTTGCTATATTGCATGCTATTGCAAGAGCTGAGCCATTGACTGCAGTTTTCAATAGACTGTGATAATAACAGCTCCACCTCTTTGACATTTTGAACTGTAATAACTTTTGTATAAAGCTGCTGCAAACAGTGGTGGCACATTTTTTAATCAACAGGAAATGCCCTACAATAAATATTTTTCATAAACAAATATTATTAAGCTTTTAAAACCCTTGGATGTAAGAGACATCTTCAATTAATTGCTGTCCAATTTATTGTCGATGTCTCTAACAGCCAAGGTATTAACCCTTTGAGCTCCAGAGAAGCAATGCATTGGGTACCTCTCGCTGGCTCTCAAAGGGTTAAAGTAAGGATGGGAAATCTCCAGCCCTGTTGTTGGACTAAACCTCCCGGCATGACGGGAACTGTACACCAACAACAGCCAGATGGGTAAAGGTTACCTGCCCCTGCTTTACAGTGTTCATAACAATAGCATAGGTAAGTGTAATACTGTACTTACCGCATTAAGGCCACACAGCTGGTAACAGGCCATGGTTATTATAACTGTTATAATCTGCCATCTTACAGAGCGAGTCTTGAAAAGCTGAAATACGGACACTAATTGAATATTCCTCTGTACTCTGGTCTCTGCTAAAACATCTTCAATATCCTGAGACACATCCTTCCTCCCCAGGAATGTGCGGAAAGCTAAAGGGGAGTAAATAAAACACGCTGATACTTATCATCATCTATCATGTGTAGGGCCTATGGACAACAGTCATAAAAGCAAACTGGAATTATTCTGGAGTAGATAGGTCTAGAATGAAATTGAGGCATCCCTAGCATTCCACTGGTTAAAAGCCAGATTTAATTTAACAGGGCCTTTTATTGTTCCCTCCAGGATACAAATCCAGTTTGTTGCACCAAAGGGGATCAAATAAAAACCTCTATTGACTAATTGAGATTTTAACCCCTAGATTGCTAGAGAGGTCACCAACACATTGCTTCATAATTTGTATAGACCTCTCTTGAATTAAGTGCTTTAAGAACTCCATTTAAATCAATGGGATATTAAGAAATGTTTTTCCCCACTGTGGTGCAGTTGGATAAAACCCAGAATTATTGTTACAGTTTTACAGTCACCATTTGGCATTCTATTATCTGCACTGTAACCTATCATCATAAGTAAGACAGACAGTGCACTCTGAGACATGAATCCCTCTGTCCTTGTTTCCCACCCTGGTGTCCCTGTGTTTAGGAGATCAGACTGTGTGGTGTGTATATAAATGTATCACCCTGGTGTCCCTGTGTTTAGGAGATCAGACTGTGTGGTGTGTATATCAGTGTATCACCCTGGTGTCCCTGTGTTTAGGATATCAGACTGGGTGGTGTGTATGTAAGTGTATCACCCTGATGTCCCTGTGTTTAGGAGATAAGACTGTGTGGTGTGTATATCAGTGTATCACCCTGATGTCCCTGTGTTTAGGAGATCAGACTGTGTGGTGTGTATATAAGTGTATCACCCTGGTGTCCCTGTGTTTAGGAGATCAGACTGTGTGGTGTGTATATATGTGTATCATCCTGGTGTCCCTGTGTTTAGGAGATCAGACTGTGTGGTGTGTGTATATAAGTGTATCACCCTGGTGTCCCTGTGTTTAGGATATCAGACTGTGTGGTGTGTATAGAAGTGTATCACCCTGGTGTCCCTGTGTTTAGGATATCAGACTGTGTGGTGTGTATATCAGTGTATCACCCTGGTGTCCCTGTGTTTAGGAGATCAGACTGTGTGGTGTGTATATCAGTGTATCACCCTGGTGTCCCTGTGTTTAGGAGATCACACTGTGTGGTGTGTATATAAGTGTATCACCCTGGTGTCCCTGTGTTTAGGAGATCAGACTGTGTGGTGTGTATATAAGTGTATCACCCTGGTGTCCCTGTGTTTAGGAGATCAGACTGTGTGGTATGTATATAAATGTATCACCCTGGTGTCCCTGTGTTTAGGAGATCAGACTGTGTGGTGTGTATATAAGTGTATCACCCTGGTGTCCCTGTGTTTAGGAGGTCAGACTGTGTGGTGTGTATATAAGTATATCACCCTGGTGTCCCAGTGTTTAGGAGACCACACTGGATGGTGTATATAGAAGTGTATCACATTGCTCCACAGTAATAACAATCACATTAATGTTTGTTTAAACTTCAATATATGTGTTTATGAAATAGTCTGTGTAAATTAAATACTTTGGTCTTGCTCTAAATCATTTATTCATTTACATAAAGAAGTATCAGTAGGTCTTAAAATATCCTAAAAATTATTGGCAATACCCTGTCCACAAGCCATGCCCCCAGCATGGCTAGTTCAATACCAGCAGGGTATGCAATGAGCATACCCCTCAAGCCAGGGGCGGATTATAGGGGGATAACCAACCCAGGCAAATTTTTTTAAACTAGCCAACTAGCTGGTGTTATATATATATATATATATATATATATATATACATACACACAGCCAAGGTGGGAAGCACTCACGTTTTGCTTAGAGTCATCTGTCTGGGTGCTACTGAAAAAGGCATAAATATATATATCCAGAAGATGTTGCAAGCACTCACAGGACTTCAAGATAGATAAGTGTCAACAAATGGTGTTTATTTACTCAATGTTTTGGCTACAATGTCAGCAGCCTTCGCCAGGATAAAGTGATAGCAGCAAAAAGATCCCCCTCATAAACCTCCCCCAGACGGGTGTTTAAGCACCAAAATGCAGGACTTATTGAATTAGAGATAATTATCCTATTAGTTAAATTGTCAAGTAGCCGTGACAAATATCAAAACAATGTAAATGTCATCTACATACAGTTCATAACATTAATGTAAAGTTTGTACTAAAAAGACGCATGTGTCTCATATCAGTCTAGCGTGTAACTTACATCGTATTGAAATGTGTATTGTTACAAAAAGCAGTCTCTATATAGATCCATGGTTAATAAATGTATGTGCTCCTCTCGTTATACACGTCAGGTGCTCAAACTGGTAAAACTATAATCAAAATCATACTGTAAAATCATGTTTTCTCTGTTGTCGAATATAGGTTACTGGTAACTTTGGGTAGATGATCTGCCCCTTTAATTGTAGGCAGGAACAATTGTAGAATTGTATGCAGGGGTTGTAGCCTACCTTCCCTCCTTGGCTGCAGCTAGCCAACCAGCTCCAGAAAGATTTGTTCCTTGATGAAGACACAGGCAAGAGAACAGTTCTGCTATAGTTTTAGAGATTTTTTATTTTTCTGTTAGAAATGGAATACCACCATTAGGCGGATGACCATAACTGACAATTCCCTTAGATGTGGCTAGCTCAGTAACCAGGTGCTTTTTGTGTACCTTAAGCCCTGGTGGGAAAATCTTGGCTACAA
Organism: Rhinophrynus dorsalis; assembly: GCA_037306005.1. Classification (NCBI taxonomy): domain Eukaryota; kingdom Metazoa; phylum Chordata; class Amphibia; order Anura; family Rhinophrynidae; genus Rhinophrynus; species Rhinophrynus dorsalis. The sequence continues at coordinate 62,182,194 of CM074718.1, forward strand.
GTTCTTTCCTCAGGAGTTGCCCACCGAGGCTTCTTCTTAATACATGGTAGTCTGAAGACAGAAGATCTGCAGGAAAGGTGAGCAACCCTTTGAGTGCTGCAGGTCCACATGTCCCACAGTCCCCTCCACACAGGGGTTTTTTCCTTGGAGTTCCTATTGCACACTCCTACACTCATTGCGTCTATCTGTATGTCTTTTGAGTGTTTGGAGCAGGTTTATGTGCTACTTTAACCCTTTAGCTGCTGGTTTTGCATCTTTTGGGGGGGGTTTCTGACACTTTTCCTGCTGGTTCAATGTTTTTTTTTGGGTATCCTAACATGTTCTAGTAATGTTTCATGCATTTTTATTTTACTGTTTCAATTTTGTAAAATTTGAGTTTGGCACGCTTTACCGCATAGGCGCCATTGCTCCATTCACTCCTATGGGACTGCTTAACCTAGCGACTTCAGAGATGGCTCATTTTTCTTGTCTGCCCTAACTCTTTCATCCGGTTCATGTTTCCAGTGTGTTGGGGGGCTCAGGGGGCTTCGGGCGATGTTTGGGTATGTTTTCTGGGAAAATGACATTTCCCATGAGCGTTTGCTTCGCACGCTCGTTTCTGATTGGCTCCCGACACGGCAGCCATTTTGTGCTCCTTCTCTCCTCTGCTGATTAACTCTTCGCCTGCCAGATAAGTCTAGTTTAGCAATTTCTGGGGTGAAACTTTAATCTTTCTTTTATTGTAAGCTTACTTGACATTGTGAAAATGTCTATACCACTGGAGCTTGGGGCCAGACCGAAAACTAAGGATGCTGAGGTCTCTGTATCCCCTATTATGCATTGCTCTCCCTGTCATTCAGGGATGCCAAGAGAATTCTCAGGTCATTTATGCCAAGCATGTTCTGATGTCCCTGAGAGTCTTCCAGGGACCTCCAGCCATGCTTTAGAGCCAGTTTGAGTGCAAGAGTTCAAGGCTGCTACCAGGGACCTTAGGACTACATTGCAACTCTTTCCATCCCAGTTACAGGGGGTCTTCCATTCTTAGCAGACCCCCTCCTCCATCAGGTCTTCCCTGCCAAAACCTCATGGAGTACCTGACTTATCAGATTCCTCTGAGAAGGAACTGCTGATGGATTCAGATGTTGAGGAATGTTCTGCTGTGGGCTCCTCTCAGTTTTTTGGGGATCCTTTTGAGGATGATCCTAAGCCCTCGGCTGAGGGCCTGATCAGGGTTGTTTTGAATACCATTAACATTCCATTAGTTCTGGAGGTTCCTTCTGATCCCTCTGATGTGTTTCAGGAGCCTAAAAAGCCCCTTACTTGCTTTCCACCTAATCCCACTCTTGACCACCTATTGTCTGAAAAGTGGAAATCTCCAGACAAGAAACCTTCTGTGTCCAAGAAATTTGCCAAGCTTTATCCCTTCTCTGCTTGTTCAGTGGGTTCATCCTCCCAAAGTGGATGCTCCTATCTCCAGGCTATCTAAGTCTACTGCATTGCCAGTTTCTGATGCGTCTGCTTTGAAGGACTGGACTGACAAGAAACTTGAGGTCTCCCTCAAGTCCATTTTTGCCAATGCTGGTACTGCCATGCGTCCAGCATTCACTGCAGCATGGGTGAACCGGGCCATTGTCCGGCTTGCTGTCAGGGTGCTCCTTCTTCGGATATGTTGCACCTTCTTGCCAACATTTCTGAGGCACAGCACTATGTTTCTGCTGCCTTATTTGATGCCATCCGTTTGGTGGCTAGGGTTTCCATCATTTTAGGTTGCCAGATGGGCTCTTTGGCTCAAGATCTGGTCTGCTGACACTGTTTCCAAGAAAGTATTGCTCTCCTTACCTTTTCAAGGTACTTCTTTGTTTGGGACAGATCTTAAAGATCTGATCAGTGAGGTCACAGGGGGTAAGAGTACCCTTCTACCTTTGGTCCCCAGGAAGAAAATGCCGCTTAAGCGTAATCGGTATTTTTGTTCCATTCAGACTGAGACACGTCCAGCGAACCAGACGTTCCCTCAGCTCCGCGTGCCTCCTCCAAGCCCAAACAGCAATGGAAGCCCAAGGTCTCCTCCAAGCCCAAGGCTTCCAAGCCTTCTTCGCCATGACTCACCAAACCCAGGTCCCCACTCTGCTGTGGGTGGTCGTCTGCGTCACTACCACAGCATCTGGGAGAATTCAGTGGTGGACTCGTGGGCTTTACTGGTGGTGATGGAAGGGTACAGGATCTCTTTGTCTCTCTCTTCCTCCCTTTCACTTCTTTCCTTCTCATATGTCTCTGGGCATGGAGAAACGCCGGCTATTCAGGCTATTCTGGACAAGGATGTTCTAGAGCTGGTTCCAGTTCAGGACAGAGGTATGGGTGTTTACTCGAACCTCTTTGTGGTCTCCAAAAAGGACGGAGGTTGTCATCCCATTTTGGATTTGAAGGATCTCAATTCCTTTGTGATCTGGACTCATTATCACCAGGAGACTCTACGGAAGGTGATTGCTGCTATGTCCCCGGGGGAATTCCTTGCATCTCTGGATCTTCAGGATGCGTATTTACACATCGCTATTCATCCAGAGAGCAGGAAGTATCTCAGATTTGCCTGCGACTGAGGGCATCTTCAGTTTTCAGTTCTTCCCTTTGGTCTGACTACAGCTCCTCAAGTTTTCAACCGTGTCCTGGGAGCCTTAGTGTCCGTCCTCCACCAGGATGGTATCAAAGTTACTCCATACATGGACGACCTGCTTCTGAAAGCCCCCTCTGTGGAACTTCTTCATCAGCAGGTTCAGTTATGCATTCATGCTCTCACCCATCACGGGTGGATCATCAACATGGACAAGTCAGATCTTGTCCCCCGTGGATCATCAACATGGACAAGTCAGATCTTGTCCCATCCCAGCACCTGGTCTTTCTGGGCCTTCTCTTCGACACTCAGAAGAGCATGTCGTTTCTCACGGACGAGGTAGCTCACCAGATCGCCCACAGGGTTTCTGCAGTTCTGGCTCAAGACCCAGTTCCAGCCAAGAAACTGTCCTCTCTAGTGGGGAAATTCATCTCCACCATAGAAGCGGTCCCGTTTGCCATGGCGCACACCAGGGAACTCCAGAGGTTTGTGATCCAGGTGTGCAGGGGTCAGCCGGGCCTTCTGAAGATGTCAGTGTCCCTCCCTCTTCATGTGGAACTGAGTTTGTCATGGTGGCTCGACCACTCCAATCTGCTGAAGGGCAAGTCCTTCCTGGTATCCTTCTGGACCCCGGTGACGACGGATGTCAGCCTCTCTGGCTGAGGAGCAGTCCTGGGTTGCCTGAGTGTTCAGGGTCGGTGGTCTCCGGAGGAATCTCTCCTTCCCATCAACGTTTTGGAGCTTTGGGGCAATATTTTATGCCCTTTGTCATTGGACATCTCAGCTGGAATACTGTCCAGTCCGGGAACAGTCTGACAACGGCTGTGGCTTACATCAACAAGCAGGGCGGAACAAGAAGTCTCGCCGCTTGGTTAGAGGTCAAGGCTATTTTGTCCTGGGCAGAGGAACACGTTCCTTCCATATCCGCATGTACGTATGTATAATACGCACCCTTGTTTTCCCCTTTACTTAAAAAATTATTGCTGCTGGCTACCTTCCCTCCCTCCCCCCCAGCGCGACCTGATGTCAAAAGAAGCCTTACTTTCTTTTGCTGCACTTGAATACAGTGATCAGTGTTAAGCTCTGTGTCCCATCTTGCCTGCGGGCGGGCGGCAGGCTTGAATTTTCCGCCCGCTTCCTTCAATGGACCTTCTGGACCTTCCTCCTCCAGCCAATGGTAATTCAAGCCTGCCACCCGCCCGCAGGGAAGATGGGACACAGAGCTTAACACAGATCAATGTATTCAAGTGCAGCAAAAGAAAGTAAGGCTTCTTTTGACATCGGATCGCGCTGGGGGTTGGAAAGGAAGGTAGCGGGAGGTAATAAAAAAAATTTTAAGTCATCAAAAAAAACTCTTGGGTATAATACGCACCCCCCACTTCACATAAGGTGAAGAGGGGTAAAATTGTGCGTATTATACCCGAGATTTTATGGTAAACCCTTGCTATTGGGTTTCTCATAACAAATTTCAAAGGATGCCATATTATGGTCACTGCTGTTCATTTACTTTTATCCTGTTTTTCATGTCAGAATTGTTTGCGAGCAAGGTCAAGCAAGGCCTCTTTTCTAGTTGGCTCCTCTACTAGATGGGACATAAAATTATCATTAATCATACTTAAAAAAATATTTCCCTTTGTTGTGCCGGAAGTCATATTGATCCAGTCAATTTCAGGATAGTTGAAATCTCCCATTATAATTACCTTTCCTGACCTAGAATCCTTTTCCATTTGCAGTAAATTTTGGGCTTCCTCTGACTCCCCAATAATAGGTGGCTTATAGCAAATCCCCACTAACATCTTTTTATTATGTGTGCCCCCAGTGTGTATTTCAACCCACAGTGCCTCTACCTTTTGATTGGACCATTCATTTATATCCTATATTATACCTTATACTAGGTTTTAAGGCATGCTTTACATATAGGCATACCCCTCCACCCCTTTTATTAACCCTATCTCTCCTAAAAAGTGAATAAGCCTCTAGATTGACTCCTAAGTCATATGTATCATCTAACCTGATTTCAGACACACCATTTAGATCATACTGCTACTGTATTGCAATAAGTTCTAGTTCCCACATCTTACCAGCCAGACTACGAGCATTTGCATGCATACATTTTATCTTTTTGCCATTCTTAAAGATTTAATTTGCCTTTTATCAGGCTGTAACAATGGCAACTGCCTATTAGTTGAATTAGCCCACTCCCTCTCTCCACCTCCATGCCCCTTTTCTAATCCCCTTTCCTCAATTATACTACCTTTCCCATTCTGTGTTGCAGCACCCTCCCTTTCTAGTTTAAAGTCTCCTCCAGCCTTCTAGCCATCCTAACGCCCAGCACCATGGCCCCCCTTCCGCTAAGGTGCAATCCATCATGACAGTAAAGATTGCCCGCAAAGTGAAAGGCCGCCCAGTGCTCTAGGAACCCAAACCCCTCATGCTTATACCAAGTCTTTAGTCACGCATTTAACTGCCTAATCTCCCATTGCCTTTCTAATGTAGAACGTGACACATGTAGTATTTCAGGAAATACTACCTTAGTGGTCTTCTGCTTAGGCTTATATCCTAAGTCCCTGAAATCCTTCTTAATGGACCTCCATTTTCCACTGACTTTGTCACATGTACCAACATGTACCATGACAGCCAGTCCATGCCCAGCCCCAAGCATCAATCTATCAACCTGATCTGCCACATGTCGAACCCGAGCAAACTGTTCTATTGTAGAGATCCTGTCGACAAATTACTCTGTCTGTCTTCCTAATAATAGAATCCCCTACCACCACCATCTGTCTAGGTCTGCCTAAGTACTGGATTCCATCTGTGCTAGAGGGGCTGTTCTCCCGGCTGTTAGAGAGAACAGTCCTCTCCAGCAAAGGCATTCCTGTGTCAACATCCCAAACATCATTACTCAATGTAGCAAATCTGTTAGGGTTAGTAAACACAAGAGTGTCCTCCCTAATCATCTTCCCCACCTTGCTATGTCTAACTGTAACCCATCTGGCTACCTACTCTTCTTTTGTGCAGTATCCACCTTCAGAACTACTAACACCACTTCCTGCTGCTCAGTCAGCAGACCCTCTCAAGACTGACCTTCTCTCTCAGTGTTGCAAATTGCCTCTCCAGATCTCTAATACGAGCTTCCAGAGAGATCACTTGCTCACATCTGCCAAAGAGGTATGCACCCTGAAGCAGTTGTTCCAGGTGTGCAAACATATGGCAGCTTGTGCGCTGAGTTAAACGGACAGTAATGCTACCATTCATATTATGCCAGTTACCACAAGCTAAAAGGCAGGCAGAAAAAAAAAACATCTGCGCAATAAGATCAATAATTGTGTTCCCCTGTGTAATCCCCTGTATTTGAATCCCCTTATTATTTAAATTCCCACACTTCTGCACTTACACACTGATGCAAGATTCACGTGTTCAAGTATTTACTGTGTATCTGCTTTTTAAAGCAGAAAGCCACCACTTACAACTCAGCAATTAACCACTCCACCACACCAGACTGCAATCAATTCCTTGTACCACTGCAGAGGGAGGGGGCAAAAAGGGTTTTGTTTTTTAACCTCTCCCTTACAACACTACACCAAACACAAATTACTTATTCAATTTCTCCAGCAAATATCCCAAGTTTAGGTTTCATTTCACAGATCACTGATCAAAACTTACAGCTCACACTCTCTTTCTGTTTTTTAAAGCAGAAAGCCACCACTTACAACCCAGCAATTAGCAACTCCCACCACACCAGACTGCAATAAATTCCTTGTACCAAGGCAGAGGGAGGGAAAAAGGCCATTATACAGTCAATATATTTTCCCATCACTACATAAGGACCAGAAATCCCATTATGATCAACCAGCCGATGGGAACTGTAGTCCTGAACACCTGAACGGTCTCAGGTTGACCAACCCTGCGCTACAGGGATCTGATACAGGGTACTGTAATATCAGGCCTATCATATATCCACTGTATGACTGGCCTCTCTGGCACTCACAGTTGTTTTGACTATTCCTACCACACTTGTGCCACTTCTGTATCAGTGCCTGCATGTATATTATTGCTTCCTTGTGTGTAAACTGTTTTATTCTCCCCCTCACATTTATCTGTAAACCTACACTGTGTTTGGAGTGGTGAAGGATATGGGCGGAATGCAAGAAACGTGCGCATGCGCTATTTTCACAGGGAAAACCACTAGGAAATAGGTTTTCTTATGATTTTGTTGAATTGCACATGAGAAATCAAGATTAACGAACAGCTGCACATACTTGTTTTTTGTGGGTGTGGCCAGGATTAATGCATCTGTCTGAGTAGAATGCGCCTTATGTAGGTAGAGCGATTGCAAACAATTTTATACTTCTGTGTAGTGTTGTCGCAAAAGCTAATTTTTTTATGCGCATTCGTTATACAGCTTCCTGGATTAGAACGTGCACAATATCTATCTGCTCAGGAAAAAGGCCTTCAGTTCATGCACACATTTCGTGCATTCTGTCCATAGTTTATTCTATGTTTTAAATATGTTTCAAAGCACCACCTTGTGCTTCCCTGCTCTCCACCCTCCAGTCAGTTACTCAAAGCCTTAAAATGTCCTGAGCCGGAACCATAAACTCTACTGCCCATCATAGAAGGGGGATTACAAGAGGGTGACATATTTTTATCCCACCAATAGCGCTCTTTTGGGGAGGGCGACATGGGCGACATTTTGATATCTCCTTTTGACAGTCACCATTTATGCAAAGCTTTTCAAACAGATTTCCCCGACCTCTGACACTCAAAGAGTTAAAATTATAAGAATAATGTTCTACAATCAAAGCTCTGGAAAGTCAGAAACATTTGCATGAGTCTTCATATTGTTTTGTTGTACCAAATATTTCAGACTTTATTGTAGATTTTCAAAGCTAGTGATGCGATACAAAAATAATGAGTCCAAACTAATTTGTATGTTAATTGCATCTCATAAATTGGGGTGATGTAGGGGAAAATAAGGTATGGGTATATCGTTTCACTGCTAGGGCATATTCACACAACACCTGTCATTGTTCTAAAAATACACATGTATTAACAAAACATGTATATACAGATGGCTCAATTTTAAGATATATTTATATATTAAAAGTGATTACTAAAAATGTGCATATCTCTAGTTACCAATACAGATATTAGGTACAATTCTGGAGTAAACTAACTACAGCATAGTTAGACAAATAAAAAATGCCATTGAGTTCAATGAGGATTTTAAAGGAGCAGTAACCCTTAATATGTAGTAAAATATGTATTGCAGGGTTTATCCTCCTGAGTACAGCAAGGGTACTTCCACTGCTAAGAGGTGTTTTATTCAAATGTTATTGCAGCTAAAACATGATTTTTTTAGATGCAGTTTACAGTGGCGCTGTTGCTACATCATTCTATTGAAAGTTCTGTTCAATTGACCATAAACTTCCATAGGATGGTGTAGCAACAGCACCACTGTACAATACATATTAAGTGTTACTATATTGTTCACCCCTTGAATGCTAGAGATGTCTCCAACGCATAGCAAAGCAAAAGTGGTTTACCTCATTTACCCCCGAATTTTGTGTGACCAAGTAGACACAGAAGATGTGATCCAAGTTTCTTCCTTATCTGGCTGAAATCTGCGTCACTAAGAGTCTGGGGATGTGAGAAGGGGGCAAAGGAGGTTCATCCCAAATACCCCAAAAGTTGGTGTGACAGACACAGACAGCTGTGATCCAAGTTCCTTTCTGATCTGGCTGTTATCTCTGTGTCAGGGGAGACTGGGGTGTGTGAGACGGGAACAAAGGAGATAATCTCACAATTCTGTGTGACTGACTGGGAACACAAAGGCAGCCATGATCCAAGCTTCTTCCTGATCTGACTGTTATCTCTGTCCTAGGGGAAAGAAGCAGTTGAACAGGGAGTATGTGTGCTTTTTTGATGTTGTTGACAGTGATAGGGAAAGGACAGAGACCCTTACTTGAGTTGTAACTGAGGTAGGCTGATACCAGGTTAGATAAGGGTATTTTGTAGAGATCCAAGGGAAGACATCATACACAATCAATTATATTGTGTACTTTACAGTAAAAACACACACACACAGTAGGTGAGTACAAGGGGTAGGGAGAAAGTTCAGGGATGTGTGAGTAAAGTGGAAGTCTAAAAATTAACTGCAGCCATGGTTGCTGCAGAGTGGAAGACTATGAATTCCACAGTGTGGAGATACTTCACTCACAATCCAAAAACTAAGCATGGTGCTATCTGTCATCTGTGTAAGAAGCATGTGAGCAGGGACAGCAGGCTCACACCTAGCACCTCCTTAACAGGAGGCACAACCACAGATCTGATTGGGAGACACACCATCAACAGGTCAAAGGTGCCACAACTAGCAGCAGCAGAATTACTCCTAAATGATCCCGGGGCTCTGGGGTACATATAGATGTGCTGTTGATGTGTCAGAGAATGTGCCAAGATTTTCTGTTCCTGCTGCAGAGGGGTATGTTTTTGGAGATGATAAGAATCATAGAATGCCCACACATACCCTCACCACCCCATCACCTCCACAAGTCATGTCGTTAAAGCAATAAAGTTACACAGTTCTTCCACTGTGTACTGCCATCCAACATTTACTAAGTTCTTAGAAGGAAGTGAAAACCTGCACAAAAATAATGCAAAAGTACTCCTCTGGAATAGTAAAGCTGCCAAAATGTTAGCAGTTGACATGCTGCCCTTTTCTTTTGTGGAAAACAGAGGCTTTAAAGAACTGATGCCATGTGTTGCACCCTGCTGGAATATCCCAAGCCTCAGTTATGTTTTAAGGATGGCTGTGCCAGTGTTGCATGAGCACAAGGTTATTGTTGTAGGCAAAGGACAAAGGCACAGAACCGGATAACAATTTTTTTTCTCAGCATATATTGCTGTAGAACTCAAATCTTTTACTTTCAGCTATTTATTTTTCCACTTCATCCCTCAGAAGAAATAATATTCTGACAGGAAAACTTGAAGCCACAGAAAACATAGAAAAGTGCTTGCAGGAAGTTTATTCGCAGTGGCAAAAATGTTATGTAGTTTCTATGGGTTGGAATTTTCATGAATAAAGCGGGAATTTGTTTATAAGCAAAAATTACCGCGGGACATTTTTGCCCATCCCTATTAATTGCCTTTTTACAATATTTGTTGCATTCCCTGTATTCAAGAAGTAATTATGTTCTTTTAGACCTAAACAGTCCATATGCATTTTTTCCTTGCCATCTCCTTCTTTACATATGCATTTAATCACACTGGTTGTGATCTACTTCTTGTACATTTGATCCCCAAAGGTTTATACTATGGAATATATTTCTGCAACCTAAATTTAAATTCTGCCAATTTTTCCTCAGTATTGTTTCCTTTTAATAATTCATTCCATTCTATATGTTGCATTGTCGCTGTTAACATTCTAAAGTTAGCCTTTTCAAAATTAGGAGTTTTAGTAGCACTTGTACAGTTTTGCTTCTTCAAACTGATATTAAAAGAAACCATTTTGTGATTCCTGTTTCACAAATGCTCACCTTAATTTTAGACACCATGTCTATGTTATTTGTCATCACTAAGTATAGTACATAATAAAAAACTTCACTATTTGTGACATGTATCTGTCCCTATACACGCTCACAAACCTGCTTCCCTTAGCACTCTGGTAGGTCCCATTACTCAAGTTTATATCTGCATAGTTAAAAGCTCCCATATAGTTTGTACAAAATGTTCATGTCTTCATTTGTAATAACAGTTAGGCCTCAATATTCTCATCAATGTTTGGTGTTTAGTAGCATATACCCACCAACATCCCTTACCTTTTACTCCAGTGTTGCCTTTGGTTTCTAACCACAAGAACAGAGGCGTAACTAGAAGCCACTGGGCCCTGATGCAAGAATTATCATGGGCCCCCCTGACCACATTGGCCCCCTCAACCACATTGGCCCCCTCCACATTGCCCTCCATCTCCACATTTCCCCCAATCTGTACATTTCCCCCAATCTCCACAATACCCCCATCTCCACAATGCCCCTCAATCTTCACATTGCCCCTTCCACAATGCCCCCATCTCCACATTGCCCTTTCCACAATGCCCCCATATCTCTACAATGCCCCCATCTCCACATTGCCCCCAATCTCCACAATGCCCCTTCCACAATGCCCTTGAATCACCATATTTCCCCCATCTCCTTCCTCCCTGTTGGTCCAGTCGTGTGGCAGAGGACAGATCTGTGCCTCCATCTGCACAGACCTCTTCTCCCGCGTGGTCCTCTTCAGTAATGCAGTGTGCTGGGTGATGATGTTATCTCCCAGCACTCTGCATTACCAGGGTGCCGGTCTGCCGGAGGGAGATCAGCATATTGCAGGCGCCAGGAGAGGGGGACCCCTATAGTTACACCACTGCACAAGAACTTTGCATCATCTCCAGTTTCCTCCCAAATATCTCCCCTTAAACTGGGATTTAGATCTGGTTTGAAATATAGGCACACACCTACCCCTCCATCATTAATCCTTTCTCAACAAATAGGGAATAGCCCTCAATATTTATAATCCAAACGTGTGTATCATCCACCATATTTCAGTTATACTTCCAGCTCTCCCATTTTGCATACCATACATCAATTCTCCAACATAAAATTAATTTTGCTGTCATCATGTATTACACCTACTACTTGCAGTTTTTTATATCTGAATGTAATAGGTGTTTTCCCATTAATTCCCACCTCCTCCACTCCCATGATCCTTTAATTGTGTCCAGTTCTTATCTGCACTGTCTTTGAAAACAAGGATACTGGTGGTATATAAAAAACATCTTTTAAAAAATCATGCTTGTTTTTTCCACTGAATCCTACCAAAGAAATGTCTTGATTCAAAGACTGGTATGTTAGAGTAACATCATTATTAATATAATTTAGCTAACAAAAGCATAATGTAAACAAAGTGCAAGTGGCAATTCTTTCCTGTTAACTATATAATTGTTCATGATTGTATTCCAGCACACACGTTTCAGACTTTAATGGAAGCAAGCCCAGAATGCATCCTCTGTAGTATGTGCAGGAAAATGGAACTGAGATAGTAGGGTACGTCTCCATGCAGGTCATGTCTCTCCCTTCCTTCCCTCTTCTGCTTTACCCCACTCTTTCTTCCTTTACTTCTCCCTCCCTTCTTCTCTCTCCAGTGCTCTGGTCCCATTGGGAGTGTCTCACTCATCTCTATGTTGCTCCACAGGCCTCTTCTCCTTTGTGGACCTGCTTACCTTTTCATACCTTGGCTTACTCTCCCCTGCTTGCCCCCCTTTACTTACTTTAACCTGCTCCAATCTCCTTCCCTTGGCCCATTCCCCTTTCCTTTCCATGTCTCACCACATTTTCCTTCTCTTGGTCTGCTATGCCTGACCATTCTATGCCTCTATTCTCTTCCGCCCCCTCTTACTATTTGCTGTTCCACACTCCTTTTTCCAAGGTCCCTGAGTCTCTCCATCACTCTGTCCCCCCTGTATCCCTGTTCCTCTTCAGTTTATTCCAGATCAAATCAGAAAATCAGAGAGATCTGGAATTTTTTCCAGGTCCTATGAATTAAACTACACAAAAAAGGAGGTTTTCCTGCTAAGTACATACCATTAAACAAGGTGCAGAAGAATGGAACACCCCAAAATGACCACATACTCCCATGCTTCCTTTCCCTTAGCTCGAGTGGAGTAAATAGGAGAATTTTTGGCCCTGATAGCTTAGTACATCGAGGGTGGGCAGTAACAGTACATCAATTCCTCCACCTGTTTTAGAGTAGAATGCTATTTGTACATCCCTCCTAATGTGTTGGAGGCCACTTTTTGTCTATCAGAGGGAAATGCAAATCAATCCATTGCACAACTTTCACAAGCAAAACAGTACTGCAGAAAGTACATGGCAATAGATCGCTTTAAGTAATGTAAGTTTAACATTGCAGGGATGTTTCCCTGGCTTAAATTTATAACCAGTAAATGTTATATTTAATTACTTTTCGTTTTTACTCTTCCCTACAGAACGTAAACCCACGCATAAACTTTACATTCATAACCTAGCTTTCTCACTTTTATTCTTTTCACCTACACAACATCAAACACTATTCCTCTTGGAGCAGAATTAATGAATCCTTAACTTTGAATTACTTTATGCAAGGCCATTAAAAAAATGGATTCTAAAGTGAGTTGCAAAAAAGAAAACCTTCAAGTGTCACTTACAAACATTGAGTATATTACTGTTTTGACATGTTATATTCAAGTAGACTTTATTTTTAACAGTCTAAGCAAAATTAAAAGAAATAACTTGTTTCTTCTTTTTTGTAATCTTCCTCTAAATTTCCAGTAAATTCACTTTATTCCACCTAACAAATGATTAAGTTCTTGATGACTCATTCTCATTGTTCCTCTGTTTTCATCCAATGTTGCTGCAGTACACAGTAAATTACAGATAAATTATAATTACTTATTTTTATACTCGCATTTATGTTTAAATTGGAATTACAGCTATACAGTAAATGACTTTTAATTTGAAACAGTAATGCAAAATAAAAATAAATGTTTTAAAATCTGCTGTTCAGATTTTAAGAATTTAATTGATGTTAGCCATATTCTAAAATGTAGTCCTTCTGAAGTTAAATTTTATCCTTCTTCCTCCCTCTTCGTTCTGTGAAGCTCCTGTTCATAATTAATGCTGTCCTGCTGGCTCACAAATACAGTGTGCTCTGGAATAAGTGGACAGTTGGTGAAACACAGCATTGGAAAAGTGTTATAATATACTGATTTGGGGTTTACATCCTAACCTGCAGTAAGAAGGTTAAAGGGTTAAAGTTTAAAAGGTTGTTTGTTCTGGGAGTGTGTGTAATTAATTAAGGGTGGGGGTTTGTGAACAATCACCTGTGTAGGCCTGTATAAATCTAGGTACAGGACTAACAGAGTGTGCTCACAAATACAGTGTGCTCTTTACTAAGTGCTCTGGAATAAGTGCACAGTTGGTGAAACACAGCAGTTAGAGCAACACAGGAGTTAGAGAAACAAAGGTAAATTAATTGTTTACATTTTTAAGAACTCACATTCGCACCACACACGATGAACAAGCTTGGAGATCTCGCTCAGTGCACATCTTGCCATATGTATGCATGCTTGGAACAGCAGCTTCAGGGTCCATACCGCTTCGGCAAGTGTGAGCAAGTAGCCTTTCTGGAAGCTCAGATTGGAGCTCTAGAGAGTCATATTGCAACACTGAGAGATATTGACAACCTTGAGATGAGTCTCTTGCTAACTGAGCAGAGTCTAGCTCGGTCACCTAGCAAAGAGGGAGAAGATCAGCTAGAAGGGACCCAGGCACATAGATGGGTGACAGTTAGAAGTGGTTGCAGTGGGGGAGGGAAGAGGAAGCGGGCAGCCAGTCCTGAGTTTTTCCATCCCAACAAATTTGCTCATTTAAGTAAAGATGTTGGGGAGGCAAACCCAGAAGTGGAATTGCTGGAGAAGACTGTTCTCCCTAACAGCCGGGATAACAGCTCCTCTAGCACAGAGGGGGTCCAGAGGAAAGTGAAGCCTAGGCAGGTCATGGTGGTAGGGGACTCTATTATTAGGAGAACAAATAGGGTAATCTGTGGCTTTGATTGCAGCAACCGAATGGTTTGCTGTCTCCTGGGTGCCCTGGTTCGGCATGTTGCAGACAGGGGGGACTGATTATTGGGAGGGGCTGGAGAGGATCCAGCTGTCTTGGTGCATATTGGTACCAATGACAAAGTAAGAGGAAGGTGGAGAGTCCTAAAAGGTTATTTTAGGGATTTAAGGAGTAGGATTAGGAACTGGACCTCCAAGGTAGCATTCTCAGAGATACTACCTGTGTCATGCGCTACGCCAGAGAGACAGCAGGAGATTAGGGAGCTCAATGCATGGCTGAAGACTTGGTGTAAAAAGGAGGGCTTTGGGTTTTTAGAGCACCGGGCTGATTTTGCTTTGAGGTACAATTTCTATAGTAGGGATAGATTGCACCTGAATGCAAGAGGGTCTCAAGTGCTTGGGGAGAGGATGGCTAGATGGTTGGAGGAGATTTTAAACTAGGAAGGGGGGAGGGGCCAATAAATACTGGGCTAGATAGTATAGAAAGGGAAGGCGATGTAGTTAATAACCAGGTGGGTGGATCTGGGGGCTGGGTTAGTACAGATGATAGGGACAAGCCTATAAACCACATCAAAATTAAATCACAAATGGAACATAGCAGTGGCATAAACTGTATGCTTGCAAATGCCAGATGTTTAACTGGTAAAATAGGGGAATTGGAGCTGGTAGATGAAATCGAAAGCTTGACTTGTTTGGCATAACAGAAACATGGTGGGATGACACATCATGATTGGTCAATCAATTTGGAGGACTACATGTTGTTTAGAAAAGATAGGTCAAGCAAAAGAGGTGGTGGGGTCTGTCTGTATGTCAAACCAGCATTATTGTCTCATTTGCGGGAAGATACATGTGATGACAGTAGTGAACATGTGGAATACCTGTGGGTTGAAATAGTCAATGGGGGTAAAGCTGGCCTGAAAATATTAGTGGGTATTTGTTATAAACCACCACACACTGATGACCTTGAAGAATCACAGATGTTAATGCAAACAGAAAAGGATTCTCAAATAGGGAAAACTATAATTATGGGGGATTTTAATTATCCAGAAATAGACTGGAAAAATGAAACAACTAATTCTGCTAAAAGCAGTAAGTTTCTGAACTTGTTGAATGACAATTTTTTGTCTCAACTAGTGCAGACCTCAACCAGAGGAAATGCGTCTCTGGATCTGGTAATAACAGACATTGAAGAACTTATCTCTAACATCCAAGTAAGGGAGCACTTAGGGAGTAGTGACCATAACATGGTATCATTTGAGATTAATTTAAAAAAGCAATTTGATATGGGTTCCACCAAAACACTGAATTTTAAAAAGGCCAACTTTAGCAGGTTTAATTCATCACTTGGTCTGGTTGACTGAGATAGAATATTTTCAGGAAAAATCACAGAAGGTTAATGGAATGCCTTAAAAATAACATTGCAAAAATATACATATAAATGTATCCCCGTTGGAAAAAATACAAAAGAAGCAAATTAAAACCAATGTGGCTAACCCAGTGATTCTCAACCAGGGTGCCGTGGCACTTTGGTGTGCCGCGGACATCAATTTAGGGTGCCCTGTGTTTTCTATAAAGACTAACAAAAATGGAACTCTAAATAAAGATTTATAGAAATTAATATGTACAATATGTTTAGTTTTGTTATTATGATTATAAGGCCTAATAATAACTGTATATTTGTGCATTGTACCCTTCATTATGCCCTTGATAAATTACATTAAAGGGATAGTAATACTTAAAATGTAAAAAAATATATGTTGTAGAGTTTATCCCCCTGAGTAAAACAAGAGTACTCCCACTGCTGAAAGGTGTTTCATTAAAAAATTATTAATTTTCAAAGTTTAATTTTTTAGGTGCAATATCACGGTGGCCTGAAATTGTACAGTGGCGCTGTTGCTACACGATCCTATGGAGATTTATGGTCAACTGACCAGAGCTGTCCATAGGATCGTGTAGCAACAGCGCCACTGTACAATTTCAGGCCACTGTGATATTGCACCTAAAAAATTAAACTTTGAAAATTAATAACTTTTGAATGAAACACCTTTCAGCAGTGGGAGTACTCTTGTTTTACTCAGGGGGATAAACTCTACAACATTTTTTTTTACATTTTAAGTATTACTATCCCTTTAAATATGTTATGGGTGCCCTGAATGTTCAAGATTATGTGTTAGGGGTGCCCCTGAGCAAAAAAGGTTGAGAAACACTGGGCTAACCAGTAAAGTAATTCATTAAATAAATAACAAGAAAGCGGCATATAAACATTATAAAGCTGAGGGATTAGCAGACGCATTTGCAGAATACAAAAATGCCAACAAAACCTGTAAAAAGGAGATTCAATTAGCTAGATTGGAGAAAGAAAAAATAATTGCTAAGGAGAGCAAGAGCAACCCAAAAAAGTCTTTAAATACAATAATGGCAAAAAATTAAAGTCTGATAATGTTGGGGCCTTGTTATCTGAAACAGGTGAGATGGTCAGTGGGGACAGAGAGAAAGCAGTCATTTTAAATAATTTCTTTTGTTCTGTTTTTAACAAGGAATACCCAATGGACAAGAATCTGCAAACTACTTTTACAGAACAGTCACAGCAAGCATAGGATCGGCTAACACAAGAAAAAGTGTTAAAACAATTAAATGGTGTTAAGGTAGACAAAGCCCCGGGTCTAGATGGTATACACCCACGAGTACTTAAAAGAGCTAAGCCAGGCCCTGGCCAGACCGTTATTTTTGATTTTCAGGGATTCTTTTATTTCAGGTATGGTGCTCACGGATTGGCGTAAAGCAGATGTGTTGCCCATATTTAAAAAGGGATCAAAATAACAGCCAGGAAACTACAGGTCTGTAAGCTTGACATCTGTAATAGGGAAACTGTTTGAAGGGTTGCTAAGAGAATATATTCAAGAATTCAGCTTGAACAGGAATATCATTAGCAGGAGCCAACATGGCTTTGGGAAAGACAGGTCTTGTCAAACTAACTTAATTGCATTTTATGAAAAAGTGAGTAAAAATATAGATGTGGGAGCGGCAGTAGATGTGATCTATTTAGACTTTGTCATGGCATTTGATACGGTTCCACACAAGAGGTTACTGTACAAATTGAATGAAATAGGCTTAGGGGAAAATGTTTGTATCAATGTTTGCCGATGACATAAAATTAAGTAAGGTAATAAAGTCTGAACTGGATGTGTCTTCATTACAAGAGGATTTGGACAAATTGAGTAACTGGGCAGGCAAATGAGATTCAATACAGATAAGTGTAAAGTTATGCATTTTGGGTATAATAATAAAAATGCAACATATAGGTTAAGTGGTGTTTCTCTGGGGAAATCTACTAATGAAAAGGATTTGGGACTAATGGTAGACGATAGACTTAGCAGTAGCGTACAGTGCCAGCTGGCAGCAGCAAAGGCCAATAAGATATTGTCATGTATTAAAAGGGGTAATGACTCAAGGGAGGAAGATATTATTATGCCTCTTTACAGGTCCATGGTAAGACCGCACCTAGAATATGCTGTTCAATTCTGGGCGCCCTTTGTGAAAAGGGACATTATGGAATTAGAGAAAGTGCAGAGGAGGGCTACAAAACTAACAAGGGGAATGGAAAGTTTTAGTTATGAAGAAAGGCTAGAAAAGTTAAAATTGTACACACTAGAGAAACGGCATCTTATAGGGGATATGATAACACTATATAAATATGTTCAGGGCCTATACAAAGAACTCCAAAGACCTGTTCATTAACAGAACAGTACAAAGGACAAGGTGCCACCCGCTTAGACTTGAGGAAAGGAGATTTCATCTACAACAGAGGAAGGGTTTCTTTATGGTAAGGACAATAAAGGTATGGAATTCACTGCCTGAGGAGGTGGCGCTTTTGAATACATTAGCTGCCTTTAAAAAGGGCCTGGAGACTTATTTAAAAGAGCAGAACATACAGGGCTATGTACGTTAATATTGGGATTAATATTTAGTTAGTGCTTGTTGATCCAAGGAGAAATCTGATTGCCATTTGGAATTAAGAAGGAATTTTTTTCCCCCATACAAGGCAGAACTTGAAATTGGTGTATTGAGGGGGGGGTTTGCCTTCTTTTGGATCAATGATGGTAAACAGGAATAGGAAAAGGGTTGAACTAGATGGACGCAAGTCTTTTTTCAACCTAAATTACTACGTTACTATGTTATTGAAAAGCCTATAAATGCAAAGCAACTGACCAAATATCCTGTATGTTGCTTCTGTTGGGGATGTCTCACCCCACTCCTGGAAGAAACACTATAATATATGAGGGCACAGTCTCTTGTATAGTGCCATAGAAATAAATAGACATAGAAAATACCCATATATGTGCAAAATAAAACAGTTGTGTGTTTTATGTAACTAGTATCTGTATCATTCTATTGTCAATGCATAAGTGTAATTATACACACAAGACTGAGAGTCCTTCTCTGCAAGCAATTTTACTATGTCCTGATTGCAAGCTCTCAGGAGCAGGACATAGTAACACAATTCATAAAGAGGAATTTTCTCTCTTGGTCTGTTTGCTGGTTAGGATTACTATAGCAATCCTTCATCCTACATATATAGGCTTCTTATAGCCGGATAGCCAGCTCAGCTGGTTTAGTGAGTACAGAAGGGAAGAGAAGCTCCTTTTGAAACCAATTCAGTGTCACAGGGGCATGCAATCCAGATCCTTATGACAATGAAACGGTTAATGGAGGGCAGCTGCTGTTTCTGCTTTTTTACCATATAAAGATCCCAAAATCAGCAACCTTATGTTGACGATGTTGAGACTGTGAACTCTGACAGCAGAGGCTAGTATGGGAGGTTAGTGCACATGAGGCTGGTGAGATAGCTCAATGGTAATGTCCCTGGCTATGGAGCCTGTTCAAACCTCAAAGTTGCAGGTTCAAATCCCAGCAGGGTCAATGCAGACCTTCATCCTTCTGAGGTTGGTAAATTAATGCCATTGATTGGATAATAATAACATCTGCTATTCAGCTGTCAATTGGGTTAATTCTGAGAGTGTGCACTGAAAGCGCATTGAGTCCCACTGGGAGAAAGGAGCTATATAAATACTAGTTATTATTATTATTATGTGGCAAATAACCACCAAAGGCCATTATAATCTTATTAGGACTCTATTGGGATTTCCCTATGCCTGGGTAAATCAAGCAGGATTTGATCCTCTTTTAATTATTCATTATATTCATAAATGTGTTTCTGCTTCAAGGGATCATATGTTATAAAGTGTTTTTAATGTTTTTATTTTTATTGATAGTATTATATATGTTTTTTATGTCATTATCATTAATAAATGGAGACACTTTTATAAGTAGCCCAAGGTAGTGTGAGTTTCTTTTAAGTTATATCCTACAAAGTATTATGATCAGTAGACCGGAAGAGGTATAGGGGAGACAGATATATCGGGACAAGCAGTCCGCAAAAGAGGCATAGAAGACGGATTATTATAACTTACATGCACTCAAACTCAGAGGGTGGTGATGCCAGTTAGTAGACATCTGTAAGGGGATTTTGCATGATTGAGTACAACTGACAATAGCCTCAACCTGGCAACATGTAGTGGGAGATGGCATGAGCTTTAGTGTACCAGCAGATGGAGGGCCACTGATTGCACTGTGTGAATGAGGTGGTGCCTTGTGTATTTGTGTGTGTGTGAGTGTAGCATAGCAGCAATGACTGGCAGAGAAAAGAGAAAAATCAACTCTCAGTACTTGAGCACCACAGTGGTTTCTTATGCATTGTATGAATTAATGTTTTTTGAGCTTTCTAAAAAGTCCTGCAGTATGCTGCTTTTTTGTGGTCTTATGAATACTTTGCATATACGCTTGCACCCAGGCACCACAGTAGTTGTTGAGAGTGCTGCCATCTCTACACATTTGCATATATATATAGTATGTATATTTAATAAAGTAGCAAAAACTCATGTTCATCAAGCTCAATCCATGTCACATCACCTCTATTGATCCAGAGGCAAAAAATCACTTCCAGTTAAGCCCTAAGTAATTAAACAAAAATTCCTTTCTGACTCCAAGAGGCAGTCAAATATTCCCCTGGATCAACATCCTATTTGCCTTGAAACCAACTGTCATGTTCTCAATATTGTTCTGAGCTAGAATGGTATCCATTATGTTTTTGCAAGCAACTACATAATTTGCAAACACAGTATCTCGCACCAAATAATTCTACAAGTTTACTGCCCTTACTGTCTGAAGCTCTGATTCTGTATGCACCATTATCTTGTTTTGCTGTATGCTTCTGATTGTTAAATTGTTTTACTTTACTGTATATTTATGCTTCCTGTTTTTTTGTTTTTTTGAAAATGCAAAAAAACCCTTTTAAAATAATAATTGCCTTCTGCTTTTATAATGTCATAGTCACATTTGAGCAGGAGCGCAAATTAAAATCTCATTGTTGCACACTGTCAACCTCTGGAAAGGTCCAACAAATGAATTTGAATGATCTCTTGTGGTCACATTATCTCTCATACAATGTGAGTTATAATATGGGTACAAAGAGTAAATATTCTTGAGTCATTTAAATATTAGAATTTTAATATCTCCTTTTAAATATTGCAATCTAATGTTACACATGGTGATGTTCCCAGAATATTATAGGATAATAGAAGAAAGATCTAATGGGAAAAGCTGGCAAGAAAAATATCACGGCTTTGAATTACTTTCCTCAGGCTGTAAAATGTTAAATAAACTCTTGGGAATATAATAAATTGTTGTCAGATTCAACAATCCATGAGTTTAAAATGTACAGTTATTTCAAAACACAAATGTATTCATTGGATTTCATTTTGACTTTAAACATATCCACATATTGTTTTTTGATCTATGAAAGAGGAGTAGGTGCTCATTAGCATACAGGTTTATCGAAGTTCTGTCAGTGTGGAAAGGATGCCCTCCCTTCGCACATCACCAATACCATGGGGGAGATTCACTAAGCTGCAATAAAGAGGTGATAAAGACATGATAAAATGGAGTTGACTTGTCCAGTTTATCATTTCCCAGTTCCCATGTTATTCAATGGAGCCTATTCACTAAGATCTCCAAAGCTGAAGAAATCTTTGTGCATAGGTCTCAAAGAATAGCATAGGAATTGGAGAAGCGATAACCTGGAGAAGTCATCTCCACTTTATCACCTCTTTATCACCGCTTAGTGAATTTCCCCCTACGACAATCCTGAAGTCTGGAGCATTGTCTCTGCTTCCCCACTTGTCCACTTGGGGGGGGGGGGGGAGTGAAGAGGATGCTCTCAGACTTCAGCACCACAAACAGCACCACTCTTATAACCCTTTCAGAGCCACATGGATGTGCATTGCATACCCCTGTGGCAGTGAAAAATTAAAAGGATGCAATAGTAACAACAATTTTTGTTGTTGTTAATATATCTGCAATGCTGGTCATTAAGAATAAAGCAGCCGGCTCGAGTAAGAATAAGAGGAAGACAGGAATAGTCTTCCTGGTCACCTCACCTATTGGATAGGTGATCAATGACAAGGGGCATCAGGAGGGGTCCCGATGCCCCCCGCAAGGTCTGATTTGTTTTTACAATATGAAACATTGCACTACATTTTTGCCACAGGGATTTACACAGAATAAGAAAGACACTAACCCTTTGAGTACCAGAGGGTTATGCAACGCATTGCAAAGCAATGTATTGCATATCTCTCTGGCACTCAAAGGGTTAACATGTGAGGCATCATTTGTGGCATTTTAATGAGGAGTCATACAACAGGAGCAACATTTGTTGGATATTATTGGGGAGTCAACATTTGTCGCATTTAAATGGGGAGGCAGCATATGTCAACTTTGAACTGTGGGGCAGCATGTTGGAAATGAGTATTGTGGGGGAACTTCACCAGTATGTGTTAGCTCACATACACTGGCTGACAACCCACAACCTTATTCCCTTGCCCAGGCAGTGCCCACAGGAATCTGTGGCTAGCAGTGGGCAAGGGAACAAGGCTGGTGGCCAGGCAAGAGTACACAGGGATCTATGGCTACCAGTGGGCAAGGGAACAAGGCTGGGGGGCAGGCAGTGTACATGGGGTTCTATGGCTACCAGTGGGCAAAGGCTGGGGGTAGCCACAAAACCACAGAAATGTTGCCTGACCCCCAGCCTTTTCCCTTGGGTGTGCGCAACATGTATAATATATTGTACAGAGCTAAGGAGATAATTGTGTAGTGCATGGTGTACTTCTTTTAACCCTTTGAGTGCCATAGGGGTGAGCAATGCACATCCCTATAGTACGCAAAAGGATAAGGGAGTGATGCTGTCCATGGTGCTGAAAGCATTCTCTCCCTCAGTGACCACGTGGGGCAGAAGAGAGAATGCTGCCAGACTTCAAGATTGTCGTACTGATGATGACATGTAAAGGAGATCATCCCTTCCACATCGACAACAGTTCAAAACCCTCCCTGCTTGTGATTGCTTGAGGGTTGTTACTGCATAGGAACGAACAGGGAGATCCCAATATCACCAGCCTCACATAGGCGAAATTGAGACTGTGAACTCCAACAGCACTGGCTGCTATCTGATTTTAGCGAATGTGCCGAAGTGTCATATTAACATATCAACACCCCTCTTGCATACGATAATGGCTCATTATCCTGAATTTCCATATGGAAATGAGTCATTATGTTTCATTTCCATATGGAAATAGGCAATTGTCAATGTGATTACTACACATTCCCAAACCTGTCGGATGGATGTCGATGAGGGCAGATTATTGTTGGACCGATGGTGATGTGATGTTGAAGACAATTTAGTGAATACTGTCCATGTGCCTTTAACACTGCTCCAGCAGAACACTGACATTTTCAGCTTTCTTCAACCTTTAGTGAATCAAGGCCAAAATGTTTAACATTTGGAGAGGAAATAAAAGTGAATTAAAGATGATGCCTAGACTTGTCAGATTAATGATCTTATTCTTTGACGGGGTTCTAAGCAACAATTGTGCAAGGTTTTCTTGCATTCCTATGTTATAGCACTTTATATGAGTTAGTTTAACCCCTTTGCGTCCTGTGACGTACCCGGACCGTCACGCTGGTCCGGCACTTAAGGACCAGTGACGGTCCTGGTACGTCACGTACTTTTACTCACCGCGCTCCTGCAGGAGCGCGGTGAGTAATACCGTGGACTGAAATTGACCGCTCCAAGACCGGAGCGATCTCTTTCAGTCCTCCTTTCGATGTGCCGCCCCACGTGATCAGTCACGTGGGACGGCAAGTCGAACGCGTCTATCTGGTCCTTAAAGGACCAGACACCGCGGGATCGACGGGCCTTAAGGGGTTAATAGTCATTATTATTAAATATGACTTCCAGCACAAAAAAGGAAATAATTTTTTAAGTATGGTTATTGGCAATTTCTCAACGCAACTAGTAGAGGAGCCAACTAAAAAGAGACCTTACTGGACCTAGTGGTCTAAAACAATTCTGACACTGGAACATTTAGTGCGAGTTCTTACTTCATGGTCCGCAGATTCTCAGACATGTTTCTATCATTTTTTGCATCCAATTCTTACATATCCGTCAAAGGGAAAAAGCCGTCTTAAAAGTGGGCGTAGTTTAATCTACCGTCAAATTCTAAGTATTCTCAGAAAAAATATTAATTTCAACATCACTTTTTTTGTCTGATTAATGTTTTTTTTTCCCCAAGAAAATAAAAATGGTCTGAACGTTTAGAAGACAAATTAAAGTACTGTTAGCAGGAGTGAGAAGCGACTTGTGGTTTCAAAGACAAAATCAAAGACAATTTTAAAATCAGAAATTTTAAGGGCAATGTTCTTCAAGATCTTCTTACAGTCATTTTTAAGTCTTTATGACGCATTTTCAAACATGACAGATTTACTTCTGAAAATATTGTCCTTCTTTTACCACCAACTCATCATCAGACAATCTTTTCATTATGACGACTTTTAGAACATCTCGCCAGTAACGAACACAGAATAGTATACTTTGAAATTTGTTACAAGAAACCCATTAACAAGGGTTTATCCAAAACATACAACTTTAAAAAGGCTAGTTTTGCAAAGTAATGTGTTGCGTGCTTCTCTGGTCCTTAACCCCTAGAGTGCCAGCTACTTACGCTGTACGAGTGGACACAGCTGTACCTGCTGTGCCACGCTCGTACTGCGTAAGAGTGAAATGCGGTCACTGCATAAGCCGGTATAACCGGCATGCAGTGGCCGCATTAAAAAAAAAAAAAAAACCTGGCACTCGTGGGGAGGCATGAGGATCACTCCTCATGCTTCCCCAGTTATTGATCTCCCAGCCGATCGGGCTGGGAGATCAATAAACGCAAAGGAGAAACAGAGTTTCTACTTCCCCCTCTCTCCTACCCGAACTTCCGGGTAGGAGTGGGCGGGACCGGGGGAATCCTCTCAACGTCATCAGTGACATGGTCACCGATGACGTTAGGGAAGTTTTCCCGGTCCTGTTCACTCCTACCGGTGGTAGGAGAGAAGCGCAGGAAAGCTCTTGCTCTCCTGCGGTCGCCTCATTGATCTCCCAGCCTATCGGCTGGGAGATCAATGACTGAGAGGACACCACGAGGGGTCCTGATGTCCCCCACGAGGTCTGAAAAGTTTAAAAAAATAAAATAAAGAGAAATTAAAAAAATAAAAGTAACCCTGTGAGTGCCACAGGGTCCCCATCACATTGCTTTGCAATGTGCTGGAGACCCCTGTGGCACTCACAGGTCAATTATTTGGGGGGGGATTTTTTTTTTTTTTAAAGACCTCATTGGGGGGATCAGGGGGGATCCTGATGCCCCTCAATGAGGTCTATAATTGCAAAAAAAAACAGAGATTGTTGGGGGGCCATCAGGATTGCTCCTGATGGCCCCCCAACAAGCTCTGATTACAAAGTAATGATGAAAATAAAAATAACCCTCTGAGTGCCACAAGGGTCCAATGCATTGCTTTGCAATGCGCTGGAGACCCCTGTGGCACTCACAGGGACACTTTTTTTGATAACTTTTTTTTTTGGTAACACCTCATTGGGGGATCAGGGGGGTCCTGATACCCCTCAATAAGGTCTATAATAAAAAAAAGTAAATTAAAAAAAAAATTAACCCTGTGTGTGCCACAGGGGGGCCAATGCAGCCCCTCTTCTGCGGCACACACAGGGCTTTTATCATTACTTTGTTATCAGAGATTGTTGGGGGGTCATCAGGATTGGTCCTAATGGCCCCACAACAAGCTCGGATTACAAAGTAATGATAAAAAAAAATTAACCCTCTGAGTGCCACAAGGATTCAATGCATTGGTTTGCAATGCGCTGGAGACCCCTGTGGCACTCACAGGGTCACTCTGTTTGTGGACATACATATTTTTTTTTTACTAAGACCTCATTGGGGAGGGATCAGGGGGTCCTGATGCCCCTCAATGAGGTATATAATAACAAAAAAAATTATATCAAAAATTAACCCTGTGTGTGCCACTGGGAGGGGGGTTGAATGCAGACCCCCTTCCTGTGGCACACACAGGACTTTTTATCATTACTTTGTGATCAGAGCTTGTTTGGTGGCCATCTGAATACAAAGTAACGATAAAACAAAAATAACCCTTTGTGTGCTGGACACCCCTGTGGCACATAAAGGATTTTTCCCCCTTTATTTTTTATTTAGACCTCATTGTATGGGTTCTGATGCCCCCAACGAGGTCTACACAAAAATATTGGGGGAAAAAGCCCCAAAAAATGCACGTGCAACAGGAAGGGGGTCCAACGCAGTGCTTTGTATGAGGGGACATACAGTGCACACTAGTAGACACAGATCTCCCATACACACTATCAGACACTGCCCCACCATCACCACCATCCTTGCTCCTCTGCTCATACCCACACACACTGCCTAATCCCTCACCCTCTCACACATTTTGTTATACTTGTAGTCACAGGTCCGCACGTACACCGGCTGACACCCTAGCTTCTTTCATCTGTTAGCCATAAAACCACACATACACTGTTTGCTTTCCTATTTCTGTTTCACTGGTAGCTACGCTCCTGTAGCATAAATTGGTATGTCAACCCAGAGCAGTGGGGTACCATTTTTTTTGGCTGGAAAGAAGTCCTCCTAGGAAATCCCACGCCATTGAACCATTTTAGTATCTTTGAAGTGACTGATGTGTAAAACAAATGTTTATTTTTCTTTCCTGTAGCACCACATTCTGGAAATAGTTGTGCCAACTAACTTAGGGGTAAAAAGGCAACTGACCCCTCATTAGATGCGGCAGGTTGTCTTCTTCCCAAAATGGTATGGTTTATCTACCTTTTCTTCAATTCTGAAGGTGTTATAGCCATTTTCGTACAGGCAAGTCAGGTTTGAGAAAATGTTTGAAACATCAGAGGTTGTAGTAGGTGTAGTTTTCTACTTCTAGCACCCCCTAAGGTAGTTCAGCTCATACCAATGGGGTGTCGTTTGACTCCTAAGAGCACTAGCAAACAAATGCAGTTGAAAATTCGATGGTTTTCACACAGCTCCATACATTTGAAGGGGCAGAAATTTAAAAAAATGCATTTTTTTTTCCTATATCGCCTCCTTCTGGAAACATTTAAGCACACAAGTATTGGGGTAAGAAGGCAAGTGACCCCTCATTACATGCGGCAGGTTGTTTTCTTTTCAAAATGGCATTGTTTCTCTACCTTTCCTGCATATCTATTATGGTTATAACCATTTTAGTGCAAGCAGATAATTTAGAAAACAAAAGTGTCAGGTTTACGTACGTGTTCCTAGCACCCACATATTGTATGTTAACCCACACAAATGGGCTACCGTTTTTCTCATGATGGTAGCAAGTACTGAATACAGCAGGAAATGTTATGGTTTTCAAAGATTTTAGTATCTTTGAAGTGGTGGAAATGTAAAAAAACATGTATTTATTCCCATAGCGCCACCTTTTGGAAATATTTGTGCACTTCAGCCCAGGGGGTAGAAAGGCAAGTGACCCCTCATTTGATGCGGGAGAATGTCTACTTTCCAAAATGGTATACCTTTTATACCTTTCCTTCATGTCTCTAACAGTTATGGACATTTTAGTACAAGCAGCCATTTTCGAAGAAGCAAACAGGTAGGTGTAGTTATGTGTTTCTGGCACCCCTAAGGTAGGTCGACTCATTCCAGTGGGGTGTCATTTTTCTCCTACGAGCACTAGCTAATGAATACAGTTGGAAATACCATGGTTTGCACACATTTCAGTACATTTGAAGGGGCAGAAATGTAAGAAAATGCCTTTTTTTTAATTAGCGCCACCTTCTGGAAGCATTTGTGCACTCCAGGCTTGGTGTAACAAGGCAAGTCACCCATCATTAGATGCGGCAGGGTATCTTCTTTTCAAAATGGTATGGTTTGTGTACCCTTTCTTCACTTCTGTAGTTGTTATAACCATTTGTGTACAGACATGTAATGTTTGAGAAAATGTTAGAAAAATTTGAAGTTGTAGTAGGTGTCGTTTTGCACTTCTAGCGCCCCCTGAGGTAGTTAAACTCATACCAATGGGGTGTCATTTTTCTCCTAAGAGCACTAGCTAATGAATACAGTTGGAAATACCATGGTTTGCACATATTTCAGTACATTTGAAGGGGCAGAAATGTAAGAAAATGCCTTTTTTTTTCATTAGCGCCACCTTCTGGAGGCATTTGTGCACTCTAGGCTTGGGGTAACAAGGCAAGTCACCCATCATTAGATGCGGCAGGGTGTCTTCTTTTCAAAATGGTATGGTTTGTGTACCCTTTCTTCACTTCTGTAGTTGTTATAACCATTTGTGTACAGACAAGTAATGTTTGAGAAAATGTTAGAAAATTTTGAAGTTGTAGTAGGTGTCGTTTTGCACTTCTAGCGCCCCCTGAGGTAGTTAAACTCATACCAATGGGGTGTCATTTTTCTCCTAAGAGCATTAGCTAATGAATACAGTTGGAAATACCATGGTTTGCACACATTTCAGTACATTTGAAGGGGCAGAAATGTAAGAAAATGCCTTTTTTTTAATTAGCGCCACCTTCTGGAGGCATTTGTGCACTCCAGGCTTGGGGTAACAAGGCAAGTCACCCATCATTAGATGCGGCAGGGTGTCTTCTTTTTAAAATGGTATGGTTTGTGTACCCTTTCTTCACTTCTGTAACTGTTATAACCATTTTTGTACAGACAGGTAATGTTTGAGAAAATGTTAGAAAAATTAGAGGTTGCAATAGGTGTAGTTTTGTACTTGTAGCGCCCCCTGAGGTAGGTGAACTCATACCAATGGGGTGTTATTCTTATCCTAAGAGCACTAGCTAATGAATACAGTTGGAAATGTCATGGTTTTCACACATTTTAGTACATTTGAAGGGGCAGAAATGTAAGAAAATGCCTTTTTTTTTCATTAGCGCCATATTCTGGAGGCATTTGTGCACACCAGGCTTGGGGTAACAAGGCAAATCACCCCTCATTAGATGCATCAGGTTGTCTACTTTCCAGAAATATATAGTTTTATATAGTTATTCCACTGTTTTAGGGTAGTTTTACCACAAAAACCCTAGAATGCACATATTAGTTTATAAAGTTGAAAATGTCATTTTGCGCTGCTGGTGATTAGGGCTCTACGCTAGCCATGAACGTAGGTAAAACTATACAAATTTGGTATTTTTTTACTCGGGGGACTCGAGGCTTTTTCAAATAATTGAAACTTTTTCAATCAAGGTAAATGTTTTTGATACATAGTATGTGATTTTAGCAAAATGAGTAAATTTTCATTTTTTTTGTCATTATGACATCATAGCTTTTTGCACGATGTAAAATTCTATTCATGTAAGGTACCACAAGAAAGCTCAATTCGTTCTGAAAAAAAACAATATATAGTTTTCCATATGTAACTAAAAATCCCCAGAGGAAATCAAGCCTAAACGGAAGGATAGCAAAAATGTTGAAAAAGTGTCTGGCCTGCAGGGTTCAGAAAATGGCCCAAGCCTCTGGCACTGAAGGGGTTAAGGCGTTAAACTGAGCTTTTATCCACTTGAATCCTAGAGATATCTCCAGTGCATTGCTTCACAATGATTTGGAGAACTCTCTAACACTTAAAGGAGCAGTAAACTTTTTTTATTAAAAACATATATTTTTAGGGCATTTCCTGTTGCGTAACATAAGGGTGCTCACATTGCTGTCAGATGCATATTTCCAAAGTAATTACAGTTTAAACCCTTGTTTATTTACATTAGGGGTGCCCTTTAGTGGTAAAATTCCAATTAGTTCTCCTGTTACATTGTAATAGAGAGGTAAGTCAGTGACTTACAGTTCACCATAGAATGTGATAGAAACTGCCTGCCACTTCCTGTCAGAACTATCAGGAAGTAAACACAGTAAATTCACTTCCTGATTATTTGAACTTTTGTAACTTCTGAATAAAACAACGGACAGCAGTGAGAGTACCATTGTTTTACTCAGTAGGGAAAGCTCTATAATATATACATTTTCATCAAAAAAGTTTACTGCTCCTTTAAGGGATTAAAAGCCCCTTTTAAATCAATGTGAATTTGAGAACTTTTTATTTGTCGCCTATGGTGCATTTGTTTTGCTCCAGAACTGTAACACTTTAGCTCTAATTGCAGTTAGTTAAGGCACCAGCTGTAGAATCTGTTCAAACCTCAAGGCCACAGGTTCTAGTCCCAGAGGAGTCAGCTCAGCCTTTCATCTTTCCCAGGTAGATAAAATGACTACCATCAAACTGGGTAATAATATCTATACCCCTAGGATATACTTGAAAACGAGACAATCTCAATGTATCCTTCTTGGTAAAATACTTTGATATTATTATTATACATTTAGTAATGAGAGAACCTTGGCTAGATATTATGCTATAAAACCTCATGATTCATTCATAGTGAAATTATTAAAATTGATTACTATTTGGAAATCCAAACCAGTCACTAATCTTACATTAAATACAGTGATTAGATTACTCTGACCATTGAATGAAACAATCATAAATCTGCACCCGACAGATTGGATTGAGATAATGGTGAGATACTCAGTTCTAGATACATAGGTGAATCTCATACTTGATATATAATTTTTTTGCTGCTTGCAAGGAATATTAATGTAGAATACAGAACTGAATTTTACATTTATCCTTCACAAAGGATTTGCATTGCTTTGTGGCTCAAGAGACCTGAAAATTATTATGTGCATTGAATATATAACCTTGAATATATGTTTTACTGCAGATCATAAATATAAAAAACACAAGGCGCTACTGTGTGCAGGTGGTTAGATTTTTGAATAACACTGTGACTGCTATGAACATAATTTGCAAACATTACTTTTTCTGGATAATTCTTAAAAATGTATCATCAGTACTGTTTGTCTAAAAGAGGTTGAGGTTGGGATGGCAAGTTAGGGTTACAATCTCAACTCCTTGATTGGTTTCATGTTTCCTATAACACAGAATTTATTATTTTGATTTCTTGAGACAGACTACTTATTTGCTAATCACTGCTCACATAAGGGTCACCCATAATATCAATGTAAATGAATGCGAGAAAGGCTCCAATTAACTTTTTGGCAAAGAAACTTTCTTTCACACTCCATTCTGTACTTCCAACCCTGACGCTGTCTCTATCCTGTGATTTAATCTTTTGTGATATGTATTAACAGCACTCCATTCTGCACTTCCAGCCCTGAAGCTGTCTCTATCCTGTGATTTAACCCTTTGTGGCAAATACTAACTGTTCTTCCTAACTCCTTTTTCCAGTCTACATATTGTCTGTCTCTCCCACTACTCTCATATATCTCCCTGTGTGTATGTTTCATATCAGATGTTTTAATGGTGTCACACCTGATTGCAGTCAGGGCCAGGGGAGGGCTGGCCCGGGGGGCAGGGGGGCAACTGCCCCCTGGGCTGGCCATATGTCTGGGCCAGTGGGCCTCTTCCTCACTCAATCTCCTGCCTGCTGCTGTAAATGGAGGAGCATAAAAAATGTGAGAGGCTTCTGGGGGCGAACAACAGCACAATGGCCTGTCCTACGGCTAGTTACCTCTCACAAGCATCACGTTTTAACTCTCTAGTGCCTTTACGGAGGAGAAATTTCCATGTACATATTAGATTAATCACACCAAAAGAGCAGTCCAGCTCCAAAATGACAGGCAAGTGCCCTCTGCACGGGAACACCAGGTAACCCCTGACGTACGTTTCGGCCATGTTGGGCCTCGTCAGGGAGGTGCAGCTGGATTCCCTAGGCACTGAGAGCAAGGGGTCCATGTCTGGATTACCCTTCACTCTTAAGGAGGCCCCCTAAGAGTATTCAAAATCAGCATACAAAATGTGAGAGTTACCCTAGTGATACCATGGAGCTTATAATTGAACTGGAGCTATACAAAAGACTCCTCAGAGCTACAATCCTAATGGAACTACACCAGAAGCATAACCCATTTCCCTTGTAAGCTCTATGGTATCACTAATATAGGTGTACTTAAATTGTAGGCTCTGTAATATCAGTAATGTAGCCCCATTTCAACTGTAAGCTAAGTGGTATCACTTGCCTTACTTCACAACATTAAAGCCAATTCTAAAATTAACAAAAGTTGGCGGGGTGGGAAAGTGGGCCCAAACAATAGTAGAAATTGGCCACTTAATTGTATTTGCCCCCCGGTCCACAAGTTCCCAGATCTCTCCTGGTCAGGGCATTCCCTATGCATAAATATTTGTAATTGGCTTCACACATTCAATCAGTCTTACTAGGGACTTCTAACTAGTTTAAAGTCAGGAATAGTTTGAGGATACTTCAGTGTGGGAGGTATTAGTTGGCATCTTTATTCCGAGTTCACCTCTTTTAAGTACTTTGAGATTTGGACAGGAAAGTTGGACACCAGAGAAAAACAGCTGCAGCACAGCCAGTTGTCTTTCTAAACAATGTCTATTAGATGTGATATTCCACTAATTTTATAACTTACAGTTTCTTCCCCCTGCTATCTTTGTGACATGCATATCAAAACGAACATATTACTACTATCTGTTCTAACCTTTCCACTTTTAACACTGTTTTCCTGTTATCCTCACAAATTTTGTTCCTCACGTGCACTGTAACATAATAATCCACCATGGATGTCTGCATACATGTGCACTACCCTCCAAGTGCTGGTGGAGAGAACTAAAAACAAGTTCATCCAGCCCCAGTAAAAAACAACTCAATACATTTTTATGCATATTATTACTTGCCTTGGCAAATTACATAGAAACCAGCCCTGGCCCTTAAGCAGCAACAAATGGCAACTTCACCTCTAAAAACATCTCTCTTTTGTGCACTACAACATACACAATATACTGCCCAAAATGGATGAACTAAAAGCATATGTACAAAGCGAAAATCCTTATTCTCACTGAATCCTGGCTAAGCACTAAAACACTTGATACTGCTGTTGCCATTCAAGAATACTCATGCTATAGGAAATAATCATATACAGACACAAGAGTCTATAAACGTTACACTTTTAAATAAATCTTGTAAATCTGATTCTTATGAATACATTGCTGGCAAAATTGTTATTTCCTTATCACAATAAACGATAATTGTTGGAATCTATTGGCCATCTAATATGCCAGCACATTTCCTTTCAGACCTAACCCATCACATCAATGAGACTGACACTCAAACAAGAAGAGCAAGCTGTTGGTTCTTGGAGACTTTAATCTTAATAGGCTGGACTCCAGTAATGAAAGATTCTGTTCATTGTTTAAGACATTGAACTTATCACAGCTAATCTACTCTCCTATGTGCATAAATCCTAAAACATACAACCATACTCTGGTAGACTAGATCCTTTCATCCTGCCCAAGCAGAATCCAAGATATTAGCGATCACTCCATAGTCTACTGTGTTCATGGAATAAAACCAATCAAATCATATCCCAAAGTCATAGTTACTAGATGAAAATTGAATCTCAATTCTTTCCTAAATGATTCAAGATATTACCTGTGGTATAGAATACACTTAATACTTGATCTAGACTTTTTTAACTCAGAATCCTTGCCCATCTACCCTGTCTTGGCTGGCCTGCTAGAGTTATAGAGTTTCACAGATGCCTTATGGAAAACATTTTAAAAACTGGCTTTGCTTATGATCCCACTGCATACAGGCACTTGCAGAGTACCTGAACAAAGTAAACAAAACTAGCAAAAGCTCAATATTCTACTGACAACTTGAACAGTGACATATCAAAACCAGCCAACTTTTAGAAGGTTATTAAAAATATCTACAACCCTCGTAACTATTCTCACCCATCAACTATAAAAAAAAAGACAATGAAACAATACAATTCCAAACAGCAATAGCTAATGCATTTTACAGCTGCTTCGTTGGATGTGCCACCTCCCTGGTTACACAAAACAAAGGTAATTCTAAAGTAGAAATGTGAACGGAACAGTCTCTGTCACCTACAACCTGGTCCAATGATACTAATGAATTAAATTTCTTGTCAGTAAATGATAGTAAAATAAATCAAAACCTCCTCAACCCAAAAATCTAATTGTTATCTGGGCCTGACCAACTACTGGCAATGTTTAAAGTTTAGTCACTGCCCATCCTATTACATCCCTAATTAATGCCTCCCTGTCCTCTAGGAATATGGCCAAAGCCTGGAAAGTGGCTAGAATTGTGCCTATCCACAAAAGTGGGGATAAAATGTAGCATCAAATTCTGGCCCATACCCCTACCCCTAGAGAAATGTGTCAATTTTGCAACTATATAAATATTACCAACTGTCTAATTTTTCACCCCGCTTCAATCAGGCTTTCATCTAAATCACTCAACAGTCACTGCTTTCATAAAAGTATGCAATTATTTCCAGACTGACATGGAAAATGGTGAACTCACTTTTTTCCTAGATTTTCCAAAGGCCTTTGATATAGTAAACCATAATATTCTGATAAGCAAACTGGGGAATCATTCTCTAAACTGGTTCCGATCCTATTTATCACACAGAATGCAATACGAGTCTAGTGCTGACAATATTTCCCTTCTACTCAAAGTAGTAAGTTGGGTTCCCCAAGGATCCATTCTTGGACCACTTCTGTTTTCTCTATTTTTAAACGATCTGCCCATGGTTTGCCAAGCATCTTCTGTGCACAAATATGCAGATGATACCATAATAATAATCTACACTAAAATTACAATGTAAGGCTGTATTACATCATGATTTATATGAATTTGAAAGATGGATAGCTAAGAACAACCTTTTCTTAAACACAGACAAAACGGTCACAATGGTATTTGGTACAAAACACAAACTATGTAATATCCGCAATACTCTTCTGTCCAATGTAACAGAGTGCAATCATAGCTTAGGCCCAGTGGACTCCTACAAATATCTTGGCATGTGGCCTGACCCCAACCTCACTGTTGGTCTTTGTATTGATAAATTAACATCTAAAGTTTATCCCACAATAGGTTTTCTGTTTAGAAACAAATCTGATTTAAGTCCCATGGTAAAAAAAAAACATATTGTTCAACATATGTTAATGCCAGGCATAGACTATGGGGATGAAGTATATGCTTCCACACACTGCAAGTCCATCTAGCTAAATTTAACACTCAGCAACTTTATCCTCCAGTGTAATTACACTACCCTTCACTCTGATATGTTTAAGAAACTAAATTGGCTTACACTCAAATCTAGATGTGCCCTTCCCCTTTCTTGCTTAGAATATAACCACAAATACCAGACTACCGAAACAGTGTGCTCACTCCAGCTCTCCATATTAACTGTAACCTCTGTTCCAATGCTAACAACTGACTGAGTATACCACCTACAAGAAAGAAGTTGGTTGATATGCCTTCTTATTTGGAACTCCAAAAGCCTGGAATAACCTGCCCAAAAATTCAGAACTTCTCTAAGTCTAAAATCCTTAAAAAGAACTGATTATTTTTTATTTAAAAACAATATATAACTATATATACATTTTTAATAACGTAGTAACATAATTGATGAGGGTGAAAAAAGACATGTGTCCATCAAGTCCAGCCCCTGCTAAATCACTCCTGTTTATCCAGAGGAAGAGAAAAAAAAACAAAAAACATTGAAGCCAACTCCAATAATGTCCCAAGTGGGTAGAAAATATCCTTCCTGACTCCAAATGGAAGTCAGATACTTCCCAAAATCAACGAGTCTCTGCACTTTTTCCAGTTCAATAAAACCTTTTTTAAGAACTGGTGCCCAAAACTGTACTCCAGATTCTAATTGAGGGCTTACCTAGGATTTATATAGAGGTAGAATTATATTAGCATCCTGTGCATCTATACCTCTTTTTATGCAGGATAGTACCATATTTGCTGTTGCAGCAGCTGAGTGACTCTGCACACTGATTTGATGTTTATTGTCTATCAGTATTCCTAAATCTTTCTCTAATGAGGATTCCCCAAGTAGTTTCCCATTTAGGGTACATGTTTCATGTTTGTTTCTACAGGCCAAATGCATAACCTTATACTTATCTACATTAAATGTCATTTGACACTTCCAGCCCATTCACCCAGTTTATTTAATCCCTACTGGAGAGAAAATAACATCCATCCCTCTATGTATTTCCTTACACAATTTAGTTTCATCAGCAAAGATTGAGACACCACTTTCAATTCCCACTTCTAGAAAAACAAAATAATTAAAAAGCATTGGGCCCAGGACTGAACCCTGTGGCACCCCACTTACAATGTTAGACCAACCTGAAAAGGTTCTATTTACAACAACTCTCTGCCATCTATCATTTAACCAGTTATCAATCCATGTACAGATATCACCTCCCAAACCAAAGCCTTTTAATTTATACAGTAACTGGTCGTGAGGCACAGTATCAAAGGTTTTTGCAAAATCCAAATATACTGCATCAACAAAAATTCACTTGATGAAATTACTACTTACCCTTTCGTAAAATGCAAGTAAATTAGAATGACATGATCTATTCTTCATAAAACCATGATGGCTTCTACTAATATTGTGTGTCTTCACATAGTATGTGTGCATGTTTATGTGTGTGTGTATTGTTTCTCTGTTTGTATAAATATGTAAATCATAACTGTAAAAACTCTCCAGGACATTCTTGAAAATGAGAGAAATTTTAATGTGTTCTTCCTGTTAAAACATCCTCTAAATAAATAATAAAGTAAGATTCCAGAACCTGACAGACTTATTTATCTACATGTGTGAAGATATTTGTTGTGTTAATTACGTATGACATTAAAGGGATAGTAATGTTTCATAATAAAAGCAGCTCTAATTAATCATCATAGTATTTGGGCCTTGGAGAGTGTTATTTCAATTCTGTCAGAGTTGTAGTACAAGAGTAATTGAATGACAAAGTATCCCCCTCCCGCCCCTTCTACTGATATAACACTGCTCACCTCAGAGCAGCAGGGAGCATCCAGGTAGATTGCAGAGAGGGACAATCTTCAGTTAAGATAAGGGAAAAAGCTGAAAAACCTGTCAAGGGGGCAGGGTTTTCATCGTTCTCACAGTAAGAAGATTGATCCTTGATGTGAGCTGTTTGGTCTATGGACTGGATTCCACATCTGAGGAGTGGGGGCTTACACTAGGTAAAAGGGGCAGGAGGGAGAAACTTTATCATTCAATTACTCTTGAACTACAACTCTGACAGTATTAAAATAACACTCTCTATGGCTCAAATACTATGAAGATTAATTGGAGCTGCTGTTTTTGTGAAACATTACTATCACTTTAATGCCTCAGTGCTCTGCAGATCAGACATGACTAACACCTAATAGGTTCATCTATAGATTACAACCTTCTTGAATCAGTTTTCCTCATACAACAAATAAATGTGAGTTGAATTAGTTACTTAACTCTTTTGGTGTAGATGCAAACATTATATTGTACTGCACTGGAGAGCCTGCCATATAAGTGGTTTATGGCCTACTCCACTGTTGTTCAGTCTCCTTGTACATGGCCAGCATTGTAAATAGTTCTTCCTGTAGATATCTAGTTTCATGGTTCAGGATTTTTACCTAAATGACAAGGCGAAATGCCAAATTCTCAGAGATGGAGAGTCCAGGTTCCCATAGAAGATGCTCTGAACTGACTGACAACTACTGACAACCCGGCTGTAGCCATTTTTACTATAAAGGCAAAGAGAAACATGCTTCTTAACTTGTGTGTGTTTAAGTGGGGACATCTTTATGTTCTGGCATGTAAGGTCTGCCTGGAGGATTGGTACACCTCTGGGTTTAGAACAAACAGTGCCATATTATCTAGGATCTACTTAAAGTGTTAGTAATGTCCAAAAAAATGTTTTTTTTTGCATTTAGAAGAGCTTAAAAAGCTGAGCTGAATGCAAAAAAAGTATCTCTGAAACCGCTATGGTTTAAGAGATACAGGCGTTTAAAGTTCGCTGTTTCCTACTGACAGCTGTAAAGCTGTCAGCAGGAGCTTTCATGTCGGTCGACACTGAGGCGCTTGAGAAGTGCTGAGATCTCGTTACTTACAAGGAATCCCTTCATTGGAATGGTCTAAAACGTGTGCCTGAACGAGATCTCGGCACTTCTCAAGCGCCTCCATGTCGACCGACACGAATCTCCTGCTGACAGCTTTACAGCTGTCAGTAGACAACAGCGAACTTTAAACGCCTGCATCTCTTAAACCATAGAGGTTTGAAAGATACGGTTTTTTGCATTTAGCTCAGCTTTTTAAGCTCTTCTAAATGCAAAAAAAAATTTTTTTTGGACATTACTAACACTTTAAGTGGAAACTTTAGGGTTAGTATTTTAGGAATCTCAAGGTCTGCTCATTTTGAAAGCTCCAAGGTAAGGATATGACTGCTCTATGGAATTCCTACACATGAGCCGTGCTTTATACAATCCAGCATATCCCCAAGTCCATATTTTCACCTTTTTTACTAAAAGGAAGACATTGTTATGCTGCTAGGAAGCACTGGAGTAATTCTGGAGCACACCAACTGCACCACAGGGAACAAATAAGAACTCCTCAAAATCCTATTGACTTTAAAAGCCCCATTTAACCTCTTAAATGCTTGAGAGGTACTGGAATCCTCTCTTTAGCAATCAAGTGTTTAAAATCAAATTGAAATCAATTGACATGTTTATTTGCCTCCTGTGGTGCAGTTGGTTTGCCACAGAAATACTCCAGGCCTGTTCAGTACATCAGACACTCTGGCTTCCTCTGCACCCTGAGGCTGAGGAACTAAGACAAGTGCAATTCTAGAGCAAACAAGCTGCACCATTTGTGGTTATGACAATGTATCAGAGGGCTCTGTCTATTAGTGATGACCAGCAATTAATATTTCCTCCTGCATGGAGGTTAACCCTTTGAGGTTTGCAATGTGTTGCGTACCACTCTGGCACTCAAAGGGTTATGAAATAACTTGCTGAAAATTATATTTTTGGTTGATTCAATAAGGCAAAAAGTCTTACTGATGAAATTGAAATCAAGGTAATTTCTGTACAAGTCTGAAGAGGTGAAAATCTAGTCTGAAGAGGTGAAAATAGATTGTAAATTACAACTTGCATTGATTTTGATGGGAGGGGTACTCAGTGGGAATTCACATGAAAGGCAAACAGTGCCATTCCTCTGTCACTTTTGCTGTGAAATATGTCACCTATCCCTATTCTCTGCCAAATTTCCCCATGTCTGTCTGGCAGACAGAGCAATACTGCTAGCCAGAAAAATATCACTTCTGGCTTGTTCTTCTATCACAAATCCAGTACAATGTTTTAATGTTCTAATGACCCAGAATTAACTCTTTGCAATGCTTTGCCCACCCCTCTGTCATTCAAAGCCTTAATACTTTTACTGTGCAACTGTGAAAATAACAATTATCAATCTGTGATCAGACAGCCAGAAATAACTCAATTATTTTCACTCACGACTCACATTTCTCAATTAGACTTACACACCGACACACAAACATACAACAAAGGTCGTATATGGATGTAGTATGAATGCATGTATATGATTTTAACCCCTTAAAGACCCTTGACGGTCATAGTACGTCATGGGTCGATCTGAGTTAACGACCCATGACGTACTATGACCGTCATGGAATTCCAGGCTCCCCCCGCGGCTGCACGCCGTTTGGGGAGTCCGGAATCAAAATAAAAAAAAAAAAAAAAAGCTCCGTGGTCCTGTGCGTCCGGTCGTTAAGGGGTTAACAAACCTGCTTGTTCTGTTTTAATATGCAGTACAACTAAGACCTAAAGAAAAGTGTCCCTTGGGCCAAAATAATTGCTCACACCTGCTCTAACATCTAACCTCTTAAAGTGATAGTAACATTTCACAAAAACAGCAGCTCCAATTAATTTTCATAGTATTTGAGCCATAGAGAGTGTTATTTCCTTACTGTGAGTGTTGTAGTTGAAGAGTAATTGAATGATAAAGTTTCCCCCTCCCGCCCCTTTTACCTAGTGTAAGCCCCCACTCCTCAGATGTGGAATCCAGTCCATAGACCAGACAGCTCACATCTAGGGTCAATATTCTTACTATGAGAACAATGAAAACCCTGCCCCCCCTTGACAGGTTTTTCAGGTTTTTCTCTTATCTTAATTGAAGATTGTCCCTCTCTGCAATCTACCTGGGCACCTCCCTGCTGCTCTGAGGTGAGCAGTGTTATATCAGTAGAAGTGGCGGGAGGGGGATACTTTATCATTCAATTACTCTTGAACTACAACTCTGACAGAATTGAAATAACACTTTTCAAGGCCCAAATACTATGAAGATTAATTAGTGCTGCTTTTATTATGAAACATTACTATCCCTTTAAATGATTTTCCATTTAGTTTCGTATAAACGATCTGTAGTTATCCTTTTATTTACATACAACTGAGTATCTTTTTTTTCAAAAAGACTTTGACCAATATGACTGCATTATTTGTTTTAATGATAATTTTAGGTTGTAGGGTAGCCTGATGGCACACAGCAGATGCAGTAGGCGTGCAGCGACTTCATCCTTATTTACAGCACTTTATGTCATGTGCTAAGCTTCTTGACACAATTTAATAACCCATTTTAGTAGTAACATGCTGATTTACACATGGTCCTTGGCTCAGTTCAAATATTCCTACAGCAATATGCATTCACTTAGATACCTAATGTTTATAATGTGTTTATTTATTAAGCAGTACTCTCTGCAAGATAAAATATTTACGTACGAAATCAGCAGCAAAATAGCCTGTAATGTACCAGAGTAACATGAAAATAATTTGCAAAATGTAAGGAAACAAATAAGAGAAAGCAAGCATTATATATACAAAAAAGTTTCCTAACTGAACTGACTTGCTGTGTTATTAATAATTATGAAGTAATTGTAGTTCTTCAAGATGAAGAGAGCCAAGGGGTATATTAATCCTTGTCAAATCTTATTCTGAATAAAAACATGGCATCATAACAGCAGCAATCATTTTTATTTAATTCGCGTCAAAGTCAAATGAAAGAGGAAGAAGAGGAAAGAAACTGAAGTTAATTTCAGTTCATCAGGCTCAGTAATAGGATTTAAAGGGACAGTAATACTTAGGTATTACTAATCCCTATAGTAAAGTCCTTTTAAAAATACATGTATTGCCCCCAGTTTCATCTCTCAAACCTTTATAGTTTGAGAGATGGTCGCTCCTAAAGTTGCCCTCTCCCTTCCTCTTCCCCAAAGTCAGTGTTGTAGCTGACAGAAGGGAAATAAAAAAAAAATATTTCACTAAAACGGTCTTCTACATGTGCTTGCAAACCAAGCACACGTAGAAGACCATTTCAGTGAAAGTTTTATCATTTATTAACTCGATCGCGGCTGTGCTGGAGAGTCACCTGTTAGTCGTACAACATGCTTCCCTGCAGTCAGCTAGAATGTTGACTACGGGGAAGGGGGAGGGAGAGGGAAACTTTAGGAGCGATCGTCTTTCAAACCATAAAGGTTTGAGAGATGACATTGGGGGCAAAACATATTTTTAAAAGGACTTTACTATAGGGATTAGTAATACTTATGTATTACTATCCCTTTAAGAATACAAACTCAGGGTGAGAGTCTATATCAAAGGGGCACAGATCCAAATAAGAATGACCACGTCGGTCACTAAAAAAGACTGAGCAACTAAATAACTCATCTGCACTCAAGTAGCAAAATCCTTGAAGAGAGCCAGTCACCATGAATGAAGTTAACATGTCTTTACAGACAGGGTGAGATTTATTAACCCTTTGAGTGCCAGAAGCAATGCATTCCATACCCCTCTGGCTCTCAAAGGGTTAACACCTTGAATATAACATATATTTTCAACACTGGAAAATTATGCTAGAATTTTCCTAGTACTTAACCCTTTGAGTGCCAAAGGGATGTGCAACATCCCGCTGACAATCAAAGGATGAAACATTCATATTTTTATCAGCGGCTGAACCTATTAAAGGGATAGTAATGTTTCACAAAAACAGCAGCTCGAATTGATCTTCATAGTATTTGGGCCATGGAGAGTGTTATTTCAGTACTGTCAGAGTTGTAGTTCAAGAGTAATTGAATGATAAACTATCCCCCTCCCACCCCTTTTACCTAGTGTAACCCACCTCCCCTCAGATGTGGAATCTGGTCTCATGACCAGCTCACAGCAACGGACAATCTTCTTACTGTGACAACAATGAAAACCCTGTCCCCATTGACAGGTTTTTCCCTTATGTTAATCGAAGATTGTCCCTCTCTGAATTCCACTTGGACACCACCTTTCTGTTCTGAGGTGAGCAGTGTTACATCAGTAAAAGGGGCGGGAGGGGGATACTTTATCATTCAATAACTCTTGAACTACAACTATGACAGTACTGAAATATCACTCTCCAAGGCCCAAATACTATGAAGATTAATTGGGGCTGTTTTTATTTTGAAACATTACTATCCCTATCAATAAGCGTAAGTGCAGGGACACAGCACATCTTTCTTACCTTGAGTTCTTAGTATATTCCCCTGCATACTGTCTACTAGAGAGGGCATCCAATAGTAAACAACATGCTGTCTATGGAGAGGTAGCTATCAACAAATAATAACTATCCATTAGAAACAGTGATGCTGATGCACTAAGTGATAATGGTGAAATTCAGGAGCAAACCAGCTGCATTATAGGGAATAATGAAAACATTTTGTTGATGTACATTGGTCTGTTAACGCCATGAATACTAGACAGGTCTACAGCACATTACCTGTAAATATCCTAAGTTTTTATTTGTTTCCTGTAAAGGAGAATGTTCTTATGGGACAGTAAAGAGATGGAATTTACTACTGAGAACGTTGAGGCTGGCTGATAAACAGAAACCTTCAATAAAAGCTTGCACTCCATTCCAGAAAATTTGGATATAGAAGGCTATACATTTTAAAAGGTTAAGCTTTTGAGTGCCAGAGACCTGTGCATTGCAAGGCAATGCGATGGATACCCCTCTGTCTCTGAGAGTGTTAAACTTGATGAACTAATGTATTTTTTTGAACCCCCATAGCTATGTAGACATGTAACGAATGGCCTTAGATACGATGACATACTCATAAGTACCTATATGTAGAACAAGAGCATCTCATGAGGGGTGCATTCTCTGTTTGTCAGGCTGAAAGAGGTATTGGTTGCAGTGCCTGGGAGAGGTATTGGTTGGATATCTCTGGCATTCAAAGGGTTAAATGTTTGCTGGCTAATAGCCTTTACTTAGTGCTGAAAGGGGAGGGTCATTCTGGCTGTAAGCCAAGTAGTAGGCCCTATTAACCAAGGGGTGAAATGAATCTTTGTGCACAATACATTTTTAGCATTCATTTCACTCTTCTGAAAATGTTTTGACTAATGGATTTTACATGTACCCTGAACCATTTCTCGGCCTGGGGTGTTATCCTGTCATTTTCTTATTGTATCCCTTTGAGTGCCAGCGGGGGAACACAAGCAATGCACTGCATACCCCCTCTGGCACTTAAAGGGTTACGTTTATACAAAGTCATTGTTTTGTACCTACA
The DNA here is from genome assembly GCA_037306005.1 of Rhinophrynus dorsalis. Lineage (NCBI taxonomy): Eukaryota > Metazoa > Chordata > Amphibia > Anura > Rhinophrynidae > Rhinophrynus > Rhinophrynus dorsalis. Next base: position 62,225,375 of record CM074718.1, read on the forward strand.
TTTTCATGTAGCCACTTGAGTGCCAGAGGGATACACAACACACTGCAAAGTAATGCTTTGGGTACCCCTGTGGCGCTCAAAGGGTGAATACAAATAAGGTGCAATTCTCGAGCAAACCAGCTACAGCATAGGAGACAAAAATTCCCCAGATTCCCATTGATTTTCAATGGGGTGTTTAACCCCTTGACTGCCAGAGGAGTCTCCAATGCACAGCTTCTCAATATGTTGGAGATCTCTCTAACATTCAATGGGTTAAAAGCACCAGTTAAAGGAGCAGTAAACTTTTTTTTATGAAAACACATATGTTACAGAGCATTTCCTGCTGAATAAAACAAGGTCACTCCCACTGCTGTCAGGTGTTTTATTCAAAATTCATAACAGTTCAAATAATCAGGAAGTGAATTTACTGTGTTTACTTCCTGATAGTTCTAACTGACAGGAAGTGACAGGCAGCTTCTATCACATTCTGTGGAGAACTGTATGTCTCTGACTTTCTTCTCCATTAGACTCTAACAGGAAAACTAATTAGAATTTTACCACTAGAGGGCACTGCTAATGTAAAAAAAAAAAAAAAACATGGGTTTAAACTGTAATAACTCGGGAAATATAAATCTCTCAGCAGCGGAAGTACTCTTATCTTACTCAATAGGAAAATCCCTACAATATATGTTTTTTCATAAAAAAAGTTTACAGCTCCTTTAAATAAATGGAAATTTTCATTTCTCTCCCATGATGTAATTAGTTTGTTCCAGAATTACATCTCTTTAGATAAATGATTTTGATCCATCTGGTCCTTGAAGGATTTCCACCTAAGCCTGACAGTATGGCTTTTTTGTTTCCCTATTCATGTGAAAATGAGTCAAATGTTAGTGTCTAACTTCAGTGGATGTACTGCGGGGTATGCACATTATCACATATCACAAACCGGTTGACAGTCTCCACCATCATTAGGTTTTAATATAAGCAAGCACCATACTCCTGCACATGGTAATGGTGTACTGTACACTCATATTATTTCTTCTGCTCCTTGTCACTGCATAGCCATGAACAAGGCATAGAGGAAAAAACGCCCCAAAATACCCACAGACTGTCCCATTATCCACCCCTTTGCAAAAGTGACATTAGCAGATAAATTTTGGTACACGTAGCATAGTAAATTTAAATTATGAAAGTGCAAGGCTACAAAATGTATTTCAGCACCTGATTTAGAATTGCTGTTAAACAGTCACCCTACTGACTCATCTCTAAGAAAACACTTTAACTCTTCAGAAGCCAGTGCAATAGCAAAATGTTTGACAGAACGAAGAATCTGCCAGTGTTCAATGAGTTATAGTTCTCCTCTGATTCCTCTTGATTCCACTGATGAGAAGTGAACACTGCTCAAATAAATTCTCATTAATATGTAAATTCCTTCCAGAGAGAAGATTGAAACTTGCATTAATCATTTTTACCATCTTATTCAACTGAAATGGGGAAGATTTCAAAAGGCTTTTGAAGCATATAAGTAGAAAATAAAAAAATGGTCAGCTGAATGCACACATCGATCAAAGTTCAGCACTTGATTGCTGAGAAGTCTCCAACACGTAATGTATCTTCCATCCGGGGGATTTAGATTGACAGATATGTTGGAATAAACATGTAAATTACAAAATAAAATGTAGTGAGCCTTTATGAGCATTTTACTGCTTTGCAGATTCATATAGAAAAATCTATTAATTATTTTTTTAAATTTAATCCTTTGAGTGCCAGAGGGATATGGGTTGCGTACCTCTCTGGCACTCAAAGGGTTACATTTTTGCTAGATCAGAACAATTATACTACATGAAAATTAACAGAATACATTTCAGTGTATTCCAGGTAGTACTTTGTGAAGGTTATGACCTTTATTATATACACATAGATACAGTACAAATGGGAACATTTATATAAACCTCTCTGGTCTGTAATGGGTTAATCCCTTAAGGACCTGGTTCTTATAGGGTTTATTGAAAAAAGAGGAAGGGTATGTTGGTGAAGTGACTAAAAACCCACAACTTGACATCACTTCACGTAATACATAGGTTGGTGACTGTTGCAATAAAATTATTTGGTTAAATTGTGCAAATAAAATAGACTTTACTTCTGCCCACCATAACAATATAGGCCAGTGGTTCAAAACCTCTTTAAAGGGCCACTATCATGTTTTTCTAGGTCTACTCCTCTCGAAGCCTGGGACTGCACTATACAGATACAAAAAAATTGGTTTGAGAGATAAGACTTATATCGTTCTTCATGTTTTTTTAATGCCTACAAAATAAAATAAAGATAAAACGAAGTATTACTATCCCTTTAAATGAATACAATGACAGTGTCCTCAATATCTTTAGCTTTATTAGCAAATATTAAAAAAATACCTTTCAACATTTATGGTGTAACGTTCACAGAGAAAGAGCAAATAACTATTCAGTGGGTACAACTTATGATCAAACATTGCCAATGGCACCATCATTGTATTCCTTTAAGCATTGATGCAAACCATTTTTTATATTTGCGTATCTGTTGAGTCTTCAGTTTGAGTCTGTTGAGGGAGTCTTGGGTATGCACACTGCTATACTTTCTTATGCTCTGGAGTATGCTTTTTGCTCCAAAGGCTTTTAAAGGAATATTCATCTCACCTCATTCACAAACAGAGAGGACTATGTTGTAGACCATTGGTGCGGACTTTTTTGGAGCGGCTGGATCTTTCTTTATTTGACTGTACTATACAACCCTAAAACAGCTCTTATCAGCCACTTAGAGGGGTCAGAACCCCACAACCACCAGGCGTGAATACAATCTGTGGGCTGCAGTTCTGTCCTTTAAGTCCTGACACATCTGTTTTTAAGTACTAACACGTGCAACTGGAAAATGTACATTTCTGTGAAATATTTGTTCAGGGAAAAACAATGTAATTCAAATATCACATTTGTAAAGATGTAACACATCTGACACATAAATGTGCTGTGACATGCCAGTTGGGAACCATTTATATAGACAGTGATAGAGCTGTATCATATTTAATACTGTCAAACACACTAATGTGACCTATTTCTATTAACATAGGGTTAATTTATCGCTGTGAAAGAAGATCAGAGTATCTGATGTGATTCTCTGAATGACCAATCTATTTACAAGTATTAATTATAGAATGAGTATATTTCCTGAGTAGCAACCACAAGTTTTCACTAGGCAAAGAAATACAATATAAAATCAGTATAGACAAGTCTTACACATTCATCAACATATGCATATAGACTCAGTTACTGACTGTTTATGAGATATGCCAGCCAGGAGCTGAGATATCCAAATCTAACTGCGGTATCTTTGTACTTGATCACTGATGAATGAGTACAAACCATTAATATCCATGGAAATTACACCACTCGGGAAATATGAGCATGTATAAGAGTATTTTCCTATATCCTTGCCATTCACAGGTTGATACATCCACCTGTTATCTTCTTGAGGCATTGTGACATTTTGGATACGTCTATTATTGGTCAAAACAAGGCTCTATGTGATGAGCTATTCATTCGAAAGCCTGATCAAATGACCAGGGGGCACATCTTGATATTATAGGAAAGGAGCTTTAGACTTCAGCAGAGGAAGGTTTTTTTACAGTAAGGTCTTTTAAATTATGGAATTCCTTGTCCACGGATGTTGTTACGGCAGATACAATGGATACATTTAAGAGAAGATTAGATACATTTCTTTCAAAAGGGAACATACAGGGTTATACTGTGTATTAGTAAGCAAATCAGGAAGGTCTGATTAAGACTAACTAATTTGGTAGCAGGAAAGCTATATAATTCTCATGTCACTGGGTAATATGGCAAAGGTTGAACTTGATGGACCTGTGTCTTTTTTCAACCTAATTTACTATGTTACTATTATACTTTTCAAAAAATATATAACCATTATCTCAAATTAGCATTGAGGGGTTAGGACAGAGAATGTTGGAAGTCATAGTCAAACGGCAGTGAGAGAGACAGTTTTTCCACTCTTGCACTAAGTATTTTATTTATTAATAAATAAGAAAGTTAAGTGGAAACATGCTAAAAATGGCAATTTTTATGTGTTTTCAGTTGTCTGATTTATCAAAGACAAGATGGAAACTTGTACTCGCTCATCTGTCAGTGAGCAAGTGCAAATGTACACCATTCAATGCCAACAATTAGCCTACACTGATCTGAGCAGGAAGAACATGTGATAATGTTTTCCTCAATGGCATTAATGAGAAATGTAAACTTACATATACTACAACAGGAAGAAACTCAATCACTGATAAATACCTGAAGGTTTTTGCCAATACATCCATCAGAGAACACTGTATATCTGACAATCTGCTTTCCTTTAGTAGATTAAACCACAAGTGTATCATTTTTATGGTGTAGAGAAGCACAATCCCCTTTTCTGTTGTAAATTAGACCAAAATCAACCTTTATATATTGGTGCCACAGTGTCGAATGGTAATTCCCTGCTCAGTATCCTCATTGGGAGTTATGCACTAAGGCGTGATAAAAAGGTGATAACGTGGAAATAACTTCTCCAGTTATATCACTCCTACAGTTCCTATGTTATTCTATGGAGTCTATGCACTAAGATCTTCAAAGTCTGAGAGATCTTAGTGCATATGCTTCATAAAATAACATACAAACTGAAGAAGTGATAACACTGGAGAATTCATCTCCATTTTATTACCTCTTTATGACACCTTATTGCATCTCCCCCATTGAGTTATTTGAAATGCCCAAGTGTATAGATCTATATCAATCACATGTGGGCAAAATATTGTTAATTTCACCCAACCTACAGGTCTTCTATTCTAGGTAGATATCATGTATAATATCTACCTTCACTTTCTGGGAGCATTTGAACCCTTGTAACCATGCTCCCCATTGTTTGGTGTTCTTCTAAAGCACATTACATCCACTTCTGGGTAGATTGTGACAGCAGTGAAATGAATAATGACAAGTTCTTCTACTGTTTTCAGGACATCCAGGACACTGGTAAAAATACTGTTTGGCTCCATGCTTGAGCACCTTTTCATATTTGCCTCCACTCAATGGTGGTGTCTCAATGCTTTAGGATGTTGGCTGCCAGGAGAATAACCTGAGAGCACATCCTTATTCACTGTACTGTTCCTTGTTCAGCAGAAGATATAATTTGGGGGGATATAATGCAGTTGATTGTCAATATTTTATTGCTATAGAAGAAGAGACTACTTTAGGGTATAGGTAAACTGTAGTACCGTGTTATACGTAGAAAAATCAGAAGACTCTCAGAGTAAAACTGATACCTTTAATGTCTAACTTGCTAACTGAGTAGAATTAAGAAGAGAGCTTTCAAGACAACTCAGGTTGTCACTTTTACTCTAAAAGTCTGCTATTTTAGGGTAATGCAATATCATATAGTCCACTTCCCTGATTCCTCTCTGTCTGAACATATATAATATATACATATATATGAGACCATCATCATCATTCTGCCATTTTTCAGTTCACTGCAGGATGAAGGCCTCCTCAGCAATCCTCCAACAACTTTGATCCTGTGCTTTTTGTTGCCACTGTGTACCAACAAATTGGTAATTTCATCTGCCCATCTTTTCTTTTGTCTTCTTCTTCAGAGTTTAGTACTGAGCGGTATCCATTCCAAAATTTAATTTGCTTTACTCTTTCAAAGATGTCATAGATCTTTGTTTGCTGACGAATCCATCACGATTTTCTGTCTCTTTTTGTTATGTTCAGAATTTAACACTCCATACTTCTCTTCATAACCTTAAGTTTTTGTGTAGCTTTGACATACAGTATTCAGTGTTCATGTTTCACAGCCATACATAAGAACTGGGAGGACACATTGGTCAAAAAGCTTTCACTTGAGGCAGAGTGGTAAAATTGCCTTTAAGACAGTTCTACTAAGTTTTTCAAATGCTTCCCATCCCAATTTTATCAGTTGCTCAATTTCCATCATGGTATATCTGAAGACAATCCTGTCCAAGGTGAACAGATATGTTGACTTCTTCTAGTTCTTGTCAATCTACTGCGATTTTCCTTAGTATGGTAAATTTGTTAAACATGATGTTGATATTCATCTTCAGACCAAAATTTTTGCTTTCCTGTTGTAACTCTTTAGTGTGTTCTTGCAGTTCTTCAGGACTACTGGCAAAAGGGCATGATATCATCTGAACAATGTAAGTGATGTAAGCAGTCCTTTTTTGTCCCAGTTTAGTTAGAGGAAAATTATTTCTAAACAAGCAGAAAATAGTTTGGGGGAGATTGTGTTTCCTTGTTGGATGCTTTTTTTTGTGATGATCTGGACTTTATCATTGTTGACCTGTACTGATGGATTGGAGAATATTGATGTAAGCTCTGCCTGTTCCTTGGTCGAGCAGGGCATTGATCATTCCTCGCTTTTTCATGTGAGTCAAAGGCCTTTTTGTGATCGATGAAGGTAATGCATAATGGAAGGTTGTATTCATTATGCTGCTCTATAACTGGTTGCAATGTTTGCATATGGTCCACTGTCCTGAAACCTCTCCTGAAGCCTGCTTGTTCATTAGGTTATGCTGTGTTAAGTATTGTGTCTATTGTTCTTGATAGAACCTTTGTGTAAACCTTGCAGACAACTGGAAAAAGGCTTATTGGTTGGTAGCTTTTTAGATCTGACTTTTTTGTGCAGTATTATGACCTCTGATTTTTTTCCATGTTTCAGGCACTTTGTCAAGTAGTAGGTATTTTGAAAAAAGATTAGTTAGGGCTTTTAATAAGGCTTTCAATATTAAATAGTGACTTTATCAGGTCCAGCTGCTTTGCCATTTTTCGTTGATTTTGTTGCTGATGCTTCTACTTCTTCTCAAAACATCTGGCACAGCATCAGCCTCTGGCACTACATTCAGTTGCTGGCCTTCATCCTTATAAAGATTTGAATAAAATTCTTCCACTCGTTTAAGCATTTATTGTTGAGCTTTTTCTGTTGTACCATATTTAAGCTTTAATGCAACCATTTGTCTCCCATGTGTGGCCATCTTTCGTTTTGCTTTCTTTTGCCCTTCATTTTCTTACAGTGTATGTTTGATGAGCTCAACATTAAACCTGTGCATTTCTTCTTTTATGAGCTTCTTTATGGTCTTGCACATTTCTACATATTCAACCATGCTTCTAATATTACCATTTTTCTAATTTCTCATTGTTTTTTCCTCATGGCAACTGTTTCGTTTGATATTTGGGGTATTTTTTTTCTTGTTTTACAGTCGGTGCTAGGACATGGGCAGTGTCTACTATAGTCTTAATAACATTTTCATTTTGGGCTGAAATCATTGAGCCTGGAAGGTCTTGCAGCACACTGAAGTGATTAGACAGTGCTAGCTCAAAATTATTACAATTTTCCAATAGCTGGCTAGTGTTGATGTTCACGTTTGTTGACTTGACCATTTTCTTTCTTTCTTGCAGTCAATTTTGATTTTTGCTCTAACTAGACAATGGTCACATCCAATGTTAAAATTATTTAAGACTGAGCAGTCATTTAATTGGATTGAATTGAGGTGTGAAAAAATACTGTAAAGTAAGAATGCATCAGTTCTTCTAGGTACACTTTCACAAAGTTGTTTAAGGAACTTGGCAGGTAGGTTGTTCCAAACATCTTGGAAAACTAACCACAGTTCTTCTGAGAGTTTAGGCAGCCTCAGTTACTTCTCTCTCTTCATGTAATCCAAGACAGACTCGATGATGTTGAGATCAGGGCTCTGTGGGGGCCATACCATCACTCCCAGGGCTCCATGTTCTTCTTTATGCTGAAGATAGTTCTTAATGACTTTTGACTGTATGATTGGGGTCGTTGTCATGCTGCAGAAAAAAAACTGGGCCAATCGGATGCCTCTCTGATGGTACTGCATGATGGATAAGTATCTGCCTGTACTTCTCAGCATTGAGGATACCATTAATTCTGACCAAATCACCAACTCCATTTGCATAAATGCAGCCCAAAATTTGGAAGGAACCTCCATCATGCTTCACTGTTGCCTGCCGACACTCATTCTTGTACCACTCTCCAGCCCTTAAGCGAACAAACTGCGTTCTGCAATAGCCAAATATTTCAAAGTTTGACTCATCAATCCAGATTACCTGCTGCCATTTTTCTGCACCCCAGTTCCTGTGTTTTCATACATAATTGGGTCGCTTGGCCTTGCTTTCACATTGGAAGTATGGCCACAAGTACCACTTCTGAACAGACTTCTCCAGACAGTAGATGGGTGTACCAGGGTCCCACTGTTTTCTGATATTTCTGAGCTGTTGGCACTGATGGACATCTATTGTGATAGGAAGTAAGCATGATGTGTCTTTCATCTGCTGTACTAAGTTTCCTTGGCTAACCACTGCGTCTATGGTCCTCAACCTTGCCAGTTTATTTGTGCTTCTTCAATTGAGCTTGGACACCACATCTAGAAACCCCTGTATGCCTTGAAATTTCTGCCTGGGAGAGACCTTGCTGATGCAGTATAAATATCTTGTATCTTGTTGATGTGCTCAGTCTTGCCATGGTGTATGACTTTTGACATTAAACTTCAGCAACCTCACCTTGTTAGCTGAGTTTAGCTGTTCTTCACCCAGTTTTATTCCTCCTACATAGCTGTTTCTTTTTCAGTTAATTATTGTGTTTCAACTTACATATTAAATTGATGATCATTAGCATCTGTTTGGTATACTTGTTTAATCATACACTTGACTATATGTCTACAGAATCCCTGACAATGTGCAAGTGTACACAGAAGAATTTATGCTGTTTTGAAGGCAAAGGGTGGTCACACCAAATATTGATTGGATTTAGAATTTTCTTCTGTTCACCGACTATGCATTTTGTTAATTGAAACATATAAACTATTAACATGTCTATTTTTGAAAGCCTTCTTACTTTACAACATTTCACACCTGCCAAAAACTTTTGCTCATTACTGGAAATCAATATATTTGCCTACCCATGGTCTATATTCATTCAAAGTATAGTACATGGAAACAGTCTCAGCACAAAAATGTATTAGCATTAAGTGCACTGTGCCACCAGTAGTTATTTCTCAAATGTAATTATATCTCATACGTGGCTAGCATGTGGATAGGCATTTTTTTCTTCTTTAAAACAAACTAGATTTTTCTTAGGGTAAAAGGTCCACTATGTTGGGCAAAACAATTGCCTCATATAAAACCCTTTGATGCTAGTATATCATAATGCTCTCGAAAAGCCTCTAGAAATCTTCAGTTAAATGAAAATTAAAAAAACACCTAATATAATTTGAAAAATCAGACTGCATCTAAATGAATGACGGTTCTGCTATAGTCGACAAGATACAGATGACACATGTTTAAAGTGTACAAATAGAACATCTATTTTTTTTAAACTATGATTTCCAATTGTAGCACAATTTTTACTTATTTTAACTGACAAATGCCGCTGTCTTGTCAGTTCTAATTACAGTTACCGTGACAGCAGCACTACATAAACTAAGAATATTTACAAGCCTCTGACACATCACAGTAAAACTTCATTTAGCAATGACATACCTTTTTCAGCTCTCTTTGTATCTTGCTTTTCTAGTAAAAGATAACGTGGGCTCTCAGGAAAGAATGGCAACACCACAAGCTGTATCAGTGCAGGAATTAGAATGAATCCAAACAAGCAGGGCCAAAGGGACTCCTAAAATGCAAGGAGCAAATTATAGTTTTCTTTGTTACTTGTAAATAAAATAATAAATATGAAAATATTGTCACTGTTTACACTTTAGATGCTAGAAATGAATCCAATGTATACAAAGTATTATCAATTTTGTTATAGTTCTATGAATAACTTTTTAAAGGAGCAGTAAAGTTTTACTATGATATGCATTCACTGAAAGGAAATGTTTTGTTCCAACGTTAAAACAGATGGAAAATGTTATGTGTTTCTTTTTTCTTTTTGGTTTGTGTTAGTTTATTTTTAGGTATCCTATTGAAGTGTCTCCATGTATTGGGCAACCATGAAAATAGCGAGTTTAAAATGTTGCGTAAATCAGAATGTCGGGAGATTGAAAACATTGACATTCTGATGTTGTATGGTTAAAGAGTGCGCCACGTTTATCTTTATATCTTTGAGTGCCTGAGGGGTATGGAAAGCATTGCAAACAATGCTTTTGGCACACAAAGGGTTATACGCATGCCCCGTGCCCACAAGGTCCTCCTCCTTGGCACTGATACTGACAAATTTGTGAACAGTACCAGCAGATAGCAAATCTGTAGATATAAGGCTCTAGTGATATGTCGCCGCACACTGCTTTATCTGTGGTGCAATGTCTACATGTGGTGGACACCAATAGAATGCAGGGGATAAGGGAATGTGTGTACTGTCTACACTGCAACATTCTGCAGGTTCATAATGGGGAAAGTGAATTTCTTATTGAGTGGTAATTACACATGTGATATGACAAATGCTCATCGCTGCACCAACACCAGTCAGAATCACCTGTTCTTTTTGTGAGATGGACAAGGTAAACAATGACTGACACCACTTGATTTCTGAGTCACAGCTTAACTTTAATTAACTTTAATTACAAAGAAGAAAAAGGAGGGGAGCTCTTAGTATAATATGTCTTGGGTGTAAAAACCTGCACCAGTTCACCACCGTACTCACAATATAAATAGCAACTCACCAGTGGCAAAAAGATCTCTTCCAAGGCCCTTAAGGAAAACAGAGAAAGAGCAAGAAGCAAGGCACAAGCCACAATTGTTTTGAATGATACTGTAAATGTAAAATCAGAGTGATACTCATTAGATGTGGCAGGTTGTCTTCTTTCCAAAATGATATGGTTTGTGTAGCCTTTCTTCACTTCTATAGTTCTTATAACCATTTCTGTACAGACAAGTAATGTTTGAGAAAATGTTAGAAAAATTAGAGGTTGCAATAGGTGTAGTTTTGTACTTGTAGCGCCCCCTAAGGTAGGTGAACTCACACCATTGAGGTGTCATTTTTCTCCTAAGAGCACTGGCTAATGAATACAGCTGGAAATTCCATGGTTTTCACAGATTTCAGCACATTTGAAGGGGAGAAATGTAAGAAAATGCCTTTCTTTTCATTAGCGCCACCTTCTGGAAACATTTGTGCACACCAGCCTTTGGGTAAGAAGGCAAGTGTCCCCTCATTAGATTCAGCAGGTTGTCTTCTTTCCAAAATGGCATGGTTTCTCTACCTTTCATGCATATCTATTATGGTTATAACCATTTTAGTGCAAGCAGATAATTTAAAAAACAAAAGTGTCAGGTTTACGTACGTGTTCCTAGCACCCACATATTGTATGTTAACCCACACAAATGGGCTACCATTTTTCTCATGTTGGTAGCAGGTATTGAATACAGCAGGAAATGTTATGATGTTCAAAGATTTTAGTATCTTTGAAGTGGTGGAAATGTAAAAAACATGTATTTATTCCTATAGTGCCACCTTTTGGAAATATTTGTGCACTTCAGCCCAGGGATAAAAAGGCAAGTGACCCCTCATTTGATGTGGGAGAATATCTACTTTCCAGAATAGTATACCTTTTATATCTTTCCTTCATGTCTCTAACAGTTATGAACATTTTAGAAAAAGCAGCCATTTTCACGGAAGCAAACAGGTAGGTGTAGTTATGTGCTTCTGGCACCCCCTAAGGTAGGTGAACTCACACCAATGAAGTGTCATTTTTCTCCTAAGAGCACTAGCTAATGAATACAGGTTTGGGGTAAGAAGGCAAGTCACCCCTCATTAGATGCAGCAGGTTGTCCTCTTTCCAAAATGGTATGGTTTGTGTACCCTTTCTTCACTTCTGTAGTTGTTATAACCATTTTTGTACAGACAAGTACTGTTTGAGAAAATGTTAGAAAAATTAGAGGTTGCAATAGGTGTAGATTTGTACTTGTAGAGCCCCCTAAGGTAGGTGAACTCATACCAAAGAGGTGTCATTTTTCTCCTAAGAGCGCTGGCTAATGAATACAGGGGTAAATTCCATGGTTTTCACAGATTTCAGTACATTTGAAGGGGCATTAATGTAAGAAAATGCTATTTTTTCCTATAGTGCCACTTCTGGAAACATTTGGGCACACCAGGCTAGGGGTAAGAAGGCAAGTCACCCCTCATTAGATGTGGCAGGTTGTCTTCTTTCCAATATGGTATGGTTTGTGTACAACTTCTTCACTTCTTTAGTTATAACCATTTTTGTAAAGACACGTAATGTTTGGGAAAATGTTAGAAAAATTAGAGGTTGCAATAGGTGTAGATTTGTACTTGTAGCACCCCCTAAAGTAGGTGAACTCATACCATTGAGGTGTCATTTCTCTCCTAAGAGCACTAGCTAATGAGTACAGTTGTAAATTCCATGGTTTTTACAGATTTCAGTACATTTGAAGGGGCAGAAATGTAAGAAAATGTGTTTTTTTTTTCATTAGTGCCACCTTCTGGAGGCATTTGTGCATACCAGGCTTGGGGTAAGAAGGCAAGTCACCCCTCATGTTAGAAAAATTAGAGGTTGTAGTAGGTGTCGTTTGGCACTTCTAGCTCCCCCTGAGGTAGGTCAACTCATACCAGGGGGTGTTATTTTTCTCCTAAGAGCACTAGCTAATGAATACAGTTGGAAATTCCATAGTTTTCTCAGATTTCAGTACATTTGAAGGGGCAGAAATGTAAGTAAATGCCATTTTTTTCCTGCAGTGCTAACTTCTGGAAACATTTGGGCACACCAGGCTTGGGATAAGAAGGCAAGTCACCCATAACTAGATGTGGCAGGTTGTCTACTTTCCAGAAATATATAGTTTTATATAGTTATTCCACTGCTTTAGGGTAGATTTACCACAAAAACCCTAGAATGTGCATATTAGTTCATAAAGTTGAAAATGTCATTTTGCGCTCCTGGTGATTAGGGCTCTGCGCTAGCCATGGACGTATGTAAAACTATACAAATTTGGTGTTTTTTTACTCGGAAGACTCAGGGCTTTTCAAGATAAATGTTTTTGATACCTAGCATGTGATTTTGGCAAAATAAGTACATTTTCACTTTTTTTTGTCATTATGACATCATAGCTTTTTGCGCGATGCAAAATTCTCTTCATATAAGGCACCACATAAAAGCCCAATTAGTTCTGAAAAAAACAATATATAGTTTTCCATATGCAACTATAAATTCCCAGAGGAAATCAAGCCTAAACGGAAGGAAAGCAAAAATGCTGAAAAAGTGTCTGGCCTACAGGGTACAGGAAATGGCCCAAGCCTCTGGTACTGAAGTGGTTAAATGCATTGTATACCCATCTGGCATTCCAAAGTACAGGCTGGTTGAACATATGCAAGATCCACATGTTGTCATGAAAATAATACCGGTCAAACTTCGCTGTTGTCCTATCTTTCTGAGGGGTTCCTTCCAAATGACACTGAGATGAGGTGGTGCATATTATTACTGTCCAATATCCCTAACAAGGAACACATGAGGATTTCGGATTATGTCACTTGAGCTTTCCAACATATGGATGTTGTGCGTGTCCTCAACAACTTGTTTCTTCATGGTGTTGAGGATCTCTGAGACACTCAACTTGTTTCAAGGCCAACACATATCAATGAGATGTCTCCTGTGTTCCACTGTGCAAGAACAGAAGTGCCTGCATCAACTCCTACCATATGGCTCATGTCATTGACAAGATATCACATGTTGCCATATGTTATGAATTAGCTGGCACTATATAAATAAAGAATAATAATAAATTGTAGGAAAAAATTACAGGAGTTCATTGTTAATTGTCTTTATGCTGAGATAGATCATATCTGTGAAGTGGCAATATCATCATGCACTTAAGGAATTCAGATGTCAGTTAAACTCAAAGGGTCACTTGGAACCATAGATTGCATGTCATCTGCCTCTGTTCATTATGGTGAGGGCTATGTAGTGATGTTCAAGCAGGCATGTCACAAGGTGGACATAAGTCATAGATGGAAGAACAGGGTGTGGATTCAGTTCATTGACAGTCAGAAGCAGTGTAGGGAGTCAAAAAGGAGCACAGAATTCTGTGATGTGAAACATATCCTAATGTATTTTGAAAATGTGCTTCCATATATTTGTCATGCAGAATCACGTTGCTATATGTATCGTGTTTGAATCACACATTGTCCCAGACAAGCCTGTCTTGTGTCCTCTCAGGGTCAGGTACCATTCAGAAAATAGGCACCTCCACAAAAGGTTCAGGATGTACGTCCCCCCAATAAACGTGTGTCCACTGCAATGTGATCACACACTTTAGGGGGCGTATAGTAGTGCTCCACCAGATTTATTCAGACACCTGAATCTGGTTTTCAGGAGTCCAAAGGTGCATTCAACTGCATTCCTCATCCACACGTGAGCTCACGTGAGCATCATTGTAACTGTGCTGTACTGGTGTTTGTGGATTAGGTACAGGTGTCATTAGTCATGGTTTGCAGCCATATAATGCATCTCCTGTGGAATAGAAGTGACATTGTGACACATGTATCACATGGTTTTGTTGATGATGATGATGATGTGTAATGGGAACATACATATTGTCTATAATGACCATGCTAAGCTAGGGATTTCTTTTATCATGTGAGTGCCTCTGTCTGTGTTATCTGATGGATCATTGATCACTCAACCAACAGCCATCTTCCTGTATAGGTCCCAAAAATCACAGTAGACAGAGGAGTGCCTGAGGATTAAGGAGTCATGACAACCTCCAGGATATGAAGCACATACATGTGTGATCCTCATGTTGTCATCACACACCATCTGAGCGCTTATGGAGTAGAAATGCTTCCTGTTGAATAACAAATATCCCTCATGCAGATTAGCTTTTAGGCGTAAATGTGTGCAGTGAATGATCTCCATCACTCTGGGTACGCCTCCCCTTGTTCAGAACTCCTGCTGGAACCATGCCAACTTCATCTGGGAGGAGGGGAAGTGAACGTACTTCCTTGCCTTTCTCTTCAGGGCTGTCAGCACCTCACACAACACCCTGGAACATGTAGCCTGGGACAACCCAGATACATAGCCCTCAGTGAAATACAATGATCCAGATACTTGGAAATGGATAGCACACAACTGCTTCTCCATACCTGATAGGGAGCAATTGCTGTTGGCTATGGGGTTGAGGCAATCTTTGATCACCTCATAGAGGTTGATGATGCTATGCAATGTCAGCCTGTACCAGTCTATGACCTCAGCCTCTGCCATTCCAAAGATCATGGCCCTTGTCCGATACATCCTGTGCCTTGGTGGCCATCTGGGCTCCCTGTGCTGCTCCACAGGTCCCTCTTGCACCTGTGGCTGGGGGGCAGCTCAGGTGCTGCTGCCTTGATAGCTCCTCCACCTGGAGATAGCATTCAAGGTGCTTCACCAGATGGAACATCTGAACTTCCAACAGTCGGCAGATGGTCACATGTGCTTGGGAGATCCTGTGGCTCTATACTCCTCACATGCCTCCTCCTCAGATGCCTTTGCAGGTATTGTAGTTGAACCATGATGCTAGGAATAGCTGTATGAATGGGATCACTGTAAACCCACCACGTTCACAGGATGGTGGCATGTCCCTTTAAGGCAGGGGTGGGGTGTTTTAGCTGGGAGAGGTCAGCAAGTAACAACGGACCAACAGGAACAAGGGGCTTGTCCAGGTGAGTGCGTGGCAGTGTGGATGTTGTTGTTTGAGTTTTTTAGGCTGACTGCTTTTTATCCACCATGTGCGGATGTGACGTTGGCTGGTGTGGTTGATGAAGCCATTGCATCATTGTTCACCACTGGGTATTTATCTTGCTCACACAGGCTTACAATGCTTTGCAGTTGATAGGTGTGCATATTATCTTAGCAGGACATAACATATTGGTATCTGTTACCCCTGGTGACCCGGGGAAGCATGCAACATATTGGTTCAGGGAGTTCATGAGTTCATGTACGTTGTCCAGGACTCGTGGGGACAGAATGCACATTATGATTCATTGGGATTTCAGGGGTTATTTTTAGAGTTGCTCCCATTCTGATATGCCATAACTGTTGTGTGAGATATTTCTTCCCTGCTTTCTGGTGTTTGACGGGGTTTATAACATGCATTTTTTGTTCTACTCCCGTCATTTGTAGGTACAATATTACAGGTTGTTGTCATTTTGTGACACGTCAGCTGTTCACAACATGTGTAATGTAGGCAATAGAATCAAGCCCCTAGATGACCTCTCTTCATTTAGTACTATTTTTACCTTACAGCAAACATGTAAATATAGTGCAAAAATAGACATTTTAATAGTTTATTTTTATCAATTAACAAAATGCATGGTGAGGGAATAGAAGAAAAATTGAAATCAAATCAATATTTGTATGACCACCCTTTGCCTTCAAAACAGCATCAATTCTTCTAGGTACACTTGCACAAGACCAAGGATTTTGTAGGCATATAAGCCAGTGTATGATTAAACAACTATACCAAACAGGTGCTAATGAGCATCAATTTAATATGTAGGCTGAAACACAATCATTAACTGAAACAGAAACAGTGTGTAGGATGTATAAACCTGGGTGAAAACCAGACAAACTCAGCTAACAAGGTGAGGTTGCTGAAGACAGTTTAATGTCAAAAGTTATACACCAGGGCAAGACTGAGAACAGTGTTTGGCCAAGTAAACTTAGTGCAGCAAATGAAAGACACATCATGCTTACTTCCCTTCACAATCGGAAGATGTCCAGCAGTGCCATCAGCTCAGAATTGGCAGAAAACAGTAATTGGCAGAAAAAAGTAATTCTGTTCTTTTTACCTCTAATATGTGCCTCGCCGCAGCTGTAGAGTACAGCAGACTGAATGGACAGTTCACATCGCGGGGCAATCTTCTCTATGTGAACATAATGAAAACCCTGCCCACCTTGATGAAGGAGTGCAGGATTTTCATTAGTCTCACAGAAGATTGTCCCTCACTGCGTGCTGTCCAGACCGGCTTGGGGAGCGCATTGCATAGGTAAAAGGGGTGGGAGAGGGATACTTTAAAACAGAATTACTTTTGAACTACATGTAGGAGAATATTGACATATAGCGCAAAATGAAACATAACATACTAGTGTAAAAGCCTGTGTACACGGGCCAAGGTTGGGTGATGTTAACCCTTTGAGTGCCAGAGGGAAACGTAACGCAATGTGTTGCGTATCCCTCTGGAACTCAAAGGGCTAAGAGGCCGGTCCTGCTCTGCGTCCTGCCGCAGTCATGCACTGTAGAGACTGCCCGAAAGCACAGAATGCTCCCAGCATTCTTACACCTCCCAGCATTCTGTACGTTCGGGCAGTCTCTACTGAGCATGACGGCTTCTGACAAACATCCTAACGAATTATTATATAGGATGAGCATTAAATGGACATACATTTATTGGCATCAATTACTATCCCTTTAAATAATTAGAAATTGTAATTTTTCTCCTATGGTGAAGTTTGTTTGCTACAGGACTGGAACAATACTGGAGCAAACTAACTGCACCACAGGGGACACATGAAGCTCTTTGGCATAATAAACATGGTACTTTCTTCACAAACTCATAACAATTCTTACGATTTGCTAATTGGGAACCAACTGTAAAAATGAATATAATTTGATCCCATCCATTTTCCTTGACTGATCTGAAAATATGATTTCAATTTCTTGTTTCTGGCAATGAAACAAAAAGTATAAATATAACTAAGACTGCACTTACAAGTGTGAATGTTATTAAAAACATAAAAGAATCCAGATGCACAGTATATTATTTTTTTACAATTGTCTGATAAAAATGTATGACTAATCCATGAAACATAAAAACTGTATTTCCATGCGTGGGTAGTGTAGCAGATTAAGATTGTATTTAACAGAGGACAGTAACAAATGTATGCTGAAAGGAAAAAATAAAAGTTAATAATGTTTCCACAATAAGTAATTTTGGGAAGAACCAACTGTACTAGAAAGAATAAATAATAATTCCCCATATGACCATTGATTTAAAATGTACTTTTGACTCCTTGAATGCTGGAGAGGCCTTGAAAGCATTGCAAATAATGCATTGGAGACCTCTCTAGCAGTTAGTCTGTTAACCCTTTGAGTGCCAGAGGGCCCTCAAAGGGTTAAAAGCCTCATTTAATTGAGTGATGCAGCACCTGAACAAACTAAATGCATATTAGGGAACATGGTTTCTCCAAACCTCTATTGACTGAGGCCAGATAGGTATCCAATGAATTGCAATGCAATGGAGAGAGCTAAAGAGAGGACTTCACAATGTGTTGCTCTCTCTTAACTCTTTGAGTGCCAGAGGGGTAAGGAACGCATTGCTTTGCAATGCGTTCCGTACCCCTCTGGCACTCAAAGGGCTATAGTCAAGAGTTAAAAGCAGTTTACAGGCAAACATTCCTGTTATTTTCACTGGAATTTTTTCACAAAATACACAATGTGCTGCTTTTCTCATGACAATTCCAGTGCATTGCAAATAAATATATATATAAATGTTCACTTTCCTAATTTAATTGAGTGATGCAGCACCTGAGCAAACTAAATGCATCTTAGGAAACATGGTTTCTCCAAACCTCTACTGATTGAGGCCAGATAGGTATCCAATAAATTGCAATGAAATGGATTGGACACCTAAATGACGCTCAGAGACCTAAAGAGAGGACTCCAATGCCTTGTTTCACAATGTGTTGCTCTCTCTTAGGGCTCGATTTAAAGGCAGCGTTAGCAAAAAAAATCACTAACGGGTGCGTTAAGTGTCATGTTGCAATTCAAAGATCTGTCTAAAGAACAGCTAACGGCAGTTGCAGAATCCTAACGGCCGATACACTTATGTGCATTCAGACGCTTTCAACAACATACCCCAGAGCTATTCAAAGGCTTGCGGTACTGATAACGGCTGAAAAAAAGACACACCTAATGGCTAAAAGTTAAGACCCACTTTTCTCACACGTTAGACATTTAACGGCCAAAACAAAACACCCGTTACAGAGGAAAAGACACAAAAGGCTTACCGCACAACCATGTAAATGGGAAAATTAACCCGTGCAATGCCAAAACAACACAAAAACATGTACACACAACACAAATAACTACACACACAACAACAACCAACACCACAGGGACAACGACACACAAAAATACAACAACACAACATGGCACGGAACAATGGGGGTCATCACACAAAGCGGACACCTGCAAATACAAGCTCACCTGGGCAACATCAACACGCGACCTGCACCCCACAACTGCACGCCCGCAAATGGCACACACGTAACAAGCACAACACACCACATCTTATAACACACACACACCTGCTAACACTTACCTGGACAAAAACAACTCTCCATTGGTCAGCACTCACCTCATCACCACACCTACACAACGCCCTAGCAAGTACTTAAAGGGACAACTCAACACACTCACTTGTGGCTTGTTTTCCACTCAGGGAGGGAGAGAGAGAGATAGCGGGAGATAGAGATAGAGAGGTAGAGAGAGAGAGACAGATAGAGAAAGCAAACAGTATGTTGGGTTACATATTGTTGCGAAGACTGCGGAGAAGGCGTGCAAGGGAGAGAGCTAGGGAACATCAGCAACCTCCAAGCACGCCTCATCAACAGCCTTCACCTGTTGCAAGTGAGGAGGCTCTGGCTCAGCAGCCACACAGGAGTCCATCCCCACCTGGAGGGCACAGGATGTATAGACGACCACCAAGGCCCAGGGTATACCGCCCAAGGGTCACCCTCTTTGGAATCACTGATGACGAGGTCATTGATCGCTACAGGTTGAGGCCTGACAGCATCATTGCCTTGTATGAGGTCATCAAGGAGCAGGTGGATCCCATCTACATCCACAACCATGCCCTAACTGGCCTGCAGAAACTACTCTGTGCCATACACTTCATGGCAAGCGGGGCCTTCCAGTCCACTGAGGGTTACGCATCTGGCATGTCACAGGCTACATTCTCCAGAGTGCTGGCCCAGGTCCTGCCTGCCCTCAAAAGCAAGGCCAGTAGCTATATACATTTTCCCACCACCGACATGGACTGGATACACGTCAAGCAGGCCTTTTACGCAAGGGGAGGCATGCCCAGGGTCATGGGTGCTATAGATTGCACCCATGTCCGGATTAAGGCCCCAGCACGTGACGCACAGCTATTCATCAACAGGAAGAACTTCCACTCCATCAACGTGCAGATGGTGTGTGACAGCAACATAAGGATCATGAATGTCTGTGCAAAATATCCTGGCAGCTCACATGATGCATACATTCTACAAAACTCCTCAGTACACAGAGATTTTGAGAATGGAACCTTTACAGGGGGATGGCTAGTGGGTGAGTTCACAAAACAAAATCACATCACATACACAGGCGTACACACCACGCTTCTCAGCATGCACCTGACCCACAGCTACTACGTTCACCACACAAAACATCATTCACACAACATGTGCTCCCTGTCTCACCATGTCACTCACGTTACACAGGTGATGCTGGCTATGGATGCAAGTCCTGGCTACTGACCCCTCTGGCCAATCCCCAAACACATGCCCAGGAAAGGTACAACCAGGCTCATGCCAGAACGAGGAATGCCATTGAGCGAACATTTGGCCTCCTCAAGTCAAGATTCCGATGTCTGGACCACTCTGGGGGAGCACTGCAGTATGCACCGGCTAAGGTGTGTGACATCATTGTGGCGTGCGCAATACTGCACAACATCGCAGTGGACACCAGGCTGCTGGAGCATATCCCAGATCCCCCCATACAGGAAGTGGCCATGGACATCGGGCATGTGGAGGAGACCATGAGAGGGGCACAGATCAGAGACAGGCTCATCACGGAACACTTCACCTGAGAGTATAACACACACATGAAAACAATCCATGCAAGTCCCCAATCAGTCCTGTGACACTAACCACACTGCACATTTTGTTCTGTCTCACCCCACAGAAACAGTGACACAGCACTGCACTGGCAGTGGACGTGGCAAATTGTGTGTGTGGACTCAAAAACCATCCTCCATTCCACTCTCCACGTTGACATACAGACCCCAAGGATATCACGCACACCCCCAGGAGAAACAAGGTACAACATATTACCCATGTTCATCACCTTACACGGCTTGATTGACAGCAACTAACTGGATATGCCATGATTATAGCCTGAACAACCATGCTAGCCCAGTAGCGAAAGAGTATTATCTAATGATATGCATTGGATAATACTCAGGCACATCAGGGGTTAAAGGGACATTAGACTCAATATGGGACCTGTACTGTGCCAGAGCTGAGAAGAGCAGCAGAGGGGTGGATGTACAGTGGTATTGTCACACAATGTAGAGGTCATGAGACGTAGATCAAATTACCAGGGACTCCATGCTGACCTGTGAGTGTGCAGACATATGTGCCCCTGACATGAATACACACATCAACAAATATGTCCTAACAGTTCCATGGAACAAATGACATTGGGCTGCCACTGTCACTTTCACAGTGGCAGCACAATGTCATTACTTCCATGGAGCTCTCAGAACACTTGTTAATGTGTGTATACATGTCAGGGGCACATATCCATAGGGCTGGTGCACATGTCCTTAGTTACCCACAGAATTGGTTACAGATGAGTACACAACACATTGTCAAGCAATGGTTTGTGTACTCACCTGTAACTGTGAAAATTGAGGGGATTAAAAACACTAAATTGTTGTTGCTTGATGATCAGTTCAGGTCTACTGCTCCAAATCCTGTCCTCTTCTTCCACAGGCATCCGTAACATGATCCATCCTTGAACTGAAGATCTTCTATGTGACTGGACTGATGTCTTGACAACACCTTCATGAAGATCACCCCTTGCTGTTTATGGTGATGTTGTTGGTGATGCAAAGTTTGACCTGAGGTTCACACAAACCTCTACTGGAACATTCTCATATAGACACAGAAAACACTAATTCTTGAGTGTTATAACCTGTACAGTTAGGATGCTCAGCTACAGAGTTGTCAAACCTTGTGGACAACACATGAGCTGGGCAGCAGTGTTACTGAAGTAGTACGATTTAGTTTCAAAGTACATTTAGTGTTCTCATACAGGTGTTCAATGCATATAGGCAATACACACACACAACACATGTACATTCTAATGTACTTTGAGACACAATAAAGATGAACCATCACCATTCTATCTGTGTCTGTAGGAGGATATATTTGAGAACACATTTGTCAATGCGTTACCACACCCAGGGTAGAGTATCCCCCATACATGGAAAGGCATCACCCACATCACAGGAGTCCACCACTTGTTTTCCAGTGAGTGGACTCTGTGATGTATCACAGTATGCACCAGTGTGTAGTGGGAGTGATAAAGAGGTGATACAGGGGACATACTTCCACAGTGAATACCTGTCCACAGTATCTGTATTGCTCAGTATAATCCATGTTCTGAGATTTTGCTCCACTTTGACATATCTCAGTACATGGGCTATATCAACGAACAAACAGACTAAGTGGACATGTGTTATCACTGGTGAAGTCTGTTACACCCTTAGGGAAACAGCAACTCAACTTACTGGAGACCCCAATGCTCACCCCAGGATATCAATGTGTGTGCTACACATTGAAATCCTAGGTTAAAAACATTGGCTTCCCCAGTAAGTCAGTTGCACAATGAGTGTGTGTGAATCCAAGACAATATGGATACATGTCCCATTTATCTGTCCTGCTTGTAATGTCCCTGCTAAGTCACAGAGCTGTTTGTCTGGTTATCCCATTAACCCACTGAGTGTAAGAATGGTCCCCAACGCATTTCTTTGCAATGCGTTGCCTACCACTCTGGCACTCTCAGGGTTAAACACAACATATGATGTAGACGAATGTTCAATGTTGTACCATTTCTTGTGCTAAGGGGTATGTTTTGTTGTTCAAATTCAACACACAACAACGCCATATAACACAGTGGTGTTATATGGCTCCAGGCATGTATTTCCAGTTGAATTTGTACAACGGTGTGTGTGTGTGAACCCATGCTGTAGCATCCCACAAACATTTCACCCAGGCAGAGGTTGTGTTCACTGCATTGTATGGCAATGCATTGGAGACAACCCTGCCACCCAATCCATAACTGAAGACACAACAGATCAGACTGGAATTAAAAAAAAAATGTTTTCTTTATTGAGGGGAAACTTAACAGGTTGGGCCTTTCATTTTTTCTTCTTTGGGTGGGGGGCCTTAGCCTGGGTGCCAGAGGTGGATGCCCTTGTGGATCTCCTGGTAACCCTCTGCCCCCTAGGTGTTGCTTCAGGGGTAACACTGGAGGGGGTGGTGGTTGCAGTAGACCCCTCGGTGGAACGCAAGTTCGCCCTCTCCATCCTCAGGTTCTCTCTGCGGTTGATCTCCCTTAACTCCACAAGGACCTGTGTCATCATGTCCATGAGACCAGTCCTGAGCTGGTGGAGTAGTGTGTTCCCCCTGGCCACCTCCGACTCCAGAGCTTGGATTCTGGTCTCCAATTGGGCAATGTTCCTCCTGGATTGCCTCCTGCTCCTGGTGATGTTGCTGTCTGTACTTCTGCTTGACCGGAGTAGTCTTCTTTGAAGGGCCATACACTCCGCCTCCATGCCTGTGAGGCGTGCGGTGCTGGAGGTGGATGTGCCCGGTGTCCCTGGTGCTGCTGTTTCCTCTGCTGCTGTTGAGGGTGCTCTTTCCTCCTCCTCCTCCGCTGCTGAGGGTGCTCTTTCCTCCTCTGCTGCTGTTGAGGGTGCTCTTTCCTTCTCTGCTGCTGTTGAGGGTGCTGTGGCTGCTGTTGGAGTGGCTGGTGCAGATGATGGGCATATGCCCACCACATCAAGTGATGCAGAGCTGCCCAAAGATGTGTGTGCTGGTGGAGGTGTGAATATGTCCCTGGGTAGGGGGCGCTGGGGCTCACCAATCAGGCTCAGGTGTGGGTAGTCCAGTGGCCAAGGCTCATATGGTGGCCACTGATAGGTGCTGGGACCCCACCTGGGATCATACCTTGGGGCATGTTGTGGAGCCATCCAGGAGGGTGGGTTGATGTGTGAGGAATATGGGCCATATTGGTTTGTGGCCACTGTCCCTGGCAGCCATTGTCTCCCTGGTGGTGGTGCTGCTGCTGATGGAGGGTAGTAGCTGGTGGAGGTGGATGGATATGTCCACCTCTCCTCCTGTGGCATCCAGCCACTGTACTGGGGAGGTGCATCTGGAAGGGGTGGTGCAGCCTGTGGTGGTGCAGCTGGAAGGGGTGGTGCAGCCTGTGGTGGTGCAGCTGGAAGGGGTGGTGCAGCCTGTGGTGGTGCAGCTGGAAGGGGTGCAGTAGGTGGTGGTGCAGCCTGTGTTGGAGGGGATGGTGATGGTGGGTAAGGTGACCACCGACTGGTCCCCTCCTCTGTGTCCTCCTCACTGGGGGGTGACATAGCCTCCTCCACTGTCTCCCGCTGGGCTTGACGGCCGTAAGCTGTGTGGAGGAAGAAGATGTTGTGATTAGTGACCTTAGCCATATGTTTGTGGAGACAGTTCTACTTTGATATGTGGTGAAGAAAAATATATGTGTTTGTGTTAATCCCCCTGGGTAAACAAGGGTACTCCCACTGCTGAAAGGTGTTGTTTGGGTTATTACGGGTGAAGGTTTCATTTTGAGGTGCAATATCACAGTGTCCAGAAATAGTACAGTGGGGCTGTTGCTACACCCTCCCATGTAGATATCTGGTCCCTGTACCAGAGCTGTCCATATGATTGTGTAGTAACAGCACCACTGTACAATATCAGGCCACTGGGATATTGCCCCTGACATATCCATGTCTGAGCTGTGATACCTTTTGCATCAACACACCTTTCAGCAGTAGGAATACCATTGTTTAACTCGGGGGGGGGGGGATCCAACAACATATATTTGTCTTCACAACTTGTAGGGATGGCTATCCCTCCAGGGGGATGGCAAAGGTTAAGTCCACCTTGATGTCAGATTGTAGACATTGTGGGAACAGATGTTGTTCTCTGTTAGTCCTATCCCTCCTACCCTCATGGTTGTTCAGATACTGCTCTATGTGACAGATGGAGATTTCAGTCATTTGTCCACACGAGGGCTTTTCAGCAGAGACAAAATCAACCCATTTAGAGAACAATACTTAATTGGAATGGTATACAGGGTGTGCATGGTTTACAAGCACACTCTGTGGACCATTCCAAAGAGGTATTTCTCTCGATATGTTGCGACTTTGGCTCTGCTGAAGAGCCTCCGTGTGGTCAAATGATGGATATCTTCACCTGTCACATAGAGTAATATCTGTATAACCATGAGTGTTGGAGGGATGGGACTTAGATCAAGACACATCTGTTAACGATAGCAATGATATGACATCATGATGACATTACCCATTGCTATCCCATTACAGTTACACACAAGTAGAAATGGTCATATATGTATGTGGATATGTACCCTTCATATGGATACAGTAATATCCTTCCAAGATGTGATGCCAGAGAGCATTTCATTAGGTGTGATTGCCTTACTGGCTATATATATGGGCACCCATCCAACAAGACATTGTATTGATATGATGGATATGAACATACCTCGTATATCCCATCTACGTAGAGTGTGATATACTATGTATGTGTATTTGGATGGTAGCAATGTAGGTTGATTTGTGATGGGTGCACATATCTGGCCAGTAAGGCAATCACATCCAGTGAAGTGATCTCTGTGTTCACATCATACACATCATAGTAACATTTGAATCCTAAGGGCAACAATCCAGCCAGTAGTGAGGGATATCTTTGATTGAGGCCTGTTTTTTTCTCTGTGTATGAGCCCATCCATCCTTCTGTGTGAGGCAACCGTACTCAGTCCTAGATATCCATCAGTCATGGCCTGTTGGTGACCAAGGTACAATGTTTGCTATTTGTTTCCCATATGTATCCTGCATAGAGATGCTGGTGTACCATCCATCCATGGCATCAGCACCCCTGTGGATCCATGTGGGAATCAGATATGGGATATGTAATTTCAAGTCAGAGTAAATGATTGCAGCCACAACACCAATGCCTACTTTTTCCAGCTTGAATTCTGTAAAATAGTTTTCGGCCTGTGTGTTGCACCTACAAGCATTTATTCTGTGTGACACTGTGATGTGTGATCTGATGCCCCCTTTTGTGATTCTGTAAGCGGTGATGTTGAACTGATGAAGTGAACATGATGGTGACTTCTCCAGTGATCTCCTTTCCTCATTTCCAGTGTTTTCCATGGAGTCTGTACAATGGGACCCTATGAACTTGATTCTTGTTTTGACATATTCTCCATGGACTAACACTGGTACTGGCAGGGCCGGCCCTTACATGGGTCCCAGTGGGGCCATGGACCCAGGCGGCACTTTTTCAGGGGCGGCAATTTGCTGCCCCAAGGCATGCACAGGCGCATCATAGGCATGGCAAGGCAGGGACACAACTTCTTCTTCTGACATACCAGCGCCTCCCAGACTCAGACACCACACAGAACCCCCTCCCAGCCTCTCTGCAACCCCCACAGCACGAACCCAAAATCTCCCCTCTCGCTCCGTGTCACAAGCGTCTCTTTCCTCTCAGAAAATCTTTAACCAACAAGTCGGATTGGTGTGCACACGGGTGCCCTCTGCTGGTCACAAAGCATTATGACACAGTTGCAAAGATAACATGGATGACACAGAGGTTCCTTACTGCACACAGCAGTAGTGACAGCACGTCTCTCCAGACACAGCATCCAACATGTTGACATTGACTTATGTATATTTAAATGCTCACAGGCAAAAGAGGCTGACATGCTAGATAAAAGTGGTGCAATTCTGGAGCAATTCTTTCCCTATATCACAATTTGTTTAACTGAGGATTACATGACTTTGTATATCAGCCTCACTGATGTGACCAGATTTTCTCTTTAATGCAGGATACTTATAAAACTTTCATTCTTCATGGCTGCATTAGAATCAATACAACCAGACAACATATGTTTTCATTGAGAGTCTGCTTGCATTATCAGTATGGAGGAGGGCTGGTCACTGCGTTATGAAGGCAAACCTGGAGCAAATATGGGGTAAAATAATTGTGTAGCTTTGCAGATTGATTAGAGAGGCCTTTCTAAAAGGGTTCAAATGAGTTTTGCTCAGGAATTGCACCAAACTGCTGGACTACACACAAACATAAAACTAAACGCGCACTCACACACTTACTCTCACACACTCTTACCCACACTGTCTTTTTCTCACATATACATTCAGACACACACTAAGTAAATGTGAAGTGATTCTGGGTCAAACCAGTGTTTCCTAGTCTAAAATCTGAACCAATCACCTGCTTATTTAGCCTCTACATTGGTCCCATTTATACCAGAAGAGTAAAGGCATAAGTCCTAATTGTTCTGTGTGTGTTCAAGCAGGGCCGGCCCTTACACAGGTCCCGATGGGTCCATGGACTCAGGTGCATATTAAATGGATGTAAACTTGAAGTTGTAATGTAACAGCTGAATGTACATTACAATTCAATATAGTCCCACAGCTACTCAGATGATGATCATATGACAGTCATAAGAAAAGCTGGTATGAGTGTGCTGTGTGCCCTTACTTTCAATTTGCCAAATGTAGGCAGATATTGGTACCCAAAAAGCCATGTAGTCTCACATGGGCTGTGTCAGACTACACGGCTGTGTGGGTATCATTTCTGCTTACATCTGGCATATTGAAAGTAAGGGCACACTCATACCAGCCTTTCTTATGACTGTCATTTGTCATCTAAGTAGCTGTGGAACTATATTGGACTGTGATGTATCTGCAGTAGTTATGTTACATGTTTACATCCATTCAATACTTGGAAATATTTCCATTCCACATATTGTGACTGCATTTACTCTGTACTGCATACTCAGTACTCCACACTTTAGGTATTCTCATTGTAATAAATATTTGTGTTTTTTGCTGCGATTACTACAATCCCACCTTTAGTGTACTTTCCTTTGTTCTGTATTTATGCTCTGTTTTACACCCCCACGCACCCTTTTGTCTTTCTACACCCCAACCAGAACAAAAATTCTTATTTTATCTCCAGTGTGTGCTTGGGGGGTCCCCCAGTCTGTCTGATGCTCAGCTGTTGGATGATGGGCATTTCAGTCCAACAGGAGGTGGAATACCAAAGGGCTCTGTTATGGGGAGTAAAGGGTATCCCCATCTTCTTCTATCAATCTTTCTTTCTGTGTTGGCGAATAGCATGTGTACAAGTGATCATATATGTGTATGAGTGAGCATGCATTGGTGTAAGATTTTGTGTGTGGGTGTGTGAGATTGAGAGAGTGTATGTGAATCTGCATGTATGTTTGTATACAATATTTGTGGGCGTGGTTTGGGGGGGCAGCATTTCATCCTTGGACCCAGGCAGCACAATGTCTTGGGCCGGCACTGGGTACTGGTGAAGTGAGGGTGTGTGAGGGTTACTTTGTGTCCACCATCTGTTTGTCACCACTTAGTGAATGTCCCCTGTGTAGCATGTGATCGTTGTCCTATTGACTTGTTTGTTGTAAGGTTAACCCCTTGAGTCCCAGAGGGGTTGCCAATGCATTGTTGATCGATGCATTGATGATCCCTCTAGCACTCAAGGGGTTAGGTTGGGGGTGGGGACATGGGTGACATTGTGTGTGAACAGTGATGATCTATGACAGTCGACATTTTGAACATGAAGGTTTGTGTATTGTGTGTAATGAGCACAGCCACAGGAGGGTTGAAGTAGGACTTTGACAGGTTTGTCCCAAGTTGGACGTTGCCATTTGTCCAGGTGCTGTGTCCTTTTTTTAACCCTCATGGTGCTGTGTTGGTGCAGTTGTATGACTGAGTGATGGACATGTGTTGAGGTGTGACTGTGTGTGCAGCTGGTGTTGGTTGCTGTAGTGTGTTGTTCTGTAGTGTTGCACTTACCGGTAGTGTGGAGGCTCCTCTCATCCCCAGTGTCAGTTCCTCCCACGACCCCCTCGATCATGGTCGGGGACATGTTCTGCCGCACCATCTCCTCCCAGCCTCAGAATGTGATGGGCACAGACGGGCCACCTCCTGTGCCTCGGGCTTGCTTGGCCATGTCAGACATCTTGTTCTTGACCACCCTCCGGCAGTCGCCCCATCTCTTCTTCAAAGACTCCACGTCCCGCCTGCATGTTGCCACCGCGTTCACCCGGCTGCAGATCTTGATTCCAGGCTGCCTTCCTCCTCGCTGCCAGGCCAGGGACCTTTGCCGTCGGGTGGAGAACACTCTGCCTCTCCAGGACAGCTTCCACAAGAGCCGTGTTCTCCTCCTCAGTATATCTGGGATCCCTGATCCTGCCCTCATCAGCTCCGGCATGGGAGGATTCAGAGCCGGAGTGCCCTGCCTGGTCTGACCCTGACTGTGTGGGGTGCTCCCCAGCAACTACCCCTCGTCCCACTGCAGGTTCTGTCCTCTTCTTTGTGTGCCTGCTCTTGTGGGCCGGGTCCCCCTCCGCCCTGCAGATCTCCCTCTGCCACCCCTGCTCTGCTGAGGGATCCCCTCCTGAGCTTCCTCCTCCTCCACTACTCTCCCCATCCCTCTCTCCTGTCCTCCTCTCCTGGCCATCACTCACCCAGTCACACCCAGGCACTCCCACAGGCCCTCACAGACACACTCGAGCCAGTCACTCTCTGTCACACACTTTCACTCCCAGATTCACACTGTCAAAATAAAATGTAAAATGTGTAAGGTGTTATAAAATAAAAGGACTATGTGTATGTATGTGTATGTGTCTGTATGTGTGTATGTAATATGTGCAAAAGTGTGATATGTGTATATTTAGTGCACCTCTCTCCTCTCTCCAAACTGCAAAACTCCTCTACCTCCAATGAACGCACCTCTCTCCCTCTCTCTAATGACTATCCTCCGCTCCTGGGTCCTGATATCTGGCTCTGAAGAACTCGATAACAGACAGTGTGTGACGGTTATTTTTGGGTATATATAGGTGTATTTGAAGTTATTTGATACATTGGGGCTTTGTGATTGGCTGTGTGTTTGAATTTGTTTTGGCATCAATCATGGTTGCTAGACAACGGCAGCCGTTAGGTTAGATGTTGTTTTGAGAGCTGTTATCGTGTGATTTGGCCGCCCGTTGTGCATTAACATGAGCGACAACGGCTTTTGTGTTACGTGTTTTTTGTGTGCCTACGCGCGATAGCTATTCTTGTAGAGTAGCTATTGAATCTGCCGTAACTCCTGTATTATTTGTGAGCGATGTGCCTTTTTCACTTAGCGGCTGGTTTAACGGTTGCCTTTAAATCTAGCCCTTAAAGTCAAGAGTTAAAAGCAGTTTACAGGCAAACATTCCTGTTATTTTCACTGGAATTTTTTCACAAAATACACAATTTGCCGCTTTTTTTATGAGAATTCCAGTGCATTACAAATATATCCTATATAATAATTCGGTAAATCGTGTGTAACGCTGCGCCATGCGCAGTAGACACTGCTGCGCGTGCTGCAGTCATGCGCAGTAGAGACTGCCCGCGCCACTGTTGACACAGAGCTGGGCGCTCCGAAGGAGCGTCCAGCTCTGTATCAGCCGCGGCGTGGGAGGTCTCTACTGCACATGACTGCCCCGCGACCGGGTGGCAGTGGCACTGTGGCCCTTGTAACGGGCTGTTCAACTAGTATATATATAAATGTTCACTTTCCCACTACCACCACTGAATTTCTCATGAAAGCATTGCTGGTTACTGCCAATGCTTTCTATGGCCTCGCTAATTCACCCCTAGCTGCTACAAAAATGTAGAACTTCTCACCATGCTGTGAGGTGCGGTTCAGATAGATAGAGTTCTAGAAGCAGATAGAGATGTAGAGAGAAAAAAATCATTTGGGGTAGTTGCATAGTGAAACAGAGTTAGCACCATTACACCTGTTGCTGCTACACTGCAGTACCAGACAGTATGGGGAAAAAGGAGTTGAAGGAGTGCTGCTGCTGATGTAAAGGATTTCAGTAGTAGCAGCAGTAGATCTAGTAGTAGCATTGGTCAGATGAGCAAACCAGCAGCAAATAGTGCTGCGCCAAGCACCAAACAACGTATCCGGTGACTCAGAGATGCCAGCACCCACCATCAGATAGTGTTACAACAACATTCCCTGTGACTCAGAGACTCCAGACCCCGCCAGAAACAGATAGCTCTAACATCACCCCGAGCACATCCTCTGTAGCTCTGACATATCAGAGACCACCACCACATCCCAAGGGACCTGGGTAAATTTCTGAAAAGCCTGTTTTTCAAATGTCACTGTGTGCTGCAGTAGCAGCAGCACAAAGTTGCAGCTGTATGATTCTGAACTTGCTGCTGATTCTGTGAATGTGACACCACGTAAACCTATATCACACTCACCACCACCATCAGGAGAAGAGAAATAATTTGTTGGTGGTGTTTGTGATGCTGATGAAAGTGGTCATGGTACCAGTGGTGACATGACAAGAGCTTTGATTGCTCACACAAGCCAGTATATTGTTTTAGTGTGGAAGAGGCAGAAGCAGCACAAAAAAGCCACTTCAGCGGAATCTGGAGAGATGGTATGCCTTCAACAACATACTCCTCTGCCCCTCCCCAAATCAGGCTCTTCAGAAGATTTTTCCTTGGAGGTAGGGACTGTGGAAACATCTTCAACTGCAATGTGCACACTCTGTGAGAAGGCTGTGAAGAGGGAGCACATCCATCCTAATAAAGCATGTGAAACAACCACCCAGAAGTATATGGGTAACATGTAGAACTGTCCCTCAAGATAAACTCAGGTGCTGTTGTCACAGTGCCCCCTATCAAACCCCGCCATCAAAAGCAATCTGACACAAAAAAGACCCACAAAGAAGGTGCAAGTAAATCCCCGCTCAACAGCCCAGAACACTAACTATGTCACCTTGCTCATCATACCTAGTCTTAGTGACTGACTCCATTTTGCATCTTGGGAAACAGTTTAACATAGATATTCACAGAATCCAATTCATCTGGGTGTTTGTTATGTTTAAAGCAGGTGTCCAGCAATGTGCAGAAATGTGGCCTCCCCAAAAGGATTCTATAGGTCAGATAAGTCACACTTATATGATATTGAGCAGGTGACAAAGAAGCCCACCCCAAAGCCTTCCATTTAAGCACTGTATATTCACTACTGTCCTTGTTCCGCTCATACAAGCACTCCAAAATGTACAATGTGGAATTCCACCTGAAAGGGACCTCCATTTTAAGCTAGTGATGATGCAAGTGGTTACACTCTTGCAAAACATATAATGCATTGAGAGCACTCAAAAAACACCTAAATTATGCACAGATTTTGCAGGCGATATTTAGCATTTCTTTGAGGGTCTCAGATTCTGAGAATAATCAAGAAGCAACTAGATGTAGGACATGAGTGAAGCAGAATACATGCAATTTTCACTATTTACAAGACAGCTATTTTATTGGAACCAATTTGTCAGCAGACACAAAGTCTGCTTTCAGGCAATGGCGTACAAGCCATTTGTTTGTGATCTGCTGCAGTTTCTTATTACATACATATCTTTATGGGATTGTGTTTCAAAGCTCTGCACACATAAAGTGGCAAGCTGATGGTATGGGCTACATGAGGTTGCTAGTAACATACATTAAAGGACTCACTTTTTTTGCCAAATATCTCCTGAAGAGATTTGGAGTTGAGTCCCCTACTGAAAAGATTTGGAGTTGAGTCCCCTAATGTGTGTGTCCCCATAGGAATACATCCAAGGATCTAAAAACATGAGTGACCAGAAAAAAATGAACCCTTTAAGTGCCAGTAGGGTATGCAATGCATTGCATACCCCACTGGCACTCAAAAAGTTAACACCCCCTAAAGGTAACACCAACCCATTAACAGTACACACTTACCAGGATGGCTGACATCCAGTGGGGTCTTCATCACCCTGGTATTCCTCCTTCCATCTTCTTCTGTAAGCCTCTATCTTCTTTCTTCATGTTTCATCTTCTTTCATATTCAATTGCCATCTACTTCTTCATCTGGGTTCTTCTGTATTCTTACTTCTGTA
Source organism: Rhinophrynus dorsalis (assembly GCA_037306005.1). Classification (NCBI taxonomy): domain Eukaryota; kingdom Metazoa; phylum Chordata; class Amphibia; order Anura; family Rhinophrynidae; genus Rhinophrynus; species Rhinophrynus dorsalis. The sequence continues at coordinate 62,258,431 of CM074718.1, forward strand.
AAAAAATGGTAATTAAAATGCTGAAATCCATGTAGGTACCGGAACATGCCCTTCAGTAACCTCACCTTATAGCCAATCAGCTTCTATCTGGAGGAATGATGATTGGTTTGGGAGAGATGGTTACGGAACATGCCCTGCGTATGCCCACATCCCAGCCAATTGGAACATGGAAAGAAATTTGAACCGGGACTGGCCATATAAAAGGCAGTCCCTGTTCAAACTTCCTTCAGTTGGCATCGGTCAACAGCCCGAAAGGTATCAGAAGGGGGGCTTTTTCTTCTGTTCTACTTTCGCCGGCAGAACCTACATGGATTTCAGCATTTTAATTACTATTTTTTTCCAGGCTGCAACAAGTTTCAGAAGCAAAAAGACAGAAGAGCACAGACGAAGAAGAATATGACAGATGAATACAATAGAAGATGACAGGTGAAGAAAGAAGATAGAAGCTTAAAGAAGAAGAAGGAAAGAGGAAGACCAGGGTGCCGGAGACCCTTCTGGGGTATAGGTAATAAGATAGTGTTAGGATTAGTATTTATACACTGTAAATTAATGTTAGGGGTCGAGTAGGGCCAAGGGGAGGGTTAGTGTTGGGAGGATGACTGTGTTTTTGAGCTCATGCTCGGTGTTTGACAATGTCAAACACCGAGCGTTAGCTGGTCTAGTTTGATCTTCCCACTTCTCACGCTATGTAGCGTGAGTTATGGGGCTGAAAAAAACACAATGAATGTTGGGCCACAAGTTGGTTTCTGTGTCCCAACACTCATTGTGGTTCCTGTTGGTAGGGCAATTGCATTCCAATGGTTACACTGTGTGTATACCTTTCTGTAATCATTTTTGCCCTACCAACACTTTTAGCACTGTGAACTGAATCGAGCCACTAGTGATAGTGACAGTCATATAGTCAGTACCCTGACCACTCTTCCACATATCTGTGGTCTAGTGAACTTTCTCACCAATGGTGTTTCAATCACTTTGCCCATGAACCAACCACTTGTTTGTTCATCTCTGGGACTTGATGTCACAATATGGGTTGTTGACTGATACACATGGACACATTTCAAACCAGCTGTACCAAAACAACTGTATCTAGGGAAAAACAAAAATCCCTATTGATTTTAATGGGACTTTTAACACTCTTAAATGCTTCTCAATTCGGTTGAGACCACTCTAGCATTCAAAGGGTTAAAATCCCCATTTAAATCAATCGGAATTTTAGTTCTTCTCTTGAGTGCTGTTGGTTTGCCCCCAAATTCCGACACTTTTGGTTTAACAATCGGCCCATTACACAGGTGCATACCTTTCCAAATATTTCCGGCAAGCCCAACAGTTGTCCAATGAATACTCCAACACAGATTAGGATTGCTGTGACCTGTCCCAAAGATCCACGGATATGCTTTGGAGAAATCTCATTTATGTACATAGGCAGAGTACTGAGTGCAATACCTACAACATAATAAACAATGGTCTTGAAGATTTTTTTAGCATGTCACAAGGAGGATATTATCTATGTAAATTGGGGGTAGTGTGATTTTTGAGCAAAACAGTTACAACTTACTATAAATCTGGAGGAGATCATTTGTAGCCCCAAAGCTGTTACTGGACAACAATTCCCATTATCCAAAGTTGTCCCCAGGTGATTTTGTACTACAAGTCCCATTATGTTCAGACTGGCATTAATTGTTCCCTAGCGGTTTTTCCCTACAACTGTCCAAAAAACAATATTTCCGACTAAGTCCTCACTTTCTAAGCACTTTCTAAGTAACCTTCGTCAAGATACCGGTATCTTGATGAAGGTTACTATGTGCTAATCGAAACGCTGATCTTTACAATATATTTTTGCTAATTTTTTCATGAAGACCTGAGAGTGCTTTTTTCCTTTAGAGAATTTTGTGACACATTGGCTGGATCTATAGCACCCAGGCAATCATCTGCATTAAGCATGAGTGCTTCTCTAAGACTTTTTAATAAATAAACGGTAAATAATCCCAGTATATTCATAAATAGTCCATAATACATGTTTCACTTTAAAAATAGTGTTCTCAATAGTGAACATCTGGAATACAAAGTACTTTTGTAATAAAGACCTCACAAGGGTGATATAAAGGTGATGCCTTTAAGTGGCTAACTGAGAACATAGAAAGTACAAGCTTTCAGGACACTAAGGTCACATCTGCAGGCATGGGAAACCCTGCCCCCCCTTACGAAGCGGGCAGGATTTTCCTTATACTGACACAATATTGTCCCTCGTTGAGATACTTCTGGACAGGCTTTTGGATCTGCCTGACGTAATGGATAACAAATTACAATTAATAATCTTATACAGTGTTTTTTTGGACATTACTGTCTCATTAACATAATAACATACATTGAATAAAAATATAAAAGAAAGAAAATTACCTCCATCAACACCCATTATAAAGCGACCAATTATGATCATTTCAGGGACAGCTGCTACGTGTGCCAGTGACATCAATAATGCCGCAGCAATCGCAAACACATTGTTCAGAAGCATTGTTCCCTTTCTGCGATTAAAAAACAGGATTACATGCAAAAAATGTTGAAATTAAAATAACAAGAATGACATGCTAAAGGTTTTGATAAATAATCTTTTATGTATAAAGTTTCAGCATATTACTGTATGTATATATATATATATATATATATATATATATATATATATATATATATATATACACAAGTAACATATATTGAAAACTAAGATTTTGCAAACCAGGGGACATTTACTGTAAACCTGTGGTTAGCGGCGGACTGTCCCATCGGACTTGGTCACAGACCAAGGGCCTGCCATTGAATAGTGGCTTGCCAAGAATAGAGGAGGTCCCTGTCGTGCGGGGGGGGGGTCAAACCCATGGACTCCCAAGTATAAGCTGTTATGGATCTACACTATACACTGTAATTTTCTGTAGGTAGTGGTAGTAGATTCCTGTGCTGTTCTCAATTTCAGTGTGGAGCCATTGGTTCTACACTGCCTCACCTCAGTGCTCCGGACGTACTAGAGAAGACAGTGTGGAGCCAGTGGCCTAACACTGTAATTGAGAACAGAATGGGGGTCCACTACCTAAAGAAATACTTTTTTTTTTTTTAAAATGGAGGTAAGAGTAGGGGGCATCATTATAAATTCTATTAAGCTCATTACAAAAATAAAAATAATTGGAATTTAGTGAATTGTTTTTTAGCTGCTTTGTGGTACTTCCATATTCTAAAGTACGTAAAACAAATGTTTTTACTTAGTGCATATGGGGATATGTGGCTGCCAGCTGACAGGTGAACAAGATGGTGGTGGTATGTGTGAGTGTGTGGGGGGGTCTGCGCTGTCTATGAGAGGAATTGTGGTTACCAAGGGGCAGGGGAACAAGGCTGGGGGTCAGGCAGTGTATATGGAGATCTGTGGCTACCGGTGGGCAGGGAAAAAGTATGTTAGGTCACACAGCGTATGTGGGGAATTTGTGGCTACCAGTGAACAGGGTAACAAGGCTGGGAAGGAGTCAGACAGTGTATATGGGGAATTTGTGGATATCAGTGGGCAAGGGAGCTGGGATAGGGGGTCAGAAAATGCATATGGGGATCTGTGGGCAGGGGAACCAGGGTGGAGGGTAGGGTCACAGAGTGTATATAGGGGTTTGTGCAACAGTCCTACCTAGGACCAAAGTGTACTAATGAAATGAAGCAATATAAGTGATACTAGAGAGCTTACAATCTAAACAGAGCTACACAATACCACTAGTATTGTAGCTTCATTTCAATTGTAAGCTATATGATATCACTAATATAGCTCCAATTAAATTGCAAGCTCTGTGGTATCACTATTGTAGCTCCATTTCAAACATAAGCTCTGTGGTATTACTACTATAGCTTAATTTGGAACTGTATGCTCTGTGTATCACTAATGTAGCTTCATTTCAATTGTAATAGCTGTGATATCAATGGTGTAGCGACTTTTCAGTTGTAAGCTCTGTAGTATTATAGTTGAAATGAAACTAAACAAATGATAGCACACAGCTTATAGTTGAAACTGAACTACACTAGTATTGTAGTTCCATTTCAATTGTAAGCTCTGTGTTATCAATACATTTCAATTCTAAGCTCTGTGGGATAAACATTTAAATGCAGCTACACAAGTGATACCACAGAGTTTACGGTATCACCTTACTTCACAACCTTAACAAAAGGGGGTGGGCTAGAGTTATAACCCAGAGGGGGACATGAATATGGGTGGGGCATAACTGGGGGAGGGGTAAAGGTGGACCATGACCTCCATTTCCCCACGGGCCCTGGGTACTGTCAGCCTGCCCCTTCTTGTAGTACATAATGCAAACCATATAAAAAACTGATAAGATTAAAAATAATTATTTAACCCCTTGAATGGCAAGAAATTATTCCAGTGCATTGCAAAGCAATTCATTGGAGACTTTTCCATTATCCAAGAGTTATTACAGAAAAGAAACCTCTAAAATATCTAAAACAAGTGTAGCATCTCTTTTAGCTTAATTAGAGATAAGTGTACTGCCAAATACAATATATGCCAATCAAGTACTATACATTAAAAGCTCTATTATCCTGCATCTGTCCATCATTAAATGTACAAATTAAGGAAAATATAAAGGAACATGAACATGTCCTAATAATAAATCCTGAATTATCTAGGCTGAAAATCCTATTTTTGTGTGTATTGGATCACAACATGAATCTATGACTGGCACTGGTATCACATTCATGGTGGCAGATAGAACGGTTTGATGTAGGACTCAAGGACCCGTAAACTGAAGGCTACTTAAAATACTGTGTCTTAAAGGAATAGTAATACTTTGTTTTATCTTTACTTTATTTTGTAGGCAGTAAAAAAACATGAAGAATTATATAAGTCTTATCTCTCAAACCTTTATAGTTTGAGAGATATTCACAAGCTAAGTTCCCCCTCCCGTCCCTTTTACCTAGTGTAAGCCATCCCTTCTCAGATGTGGAATCTGGTTGTAAGATTAGACAGATAACAGAAGGGGACAATCTTCTTCCTATGAGAACAATGAAAGCCCTGCCCCCCTTGACAAGTTTTTCAGGTTTTTCCCTTATCTTAATTGAAGATTGTCCCTCTCTGCAGTCTACCTGGGCACCTCCCTTCTGATCTGGTTGAACAGTGTTACATCAGTAAAAGGGGCGGGAGGGGGACACTTTGTCATTGAATTACTCTTGAACTAAAACTCTGACAGAATTGAAATAACACTCTACAAAGTCCAAATACTATGATGATTAATTAGAGCTGCTTTTATTATGAAACATTACTATCCCTTTAAAAACTAAGGACAAAATATGTAATAGTGTTTAATTTATTTCATTTATTTCTGCAGCTGTGTTTTTTCTCATGCACACAAAAAGTCTCACTCTACAAAAAACAGCTGCAATTTGTCACACATGTTGCACATAGGAATACATGTAACCTTTTCTGTGCATGGCGATTAAAAAAAGTCATTAAATCATCTCGGATTTACAGTGTTATTAATGACATAATCTGGATGCTTTCATTACTTTGGTACCCAGTCTTGTCCTCACTAGTGCTGTATGAAGTATTAGTTGAAAACAGCTTGTCGTTGTTTTCTTTTTCCTGGTCACGATGAGATAGTATTTACTAAAGTGCTAAAGGGACAGTAATGTCCCAGAATTTTTTTTCTAGTTTTGTAGAGGTTAAAATAATAAACTATGTGTTCCAAATCCTATCTCTCAAACCGCTATGATTTGAGAGATATAGGCCTTGAAATTTCCCAGCTCCCCCCCTTCTCCTGATGTCATCTGTAAAGCTGACAGCAGGAGATTCAAGTCGTACGACTCGAGGAGGCTCTTCAGCAGAGCTCAAATTGTGTTATTTAAAAAGAATTACTTCATTGGAACTGTCTACAAAGTGTGCTTGCAAACCATGAACACTTTGTAGACCTTACCAATGAAGTAATTCTTTTGAAATAATGCAATTTTGGCTCTGCTGCAGAGCCGCCTGCTGGTCCCCGGACCAGAATCTCCTGCTGTCAGATAGACGCTGACATCAGGAGAAGGGGAGGGAGGGGGAAACTTTCAATGAAAATATTTCTCAAATCATAGCTTTTTGAGAGATAGTATTTGTGGCACGTAGTTTATTATTTTAACCTCTACAAAACTAGAATATTTTTTTTATGAGACATTAGTGTCCCTTTAAGCTTCTACCTTCCACAGAAAATACATTTTTCTAAATCCCCTTCCCTTACACAGCTGTCTAAGTTGAAACGCTTTTGAAAAAGGAAAGGAGGAGATAGTGAAAGCTGCCTCATCATGATCAGGAAAGGAAAATAATGGTAAACTGAAATAATTTTCCATTTTCCCTGTCACTCTGGGCTGCGTTCATTATAGGGTGTCACCACCACAAGGAAGACTACCTTCAAGGAAAGAATACCCAAGGATATGGAATCCAAAGGGTCGAAAGTATAGGAAACAAGCATTTATAGGATGAGAGGAAGGTATCAGGATGCAAAAGGTGGTATAATGGAGGATGGAGTCTACACAAAAGTTTGCAGGATACCTGACAATACATAGAACCTCCAGTGTGATAAAACACCAGTGGGTGCCATCTTGGGGTTGTCCTGGCTAATGTACATGCCAGTTCACTACTGAGAAATGCCATGTTGGGAACGGCATGCTTAACATCCAAAGAGGCTGTGCTAAGCATGGGCAAGAAAAAGTATCCCTGCTGCCAGTGGAGATCCATGGGATGACCAGAAAGATGTGTTTGCCCCCAGCTTCCAACTTATAATGGGCCTCCCACACAAGGGAGGCCTGTAGACCTCTTGTCCACCAGGAAATGAAAGACCTGGAACTAGTCAATGAACTTAACAAAGCCCAGAGTAAGTCACAAAATAACATTTCTGACCACAAAAGGGCAACTTCCATCTTCAACAAAAAGGCAGGAAACAAAAAAGACATTTATGTAACAGAAGGGGAGTGTAATTTATAGTTTTATGGAGTTTTGTTTCCTCTAATATCTGCTGAAGGTGAACACTGCCTGGAGTGACCAGGAAATACAACTGAATTCCATTTACTACCTAAACAACTTTACATCTAAGTCTTTTCAGACAACGCTCCTCTCCACCATGCTAAGCATGTTTCACCGTTTTGTTACTGTTTGCAGTCCAGTGACAATATTTCATGCTTTTTGGTGAACAACCCACATGCCAAACACTTGCTTTTTCAACAGATCCTGCATTTTTAAAACATACAGTTTGTGGATATCTCCTAACATTTACAAAGTTCCATTGTCTGCTTTGCCAGTGGCTTATTGACAATTGAAATAATGAAACTGATAGTATGTCAACCTATAACATAGAATGCGTCGCTCACTGTATGGGTAACCGCACATGCGCAGTGGGGACTTGCAGAACGGGATGATCCGGAGCGGGGAGCTCCGGAAGGCTGACAGACTGTCTGTGCTCCCGGCTCGGGGGCAGCAGCGGAGGCGGCTGGGTGACAAACTGTCACCCAGCACCTCCGCTGCTGCCCCGGACCCAGGAGCACAGACAGGCTGGGAGCCATCCGGAGCGCCCCGCTCCAGATCAGCCCGTGTATACAGGCTTTCTAACTAGTGTGTTAATGTGACTATTCACCATATGCACTAAGAGCTAATAGCTGGAAGTGTTGTTGGTGCTAAGAGAAACAAATTCTCTTATTGCATCTCCCTCCCTGGTGTTGGAGGCAACAACTCCAATAATCATCAACCAAAGGTATAGTCCCCTGTAGCTAGAGATCTACAGGTTTCTAACTCCCTGCACTAATCAAGAAAAACCTGGGGGAAGAAGTAGTAAGTTGTGATAAAGAGGAGAGCAATTCCTATGTTATTCTATGGAGTGCTAAGATTTCTCCAGCTGTGCATTGGCTCCATAGAATAATACAAGAATTGGAGAGTTTATCACACTGGATATATCCTCTTTATCCACCTTTATCAAATCTTAGTTCATAGCCCCCAAGTTCCCAAACTTTTACATGTGTTCAAAATAATGTTTGAGAAGTTACAGGTTTTAGGGAACAAACATTTATTTCAAGTGGATGTGTCACCTATGGACAACATTACATAAATAGTAAGGCTACGTTTCAAATACTACGAAAACGGTATTCATTTTTATTTAAAGGGATAGTAATGTTTCAAAATAAAAGCAGCTCTAATTAATCATCATATCTTTTGGACCTTGGAGAGTGTTATTTCAATTCTGTCAGAGTTGTAGTTCAAGAGTAATTCAATGACAAAGTATCCCCCTTCCGCCCCTTTTACTGATGTAACACTGCTCAGCCAGAGCAGAAAGGAGGTGCCCAGGTAGACTGCAGAGAGGAACAATCTTCAATTAAGATAAGGGAAAAACCTGACAAACTTGTCAAGGGGGGCAGGGCTTTCATTGTTCTCATAGGAAGAAGACTGTCCCCTTCTGTTATCTGTCTGGTCTTACAACCAGATTCCACATCTGAGAAAAGATGGGTTACACTAGGTAAAATGGGTGGGAGGGGGAAACTTTATGCTTCAATTTCTCTTGAACCACAACTCTGACAGTATTGAAATAACACTCTCTATGGCTCAAATACTATGAAGATTAATTGGAGCTGCTGTTTTTGTGAAACATTACTATCCCTTTAAAGTGTTGAGTTTGTGTAAATTTAACTTACAAAGTCTGGACTGTACTTACTTCCACATAGACTGTGGTTACCAGCTCTGTAACCACAGCCCAACACTATCACAGTATCTCTAGGCAGCCTAGCGCTACTGTGCTTCCTACCTCTGTATGGCCGCCGGCCAGCATGGCCTCCGGCCCCTTCCTCATTCTGACATCAGGTAACAGGCACTATCACGGACGCCTGTTTATGGGCCTATTCTGGGTGGCCTAATTGGGTCCCACCTCCTTCTGCTCCTTTATAATCCTCCTTGGGGCTAGGAGTCATTTCCCTTACATGGTGTTCCTGTTACTCTTGTGCTCCGTTGTGACCTGCGCTTATCGGAGAATCCGCTCTGTGTACTACCCCGGCTTGTCTGACTACCCACATCGGTTCTGACCTGTGGCTCTGGCTGACTCTGGCTCCATGTAGTCCCCGGTTTGTCTATCCTCCAGCTCCTATCTCGCTCTGTGTATCCCCGGCTTGTCTGACCTGTGGCTCTGGCTGACTACTCGCAATAGTGCAGTGCGTAGCACAGTGTGCAGCTCCACGTAGGAGCTTGGGCCATATCATCTGGTGGTCTGGGGCTGTGTGGGATATTATCATTGCTATATCTCATATATTATTATCACTGTATATTCTAATAAAGGTGGTTATATTTTATTACTGTGTCTGTCCTTCTTTTCCTGACTACCGTGACAAACACTCTGCCTCTGCTCTCCTCGATTAATATCTAGCCAGTGAGACTGCTCCACCTTACAGAGATAATCCTCTGTCATCGGAGGAGGGAGGACAGCAGAGGCAGTGCGTCGGTCTGCAGTCTATGTGGAAGTAGCTGCAGCCAGACCTTGTAAGTTAAATTTTACACAAAATCAAAACTTTAAATAAAAAATGAATACCGTTTTAGTAGTACTTGACATGTAGCCTAACTATTTAAACGATGTTGTCCATAGGTGACACATCCACTTTAACCCCTTAAGGACCAGATGACGTGCTATGACTGTCACAGTCCTTATGCCCTTAAGGACCAATGGAGGATATAGCACGTTACATACTTTTTACTTACAGCACTCTGCCGGGAGCACTGTAAGTAAAAACGGGGCCTAAAATTGACCGTTCCAAGACTGGAGTGATCTATCTTAGGCCCCAAAGCGGTGCGCTGGTACATGTAACAGGTCACTTGTACCGGAGCGTCTGCAAGGTAACTTCCTTGGACCGCTGGTCCTTAAGGGGTTAAAAGACGTATGCTTTCTATCAAATATTGTTAATATAAAAATACATATTTGTTCACTTTTAAAGAGGATCTATTCCCTTAAATAAAAGCCTAAATTTGTTTAATAACATATTGCTTAAGGGTTTGTCCTTCCTTCAACAGTCAAATATATGTATTTACTGTAGTTTTTTTTTATTTCAGCTGTGCCTTAGGCTACACTGAACGGGGATATATAATTAGATTGAGAAGGTTTTCCTGTATCATTTAATCATGAAGCTCAGACTGATAATTACTGTGTGCTGGTGAAAACTACATACAGTGGACAGGAAATAAAAGAAACCACAGATACTAGGGAAAATGATAAATAGCAATATCTGATTGCTGTAAGGACACTCGCCTATAGGTAAGTACTTCTCTTAAAGGGGAACTTTCACCCCTTAATAACTAAATCTCCCTTTACTGCTGACCTGGCGACTAGCTGCTTAGTAGCGCTAGTCGCCAGAAAACTTACCCCGTTCTCAAGATTTCGCCGTTTGAAAGGATCAGGAAGCACGGACGTCTCTTCACAGTGACGTCCGTGCGCCTGCGCTGTCAGTCCCTTGTCAGTCCCTTGTGCACCGTATGCACCGTACGGTGCACAAGGGACTGACAAGGGACTGACAGCGCAGGCGCACGGACGTCACTGTGAAGAGACGTCCGTGCTTCCTGATCCTTTCAAACGGCGAAATCTTGAGAACGGGGTAAGTTTTCTGGCGACTAGCGCTACTAAGCAGCTAGTCGCCAGGTCAGCAGTAAGGGGAGATTTAGTTATTAAGGGGTGAAAGTTCCCCTTTAAACACATTAAGATTAATTTATTCCTATAGGTATGTTTCCCCTTTAAGGACCAGAGGGAAGCAGCGCATTGCACACACCCATGGTCCTTAAATGACAGTAATGTTTCACAAAAAAAACAGCTCTGATTAATCTTCATAGTATTTGGTCCATGGAGAGTGTTATTTTAATACTGTTAGAGTTGTAGTTCTAGAGTAATTGAATGATAAAGTATCCTCCTCCTGCCCATTTTACCTAGTGTAAGCCACCTCCCCTCAGATGTGGAATCTGGTCTCTTGACCAGACAGCTCACAGAAAGGGACAATCTTCTTACCGTGAGCATAAGGAAAACCCTGCCCCCCTTGACAGGTTTTTTCCCTTATGCTCACTGAAGATTGTCCCTCTCTGCAATCCATCAGGACAGTCTTTCTGTTCTGAGGGGAGCAGTTACATCAGTAAAAGGGGAGGGAGAGGGATGCTTTATCATTCATTGAATTACTCTTGAACTACAACTCTGACAGTATTGAAATAACACTCTCCATGGCCCAGATACTATAAAGATGAATCAGAGCTGCTTTCTTTGTGAAACATTTCTGTCTTTTAATGAGTTAAGATACACTGCATGGTTTGCCTCCAGAGAGCTCTCACAAATAAATGGCACAGAAGCTCACAAACATAACCTTTTCCAGGATGGATTGAAAGTAAACTTTAGTCATAGAGTCTCAAGTACAAAAGCCTTTTCAAGGTGCAAAAGTTCACATTATCTAGAGAGGCAATCCGAAGGTTTTACTTTGAACTGCATTGCTCTTTTACTGTTAAATCTATTTTGATTCAATTATTCTTCTGTTTTAAGTTTATGATAAAATAAACAAGCATGAGTCACAAAAAGTATAGTTATTCTTCTATAAACATATTTGTAGCTTTGTATAATTCACCTTTCTGGAATAAGGAAAATGTCAAATGAAGATGGTTTTTATTTGGAATCTTTAAAAATGCTATGGTTTTATATATGAATGTCAGTCAATAAAATAGTTAAAATACTTTTAAATTGGCACTAATGCCTAAATATAATTGTCTCTTACATAAAAGGATACACTTAGGGCTGTATATTCAAAACCAAAATGGAGAGTTATGGGAGAAATAAAGATTAAAAGAATTCTATTGATTTAAATGGGGCTTTTAAAGGGATAGTAATGTCACCAGACAAAGTAATATTCGATTGTTCATTACAATTGTATATAATGCATCGTGCCCTTTTCCATGTACGTATTGTATTCTTCTTGTAATTTGAGTTGAAAGTTTCCCCCTCCCAGTTTTCATAGTTCCCTCAGATCTGAAAGGCAGTTGCCTGACCGGACGCATGGCAATGAGGGACAATATTGTGTGTGTCTGTAGAAGGAAAACCCTGACCCACTTGACAAAGATCTGAAGGAACTACAAATGACGAAGGGAAAATGGGCAGAAGGGGGAAAACTTTACATTTTGTATAAAATTATAACAGACAATCGAATATTTATCTGGAGACATTACTATCCCTTTAACCCTTTGAATGCCAGAGGAGTACGGAATATTCCGTACACCTCTGGCACTCAAAGAGTTAACTCACTGAATGACAGAGATGTCTCCAACTCAATGAAATTAATGGAAATTTTTAGTTCTCCTCTAAAGTCCAAATGGTTTGCCGCAAAACTGCTCCACTTTTCTGTTGAACATACGGACGGGCCCCTTACATATTTCCAAATTCCTATGTTAAATTTACGAAATTTATACATTTTGTCATTAACCCCTTAAGGACCAGTGATGGTCCTGGCACGTCATGGAATTCAGGGCTCCCCGAGCGTGTGCACACCGTTTGGGAAGCCCTGAATCGGATACACACACAAAAAATGAGGCATGGTCCTTAAGTGCCAGCCACGTGTGCGTGCCAGTCCTTAAGGAGTTAATCGTTTTGAGATATAGTATGTACATTTTGGAAGAGACAAGGATTGTTAGTGTGTTATTTTTATCTGTAATTTCTGAAACTGATTTGAATTTACAACTGTTATGACTTAATTTTGTAATCCAATCAGAATAAAGGCAGGGAATTGTCCTAACTGTTACTGTGTATTTTTGCATTACTGTGGATGTTTCAATTGAAGTTTGCTTGGATGTTAAATAATACAAATATAACTATACAATGAGTTATTTTACATTTTATTTTCTAAGATGTTCTTTAATTTTTATTTTTTAAAAGTTAAGCTTTGAATAAATTCTATACTGGCCGTATGTGTGCTTATGACTTTGATCCGTCAGAATCTATAATGCAGAAAGCAAAGAGATAATTTAAAGCAGAATTAATGAAACAGTTCATTGTAGAAAAGGTGCAAAAACACAGTGGAAAGTGGAGTGGGATATAAAAAAACATCCACAGTAAATCAGAGAATTTAAACATAAACTTGTCTGAAGAAATGACTTCCAAACTTAGCAAGATTTACAAGTTTCATTGCGCTAATCAATCTATCTCCTACCTTGGTATACAGTATACCTCTGATCCAGTCAGTTTGCCTGAATTTAACTTTGCTCCTCTTATAAGTTCTGTTTAGCAAGACCTCCAGAAATGGAAACTTCCCTTTATCTCATGGGTGGGTAGAGTTGATTAAAATTATAATATTACCTACAGCACTAAATCCATTAAATGCTATACCGTTGAAGATTCCTTCTAAATACTTTGACCTCCTTTCCTCAGTTACTTCCTCATTCGTATGGTGTCATAAGAAGGGGAGAATCAGACTTGAGATTCTTCAGGAACCGGTTAGTTGCGGTGGATTAGCTCTTCCACATTTTCATAGATCTTATAGGGCCTCAGCTTCGGCGAAATTCTTTGACTTTCAGTCTACTAAGAGTCTTAGATGGGTGGAATCTCTTGCAGAGGACTTGTAGATCCTTCACAACTTATGTGGTCCACCCCTAATACAAATAATAAAAATAGTACTGGTTTCTGAATTCATCCCATTTTAGGTCACTTGTTACATACCTGACATGCTGTTGACCAGACTCTTCATCTTGCCCACATCCTTCTCCTTTGAAGTCCTTCACTGGAAGTCCTGACTTTCCTCAGGATCTGGGGAACTCAAGATTTTTCAAGTGGAAGACAAGCAATGTTCACACTATATATGACCTCGTCAATGATACAGGTCATCTTGATGTGACTAGTATTACAACCAAATTGGGCTCTAGAGAGGTGGACTGGATAACCATTCATCAAATCAGACATTGGTTACACGATGAGAGAACGAGTGGTTCCCTGAACAGAAACCTTACTAAATTTGAACTTGGCATTATGATCTCCTCCCTTGAATTTCAACCCTCTTTCATTTTGTTACTCCTCCTTATTTTCTGCTAATTTGAATACTAAGAAGTATTTCTCACTGATGTCACTCTCACCTCCTCTCAGCGGTCGTCAATTTTTGCATATCATTTTAACGTGCTAGATACACATAGACAAGGAAGATGAATTATAAGATTTTCACGGGCTGGTATATGACTCCCAGGTAGCTATAAGGCATTTACACAACTTCTTCCCCTCTGTGTTGGAGATGCTTCCAAGGTATCAGCTCTCACTTCCACATCTGGTGGTCATGTCCTATCATTCAAATTTATTGGAGTCAGATTATCTAATTTGTGAATAGGATATTTCAGATGGACCTCCCTTTAGATCCCCTCATTTGCATTTTCTTATATTGGCATCACTTGACATCACCTCTACCCATGCTCAAGTGGAAATATATACCATTGCTGATGAACGCAGGCAAATCCCTTGTTCCAAGACACTGGAAAAAGACAGATTCTCCAACCCTATTGGAGTGGCAAGCTAGAGTAGATGCTCAGCTTTCTATGGAACAATACCATGATAGAGCTGATGACTCACTTTCTAGCTTCAATGCTCATTGGTCTGTTTGGACAAATAATTGAGCAAATACCCCCTGCTCTACTGTGTGCCTTTGACATTGATTGATTGATAGATCTATCATGTGATTCTTATACTGATAAGCAACACTATATTTCTCCTCTCCTTTCCCCTCCTTCCTTTTTTCTTACTTCTTCCTCCCTTTCCATTACAGTGTTTTTGTTTTATTACAGCTTTATAGCTGACAGCAGGAAATCATAAACTTTAAATGCATGTATCTCTCAAACCATAAAGAGCGATACTTTTTTTTGCATTCAAGCCAACTTTTTAACCTCTTCAAAATGAAGAATAGTTTTTTTTAGACATTACTAACCCTTTAAGGGCCAGAGGGGTGTGCAAAATAAAGTGTTACACACTTCTCTGATCTTTAAGGGTTTAATACAGGCATGTGCTATTTTTTTTTCCTCAAGAGCCATACTTATAAAAGACCAATTAATTGAGGGACACATACTACTAAATAATGCAAGGGTATCAAAGGCAAGCATGCATAAACTAATAGAATATATCACCAGTTCTAAATTAATTCCCTCAGAGCTGCGTAACAGGATCAGACCTGTGAAATTCCCATTAGAACACAGACGTCTTGATCAGAGACTTAGCCCATTTGATTAGTTCACCTACTCTCTAACAAGCACATCCACAAATTCTGGCCTCTTAGTGGGCCCTGGTGGAACTGGGTGAGAACCATTGGTATACACCTAGTATACGCAGTCCATATTTTCATGCAATCCATAGCAATATATTTGCATTTTATATATTGATCTAGCTACATAAATTTAATTGAAATAAATACTAGACTTGTGCAAAGGAAAAAAAATATTTCATCTGAATTGTTAAGTCAATTTTTTTTTAACTATTGGGATGATTACATTAGTCAGAATTTCTGTGAACATTTTGTATGTCCCCATAATCAAAACATTTATCTTTATGTCAAAAGTCCAGAGGTGTCCTCAGTGTCCTGGTCCTCCTGCATCTTCTGCCACCACTTCATTGGCTAGCTGAAAGGGTGATGTTACCAGTATCTTTGACCCTTTCAGCTAAATGTTGATTGGCTGGGAGGTGAGGTTACTTCAGGGAACATTCCGTGGCCTGCGTAACCCCACAATCCCAGCCAGATGGGACAGTGGGAAATCTGAACAGGGAAGAATGTTTAAAAGTTAATCTCTGCTCAAATGTTCTCATTCTGGCAAGTGAAATGGCTCAATCAGGGTTAAGGGCTTTTTTTTCCTTTTGTACAGAAGTGGCAGCAATGGTAGGGTATTTTTTGTATGCGTGTGTTTATTGATTTTTGGACAGAAGATACAAATGGACCAGAGTATCGAGGTCACATCTGAGCCTCAGCCATCAAGGTAAGTGGCATAATTGTTATGAATGTGGTGTAAACATGTGAATGAATGAAGGAAATTAACAAAGGGATGTGTACAACAGTTTTGACTGTGTTATTTATTATTTTGCTTGTCGTTTGCATTCTAATAAATAGTGGTGCATCACCTAATATATGGTGCTTAGGGTGTCAGGCCCACTCCTACAAAGAAAAATGGGCAACAAGCAGATATATAGGGTTAAATAAATAAAATCTTACATTTTATTAAACCACATAAAACACTGAAAATGTTTTTAAAACAAATCAGCAACATAAAAAGGGTTAAATATCATTTCCTACATTTTGCCTACAACTGAAAAGCCACACCAAAAATATTTCTAATGGTATTTGCTATCATGAACAAGTGAACCTGCTTATTAAAGCAGTATATCTATTGTTCTAACAATAGTCCGTATGTCAATGCAATCCCTAGTGTAAACTGTTGACTCCACATTCATAGCAGTGTATAAAAATGGCTAAAAGAAAGTATTCCTGGCAAAGAAATGTAGTACAAAAGATGTATAATGTAAGTTCAGCATTGTTCAAAAGACAATCTGTACACCAATAAATTATATTATGAAAGTGTTTTAAAAAGCCAACAATTAATATGCCATTGATTGAGAATCTACCATCAAAAATAATTAGGTAGCAGTGCACACTGCCCAGTATGCAAACATCTTTGGAGATATGCATGTGTCAAAAAAGATAATGCAGTTGATTTAAAAATATTATGGAACACTTGAAGTGACCGGTCCATGTAACTGCCTGAAGTTCGAGCATTTTCAAAGGACATCAGCTGACTCAAACTTGCTGGTTAAATATCCTTAAAGGGATAGTAATGTTTCATAATAAAAGCAGCTCTAATTAATCATCATAGTATTTGGACCATGGAGAGTGTTATTTCAATTCTGTCAGAGTTGTAGTTCAAGAGTAATTCAAAGACAAAGCAATCCCCTCCCGCCCTTTTTACTGATCTAACACTGCTCAGCCAGATCAGAAGGGAGGTGCCCAGGTAGATTGCAGAGAGGGACAATCTTCAATTAAGATAAGGGAAAAACCTGAAAAACTTGTCGGGGGGGGGGGGGGCAGGGCATTCATTGTTCTCATAGGAAGCAGACTGTCCCCTGCTGTTATCTGTCTGGTCTAGCAACCAGATTCCACATCTGATGAGAGATGGGTTACACTAGGTAAAATGGGCGGGAGGGGGAATCTTTATCCTTCAATTACTCTTGAACTACAACTCTGACAGTATTGAAATAACACTCTCCATGGCCCAAATACTATGGAGATTAATTGGAGCTGCTGTTTTTGTGAAACATTACTATCCCTTTAAGCCTTCATCTTAAGGGAGTGTCTTCACACACCCCCATCATTGATTGGTGTTGCATAAATATCAGTTTGGTTAACAGTATACATATACTAAGGTGTAAAGAAAGACTTGATCTGCTGATTAATACAGATTCCTACATAAGATATACATACTCATATTTGAATGAAGATATTGAAGCATAAACTTAGCTCCATGCAGTTGGATCTCTTTATGCGGTTATCTGAATGTTTTAAGATAGCGTACATTGAATAAGTAGTGATGGGTGAAGCGTCATAAAAATTTCCTGCACATCTTTTCACAAAAAAATGATTTCCGCTTTTTTCATGAAAGTATTCGCCCATAATTTCCCGCCAAAACTTTCCCATATTTTGCCTATGTTTCCTATGACTGTAACACTTCCCGCCACAATATTACTTCTTCTGAGGGCTGAAGTGGAGAAATAAATAGATGAAAGTCATAGTTGTGAGTCCTACAACGACAGATGCCTTTATCCTTTGCCCACAACACTAAATTCCTGCTTCAGTAACATTGGCATAACCATCACTGAACAATAACTGCGGCTTGGGATATTCCAGCAGGGTGCAACACATGACATAAGTTATTTAAAGCCTCTGTTTTAAAAAAAATAAATAAAGGGCAGCATGTCAAGAGATTAAAAGAAAAAAAAGGTAAAACCTACAATTTGGCAGATGTGTATAGTAGTGGTGGTGGTAGATTGGTGTGGTGTGATTGATGTGTGCATGTGTATATATATATATATATATATATATATATATATATATATATATATATATATATATACTAGCTGAAGAGCCCATATAAGCAGCGTCACAGGCATTCTCTACTGCGCATGTCTGCGTCGTTACAAACTATTTAGCAAATTACTATATAGGATATATATTCCTACAGCAATTAGCATTATCATGTTTGTTTCAAATGTAAGCTATCATTATTCTCAGATTATTGATACACATTACTTATTGTTCATAGCAGTGGTCCCAAGTGTGGTAGATGGAAGCAACCCTTCACATCCCTCCTCCACATTGTCTGTGCTGCTGTTAATACATTTGCCCTGGCTTTATCTGTCAGATGGTATTAGATGTTTGTTCATTTTTAAGAATATTAGTCTCTCAACATTGCTGCTTGATAGCCGCATCCTACGGTTATTCACAATACAACTAGCTGCACTGGTCACACCACACAGTTCCCCTGACCCTGGGAGTCCCCTTCCCACCACGGCATTGTCCATGTGGTACATGATCCTGAAGAAAGGAGAATTATTACTACTGCAATAATACCACCACCACCAGGAGCACAGACTGCCTGTGCCTGCTGCTAGTGCTGCCAGTCTGCCTTCTTCACGTCACCAAGAAATGCCAAGTGTGACACTAAGGGACCTTTCATGGTGGCGCATGCCTACATATCTGTTTAAGTCATTCCCTAAGGAGTTCTGATTACCCCCTTTATGACATATTGGTGTCAGTCATTACTTACCTGATATAGAGTTTTTTGAGACCCTATTAAGTTGAAGATAATTTTACCGGAAGGTCCATATAGTACGCTCTGGGTAAGGTGTGGATCTGGAAGATCAAGTCTGAGGGGAAAAGTACGAGGATGGGGAGAAACCAACACAGATACCCACACTTGGGGTTATCCAGTGAATGCTGTGGTCTATGCCTCAGGAACATGTGAGTGAGATCATTGTGCACTAAAGAAGGTGGTATTCATTGGTGGTGGTCATCATATCAAAAAGCAGTCTACACTCAGAGCACGTGCAAATATGTCAATTCTTTTTTTTTTTTTTTTTTTTTTTGCTTTTCAAAATAGCTTTATTAAAGATATGCAGAAATACAATGAGAAGCATACAGGTTACACAATTCGACAAACGTTACATGTAGGAATGACCACAGGTCAAGTGCAGAGTCAAAATCAGGAACAAAGGCTTTAGGAGGTGAAATAGAGAAGAACTGAGGCAATATAGAGAGATAGGGAGTAAAAAGAAGGAGGGGAGAAAAAAAAGGGGGGATAAGGGATGGGGCAGGCTATACCGGTGCAGTCAAACCATCAGTCAAATCGAGTAGTCAGGTAAGAGAGAGGATGGGTGCCTTGGAGTGGATAGGGGTGGGGAGTCTGTTCCTGGGGAAGAGAAAGGAATGGGAGAAATTAGATAAAATACCTCAGGTGGGGAGGAGGTCTTATAACAGGAGGGATGCTTTGTGAGGGTCTCTACCTCTGTTAATCAAGGTTAAACGCAACATTGTAAGCTGTTCACTAGTCAGGGTCAGACACTTGGTGAGGGTTGGAGGTAAGGGGAGAGGGGGTAAGTGGAAGTAAAATAAGGATTGCCAAAAGGATTTGGACAATTTGATATGTAAAGTGGACTCAATATGGTCTAAACAGGAGGTCCAGTAAGGGACAATCTTCGAGCAGGACCTCTAGATGAGGGCCAGGGAGCCGGGCTCCTGTAGGAATCTCCAGCATAATGGAGAGAGAGCATGAAGTCTGGTTGGTGTATAATACCACCGCATAAGGAATTTGTAGTGCACATCTGGGATAGCAGAGATAGAGACTGAAGCAGCAGCGGACCAAACTGAGCACCAGTCATCTTGTTCCAGAGAGTCGTCAGTTTCCCTCTCCCAAGTCAGAGCATAGGGTGGTTTAAGAGGAAGATGAGAAGAGGATAGAATTGAGTAGATTGTGCCTACAAGTCCTTTCTGGCAAATGTGAGAGGTAAGTAGGAGTTCAAAGGGCGAGGGAGGTAGAGACCAACCTGGTCGGATCTGGGAGCACTCAAGAAAGTGTTTGAAAATATGTCAATTCTGATACCACTGTGCAATAGAAACCACCCCTGGGTGAGTCTTATTACCAGAGATAGGATAAGGGCATTTTCTGTATTATTAAGTAGTCTGCTTTTAATATTATCACTGTTGGTAGCGTCTAGAGGTGTTGCGATGGGTGTGTGATAATGGACTGCATTCCATAAGCCCTACGTACAAATGAAAACTGGAGTCATTTAGTAAATCAACTACACCACAGGGAACAAAACAGGATTTTAGTATTATCTGTTAAATCCTTTTCTCGTAGTCCATACAGGTTACTTGCATTTTATGAAAGCATGAGTGGTAATTTGGACAGGGGAATTGCTGTTGATGTAGTATACTTGGATTCTGCAAAAGCCTTTGAAACAGTGCCTCACAACCGGTTACTGCATAAATTAAAAGGCTTCGGTTCGGGAGGTGATGTCTGTACATGAATTGAGAACTGGTTAAATGATAGATGGCAGAGAGTTGTTGTAAATGGAACTGTTTCAGGTTGGTCTAAAGTTATAAGTGGGGTGCCAAAGCGTTCAGTCCTGGGACCAATGCTTTTTAATTTATTTATTAATGATCTAGAAGTGGGAATTGAAAGTAGCATCTCAGTCTTTGCTGATGACACTAAGCTATGTAAGGAAATACATACAGAACATTGTGTTTTTCACTGCAGAAGGATTTAGATAAACTGAATGAATGGGCTGAAAAGTGGCAGATGATATTTAATGTAAATAAATGTAAGGTTATGCATTTGGGCTGTAGAAACAAACTTGCTACATATACTCTAAATGGGAAACAACTTGGGAAATCCTCACTAAAGAAAGATTTAGGAGTACTAATAGATGATAAACTTCACAACAGTGTGCACAGTCACTCAGCTGCTGCAAGAGCAAATAGAGTACTAGCCTGCATAAAAAGAGGTGTAGAAGCAAGGGATGCTAATATCATCCTACCTCTGTATAAATTCTTGGTTAGGCCTCATCTAGAATATGGAGTACAGTTTTGGGCGCCTGAACTGGTAAAGGTGCAGAGACGTGCAACAAAACTGACAAAGGGATTGGAGGATCTGAGTTATAAAGAGAAACTAGCCAAACTGGGTTTGTTTACATTAGAGAAGAGACGTCTAAGGTGTGATATGATTACCATTTACAAATACATTCAAGGTCAATACAAAGAACTATCCAATGAATTATTTATGCAAAGAGCTGAGCTAAGAACAAGAGGTCATCCATTAAGACTAGAGGAAAGGCACCTTAGACTAAAACAAAGGCAGGGATTCTTTACAGTAAGGGCGGTAAGGCTATGGAATTCTTTGCCTCGGGATGTTGCGCTTGCAGATAATGCAACTGCATTCAAAAAAGCAATGGATGCCTATCTAGCAGAGAACAATATTGACCGTTATGACAGATGGCTTCAAAGCAGACAGGATATTGATACAGGGAACTATTTGACTACCAATTGGAGTCAGGAAGGAATAATTCCCCCCCCCACACACACACACACACTAGGGACTAGATTGGAAATGGCTCCAGAGGGCTTTTTTTTGCCTTCCTCTGGATCAGCAGGGGTGTTCTTGGCATGGGCTGGACTTGATGGACGCATGTCTTTTTTCAGCCTTATCTACTATGTTAGGTTACTGGTAACTTTGGTAGGTGATCTGCCCCTTTAAGTAGGCAGGAACAATTCTAGAAATGACTGCAGGGGGTGGAGCCTACCTTCCCTCCTAGGCTGCAGCTAGCCAACCAGCTCCAGAAAGATTTGAGACATTAACTATGACTAGATAGTGGAAGGAAAGAAGACTACTGTGAGCTTGACCCTGAAGGACCCCCACTGTGTGCCACAGGAGAGCCAAACATGGTCTGTAGACAGGATGGGAGACCAGTATGGACTAAGTATGGACTAAGAGAAAAGGATTTAACAAGTAAATCTAAAATCCTCTTTTCTCTGTCCTCCAATACAGTTTACTCGGATGTCCAACCATTGAGTTTTCCAGAGGTGGTAAGTAAGGCAAGGACCAGGCACAAGGCCTCCAAAGTCACCAGTGCGTAAATGAACCATCAGATCAGAGATAGCCCAACAACAATAAAGTGTCAATGGACACTGAATAGGGGTAACAACACCCCAAACTGTTACACAGCACACTGAACTAGAGCCAACTGGGATCAAAAGAGAAGGAAGCACCAAGAACTGAAGAAGATTCTAGACAGGCAAAACCGCCTCCAGGATTTTCCTCCCAAAGCTGGCATTAGCCGATGCCAACACATCAACACGGTAGTGCTTCGAAAAGGTGTGCACAGATGACTAGGAGGCAGCCTTGCACAACTGATCAGCAGAGGCCTGATTCTTGTAAGCATAAGAGGCCCCAATAGATCAAGCAGAATGAGCCGTGACCCTGAAAGGGACAGGCTTCTTCCTCAGCTCATAAGCCTTACGAATAGTGGACTTGATCCAAGAAGCAATAGTCACTTTGGATGCAGGTCTTTCTGCCCTGGGACACTCAGGAATGAGGACCAGCACGTCTGATTGCCTGATAGACAGTGCAATGTACATAAAACTTGAGAAAATGCACGTCTAACAAGTGGAGATCCCTATCCTTGTCAGAGGTGGGGTCAGGGCAGAAAGAGGGCACCACAATCTCCTGATTGATGTGGAACTCCGAAACTACCTTGGGAAGGAAGTCCTGAGAGGTGCGAAGCACTGCCTTGTCCTTGTGAAACACCAAAAATGGTGGTTTACAGGACAGAGCATGCAACTCCGCGACACGGCGAACAGACACGATCGCCAGGAGAAAGGTCATTTTCCACGTCAGAAGGCGTAGAGGAATTGTAGCAAAGGACTCAAAGGGAGGGCGTTGAAGGACACCCAGAGCCAGATTAAGATCCCACTGAGAAGCAGGAGCCCTAAAAATAGGGTGAGTATGAGCTACGTCCTGGAAAAACACTATGACATCAGGAAGGATAGCAATGCGCCTCTGAAAGAAAACAGAGAGAGCAGAAGTCTGAACCTTAAGGGAACTCAAACTGAGGCCCTTATCCACGCCATCCTGCAAGAAAGCCAAAGGCCAAGACCGTGGGCAGATCAAATTCCTGACACAAATCCCTATCGGCACACCAAGATAGGAAGGTCGACCAGACACGATGGTAGGCCTTTGAGGAAACTGGCTTGGGAGCACTAAGCATGGTAGCCACCACACCAGAAGAAAAACCTTTCTTCATCAATACTGAGGATTCAATTTCCAAGCCGTCAAAGCTAGATGATGAATGTCCACTTTCCACAGGTAACCCTGGAGGAGAAGATTCGGAAGAGAGGGGAGTCGGAACAGTTCCGCCACTGACAGATCCAGAAGCTCTGGAAACCAAACTTGTCAAGGCCAGTATGGAGAAACCAGAATGACGGGGCAACACTCCATTCGCAATTTCCGTAATACCCCGTGCAACATAGGAAGGGGAGGGAAGATGTAAGACAGAGGAAATAACCAAGGAATAGACACGGCATCCACCGCTAGAGCTAGAGGATACCTCCAGCAAGAGCAGAACATCGGAACCTTCCGGCTGTGTCTTGTCTCCATCAGGTCGATGCAAGGAAGACCCCACTTCTGAACAATGAGGTTGAACACCTCTAGATGCAGTTCCCACTCTCCGCTGTCCACTGTGTGTCGACTGAGGAAGTCCGCCATGACGTTGTCTACGACTGGAATGTGCACTGCGGATATGGCAGGAACATGTTCTTCTGCCCAGGATAAAATAGTCTTGACCTCTAACCAAGCAGCGAGACTTCTTGTTCCACCCTGCTTGTTGATGTAAGCCACAGCAGTGGCGTTGTCAGACTGAACCCGGACTGGGCATTCTTCCAGCTGGGGCGTCCAGTGATGAAGGGCATGAAAAATTGCCCGAAGTTCCAATACATTGATGGGAAGGAGAGATTCCTCCAGAGACCACCATCCCTGAGCACTCAGGCGACCCAGGACTGCTCCCCAGCCGGAGAGGCTGGCATCCATCATCACCGTGGTCCAGAAGGATATCAGGAAGGACTTGCCCTTCAGGAGATTGGAGAGGTTGAGCCACCAGGACAAACTCAGTTCCACATGAAGAGGGAGGGATACTAACATCTGCAGAAGGTCTGGCTGACCCTTGCATACCTGGATCACAAACAGCTGGAGCTCCCTGGTGTGAGCCATGGCAAAGGGGACTGCTTCCATGGTGGAGATGAATTTCCCCACCAGAGAGGATAGCTTCTTGGCTGGAACTGGATCTTGAGCTAGAACAGCCGAAACCCTGTATGCGATCCGGTGAGCCACTTCCTCCGTGAGAAACACCATGTTCTGCTGAGTGTCGAAGAGAAGGCCCATGAAGACCAGACGCCGGGACGGGACAAGATCCGATTTGTCTAAGCTGATGATCCACCCATGATGGGTGAGAGCGTAAATGCAGTCCTGAACCTGCTGATGAAGAAGTTCCACAGAGGGGGCTTTCAGAAGTAGGTCATCCATGTATGGAGTAACTCTGATTCCGTCCCGGTGGAGGACGGACACTAAGGTTCCCAGGACACGGTTGAAGACCTGAGGAGCTGTAGTCAGACCAAAGGGAAGCTCTGAGAACTGAAAATGCCCTTGGTCGCAGGCAAATGTGAGA
Source organism: Rhinophrynus dorsalis (assembly GCA_037306005.1). Classification (NCBI taxonomy): domain Eukaryota; kingdom Metazoa; phylum Chordata; class Amphibia; order Anura; family Rhinophrynidae; genus Rhinophrynus; species Rhinophrynus dorsalis. Next base: position 62,283,204 of record CM074718.1, read on the forward strand.
TACTACTGGCTCTCTGGATGAATGGCGATATGTAAATATGCGTCCTAAAGGTCCAGAGAAGCAAGACCCTACGAAGAGGTTTGAGTAAAAACCCGTGCCTCTGTCCTGAACTGGAATGGGTTTCAGAATATCCTTGTCCAGTAGAAACTGGATAGAGCCATTGAAGAGACGTCGTCTTTCCACACCCTGGGGCGTATGAGAGGGGAAAAAGCGAAAAGGAGGAAGAGAGGCAAAAGGGATCCTTTACACTTCCGCCACTACTTGTAAAACCCACGGGTCCACCACTGAATCCTCCCAAATGCTGTGATAGTGATGAAGATGACCACCCACAGCTGAATGGGGACCCAGGTTCGGTGAGTCATGCTGGAGAAGTCTTGGAAGCCTTGAGCTTGGAGGAGACCTTGGGCTTCCATTGCAGTTTGGGCTTGGAGGAGGCACGTGGAGCTGAGGGAACCGCCTGGTTCGCTGGACGTGCCTCAGTCTGAAAGGGACAAAAAAACCTGTTACGGTTGAGAGGAGGTTTCTTCCTGGGGACCAAGGGCAGATGAGTGCTCTTACCCCCAGTGGCCTCACTGATCAGATCCGTAAGATCTGGCCCAAATAAGGATGTAAACTGAAAGTGCAAGGGAAGCAAGGCTTTCTTAGAAGAGGTGTCAGCAGCCCAGATCTTGAGCCAAAGAGCTTGTCTGGCAACCAAAGACATGGTGGAAACCCTTGCCACCAGATGGATAGCATCAAATAAGGCAGCAGAAACATAGTGCTGGGCCTCAGATATGTTGGCATGAAGCCGCAACATATCCGAAGAAGAATCATCCTGACATACAGCTAGGGGGAGTTGTTCAGTCCAGACCGCAATGGCCCGGTTAAACCATGCCACAGCGAATGCTGGGAGCATGGCAGTACCAGCAGTGGCAAAAATGGACTTCAGGGAATCCTCAAGCTTCTTGTCAGTCCAGTCCTTCAGAGAGGACGCATCAGAAACTGGAAAGGCCGTAGACTTAGATAGCCTTGAGACAGGAGTGTCCACCTTAGGGGGATGGACCCATTGAGCAAGTGCCGCCTCAGAAAAGGGGTAAAGCTTAGCAAACGTCTTGGAGACAGAAGGCTTTCTGTCCGGAGATTTCCACTCATCAGCCACTAGGCGGTCAGGAGTGGGGTTAGGTGGAAAACAAGTATGGGGCTTTATAGGCTCCTGGAATACATCAGAGGGATCTGAGGTAACCTCCTGAACTGGGGAATGTTTAGCGTGTTTAAGACGGCCCTGATAAGGCCCTCAGCCGAGGGTTTTGGATCAACCTCAAAAGGATCCCCAAAAAATTGAGAGGAGCCCACAGCAGAACATTCCTCAACATCTGAATCCACCAACAGTTCCTCTTCAGAGGAATCTGAAATGTCAGGTACTCCTCCAGCAGGGAAGATTTGACTGTGGGGGGGTCTGCCAGGAATGGAAGACCCCCTGTAACTGGAATGGAAAGAGTTGCAACGTAGACCTGAGGTTCCTGGTAGCAGCCTTGAACTCTTGCACCCAAACTGCCTCTAATGCATGGCTGGAAGTCCCTGGGATAGACTCAGGGACATCAGAACAAGCTGGGCATAAATGACCTGAGAATTCTCTAGGAAACCCTGTATGACATGAGGAAAAAAGCGAAATGGGGGATACAGAGACCCCAGCGTCTTTAGTCTTAGGCCTGGCCCCAAGCTCCAATGTAGTAGACATTTTCACGGTGTCAACAACGTTCAGAATAATTAATCACCCAATTTAAAGTGTGTAAGATTAAAATTTCACCCCAGAAATCTCTAAAATAAACTTAACTGGCAGACAAAGGGTTAATCTGCAAAGGAGAGAAGGAGAGTCCAAGCCCTGCATAGGATACTCGTTCTGTAAAGCTCACAAGATGGCTGCCGTGGCAGGAGCCAATCAGAAATAAGCTCGCAAATCAAGTGCTCATGGGAAATGTAGTTTTCCCAGAAAAAGTACCCTAACACTGGCCGAAGCCCCCTGAGCCCCCAACACACTTGCAATGTGAACCGGATGATAGAGCAAGGTCAGACAATTAAAATGAGCCATCTCTGAAGTCGCTAGGTAGAGTGCTTGCAGAGATATGTCCCAAAGTGTACAGTCCCATAGAAGTGAATGGAGCAATGGCGTCTATGCGGTAAAGCAAACTCAATTTTGTCAAAGTTAGGAATGAAAAATGAAAAATACATGAAACATCACTAGAACATGTAATCAGACCCAGAAAACACTGAACCTAGTAGGGAAAGTGCCAATAACCACCCCAAAAGATGCCAACCAGCAGTTAAAGGGTTAATTTACCACAAAGTTGCTCCAAACACCGACAGACATAACAGAAAGATCCAGTGAGTGCAGGAGTGTGCAATAAGAACTCCCAGGAATAACCCATGTGTGGAGGGGCACTGTGGGACAAGTGGACCTGCAGCACTCAAAGGGTTCCTCACTTTTCCTGCAGATCTTCTGTCTTCAGATTACCATGTAGTAAGAAGTAACCTCAGTGGGTAACTCCTGGGGAAGCACATGGAATCAAGGTCCACAAAAAGCACCTGGATACTGAGCTAGCCACATCTAGGGGCATTGTCAGTTATGGTAATCCACCTAATGGTGGTATTCCATATCTAACAGAAAAATAAAAAAGTTTCTAAAACTATAGCAGAACTGTTCTTCACCAAGGAACAAATCTTTCTGGAGCTGGTTGGCTAGCTGCAGCCAAGGAAGGAAGGTAGGCTCCACCCCCTACAATCATTTCTAGAATTGTTCCTGCCTACTTAAAGGGGTGTATCGCCTACCAGTTACCAGTAACCTGTATTGGACGAAAGAGAAACACAAATGCACACCGATTTAACCTTTTAAGGACCTTTGCTTTGCAACATGTTGTAGACCAATCTAGCCTTTAAGGGGTTAAAATCCCATTTTAGTAATTTTTTTTCTCAATTATGGTTACTTTGTTTTACCCCACAATTGCCCTGTTTGCTGTGTTACATGAATGCTGGAGCGGTCACTAACGTGATGCTTAACATTTCAAGTAATCAAATGGTAACACTGTATCAGTATCAGATGTAAAAGAATGCTAGTTTGTACAGGTAACTTAAGGGGTCACAAGCTCCTTCATACAGCACTGACTATTATTAAAGCACATGCTTGGTACTTTAATAGTATGCTTGTCTGACAGTGGCAGCAAATCTTTAAAGTCTTGTAGTCTTAGGTGTATTTTAATATACTACTTACTGGAGACGGGGAACTTTAGTTTCCCAGCCTCTGTGTTAGACTTTGACACCAATGAGGATTCAGCACCTTTACCCTCACTGGTGTCTGTTCAGTAGGAGGCCCCACTCCCAGATCACACCACACACCATGCTCCTACCAATAACGACGATAATGCCAGTTCTTATTTATAAAGGAGTAAGTGCACCGTTATAAATATGGTGTTAACAATCTGATGTTAACACCTGGAACAGTTAAGAACACATTATACCTGTCATTAATATTCTGGCGAAAATGATGTTGGTAAATTGTCACAGTTAGCAACATGTCTTTATAAATACGCTGCACATCGATTCTTTCCAGCTATGCCGTTACTTTAACAGAAACACAACTACGCGCCATTAAGGTTCCCCAGACTGCCGCAGGCTTATTTTTAAATGCCAAATTCAGTATTAGGCAACTTTAACTCCATGTTTTCATAAAGCCAGGTCTATTAATCTCCCTCTTTGAAACTAAATAGGCAAAAGCTTCAGATAAACATAATCAGGAAATTCTATTTAATTTCTTTTTTAAACTGAAGAGAATAGCTTACAGTGTTGACTGCAGGAGAAAGCAAACAGAAAAGAAAATTGCACTGTTTGAACTGTTTCAATATTTCATGCATCCACTAGTAGTTATAAAAACTCACATACACTACCTGGCACCTTGGTCTTTTTCCTCTATTTAACATTACAAAAAAAATGTACCACAAAAACCAGTCTGAGAACCACTTAATATTATATTATTATTATTATATATTACATTTATATTATATACTTTAACATTTTACATACCTTCCTAGTAGGTTTACCATTGGAATCACAATTAATGCTCCTAGGAGACCACCAATAGCAAAGATTGACACTGTGACAGACCAAAGAATAGTAATGGTTCCATGGCTAACAGCGTAGTTGTATCTCGATGACCAGCTCTGATTATAAAGTTCCCTGATGTACTGGAAATAAAAACAAGGGAGAACAGTAGAGTTAAACTCCACAAAATAAGTTAATTGACAGTGAAGACAAACTATTTGTTGACTGAAAAAACATCAGCATTGTCAAAATGTGTGTTTGTATCACAGTGACTTTCAACAAGTATAGACATTTTTGTAATTACAATGAAAAAAAAATTGGTCTTATAGCTAAAGGTAAAGTGAGGCCCTCCTGACTTCTCTCCAAAGCTGGTGCTGTAAAGCAGGAAGCATCAGGTGATTCATTCTATTGGCCACTAAAACATCACACCCATCTGCACAGCCAATAGCCTGACATTGCCCTGACCAGATTCAGCTCTTGCATGAGATGGGATAGGAAGCTTGGGTGAATTTGTACAATTAGAGCTGTAAGTTTATAATATACACAACATAAAGGCATAATGTCAAGCATATAATTATGTCTGCCTTAGAATTTTCTGAGAATATTTTTTTTTTTTGCAGAAAATTCACACGAGAATATTTTTCATTGACATAAGCTTTCACTATATACTTCCATTAAAAACAGGTTATACTTGGTGTTAAGATTTAATTACTAAAGCTACCTTTATTTTGGTGCAATTAGAGTATTTCTTTATACATAAATTGCAACACAATTCTTATTTGGACAAGACCATTTCTACTCCACTTTTCAAAAAATGTACCGGATTGGAGTTAGCACTTCGCTAAAATGTCGCTAAATGTTTATAGATATCCTTGTGTCACTTTTTAGATCATTTTACAGACACTTTATAATTCCACTTTTATAAATCTACCCCTGTGTTCTTTCATTTATTCCATTATATTAAGAGGTGTCAATAAGTAATGAAGTAACTTAATGGGATAGTAATGTTTCATAATAAAAGCAGCTCTAATTAATCATCATAGTATTTGGACTTTGGAGAGTGTTATTTCAATTCTGTCAGAGTTGTAGTTCAAGAGTAATTCAATGACAAAGTATCCCCCTCCCGCCCCTTTTACTGATGTAACACTGCTCAGCCAGATCAGAAGGGAGGTACCCAGGTAGACTGCAGAGAGGGACAATCTTCAAGTAAGATAAGGGAAAAACCTGAAAAACTTGTCAAGGGGGGCAGGGCTTTCATTGTTATCATAGGAAGAAGATTGTCCCCTGCTGTTATCTGTCTGGTCTATGGACTACATTCCACATTTGAGAAGAGATGGCTTACACTAGGTAAAAGGGGCAAGAGGGGAAACTTTGCTTGTGAATATCTCTCAAACCATAAAGGTTTGAGAGATAAGACATATCATTCTTCATGTTTTCTTAATGTCTACAAAATAAAATAAAGATAAAACAAAGTATTACTATCCCTTTAAAAACCCTCTGCAATGTGCTGCCCAGGAGTCAAACCTCCAATAATATCACCTAAAACTAAAGTGTACCTCTTTGGCCATTTGCATGTTAGGAGGTATGCTCAAGCAATAAAGATGTTAAAAGCCCATTGAAATCAATGAGTATTTTAATCAGTACTCTATGGTGCAGTTGATTTGCCCCAGAACTACATCTTTAGATTGCTGAATTAGGTCCCAGTGCTAATTATTCTCCACTATCAATCTAGTTCTCTCTCAAATCTTTAACTCATTTTCACCTACAATCTGTCTCAGGAATTCCTTGCCTCACTCTATCAGTCCTTTCTCACTTTGTGTACACTTTGCCAAGCTAAGGAAATAGCAGGGTGAAACCAAATTCTTCCTGTACATGGCATTCATCGCAATTACCTTACGGTTTACCTTTATCTCTGTTCTACTTAGAATATTGGGTGCTACAAACTTTTCCAAAATATTGCAAAGCTCACCGAAGAGAAATTATACTTCATTAGTAAGAGCTGACATAACACAGTGTTTCCAGAAGCACAAAACTACCTCTACCAAAACTTGTTGTTTTTCTTGCAGTCTTCAAATGTAACTTGGCTTTACTAAACTGTACGTCACAACTACAGATATGAAGAAAAGGTAGATAAGGCAAACCATTTTGTACAGAAGAGAAACAACTACATCAAATAACGCCTCACTTGATGCTCTAGGTAGCGCTATGGGAAAATATACCCTTTTTTTGTTGTCACTCTTCCCCAGCTTCAAAGGTACTGAGATATTTTAAATCTGTGGAATTTCCTAATGTATTTATCGCCTATTGCAAGCCCACGATATATGGAATGGGTTAACATACTGTAGGGGTGCCAGGAGCACTAAACTAAACCTATCATTTTTCATGTTTTGAAATTTAGATTATAAGCTCTACTGGGCAGGGATCTCCTATCCTAATGTATGCTCACCTGGTGTTCCCTTTATGATTGTCTATATAACCATCTAATTACTGCACTTATTTTACCCCTTCTATAAAAATGTAAACTACAAAGTGCTAAGTGTACCTGTTGGCGCTATATAAATAAAGATATACATAAATACATACCTAACTGCACTAAATTAGTCATAACAATCTCAGACATAAAAAGTAGACTGTCAGGTGATTCATTGCTCTTGCTCTTCAGGGTCAATGTGACAAGATGATGCTACCCATTTTGAGATGTGAGGGACCCTGTCAGCTCCGATTCTAAGATCTGAATGTGTTTTTTGTGTTGTTTTTGTTTATTTTTTAGCAGAAAGAACATGCAAATGTTCCATGCTAGTGCCCTCTCCCAAACACAAAGCTAAGAAAGTAGTGTATGTGGTTCTCTAATTACCAGTGGACAGTGGAACAAGTCTGTGGAAGCAGTTATGTGGTTCTGTAGTTACCAGTGGACAGTGGCTCAAGACTCAGGAAACAGTATCTGTGATTCTTTAATTACCATTGGGCCAGTACTAGAGAAGCAATGCATGTGGCTCAGTGATTAACAGTGGACAGTGGGTCAAAGCTGGAGAAGCAATATAAGTGGTTCTGTGATTACTAGTGGACAGTGGATCACTGCTAGAGACACAGTGTATGTGGTTCTGTGATTACCAGTGTACAATGGATCTATGCTGGGAATGCAGTGTATGTGGTTCTGTGATAATATATCATTGGACAGAGGATCAAGGCTAGGGAAGCAGCTTATGTAGTTCTGTGATTAACAGCAGATGGTAGCTCAAGGATGGGATAGCAGTGTTTGTGGTTCTGTGTTCACCAGTGGACCAAGGCAAGAAGCAGAGTATGTGATTCTGTGATTACCAGTGGACCAACACTAGGAAACAAATGTATGCTATTCTGTGATTATCAATGGACAGAACATCAAAGCTGGAAGCAGTGTATGTGGTTTTGCAGTTACCAGTGAACACTGAATTCAGGCTGGAGAAGTAGTGTATATGGTTCTGTGAGTAACAGTGGTCCAAGCCTGGGGAAGCAATGTATGTGGTTCTGATTACCAGTGAATTGGGATCAAGGATAAGGGAGCAGTATTTGTGGTCTGATGATTACCAGTGGACAGTGGATAATGACTGGCAAAAAACATTTTTCATAATGCCAGTTGATTAAATCATCTGGCACCTATACTTTCATCATTGCCCTTTTTGGAAAGGACTCTGGGTAGCCGTATGTTTCTAGGAGAGGGTGAGATATGAGCTCCATGTTGGTGCCTGGTGGTCTAGTGGACTTGCAAGTCAGGTCTGAGATCATTGTGCACACAAATATCTCCTACTGCTGAGGACATCATAGGCAATGTCCCTAGCAGTTTTGGAGGGTCTGCTAAGGGCATTGCCCATAATATCCTTAGTAGCCAAACAGTTACATATCAGAGGCATGTGAAACAAATTGCTTCACAATGCACTGCACACTCCTCTGCTTCTTAGAGGGTTAAGTGGGCCCATGAACTCTGCCTGCTTCTGTTTAAAAAAACTGTCATGTCTGCTTTCCTGGACATGATGTCCAAGACCAATTGAAGATGAATTCTCTCAAACACTTAAAGTTTGCCATATGGGAGCTCTATCAGCAGAGAGATTAGGCAGAGGAGAAATACTTTGTTTTCGATGAATAATGCACAGAACTTTCCAACTGTGCCTCACATAAATGAGATATTGTTACTATAATCATTCACAGAGCGAAAACGGAGAGGAGATTGTAATATATTTAAAATTATGTTTTATTATATTTTGTTTATATATTATAGTTTCTCTACAGGTTCAGATTGCGAAAAGATTATGTACTTGTGAATCTTATTACTTCATAGACTTCAAATGTTCTCTGTTTATATTTAAGAGACATCCTTACCTGATGCCGTTCATTCTTCACTTACGGGTTTACCATTGTTTCCTTACTGTGCATATGAAAGACTCGTTGAGGTGCATTTTGCTAGAATAGTACTAGCTTTGTCAGGGAACCTAGACGTGTGCCCGACAGGTCTGCTCCCGTTGTTCATCCTGCTTTCAGCTCTGCCAAATCTCTCTGCAGACAGAGCACCCACATGGCAACCTTTAAGCAGGGCGACATTCTGATGTCATCACATCTTAAGCGGGCAACATTCTGATGTCGCCCTTTTGATGCAGGTGACATTCTGACGTCACCCTTTTGAGGGTCATCATGTGGGCGATGACGTTTCAGTAGTAAACCCTCTCAAACAAAGGCACAAGGGCAAAACTAACTGAGGCAATTAGGATTTTCTGGCCATAGTAAGGTAACTGGGGAATCATTATAGGATAAATTATCTCTATTTTGTACTGCCCATGTCTCTATAATAATCACTAGAATGTTTTTAGATCTATTAGTGTCGCTATGAGGATCAGTTACAACACAAGACTCACTACCAGTCTTGTGGAGATAGCTTCATTTTTCACTCATTTCTCATTTGGTCTGTGTGGCAACCTCCATGCTACCATTATATTTTGTCACTAGCTCAGGTCAAAGGTGTTGCTTCTAGAAAATGTGACATTTCATTCTTCTCATGTTTTCATAAAAAATAGAAATGCATTATATTTGTAGGCAGCATTTAAATATCAGTAAAATAATGAAACCAAGCTCATCGGTCACCCCAGACATATCATTTAAAAACTCTCATTAAATGAAAAAATAACACTGATAGTGGTGGATGAGTTGATATTGGTTAACAGCTACAGTGCTAGGAAAAAGCTATCACATATCTACAAGGTATGCTTAACCCTTTAAATGCCAGGGAGGTAACCAATTCATTGCAAGGTAATGCATTGGATTCCTCCCTGGCACTCAATGGGTTAAAGGATAGTAATGGCCCACAAAAAACATTTTTCAAATTGCAGTCCTTAAATAGTTGAGCACAGCACATAAAAACATATCTCGTTTGAGAATACAGGCATTTAAAGTTTGTGATTTCCTGCTGTCAGCTGTAAAGCTGTCAGAAGGAGATCCGTGTCGGCCGACACGGAGGCTCTGCAGCAGAGCCGCAATCGCGTTATTTACAACGAATTACTTAATTGGAATGGTCTAAAAAGTGTGCTTTCAGCCGACATGGATCTCCTGCTGACAGCTTTACAGCTGACAGCAGAAAATCAGGAACTTTAAATGCCTGTATCTCTCAAACCACAGCGGTTTGAGAGATACGGCCTTTTGTGCTGTGCTCAACTTTTTAAGGACTACAATTTTTTGTGGGACATTGCTAACCCTTTAACTGAGCATACTTATTATACCTGGTGGGAAATGCTTTGTTCTAAACTCATTACTTATTATCTGTTGTTTATTTTATATTATTAAACTAAGACAAGTTTATGAGAAATAACTTTTATGATTTGGTGGCACAATATGGCACTTTATGCTAATTTCATGTACAGTATGCTAATGAGTTATGTTGACATCAAACCTCCCCTCTCTGTGCTATTAGAAATGTCCCTAATGTGTGGGCTATGCCTATACTGCACATATATGTAGTAACTAGTAGGAAAGCCTGTATACACGGACTAAAGTGCCACCCAGCGGCCTCGGCTGCTACCCCGGAGATGGGAGCACAGACAGCCATTGAGCCGTCCGCAGCTCCCCACTCCAGATTAGCGAGTTCGGCCAGTCCCTACTGCACATGGCTGCATCTTTCCTGCAGTCTCTATTGCGCATGTGTGGTTTTACACACAGGGAGCTGCACAGGCTAGCGCTTTATAGTAATTAGATATTGACCCAGCACATAAACTAATTAACATAAAGTGCAACATTTTGCTGAAAACAAATAAAGGTTTGATTTTCAAAAACAATTTATGTTATGAACAGCTATCAGAACACATAGGCAGTTTTTACTTTTCTTTAAGATTAATTGTATTTTAAAGTGACAGGTCTACTTACCAGACATTTCACCTACAGTTATTCTATTGCATTCTAAGGGAGATGTGATCAGTTGGCTACAGTTCTCACTAGAATGTGATAGTGACATCTCTACCCCTACCTGAAAATTTGAACTGTTATAACCATTGAATAAAGTAACTGTTAGTAGTGGGCGTACCCTTGTTATGCCCATTGAGAAAAGCCCTACAATATGCTTTTTTCTTTATGGCATAAGAAAGAAAAAACTTTGATCATGTTTTTTGATCATGTCAGCTCCTCTGGATGAAAAAGCCTGTGGATGTACTGTGCAGCCCCATACGGCTCTTGTCTGCTATTTAGCTGATCAGAAAATTGACCCCCTCAGCTGGCAGCAGACTGTAGCGCATCTCAGAAGTCTGCGGCTCACAGCCTAGAAGTACTTCACTAGGATCTATGGAGGCTGGTCTCAGGTATCTTATTACAATGGTGCCTCCTAAATGGCGATCCTCAAAAGGGAGATATCAGAATGTCATCTGCATCAAAAGGGCGACATCGGAATGCCACCTGCATCAAAATGACACAAAAACATTGCCCGCTTCAAAAGGGCTACATCAAAATGTCTCCCGTGTAAATCTCACTGTGCAAGTCACCCCACAGGATGGAAATTGAAAAAGGAAGTTATTAGTGATGTGTGTGTCACATCACTAATGACTTCCTCTTTCCATCTGTATAGATATTGATATGTAAGTAGCCTAGACCCCTCAGTAAAAAAAATCAAGCAGGGGCAACTGCAGCGGCACAAAATCGCATTGGCCTCAAGTCGTGGATCATTTGCCCAATTGACAAACACACACATCGCTCATTTTTCCTTTTTCTTGTTTCATCCCTTGGGCTGTGCTGCATGTGGCTGCAGGCAACCCAGACAGATGCAGACTATGCTTTTAGTTGGGGAATGTAATGTAGTTGGCCGGCTCCAAAAGGGACTGACAGAGCAGGCGCACGGACGTCACTATGGCAAGATGTCCGTGGTTCCTGCTACTGTCAGACTCCGAAAAACTCGAAAATCTTTTAAACAAGGTAATATTTCTGGCAACTAGTGCTACTAAGCAGCTAGTCGCCAGATGAAGACTTAATTAATATAAAGTTTTTGCGGGGTGGTAGTTCCCCTTTAATAAACAGTAGTTATAGTTTTCACTACCACTGTTTGTATGTTTTATTCCAGACCTCTAATATGACAGGGAATAATGCACTGGCATTGCTGTGCAATGCACTGGTGTGCCTCTGCAGTTTACCCTGTGCTGTCTGTCCAGAAGAGTGCTAATGGAGAGATCTCGTAATAATGCAACTGAAATTTAGTGACATTCTGAAGTTGCCTTTTTGATGCCAAGTCATTCTGAAGTCGCCCTTTAAATGACAGCGACATGATGAGGGTGACATTTTTAAATCGCCTTTTTGACACTCACCTTGTTCACAGCGACATTTTAATAGTAAACCCTGGTCGCCCAACTAGACTGAACTGGGAGATTTCAGAGTCTGATTTGTGCAGAGGAAATGCGTTGACTTTAAAAGTAAAATCTACAATACAAAACTGAGACACATCACTTCAAAGGGGATTCTCAGGAGATCACCACTGAAGTAATAATACTGGGGGTTCCTTGTTGCCACAGGCTCCAGCGATCTGCAATGTATGTGAATGGGACAGAAAGTGAACATTTCTTTATTTTTTTGCTTGTTAGGTAAGTAAATTAAAGTGGACATGCCACTTTTCCAGTTTCTGCACAAACGTTACTGATAGTGTAACCGAAGCCAAATAAACTATATTTTGGTCTCAAACATGTTTCTCCACATGTATTTATATTCTGGATTCATCTCTGAGTTGCACAGGATGACTGCCGCCATCTTGGTCATGTTGTAATGATTGGCAGAACGCTCCTTGTTCAGAGCTGTCCCCCTTTACTCTTGCCAATCCATGCGCATGTCTGTCCAGTTCTCCCAGGGGTGCTATACACAGTGCTCATGCTGTACTGTATATCTGTCACTTCAGAATTCAGTGCAGCACATTATTCATTCAGGCTGCTTTGAAAGAAGCCAAATTCCATGCCAATGGAGCTACAGGTTATCAGCAGCCTGCTTTACTTTTGCCTGTGTGTTATGCTGGCTAAGCAGGCTGCAGCCAGCGAACACATTTACACTGCCAGTTGATCAAGTTCTCAAAATCTTAACCCCTTGTGGATAAGTGGGATGTGCAACGCATTATGAAGCAATGCACTGCACATCACTCTGATTCTCAAGGGGTTAAACTAGAAAAGCAGAGAGCACGGATCTGCTCTCTGCATAAATATCGAGCGATTACAGTGCAGGGAATGCTCCATGTATAGTAACATCTAGAAGGCAAAGGGCATTGCACAACAGAAAGGCCACCTAGAAAAAACAGCCTGATGTACTGCATGGTATTGCAGCGATGATGTCATGAAAAGGTTTTTTAAATGTGAATTTTATGAAATGTAAAAATGTTATTGAAAAACTATTAACACAATGTATAGGCAGTTAGGTGTGATCTTTCATTTGAGCAAAAGTTGTTTAGAGGTGATAGGCCCAATTTAAGAAGACATTAAAAGTACAATATGTCGTTAACTCCTCCAATTTTTAATTTACAGTATGTTGATCAACTCACAGTGACAGAAGAAGGTGACCAGGGTTTCTTTAAACAGGCACATACATTAACCTAGTGTCCATTTTGTGATCACTCAATAATGTAACCCTACTGGATGTTATCTAAAGGATTAAGAAGGATATAACTGGAACACACTACATTCATGAAGAACTTTAGTCAATTCCTGCACTAAAAGTATGGGACCACTAACAGTGCGCCCTAAAATTCAATGTGATCCTATTGATTTACATCTATTAATAATAGAAAAAAAACATCATAGTCCATAATGCAGCAGGGATAATAACATTAGCACCAACATTTCTAAATCTGGTACTCTTGTGTAGTTGCAGATGTCTATTATGAACTCTCTCTCTCTCTTTGTGGAACTCTAGAACCAGGTGAATGATTACCTGAACTGCATATTGTGAAGTGCACAATGACAGATCACCTCAATAAAGTGCAGTATCTTGGACACCTCATAATTCTACTAAAGCTGGGAGCAGTGCTCATAGAGATAACCAGTAAATCTCAGTCTGTCTCCTGTGCCATATATGTTTGTCCTGAACACAAAACACTTATATTGTTTGGCTTTGCTTCTTACAAATAATATACAGATTTAGTAAAACACCTCATCATCCTACTTTTTTTTTACTCTCACTATTTCTTAATAACTAGTATTTATATAGCACCTTTCTCCCAGTGGGGCTCAAAGCCCTTTCAGTGCATGCTCTCAGAACTAACCAAATCGGCAGCTGAAATAATAGATGCTATTATTACCCAATCAATGGTGCTCATTTTAGCAACCTCGGAAGGATGAAGGGCTGAGTTTACCCTGCCAGTATTTGAACCTGTAACCTTGAGGTTTGAACAGGCTCCATAGTGAGGGAATTTACCACTGAGCTATCTCACCAGATTTCTCTCATTACTCTCAGTCACTTTCAACATTTTTCGTCACTACTTAGAAGGAAGAGGATATGAGGAAGAGATGCATCTTGGTATGAGGAATTCTCATTGAGAACAAGCAGTGCTCATTAGCTTACTTTATTGCACTGATTCTCAGCTCTAGTTCTTGAGGCACATCAACGGGTCAGGTTTTAAGGATTTCCTGATAAAAGGCAAACTAACACTCTGATTGTGTCCCTTTGCCAGGTTTTGGTGTCCTGGGAGAAGATCTGCTGATGAAGCCAGAGCTAGGTCTGACACAAGATTTTTGGAATGTTTCTTCAGAATTGTGAGATTTCTTTAAGTACAACAGATCTATATATCACTTTGGACGAATCTCTTTATACATTCTGCTTATGAGAGTAAATGCAAGACTGATGTATTTCAGTACAGTGTCCATTCTTTTACAGTGCAGATCCCTGCAGACTTTCTGTTTTGGGGTTGAAAGCCTAACACGGTCTAAGAAGAACACGCTACCCACAAAGTTTTAGCTGAGAGTCACACAAAAGGTCAGTTTTCTGACCTGCCTCATGGAGGTTAAGATCAATTTTAGAGCTGTTTGGGGCAGAGGAAGCAGAGGAAAATATGACAATTGCCCTTTAGGCTCAGGTAGTTTAATCACAATGACTGAGACACTATTTATTCATCTGTAATCAAGATAAACTGAAAACAAACACTCCTGTTGCCCCCCCCCCCCAGGGCTAACAGTTAGAACAGTGATTCTCAACCAGGGTGCCGTGGCACTTTAGTGTGCCACAGACATCAACTTAGGGTGCCCCGTGTTTTCTATAAAGACTAACAAAAATGGACTTTTAAATAAAGATTTATAGAAATTGTTATGCACAATATGTTTAGTTTTGTTATTATGATTATAAGACCTAATAATAACTGTATATTTATGTATTGTACCCTTCATGATGTCCTTGATAAAGTACATTAAATATGTTAGGGGTGCCCCGAATGTTCTAGATTACGTGTCAGGGGTGCCCCGAGCAAAAAAAGATTGAGAACCATTGAGTTAGAAAGTGATCTATGGAATGGGACCCTCTAAGCAGAGGCCAATCTTGGGTTGTGTTTTGTTTTTTTTTGTGGTTTTTTTTCGCTTATTATGTCATTAAATAGAAAAATATCCATATGCAAACCCATCTGGTTCCACTCATAAGGAAAGTCAAATTCCCTCTATATGAGAAAAACAGGAACGCTCAGATCTATGTTACTCTTAGGGCTTCATCAATGAGGAGCAACTGATCTCCTTTTATAACACTACCAGTATATGATACTGGGGTCACAAAAATTTCACTTCAATTTCAATTATTAAAGTACTCAAGATTTTTCATTCAAGAACTAAATCAGGGTTATTATCCAAACGTATGAAAGATGTTCACCTCAAAAAGACTACAAACTTGTGATAAGTCAAAGTGTGAATGTACCAATATTTAGCCATAAAGGGCTAACCACTCCATGAGCCTTTGTGCACCAAAAAGTGATTCACGTAAACACAAATACATTATAGAAACCTAAGCAGCAATCTCACATGGATGAAAACAGAAATATGCAAAAATATTAACATTTATTGATACAAAATGATTTTGTATCAATAAAAGTTAGTATTTTTAACCTTTTGAGTGCCTGAGGTGTATGGAATGCATTGCTTTGCAATGCGTTCTGTACCTCTCTGGCACTCAAAGGGTTAAATATTTTAGTCTGATCCTTGTTAGACTGTAATTTCGGTTTGTATAATTCACTTGTATTACATCGATTCACATTTAGTCCTTGGTGCATACAGGATTATGAGGGATTATTTTTTGTATAAATTGGGGTAGCTGGCCATTGAGAACCACCAACAGTGTATGGTTTCAGGATATCAGTGCTAGAAAACTGGCTGATTAGGTAAAGTGAATGAGATACTAACTGATCCACCTGTACACAAGCAGGGACATTCTGAAAACGTGCATTGTTAGTAACTTTTGAGGACAAGGATTGGCTACCCTTGGCCTGAAAAGAAGCAATGCAAAATTAGAGCAAAATGTATGGCTGTAGGCAAAGGCCGGCTGCGGCGCGGTCAGTTAAGGACCACGGAGCATTTTTTTTTTTTTTTTTGCTTCTTCCGGTTCCGTACTCCTCGAACGGCGTGCAGCCACGGGGGAAGCCCGGAATTCCATGACGGTCATAGTACGTCATGGGTCACTCAGTCAGATCGACCCATGACGTACTATGACTGTCAAGGGTCGTTAAGGGGTTAAGGAGCAGCCACAGAGCATTTTTTTTTGCATCCAATTTAGGGCTCCCCAAATGGAGTCCTGAATTCCATGACGCACCAAGACCGTCATGGGTCCTTAGCAAGCTTACCCATGACGGTCCTGGCACATCTTGGGTCCTTAAGGGGTTAAGACCACTGGTGAAGTATTTTAGGTTGCCAACATTATTTCAGTGCATAACTGATCCCCTCAAATAACACTTAGATTATTAGCCACCCCACATGATGTGTACATTAGACATGTTTAAATTAATCTAATTGACTACCTGGATCAGTATCTCATTTACTTTTAGTTTGGTAGCTACTAGGACTAGTGTTGTGTATGTTAATCAACTCACTGGGTGCTAGAAAAGTGCAGTTGAGAATATCTTAAAGCGATAGTATTGTTTCACAGAAAAGCAGCTCCAATTAATCTTCATAGTATTTGGGCAATGGAGGGTGTTATTTCAATACTGTCAGAGTTGTAGCTCAAGAGTAATTGAATGATAAAGTATCCCTCCTCATCCCTTTTACCTAGTGTAAACCACCTCTCCACATATGTGGAATCTGGTCTCTTGAACAGACAGCTCACATCAAGGGACAATCTTCTTACTGTGAACATAAGGAAAACTCTGTCCCCCTTGACAGGCTTTTCAGGTTTTCCCTTATGCTCACTGAAGATTTTTCCTCTTTACGATCCATCCAGACAGTCTTGCTGTTCTGAGGTAAGCAGTGTTACATGAGTAAAAGGGGCGGTAGGGGGATACTTTATCATTCAATTACTCTTGAACTACAAGTATTGAAATAACACTCTCCATGGCCCAAATACTATGAAGATTAAGTGGAGCTGTTTCATTGTGAAACATTACTATCACTTTAACATTCAGAGGGTAAAATAAAACTAGTAATCCTACAACCTTATCCTGATTTTGCAACATTGTTTTCTGCCATAATCAGAAGCATTTCTACAAATCACACAGAATAATGGGTTAGAAAGAAGGCAGATGCTTTGTTAGGGAGCTATTTTAAAAGCTATATGGCATTAACATGCTCTAAAAGCAAACAGATTAAGAGAATGAAATGATCCCGTGACTCTCAGATCAAACCATGCTGCCTTTGCAATAAAATAAACAAATACATTTCCATATAAATATAATAAATTGAGTGACACAGCTTTTTCATTTCAAGTTATAAATAAATCAGAAAAACATTGATGTTTTTCACTGATCAGTAAAACCAAAATCAATTAACTATTTTACACAATAAGAGCTCATTCAATAAACAAGTAAAATATGTTTTCCTGAAATAAACATGAATAGAAAAGAAAATTAATTGTTTATTGAGTCAAGAATAATATGCTACTAACAGAATATCAGTTGGCCACTTTTATGAAAAATCATCTGTCATCACAAGGGTAATTTCTGATCTTTGCAGCATCTTGTTTTTGAAGTATTGCTCAGTACTTAAAGGGATAGTAATGTTTCAAAATAAAAGCAGCTCCAATTAATCTTCATAGTATTTGGGCCATGGAGAGTGATATTTCAATACTGTCAGAGTTGTAATTGAGTAAAAGAGTAATTGAATGATAAAGAATCCCCCTCCCATCCCTTTTACCTAGTGTAAGCCGCCTCCCCTCAGATGTGGAATCTGGTCCAGGGACCGGACAGGTCACAGCAAGGGATAATCTTTTTACTGTGAGCATAAGGAAAACCCTGCCCCCTTGAAAGGTTTTTCCCTTATGCTATTTGAAGATTGTCCCACTCTGCGATCCATTTGGACAGCCCTGCTGCTCTGAGGTGAGCAGTGTTACATCAGTAAAAGGGGCAGGAGGGGGATACTTTATCATTCAATTACTCTTGAACTACAACTCTGACAGTACTGAAATAACACTCTCCATGGCTCAAATACTATGAAGATTAATTGTAGCTGTTTTTATTTTGAAACATTAATATCCCTTTAACTCTCTGAGGGTCAGAGAAGACAGCAATGCAATGCTTTGTACATCCCTTTGGTCCTCAAAGGGATGAAGATGAAGCAATGGCATCTCAGGTCCTGCTGCCAAAAGAGAACAGTCTGTGATTAGATCTCTGCAGCGTAATGCTTTGTCACTGAAGAGCAAAGCCCCTCAATGACCAGCAGGGAAGATTACTGACACCTCTGAGGTCAGGGCATTTCCTCCTCCTGGAAATATCCTGGAACAAGATACACATTTTTTTTGCTGAAATTTCTGGTGGGAAGAAAAGCAGTCAAAACATAATTTTTGAATATTCAAATCATTTTGGCAATGTATTCTCTCTGAGAGCTCTGCATGTCCACATCACGCTCCAAAGTTCCCACAGCAATCTCACAATTCACACACGTTACCATGCATACATGTATTCATAAGCACACACACATGCATTCTCCTTTGTGATGTGTGGAAGAGGTCTATGGAATGGGCATTTCTCAGGGGGTGCGCACTTCTGATGGGGCCTGGCATCCAAGGAAGCCCTTCCGCCCAGGGCACAATAGGGTCTAGGTATTCCTTTACACTTCATAATATGTAATGCAATGGTGACCGTTCTAGAATTCAAGAGGTTAAAAGTCTCATTTAAATAAATGGGGATTGTATATTTCTCCCCTATGGGGCAGTCTGTTTGCCGCAGAATCTGTCCACTTTTGGCTCTATACATCAGGATTGTCTCCTTCTGGTCTCACTAACAATTGATGATGGGATCAGGAGGGATCAATGTTTTTACTGGTATGGGTGTGGGATGGGGCACTGTACCCAAGCATTTTATACACAGGGTTAACAGTATGGCTGTGTGTTTTTTCATGTTACGTGTTGTATACACTGGAGTTCTTTAGGTGGTCTTTTGTTTTTTAATTGGTCAAGATACTATCCAAGGCATTCTGGTTTATTCCTGAAGTTGCTAATATATGCTGTTTTTGTCCTTGATTTTGGGACTGTACATATGTATACACATAGGGAGTGTTTGCTCCATCCAGCAACACTGGGGTTAACTAATGTGGCAGAGCAATGGATAGATACAAGTCCTCTCTCAGGTCTGCCTGTGTAGTGATGTGATTTCTTTTTCAGGTCTGTCTGTGAATTCTCTCTCAGGTCCGCCTGTGCAGTGATATCACAAGGATTTTTGGATTGGCTGAGGTGGAATTTAAATGTAGAGCTGCTAGGTATGTTGGTGTTCTGAGATCACGAGTAAGCGTTTTAAACACAAAAGGCGTGGATCCATTTGGGACGGCTTGATACAGTATTTGATTGCCCTCAAGTCTCTCCATTTGACAGTCTAAAGTCCAGGAGTTTTTGGAGGTACTGTTTTATCTTTTACTAATAAAGATTATTGATGCTTTTACATATGGACTAGTTTTGATCAGTTTGTGGTGGTGCACAATTGATTTTTGCTTGTTCCTCATGACCTTTCTAGCCTTCATTTAAACCAATGGTCATCTGAAAAATGTTAATTTGCCCCCCCTCACCGCCATGATACAGTTGATTTGCTTCAGAATTAGTCCGGTTCGTTTAGTAAATTAGCAACACTAAATAACAGTTGTGGGTAGATGAAAATAAACTACAGAATGTAAATAATTTCTTTAGGTGAAATAAACATGTTAACTACTTACTGATGAAGGTGCATTCACTACAGAGAGATTGTATCCATAGAGAAAGGAGGATCCGAGAGCTCCAACAACAGCAGCCATGATAAGAGTCCAAGAAAATTCCTAAAGATAAAGATGTTTATCAAAAATAGGTCTTCTTGACATAATAATATCAACAATGCTAAATAATGGCCTTCCATAAAAGTAACAAAGGTGCATATTCAAGGTGATGCTCTAAATAGGGTACTCCCACCGCTGTCAGTTGTTTTATTCAAAATGTATAACAATTAAAATAATCAGGAAGTGAATTTACTGTGCAATTACTTTCTGAAAGTTCTGACATGAAATGACTCAGCAGTTTCTATCACATTCTATGAAGAGCTGTTTGTCACTGACTTTCCTCTCCATTAGAATGCAATAGAATAACTAATTGGAATTTGACCACTAGAGAGCATTGTTAATGTAAAAAAAAACACAGGTTTAAACTGTAATAACTGTGGAAATATGCATCTTTCAGCAGTAAGAGTATCCTTCTTTTACTCATCAGGAAACGTCCTACAATATATATTTTTTCATCAAAAAAAGTTTACTGCTCCTTTAGCCTTTTGAGTGCCAGAGATGTATCCAACCCATTGTAAAGCAGTGGGTTAGCTACCTCTGTGCACTCAAAGGGTTACATGGGCTTTCAACCCTTGAATTATTAGATAGGTCTCCAATGCACTGAGTTGCAATGTGTCTGAGACCTTTTGAGAATTCAAGTGGTAAAAAGCCCATTTAAAACAGGAGGAATTTGAAAAATGTTATTTGTGCTCTATGGTGCTCTATTTGTGCTCTATGTTATTGCAACTCTATTGTTTATTGAACAGGCCCCCATAATGCTAGTCTTAAATGGGATGTGTACACTTGACACTTCATTTTTTCAAAAAAAAAAAAAAGAGCATACCTAAATATGTGCCTTCTCACAGTAGTCTACTAGGGAATGTATCTACTGTTTTTTATTTCTGATCTGTGCTGTAGAGCATAGCTAGAGAAGGAAAATGTATTAACTTGAATATGTTTATGTGATTCTTGTTGAATTCTTGTACTGTGATGTTAATTTATACCTATGATCTGGCTAAGCGGCTGTAAGAGAGGGAGATGAGTAGGAGGTTCTGGGGGTTCGTTCCCTGGGTAAATTGAGATTAATGTTGTGTTGTGTTTAAATGAAAAAGTAAATGAAGGTTACCACATAAGCTACTAGAAGTATATGGGTTTACTATTCTGGCTTATCACTGCTGCAATGTGTTACTTTGGATTGTATTCCACATTTTTGTCAAATCCTATTGGCCTACAATAATACTATTGGACCTGTTTGCTGTGAATAGGTGTGACCCAAATACAGACCTAAATAGGAGAAATGTTGAAAAGAATACAATACACACAGTTACAGATGACTGCTGTATGAAGCAAAGTCCTTTTGTTAAAGCGGAACTATTACAACTACACAGCTTGGCCCCCAATCAATGTTTCCCATCCAGTGCTTTAGGGAAACAACAGTATAAATATCTAATAACAAATGCAAATATGGAATTATTACCTCGTAGTGAGGGAGGGATTTAGGGAGAGCAATGCCATGTTGTTGACGTGACTCTTGATTGACATCACTCTCCCTCGACGATCATGTCTCCTTTTTGTTCCTACTCTCTCACAGTGTGTGCTATTTGTCAGTGAGCAGAGAGAGGAAGAACTAAGAAGCCGCGCTGTTGTAGACCTCTCTAGCATATAATGGGTTAAAGAACACATATAATTCCTTCAAAGAACCCCTATTATGAATAATAAGTAGTATTTTCTCTCAAAATGCATAATACATGGGTTCCAAGGTCAAACAACTCCATACATCTCAATTACCCTATAAACGCATTTACTGAAAGTATTCCACCTGAAGAAGTCAAAGCAGGTCAATACGTCTTTTGAAACAAAAGACTCAATGGTACAATATCCTCAGACAGAGAATCCCTCCTTCCCTCCACTTTACCCTGCCAGCTAATATTTAATTTTAATGTATGGCAGAACCACGATAAAGCAGACAGAAGTAGAAGAAAAGAAGGAAATCCACATAATAAAGAACCCAAGAGCACCCTTCTGCCTGTGAACTCAACCTTTTTTTTCTCTGGAGGGAGTCCTGTGTTCCACATGGGCTAAGAGAAAAAGATTTATTAGTAACTTCAATAAAATCCTCTTTTCTCTGTCATCCAATGTGGAAAACAGGAATCATAGGGTTATACCAAACGCATCAGCTAAGATTTCTGTGAGGGAAAAAGACAAAAAACCCTCCACTGGAGACCAGAAACCAGAGAACAAATCTGGGACAACATGAGCCTCATGTGTCAATGGACATTATGCACCAAACAGTAATAAACAAACAGAAACCAACAAGGTTCTAATATCTGAGAAATAAGGATGCTTATACAGGCATCACAGCCTGAAGGACCTTCCGACCAAAGCTGGCTTTGAATGGTCACATTAATCCAGGAGGCTACAGTAAACTTAGATGCAGCCTGGCACACATGCAGGCACTCAGGAATGACAAGGAGAGAATCAGATCTATGAAAATGCTATGTGCTGTGAACGTAATACTTCAAGCATCCTACCACATTCAACATATTAAGTTCCCACTCCTGCAGGGCCAGATTTACATCTCAGGAGCCTGTAGGCACATCTGAAGTGCCCCCCCACATTGGACACCTCCACAATGCTCCAAATCTCCACATTACCCCCCATATCCATATTGCCCTCACATTTCCCCCCAACAGCTCCAACTTGTCCTCACATTACCCCCATCAGCTCCAAATTGCCTCCATCAGCTCCAACTTGCCCTCACATTGCCCCCATCAGCTCCAACTTGCCCCATAAGCCCCAACTTGCCCTCACATTACCCCCATCAGCTCCAACTTGCCCCATCAGCTCCAACTTGCCCTCACATTACCCCCATCAGCTCTAACTTGCCCTCACATTACCCCCATCATCTCCAACTTGCACCATCAGCTCCACATTGCACCGTTTCCTACCTCCCTGGTGGTCAGCGGCAGGAAAAGTCTGTGCCTGCTTCTGCACAGAACTGTAGCTCCCGTTGCTCCCTGCACGGTCTTCTCTTTAGGAATGCAGAGCGCTGGGAGATGATGTCATCGCCCAGCGCTCTGCATTACTAAAGAGCCACCGAGGGAGCAACAGCAGAATCTCACCGGGCGGCAGGCAGGCAGGCAGCGGGTAGGGTGAATAAAAAAAAAATAAAATTAAAAAAAAAAATAATAATAATTCCAATGACAGGCACCCCTCTGTGGGGTGCGCCTGTAGGCAGATGCCTACTCTGCCTTATGGCAAATCCGGCCCTGCACTCCTGTCTATTAGGAGCTGAACAAAAAGACAGAAGTACAATTTCCTGGTTGAAGAAAAAACAATCCTGCACTAATCCATTCAGATTACCCGGAAATTATGAACCCTGTGTAAAGTATATATATTATACCTACATGTTAAATTATTCAAACCAATGAGGCAATATGTATGGATTAGCGTAGGATTGTTTTTTCTTTTATTTCAGTTCTAGTTTTTTTCCTAATTTGGGGAATCTCTTCTTTCCTTGCTGCTTCTCATATTTTACTCACTTGAGATCTTAATTTCATTTATATTATAAATGTATATTTATGGTATGTTAGCTCTGTTAGTTTTTCTCTTACAGAATATCTGAAACCTTGGGCAAACCCTGGGAAAGGGAGTTTGCGGGATAAAGCCTCAAGTTCGGCTACCCACCAAAAAGACATAATAGCACCAGCAGAAGCAAAGAAACTGAAGAAAGAAGTTCAAAAGGGAGCTTCTGGATTGCATTAAAAAGTCACCTGGTTGATGTCACATGCTTAACCCGTTTGTATCCCGCTCTGGTACTCAAACGGTTAAGTGTCAAGACAGCAGGATGTCACCCGCATTAGTGTCAAGTAGTTAAATAAAGATGTGCAGCAATGCAGGGAGCTGGTGTCCGGCATGCATAAAGGGAGAAACGGGTCTCAACAAGCATCACAGTCATAATCCCAGTAGCGATCTGTGCTTTGAATGAGCTGTGAATCCACAACCCTGCACTTTATTGAGTGAAAGCTTTCTCTACTGGGACTGTGGTGCCCCATGGGCGTGATTGATGGGTCTGTGATGTGGCACTCAAAGGGTTAAGGGATAACCCATAAATGATAATATGTCTCCATTTGTGGCTTAACCCTTTGAATGCCAGAGAGGTCCGCAAAGCATTGCAAAGCATTGTGGACCTCTCTGGCACTCAAAAGGTATTAACTTTTTTCTCATTCCTTATTGACATCTCACTCATTCAGCCACAGTACTCTCCTGTTATCTCTGTCCCTTGCTAGGCTCTTCCTCTGCCCTGTGCACAGTTCCTTCCTGCTCTCAAGGAAAAAAGCAGTATTCCAACACACCCACAATTTTAAAGGAAGTGAAGGAGGAGAAGAATTATAGGCAATAACACTGCTTTTGTTGATCCCATTCCTTTAGAGCTGCCTAATCATCCTGCTGTTTAAACAATTCAGCAGTAGCAGCAAGAACAGAAGTCACAAATGTCACAATGACACAGTGGCATTTGCCAAAGGCCACCATAACATGACCTGCTGGCGGCTGGCCACAAGGGAATATTTGTTTCTCAGGGATTGTTCTTTGAATATACCACAGAGGCCTATAAAAACTACTTTTGTGGGACTCGTTTCTAACAAGCTATCACGGTGCCTGTGATTACACTCTGGGAGCGCTGTTGCTATTTGCAGGCTACATTGTACTATAACTTCCTGAGTGTCGCGATTATGCGCATTCGCTATTCTTATAGGCCTGTGGTCATTGCCAGAGTCAGTCTCCGTCTACTTGCTAAGCCTTATAGGCCTCATTCTGCCAGTACTCCTTTGCCCTTTCGTGGTGTGCCTGTGGGAAATAAAATAAAATGTGCTATTTGTTGTGTGTAAATTCAGTCTTCCCAATGATTTCAATGCAATGAGCTAGGTGAAAAAAGAGGATTTTAGTCTTACCTGTTAAATCCTTTTCTCTTAGTCCATACAGGTTACTGGTAACTCTGGGTAGGCGATCCGCCCCTTTAAGTAGGCAGGAACAATTCTAGAATTGTATGCAGGGGGTGGAGCCTACCTTCCCTCCTTGGCTGCAGCTTGCCAACCAGCTCCAGAAAGATTTGAGACACTAACTAATGACTAGATAGTAGAAGGGAAAGAAGACTCCTGTGAGCATGACCCCGAAGGACCCCCATGGTGTGACACAGGACAGCCAAGCATGGTCTCTTGACAGGGTGGGAGACCAGTAACCTATATGGACTAAGAGAAAAGGATTTAACAGTTAAGACTAAAATCCTCTTTTCTCTGTCGTCCAATACAGGTTACTGGTAACTCTGGGATGTCCAACCATTGAGTTTCCCAGAGGCGGGAAGTAAGGCAAGGACCAGGCGCAAGGCCCCCAAAGTCACCAGAGCAGATATAAACCATCAGATCAGAGAGAGCCCAACAAAACTAACAAAGTGTCAACGGACACTGAACAGGGGTAACAACACCCCAACTGTTACACAGAACACTGAACTAAAGCCATCGGGGCTCAAAAGTGAAGGAACCACCAAGAACTGAAGAAAATCCTAAACAGGCAAGACTTTTTCCTCCCAAAGCTGGCATCAGCCGATGCCAGCACATCAACACGGTAATGCTTCGAAAAGGTGTGCACAGATGACCGGGTGGCAGCCTTGCACAATTGATCATCAGAGGCCTGATTCTTGTAAGCCAAGAGGCCCCAATAGATAGAGTAGAATGAGCTGTGACCCTGAAAGGGACAGGTTTCTTCCTCAGTTCATAAGCCTTACAAATAGTGGACTTGATCCAAGAAGCAATAGTCACTTTGGATGCAGGTCTTCCTGCCCTGGGACCCTCAGGAATGACAAACAGCGCATCTGTTTGCCTGATAGACTCAGCGCGATGTACATAAAACTTGAGACAACGCACCACATCTAACAAGTGAAGATCCCTCTCCTTGTCAGAGGTGGGGTCAGGGCAGAAAGAGGGCACCACAATCTCCTGATTGATGTGGAACTCCGAAACCACCTTCGGGAGAAACTCCTGAGAGGTGCGAAGCACTGCCTTGTCCTTGTGAAACACCAGATAGGGTGGTTTATAGGACAGAGCATGTACCTCCGCGACACGAAGGACAGACACAATCGCCAGGAGAAAGGCCATTTTCCACGTCAACAGGAGTAGAGGAATAGTAGCCAAAGACTCAAATGGAGGGCACTGAAGAACGCCCAAAACCAAGTTAAGATCCCATGGAGGAGCAGGAATCTTGAAGGCAGGACGAGTATGAGCAACACCCAGGAAGAAAACCTTGACATCAGGAAGGGTGGCAATGCGCCTCTGAGAGAAAACAGAGAGAGCAGACGTCTGAACTTTAAGGGAACTCAAACTGAGGCCCTTATCAACACCGTCCTGCAAAAAGGCCAGGACCGTAGGCAGATCAAATTCCTGAGACAGGTCCTTGTCAGCACACCAAGATAGGAAGGTCAACCAGACACGATGGTAGATCTTGCAAGAAACAGGCTTGTGGGCACTAAGCATAGTAGCCACCAAACCAGAAGAAAACCCTTTCCTCCTCAATATTAAGGATTCAGTTTCCAGGCCATCAGTGCTAGACGATGAACATCCTCCTTCCACAGGAAACCCTGTAGGAGACGGATGGCAAGGGAGCCGGAATGGCTCAGCCACTGACAGATCCAGAAGCTCCAGAAACCAAGCATGACGAGGCCAGTATGGAGCAATCAGAATGACTGGACAACTCTCCAGTCGTAATTTCCGTAACACCCTGTGCAACATGGGGAGGGGAGGAAAAATGTAGGCCAGATAGAATAACCAGGGGATGGACATTGCATCCACCGCCAGAGCTAGAGGGTCCCTCCATTGAGAGCAGAACCTCGGTACCTTCCTGTTGTGTCTTGTCGCCATCAGGTCGATGTAAGGAAGACCCCATTTCTGAACAATGAGGGTGAACACCTCTGGGTGCAGCTCCCACTCTCCGCTCTCCACTGTGTGTCGAATGAGGAAGTCCGCCATGACGTTGTCTACGCCAGGAATGTGCACTGTGGATATGGCAGGAATGTGATCTTCTGCCCAGGACAAAATAGCATTGACCTCTAACCAAGCAGCGAGACTTCTTATTCCGCCCTGCTTGTTGATGTAATCCATGGCCATGGCGTTGTCGGACTCTACCCTGACTGGACAGTCTTCCAGCTGAGATATCCAATGACGGAGGGCATGAAATATTGCCCAAAGCTACAACATGTTGTTGGGAAGGAGAGATTCTTCCAAAGACCACCGACCCTGTGCACTCAGGCGACCCAGGACAGCTCCCCATCCGGAGAGGCTGGCATCCATCGTCACTGTGGTCCAGAAGGATACTAGGAAGGACTTGCCCTTCAGCAGATTGGAGAGGTCGAGCCAACACGACAAACTCAGTTACACATGAAGAGGAAGTGACACCAATGTCTTCAGAAGGTCCGGCCGACCCCTGCACACCTGGATCACAAACCGCTGGAGTTCCCTAGTGTGTGCCGTGGCGAACGATACCGCCTCTATGGTGGAAATTAATTTCCCCAAGAGAGATGACAGCTTCTTGGCTGGACTGGATCCTGAGCCAGGATCGCAGAAACCCTGTGGGCGATCTGGTGAGCCACCTCGTCCGTAAAAAACACCATGTTCTTCTGGTGATGGGTGAGAGCATGAATGCATTGCTGAACCTGCTGATGAAGAAGTTCCACAGAAGAGGCTTTCAGAAGCAGGTCATCCATGTATGGAGTAACTCTGATGCCGTCTCGGTGGAGGATGGACACTAAGTCTCCCAGGACACGGTTGAAGACCTGAGGAGCTGTCGTCAGACCAAATGGAAAAGCTGAGAACTGAAAATGTCCCTGGTCGCAGGCAAACCAGAAATACTGCGGGCTCTCTGGATGAATGGCACTGTGTAAGTACGCGTCCTGAAGATCCAGAGAAGCAAGAAATTCCCCCGGGGACATGGCAGCAATCACCGTCCATAGAGACTCCTGGTGATAATGAGTTCGGGTCACAAAGGAATTGAGATCCTTCAAGTCCAAAATGGGATGACAACCACCATCCTTCTTGGAGACCACAAAGAGGTTTGAGTAAAAACCCATACCTCTGTCCTGAACTGGAACCGGCTCCAGAACATCCTTGTCCAGAAGAGCCTGAACAGCACCGTCGAACAGCCAGCGTTGCTCTGCGCCCTGAGGCGTATGAGAAGGAAGAAAGCGAAAGTCCAAATCATCTCCATCAGTCTCAACTCCCTCAACTGAGGAATCCCCAGGGATTTGTGTGTGATGCCCAAACACAGGGTGTCCCACAGCCCAAGAGCTTAGGACCCCCGAATAGATGAGGGGATAGGGGCGACAGAACAGATTCATGTTCATGGTTCATGTCAGAACTAGTAATTTAAAGACTGACTCTTTAATGTCTAATATTTCTGTAATTAAACTCACTCACCCCTTTGTAACAAAATTTGGTTCTGGTATGTAAGAGTACCATCATAGAAACAGCTATGTCTTGCTACACCCTCTTGATAGCCAATGATATAGGTGATGCCATATATGTTGAAGGCCCTAGCTGACGTGCATTATAAAATTTTAGTTGTTCTGAGAGCGCATGTGGGATGAAAATCGAACTATATATATTTAATGTTGCCAATGCATGAGAGCGAGAGAACGACACCATCAAATGGTAGGAGAGATCTAAATAACATGCTTCCATCTACTTATCAAGACAAGACATTCTCTACATTCTATCTGTAAAGTTAAAATGCATGTACAACAAAGCCTGTAAGAATAAATGCTTCAGCTTTTGCAGCATGGACTATGTTTCTCAAGTAATTTCAACAAAACTCGATGTGAGTAGTAACAAAGGCATAAGACAGGAGTGCAGGACAAAAAGGAAATAAATGGCGCAATGGCAGGTATAAATACATTAACCATTAATGCCAACTTTTACATGATCCTGTTCAGCAGACAAGGGCCCTGGCTGTGGTGTATGGGCCACAGAAATAGAGGAACATAAGGTACCAAAATACTCTTTAGGAAGCCCAGTTTGACATGAGGAGCAATGGGTTAAATGAGTCTGAGGGACAACAGAATCTTTAGTCTTGTACTTTCCCATGTGTCCCTTAGTTGCTGACATGGTAAGAAGACCTAACAAAGTAGAGCAAGACAGTCAAAATAGTAGAAAAATAAAAGAAAAGTATTTAAAAGCAAGTAAAAGAATGTACCTGACTGGAAGGGGTTAAATTGGCAAGCAGGAGTGAAAGACCACACTCTGAGCAGCATGCAGAATCATAAAATGAAGAGGCATACTCAAAGACCAACTCTGCCTATGCCAGAAAGCCCAGGAAGCAAGGAATTCTGGGAAATGTAGTTTTCGCCTTAAGAACTGGCAATGTGGCTCGAAAGCTGTTGGAAAACAGCACCCCTGAAAACTAGAGGGGTTCCCACTGGTTATCTCTAGATAGTGTGGTTCCCCCGAAGCACTGTGATCCCACCCACAAGCTTCTGGGTGCACCACAGGGTTACCTAGTCTTAAAAAAAAGATGATATATTTGAAAGCAAGGAAAGAATGATAAAAAGTGAGTGATTCAACAGAAGCTCACTGGTATTGATATAAAGAATAGATACTCAGTGAGAGACAAAGCACTCTAAAGCAGCAGTGTAGACTAGTTTAAAAATCCATGCATGTAAATGCAGCCTTGAGATACAGAAAGTAGTATAGAACTGAAGGAATAGAGTGCAAATCAGGCAACGTTTTGCCATGTAAATAAAACATATACAGGACCACAGAAGAGGTTAAATGTACCATGCTTTAGTTTTCAGACTCATAATAAATTAAAGAAAGGTCAGAGATACTCTTTAGAGAGATAAAGGGTAAAACTCAAGCCAACCTCCACAGGTTTTGAGGTCCTGAAAATAAACCTGTGAACTGGACAATCATTGAATTAGGAAGCCAGTAATATGAGCCCCATAAACTAGGAAATAAAAATAAAAAGAAGACTATCTAAGAGAACAGTGCCCATACACCATTCCATCAATTTCACTTAAAACTAGATGTTAGCTGGTGGGGATGAAGTGGGGAGAAGGAGGGAGTCAATGCCTCAGAGAACTTTTTTGGAAGAGCCCTGCCCTCCTTCAGGAGGAGACTTTGGGCTAGATTTAAAGGCAGCCGTAAAAACAGCCCCTAAGTAAAAAAGGCACATCGGCCGCAAATAACATGATTTACTGCAAATTTAAAAGTAAGTCTACAAGAATAGCTAACGAGTGTGGGCACAACAAAAACACGTCACACAAAAACATGCGTCGCACCTTTTTTCGCATCACCGTGAGTCCCAATCACCCGTTAAAACACAACTTAAGTCAAAATGTAACATTACGGCTGGCATTGTCTAGCAACCCTGAGAGATGCACAAGCAAAATTCAAACCTACAACCAATCTCAAGGCCCCAAAGTAGAAAAAATGTTCAAATACACCCATATATACCCGAAATAACAGTCACACACTGTCTGTGTTTCGAGTTTTAGCGAGCTAGAGCACAGGACCCCAGAGCGGAGGATAGCAATAAGAGTGAGGGAGAGAGGAGCTTACATTGGAGGTAGTAGGAGTTTTTGGAGTTGGGAGAGAAGAGCATTGCACTAAATATACACATATCACACTTTTTCACACATTACATACACCCATACATATACATACACATAGTCTTTTTTTTTTTTTTTTTAACACCTTACACATTTTTTAAACTTTTTTTGACAGTGTGAATCTGTGAGTGAAAGAGTGTGACAGAGAGTGAGTGGGATCGAGTGTGTCTGTGAGGGCCTGTGGAAGTGCCTGGGTGTGAGTGGGTGAATGATGGCCAGGAGAGAAGGACAGGAGAGAGGGATGGGGAGAGTAGTGGAGGAGGAGGAAGGAGAGCAGGACATCCCTGTTGAGAGTAGGGGTGGGAGAGAGAGATCCACAGGGCGGAGGGGAGCCGACGCAGAAGAGCAGGCACATGGAGGACAGGGACAGAACCTGCAGAGGGACGAGGGGTAGTTCTTGGGGACCACCACATACAGGCAAGGGCAGAGTAGGCAGCACATTCTGGTTCCCACTCCTCGCAGGCCGGAGCTGAGAAGGAGAGGTTCAGAGATCCACGTTATAAAGAGGAGGAGAACAGGGCCCTCATGGAGGCTGTGTTGGAGAGGGAGAACATCCTGATCCCGAGGGAGAGGGTCCCTTGCCTGGCTGCGAGGAGGATGGCTGTCTGGAACCAAATCTGCAGCCGGGTCAATGAGGTGGCCAGCTGCAGACGGGACGTGCACTCCATCAAAAAGAGATCGGGCAACTGCAAAAGGCAGGTCAAGAAGAAGATGGGGGATGCAGCCCTGCACGCCCGAGGCACCAGAGGTGGTCCACCGGTGGACATCACGTTCAACCGCTGGGAGGAGATGTTGCAGCAGACCATGTCCTCCACACTGATTGAGGGGGTCCCTGGAGAATCGGACACAGAGGAAGAGAGGAGCCTCCACACTATCAGTAAGTGAATTATTACATAACCACACACCACATCAACCCACACAACCGTTATACACAAACACAGTCACATCCTAACATATGACCATCATGCATCCACACAACTGCACCAACACAGCACCCTGAGGGTTAAAACCGGACACAAGACAAGAAAAAATGGCAAGGTTCAACCAGGCCCAAACCTGTCCAAGTCCAAGGTCAACCCTCATGTTGCTGTGCTGATCACACACCATACACACAAACCATGCACAGAAAAGTGTTGTATGTTAAACATCAAAGCTGCTCCTACACAATGTCACCCATGTACCCACAGGGAATCCAGCACATAACCCCACAAGTGCTAGAGGGATTATCAATGCATCGATCAACAATGCTTTGGCAACCCCTCCAGTACTCAAAGGGTTAACCAGACAACAAACACAATTCGACTGGCTAACGATTACATGCTACACAGGGGACATTCACTAAGTGGTGAAAAGGAGATGATGGAGAGAAATTAACATACCCTCACTTCACCAATCCCAGTCTATGGAGACTATTTAATAACATGAATCAAGTTGCTAAGGTCCCATTATATAGACTCCATAGAAAACATTGGGAATGGGGAATTGAGATCACTAAAGAAGTCGTCATCATGTTCAGTTCATCAGGTCTTCATCACCGCTTACTGAATTACAAAAAGGATGGATCAGGTCACACATCACAGTGCCACTGAGAATAACTGGTTTTATGTGCAACACACAAGCCTAAATAATTCACTGGAATTAAAGAAGACAAATGTAGGCATGTGTTGTGTTTACAATCATTTACTTTAACTTGAAATTACATATCTCATATTTGATTCCCACATGCACGGATCTTCAGGTGTGGTGATGACATGGACGGATGGTACACCAGCCACTATTTACAGGATACACATGGGAACCAAATAGGAACCATTGTAGTCTGGCAAACAACAGGCCACGAATGTTGGATATCTCTGACTGAGTACAGCTGCCTCACTCAGAAGGATGGATGAGCTCATCCAGAAAAACAACAGGCCTCAATCAAAGATATCCTTCACTACTGGCTTGATTGTTGCCCTGCACGATTGAACTGGAATAGACCTCATGGACAGGATCCTGTCAAGTTTATCAATCTGTGATTGCCAGGGTGGTATCCCATGCATCACGATATAATGCATAGGATATCATCATGACAACCAGAGAGTCACCTGTAAAATAATTCAAAATCTTTCATTGTACGGGATAAACTGATGATAGGGATGAATAACACTTGAATCCCATTGCAGATCTGTTAAAAAATATGTACACAAAGAAAAACGGTCAGATATGTATGTGGATATGTACCTTTCAAATGGGTACAAATATGTCCCAACAAGATGTAAACCCAGAGATCAGTTCAGCACGTGTGATTGCCTTACTGGTCATATATGTGCACCCATCAGAAACTAACTTTTTATTGGTATCATCAAAATACACGTACCTAGTTCATATCTTGTAAGGGTATATTTGTACCCATATGAAAGGTACATGTCCACATACATATCAGACCATTTTTCTTTCTGTGTACCTTGCACGGGATGGCAATGGTTAGTTTCACCTTGATGTAATATTGTAAGCATTGTAAAAAGATGTGGATCCATGTTAATCCAATCCCTCAAACCCTCATGGTTAGACAGATATTGCTCTATGTGACAGCTTTAGATTTCAGTCATTTGACCACACGGAGGCTCTTCAGCAGAGTCAAAATTGCACCTTTTACAGTTTAATACTTCATTGGAATGGTCCACAGAGTGTGCTTGCAAACCAGGCACATTTTGTAGACTATTGATCTCTAAATGGGGCAAATTTGGCTCTGCTGAAGAGCCTCCATGTGGTCACATAGAGCAATATCTGTCTAACCATGAGGGTTTGAGGGATACTTCTAACATCGATCCACATCTTTTTACAATGCCTACGATATTACATTAAGGTGAAATTAACCATCGCTATCCTGTTAAAGGGATAGTAATACTAAAATGTGAAAAGAAAAATATGTGGTAGGGTTTATCCACCTGAGAAAAACAAGGGAACTTCCACTGCTGAAAGGTGTTTCATCCAAAAGTTATTACAGCTGAAAGTTGAATATGTTAGGTGCAATATCACAGTGGCCTGAAATAGTACAGTGGCGCTGTTGCTACACTATCCTATGGACAGCTCTGGTCTTGGGGCCATAAATCTACATGGGATGGTGTAGCAACAGTGCCACTGTTTCACTGTTACAATTTCAGGTCACTGTGTTATTGCACCTACAAATTCAACTTTGAGCTGTAAGAACTTTTGAATAAAACACCTTTCAGCAGTGGGAATACCCTTGTTTTACTCAGGGGGATAAACCCTGCTACATATTTTGTAAACATTTTAAATATTGCTATCCATTTAATCCTATCATGGATACGTTTACTAATCACATCATCTCATTTCTCCACACAGCTTACGGGCCTCCAACACTGCAGGAGCCTGTGGAGGAGGCTATGGAGGAGGCTACATCACCACCCCATGAGGAGTATACAGAGGAGGGTACCAGCCAGTGGCCACCATACCCACCATCCACTCCTCCTCCAACAGAGTCTGCTCCACCACAGTCTGCTCCACCACAGTCTGCTCCACCACTGTCTGCACCACCACAGGGTGCTCCACCACAAGCAGCTCCACCACAGTGTGCTCCACCACTGTCTGCACCACCACAGGGTGCTCCACCACAAGCAGCTCCACCACAGTGTGCTTCACCACTGTCTGCACCACCACAGGCTGCTACACCACTGACTCCTCCACCACTGTCTGCAACACCACTGTCTGCAACACCACTGTCTGCACCACCACAGGCTGCTCTACCCCATCACAGTGCTGGGATGCAACAGGAGGAGAGGTGGATGCATCCCAAAACCTTCAGGAGCTGCTACCCTCCATACAAGACAATGATTCTGTGCTGCCTCAACCTGAAGCTATCAATCACCTCATCAACAGTCATTACAAAGATAGTGACCCTTGGGCGGTATACCCTGGGCCTTGGCGGTCATCTATACATCCTCTGCTTCTGCAGGGGTCCCTGTGGCAGCTGGGGAGCATCCTGTTGCTGCAGCTTTGCAACTGCAGGCAGGTACTGTCCTCCAGGTGGGGATGGGCTTCTGTGTGGCTGTTGAACCAGAGCCTCCTGGTGTTCCCAAGCACTCTCCCTTGCACACCTTCTCCACAGTCTTTGCATCAATAAGTAACCCAACATACTTATTGTTCTCTGTCTCTCTATCTCTCTCTTCCTGAGTGGAAAACAAGCCATGAGGGTGTGTGGTGAGTTGTCCCTTTAAGTACATGGCAGGGCGTTTTGTAGGTGTGGTGATGAGGTGAGTGCTGACCAATGGGAAGGTGTTTGCTGTCCAGGTAAGTGTTTGCAGGTGTGTGTGTGTTTTAAGGTGTGGTGTGTTGTGATTGGTATGTCTCTGTCAGTTGCAGGTGTGAGGTTGTGGGGTGCAGGTTGTGTCTGGATCGTCTGGTGATTTTGCACAGGTGATCTTGTTTTGTGTTGGCAGGTGTACGTGTTGTGTGCTAACCCCCATTGTTCCATGCCATGTTGTGTTGGTGTTTTTTTTTAACTCCTTGTCCCTGTGGTGTTGATTGTTGTTGTGTGTGTGACAGTGATTTGTGGTGTCTGCCCATGTTTTTGTGTAATTTTGGCATTGCACGGGTTGCCATTTACATGCTTGTGCGGTAAGAATTTAGTCTGTTTATCTATGTAACGGTGTTTTTTTTACAGTTAAGTGTCTAATGGCTATGAAAACTGGGTCTTAACTTTTAGTCGTTAAATGTATCTTTTTTTTTCAGCCGTTAGCAGTACCGCACTCCTTTGTTCCATGCGTCTCAATGCACTTTGTGTATCGGCTGTAGTGATTATCAAACTGCTGCTAGTTGTTCTTAAGATGGACCTTTAAATGGCTCACTGCACGTTAAAACACACAACTGTAGTATTTTTTTTAATGGCTGCCTTTAAATCTAGCCCTTTATCTCATGGTTCCTGTGTTCCACATTGGAGAAACAGATATACCTGATTTATTTATGAATCACACACATATGGCTGGATTCCATTGCAGGTGATACATTTTATCACTAATATTATCTCACATATTCCTATTGAAGTCTACGGGAATAAACATGAGCTAAAACCAGTGATAAAGTTATCATCAGCAATGCAATCCAGCCCACATTTAGGTAAGTATTTCTTTTAATCAACTAAGGTTGTATATCCTCTTTAATAACTGTATGATAAGTTTCTGATTTTTAATCTAAAAATTAAATAAGAAAACTCAATTATATGCCAAAGTTTCAGTTTCCATATCTTTTTACAATAAGCAACTATAGACAAGTTGATACCTTTATTGGCTAACTAAGCAGATTTAGGATGCAAACTTTCAAGACCTCTTAGGTTTTTTTTTCTCAGGTATGTTATATAAAAGAGATCTAAGAGGTCTTGAAAGTTTGCATTCTAAATCTGCTTAGTTAGCAAATAAAGGTATCGACTTGACTACAATTGTCTCCTTTATTTTTACTGCTAACAAGATACCAACTCTCATCTCATATCTATTTTACTCAGTCAGCCACCAATGCAGATAATAGGAAAATGATTGAAATTCAGGCCCCCCCACCCTCAAATCATAAGTACATCTCTTATCTCATTCCCATAATGTATCTGGTTTCAGTGCTATTTCTAGCAAAATTACATTTTGAATTGAAGTTTTACAAGCTATTATTACAGAGAGAAATATGATCATTTGTTGTAAAATGATAACTTCAATGAAATATACAACAGTGGAATATCATATAAATTTTTCACACGGTTTCTAAGGCATCAATGTGCTAGTTTCCGCTACAACCTGCTTTTCATTGCTTTTATGAAATTTTGATGTAGAAGTGGATATGGCCATAAAAGTAGTTTTATTAAGATCTTTTCCAGTCAGTAAAATATTATTTAACTCTTCTAGTGCCAGATAGGTATCTAACACAATGAAATGCAATGCATTTGTTACCTATTTGGCTCTCAAGGGTTTATAGGGACAGTATGACCTCAAATAAATAGGGTTCATACCCTTTTAAATATCATGACACCAGGCCCGGTTTATGTTGACAGGAAAGCTGTTCATTTGTGTCCCCCCTTCCCCTCTTTACTTCCTTTTTCTCAATAACAAGTAGAATAAAACATACAGTTTGGACATAGTCCATAGTATGGTGGAATTGAAATAATGGGTATAACACTGAGTTTAAAGTTGAATTTGCTGATAATATCACTTACATAGGTGTAAATTCTTGAAGGGTGTTGAAAACCCCAAAAAGATTATATGTATAAAATCTTGGAAAAAAGTTTTAGTAACCCTATCAAGTAAAGAAATAGGTCATTCATAAAATTAGAGAATGATTATAAGATAATAGCACCCTTAAATGAGCAGTAAACTTTTTTTATGAAAAATATATATTGTAGGGATTTTCCTACTGAGTAAGATAAGGGTACTCCCACTGCTGAGAGATTTATATTTCCAGAGTTATTATATCTATATCTATATATATATAAAAGAGAAAGGCTCATTGCATAATTTATGTCTCCTCAGGAGACACACACACCCAGGGGTGGCAATAAGGAGGGGTTACTGTTCCCATTGGGTGATTCAATGGGGGTGTGATTTTCACACCAATTGCAGTGGCCGAAGGGAGTTGGCCCACCCCCACTATGCAGCCTGCCCACCACTATCAAAGTCAGAAAAAAACAATATGGCCGCCACTTGCTCCTACACCACAGACAAACACACACATGCCCCACTCACACAGCACCAAAGTCACACACATGCCCCACTCACACAGCACCACACACACACACATGCCACACTCGCACACACAAATGCCCCACTCACACACACAAAAGCCAGAAAGAAATATGGCTGACACACAGTCACTCACCCTGACTCCCAGTGGCCTCAGCAGGACCTGTACTACAGCCACTGAGGAACAAAATGGTACTCAAAGGGTTAAGGTAGGTCCTCATTGCTCACTTATTTCTTCACTGTCATCATTTGCCATACAACACAGAGGACAGGCAGGCATCAGGTACACACTTAACCCACTGACTGCCACAGGGTTGTGTATCAAGTTTTAGCCCTCAGTGAGTGTGTTCAAACCCCTCACACTGTAAACTTGCATTTCCCTCCCACTTCTCCTCCTTCCCCAGCCTATTACTAACACTTCTCCACATTTCTCTTAAGCCCCACCCCCTTTAACCCAAATTGCCCCATTGCTCTCTCCACATCAGCACCACATGAGGGACTCCACAAGTACAAGTTCCCAGGTATTACACACTCATGCCCCACTCACACAGCACCAAACACCCATACACACACACAAAGCCAGAAAGAAATATGGCTGACACACACAGTCACTCACCCTGACTCCCAGTGGCCTCAGCAGGACCTGTAGTATAGCCACTGAAGGGTGCTGCATCACCAGGGGAACAAAATGGCACTCAAAGGGTTAAAGTAGGTCCTCATTGCTGAATTCTTTCTTCACTGTCATCATTTGCCATACAAGACACAGGACAGACAGCCATCAGGTACACACTTAACCCACTGACTGCCACAGGGTTGTGTGTAAAGATTTACCCCTCAGGGAGTGTGTTCAACCCCCTCACACTGTAAACTTGCATTTCCCTCCCACTTCTCCTCCTTCCCCAGCCTATTACTAACACTTTTCCACATTTATGTTAAGCCCCGTCCCTACTCGTGATTAAGCCCCACCCACTTTTAACCCAAATTGCCCCATTTGTCTCTCCACATCAGCACCACATAACTCCCCTCCAGAGACAACACAAATCAAAGTTCCCAGGTATGAACACACTTCCCACTGCTATTTAACTCTGACATGCCTCTCTATAACTTAACCATTTGAGTGCCAGAGGGGTGCACAACTCATGCGTGCATGTGTTTCTGCGCATATATGTTGTGTGTGTGTACATCTCTGCTACATATTTGTGTGCATCTCCGGTGTGTGTGCATGTCTCTGCCGCTCACTGTGTGCATGTGTGCCTGTGTGTTGCATACTGTGTTTATCAGTGTGTCTACATTTCACACACGTGCGCCCAACAGTCATAACATGACGGCCAACGCCGTCCCACATAGTGTATAAGCGCCCAACATGTGTCACTTAACCCTTTCACTGCCAGAGGACGATACAACTCATTACACAGCAATGTGTTGTGTACCCCTCTCACACTCAGAGTTAAACTGCTTCACTCCAACCAACTGCTACACTAGGTGTGTATAATGCAGTAACCCTACAGCCCTGTATTTCATGTCTACTTCACTGTCTATGTATAGTCATTTCTCCCCCTCACCCATAACTTTACTGTAACACTTCACTGTCCCTCTTCTCCTCAATCTCTCATCTCCTCCTCCCTTGTCATCCCCACTCACCTATCCCCTAGCCATTCATCCATAGTCCCAATCTCGCCATTTTACTCCCACATCACTATTACATTATCTATCACTGCATCTGTCACTTAACCCTCTGTCTGCCAACCTATTTCTTCAAATGAACTGCAGTATCCACTGCTGTAATCTAAATTATTCCTTTACTCACAAACATCTTCTCACCGTGACCTTCACCAAGTATATAGCACACTCACTTCAACTGTAAGGATACAGGGCCTTATTCACCAAGTAACACAGCATACTCACTTCAACTGTAAGGATACAGGCTCTTATTCACCAAGTAACACAGCACACTCACTTCAACTGTAAGGATACAGGGCCTTATTCATTAAGTAACACAGCACACTCACTTCAACTGTAAGGATACAGGACCTTATTATCAAGTAACACAGCACACACACTTCAACTGTAAGGATACAGAACCTTATTATCAAGTAACAGCACACTCACTTCAACTAGGCTTGCCACCCAGCCGGTATTTTACCGGCACAACCAGTAATTAGGACCTTAGAGCCGGTGCCGGTATATCTACCGGTATTTGTTTGTGCGACGTGTCCAGAGTCAGTCTCCTCCACTCAGCCCTATATGCCAGCTGCTCATGTGGCTCGCTTAAAGTCGTCAGCGTCCACGCGCCATCACCAGCCAATGACTGAAGAGTATTTGGACATCAATGGTCCTCATTGGCTGGCTGGTGTGTCACGCTTGCCTGGTGTATGAGTCTTGTGACTGACAACGGGGAGTCAGGGATTGCGGCAGTATGCATGCGCTGTGAGAGTGTCAGTGCTCAGAGACTGTGGTGCACTGTGCACAGGAGGCAGTCTGGTCGGAATCCACTGGACCACTCCATGTGTGCGGCCTACACGGTTCAGCTCATCCTCGGTCTCTCCTGCTCCCCGGCTCCAGCCCTGGCAGAACTTGGAAGTAAACAGCACCGCCCTCAGCACGCACACACTTCCAGGTATGACGTGACAGAGGTCGGTAGAAGGCCAGAAGAAGCGGGCCTAGTGTTAATAATCCATTATTGGTAGGCACTCAGTTGTCCTTGGCCAAGTGTAGGCAACCTACAGCTCTTCAGCTATAGCTGACTGGTGGAGAGGATGGGAGCCGTTTTTTAACAAAGTTAAACCATCCCCAAACATGTATTTACAACTTAAAAAAGTGCTACAGCCCATCTGCAAAAAACTTAGAAAAAAATATATTACAGTACGTAACTGATGACCTTTATGATGGTCGCTCTGCTTTATTTTACAAAGATACATATGGTTACTGAGACAGTTCAGGGCATTTCTGTGATGAATCTTAGCAATAACAGATAATGTCACCGCTACAATTGTCTTAATGGGATGTAGATATTTGTGTATTTAAGATCTTAGTGATTTGTACAGGTAACACAATGTGCATCTATGTCGCACCTGTAGTACACATGTACTGAGCGAGAAAAGTAAGTAAATGTTGTGTCCTGTCTGTGTACAAACACTGGGCCTTATATATACAGGCAAAGTAGATCTGTTCTGGGCAAACCATCTGCACTATAGAGGACAAATAGGGCCTTCAATGCAGCGCAATGTATTCCAGTATTCAAGCAACTTGACTAGGCCTCAAAGGCTTAATTGGGAGGTCTGATCACCTTTGTGTGTAGGGGATCCTTCACCACTCTGGCCTGGGAGAGCTTAGTTTGAGAGAGATTGTGAGTGCTTAGTCTGAGAGAGAGAGACAGAGAGCGCTTAGTCTGAGAGAGAGAGAGCGCTTAGTCTGAGAGAGACAAAGAGCGCTTAGTCTGAGAGAGTGAGTGCTTAGTCTGAGAGAGAGTGAGTGCTTAGTCTGAGAGAGAGAGTGAGTGCTTAGTCTTAGACAGAGTGAGTGCTTAGTCAGAGAGAGAGAGAGAGTGCTTAGTCTGAGAAAGACAGAGAGTGCTTAGTCTGAGAGAGACAGAGAGTTTAGTCTGATAGAGAGAGACAGAGTGCTTAGTCTGAGAGAGAGAAAGAGTGCTTAGTCTGAGAGAGAGAGAGCGCTTAGTCTGAGAGAGACAGAGAGCACTTAGTCTGAGAGAGACAGAGAGCGCTTAGTCTGAGAGAGAGAGTGAGTGCTTAGTCTGAGAGAGAGAGTGAGTGCTTAGTCTGTGAGAGAGAGTGCTTAGTCTTAGAGAGAGTGAGTGCTTAGTCTTAGAGAGAGTGAGTGCTTAGTCAGAGAGAGAGAGAGAGTGCTTAGTCTGAGAAAGACAGAGAGTGCTTAGTCTGAGAGAGACAGAGTGTTTAGTCTGATAGAGAGAGACAGACTGCTTAGTCTGAGAGAGAGAGAGAGTGCTTAGTCTGAGAGAGAGAGAGAGTGCTTAGTCTGAGAGTGCTTAGTCTGAGAGAGAGAGAGAGTGCTTAGTCTGAGAGAGACAGAGAGTGCTTAGTCTGAGAGAGAGAGAGCACTTAGTCTGAGAGAGAGAGAGAGTGCTTAGTCTGAGAGAGAGAGAGAGAGAGAGAGTGCTTAGTCTGAGTGAGACTGAGTGCTTAGTCTGAGTGAGAGTGAGTGCTTAGTCTGAGTGAGATTGCTTAGACTGAGAGTAGTCATGCAACATTGAGTGGTTCTGCCCCTTTTTTGGCTCCTCCCTTTTGTGACTCCGCCCTCACACAGCTATGGTCGGTATTTTTTTTAAGGAAAAGGTAGCAACCCTAACTTCAACTGTAAGGATACAGGGTCTTATTCATCATGTAACACAGCACACTCACTTCAACTGTAAGGATACAGGGCCTTATTTATCAAGTAACACAGCGCACTCACTTCAACTATAAGGATACAGGGCCTTTTTCATCAAGTAACACAGTGCACTCAATTCAACTATAAGGATACAGGGTCTTATTCATCATGTAACACGGAACACTCACTTCAACTGTAAGGATACAGGGCCTTATTCATCGAGTAACACAGCACACTCACTTCAACTGTAAGGATGCAGGGTCTTATTCATCATGTAACACAGCACACTCACTTCAACTGCAAGGATACAGGGCCTTATTCATGAAGTAATACAGCACACTCACTTCAACTGTAAGGATACAGGGCCTTATTCATCAAGTAACACAGCACACTCACTTCAACTGTAAGGATACAGGCTCTTATTCACCAAGTAACACAGCACACTCACTTCAACTGTAAGGATACAGGGTCTTATTCATCAAGTAACACAGCACACTCACTTCAACTGTAAGGATACAGGGCCTTATTCACCAAGTAACATAGCACACTCACTACAACTGTAAGGATACAGGGCCTTATTCATGAAGTAATACAGCACACTCACTTCAACTGTAAGGATACAGGGCTTTATTATCAAGTAACACAGCACACTCACTACAACTGTAAGGATACAGGGCATTATTCATCAAGTAACACAGCACACTCACTACAACTGTAAGGATACAGGGCCTTACTCACCAAGTAACACAGCACACTCACTTCAACTGTAAGGATACAGGGCCTTATTCATCAAGCTGAAGAGCTGCAATTAAAACATTTTTTACAACTCTTATCAGCATATCTACATCACTACTGTGTCTGTCACACACTGTCTACATATGTGACATACGTCATGTATGTGTGTCTCTCTGTATGTATGCGTTTCACAGTGTGTGACACACTCTGTCTCTTTAAGTGCACGTCTGTAACACTGCATATGTCTGTTTCACACAATGTCTCTCTGTGTAAATAATATGACAGGCAACGCCGTCCCACATTGCTAGTATAATATATATCCAGAGTTTAAACCCATGTTTTTTTTACATTAGCAGTGCCCTCTAGTGGTCAAATTCTAATCAGTTTTCCTGTTAAGAGTCTAATGGAGAGGAAAGTCAGAAAAGTCAGAAACATACAGTTCTCCATAGAATGTGATAGAAACTGCCTGTCACTTCCTGTCAGTCAGAAATATCAGGAAGTAAACACAGTAAATTCACTTCATGATTATTTAAACTGCTATAAATTTTGAATAAAACATCTGACAGCAGTGGGAGTGACCTTGTTTTATTCAACAGGAAATGCTCTATAAAATATGTGTTTTCATAAAAAAAGTTTACTGCTCCTTTAACTACATACTAGTTCACACAACATGATCTGAAAAGAAACTGGATGATACACAGCATAACTTTTAGATTTGTGTTTTTATACAGTATGTTGATTTTCAGCTTGGTCTATGTATGTTTACCTGTAAGAAAAAATCCAAGTCAATTTTAATTTTTTTTTTTTGCTCTCTAGATCATCTTCTGTGAATTACCATTTTGGAATCAAAAAATGAGTAGGATAGACACATCTGTTCTGAGAAATGTGTAAGATTGTGCATTTGTGCATTGCAAAGCAATGTGTTGCGTACCCCTCTGAAACTCAAAGGGTTAATCAGGAAAACTGGTAGATTGGATGGGCCAGTTGGTTCTGCCATCAAAATCTACATATCTATGAGCGGAATGCAAGAAATGTTCACAATCCCTATTTACAATGTACTTTTGGTGGCAGAATTGCTAGCACCAAAATGTTACTGAATTGTTTAACCCCTTAGCGTCCGGTGACGTACCTGGACCAGTAACCAGTAAGGACCAGTGACGGTCCTGGTACGTCACGTACTATTACTCACCGAGCTCCTGCAGGAGCGAGGTGAGTAATACCGGGGACTGAATTTGATCGCTCCAAGACCGGAGCAATCTCTTTCAGTCCCTCCGTTCGGTGTGCCGCCCCACGTGATCAATCAGGTGGAGTGGCACTCCGAAATTCCCTATCGGGTCCTTAAAGGACCACACACCCCGCGACCGCTGGTTGTTAAGGGGTTAAAGGGATTGTACTACTTTGATTTATATTTATTTTATTTTGTAGGCATTAAAAAAACATGAAGAACGATATAAGTCTTATCCCTCAAACCTTTATGGTTTGAGAGATATTCACAAGCAAAGTTTCCCCTCCTGCCCCTTTTACCTAGTATAAGCCATCTCTTCTCAGATGTGGAATCCAGTCCATAGACCAGACAGATAACAGAAAGGGACAATATTCTTCCTATGAGAACAATGAAAGCCCTGCCCCCCTTGACAAGTTTTTCAGGTTTTTCCCTTATCTTAACTGAAGATTGTCCCTCTCTGCAGTCTACCTGGGCACCTCCCTTCTGATCTGGCTGAGTAGTGTTACATCAGTAAAAGGGGCGGGAGGGGGATACTTTGTCACTGAATTCCTATTGAACTATAACTCTTGACAGAATTGAAATAACACTCCAAAGTCCAAATACTATGATGATTTATTAGAGCTGCTTTTATTATGAAACATTACTATCCCTTTAACTGTTTTTTCAGAATTAGTGAGAGTTTGTGCTTTTTTTGTAAATGCGTTTCATAAAGTGAGCACGGCTAAAATGTCCACCTTTTTGTGAGAAGATGAGTGATTGCACATAATT
The DNA here is from genome assembly GCA_037306005.1 of Rhinophrynus dorsalis. Taxonomy (NCBI): domain Eukaryota; kingdom Metazoa; phylum Chordata; class Amphibia; order Anura; family Rhinophrynidae; genus Rhinophrynus; species Rhinophrynus dorsalis. The sequence continues at coordinate 62,327,583 of CM074718.1, forward strand.
CAGCAAAGAAATTAGCACACATTTTCATACGTCTGGCTAACTTTGCCATTCATTTCGGCTCATTCGCTAACTTTGCCGTTCATTTTGGAGCATTCGCTAACCTTACCATTAATTTAGGGTCATTTGCTAACTTTGGCATTGGTTTAGGAGAATGTGCTATTTAGCATTGAAGTGTTTGTATGTTTCTTGCATCCAAACATGTGCAATCACAAATAATGCATAAATGTATGGCTTAAAGGGGAACTACCACCCCACACAATCTTTACCTTCACTAAGTCCCCATCTGGCGACTAGCTGCTTAGTAGCGCTAGTCGCCAGAATAATTACCTTATTTAATAGATATCTGCTCTCTTACATGGGTGACAGGCAGGACGGAGTGCGGACATCTTGCCATTGTGACGTCCGTGCCCCTGCGCTGTCAGTCCCAGTCGGGGCCAAATGGCCCCTAGCAACGGCTCCTAGACCCGGCTGGGACTGACAGCACAGGGGCGCGGACATCACAATGGCAAGATGTCCTCACTCCGTCCTGCCTGTCACCCATGGAAGAGAGCAGAAATCTACTAAATAAGGTAATTATTCTGGTTACTAGCGATACTAAGCAGCTAGTCGCCAGATGGGGACTTAGTTAAGGTAAAGATTGTGTGGGGTGGTAGTTCCCCTTTAAAAAAATAGTAAATGCTCCACTTTCTTGCATTCTGCCATATGAATCAGTTCTGTTTGGACTGATTCTCCAAAAGTAATCCTTAACTCTTTGAGTGCCAGAGAGGTACGGAACACATTGCAAAGTATTGCGTTCCGTACCTCTCTGGCACTCAAAGGGTTAAATGTTACTGTATATCATGTTCATGGAGGTCGATATCAGAACTCCAAAGTCCTCCCACTGAAAGATTCCTTCCTTCTTAACCCTTTAATGACTCGTGACATGCCAGGACCTGAAGTACTATTGAAGGTCCTGGCACATCACATACTTTTAATCTACAGCCCTCTGCGGGAGCACTGTTAGTAAAAACAGGGTCTGAAATTGACCGCTCCAAGAATGGAGCGGTCTCTCTCAGAACACCGTTCTTCACGCAGGCACACGTAATCAGTCACATGTGGCAGTGCACCGACACCGATCTGATCAAAGCAGTCTTTAAGGGAAGGTAACTTCCCCGGACCACTGGTCGTTAAGAGGTTAAGAACCCTTCACAGGAAGGGGCCTGGATTCTGGATCACTTTTAAAAGGATGCACGCAAAACAGCGTGCAACCACATAACACATTAAGCATGTTGCCATGGTTAAAATGACACTGCGAGACTCTCATGACACATAGTGAAGGATTGCATACCTGTAACTACAACTCCCATCATGCTTACCTACCTGGTGGCCCCCGAAGGAAAGGATTTTTCAAGAAAGAATCTCAGAATAAACTTCCAGTGAATGCGCATCTGTAATGCTCCATCTTCGGTCTGGGAGGAGGTCAGTGGCTTAAGGTCACATTTATTCATGGCATTAACGAGGCACTCATGTAAGCAGTCGTCTATGCTGAGCGCTGCTCCGGGTTCTCTCTCCCCTTCTCTGTGTGCTCCGCTCTGCCCTGTCATTTTGCACACAGAGAAGGGGAGAGAGAACCCGGAGAACCAGGGGAGATACAGATACCATATTGTAATCAATCTTATTTATTATTAAACACCCATTTTATTTATGCTGTGCTGTGGGATGAGATTCTTGCTTGAAAAAGCCTTTCCTTCAGCGGCCACCAGGTAGGTAAACATGATGGGAGTTGTAGTTATGGGTACGCAATCTTTCACTATGCGACATGAGAGTCTCGCACTGTCATGCAGTGGGAGAGTCTCATGTCGCCATTTTTATCCAGGCGACATGGTTACTGTGTTAAAAGGTTGCACGCTGTTTTGCATGTGACCTTTTAAAAGTATTCCTTGGATTCTGGTGTCCTGCAAAAAAGAATCACATGTGCCTCTTCGGAGATGGTATCCAGTACAAATGGAAGATTACTTTGGTGAAGGAATCCATGCAGAAAGTATTCAAACTTTCTAGTTGAATTTGTATACAGAAGCGGGGATTTATCATTATGAGGGGTTAGTGTTCATTTAACTACTCCCCTGAGTGAGGACCATCATATACTGAATCATGCACTGTTCATTCTAAGTGAGCATATCACGCTTTCTGCTTTGTGTAAAGATAAGCTTGTGCTGTAAAATATTATGCAAGATATATATTTACTGCAGTAATCTGTAATGAGGTTTAGTGATCTAATAATCAACTGCAATAGATAAGCTTTTAATTGGCAATAGCCAACTCATAAGTTACTTTTAACTTATCGAATGCTAGAGAATCAATGAGTTGGGGACTCTGTAGAATTTGATGGATTAAAAGTCCCATTTATCTCAATTGAGAATTTTTATTTGGTCACCATGCTGCAATTGGTTTGCCCCGTCCCGTCGTACATGTTTTTGTACATATAGTCCTGCAGCTAAGCATCTTTGAAGCGGAAGTTTCACCATAGGTAGTCGCCCTGCAATAATTAGGCAGTTGTCGATTAGCTTAATAATAGTTATATTACCTTTCAGAAAGACACGATTCTACAGACATCCTTAACCCCTTAAGGACCAGCGGTCCGGGGGGTGTGGTCCTCTAAGGACCAGATAGGGAATTTCGGCATGTCGCCCCACTTGACTGATCACGTGGGGCGGCACGCCGAATGAGGGACTGAAAGCAATCGCTCAGGTCCTGGAGCGATCAACTTCAGTCCCCGGTATTACTCACCTCGCTCCTGCAGGAGCTCGGTGAGTAATAGTACGTGACGTACCAGGACAGTCACTGGTCCTTACTGGTTACTGGTCCAGGTACGTCACCGGACGCTAAGGGGTTAAACAATTCAGTAACATTTTGGTGCTAGCAATTCTGCCACCAAAAGTACATTGTAAATAGGGATTGTGAACATTTCTTGCAGGTGATTAAAAGTACGTGACGTACCAGGACTGTCACTGGTTCTTAAGTGTCAGACCAGCGTGACGGTCCGGGTACGTCACCGGACGCGTAGGGGTTAATCTTCCAAGACTGACGGCCAGGTTAGTGTAGTCTGCGCGCCTGAGCTGTCAGTCCCTTCTGGTGCCTTTTGGCCCAGTGCATGCTTCTTAACGGAGAGTGGAACTGACAGCGCAGGCGTGCAGACATGATGTCTATGCTGATGCCTGGCTTCCGGTCTCGGAAGATTAAGGATTTCTGTAGAATCGTGTCGTTCTGAGAGGTAATATAACTATTATTAAGCTAGTCGCCACCTGCCTAATTATTGCAGGGGGACTTTACCTATGGTAAAAGTTCTGCTTTAAAGCAGTATTTATTGTATTATGCTAAACTGTAATCCATTTGGGCTGTGGATTAGACTATTCCCACACACAATCTCACCTGGCATCTCAAAGCCAAACACAACTTACTGAGATGTTCCTGATTTCAATGCAGAAAGTATGAACGTGTCAGAAGAACTTATCTGCATGGTGATTTATGGGTAAGAATGAGTGAAAAGACCAATTTTTTCCTGTGGGAATTTTGGTGGAAAACCTGCAATTGTGCACGTTTTACACAAAAATGTCCACATATAGAAACCCTGAAAATGTCCTCCTTTCTCTAACCAGACACAATTTCACACGGGAACTTTGCTGGTTTCCAGAGGGTATGTGTGCTTCTGGCTACAGCAGTGGGACAGGGCTGGCGAATGGTCTGTGTGGTTTTATAGCTACCAGTGCAACGTGACAAGGCTGGGAGGTCAGTATGTGTGGTTCTTTGACTACCATGGAACAAGGCTGGGGGGAGGGGGTATGTGTGGTTCAATGGCTATCACTGCAATGAGACAAGGACGGGGGTCAGTAGTATGGTTCTATGGTTAATGTGGGACAAGGCTTTGCTGGCAGATTTGTATATGTTGTACAGTGGCATAAGGCTGGAGGTCAGTATGTTGTCAGAGACTTTGTCCTGGGGGACCATACAGGGTTAATTCTAATTGTAGGAAATTAGCTGAAATTCTGTTTAAAATGTGTTCAAATTACATCATATGTGAACAATGAGCCATTAGTCCAAGGTAGGGAGTAAAAATAACAATGTCAGTTTAATGGCAGATGGATAGTCAGTTGGAGACAAGGTGGCTGAGAGAGACGGACTCCCTTATGTGTAAGACATAGCAAAATGACATATTTAGGAGGTTTTTGATAACCCTTTTGACCTTTCTCAGTTTTGACGAAAGCCACATGATCTGACATAAAACTGATTATAGGTAAAATTCTAAAGTAGAGTAAGAGCTCCACCTAGAGTCTTGAGAGCATTATGACTGGGATATCCGCATTCCTTGAATAATTAGGGATATATTAATATCCAATCAGGGCAGACCGGTGATGTCACGGTATAATGAGATGGCTCTTTGTCCAATCATCAGACAAAGGTGGGGATTACTGATAAGGCAAAAATTGCAAATATAATGCCCAATTACTCTTAGTTAAGGGTCTTTTTTTTTACTTCCTAAAAGAGGGTCTTTGGACTCAACTTAACTGGCTGAAACAGAAAAGGTGACTTCCTGAAGGCTTTGCTGATCCTGCCATCTCACAGAGAAATACTAAGAAACTTGGATTGGTAACTATATCATTTATTCATTTAGATTCATTTAATCCAGAATTTTATAATTTTTCTTCTGTTTGAAGAACTTAGTTTTAAATTGTCTTAAGTGGACTGGCCAACCATTTGGGATAATTTATAATAAGCTAGATTTAGCTATTAAATTCTGGAAATAATAGAATCTATATAATTATTGGGAAGTGTTATAAATTGCCAATCAGTGTAATACAGGATATAGCGTGGGTTATTTATATTAACTAATATTAATCTTGGTATTCCTAGAGTAATATTTTGTGGTTCTGGAAAGATTATAATAGTTAATATTTGATACAGGGTATTCTTTGAATCCAGTTATTAACCCTTTAACCGCTATTTGTCTGTTGCTAGTGGTGTTTTCTTTGGAATTCTCTGTATATGTGCCAGGCTTATATTTTGTAATTTGAAAGTATTAACTCAATAGACAAAATAATTGCTGGGTGTGGCATCTGTTTTAAACGTCTGTATTAACCCTTGGAGTGCCTATAGGTTTTATATAGGTTGCTATTGTCATAATATATGTTGACTGAAGTTGGTTACTTTATAGACATATGTGGCATGAAGTAATTCTAAGTAGATTATTTATATAATCTTTGTTTGACTATATTAATTGCAATTTATATATTTTTATTCAGAGGTATTCAATATTGAATTCAGTAGATAATTAAATTATAGAGATTTAAAATCTGGGATTCTATTCCAGTTATTCCCTAAATTTAATTATTATTTATATATGATACAAGGAATTGTTAGAGGAATTATTTAATTCATCTCACAATACCCATTACATCATCATTGGCATAGTCTATACAGTTTCTGGGGCAGAGGTATTAAGAGACCCTGCAACCAACTGTATTATATTAATTGTAACAATCAATTAACCTATTCTATGCTGCTGAATGCAATTATTGTTATTATACCTCTGGATATACCTATAGGTGCTTAACCCTTGCACCGCTGGTAATCTTTATGATAAATAGTGTGGTTTGATTTTGTATACCTATTAGTATTGCTAATCACTTATATAGTTCATTGTTGCTGATATTTATATATACATTGTATTTTAATAAAATAGATATATTTTTGCACAAATATGAAGGATTGATTCTTGTGATCAATTCGTTACTGTGAAGTAGCGTGTCAATACATATTAAAGATAAAGTTCTCGAATTATTTTATATTGTCATTTGTCTATTTAAGTGAAGAAATCCAACCTGAGTGGTTCTCTGTTTAACCCTTTGGATACCTTCATATAAATAGCCCGACAATGTGTTGTTCTAGTGCAGTGAACAAGGTTGGGGTCTTGGCAGAAAAACTGCACTTTTCACATGAATTCCCTCTGAAGGTGAAAAGTGTAGTTTTTCCTGACTTCTCTCTTTTTGGGTGAATATTTTCATCCATCCCTACCTGCGGTGTCACTGTGTTGCTTACAGCAAAGAAGGTGGCCCACACTGCTATCAGCTGACAAAACTTGGCTGACACACAAGGGTCAGTCATCAGTCACATCTCTGGAATGCCACCCCCAGTGATGGATCACCAAGGAAACGTAGGTAAATTGGAGGTGATTTAACACGGGTGACTTGATCCAGGTTACAATACAGCACAGTCAATGCTCCTGAGCAAACTTAGCCTTAGGGTCCAATTTTTGAAGCAGCAGAGGTAACAGCTTCTAATTGCTGCAACTTGATAAAACACTTTGAGCCTTCATTATAAAAGAACAGTGAACTCATTCTGGAGTAAACCAACTGCACCGTAACGGACAAACAGGAAGTCTCTTTGATTCAAACTGGACTTTTAGACCTCTAAATGTCAGCGCAGTCTCAATGTATTGCTTTGCAATGCATTATAGACTTCTCCTTAAATCAATGGGGACAGGGGGAATTTACATTTTCCCTTTTTGTGCAGTTGGTTTGTCCCATAATTGCTGCACATTTTCTTTATACAAATGGCTCGTAGGGACTTGTGTTTACAAAAAATGAGTAGCAATTCTGGTGAAAATCCCCCGCACTATAGGGAAAAAATATATAAATTCTTGTTAATTTAAATGTGGTATTTAACCTCTTGAATGCAAGCAACAATGTGTTGGAGCCCCTACTCCAGTAAATCCAAGGAGTTAAAAGGTCATTCAAATCAATGGGAATTCACAATTCTCATTAAGTATTTAAAGTCCCATTTAAATGAATGTGAATTTGGAGAATTTGTATTTGTTCCCTATGGTGCAGTTAGTGTGCCCTAGAATTGCTTGAATCTGTGCATATGTCCCTAAATCTCAATACAAAAATGCTACAGGTCCCAAAACTTGTTTTCTCCATTGGATGAGGAGCGTAACTAGTCACTGGCTATGCCTGGACCAAACTTTCTTTGCCCTCAACCACGCTGCAAAAATATTTCAAACACGCATAACTAGAATCTACAGGGCCCTCTGGCTGATAGGCCCCTTGGATTCTGGGCCCCATCACAACTGCACACTCTGCACTCCATATACTTACATCAGTGCATTAAAATCTACAGAGGCCTCAAACTCATTGCTTCTGACACCAGTAGCAACCATGGTGTTACATATACTAGCTAATTCTACCATTAATAGACATATTTGTCCAGTAAACTTTTTTTGACACTGAAAAAGTTAAATTATCTGCAAGAGGTTAGATGTGCAAAGATTTTTAGTAGTAAGGAAATAAAATTGGATTTTTGAGCTTAAAAAAGGATCCTATTAACTCACATAACCCCCTGATTGTGGGACCATATCATATGTTCTTGCATGGCCAACTTCATATCAGATATGGCCTTGGCATTTCACTGCTGAACATATTTGCTGTTCGTTTTTTACATATGTGCTATTGATCACCCAGCAAACTTCTCAGCACAACCAGAGCTTATGGGGAGTTTAGGGAAGCCATTTGTGATCACCTCCCACAATATCTGAAAGATTCAGCTGATGGTGAGAGGAAGGTAAGAGCACCTGCTCCCTCCAATAGTGGCAATAGATTCCTTACCACTAATGGCTGGGTAATCAATAGCAGCAGCAGGCATCAAGTCGGTCTTGATGCTCTCCATGAGGTCTGCCGGCCAGATGGCCATGAATAACGTATAAGAGCTGATCACTGCTTTGCCTCTCAAGCAGCGTATGCACCATGAATAGTTGTGATGCTCATTACAATGACCCTATCACTGGCTGCCCCACATGTAAATTCACCAATACTCTGTTGCTGATGTCAACATGGTGTGGTATCTTCCCCTGCAGTGCAGACATCCCCATGAGATCAGATCTCATGTGATGTGAATTACAGTAGCAGTAGAAGGGCTTCTAATCCAAGTTTACTGTGATTTGGTCATCACCATGAAAACATCAGCCACAAATGATGCGCTTTTACCAATATGGAGACACAAAAGATACATACACAGGTGGCATTTATATTTCCTCCAGTTTTGTTGGTTACACTAAGCTTGTGTGATAAGGTGTGTTGTTAGTTTTGAGTATTAGACACTATGGGAAAAATCTGAGAATTACTTTATTCAAAAATATTCCTTGCTTGACATTTTTTATAAAAAGAAAGGATGAATTTCTTCTCATTAGTACATTGTCACCTTCTTGGTCAGATTTTACACAATTCACATGGCAAATATTCACTGAAACATAGATCATCATCCATCATCCATAATTAAGTGGAGCTTTCACCTTAACTCAAGTTTGCATATTTGAAAACTGCATAAAAAACAGTCTATATATCATATTAGCCATATGACCAACAAATACACTTTTAAGAAGATATTCATACTTGTTACCATACGCTAATGTATGCTAATTGTGGTACCTGTGCAGTACCAGTGATGTTTCATATGCTTTTCAGTGACATTATCATACACTAATGAAGCCTTTCAGTGATGTTTCATATGCTAATGAAGGTTTCATTGATGTTTCATATGCCAGTGACGCTCTGTGCTATACCAAGAATCTTTATTTTCACTTTTTGCCAGAAATAAAAGTTAATATCTCCTACACTATACATCTCCTGGACTTTTGGTTAGCATGACACATAGGCAATTTTGAGTGAAGTTTTTAGATATATACAGAAAGTTCAAGGTGATAGTTCCACTTTGAAATCAGATTTTCCACATGAAACACATAAGATCTGAGCACTGACACTCCTCTTAAATGATCAGTAAGGTTTTACTATGAAAATCATATGTTGCATGGCTTTTCCAGCTGAGAAAAACATGGGTAACCACACTGGTGCAAGCTATATAATTCAGAAGTAATTACATTTCAAACTGTGGTGGACCTGTTACTATCACATTCTATGTAGAACTGTAGGCAGCGGTTTTCCTTTCCCATAGATTGCAACAGAAAAAAACGTCTGCACAGGTGAACTGTTTGAACACCAGTTGGTACTGCTGTAACAATTTAATATTAAAAAAGTAAAAAAAAAAAAATTAAATAAACAAACATTTTAAGTTGTAATAAATTTGCAACGAAATATCTTCTAGAAGGAGTACCCTTGTTTAATCCAGCAGGAAAAGTCCTCAAATATGTTTTTCATTAGAAAAAACTTTACTTATAAAAATAGCAGTATTTGCTTTTATATATTCTTTACACAGATCAACATGTTTACCTACCTTATTAACTTTATCATCTTTGTCTTTCTGAGTTATGGATCCACTGTCAGAAGGACCCACTGCACATTTGTCTTTTTCCTATCATAAAAAATAGAAATGTTAGTATCTTTACTCCAAATATATATGTATTATGCTATCAAGTTATAAAGGTGGAATGAAAAATTAACCACTGTTCCTTCAGTGCTAGAGACACCTTCAACACACTGCAAGGCCCAGCAGCATCCATGCAACTGGGACCTCCCTAGCATTAAAGTGTTTAAATGCCCATTTAAATCAATGGAGATGTAGTCATTTTGGAGCAAACCAACTGAGCCATAGGGGACACATAAACATCCCCTCAAACATAATTGATTTAAATGGGGGTTAAACCCCTTGCATACTAGAGAGATATCCAGCTCATTGCTTCTCAATGCATTGAAAACCTCCAGCATTCAAGAGAGTAAGAAAGATTTCAGTGCTACTTCCCAATAAATCCTTTCTCCTAGTTCATGGGGACCACAACGACCATCAGGTTAAGGTCCTACCATTTAAAGGCAATGCACTTTAAAAAAAATGGTCTCTGGAGTAGGCAGTTTCCCTCTCTTCTCTTGTTTAACCCTTTGAGTGCCAGAGGGGTACGCAACGCATTGCAGAGCAATGCGTTGCGTACCTCACTGGCACTCAAAGGGTTAACCCATGCATAGATCTGTCTACTTGTCAGTTTTCATTTAGCTAAACCAGACCACAGTCAAAGGCAATTTCTATCAAAAGCAAAAGGAAAGGAGAAGCTAACTTTCCAGAGAAGCCAAGAATGGCATGACACCAGTGTCAGACAAAACACAGGAGTTTTCTATAAGAGGAATATCTGTGTTTCCTATAGACTAAGAGAACAGGATGTATCAGTCAGGATTCTAGTCTTACCTGTTAAATCCTTTTCTCTTAGTCCATACAGGTTACTGGTAACTCTACTAGGGCAGATCGCCTCCCAGAGTTACCAGTAACCTGTACTGGACGACAGAGAAAAACATATTACAAAAAAAAAGAAAAACACAAGATATATTTTTGGTAAGGGTTTGAGTTATGTCATCTTGGAGGAAGACCTATTGTTCTAGGTTGCCAAAACTTAATGCCCAGAAAGGTCAAACCCACCATGAATATGCAGTACACCCCTGCAACAGTTAAACCGAGAACACCACAACTCTGGAGAATCTGCTATTAACAGCATGTTGCCCAAAGTGGGTTGTATCAAAAACCCTCAGGATCTAATGTAACCATAGAATACAATCATACGTGAAAACCCTTAGCGCTATTGTTAGGCCAAGAAAACCGGAATTGTGAGATCAAAATGTTTTTATGGGAAGCAAACGTGAAGAATTATTGATGATGGTCACTAGGGATATATGAAAACTTTTGACTAAAAAAGAATGTGAAGAAATATTTTTTGCCTTCTGTGGGAATTGCCATGAAAAGCTAAGTTTAGACAGTTTTTTCTGCCACACACATACTGATACCAGCCTTGTCCCTCTGCACTGGTAACCACAGAACCACATATACTGATCCCCAGCCTTGTCCCACGGTTGCTACAGAACCATACATACTGACCTCCCCCAGCCTAATCCCCTGCTAGCCACAGAATCCCACATACTGATCCCCCAGCCCCTAGCCTTCTCCCACTGCCCTAGTAATCATAGGGATGGGAAACTTGAGGCCCTCTGGCTGCTGCCAGACTACAATTCCCATCATGATCAGGGCTGTAACCTGGCAGCAGTTGGATGGCCTTCTGTTGATCACCACTGCAAGAGTCTTGTCACACTGCACTGTTAGCCATAGAACCACACAAACTGACCACAAGCCTTATACCATGGTAGCCACAGAACCACATATACTAATCCATCAGTCTTGTCCCACTGCACTGGTAGCAATATAACCATACATACTGAACCTCCAGCCTTGTCTGAATGCACTGGCAGACATAGGACCACACATTCTGACCGCTGAGTCCCAAACTTGTCTCACTGCATTGGCAACCATAGAACCAAACATACTGAGTCTGACCCCATTCCCCCAACAGGAATTCTTGGGCATTGGCAGAAACTGGTAAAATTATCACAAGAATTTTCCTGAAGTTAACAAAAAGGGAGACATTTTATGTGGTTTCCATGCATGGGAATTTCCACTGGAAAAGCAGCAAATTAAGGGTTTTCTGTGAAAAGTATGGGTAAAAACAAATGGGACTTTAAAGGGATAGCAATGTTTCATAATAAAAGCAGCTCTGATTAATCATCATAGTATTTGGACTTTGGAGAGTGTTATTTCAATTCTGTCAGAGTTGTAGTTCAAGAGTAATTCAATGACAAAGTATCCCCCTCCCACCCCTTTTGCTGATGTAACACTGATCAGCTAGATCAGAAGGGAGGTGCCCAGGCAGATTGCAGAGAGGAACAATCTTCAATTAAGATAAGGGAAAGACCTGAAAAACTTATCAAGGGGGCAGGGCTTTCATTGTTCTCATAGGAAGAAGATTGTCCCATGCTGTTATCTGTCTGGTTTATGGACTGCATTCCACATCTGAGAAGAGATGGCTTACACTAGGTAAAAGGAGCGGGACGGGAAACTTTGCTTGTGAATATCTCTTAAACCATAAAGGTTTGAGAGATAAGACATATCATTCTTCATGTTTTTTAATGCCTACAAAATAAAATAAAGTTAAAACGAAGTATTACTATCCCTTTAATAAATCCTTACCAATCATAGCTGTTGGCTTGTTGGGGATGATCGGAGATTGTAGAACATATACAGATAAGGCTTAAACAATGAGGTTGTATATCTTCACATAAATACATAAAATATCAATATAAATTAATTTGAGAACTTTACAGAATACTAGGTATTGACCCACTACTTCATAGTAAAGAATTTATTAAAATAATCAATTATGCATATCTGTGCAAAAATATATATCATTTATTTAAGTAAAATTTACTATATATAAAGTGTAATCAACAATGATATAAATGAGTGAACATCAACTGAAACAGATATACAGTAACTCAAACCAATATAACAAAATAATATTACCAGCAGTTACAGGGTTAACATACATAGGTGTGTCCAGAGGTATGAGGTAACAATAATTGAACCCAGCAGCATAGAAAAGGTTAACTGATCCTTACAATTAATTGAAATACAGTTGGCAGCACAATAAGTAAATACTTCTTCCCCAGAAACTGTATAAACTATGCTAATTAAGGTCTAAGGGATGTTGTCATGTGAGCAGGCTGTAATATTAAACCAAGTCCTACAACAATCTCCTTGTGCCATATACAATATATAAAATTTAGAAAACTCTATCTGGAATAAAATCCCAGATTAGATAAATATAATTTAAAGTGATAGTAATGCTTCACAAAAACAACAGCTCCAATTAATCTTCATAGTATTTGAGCCATAGAGAGTGTTATTTCATTACTGTGAGCGTTGTAGTTCAAGAGTAATTGAATGATAAAGTTTCCCCCTCCCTCCCCTTTTGCCTAGTGTAAGCCCCCACTCCTCAGATGTGGACTGCAGTCAATAGACCAAACGGCTCACATCAAGGGTCAATATTCTTACTGAGAGAACAATGAAAACCCTGCCCCCCTTGACAGGTTTTTCAGCTTTTTCCTTTATCTTAATTGAAGATTGTCCCTCTCTGCAATCTACCTGGACACTCCCTGCTGCTCTAAGCTGAGCAGTGTTACATCAGTAGAAGGGGCAGGAGTGGGATACTTTATCATTCAATTACTCTTGAACTACAAATCTGACAGAATTGAAATAACACTCTCCATGACCCAAATACTATGAAGATTAATTAGAGCTGCTTTTATTATGAAACATTACTATCCCTTTAAATATTTTGTTTAGCAATAATAACTAATGGAAAGTATATCCTTTTTTAAAAAAAATCAGCTCATTTGAAGAAATTCAAAGATTAAGTATAGCTCTGTACCTTCTTCCGGCAGACAGTGCTGACTGGATCTGTACCGCGGTCTGAGCTTCTATCTAGCCTCCTCCGATGACGGAGGCTGTCTGTCTCTAAGCTGGAGCGATCTCATTGGCAGAGATCAATTTCTGGCCAATGAGATCGCTCCAGCTTAGAGACAGACAGTCTCCGTCGTCGGAGGAGGCTGGATAGAAGCTCAGACTGTGGTACATATCCGGTCAGCACTGTCTGCCGGAAGAAGGTACAGAGCTATACTTAATCTTTGAATTTCTTCAAACGAGCTGATTTTTTTTTAAAAAAAGAATACACTTTCCATTAGTTATCATTGCTAAAGAAAATATTTAAGAAAAGTTGTGAAGGGGGTAAACATCCCCTTTAAGCTAGTTGCATCTGCCTAATTATTGCAGGGCAAATTTAACTATGGTGGTAGTTCCGCTTTAAGCTCTGGGAGGACTGGACATGTGCTGTTTTCCAGTCAATAGGGACTGGGTTAGCCAGGCTTTGTGGAAATGTATTATGTCAGTTATAGTATAGGCATAGCTAGGAACTCTCCGGATTAGCCCCGGAGACCCCAGATCTTCCTCCTGATTATCGGGGCTCTGGGGCAGAGGATGCGGGGAGTTTTTAATAAAACTCTGCCCACTTCTGCTCCTTCCCAGTCTGGTCCTCCCACTCCCCACTCACTTCTCCTCCTTCCCCAGCCTATACTTTCTATGTTTATGAAGCCCCGTCCCCACTTGCAATCAAATCCTGCTCATTTTTTACATTAATCATGTAATTTATCTCCCACATTGGCATGACAGGACTCCCCCTCTGGGGATTCCAGAAGAAAAAGTTCCCAGTAACAAGTATAGGAAACTAGTAGAGAAAAAATGATACCTTTATTTGTTGAGTGGCCAATGACGTTCTATGGCTAACAAGGTACCATACTTTACCAAGTTGTAATACAGAGAGGCTTGATGCCTCCCTGGTGCAAAAACAAACCCTGGAGGTTGCTGGCATTTATAATCCATATTATCTGGCAGAATTTGAATCCCCTGTTTTATATTGCTATTCTAGAAACCATATGCAGTAGCAGGAGTCTGTATGCCCACCTAGCATTGTGAAAGTGAAGATCACCTTGGATTCTGAGAATGAAGGAGTTTAAGCCTTGATCAGTGCTGGAGATAGCAAGTTTAATTTTAAATCTGGTGGTGTGGAGCAAGGAGTGTATCCTGGACCCTGCATCTGATGAACCACAGTTGTGCAAAGGCCTATGTCACCACCCTAATCAGGTATAGGTACACTTATTCATCTGAACAACTAGGGAAAACACAATCTAGGGCCCCAATGTGTGCCATCTCAAGGAAAGTAATTATGGCACAATGGGGTTGGGATCCTAAACTGTAGGGAGGGAAGATCTGTGTGTCAGTGAAACATATTGTCTAATGTCATTGCTATTTTGAGTTAACCCTTTGAGTGCCAGGGTGTGTGTAACTTTTAGTAATTTTATCTTCTGAGTTAAGTTTGCTGCACCACAAATCTAAATTGTGTGTTATTTTTACTGGGGGAAAATTAATAGATTGGAGGTATTAACATTACTTGTTGTCCCCAAATATCTCACAATGCAGTGGCTCAAGACTCTTAGGAGCTTCACAAAAAGAAGTAACTCTGATCCGGTTACACTAGTTATGAAACAAAAGGATTTAGAGAAACAATGTCTGGAATATATTAAGGAGAAAAATCAGCAAGTGCCTGATCTTGTGCCATTATATTCCTCAATGGCAGTATACATAATGTTTTCCTGTTAACAAACCAGTAAGCATAAAAGCAATGCATATAGTGGGAGACTGCATTATAGGGAACAAATAAAAATTATAACTAATTTAAATGGTTTGTAAACTTTCTAGAATTCAAGTGGTTAAAATAGGCTGAACAGACCTCACCTTTAACCGGGGAAGCATACAGTCCTGGCACGTCATGGGTCCTTAAGGTAGGCTGACCAGACCTCACCTTTAACCGGGGCACATTGGAAATAGGCATGTTTCAGGACTGTACTGAAATCAAGCAGCCCTGCAGTATGCATTTTTCATATGTGTACCCGGTTAAAGGTGAGGTCTGGTCACCTTACGTTAAAAGCCAAATGTAAATCATTGGGGATGTTTGGAATTTGTACTGGTGCATAGGGTTGCCACCCGGCCGGTATTTTACCGGCACGGACGGTAATTGGCGCACTGGGGCGGGTGCCGGTATAAGGACTATACCGGCAATTGAAAAAGCCGGTATTTCTGTGCATCCAAGTAGGGCTGCAAAAACTAATCAGTCTGCAACAACAGACTGCCGCCGCCGCCAGTGTCAACCTGCACTTCCCAATCCCATCCGCCCGCATCATCACGCGCCCCTGCGGGCCGTGACGACATACAGACAGAGAAGAGGAAGAGGGCAGAGGCACCGGAAGAGAAGCGCTTGCTGCCAGCAGACTGATCGTTACTGTCTGGCAGCAAACGCTTCTCTTCCGGTGCCTCTGCCCTCTTCCTCTTCTCTGTATGTATGTCGTCACGGCCCGCAGGGGCGCGTGATGATGCGGGCGGGCAGGAGGGAACTCAGAGACAGCCAGCCACAGGGGACCGGCAGCAAGTGCAGCAGTGACAAGGAGAGCGACAGTCTAGAGGAAGAGAGGTACAAAGGGGAGAAAGAGAGGTGCAATGGGGGAGAAAATACATGGGGGAGAAAGAGAGGCACAAGGGGGAGAAAGAGGCACATGGGGAGAAAGAAGTACAAGGGGGAGAAAGAAGTTCATGGGGGAGAAAGAGAGGCACATGGGGTAGAAAGAAGTACATGGGGGAGAAAGAGAGAGGCACAAGGGGGAGAAAGAAGTACAAGGGGGAGAAACAGGCACATGGGGTAGAAAGAAGTACAAGGGGAGAAAGAGAGGCACAAGGGGGAGAAAGAAGTACATGGGGGGAGAAAGAGAGGCACAAGGGGGAGAAAGAAGTACATGGGGGGAGAAAGAGGCACAAGGGGGAGAAAGAGAGGCACATGGGGTAGAAAGAAGTACATGGGGGAGAAAGAGAGAGGCACAAGGGGGAGAAAGAAGTACATGGGGGAGAAAGAGAGAGGCACAAGGGGGAGAAAGAAGTACAAGGGGGAGAAACAGGCACATGGGGTAGAAAGAAGTATAAGGGGGAGAAAGAGAGGCACAAGGGGGAGAAAGAAGTACATGGGGGAGAAAGCGAGGCACATGGGGGAGAAAGAAGTACATGGGGGAGAAAGAAGTACATGGGGGAGAAAGAGAGGCACAAGGGGGAGAAACAGGCACATGGGGTAGAAAGAAGTACAAGGGGGAGAAAGAGAGGCACAAGGGGGAGAAAGAAGTACATGGGGGAGAAAGCGAGGCACAAGGGGGAGAAAGGAGTACATGGGGGAGGAAGAAGTACATGGGGGAGGAAGAAGTACAAGGGGGAGAAAGAGAGGCACAAGGGGGGGAGAAATAGAGGTGCAAGGGGGAGAAAGAGGTGCATAGACCCCATAGTAAAATAATAACAATGACGCATGTTAAATGTGTAAAGTTTTTTATTCTGCTGTTTGTTTTTAACACTCAGTTTGTTCATTAAATCATTTTAAATAATGAAAAATTAGCATATTGGGTTTTTTATCCGATTAATTGATTAATCGAAAAAATAATCGGCCAACTAATCGATTATCAAAATAATCATTAGTTGCAGCCCTACATCCAAGTCTCTACCTGGAATAAAATACAGTTGGAGTGTTTTCTCTAGCTACTATAAAAAAAAGTAATTGCGGCAATATACCAAGATTTTGGTTTCACTTTTACCGCTAATGAATACAACACAGCAATAGCTACTAGCAGTTGATGAGCAGCGGAAACCCCATTGCAGGAACCAGTGTAGCCGTCGGAAATATGTTGGAGCTAGCGTTAAGACAGAAAGACACAGAGTAAGGAGCTGGGGGTGTCATTGCCTGAGACCAACATAATGAAGAGGAACCGCCCACGTGGGGAGTTCAATAGCAGAGTCCGGGAGGTGGTGAGTTCAGAGGAAGTAAGGGAGACACCCGTCAGGCACCTTAGGAGGATGGTTACTTGGGCACCTTACTCTGATACATGCTCACCGACACTTCTGGCTGTCAGCTTTCCATTGAGTTTATACTGCTGTTGTTATGATTACATACTGCTGTGATATATACCATGTGTAGGCTGGTTGGGATTGATGAGTGTGGTAGTTCCCAAAATCTGGGGAGCCAAAGTTTGCCTACCCCTTCCATTTACCATAGTCGGGACTAGAGAGGTTGTCGCATATTATGGTCACTTATTTGTTGGTTTAGCAGCCATATTAACGAATTACACCATTTACATATCAGTGAGTGAACTGTGAATTTAATCAATTTTGTGTTCAACACTTTGAAGGACAGATTGGTACTGCAATGTGTCAGACTCTGACACATCACTGCCACTCAAAGAGTTAAATATAAATCAGGGTGGGAGAGCTTAGTCTGAGAGAGGGAGTGCTTAGTCTGTGAGAGAGAGAGTGCTTAGTCTGAGAGAGAGAGTGCTTAGTCTGAGAGAGAGAGAGAGAGAGTGTGTGCTTAGTCCAAGAGAGAGTGCTTAGTCTGACAGTGGTCATGCATCATTGAGTGGTTCTGCCCCTTTTGTAGCTCCTCCCACTTGTGACTCCGCCCTCACACAGCTATGGCCGGTATTTTTTTTAGGAAAAGGTGGCAACCCTACTGGTGCATCAGAGCTGCACCCCTTTCTTAGAATATTAATCACAATGCTAGTTATCCCTTTGAGTGCAAAGGATGAACAAATACATTGCATACCCATCTAGAACAAAGGGTTAATGGTGATTTTTTTGTGCATTGGCTTTATTGGTGGTTGTGCATGAGATAAGCTACAGGTATACATACATACATACAATACATACCCATACAAACTCATACTGATTTTTTGTTTTGCCATAATGACACACAATTTTTGGAAGCCATAGATTAATGCATGAACATACACAGCACTTTCTGTATGTCACTTTGCAGCCCTTTGTAAATCACAGTCATAGAACCATATGTACAAACATACAGCGCAGTTCTGTGCAAACAAACTGTGACTTAGAGATCAAAAAAAAAACTAAAAATTTAAATTGGAGCTTTTAACCACTTGAATGGTAGAGAGGTCACCAATGTATTGAGAAACAACACGCTGGAGACCCAAGCGATTAACCCTTTGAGTGCCAGAAGGGTATGCAAAGCACTGCAAAGCAATGCAATGCAATGCGTACCTTTCTGGCACTCAAATGGTTAGATGCTCATTCTGGGAATTTGGGGGAAATTACATTTGTTCCCTATGGTGCAATTGGTTTATCCCAGAATAACTATATTTTTGATCACACACAGGAACAAAGAAATATAAATGGAATCTTTCTACAAGTGAATGTCTACAATCCATTCCAAAAGGGAATTTTGTTCATTACGATACCAAATCCTGAAGGTTAAATAGGGCACGTATCATATTTGCCTGCTTCTGTGGGAGAAGGCTTAGTAAAAAGTCCAGAACTAAGCTAACAAGTTCTACAACAGGCTGAGGGGTTACTATAATCAGGACAGAAATCACATCCCTACCAACCAGCTTTCATTTGTGGGGACTCCTCTGATGCTGCTGGTGAGTATAACTGCCACAAATCACTGTAAAAGGGGGGCAGAGTTTACCCATGAGTGGGGCTTACCATGTCATCACACAAGTGCGTGGGAAGTGGGAGGAACTGGGCGAGGAAGGACGAAAAGTGGAAGGCATTCAAAGGGAAGGAGCAGAAGTGGGCAGAGTTTAAAAGAAAACTCCCTACATGTAGAGAATCAGACTATGCCCCGGAGATAGGGCCGGATTTACATCTCAGGAGCCTGTAGCACAGGAATCTGAAGCGCCACCCCACCCAAAAAAAAAGTGCGGATTTGTTGTACTGGTCACATATGGTGGTATGTGACATTATAAAATCCCTTGGTAACAGCGTCTTAAGTTAACCCTTTGAGTGCCCGAGGGGTATGCAATGCATTGTTTTGAAATTCGGTGCATACGCCTCTGGCACTCAAAGAGCTAATTTTTCATCACCTTTGAATGCTAGTAAAGTCTCCATTGTAGGAGCTGTCTGTAGCATCCAAGGCCAAAGGCTATGACAGCTATATCGTGTGACTGCTTCTCTGCAGTAGTGAAAGCGTTATAATCACTGAACTCCCGTTTCACTATCTGCGTACCAGAGGAGTTGTTCTGCTGTGCATGCATCCATTATTCACCCTGCTGAATGTCTCTGGCTCCCTACAGCATCTGGGAGGGGGTAGGGCATAAGGCTGACTGGCTAATTTAAAAAAAACAAAAAACAATCCCAATGACAGGCGCCCCTCTGTGGGGTGCGCCTGTAGGCAAATGCCTACTCTGCCTTATTATAAATCCGGCCCTGTCCGGATTTATAGGAATGCACTCTCAAAACCGGAGTCTCCAGGGCAAATCCAGAGAGTTCCAGGCATGTTTATGGTGCTACTTGGTCACTTAACACATAACTCAATACTATGAAACTGCAAGGCACACAGTACAGAATGAGATCAGTGAAGGAGCTCCAGAGACCTTTTTTCTGACTCCAGTTCAGCTGACTGGCTGATCCTTTAGGGCTCACAATGCAGTCCCAGTTTCCACAGCAGGTTTGCTTCTATAGGAGCAAACCTGGGCTCTACCATCAATGGCACTTTCCAAACCGGTAGTTATATGTTAATGATCTGGAACCTTTCTTTTTTCTTTTTTTTGATATTACATGTCACAAGCAGAGGTCTTCCACATTACAGGCCACAAGAAGAGCAATTAACCATTACAGAATTAGGTAAGCAGGTTCCATTCTTCTTATGAAATTATCCCTCTCATGGACGTTAGGTAACCCTGCAAGAACTGGCCAGATTACAGTATTAGCAAAACCCACTATTACTGGGAGAGCTGTAAATTACAATTCACAGTCTGGTAAACGCCATTCAATAGGTTGATTGAAATGAGGCACAACACTTCCCTATTTTAATATAAAAAGCAATATTTCACATTCATCACAAGAGACACATAAGTTCAGAGCTGAACAGCAGACACAATCATGAAAAGTGACCCGTAAATCTTATTCTGGTTTCTCAGCCACAATATGCCTGAAAAAGTACCACAAGTAATTGTCCCAGGGAGCTGCAATACTGATTGTAATTACAACCCATTAAAAAAAAAGAAATGTAATAATGTACTCTGTTACTATAGCTCAGGAACCCTGGCACTAAAAACAACTGAAGGAGCTTTCAAAATCCCCTATCTGTTGTGTTAACCATTTTTTTTTCATAAACCTGGTTTTGAGTTATTTAGATTTATGGCTTATGATAATTAAAGCACCCAGTACAGTTACTTTTGCATTAGCCCTATATTGCCTTCATACCTTGGAACTCCGGATCTGCACTGGAGACTTTGATTAATTATCAGGTCTCTGGAAACAGAGGCTGATTCTCTGTCGGTGGTGAGTTTCCTCCGGTACTCTACCCTCTTCTCCTCACTCTTTTCCTCCCACTTCCCACCCACTTCTCCTCCTTCCCATCCTGTTCTGCCCAATTCCTACCCAATTTATGACACAAGGATAAGCCACACCCACCTGATTAAGCCTTACCCCTTTTTTGACACAAATCATTTACACCCACCCCACCCCCAGGTCACAGGACAAGAGCCTTCTCAGGAGTGTGTACCTTCTACACTCATTGACAATGCTCAGCAATGTACTTCCCACCAGTAGGCTATGACAAGGCAGGAATTACATGCATGACATGCCTTAAAGGGATAGTAATACTTCACTTTATATTTATTTTATTTTGTAGGCATTAAAAAAACATGAAGAACGATATAAGTCTTATCTCGCAAACCTTTATGGTTTGAGAGATATTCACAAGCAAAGTTTCCCCTCCCGTCCCTTTTACCTAGTGTAAGCCATCCCAGATGTAGAATGCAGTCCATAGACCAGACAGATAACAGAAGGGGACAATCTTCTTCCTATGAAAACAATGAAAACCCTGCTCCCCTTGACAAGTTTTTCAGGTTTTTCCCTTATCTTAACTGAAGATTGTCCCTCTCTGCAGTCTAACTGGGCACTTCCCTTCTGCTCTGGCTGAGCAGTGTTAAATCAGTAGAAGGGGCAGGAGGGGGATACTTTGTCATTGAATTACTCTTGAACTACAACTCTGCCAGTATTGAAATAACACTCTCCAAAGTCCAAGTACTATGATGATTAATTAGAGCTGCTTTTATTATGAAACATTACTATCCCTTTAAGAAGCATATCTATAAATATAAATAATTCAAAAACACATTTAATTTTGAAAGGTCCACCAAAATGTTTTTTTAGGTTATAGTGTGCCTTTAAATTCAGCCGTGAGGCATTAGAATCAGGAGCAATGACAACATGATTGGCAGTGTACAGTGTTACATATACAATTACTTCCCAGTACACTTAAACTATCATACACAATTATACTGCTCACAGTCATTTACCATGCACATATATTATATTCCCTACACATCCATCAGTGTCCTGAGTCACTGAAAAATAATGTAAAAATAATAAAGCAATATATGCAATCTGCTGATTGTCTGCTTCTTAGAGTTATGTTAAACCTTTTGAGTGCCAGAGGGTTGTTCAACACATTGCAGAGCCATGTGTAACACACCCCTTTTACACACAAAGGGTTAACCTCATATGCACAGGTGATGGCAGTCTTTAATATATTCTATTACAATTATATATGTACTGGTAAAGAAACCAATCACTATAAACTAAAAGAGGGGTCTAGTATATACACTGGAATTGTACCAACTGACCACATTACTCAGCAATGAAGATATAGTCAACGGAGATGAGCTGCCACTCATGGGTCAGGCACTTTATATGGCTGTCTACTTTGCCTATTGAAAACTCCAGCCCTAGATGGAATCATTGCTAATTATAAGTTGACTCTCCAGGAGGGATAAACAAAATGCATAAGGATTTAGGAAAACAGGAGGAATGGACAAAGATATGGTATCTATAATTTCATTCAGAAAAGTTCAAGATAGTACATTTGGGACACAGATAACCCAGAGGTGGAATACAGGCTTAACTATAGTGGAAAAAAATGTAGAGAACAGCAATGCAATAAAGCAGTGAGAAAAGAAATGGGGTTAGTGGTTGTATAATGCCACTCTATAATTGCTGGTAAGCTCTCATCTGTGGTGCTGTGTACAGGTCTGAAGACAACATCTTCAGAAGCACATTAATAAATTGGAGGCAGTTTAAAGAAGAGCCACCAAAATAGTGCAAAGTCTTCATGAAACAGGGTAACAGGATAGACCCAGAAAGGAGGGAGGAAGGGGGAGAGAGGTGATATGACAGAAACTTTTAAATATATTAAGGGGTTAAATATAGTTCAGGGAGGGAGGAGCAACTGCTGAGCAAGATGGCCGCTTAAGTGACTAGCTCCGCGGGCTGTGATGACTACTTTAGCTATAAACTACGCCAGAGGGACCCTCTACTTATTCAGAGTGTATCTGCTACCACTTCTTGATAGCCTCCATGTCTTCAACAAAGAAAAAGCCGAAAAAGGTCAAAAATGCCAGGAAAATCACGGAGTCCCTACCACCACACCAGCGTGACATGCCTGACCATCAGAATCAAGATGAGCCAAGATTCTTGTGCAGATTCTGATATAAAGGGCTCCCTATGCCACCCTTGATTGGCTCCTTATAATCTGCTTTGTCTATTATCCGGTTCTGTTCCTGCCTTGATCAGCTCCTACCCAGTACTGGGTAATCTGGTATAGGCCTCCAGCTCCAACACTTTAAAGATGCTCTTGCAGCAATTGGATATGAGACACGGGCTTTGACTATGTTTGAATGCAACCTCACTGGTGGGAAACTTCTCTCTAGGGCACTCTGCAAGCTCTACAGGATAGTAGAGGTGCTTTCTTCTCCATTAGAAACACCATGGTTCTTTACTCAGTGGGAACAGGAGCTAGATTTTTCTTGGACCAGTGACAAGTGGTTTGCCATTTTGACCACATGTTACGGTCAGGTTACTGGGAATATGCCTATGGTTCTAGCACGATAAAACCAGGCCACTGAGGTAGCACGAGTCTCCAACCAAGGTATAGATAGCCAGAGGCAACAGGGAGTGAGAGCAAGTCAGAGCCACGGGTAAACAGATGCGAATGGTCAGGCAACTTGGGTAATGCATGGAGTGAGTAGTCAGCCAGAGCTACAGGGTCAGAACCAATGTGGGTAGTCAGACAAGCTGAGGTCAACACGGAGCGAGTTAGACAGCCAGAGCCACAGGTCAGAACCAATGTGGGTAGTCAGAAAAACCGGGGGCAACACTGATCGAGTTAGACAGTGTCAATGTCTGAGAGCAGCAGACTGGACTCACACTAATAGGTTATGCCATGAAGGCAATAACAGAGAAAAAATGGAATAGTAGTAGGAGACTCAGGAGAAGTCTATTATGGAAGTTGGAGACTCAAGAGAAGTCTTAGAAGGGTTGCTGACTAGGCTGGTTAGTCGGAGACACATGAGGTAGTCGACTCCAGGAGAGTTCTTTGACTAGACTAGTTAGTCGGAGACACAGGAGGATGTCGACTCCACTACCCTCAACCAGTCGGGCGTAAAGATGTATCGAGTGGCCGGGGCAGTCAACTGTGAAACTAGTAATGGCAACCGACTCAATCGGAGAGCCTGAGGTGTGGAGTTGAGACAACGGGGAAGCAGATAGTTGAGAAAGCAGGACTCACAATGGGGAAGAGTCGAGGCGTAGATCTCAGAGGCAGCAGATGACTAGTCGAGTAGCAGCTGCAGGGACACCCTTGTGCAGGAGTGCGGGATGGAGTGTGGCCAGGTAAGACAGAGTCAAAGTCAAACCAAAGGCGAGGTACCAGAGGAGCAAACAGAGTCATAGTTAAAAGGAAGCTGGGTCAAGATTCAAGCAGTCAGGAGCAGGTGAAGTCTATTATGGAAGTCGGAGACTCAGGAGAAGTCTTAGAAGCGTTGTCGACTAGGCTGGTTAGTTGGAGACACATGAGGTAGTCGACTCCAGGAAAGTTCGTTCACTAGACTGGTTTGTTGGAGACACAGGTGGTGGTCAAGTCGGAGACACAGGAGGTAGTCGACTGCAGGAGAGTTCATCAACTACATTGGTTATTCGGATTCTTGGCACCTTACTTGATTGACCGTTTTACCATGGATTACCCCCCTCGTGAATCACACATGATACGATTGGCACATTCATCCATCTACCTTCCCTGCCCCCACGTGCTCCTCTTTCCTCCCTTTTCTTCACCTCCCCTTTGCCTACCTACTCATTAGGTCGGTCCTTTTAACCTCCTTCCTACTCTCTCTCTCTTTCTTTCTTCATGATAGAAATAAGTGGGATTTTTTAACCCTATGTATAGTGTAAATCATATTTTTATTTATTTAAATGTTGTGGTCATAAATTTAAACTATTTATTAAAACTGAAAATTGTTCAGCATCACATATTTATGATTCTTGCCTGGCGTGATAAAAAAAAAAAAAAAAAAAAGTGATTATTTTTTAACCCCTTCAATGCCAGATGGGTATCTAAAGCCACTTTTAACTCTTTGAGTTCCAAAGGAAAGTCCTACACATTGCAGACTTGGAGGGTAAAGAAATTTGATCTACATGCTAGGTAAGAGAAATCAGCTTGACTGACCCCTTGAGGACCAGAGGGGTGCACAACACATTGCAAAGCATTGTGCTGTATATCTCTCTGGTCTTCAAGGGGTTAATCTGCTTATCTCTGGAAGAGCCCTGCATTACAAAGTGGACACCAATTGGGTGGGTTTATAGAAGGTAGGCTAGCACAGTTATCTGAAAAGGAGGAAACTATCCAGAACTGCTGTAAAAGTGTACTTAAAGGGATAGTAATATTTAAAATGTAAAAAAATATATGTTGTAGGGTTTATCTCCTTGAGATAAACAAGGGTTTTAGTCAAAAGTTATTTTATGTCAAACTTGATTTTTTTTAGGTGCCGTATCACAGTGACCTGAAATTGTACAGTGGCGCTGTCACTACACCATCCAATGGACAGTTCTGAACATAAAAAATTCAGAAATAATGTAAGTACTACTATACAGAAAGGGTGATAAACTCATATTGCTGGTATACAATTTCAAGCCATTGTGATACTGCTTTCAGCAGTGGGAATACCTTTGTTTTACTCGGGGGGCCAAACCCTACAACATATATTTTTTTTTACATTTTAAGAATTACAATCCCTTTAACAATAGCAGTTGCATTGATGTTCCTCTATAGGTGTTAAGTGTACAATGAACACTTTTCCTACATAAAGAGGGTTTCTGAGGCTGGTTGAAGTACCAGTTGGTATAAAAGAAGGTGCACTGTGTGTTGAAGAATGGAATGTACACAATGGGGAACTATTATATGTCTCCTTGGTACTGACAACACAGAGTGTATTCTGTTTCATTAACAATAACCACATAGTATAAAGTAATGTGAATGGTGTAGATAATATCAGCAAATGGAGTCAAAGAAAGAATAGTAAACATACATTGAAGCACACATAAAGGAGAACTAATATATCCTAATAATACCCCCCACTTACCTTGCAATGTCCAAGAAATCCTAACGGCCCCTATGAATTTTGCCCATGTGCCTTTTGATCAACAAAAAAATATCCTCAGTCAGTCCTGGATATCATGTCCATGGGGGCAGACATGACAGGTGCTGAAATTTTTTTTTTTTTTCAAACTGAAGCAGGCAGAGTTCATCAGCCTATTAACCCCTTAAGGACCAAAGGATTGAGAAACTAACTGCAAATCAATTACTTGCCCTATCATTGCCATAGTAATGTCTGCATACCTGCGCTGTCAGTGCCTTTTGGAGCCGGGCGGCCCCTAGCAACGCCTCCTAGACCCGGCTGGGACTGACAGCACAGGCGCATGGACGTCACTATGGCAAGATGTCCGCGCTCTGTCCTGCTGTCAGTCCTGGATGAATAGCGATTTATCTTTAACCTGGTAATAATTCTGGCGACTAGTGCTACTGAGCAGCTAGTTGCCAGATGGGCAATTATGTGGGGCAATATTTTTATTGGGTGGTAGTACATTGATCAGACTTTGAGGTCCTGTGGTCATGCTAGCAAATATCATATTCAACTCCGTGGCAATTACATTCAGCACTGACTGAAGATGTTTTATCTTCAACCAAGGATTAACAGTAACATTCATAGGGGTCATTGGGATTCTCTGGCCAAAGTAAGGTATGTGGAGGTTTATTATTAAAGAAGGGTGAACATTTTCACCCAAAAAGGATAAAGTGAGAAAAAGTCACTTTTCAGTTTCTGCATTAATTTCTGCAAAAAAATGCAGTTTTTAAGCTTTTCTGCAACCACACACTAACACCTAGCGATAGATACACAATACTGCCCACTCAGCATTGTCCCACAGTAGCCAGAGAATCATATATACTGAATCACCCAGCCTTGTCCCACTTCCTAGTAGCTGCAGTGATTTGTGTAATGTGAGGCCCTCTAGCTCCTGCCAAAGGTTGATAGGGAATGATGGGTGTTGGAGGCTGGCAGCAGCTGGAGGGCCTCATGTTGCCCACCTCTGCTGTGAACCTCGGTCCCATGGAAGCCACAGAACCACAATTACTAACCCCCAGTCCTGTATCACAGTAGCCATAGAACCAGACGTACTGACCTCTCAGCCTTGTCCCACAGTAGCCACAGACCCAGAAATTCTGACATCCAGTCTTGTCCCACAGTAGCCATAGACCAACAATTACTAATTTCCCCAACCTTGTCCCATAGCAGCCATAGAACTGCACATTCAGCTGATCTCCAGCCTTGTCCCACTGCATTGTTATTAACAGAACCACACACATCCTGACCTCAAGCCTTGTCCTATTGCACTGATATAGTCACAAATTCACATACTGGGTCTATCTCCCCCCTCCCCCCGTAGGAACTGACAAAGATTTTGAGGGAAATTTCATGGGTTTAGTGAAAAATAGAATAATTTTAGGGGCTTTAATAGTCAGAAAATTTCTCGGAAAAGAAGCAAATTTTAGGTTTTTCTGCGAAAAATTCCCATGGGGAAAAATGTAACTTTTCGCCCATGCCTAGTTATTATTAGGGGTGTTACGGCTCCTTTAATCCATTGAGTGCCAGAGGGGAACGGAACACATTGCTCTGCAATGCGTTCATACCTCTCTGACACTCAAAGGGTTAACCAGCCAGAGTCTAACATTGGGACTTGTGTACAAAAGCAAATTGAAGAAATTCTGAGACAAAAAAAACTGCATTATAGGGACTAAATACATATTTCGATTGACTGGAATAGACTTAACTTGTTAAATGCTAAAGAGATTTCCAATGCATTTCTTCATAGTGCACTGTGAATCCAAAGTGTTAAAATGCTTCACTTTTATTTCTCCACCGTGGTGCAGCTGATTTAGTAACATAGTAATTTAGGTTGAAAAAAGACTTGCGTCCATCTAGTTCAACCCTTTCCCTATTCCTGTTTACCATCGTTGATACATAAGAAGGCAAAAAAATCCTCAATATAGCAATTTCAAATTCTGCCTTGAATGGGGGGAAAAATGTCTTCTTGATTCCAAATGGCAATCAGATTTCTCCTTGGATCAACAAGCCCTAACTAAATATTAATCCCAATACTAACGTACATAGCCCTCTATGTTATGCTCTTTTACATAAGTATCCAGGCCCTTTTTAAAGGCATCTAATGTATTTGATAGCACCACCTCCTCAGGCAGTGAATTCCATACCTTTATTGTCCTTACTGTAAAGAAACCCTTCCGCTGTTGTAGATTAAATCTCCTTTCCTCAAGTCTAAGCGGGTGGCCCTTGTCCTGTGTACTGTTCTGTTAATGAACAGGTCTTTGTATGGGCCCTGAACATATTTATATAGTGTTATCATATCCCCTCTAAAACGTCGTTTCTCTAGTGTGTACAAGTTTAACTTTTCTAGCCTTTCTTCATAACTAAAACTTTCCATTCCCCTTACTAGTTTTGTAGCCCTCTGCACTCTCTCTAGTTCCATAATGTCCTTTTTCAGAAAGGGCGCCCAGAATTGAACAGCATATTCTAGGCGGGGACTTGCCACAGAAGTGATCCACTTTACATTTATACTAAAGGCGATCAGACTGTGTGGTGTGTATAAAAGTCTATGACATTGTTTCACAGCAATACAACTCACATTAATGTTTGTTTACACTTCGGTATATGTGTTTATAAATTAGACTGTGTAAATAAAATATGTTGGGATTGTTTTAAATAATTTATTCAATAACACAAATTCCTATGGATAAATCATAAAAATTCTCTGGAATACCCAGAAGGGAAGTTTTATCATGCTACAACACAAGATAAGCAGGACTTCTCCCTCTGCCTTTCTGGTAGAAATGGCACCAATTTATAGTGTAAAGAAACAGTTAATTCATCCAGATCAGATATGTGAAAACACTGGACTGTGTCACCCTGAGAGTTTGGCCCTTAGCCCCAAGAGCATGAGATATGAAACATCAGGAATGGAAATGCCCCGCCCACCAGTCACACCTCCAGCAACACCACCTTTCTTGGAAAAAGAAGCAACTTTCAGTTTTTCTGTGAAAATTCCCATGAGAAAAAAAATTACTTTTCATCCATCCCTAGTTATTATTATGGGCTGTTAAGTCTCCTTTAAAGCTTTGTGTGCCATGGGGGAACGGAACACTTTGCTTTGCTTAACTTGTAAAATGCTACAGAGATCTCCAATGAATGCTTCACTGTGTAGTTGACATCTCTCTAGCATTCAAAGTGTTAAAATGCTTCACTTTTATTTCTCCACTGTGGTGCAGTTGATTTGCCACAGAAATGGTCCGCTTTACCTTTATACTAACGGCCTAATCTATTCAGTGTGCCAGACTATAGAACTGACATGCATACCTGGGAACTTTCTTCTTTGGAGCCCCTGGAGAGGGCTCATGGGCTAGGAATGGACATGTCTACATGTAGGTGGAGCTTAACAGTGGAACTGAGAAGAGAAAAAGTGGGGTTTAACTTTAGAATGGCCAGGAAGTGGGCAGAACAGGGTAGGAAGTCAGCGGAATGGACTAGAAGTGGGTGGAGTTATCTCGGGAAATCCTCCAATGCCAGCGAATCGGTCTATGTCCCCAGAAGAACCAGTAATTAATTCTAAAAACCGGAATCTCCAGGGCAGTTCCCAGTTATGCTGATATTCTGCAATATCCATAAACATCATACTAAAGACCTAAGTGACTGAAATCTATAGCTTTAATTCAAAATCAATTCATACCTCAAAAGTATCCCTCTTCAGTACAGTCCCCAAATCCCTCTGTCCCACATTCCCACCCTGGTGTCCCTCTGTTTAGGAGATCAGACTGTGTGGTGTGTATAAGCAGGACTTCTCCCTCTGCCTTACTGGTAGAAATTTAGAGAGTAAAGAAACAGTTAATTCATCTAGATCAGATAGGTGAAAACACTGGACTCTGTCACCCTGAGAGTTTGGCCCTTAACCCCAAGAGCATGAGATATGAATCATCAGGAAAGGAAATGCCCTGCCCACCAGTCACACCTCCAGCAACACCACCTTTCTCGGAAAAAGAAGCAAATTTAAATTTTTCTGCAAAAATTTCCATGTGGAAAAAAGAGTATTTTAGTCTTACCTGTTAAATCCTTTTCTCTTAGTCCATACAGGTTAATTTAACCCTTTGAGTGCCAAAGGGGAACAGAATGCATTGCTTTGCAATGTGTTCCATACACCCTGGCAGTGAAAGGGTTAACCAGCCAGAGTCTCACATTGGGCCTTGTATATAAAAGTAAATTGAAGAAATTCTGAGTAAAAAAAAACTGCATCATTGGGAATAAATACATATTCCGACTGACTGGAATAGACTTAAATTGTTAAATGCTAAAGAGATCTCCAATGCATTTCTTCACAGTGTATTGGACACATCTCTAGCATTCAAAGTGTTAAAATGCTTCACTTTTATTTCTCCACTGCGGTGCAGTTAATTTGCCACAGAAATGATCCATTTTACCTTTATACTTAAAGCCTAATGTATTCAATGTGTCAGACTACAGATTTCTGCCTCTGCCTTTCTGGTAGAAATGGTACCAATTTAGAGACTAAAGACACAGTTAATTTATCCAGATCAGACAGTCATAACAGCCAACCGTCCCGATTTACGCAGGACAGTCTCGATTATAGGGCCCAAACCCGCTATCCCGCCCGCATTATACTATGTCCCGCTTTCCTGGACGTGTTCCCCGCTTCATAACTTTTGCCAATACTGCTACAGCAGCCTACACATAACTCTCACTGTCATCATGTGAGCCACGTTGCGGTGAGACGCCTGTGTGTCACGCTTGATATATGCGCACGCAGGGCTCGCTCCTTATTCCACCTATGGCCATCTTCCGAGCAGCACTCAGAGACGGAACTCTCTGTTTGTGCAGCTCAATAGCTGTCGATCGTACTGATAG
Organism: Rhinophrynus dorsalis; assembly: GCA_037306005.1. Lineage (NCBI taxonomy): Eukaryota > Metazoa > Chordata > Amphibia > Anura > Rhinophrynidae > Rhinophrynus > Rhinophrynus dorsalis. The sequence continues at coordinate 62,358,359 of CM074718.1, forward strand.
GATCCTCCACTGACATCAGGTATAAGTAGTTACTTAAAGCAGTAGCAGGCACCGTAATCAGAGTCCTAGGATGACTGGATAACCCTTTGAGTGCCAGAGTGGTATGCAACACATTGCAAAGCAATGCACTGCGTGCCAATCTGGCACTCAAAGGGTTAAATGCAGTCTACACCTGAGGGCTGGCTCTGAGGGCACTAAGCAGTGATCTAGTAGAGTAAGTTTAGCAGAAAGTGCACCACTGGTGCCAGCTATGACACTGTTACATGCCCTGTCCGTTCTGTCTATACTGAAGTGGCACTGTAGTAGGTGTTAAGTGGGGTAGAGAACAGTGATTTATCTTGCCTGGAGATGTACCGCAGTGAGCAGCTAGCATCCAGACACAGACAGGAGAGAACGAAGTGTCAATTTCCCCAGCAGATCTCGAGAGGTCTGCAATTTCTTACCACTACTTCTACTGGCTATCTGCACCTGATCCCCAGTCATGCCGATCCTGGAGGAGTGGGAAGGGGAGATGGGAAATTGGACACTGCAGACATGGGAGGCAAGAGCCACAGTTACTCGCGGGCTTCCTGTAATGTCAAATACGGCACCAAGTCCAAATCGGATAACTCTGCATGTGACCAACAAAGGTTAAGAAATATACTGGGTAGGAACCCTAACTATTGTATGCATAAAGGGGGAGCTGAGCAACTAAAATATCACAACATGCCTATAGATTTAGATTTTTTAGCAAGTGTTAAACGCAATATTTAAAGGAGCAGGAAACTTTTTTTATGAAAACACATATGTTACAGAGCATTCCCTGCTGAATAAAACAAGGTCACTCCCACTGCTGTCAGTTGTTTTATTCAAAATTTATATCAGTTTAAATAATCATGAAGTGAATTTACTGTGTTTACTTCCTGATAGTTCTAACTGACAGGAAGTGACAGGCAGTTTCTATCACATTATATCGAGAACTGTATGTCTCTGACTTTTCTGACTTTCCTCTCCATTAGAATCTAACAGGAAATCTAATTAGAATTTGACCACTAGAGGGCACTGCTAATGTAAAAAAACATGGATTTAAATTGTAATAACTCTGGAAATATAAATCTCTCTGCAGTGGGAGTACCCTTATTTTACTCAATAGGAAAATCCATACAATATATATTTTTTCATTAAAAAAGTTTACTGCTCCTTTAAATAAACAGGAATATTTATATGTTGCCTAATACAGTTGTTTTTTTCAGAAATGCTTTACTTTTTCAGAGCACATATGTCTGGTGCATTAACCTATACCTCCCATGTGTCCTCCTTTAGGCAGGACACTGCCAGATCCCTTTGTCCCACACTGACATCCCTTTTTTTTTTTTTTTTTTTTTGATCAGACTGTATGTTGTTTATATAAGTGCCTCACATTGCTCACAAAAATACAACTCCCAGTTATGTTAGTGTAAACTCCACTATATGTTGTTTTTTTTTTTAAATTAGTCTGTGTTAATAAAATACCTTAGTCTTGCTCTAAATCATTTTTTCATTTAAATAAGCAGTGTCATGAAATAAAGTAAAATTTCTTGGTAACAACACACCCACCAGTCACGCCCCCAGCAACATCCTCTAAAACAAAAGTGTCCCTCTTTGGCCATTTGAAATGTTGGGAGGTATGGACAGTAGAAAGCACTGGACTCTGTCATCCTGAGAGTTTGGCCCTTAACCCCAAGAGCATGAGATTTGAGTTCTCAGGAATGGAAATGCCCCGCCCACCATTCACACCTCCAGGAACACCACCTAAACCAAAAAATGTCCTTATTTGGCCATCTGAAATGTTGGAATGAATTACAAATTGCCAAAATAAAAAACAAAAGAGAATGAAAATGCGCTCAGCCCTGCAGGACCTGAAGTGTACTATGTCTTGATTGGCTCTTCGTCAGTTCTAATTCCCAGCCTCCATTTCCTGTGTATATATGCCCTCAAGTGTAATAATTTGCAAATCCAAGACTTGTTTACCAAAAGAAACCTATTTGCTCTCATAATCTTTCAAAATGAAAAGTGCTTTGATACTTGCCAATTCAAAATATCTAAAGGGTAATCATTACTCATTATATAAAGATATTAACAAAATAAGAACAGTGAAACACAATCAAGCATATGAAAATGTGTTTATTAATGATATAGAAGTGGGAATTGAAAGTAGCATCTCAATCTTTGCTGGTGACACTAAGCTATGTAAGGAAATACATACAGAGCTGGATGTTTTTTCTTTACAGAAGCATTTAGATAAACTGAGTGTATGGGCAGAAAGGTGGCAGATGACATTTAATGTAGATAAATATAAGGTTATGCATTTGGGCTGTAGAAACAAACTTTCTACATATACTCTAAATGGGAAACAACTTGGGGAATCCTCATTAGAGAAAGATTTAGGAGTGCTGATAGACAATAGACTTCACAGCAGTGTGCAGAGTCACTCAGCTGCTGCAAGAGCAAGTAGGGTGCTAGCATGCCTAAACAGAGGTGTAGATGCAAGGGATGCTAATATTATCCTACCTCAGTATAAATCCTTGGTTAGGCCTCATCTAGAATATGGGGTACAATTTTGCTGCCAGTTCTTAAAAAAGACATTGTTGAACTGGAAAAGGTGCAAGAGGTCATCCATTAAGACTAGAGGAAAGGCGCTTTTGACTAAAACAAAGGCAAGGATTCTTTACAGTAAGGGCGGTTAAGCTATGGAATTATTTGCCTTGGCATGTTGTACTTGCAGATAATGCAGCTGCTTTCAAAAAAGCAATGGATGCCTATCTAGCACAGAACAGTTTTGAAAATGATGACAGATGGCTTTAAAGCAGATAGGATGTTGATCCAGGGAAATATCTGACTGCCATTTGGAGTCAGGAAGGAATTTTTTTACTCACTTGAGGCTAAATTAGAAATTGCTCCAGAGGGAGTTTTTTTTGCCTTCCTCAGGGATGTTTTTGACATGGGCTGGACTTGATGGACGTGTCTTTTTTTCAGCCTCATCAACTATGTTACTATGTTAGATGAATGCTAGAGGCGTCTATAATGCATTGCTACACAATGTGTTGGAGACGTGTCCAGCAGCCAAAGAGTGAAAGACATTCAGATACTTTCTTAGGTTATGTTATAAAACAAAATAAACTATTTTGCCAGGTAGGATACATTGAGATTGTCTTTAATTTTCAAGTATGTCCTGTGGGTATAGATATTATTACCCAATTGAATGGTACTCATTTTATCTACCTCGGAAGGATGAAAGGCTGAGTTGACCCTACTGGGACTAGATCCTGTGACCTTGCAGTGTGAACAGATTCTACAGCTCTCTCTCTCTTACTCTCTACATTGATATTTAATAGATTTGGAGCTCTTCTCAGCAATATCAATTATAGCAGACAGAATTTGAAAAAATAATTTAGTGACCTGCAACAAATTCACATTGCACAGATATTGGTCTGAATTCCATTGCAGCTGAAAGCTTCTCACCGGATTAATCTATAAATTTCCCTATAGACTCAAATAAGAATCTGTGAAATAAAATCAGTGATAACATTCATCACCTAAAATTTAATCTACTCCATTTTAAGCAAAAATTCATAATATTCCAAAATCTCAAATCCATCTTATGAATCAATTAGGAAATGATGTGCACATCCTACATTTGCATCTAGTGAATTCAGTATTACATTCCTGCAACAAGTGCACATTAACAAGGGTGGTTTTCTAATACACTGAATACATGCGTTACCCTGGCTGACAGTTCAAGTGTCCAACACAGCAATGTCAGGTTCAACACATCTGATGCTTTTCACAAGTAAGGCTGTCACAGACAAACCATGTCAAAATGTGCCATAACTTGTCAAGTCACCATTACCGCTTGATAATCTAGTGATAACTTTAAGTGTGTGTGAGTGAAGGTAGCATAGTAGAGCAAAATCAGAGGGGAGATGCACTAAGATGTAATAAAGAGGTGATACAGCGGAGATGACTTCTCCAGTGATATCAGTTCTCCAAGTCTGATGTTATTCTATGGAGCCTATATACTAAAATGACTCCAGCTTTGGAGATCTTAGTGCACAGACTTTATAGAATAACATAGGAACTGGAGAGGTGATATCACCTGAGAAGTCAACTCTGCTTTATCACCTCAGGAATCACAATCATTTTAACTGTTTCAGTTTCTGTAAGGTGCCTCTCATATTATCTAAGATATAGGATAGTGTTATTAATATATAGGAGAGTCTATAAGTAGGATGCATATAATAGCTTTTCCTTCAGGGAAAGAAATTACCTAGCAACACTGAATGAAAAGAAAGTGATACAGAAGTAATGCTTCTGCTGAAATGACAGGATGACTGTACAGGATAATTGATGGAAAATGTCTATTCCCTTGGTGAAATAAATCATGATGTTCACAGTTTAGTCAAGTTATCTCCCTAATACAATTTGCCTCTGGGTCTTTTCTATGATGATTATTCCACACACTATAGTACCATACTTTGACCTAGATTACATTCTAGTTGAATCAGGAAACAGGAAGAATATACATCAAACTCTTTGGAAGTATTTTTCCATACCAGCCATTCAACATCTTTGGAAGCACACTTTGGCCACAGCACTATGGCCACCATGAGAAATTGTCAGATTTGGCAAATTACGTTATTACATTGTAACTAATCAGGATTTCCATAATCACTGGGGCGTCTGAGTTTCTGTAGTAACTTCCAAAATTAAAGTTTCAGACTATTCGGGTATTTATTATCGGGACTGTTTGAGAGTTTTTTCAGGTCTAAAAAGAGGATTTTAGTCTTACCGGTTAAATCCTTTTCTCTTAGTCCATACAGGTTACTGGTAACTTTGGGTAGACGATCCGCCCCTTTAATTGTACGCAGGAACAATTCTAGAATTGTATGCAGGGGGATCGCCTATCCAAAGTTACCAGTAACCAGTATTGGACGAAAGAGAAATTCTTTTATTCCAGATGTTGCAAGAAGGAAGGATAAGTGACAGATTTTATCGTTTTTGAGAGTGAAATTTATCATGTTCACAAAATCATCATGTAAAATGCCTTGTTTAATGAATAAATTGGTATCAAAGGTAAAATGTGTCTGTGGCAAATTTATACATTAAACACTACATACTTACAAGAAATGGAGCAAAACAACAGAACCATAGGAGGCAAATAAGAATTTCCAACATTTCCATTAATTTAAATGGGGCTTTTAACCTAATTAATGCTAGAAAGGTCACCAGCACATTGATTTGCAATGCGTTGGACACCACCCTAGAATTCACTATGTTAAAAGCCCCATCATTTACCTGAATGATTCCATGAGGAGATGTACCAAGGTGTAATGATGAGGATAAAGTGGAGATGACTTCTCCAGTGTCATAAACTATCCGGTTCCCATGTTATTCTATGGAGCCTATGCACTAGATTTCTCAAGTTGGAGAGAAGTCAGTGCATAGGCTCCATACAGTAAAATAGTCTAAAAATAGACGGACACAGGTTTAGACGTAATGTAAGAAAGTTTTACTTCACTGAGAGGGTAGTAGATAAGTGGAATAGCCTACCAACAGAAGTAGTAGATGTTAATACAGTGACAGAATTTAAGCATGTATGGGATAGGCATAAGGCGGTCCTTAACGTAAGAAAAGACCAAGGACCAAAAAAGATTTGAGGTTTTTGCAGTAGGAAAATGGGCAGACTAGATGGGCCGAATGGTTCTTATCTGCAGTCAAATTCTATGTTTCTAAAATAGAAAATGGAGAGTTTATACCTTCTTTATCACCTATTTATCACACTTTAGTGCATAACACCCCAGGTCTTCTTAGTACATTACCCTTGGTGTGTTCCAGTGCATTATAATTTCATGCATGCACCCCTAAATCTGATTGCAAGTGGGCTTCTTGAATCCCTAAGCAATACTTTTATAAAGCACCTACCATTTGATGGGCACAGGGGTTCTTCTTTGCCTAATTAATGCTTAACGAATTGATGTTTCCCATGTAGTGAGTAGAAAAAAGAAAAAATCCAGCAATTGCCTGAGATTAAAAACTGAAAAGTGATATATTAATCATTAAACACAGCCCTTATTAGAAGTTCATATTTTATTGGCAATCTTTTAATTGGCTGTTACGTAATAATTTTTCAAATTGATAAATCATTAACAGCAAATTGACTAAATAAGACCATTTATTTTATAGACATTGTGATCAGCAATTATGTGTTCATTACTTGAGTGTCGGATTACTGTGCACATTTGCAGTGATGCAATCAGTTAACCCTCTGAGCACCGGAGAGGTAGCCAACGCATTGCAAATCAATGCGTTGGATACCTCTCTGGCTTGCAAAGGGTTAAATGAAGGTGCATAAAAGCATTATATGTGGAGTTGATTGTATTTACTGGGCTTAATTTTAATCTACCTTTAGGTCAGTGGTTCTGCGACTTTTTTTTAGGGGCAGAACCCTTTTGTTTCAAATGAATTTCCACTTGAACAATCAAACCGCTAGATACGAGAGAGGTCGCCTACTCATTGCTTTGTCATGCATTGCACTCCTCACTTGCAGCCAAGGGCATAGGAGGAGGGTGAACTTTATATTTTGGGGAGGCTAATAAAACTCGTCTTTCAAAGCGTATTTTGAGATTTTGGAAGTTAAAGAAGACCTATCACCCTAAGATGATTAGTTAGTTTTGAAGAATTCCAGTTTAATACTTTAAATATTGGACTGAACAGAGGTCAGGAATTTCTGTCACATTATCACATTGTGGTTCAGACAGACAGCCTGAGACCCACTGGAAGTTAAAATAGCTTTGACACCTTCAAAAGGATGACTGCAATTTACATCCCATTCTTTTACCAGACTGACCAAATAGGCTGGGTCTGGACTGAGCTGATCTTATCTGCTTTCCATTCTAAACAATGCAATGTGTACTTGTATTTAAGAGAAATGTTTTCATATTTATCTGTATAACATGCCTGAGGACTTAAAAGCTTGCTTCCTAAATCTGCTTAGTTAGCCAATAAAGGTATCAACTTGAATATACATGCCTGCTTAGTTTCAGTCTCTGCTGCGCATGATTGCATCGCGTGAGTGAGGCGACGCAAGACTGCATCACGTGGAGCAGTGAGGTAGTGACCGCTTAACTGGACTTTGGCCCGCGCACACAGGCTTTTACACTAGTGAGATATAACTGATAACTAAAACATGGACACAATGGCCAAGATTCCATCCTACTAAAATGGAAATCAGGATGGCAAAAGTGTAGGAAAAGTCATTTTCAAGCCTTTTTTTCCTACCTCTGCTATTATATGCATCATACCAAAAGAGCCCAAAATAGCATTACAAATGGCAATTCTAATATTGTAGTGCCTCTGGGGTTGGTCTGAAAGTTACTGAAAACTTTTACCCTTAGACTGCATGCACTTGTCTATTTTTAGTTTTTGCTGAAGCTCTCACAAAATGGGGACGTTAGCCCACTGAAGTAAAGTATGACCTTTCACTATAATTTATGATACCAGCAAGGATACCTGTTTTCATGTATAGTGGACTTTTTGGTTGTTTATTAAGACTCCTTCTGGGGTCTCCAACAGGTAGCTCACGAGCTACTGATAGCTCTATGGCTACCAGTGAATAGCCCTAAACTACAATCAGGTATCATCCAGTAAGTGAAATTTGCTCTCTGGCTGCAGACAATCTAGGAACAGCAAGCAACAATCAGAGAGCTGATAGTAATGCTCCACAACATTTTCATAGTATTCCTGCACCATACTACTGTAATACAACTTGCTTACAAATTAATCTGCATGCTTTGTCATGACTCTTATATACAGGCGAGTAACTGCAGAGGGTGTCGTCATACCGGTGCCCAGCACCCAAGGGGGCCCCATTGGCCCCAGTTTTTAATTATACCACTGAGAAAATATTTTTGTGTTAGTAGGCCAAAATATATTTGCACTTGGGCTCTCAATCTCTAGTTATAGCTCTGGTTATATAGAAAGTGTTGTGGGCAGTATGTGAGGGTGAAAGTGTGTGAAAGAATAATGGGGGCACAGCATGATTCCATATTCACTCACCCACTGTAACAAAAGTTATATACTCTGTTATATGTATTAAATGTATTAATAAACCACTACAATAACTGTAAACGTGCATAATAATATGGGATAGTGTCCTTAAGGATAGGAACGCCCTATCAATCAGAAAATATGGGGCTTACTGGTGAGCCCCAGGTTTGGCTTCTGTTGTGATTGTGGATTTCTTCTGTTACAATGAAACATCATGTTATCACCTTGAGCTGTTATGGAGGTCCCTTGTCTCCTGTGATGCACTTGGTTATTGAAAGGGAAGGAATGAAGAGTTATTAAGAGCAGTTTTGATTTAAAGTAGTCCCCACTAAATAAAAAGTTTGGAGACCCTGATTAGAGAATGTAATTTAATAGTGAGTTGAGCATCTATACTTTCTTTTATTCTTGTGTGGCAGAGGCATGTGTAAAGGGCTTACTAGACTTCATGTCTGACTGGTGGTGGTGTGTGTTCAGTGGAATACATGACAGTGATCATACTCTTTAGTGCAAACCAAGAAATCCAGCCATGGCATGGAGGCTGCCTGTTAGATCTGAACATTCAACCCAAGGACTACAATGCTGTATTTATTATGTAAACAAATTAAAAGTGTCATCCATGGCTCCGCTCTCAGAGAGCTCAGCCTTTTCTTCTGGGTATGTTAGTGGCGTCACATCACCCGACGGCGCCTATATCGGGGTGTTTCGGACGGGTGCGGGGGCACTCTTACTGCGTTTCCTGCCTTGATGTAGTTTCTCCCAGCCTTCTAGTCCAGTACCTAGTGTCTCTGAACTCCCGGTTGTCGAATCCTGCTTGTTGCTGACTACTCTTTTGCCTGCCGACTTTGCTACCTCCTGTGATGTCGGTGCATGACCCTGGCTCAGTCTGACCTTCCCATTCTGTTGGAGTGTTCTCCTCTACTGGTTCCTGTTCCAGAGCCCAAGTTCCAGTCTCTACATCCTTTGGAGTTCTTCTCATCCGTGGACAGGTCTGTTCTCTTCCTCTGTGGAGAGTATTACTATTGACTTTATTCTTGTTATATGTCTTTGGAGAGTTATGCCTTATGGCCCCCGAACTCCATCTCCATACCCCACTCTTCGTACCCCATTTGTCACTCTCCTCTACAAGAGAGAAGGTGCCACCTATGGAGCTTCTATCCAGGGCTCACTTACAGCTCCTCTGGGGTTTATCATCCGGCCTTGCGGCTGGCACCTCTATCTGGCCTTAGCCACAGCATGGTACCTTTGCAGACAGCCCACGTTCGCCAAGCATCGCCTCCTAGCATCACCCCCAAGCACTCCCTCTCCTGTGGGTACCACTACGTGTACCTGGGCACATGTGACAAAAAAGCAGTTATTCTTATAGAGATAGTTCCAATTATAAAGGAATTATAACCTTGAACAAACTGTCTCTTCATTTGTTTATAGAAAATAATGGGTGTGTTACCTACTCAACCAAAAGTACTAGAATGAGCTCCCAAAAAAGAATAGAAGTGTGTAAATAACATGTCACATGAATAAATATAGGCTACCTTTGCCATACAAAGGTACGCATAACGATCTCATGGAAGCACACACACATTCATAAATAAACTATCAAAAAATGTATCTGTCTTGTGATATCATTTTTTTATCATTCTTTGGAGTTCGTTTTCTGCCATTAATACATTTACATGTTTTACGTGCTTTATTTATGAATGTGTGCATGTGTGCCTGTGAATGTGTGTGTGCACCTGTATGCGTGCGTGTGAATGTGAGTGTGTGTGTCTGTGTATGAATGCATTTGTGCATGTATGCCTGTGTGTGTGTGTGTGTGTGTGTGTGTGTATATAAGTGTGAATATGAGTCTGTTTATTGACAGAAGGACTTAACTAGGCAAGTGTCTTTCATCCAGCAGTCAGTTATATGCATTTCCTATTTTTTGCATTTAAACTCCGCAGTGCTCTAAACATTTTATTACCCTGATAATAAATACAAGCCCCTCATGCATGGGTTTTCTCACTGCAGATCTAACTAGCGCTCCCCATTATTGCCAGCTCCATTCAAGATTCTACAGAGCAGGGCTCTCTATATAACTCTAGCATACCTAAGCATGATTCTAAAGGGAATTATAAACATTCTCATGGAACTAAAATGGGCCCATTTAGTTATATACTACAGCAGAATATAAATGCAGAGAATAATAAATAGTTTTAACTGACAGCTGCATGAAGGACACTTCATGAAATGAAAGGCCAATTATCCTATGGGTATAGTTCTTCTCCAGCTGCTGAGGTTAATACCTGAACCAATTAACAAATAAACTTATGTTAATGAAAAAGCACATATTATAGGGCTATTCCTGCTGAGTAAAACAAAGGTGGTTCAAAGTATTATTGTTTTTACTGTTATACGATTGTTTTCTTTTCTACATTAATACTACAGCACCCTCTGTTGTCAAGTCAGTTGAACTACAATTCATCTTGGTGGAGTTGCACTGAGGTAGGTTCAGTAGCGAAGTGTGCCTGACAATATTTGGTGATAACTTCATCAGGGAGAATATGACACACTTTGCCATATGTACTATGAATAAGGTATGCATGGGGAGGGTGATAGACTCTGATCATTAGCTTATAAGGTAGGAATATTGCTGTCAATGTGTTGGGGAGGTCAAGAAGGGGAACACAGAGGACACACTCAGACTTCAGTAACAAGAACAATACCACCCCTCCCTTAACCCTTTGAGTGCCATAGAGATGTGCAACAAATTGTTCTGAAATGTGTTGCACACCTCTGTGGCACTCCAATGATTATGACATATACAATCCACTGCCCCACTTAACAACCGATTCAAATACACACACAGAACTGCCACACAAGGTGTTACATGTAACATCTAATCTGCTCAGTCTCTTTTTACACACAAACAATATCCAAAATGCTATGCACAAAGCACTATATGCAATATAGTATACGCAAACTGCTAGAAACAAAACAAAAGATGAAATATGCAAAAGTCAACACCCTAAATGCAGTACACATAACACTATATGCAAAATGTTATGCAAAAACAATATAAGCAATATGGTATGTGATATCTGAAAAACACAAACCATTAAGTGCAAAATGCTCTCGCTCACATACACTCTCACATACTAACTCACACACACAGACACTCATGCTCAGTGATGGACAATTGTGTAACACAGCGCTTTGCAATGCTTTGCACACTGTTTTGGAGATGAAAGGGCTAAGCACTGAAAATTCAACAATCCGGTCATTAAAGGGATAATAATACTTCGTTTTATCTTTATTTTATTTTGTAGGCATTAAAAAAAAACATGAAGAACGATATAAGTTTTATCTCTCAAACCTTTATGGTTTAAGAGATATTCACAAGCAAAGTTTCCCCTCCTGCCCCTTTTACGTAGTGTAAGCCATCTCTTCTCAGATGTGGAATGCAGTCCATAGACCAGACAGATCACAGAAGGGGACAATATTCTTCCTATGAGAACAATGAAAGCCCTGTACCCCTAGAAAAGTTTTTCAGGTTTTTCCCTTAGCTTAATTGAAGATTGTCCCTCTCTGCAGTCTACCTGGACACCGCCCTTCTGATCTGGCTGAGCAGTGTTACATCAGTAAAAGGGGCGGGGGGGTACTTTGTCATTGAATTACTCTTGAACTACAACTCTGACAGAATTGAAATAACACTCTCCAAAGTCCAAATACTATGATGATTAATTAGAGCTGCTTTTATTATGAAACATTACTATCCCTTTAAGAACATTGGGCAGAATGCAGGAAACATGCGCAATTGCTATTTCCAGTGTGAAAACCACTAGGGAATAGGTTTGCTCACAAAGTTTTTGAATTGCACATAAAAATCAAGATTAGCAAACAGCTGCGTATATTTTTGGTGAGTGTGGTCAGAATTAAATCTGTCTGAATGAAATAGTAAATGCGCCTAATGCAGGAAAGCAGTTTTGCAAATGATTTTATACATCTGTATAGTTTTGTCGTAAAAGCTAATTTTTCATGTGCAATTCAAAAAGTGTTCAATATATGGCTTCCTGAATTAGAACATGTGAAATATCTATATGGGCATGAAAAATTACTTCAGCACATGCATTCCGTCCCATTGTCCCCTTTCTGGATTCGCCTGTATGTCAGGGGAAATTTTTAAACCCTATTGGTGCCAGGCACATATCATATGTTTATTTACTCATGCATACAACGCATGGGACTTTTGTGTTTTACTAATTTGTTTTATTAAAAGTACTGCCAAAGCTGTGCAAATATTGCTAGTATATATAATAAATATATATATATATATATATATACACCCTAGGGGTCCTGGTTGATATACTACAATTCTTATTAACCTAAGTTGACCAAGAATTGGCTAAGGGTGATGGGAGTTGTGGTCCAACAACAACTGGATGGTCACATGTTTCCCATCTTTCTCTTACACTTATTTCATTCTTTGGCTGTTGGAAATTAGTCCAGTGCATACCTTCTCTAGTGTCTATGGGGTTAAACTGTATTTATTCCAGAGGAATTGCACTTCTGTCAAAAATATACTCTTACAAAGTCCATAGAAAAAGAGAACAAACTCTTTGTCCTAAGTACACAGGTAATTTGGCAATAACAATAAATATGGACGTGTTTAATGCTATCCAGAAGCGATAAACTCAATATGCAGTTACTGGCAGTTTTAGATGATACTATCAGCACAGAAAGGCTCCAGTGTCAATCACCTTTCCCTTATAAGGGAAAGTATCACTTAATGTGAAAGTTATATATATAAAATGTAGGGTTTTGGACAACAGCACTGGCCATATCCCTACAGACCTTGCAATAGGAAGAGCAGCACCATAAAATAGACAGGCCATGAATACACTGCCTTCAAAAATGATCTTTTATACTGTAATAACTTTTGAGTGAAGTACTTTCCAGCAGTGGTAGAACCTTTGTTTTATGCAACATGAAACATACCATAACATTTCAGGCATAATACATACTTCTTTCCCTTTGGTTGGGGGTGCATATTATGCACAAACACAAGATAACAAAAAAAAAACCTGCCAATATCTGCTCATGCTTTCTTCCTTCCCCTGATCCCCCACACACACCACCTCTCTCCCTCTACCCACCTTAATGCTATACAGTGACCTGGAGGCAGCTGGGAGATCTGTCCAGGTAAGTAATTAAAGGGGAACTACCACCCAGCAATAACTTAACATGGCTCCAAACGGGACTGACAGCGCAGGCGCACGGACGTCACTGTGACGAGATGTCCATGCTTCCTGCTCCTGTGAGCCTCTGAAAAACAAAATCTTTGGAACCGGGTAATATTTCTGGCGACTAGCGCTACTAAGCAGCTAGTCGCCAGATGAAGACTGATTTCATGTTAAGTTATTGCGGGGTGGTAGTTCCCCTTTAAGGGAAAAAAATAGCATGTATAAATTATGAGGCAAAATAACTGCTTTACATGCATCAAAAAAATTCCTGCTAATGCCAGCAGTGCTTTTAGTTTGACACATATTTAAGAAGGCTTTCTACATTTTTTATCTTTTATATATGGTGTTATTATTACTATTGATATTTATTTATTTGATTAGTAGTTGAAAAGCCCGTGTACACTGGCCACAGTGCCAACCATCTCTTGTGACGCTGCAGTTATGCAGAGTAGAGACTGCCCGCGCAGCGGCTGATATGGAGCGGGACGCTCCGAATTCAGACCATAGTCCTTTCTGTGCATCTTCATGGGACCACAAGCGGGCAGTCTCTACTGCATATGACTGCAGTGTGCACAGCCATCTCTACTGCATGACAAACATCCTCATACCTCCCAACATTTCAAACTGCCAAAGAGGGAGACTTGTCTTTTAGGGGGTGTTGCCGGGGGCGTGGCTGGTAGGCAGGGCACTACCAAGAATTTTTAGGCTATTTCATGACCGATTGACACCTTCTTCTGCGACCTAATAAATTACTTATAACAACAAATACTGATGTTTAAACACATAATAATGTGAGTTTATTGCTGTAGAGCAGTATGAAACACTTATATACACACCACACAGTCCGATCTTCTAAAAAGAGGGACATCAGGGTGGGAAAGAGGGACAGCAGGATTTGGGCCTAAAAGAGAGACTGTCCCTCCTAAAGAGGGACACTTCGGAGGTATGCATCCTAGCTAATTATTATATAGGATAGAGTTAGCTGACTTTCCAACAGTTTACACTCAGGAGAATTTAAAGACACCTGTCACCTTAAGAAAACTTTAGTTAATGTTAAAGGTGATTTAAACTGCCCCTAAACTGTACTAGCAATTTGTTTGTAATCTAAATAGTTTCATTGCAGTAGAGTGTGGCACTTCATGCTAAACTTTGTCACAGTGCTGTTGATGTAGAAGGGATGCCCTCCCTTCACACATCACCAACACCACACTACACAACACTCCCAAGGGAAAAAGTCTGGGGTCCAGGGAGAGTGTATGGGGTTCTATGGCTACCAGTGGGAAACGGAACAAGGCTGGGGGGCAAGTGGTAGCCACAAATCCCTATAGATGTTCCCTTGGGAGTGCACGACATGTATCATATGTGAAACAGAGCTAAGGGGATAACTATGTAGTGCTTGGTGTACTTTTTTCCCTTTGAGTGCCACAGGGGTGAGCAATGCACATGCCTATGGCACTCAAAGGGATAAGGGAGTCATGCTGTTCATGTTGCTGAAAGTGTTCTCTCCATTCCTCTAGAGGCCAAGTGGGGCAGCAGAGAGAAAGCTCTTAAACATCAGAATTGTAGTAGTGTTAGTGATGTGTGAGGGAAAGCATCTCTTTCCTCATCGACAACAGTTCACAACCCTCCCTGCTTGTGATTGACTGAGGTCTGTTACTGCATATAAAAGTACAGGGAGATCACAACTTCGACAACCTCAGGTAGATGAAGTTGAGACTGTGAACTCTGAAAGCAGAGGCTTCTATCTGAGTTTAGTGAATGTGTCGAAGTGCCACATTAACATATCAACACACCCCCTTGCATACAAAACTGTCTAATTATCCTGCATTTCCATATGGAAATGAGTCATTATGCTTCATTTCCATATGGAAATAGTCCATTGTCAATGGGATTAATGAAAATTCGTAAACCTTTCGGATGGATGTCATTGTGGGCAGATTTTTGTCGGACTGATGGTGATGTGATGTCGAAGACACTTTATTGAATACTGTTGTGTGCCTTCAACACTGGTCCGACAAGACATCAACATTTTCAGCCCTCTTTGAACTTTAGTGTATCTTGGCCATTGTGCTATGAATAAATTTAGGCAGAGTTCACATACTGGGACATTTATAATAGCATGAACAGCTATATGCCTGGTCTCAAAAAGACCTTCTGTAATTAGCATAATTTGCCAGGAATTAGCTACGCTGTGCCAGTAATAGGGGTGGGCAAAATGTTTTAGCTCAAAAAAAAAAGTGGCAATAAAATGGCACTTCCTGCTGTGTGGAAAACATTCCCACACCAGGAAGTGCCATTTTTCTGCTATTTAGCAGCTTTGTCGCTGCACTGAAATCAATAATAACAATGTATTGACCCACGTGGAGAGTTTCCCCATGAATACTGGATCTGCTACTATAAGCATAATGCCCAGTTTCCCTCATTTTGTCAGTCTGTGCCTGGGGTAAGGAGAGAAAGCAGATGAATTTCTATGCAAAAAGTGACTGACAGGCAAAGAGAGGTAACTGAAGTTGCTTTATGGGACTTGGTGCTAGCCAGTTGTTATCTGTGTGTCAGGGTTGTGACAGGAGAAAGGAGAGTTGAAAAATGTAGGGAAAAAAATGTGATCCAAGTTTCTACCTGAACTGGTTGAGCCTCTAGTGAGACTAAATGTGTTACACTTTGCAAACAGATAAAAATAAATCATCCATCCAGCTGTGTTATCATTTCAGTAACTTTCTTTCTCTCTTAAGAGATGAATGACAACATGCTCTAACCTGTCACACCGATTTATATTGGCGAGTCAGCATGGTAGGAATAAGTGGGGAAACCTCTTCCCCTCGTTGGGAATTACTTTCTTTTTATTGATTTCAATGCAATTAGAAAAAAACTGAAAACATTTATCAAAACTGCACTTTTCACAGGAATTCACATATTTTGCAGTGAACATTTTTGCCCATCTCAACTGACATCTCTACATGTGTTGGAGACATCTTGAACATTCAAGTGGTTAACCCTTTGAGTACCAGAGGGGTACACAATGCATTGGTTAAAAAAAATGCTATCCATATTAACTGGCAGTTAAAGACCACGGAGCTTTGTTTTGGGGGTTTTTAGCCTAATGGATTCCATGACGTGCCAGGACCGTCATGGGTCCTTACCAGAAGTTTTCCCCTTGACATTCCTGGCATGTCATGGGTCCTTAAGGGCCTAAATATCGGAAATTAAGTGCAATAAATGCTTTCCAGCATTCAAGGTGTTATACTTTGAGAGGTCAATGTACAAGAAACTGAAGCAAATCTCAAGCAAACTAACTTGCTCCAGTTCCTCTTAGTAAACTGTCCACAGTGTATGATCACACATAAAAGGAGTAAGCAGAGTGTTGCACTGATGGCAGTTCTACTAGATAACCAGGGACATACCCAGGAATGTTGCATTGATGGCAGTTCTACTAGATAACCAGGGACATACCCAGGAATGTTGCATTGATGGCAGTTCTACTAGATAACCAGGGACATACCCAGGAATGTTGCATTGATGGCAGTTCTACTAGATAACCAGGGACATACCCAGGAATGTTGCATTGATAGCAGTTCTAATAGATAACCAGGGACATACCCAGGAATGTTGCATTGATGGCAGTTCTAATAGATAACCAGGGACATATCCAGGAATGTTGCATTGATGGCAGTTCTAATAGATAACCAGGGACATACCCAGGAATGTTGCATTGATAGCAGTTTTAATAGATAACCAGGGACATACCCAGGAATGTTGCATTGATGGCAGTTCTACTAGATAACCAGGGACTTATCCAGTACCTATCCAGGGATGTTGCATTGATAGCAGTCCTAATAAATAACCAGAGGCATATCCACGTATTCTAATAAAATAAATCATGTTAGCAATGACTGAGGTTATTGCAGAGGTCCAGGGAATCATAATGATAGCAATATGATTAAGAATGATATGGACAAGGAAAACCATAGCAATAAAACAGATCAATAAGACACATCAGGATTCATTGTAGCAAATCTGTTCACACAAATGTTCTGCTTTTCTGCATTACAACATCATCCCCTGTACTAGGCATGCTGCCAGTGAGGTGGGATGAGCAAAGACAAATATATCAATCCTCCTACAAAAAGTAAAGAAAAAACAACACTCCCACACTTGTTAAATGTGAGATAAACACCTTTCAGGTAGATTATTAAAGGGAAGGCAATGCTTAATATGGAAAAACACATATTGCAGAGTTTATCCTGCTGATAACAGATGATTTATTCAAAAGTTATTGCAGTTCGACACTATTGCTAAAGCAGTCTATGGACATCTGTGCTCACCTAACCATAAAAATCCATAGACTGTTTTAACAACAGCACCACTGTAAAATTTCAGGCCATAGAGGAACTGCACCTACAAAATGTAAGTTTTAGCTGCAATAACATTTGAATAAAATATTTCTCAGTATTGAGAGTAGGGTTGTTTTACTCAGCAGGATAAACTCTGTAATATTTTAATATTATTCATTACTATCACTTTGAGGAGAAATTATACTGTTTGAATAAAGTGATTCTTAAAGGGATAGTAATGTCTGAAAATAAAGGCAGGTACAATTAATCCTCATATGTAGTGGGCCAGGTAAAGCTGTATTTCAATATTCTCCGATTTGTAGTTCAACAGTAATTCCATTACAAAGTATCCCCTCCTCTGGTCTGATGGAGCACAGTGATGTACAATCTTCAATGAGCATAAGGAAAATCCTGCCCTCCTTCTTAGTGTTTGAAGATTGTCCCTAGCTGCGAGCCGTCTGGTCGCATGACCAGATCCCACATCTGTTGAACTACAAATGGGAGAATATTGAAATACAGCTGTACATGGCCCACATCATATGTGGATTAATCAGACCTGCATTTATTTTCAGACATTACTATCCCTTTATAGGGTCAGTAATGTCCCAAAAAAAATACTTAGAGTTTTGTAGAATTTCAAAAAATAAACTCTGTGGCGCTATGGTTTGAGAGATATATACATTCAAAGTTACCCCCTCCCTCCCCTTCTCCTGATGTCAGCTGTTAAGCTGACAGCAGGAGATCCAAGTCGTGGGACTCGAGGAGGCTCTGCAGCAGAGCCAAAAGTAGTGTTATTTAAAAAAAATTACTTCATTGGAATGGTCTACAAAGTGTGCTTGCAAACCAGGCACACTTTGTAGACCTTTCCAATTAAGTAATTATTTTGCAACAACACTATTTCGGCTGTGCTGCAGAGCCGCCGGCTGGTCCCCGGACCGGGATCTCCTGCTGTCAGCACAGCGCTGATTTCAGGAGAAGGGGAGGGCGGGGGGGGGCTACGTTACTACATTATGTATTGACCTTTTTGGCAAAATATATATTTATAATTTTTATTAATAAATATAATTTTATACTGTGGACTCTGATTTTCCTATTGTGGGAGAAGCAGCCAAATCAGGGCGGCCAGTTATACCCCGATGGAAATTGCTGGTTGTACTCACAACCAGTACAACATTCCTTGTGGTGCAAGTATTGGATTTATTGTTACTGGACTCAAGTGGGATTTTTTACTGTTGGTTTGAGTTATCCTGTTTCTTGCTGTCTGTATTCCGAGGTTCCTGAGAAGTCCCTTGGGTCGTTTTGGAGAGGCAGCATCCATCTTGTCAATTTTGGGAAGACTGAGTGGGGGCAGTCAGAGTCCCCCATCCATCCAGCTGATTGCTTACTTTTAGTGATCTTGTTTATTGTGAGTACAGTGGTGTACTGGTGTAGGTCCTAATTTTGCATGAGATATTGCACTAGGAAGCGCCCTTTTTTCTTTGTCCATAAATGAGGACATGATAGTTGCTAGTAGGACCACTTGACCTCCAGTTCTGCTCATGGTAATCTTAACTCTTCAACCCCTTAAGGACCGATGTATGCATGTGTGGCCGGCACTTAAAGGGATAGTAATGTCAGAAAAAAAGTATTAACTATATGGTAGATACAACTAAAATAGTACTTGCACTTATTCGTATCTCTCAAACCGTTATGGTTTGAGAGATATAGGAAAATAAAGTTCTCTGGTCCCTCCCCTTTCTGCTTGACGAGCTGTAAAGCTGTCAGAAGCAGATTTTGGTCGCTTGATCAGATGTGGCTCTTCAGCAGAGCAGATATAACGATATCTAAAGATAAATACTTAATTTGGAATAGTCTACAAAGTGTGCCTGGCTTGCAAGCACACTTTGTAGATCGTTCCAATGAAGTATTTATTTGTAGCTCTGCTGAAGAGCCTCTGTCTAGTCATAAAGGTTTGAGAGGTAAGACTTACATTGATGTTAATCTTATTTTAATGTCTACAATATTAAATCAACTTAAAATTAACCATTACTATCCCTTTATGGATCATGGAACATTTATTTATTTATTTTTGTTCATTTGATTCAGGGCTCCCTGAACGGCATGCAGCCACGTGGGGAGCCCTTAATTCCATGATGTGTCAGGACCATCACTGGTCCTTAAGTGCCAGACAGCCGTGACAGTCCTGGCATGGCATCGGACCTTAACGGATTAACCCCTTAATGACCCTTGACGGTCATAGTACATAATGGGTAGATCTGACTTAACGACCCATGACGTACTATGAACGTCATGGAATTCCGGGCTCCCCCTGCGGCTGCACGCCGTTCGTGGAGTTCCTTGTTCCTTTAGTGACTGCAACGTGCCTGCGCATCCGGTCGTTAAGGAGTTAAGCACCAGAGGAATGTACAACACAGTAGCAAGCCCAGAAAGTGTGCACAGAAAAAAACATGCATTTTATACTGATTTACTGTACACTTTGTTAGTACATGGCTTTGAACCAAACTGAGAGGAACAGAGCTTTCCAAAATATACATATACTCCTCTACTACACCCCTACCCCCACCCCCAAGGCCAGGAGAATAAAAATAGACACATTTTGGCACAGACGGTTAGGGAAGGGAAGTAGGAAGGTGCAGGACTCGTTTTATTAGGGAATCACATCCATCCATTCCTCCCTCTATGTCAGCTTTAATCCTATGAGTGTCAGTGGTGTAAAGTGTTGGATACCCCTTTGGCACTCAGATGGTTAAACATAGACTTGCATTACAGACTTGCACGATAATAGCTTCCACCTGACGCAATGGGCATTATGTATAAAAGCAAAAGAGCAATTCTGGGGTAAACCAAGTGCACCATAGAGGTCAAATGAAAAGTCCCAAAATGTCCATTACTTTAAACGCTTTTTTACCCCTTGAATGCTATGGAGGGCTTCAGCGCATTGTTCCACAATGCACTGGAGACTGATCTGCCATTCAAAGAGTTAAAAGTCTCATTTAAATCCATGGAGAGTTTTATTTTTGTCCCCTGTGGTGCAGTTGGTTTGCTCCAGAATTGCTCCAGTTGGCTTTGTATATATATGACCCAATGTAAGCGTTGTAACAGGAGGCTGCAGTTGGCAACAAAAGGAAATGGACATGGTAAGGTCTGAGGCAGAAACTATAAAATGGCAGCTTTAAATGGGGATTTTAACCCCTTGAACAGATAAGTCTCCAATGCATTGTTTTACAATGTGTTAGAGACCACTCTAGCATCCATGGAGTTAAATACGCCATTTCACCTTTTTGAATGCCAGCGAGGTATCCAACGCATTACATACCTCTCTGGCAGTCAAAGTGTTAAATCACTGGCAAAGCTCACTTGTCCGGTACAGTGCAGTTTATTTACCAAAGTGTTCCACATATATAAAATCCTTATATATTTTTGTCACACAGATTTATTGGCACTCAAAGGGTTAATAAAAGCAGAACAGTGCGTTATAAGAAGGTAGAATCCTTGTAACTTACCATCAGCACAGCTTCCAGTCGTCCTTTTAAAAGAACTAAGAACTATATGTTCTCCTTTTACATAGTCGCACAGTAATTTACATCACATGTCTCTCATTTCACACCCAATACAATCCTTTTCATCGGTATAATTAGAAGCGTGAGCACATCTTAATCTCAGACTTAGGGCCTTATGTTCAAAATAAGTGAATTTGGAAATTCTAAGTTTAAGTCAATTTTAGTGTCGCTTTTTTAGACAAGGACTGTTCAAAAGCTTAACCCTTTGAGTGCCTGAGAGGTATCTAATGCACCTTACAAGATTGTAAGCTTTCGGGCAGGGACCTCGCACCCAATGTTTCACTCTACAATGCACCTGTAACTCTGTATTGTTTAAACCCTGAAATTGTAAAGCGCTGCGTACACTTGTGGCGCTATATAAATAAACATATTCATTCATTCATTCATTCATAGTGGTATTGGCACCACCTTGTGCAAAACAGAACAAAAAGAATTCTATCTTAACCCACTGAGAGCCAGTGGCACTCAAAGGGTTAAGATAGCATTTATTTAATTTAAAAAAAAAAAAAAAAAACATAATTCAAATGAAATCTGCAATCACTGCACTCAAAGCACCCCTTCTTGGGGAATGGAGTCTCATAGTTCCCTATTCCTCTTAGCCACAAACTCAGTCCTCAGCAAACTCAATCCACTAAATCCCTTCAGGCACCGAACCAAGTAGTTGAAAATAAAAATTTGCTTTGATTTAAATAGAGCTTTGCAAAGCAATGAAATGGCGACCTCTCTAGCACTAAACCAGTGATTCTCAACCAGGGTGCCATGGCACTTTGGTGTGCCACAGACATCAGCTTAGGGTGCCCCATATTTTCTATGAAGACTGACAAAAATGGACTTTTAAATAAAGATTTATAGAAATTGTTATGCACAATATATTTAGTTTTATTATGATTGTAAAACCTAATACTAACTGTATATTTATGTATTGTACCCTTCTTATGCCCTTGATAAAGTACATTAAATATGTTAGGGGTGCCCACGAATGTTGTAGATTATGTGATGTGTCAGGGGTGCCCAGAAAAAAAAAAGATTGAGAACCACTGCACTAAATGAAAATGAATTCTGGAATGGCAAGGGTGTTAAAAAATACAAAATCTAGGATAACAAAATTATATTCCACAAAGAAGAAACCAAAATTAGGGATCTTATACAGGCACTTGTTCAATATTTAAACAATAAACAAATTATATTCAAATTATATTTTGAATATAATTTGTTTATTGGTTTAATATTGACAGAGTGCATGTATAAGATCCTTACTTTTCATTTCTTCTTTGTGGAATATAGCTTTTTTTAGGAATTGTTGCATCCCATGCATGATATGCGTGGTTGGTGTAATTAAGAGATTATTTTGATGTGTGCTTCTTAATTATATTTAGTTTCTTTTTTTAAAACCCTTTCATCCTATTACAGTGATATCTAAATCTATCCTATTCAATTTCAAAATGTTTTTGTGGAGCTGGGCTTAACTCCTTAAGGACCCATGGGTAGAATCCTGTTAAGGACCTATGATGGTCCTGGACCGTCATGGAATTCCGGGCTCCCCATGCGGCTGCACGCCATTCGGGGAGCCTGGAAACGGAAAAAAAAAAAAGGTCAGTGGTTCTTAAATGATGGCCGCATGCGCGATCGTCTGTCCTTAAGGGGTTAAATTCTGACATTTTGCAAATATATTTGTAGACTAAAATGCATTTTTTCAATGCACTTTGTATGGGTTCGGATTAAAGAGGAACTATCACCCCAAATAAAGTCCTCCCCAATAATCACTCATATAATGACAAGCTTATAAATAGTAGTATTATCCAGCATAAGTAAAGGACTATTAAGAGACTAGTTGAAGAGCCCATTACACAGGCCACAGTGGCACTGCCAGCCGGTCACGGTGCAGTCATGCTCAGTAGAGACTGCCCAAGCCGTGGCTGATAAAGAGCTGGACGCTCCTTCGTAGCGTCCCGTTCTGTATCAGCCTCGTCACTGGCAGTCTCTACTCCGTCGTTATACACATTTTAGCAAATTATTATATAGGATTATTAAGAAATCCTACTTCATCTGAGACTGACGGAGAGGCTTCTTGCTTTAGAGGCATCTGCACACCTGCACCGTCAGTCCCTTCCTGCTACCTTAAGGTACAATGCAATACATCCTAGAGGAGACTGGGACGGACAGCGCAGGAGTGGGGGGACTTCATTTGGGGTAATAGCTCCGCTTTAATCAACATAAAAATGTAGGCACTAGTACTGTGTGATGTGTTTGTGAACCTTCTTATTGAGTGTGTTGCAGCATTATGCAAATTCATCAGCTTTTATATAATGTACATCATGTATAGCTTTCCTGCAGCTAAATAAATTAGTCTTTATCAGACCCTTCCTGTTTTGCCTACTAATACACAGTAGAACCCTGTATGTTCCCTTTTGAAAGAAATGTATATAATATTCTCTTAAATGTATCCATTGTATCTGCCATAACCACCTCCTTGGGCAGTGGATTCCATAATTTAACAGACTTTACTGTAAAAAACCCTTTTCTCTGCTGAAGCTGAAACCGCCTTTCCTCTAATCTCAAGGGGTGGCCTCTGATTATTTAATATCCTACTCATTTATCCCTCTGAGTGCCAGAGAGGTATCCAACACAATGCATTGCAATGTGTTGGATACCTCACTGGCACGCAAAGGGTTACATTGTGAACCTGAAGGGGAAGTAACACCTCCTAAAAATAACTCTCCCCCATTTACCTGGCTATGGCCAAAAAAATCCTAATAGCCCCCTATGAATTGTGTCCTTCTGCATTTTTTCAAGAGATAACAGTCCCGGATGTCAAGTCTATGGAGGCAGACATGACAGTTTCTACCAAGTTTGTTTTTTTATCTGAAACAGACACAGTGCATAAACCTACTTAACCCTTTTAAGGCCAGAATTCTGTGCAATGCATTTCTCTCATCTCCCATCTTTTCTCTCATCCCCTGTCCTCCCACTCCCCCAGGCCCCACTCTGAGCCCCCATGCTCTCTCTCTCTCTCTCTCAGTCTGAATTCTCTCTCTCTCAGCCCCACCCCATTCTCTCTCATTTTCTCTCTCTCTCCCTCTCAGCACTGCATCCTCTCTCTCTCTCTCTGTCACCATTCCTCTGTTTCTCGGACCCCATCACATCTTTCTTAGACCCCCACCTTTTCTCTCAGCACCAACTCCACAGTTGGAGAAATCTTAGTGAATTGGCTCCATAGAATAACATAGGAACTGGAGAAGTGATATCATTAGAGAAGTCAACTCCATTTTATTACCTCATTATCACGAGTTAGTGCATCTCCCCCAATGTGATGCATTCTACAGGAGAGATGACATATCTCCCACTGCCATGAGATTCATCATTCCAAAGCTATTGCTGGGGATGGGGGTTACATTACCCTTGTCAACTGGGGTTTACTATTGAAATGTCACCCTCTATTTGGTGACCATCAAAAGGTTGAGATCATAATGTTGCCTGCATCAGAAGGGCTAGATCATAATGTTGGCCGCATCAAAAGGGTGAGATTCTGATGTTTCACTCCTAAAGGGGATGTATCACCTTATAAAAAATTTTACAATAGGTTTTGTTACTAAAGTATTATTAGGAAAATGTTTTTTATTTTTGATTTTTTTAAATATACAGATATTTAATTCATCTAGACTGTAAGCTCTCACAAGCTCTGATCCTTCTGTTCTCTACTATGATTTGACTATTTAATACCTCTGTATGTCTATTCCCAATTGTACAGTGCTGCTGAATTAGTTGGCGCTATAATAGGATTTTAGTCTTACCTGTTAAATCCTTTTCTCTTAGTCAATACAGGTTACTGGTAACTTTGGGGTAGGTGATCAGCCCCTTTAATAGGCAGGAACAATTCTGAGAAGTGACTGTTGGGTGGAACCTACCTTCTTTCCTTAGCTTGCTGCTAGCCAATCCCCAACCAGTAAGATTTGCAGACTAACTATTGACTAGGAAGTAAGAAGGTAAAGGAAGACTCCTGTGAGCATGAACACGAAAGGACCCCCACGTTCTGCCACAGGAGCACCAAGCACGGTCCCTTGACAGGGTGGGAGACCAGTAACCTGTATGGACTAAAAGAAAAGGATTTAACAGGTAAGACTAAAATCCTATTTTCTCTGTCGTCCAACACAGGTTACTGGTAACTTTGGGATGTCCAACCATTAAGTTCCAAAGGGCGGGAAGAAAGGCAAGGACCAGGCACAGGCCTCCAAAGTCACCAGAGCACCAATGAACCTACAGATCATGAAGAGCTCAACACTAACCGCAAAGTGTAAAATCAAACCCCGTAACTGTTGCACAGCACATGAACTAAAGCCAACAGGGCTCAAAAGTGAAGGAGTACTGAGAAACCAAGGAGATCCTGCCTCCATGATATTCCTCCCAAAACTGGCATAAGCCGATGCCAGCATAACCACACGATAGTGTTTAGAAAAGGTGTGCACAGATGACCAAGTGGCTGCCTTGCACAACTGATCAGCTGAGGTCTGGTTCCTGTAGGCCCAAGAAGCTCCAATAGACCTCTTAGAATGAGCCGTGACCCTGAAGGGAACAGGCTTCTTCCAAAGTTTGTAGGCCTTACGAGTCATGCACTTGAACCCAAGAAGCAATGGTAACCTTGGAAGTAGGCTTCCCTGTCCTAGGACCCTCAGGAATGACAAACAGACTGTCAGACTGCCTCAAGGACTGCGATGCACACAGAACTTGAGACAATGCACAACATCCAAAGATGACAATCCCTCTCTTTGTCAGAAGTAGGGTTAGGACAGAAGGAAGAAACCACAATCTTCTGATTATTGTGGAACTAGGACACAACTTTCGGGAGAAACTCTTGGGAGGTGCAAAGCACCACCCCAAAAGAAAATCCTTTCTTCTTCAAAATTGAGGATTCAATCTCTAAGCAGTCAAAGCCAGACGATGAACATCTTCTTTCCAGAGGTAACCCTGCAGAAGAAGATCTGGACGGGGAGGAAGTGGTAGAGGTTCTGCCACAGAGAGATCCAGAAGCTCCGGAAACCAAGCTTGTCGTGGCCAGTAAGGAGCAATCAGAATGACTGGGCAGCGCTCCAGTCGCAGCCTCTGAAGAACTCTGGTCAACAGAGGGACAGGAGGGAAGATGTAAGCCAGAGGAAACATCCACAGGATCAAGAAGGCGTCCAATGCCAGAGCCATGGGATCCACCCAGTGAGAGCAGAAGGTTAGAACCTTCCTATTGCGTCTGGTTGCAATCATGGCAATGCATGGTAGACCCCACTGCTGGATGATGAGGTAGAACACCTCTGGATGCAACTCCCACTGTCCGCTGTCCACTGTGTGCCGACTTAGGAAGTCTGCCAGGACATTGTCTACGGCGGGAATATGAACTGCGGAAATGGCAGGGACATGTTCCTCTGCCCAAGATAAAATAGCCTTGACCTCTAGCCAAGCTGCGAGACTTCTTGTGCCACCTTGCTTGTTGATGTAGGCTACCGCTGTGGCATTTTCCGACTGTACCCTAACCGGGCAATCCTCCAGTTGCTGTGTCCAGTGGTGTAGGGCAAGAAATATCGCCCAAAGCTCCAAGACATTGATGGGAAGGAGAGATTCCTCCTGAGACCACCAGCCCTGAACACTCAAGTGCATCAGCACCGCTCCCCATCCGGAAAGGCTGGCATCCATCATGACTGTGGTCCAGAAGGGCACCAGGAAAAGTCTGCCTTTCGGGAGATTGTTCAGGTCGAGCCACCACAAGAGACTATGCTCCACTTGAAGAGGGAGAGACAGGGACCTTTCCAGTAGATCTGGACAGCCCTTGCAGGCCAGGATCAAAAACCTCTGAGGTTCCCTGGTGTGAGCCAGGGCAAACGGAACTGCTTCTATGGTGAAAATGAACTTCCCCACCAAGGAGGACAACTTCTTGGCTGAGACCGGATCCTGAAACAGGATAGCTTGGACCTTCAGTGCTATCTGATGAGCCATTTCGTCTGTCAGAAAGACCATCCCCCTCTGAGTATTGAAGAGGAGGCCCAGAAAGACCATATTCTGAGAAGGAACAAGGTCTGACTTGTCCAAGTTGATGATCCACCCGTTATGGGAGAGAGCATGAATGCAGTCCAACACCTGCTGGTGAAGGAGATGAGGCCTTCAGGAGGCGGTTGTCCATATATGGAGTCACTCTGATGCCGTTCTGATATAGGACGGAGATCAATGCTCCCAGGACTCTGTTGAAGACTTGAGGAGCCATGGCCAGGCCAAAGGGGAGGGCAGAGAACTGGAAGTGCCCTCTGTCGCAGGCAAAAAGGAGATACTGCTGACTCTATGGATGAATGTTGATGTGTAGATATGCATCTTGAAGATCCAGAGAGGCCAGAAATTCCCCAGGAGACATGGCTGCTATCACTGTGAGCAGAGACTCCTGGTGGTACTGGGACCTGACCACAAAGGAGTTGTGGTTCTTCAGATCCAAGATGGAACGAAAGCCCCCATCCTTTTTGGAAACCACAAAGAGGTTGGAGTAGAATCCCAAGCCCCTCTCCTGAGGGGGGACTGGCTCCAGGATCACCTTGTCCAGAAGGGACTGTATAGCTTCTTCAAAAAGGTGTCACTTTTCTGCTCCCAAGGGAGAATGAGAAACAAAGGTCCGTGGAGGAGGAAGGGAGGTGAAGGGAATCCTGTATCTCGAGGCTACCACCAGTAAAACCCATGGGTCCACCACAGAGGCTTGCCAAGCTGAGAGGTAGTGAAGTAGGCGGCCACCTACCTGCGGGTGGGGACCTGGGTTCGGTGAGTCATGCAGAAGAAGGTTGGGAAGCCTTGGGCTTTGTGGAGGACATGGCTCTCCATTGCTGCTTAGGCTTTGAGAAGGAGCATGGAGCCTGAGGGACCGTCTGGGTCACTTGGCATGAGTCTGCTTGAAAGGAACAAAAAAGCCAATTCCTTTTAACAGGTGCCTTCTTCCTTAGGACCACTGGCATGTGAGAACTTTTACATCCAGTGGCCTCATTGATGAGATCCTTAAGTTCAGGCCCAAACAGGTAAGAACCCTGAAAAGGCAAGGACAGGAGAGCCTTCTTAGAGGCCATGTCAGCTGACCAGATCTTAAGCCAAAGAGCCCGTCTGGCTACCACAGACATGGTAGATGCCCTGGCTACCATACGTACAGCATCAAACAAGGCAGCAGAGACATAATGCTGAGCCTCAGCGATGTTAGCAAGAAGACGCAACATGTCAAAAATAGTAGCTCCCTGACGGACAGCAGAATTGAGCTGTTCAGTCAAAATATCCACAGACCTATTAACCCATGCAGCAGCAAAGGTAGGGCGAAGGGCAGAACCTGCAGTCACAAAAATAGCCTTGAGAGAAGTCTCAAGCTTCTTGTCAGTCCAGTCTTTGAGAGCAGAAGCGTCAGCCACTGGCAAGGCAGTTGATTTTGAAAGCCTGAACACTGGGGCATCCACTTTAGGGTGATGAACCCACTGAGTAAGGGCCATTTCAGAAAACGGATGAAGTTTATAAAACTTCTTAGACACAGAAGGTTTTTTGTCTGGAAATTTCCACTCCTCTGACACCAAGTGGTCAAGGGTTGGATTAGGTGGAAAGCAGACATGGGGCCTAACAGGCTCCTGGAAAATATGAGAGGGGTCAGAAGACGCTTCCTGCACCAAGGGGATGTTCAGGGTGGACAATACAGCCCTGATCAGGCCCTCATCTGAGGGAATGGGGTCCACCTCGAAAGGGTCCCCAAAAAACGGAGATGAAGGAACAGCTGAACAGACATCATCATCAGAGTCCACCAATAATTCCTCCTCAGAGGAATCAGACACATCAGGTACACCCGGCGGTTTATGCAGGGAAGATCTGATGGGGGAGGGGGTCTGCAACGAAGTGAAAACCCCCTGTAAAGTGGATGGAAGTAGTTGCAAGGTGGACCGGATGTCCCTAGTAGTAGCCTTGAACACTTGCATCCATATTAGCTCTAGTGCATGGCTGGGGCCCCAGCAGGGGATTCAGGGGCAGCAGTGCATGCTGGGCAAATATGACCTGAGTATTCTCTAGGTAACCCTGATTGACATGAGGAGAAATGAGCAATGGGGGACACAGACGCCCCAAGGTTTAACGGAGTGGACATTCTCACAGAGTCAAAATGGTCAAAGTATCAAAACACACACAATAAAGCGTGTATGATAATTAATGCACCCCAGAAACACTAAATTAAGACTTATCTGGTAGGCAAAGTGTTAAGCTGCAGAGGAGAGAAGGAGAGTCCAAGCCCTGCATAGGATTCTCGATCTGAGAATACACAAAATGGCTGCCGCGACGGGAGCCAATCAGAAACGAGCACGCAAAGTGGGTGCTCATGGGAAATGTAGTTTTGCTGACAGAGTACCCCCAACAGTACCCAAAGCCCCCTAAAGCCCCCAACATCCCCAGAACGTTGACCGGATAACAGAGCAAGGGAAAACCCATAGAAGTGAATGGAGCAATGGCATCTATGTGGTAAACGCACGCCTTTACATACAGTTAACAATGTGAATACCAACACGTAAAACAACACAAAGCCCACTCTAATAAAACAGTAGACCCAACTTCAATGGAGACCACTGTGTGGAGGGGAAGCATGGGAGATGTGGACCTCAGCACTCAAAGGGTACTCACCTTTTTCAGCAGGTCTTCTGTCTTCAGATTACAATATATCAAGAAGAAGCCTCAGTGGGCAATTCCTGGGGAAAGAACTTGCAGCCAAGATTTTCCCCCCAGGGCTTAGGTCCACAAAAGCACCTGGTAAACCGAGCTATCCACATTTGGGTGATGGGAATTGGCAGTGATGGTAATCCGCCTAATGGTGGTA
The DNA here is from genome assembly GCA_037306005.1 of Rhinophrynus dorsalis. Classification (NCBI taxonomy): domain Eukaryota; kingdom Metazoa; phylum Chordata; class Amphibia; order Anura; family Rhinophrynidae; genus Rhinophrynus; species Rhinophrynus dorsalis. The sequence continues at coordinate 62,388,375 of CM074718.1, forward strand.
TTCCATTTCTAAAAGACAATAATAAAAAGCTAAAACTATAGCAGAACTGTTCTCTTGCTTGTGTCTTGACCAAGGAACAAATGTTACTGGTTGGGGATTGGCTGGCTGCAAGCTAAGGAGAGGAGGTAGGCTCCACCCAGCAGTCACTTCTCAGAATTGTTCCGGCCTATTAAAGGGGCTGATCGCCTACCCCAAAGTTACCAGTAACTTGTACTGGACGACAGAGAAATAGCTGAAGAATAATAATCTTCTGTGCTGTGCACTTCTGCATAATGTGCACAGCACAGCTCGTCTTCTCCTCCCACCTCTCTCCCAGCTGCCCCAGGAAGTGCATTCACACTTCCCTTCAGTGTGCTGTGATCGTTTCTATCATTATATCTAGCTCCGGTTAGCATTATACTGAGGTTGCAACCTCAGTATAATGCAAACCGGAGCTTGATATAATGATAGAAGCCATTCACAGCACAGCGAAGGGAAGCGTGAACGTGCTCCCTGGGGCAGCTGGGAGGAAAGTGAGAGGAGATTAGGCAGTCAACAGTAGGTAGGCCTATATGTTTTCTTGAGAGAAATAACTCAGCTGTATTTAAAACCTCTGTGTACACTAATGTTAGTACCTGTATATTGTGAATTGATATCCAGTGTCACTACAATCACCTCTAGTATCCTATTGAAATGTTGCCAATATCTGGAGACCCTTAATTGCACAACATCAGAATGTTGCCCTTTTAATGCAGGCTACATTATGATCTCCAAATAGAGGGTGACATTTCAATACGATACCATCAATTGTTGCCCAGATAGGTCACCTAGAGTTCATCTGGTGTTCAGGCGGTTATTCTATTGTATTCAATGGGAGAGGTGAATCACTGACTACAGCTCCCCATAGATTGTGATAGTAACTTTATCACTTTGTTTGCAGAATTAAACTTTTTGAATAAAGTAATTGCAGAAAAAGACCTACAACATGTTTTTTCATTATACAATTTTATTGATCCTTAAAAATAAGAGGTCAGAAGAAAAGGTATATGGTTTTTCCTGCTAAATCAAACAAGGGTACTCCCATTGCTGACTTTACTTTATTCAAAAGTTTTAACTGTTCAGCCAAACAAAGTGATAAAGTTGTTACTATCATATTCTATGAAGACCCGTAGTCTGTGACTCACTCTCCTATAGTATACTATATAATAACTTTCTGAACACAGGATGAACTGTCTTGACCCCAGATGGCACTGCTAATGTAAGAAAACAACAGATTAAACTGTTATAACTGTGAAACAATAAATCCCCCAGTGGAAGTACCTATTTTTCACTGATTAAATTATCACACACAAAGTGTTAAATGTTCGTTTTTTAAAATCTCATCTATATATTAGTACACATATAATGGGTGATAGGTTTAGAAAGGCACCAGTCCTCTTATTCTTGGTGAGTCAAGTTCTAAAATAAAAAATATATGCACAGAGTAGATAATAAAAGCTCTTCGGTCACTGACCTAGAATGACATCTGACACACAGCTCTAGTGGGTCTTATACAGGTGATAGACCAGGTGATTGAACTGAATTAAACTGTAGAGGAGATCTGTTAGGAATAAACTAAAGTACAGAAATGATGATATTTCAGTCTATTCAACCCCTGCAGAACACACACACGTAATTCTAATTCCATCCTCTAAAACGGTTGTTCTCAGCCTTGTTTGAAGTCATCCTGCCAACCTGACAAGGATGCATTTTATATAAAGAATATGCTTTGTTTTGGAGAAAAAGAATAACAAAATGTTTTTGGTTATTATTGTACTGCACACAGCTGGCACAAATTCTCATCACATAAGTATGCGTTCTGGGCATACATAGACAAGCATTCTTCAGCATGAGATTGACACACTCAGGGTATGCTGAGATACAGAGAAACAAACACACACAAGGCACACAGATATTCAGATGCACAATCGGCATACAAACACACACACAGCATGAAAGGGATACTTCATTATTACTACCCCCTATGTTGTAGCCCTTGAAATTCTGAATTCAACAATACCAGTGGCATCTCTCAAACCTTTATGGTTTGAGAGATATCTGCTTTCAAAGTTCCCACTCCTTCTCTCTCCCCTGTCGTCAGCATTCTATCTGACAGCAGGGGAATCCGGTCCCGGGACTGGCGGTGGCTCTGCAGCAGTGCTGAGATCTCGTTATAGAAACAGAAATCCTTCACTAAAATGGTCTTCTACATGTGTTTGCAAACCAAGCACATGAAGAAGAACATTTTAGTGAAGGATTTCTGTTTCTATAACGGGATCTCAGCAGTGATGCAGAGCCGCCGCTTGTTCACTGAATGGATTCACCGGTTCTCAGCTATAACACTGATGTCAGGGGAGATAGAGAGAAGGAGTCAGGTCATTTCCTCCATATCTACCATGATGAAGATACCCAGGGTCCACCCGTTGGGCCTTCTTCAACCTCTGCCTGTGCCGCCATGCCGTGGACTCAGATCACCATGGACTTTGTTGTAGATCTAACTACTTCTTCTGGTAATACCGTGATATGGTTTGTGGTGGATCGTTTCACCAACCAGGGCACTTCATTCCTATGCCTAAATTACCTACGTCCGTAGAATTAGCAGACTTGTTTTTGGAACACATCTATCGTCTTCATGGAATCACACAGCACATCACCTCTGACTGTGGGTCACAGTTCGTGTCACATTTCTGGAGGGCATTTTGCTCACGTTTAGGTATACGGTTGCTCTATTCCTCTGCATACCACCCCCAAAGCAACGGCCAGACCGAGCGACTCAATCAGAACATGGAACACTACCTGCGGTGCTATTGTTCGGAACAACAGGACGACTGGTCCCGTTTACTACCATTGGCGGAGTTTTCATTTAACTCGCTCACGACCCTCAGTCGTACTTCGGTAACCGTCAACCAACAGTCACACGATGGTTCCTTGCGACCCTCAGTCGTACGGTATCCCTGTGACCCTTGCAGGTACTTCACTCGACAGAAGCTATCAATATTGCTGGTAGGTTTCCTAAGTTGTTTCCTGACCCGGTGACCAGCTGCCTGTCTCCTAGGTGGTTATCCAGCCATCAGGCTTTGCGGCCTGTTACCCCACCCGGCTCCAGCTGCAGCAAGATCACCTGGGAACAGCCACCGACCCCCAGCAATGCTCCCCACACTCTACCTCCTGGCTCACTGGGGCCTACACAGTGAGTATTACATATAGCTTACTGCCTGTTATACTCTTACATACATCAAAGTAGCAGCTAGCCACTCCTATTCGGGTTATCTGCCCTCCAGGGGTTCTCTGGCCGCTTACATCTGGGCGTATATCGAAGAGTCTGACACAAGTTAGTGAGAAGGGGAAAGGACGCGGAGGCTCTGCAGCAGAGCAGGGATCGCGGTAATAAAAAAGAAGCACTTAACTTAAAAGGTTTTCTATGTGTGCTTGCAAACCAAGCACACATAGAAGACCTTTTTAGTGAAGGATTTCTTTTTTATTAGCACAATCTCTGCACTGCTGCAAAGCCGCCGGCTGATCCCAGAAGAGTATTCCCCTGCTCTCAGCTAGAATGCTGACATCAGGGGAAAGGCAAAAAGAGGAAACTTTGAAAGCGGATATCTCTCAAACCATAAAGGTTTGAGAGATACTGCTGGGCTCATTTTACTCAGCTTTTGAAGGGCTACAAGATGGGGATTGTAATATTTAAGTATTACTATCCCTTTAAGTCCTACAGATCAATGCTTCCTCAGGACTTGGTCCTCTAACAACAAATCAAACAAATCATCCTCCACGAAAAACTCTATCAAGTCAAATATCAGTCCACCCCAGTGGCAGCTTATATCAAGGGGGTCCTGTCTCTATAACTTTAAATACAAATTTTATTTTGTTATTAACTGTCCCCCCAATAGCAGCCAAAACCCCCCCCAAAACAAATTCCCTGTTCAAATGATTCATTCATTCACCAACATCGGCACCCTCGTCAGACCCCTTTATACCATGTCTTACGGTTTTTATTTTATTTAGGATTTCTATTTTATTAAGTGCCCCCCAATCCCAGTAAAGATCCCCCCAAAAAATCATCCCCTGTTCAACTGATTCTTTCCCCACACCCCACCAATACAGGCACCCTCATGCCCCTTTTATACTGTTACCTTTGGGAAATAAAATAGAGATGCACCAATACCAATTTATTAAGACCGAGTACGAGTACCAATACTTTTTTCAAGTACTCACCGATACCAATTACCGATACTTTTTTTGCCGTCATTTGCCAGTTTTCCAAGTACCTAAAGCATGTATATATATATATATATATATACACATACACACACATACACACACCACCTCTTGACTCTGTATTCTCCCATTTTGCCTCTTTCTCCCCCTCTTAATTCCCATCTTTTTCTTCATTCTCCCCCTCTTGAGCCCCCTACTTTTGCCTTGGCTTTTTCTCTCCCTTTTGATCTCCCTTTCTCCCCCTCCTTGACTCTTGATCCCACCTCTTTCTCTCACTCCCTCCGGATCCCCCTCTTTTTGCCTCTTCTTGGCCCCCCTCCTTTTGTCTCCTGATCCTTCCTCCTTTTGCCTCTTTTTTTTCTCCCTTAGTCCCTTTTGCCTCTTTTTCTCCCTCTTGACCCCCCTCTGCCTCTTTCTTCACTCGCTCTTGATGCCCCATCTTGCCTCTGTTGATCCCCCTTTGCCTGCCTTACCCTCATCTGCCGGGTGTTCACTGTTCTCTCTCGAACCCCGGCAGAGGTCAGCGTCCGACCATAGCACTGTTACATTTGAGATCAGTTTGGTAACCTGCGGCAACGCTCCGACGCTGCAGGAGGGGGAGAGGAGACCGGGGAGCATTGTGAGCAGCTCCCCGGGCTCCCTCTCTGCAGCACCGACCCTGACACACGGTATCGGTGCTGGCATCGGACGCATTTGCGACAGTATGAGTACTCGCGCAAATGCCGGTATCGGCACCGATACCAGGATCGGTATTGGTGCAACCCTAAAATAAAATATTATTTGTAATGTGTTGTGTGTAACTTCTGTGTTCCCATTGATTTCAATGGTAGAAAAAAGCGGAAAAAAGTGGAAAATCGCCACTTTTCATGGGATATTTTTCGCCAAGCGGAAAGTGCCATTTTTAGCCGATTCCATTTTGAGACGGAAATTTTTGCCTATCCCTAGTTGATATCTGGTAAAACTCTCATGTTTTTTTCACATACCTTTGTTTATTTGTTTAGCTCTTTTTATCTTATGTTTATTTAGTATTTAATCTTCTAGTTTTACAGCATATATCCATTTGTTCCATAAATTATTAATGGTTATGTTTATCTTGGCATGCTCGAGTTCATCAAATCTCATTTGCTGTCTTGCTTTGCCATCTATTGATAAAAACTGGTACTACACATAGATATTTTTTATTTATTTTTTACTTTAAGCCTTTGAGTGCCAGAAGGGTGATCGACTCATTGATTTGCAAAACATTGTTTACCCCTCTGGGTTAAACACTGCCATATATTAAGTTATGGACAAAGTAAAAATGTGTGTATATGTATATTGTATGTATACAGGCACTTGGTTCTGATGAAAATGTGGTTTACACATTGAAACGTTGACATCCTTCAAGTAAAAGTTTCTAAAAAATTCTGTACTTACTCATTTTTTCTGACTTTTGTCCAAATTTTCCCTATATATATATAATGTGTACTTTAGATACCTACCTGTCTAGGTTTATTTAGTGATCTTTGCAGTCTATTGATTTATCTACCCCTAATAGTTCTTTCTGTTTGATATATAGCAGTGCTTGAGCAGTTTATCCAGGGATGTTGCATCAATTGCTGTATGTTTGTTACTTACAAGATATTATATCTTAGTGATTCAGGGAGCTCCCCAACATGTTTATATGTTTTATTATGTGCTTGTAGTTTTATATTTTTCTACCAATAAAGTTGCTTTTGTTTATATGCTCTATGTACATGAAGTCACTGAGTATTCAAAGGAGCAGTAAACTTTTGTTATGAAAAGTATATATTATAGAGCTTTTCCTCTTCAGTAACACAAAGGCACTCCCACTGATAACAGGTGGATATTTCCAGAGTTATTACAGTTTAACTTCTTGTTTCTTTTGTTTGTTTGTTTTTTTAATTAACAGTGCCCTCTAGTGGTCAGATTCTAGTTCTGTTGTATTCTCTGGGAGAGGTGTGTCACTGACAATCAGATCTTCACAGTATTGATAGAAACTGCTGTGTCATATTCTCAGTTTTAGGAAGTTCAGGCAGGAACTTTCAGGACATTAAAGCAATATAAATTAACTTCCTGATTATTTGAACTGTTATAACATTTGACTAACACGACTGAAAGCAGTTACAGTGCTAGTGTTTTTTTCAGCAGGAAAAGAACTATTTCATATAGGTTTTCATATAAAAAAAGTTTAATGCTCCTTTAAGTATGCACTGAATGCCTTCCTCGTACTTGAAGAGTTAATAATCAGACACAGCTGTTTTTGTGTTTTGTTTAAGGTTATGACAGCTGTGTTGACAGGCTTCAACTTCAGATAAATAGCTTAACATGAAACTAAGACTTTGTAACAACAGATGGTTTTGCAAACTTTCAAAATCACCTATATGTTATGGTAGCCATACGCCAGAGGCGTAATCTACACACTGAGGAGCACTCAAAGAGTTAAAGCAATAGTTTAGGATATTAGCTTGTTTGTCAGTTTATAAACATTACACAGTTCAGACCAGGAATGCCATCCAGATCCTAACATTCCACGCTGCACCCCCATCCCAACTGCTGCCCCCTGCTGGCCAGAACTAGTTCATTTGCATAAACTAACATATATTACAAGTTAAATATAACTGTTTTCAATAAAAAATGGATAACATAACAGGTGATAAAACTCACCTATGCTGGTTTATGGTATTAGTTACACTTAAATCAATGCACTCAGATTAAAATGTCAATGAACTGTTAAACAGACCTTAAAGTGGACCTATCAACTTGAATTGTTTTTACATATTTGTAAACTTCATTCAAGCTTGCCTATGTGTCAAGTTCAGCAGATGTATAATTTAGGTAATATTATCAGTTTTAGTTCTCGGAAAAGTGAAAGTGAAAGCCTCCTGGTGCAGCCCTGATATTAATTAGCATATTACCCATCATGGAAAAACCTTAATTATCCAGCTGATAAACATGAAAACTTTTTCATATCATTGGCTGTACCCTGATGAAAAGGTCAGATAGGACCTTGAAACACATTATTACACAGAATTTTATCAGGGACATGTGGCCTCTATTTTTTTTAATACATTTATATTAAATAAATAAATATATATATATATATACACACACACACACACACACACTCACATTACATTATTTAAGCTATGGATCCAGTTTCATGTTTATCAGCTCAATCAGGAGCGAGCCACATTTCCCCTGTAGTTATATGTCAGTGAAGGAAGGGGTCCTCAATGGAGTTCTATTACCGTGAGTAACAATATCTGACACATATCTGACACATATTATAGCGTCCTCCTTTTGTTTCTTTAGTTTGTTGGTTTTTGACCGTTGTTTTAATTTTTAAAGAACCACAACATCTCCATTAGAAGTGGCTGCTGTTTGAGATCTGTGTGTGGGAAGTTTTAATATATTCCACATGCTGATCCACTAATTGTACATATAGCATACTTTTCTTATGAGTATATTGTATATTGCACTTTTTTGACCTTATTACCCTATGATGCGCCTTCTCTTTCTTTTGTTTTTCTCATCATACCATTTAGCTACTTATTTTTTTCTTATAACACTGAGTATACAAAGTAATTTGCAGAATGTGATAGAAACTTTGTTAATACTTAGGGCTTCTAGATTCACTAAGAGGTGATAAAGAGGAGATGACTTCTCCAGTTTATCAATTCTCCAGTTCCTATGCTATCCTATTGGTATCCTTTTGAAATGTTGCAAGAAAAATATTGCGCGGCTAGAAGCCGCATTAATCATGTTGCCATGTTTAAAGGGATAGTAATACTTAATTATTACTAATCCCTATATTAAAGTCCTATTAAAAATAAATGTATTGCCCCCAGTGTCATCTCTCAAACCTTTATGGTTTGAGAGATTATTGATCCTAAAGTTGCCCTCTCCCTCCCCCTTCCTCGAAGTCAGCGTTGTAGCTGACGTAAAGGAATTCCGGTCTTAGATCATCAGGTGGCTCTGCAGCAGAGCAGAGAACACGTTAATAAAAAAAAAATATTTCACTAAAACGGTCTTCTACGTGTGCTTGCAAACCAAGCACACATGGAAGACCATATCAGTGAAAGTTTTCTTTTTTATTAACGTGATCGCGGCTGTGCTGGAGAGCCAACTGAAAGTCGTAGAGCCAACTGAAAGTCGTACAACTTGCTTCACTGCAGTCAGCTAGAACGCTGACTACTGGGAAGGGGGAGGGAGACGGCAACTTTAGGAGTGATTATCTCTCAAACCATAAAGGTTTGAGAGATGACACTGGGGGCAATACATTTATTTTTAATAGGACTTTAATATAGGGATTAGTAATAATTAAGTATTACTATCCCTTTAAAATGGCGCTGCCTGGCTCTCTCTCTCAGAGCGTGCTTTTGATTCCACTTTTCCTGTCCTCGGTAGCCAGCACTTTATGATTTTTTTAAAGATACAGGTCATCATATTAAGCACGGTGACTGCAAGCTTCCAAAACAAAGATCCAAGGGCTGGACTCGGCCTGAAAAGAGAGAAGCAGCTCCTCACTGCATCAAGTGAAGGACCGCAAAGATTCATTCAACGCAAGGTGATTAATTCAATGCAAGTCTTGATTGAGAGCTGCCGGCTTCTCTGCTTTCATTTGTTTCATACAGCTGTGGAATCAAAAGCACGCTCTGAGAGAGAGAGTCGGGCAGCGCTCTGCAAGGTAAGGATGCTGGATGCTGGGAGTTGTGGTGTAATACGCTCGTTCTGGCTGATATTGCTTTATGTCACAAACATTATCTTCTCTACTGTGGCCAGTAAATAGCGACGTTTAAAGAGGCGACATGACAACCGCTTTTATGCAGCACAAGGTTCTCATGTCGCCATTTAACATGGCTAAATGGTTAATGAGGCTTGTAGCTGCACAATATTTTTCATGTGATGTTTCAAAAGTGAGCCATTCTATAGAGCCTATGCAATAAGCTGAAGAAATCTTAGTGCATAGGATCCATAGAATAACCTAGGAATTGGAGAAGTGATAAACTGGAGACGTCATCTCTACTTTATCACCGCTTAGTGAATCTCCCCACTAAATGTACAGGGCTGTTTAGAGTCTTATCCTTTTCTTTATAGAACATCCCTTGCCTAGGTAAACAAGGCATTTACATTTATTTATTTTTTTTATTCTTGTAGTTGCAAGCCAGAGTAGTGAATTTGTTTTACTGGAGTAGAGAAAAGGTGTGGAAAAGCTTACCTGTACATCACACACACACACACATATATATATATATATATATATATATATATATATATATATATATAGAGAGAGAGAGAGAGAGAGAGAGAGACAGAGAGAGAGACAGATACAAGTGATCAGACTCAGAACAGAGAGACAGAGATCATATCTATGCAAGACTAAAGGTATGTAATAATTTTATTATTGCAAGCATATTTTATACGTATAACTCTGCTAGTTAAACATGCATTTACTAATAATATTAACTAATCATACTTTTATATGTCTGCACAATTTATGGTATTTGCATAATAAATATATATACCTGTTTAGGTATATTTGAAACTCTCGCCCCTTCTTTATTGTCTATATTTTAAGGAATTGTGCGACCGTGTACATATACAAAATCAGGGGTAGATGAACTTGTACTTAGAGTAGGGAATAGCAGAATCCATTTGAAATGGTGCGATTAAAGTATTGCGTCTTATAATGTCGCATTTGTTTTGACACGTCATTCAGAATGGCGCACTTAGGATGCTGCGTCATTCCGGACTGTGCATTTAGCATGTCGCAAAAGAGTCGCAAATTCTACTTGTCGCTTCATTCCGGTTGGCGCAATCACCTTGACGCGTCATTCCGGATGGTGCATGAAGTTACAAATAGGTGTTCCTGAATGGACTTTCAAAATTACCAATATTTATGGTAAAAAAAAAATGTAATCAGTTTTTTAAGATTAACCTTCGTTTTTAGTTAATGCAAATCTGCCAGGCATGCCTCCCTAACATTGCACACTACTCTATATTCCATATGCTACGTACCATATGTCAGTACTAGTTAATTTGCTTAATGGGGATCTATCACCCCTAAACATGTTGGTCTCAAGAGTTAGTTTATGTAGTGACTAGCTGGTAAAACTTTCTAATTTTTTTGATAAAATCACTATTTTGCTGAATTTAATCGATTAAATATTGCCCTGCACCTACTTCCAGACAGAATGTGGTTAGCTGCTCTGTACTGTCACTTGGCCTCTGCTCCCCTCCCTCCAGCCTCCTCCAATGACAGAGGCTTTCTGCATGTAAGCTGGAACGCTCTCTGGGTAAAATACACAATGTTCTCCCATAAGAGGCTAAAGAACACTGATAAAAATAAGCCACAGACCCATCCTTACCTTTGTACCTGCTTGACGAAACCCAAGTCCCCCACTTGCCTGCTATAATTTATAATTTCAGACCTCTTTAGGGTCCTGATGCCCCCCCAGCTGTTGACCTCTCATCCGATTGAGCTGTGAGATCACTACTAGTGAAGCAGAAGTGCAATGTGCTCTCCTGCTTCACTCCCACCTGAATGTCCAGGTAGGAGTGGGCAGGATCAGGGAAAGATTCTCCATGTCACCTGATATGATCACCAGTGATATGAGTAGTATTTTCCCAATCTTGTCCACTCATATCAGTTACAGTAAAAGTGTAAACAAGGGAGCACACTTCTTTCAAGTTCCACCATATTGATGTCACACTGTGATCGACTGGGAGATCAATAGCTGGAGGTGGGCATCAGGGGAGTGGGTTCTGATGCCCCTCAATGAGGTCTGAAATAACATATTTATTAAAAAAAATACTTAACCCTGTATGTGCCACGGGGGGGGGGTCAATGCATTTCTCTGGAGGATTGGGGTGAGGTCCTGATGGTAAATTTCCTTTGCTCCCTTTTCACACTCCCAGACTGCCCAATCACAGAGACAACTGCCAGATGAAGAAGGAACTAAGATCATAAAAAAGAAGAACAGGTGGGGCGCACCTAGTGTAATATGGCTTGAGATTAAATGCCTTCACCACGTCACCAACGTACGTGCTTACTTACAGCTGGATGGATGGGGGATTCTAGACTGACCCTACTCAGTCACTCCACATCTGGATAAGAATTGCATCACTCTATTTGCATAGAGCCGGTAATAAATCACATGTAGGGATAAACTATCTGCCCTGCTTGGAGTTCCACCTCCAGTGAGACCAATAAGTCTGCTTGTATAAATATGCAACATTTATTGCCAAAATATTTTAAAATCAAGTACATTGTATTGATTTTAACCCCTTAACGACTGGCCGCGCAGGCACATTGCGGTCACTAAAGGACCACGGAGCATTTGGGGTTTTTTTTGGCAATTTGGATTCCAGACTCCCCGAACGGTGTGCAGCCGCAGGGGGAGCCCGGAATTCCATGACGGTCATAGCACGTCATGGCTCATTAAGGGTATACCAACCTATGACGTGCTATGACATTCAAGGGTCGTTAAGGGGTTAAAATATTTTGGAAATAAATTTTGCATATTTATACAAGCGGACTTGTTGGACTCACTGGAGGTGGAACTCTGAGTAGGGAGCATAGCTTATCCCTGCATGCGATTATTACTGGATCTATGCAAATAGACCGGTGTGATTTGCCTTTGAGTATTATTTTATATTTCATTTGGTTATATTGTGGATTGCTCCCCTTCTTGCTGCTGTTTTCGAACTTAGATCATGGCTGCTTGTGTTTTTCCAATCAGTAACACAGGATTTTGCGGTAATTCTCATTTGCTCCCTTTTCACAACCCTAGCACAGAGATAACAGCCAGGTCCAAAAGGAATGGATCACGACTTCCTGTGTCTTCCCAGTCAGTCACACAGAATTGTGGGGTATTCTCCCTTCATGCCCTCCAGAGTCCCCTAATACAGAGAACACATTTCCTGCCTAATTTTTTGCCTATCCTAACTAGCTGAAAAATGTTTTCCCATTGATTGATGATGTAAGGAAAACAACATTAAAATCTGCACTTTTTGAGAAAAATGTACCACTTGGCAGAAGTGTCATTCTTCCTCTGTTACTTTTTTGAGGTGAAAAGTTTCACCCATCCTAGTTCCAAGGACGCCATCTGTATCCCCAGCCTGCTTCCTTCCCCACAGATGTCCATATATCCTGCCCCCGTGGTTCTATAGCCCACTGGTATTTACACCCAACATGCTGCCTGACCCTCTCCCAGCCTGGTTCCACTGGCAGTCACTATCACCTCCATATTGTAAGAATCCGGTCCAGAAAATCCTGATCTGCTGTTATTTGCAGCTCTACCTGCTTACCTTGACACACCCTCTCCATTCATTCCAGCTCTGCTCTTGCTTGTCCTCAAGTCTGTTTCCACGAAACGCCCACTTAGGCCTACATTAATCAGCATTACAAAGAATTCAGTGCACCAGTATATTGTCTTACTGACTAAGTTTTCCCGTACTTGGCTTTGTATTCCGATCACGTTTGAATGCAGCCTTCCTGACTTTTGCTTCGCTCCAGACCTGATACTGTTTGCTTATTTGGATTCTGCTGAATTGTTTGTGTGCTCCTAGTCCTGTATTCACTTGTGTGAGCTACTTCGGTTTTCAACACTCCCTAGCTTCGCATTCTAGCATCGCTCTCAAGCAGCTCTAAGCAGCATCAGCCTTGAGAGCAAATTTAATCTCCCACCCCATGGTCACCCATCACCAGCTTTCATCTGCATGCAAGTTAAACTTTATATTCCCTGCTTCCAAATACTTAGTTACTGTTACTAGTTGTAGTTTCTGCATCTGTTCTGCCTAGTTACCCCCCTCTGCCCTGCGGGTCTGCCTCCTGTCCTATTAGCCAGGGTGAAACATATACACTGTTTGACCTTCAACCTGATTCCACTGTGCATTGGTAGTCCACCATATACACTTACTCGCACACCAGGCCTGTTCCACTACCCACTGGTAGTCACGGATACCCCACATATACTGCCTGACACCCCCCAGCTGGTTCCACTTGCAATCATAGATCTGCACAGGCACTGGATAGCCCCCAGCCACTTTCCACTGCCCAGTGGTACTTAAAGATCCCCAAATACACTGCCTGACTCCCCAGTCTGGTTCCACTGCCCCCTGGTAGTTACAGATCCCACATAAATTGTCCAACCCCCCAGCCTTGTTCCACTGCCCCCTCATAATTATGGATTCCAATAAACACTGTCTTACACACACACACACACACACACACACACCCCTCCTTCTTCTGTAGAATCACAAATACACTGTTTGTGTCCCCTTCCTTGTTCCAGTCATAGCCAGGCTCCTGGAACCCACAATGGTATGTCAACCTATACCAAAGGGTTACCATTTTTCACAGGATGGAAGCAGGCACTGAATACAATAGGAGATTTCATTGCTTTCTAAGATTTGAGTATCTTTGAAGTGGTAGAAATGTGAGGAAAAAAAGTATATTTGTTCCTATAGCACTCATACCGCGCAGCGGCGCAGGTTTACCTCAAGGCCGGGGGTAAGGGGTTAAATAATCCATCCAGACCGTGGTGGTGCTACAGGCGTCGGTCGGTGCAGCAGCAGCAGACAGGAGATGGCAGTAGAGTCTGTACTTGTACAGAGCAGCTCCTCTGTGGCGGGCCGGCGGCTGTATGTTGAGTACCATCGCATCGCATCACTTAACCTCCTTCGTGGGCTCGCTGCACTGAGCATCTGGGAGGAGGAGGCGGGGCAGTTCCAAACTTCCGGCCAGTCACAAGTGAAGGTGAAGTGAGAATGAATAACGCTGTGCGCCTCCGTGACACTTACTCCAGCTCTTCCTTCAAGTTCTGTGTGTCAGTCACATCAAATCCAGCCAGGTGCAGCATTCAGACACCCCCCCCACCCCGGTCCAACAGACATGCATGATCTAAGTAAAATGCACAATTAATCGATAATGAGAATCGTTGGCAACTATTCTCATTATCGATTTTTATCGATTTAATCGATTAGTTGTTGCATCCCTACTTCTAACACCCATGTCAGATACTACCAATGGGGTGATATTTTTCTCGTAATCTCATTAGCTAATGAATACAGTAGGAAATGCCATAGTTTTCACAGGCTTAAAGTGATAGTATTACTTCAAAATTACAATCCCTCATATTGTAGCCCTTAATAAACTGAGTTAAATGACACCAGCGGCATCTCTCAAACCTTTATGGTTTAAGAGATAGCCGCTTTCAAAGTTTCCTCTCCCCTGCTGTCAGTGTTCTGCTGCCAGCAGGGGAATCCGGTCCCGGGACAGGCGGAGGCTCTTCAGCAGAGCCGATATCTCGTTATGGAAGGAAAAATGATTCATTGAAACAGTCTTATACGTGTTCTTGGTTACCAAGCACACATAGAAGACTGTTTCAATTAATAATTTTTTCTTCCATAACGAGATATTGGCTCTGCTGAAGAGCCTCCTCTTGACTCAGAGACTGGATTCTCCTGCTGGCAGCAGAACACTGACAGCAGGGGAGAGGAAACTTTGAAAGAGGCTATCTCTTAAACCATAAAGGTCTGAGAGATGCCACTGGTGTCATTTAACTCAGTTTATTAAGGGCTACAATATGAGGGATAGTCATTTTGAAGTAATACTATCCCTTTAAGTACCATTTCTTCATTTATGTAGTGGCAATTCTTGCACGAAAAAATTACAAGAAAAATGAGAGGGTGTAGTTTTGTGCTTCTGGCACCCACTACAGTATGTGGTGTCATTTTTCTCCAAAGAGCAGTAGCTAATGAATACAGTTGGAAATTCTATAGTTTTAACAGATTTAAAGGGGTATTCTTTATCTATCTTTTTTTCATTTATGTACTCGTTACAACCATTTTCATACTAGCAATTAATTTAAATATTGTAAGAAAAATAAGAGATTGTAGTTGGTGTAGTTTTGTGCTTCTAGCACCCCCTACGGTATGTCAACTCCTACCATTGGGGTGACATTATTCTTATAAAAGCAGTAGCTAGTGAATACAGTAGGAAATATATAATTTGATAGAGTTGTCTGGCTGTTTTAGGTAGGTTAGTAAGTTATCTTCTTTCCAAAATGTATGCTTTATCTACATTTCCTTAATTCACATACTGGTAATTCATGTTTGAAAAAATATGAGACAAATGAGAGGTGTAGTTTTGTACTTCTGGTACCCACTACAGTATGTCAACTCATACCAGTGTGGTGTCATTTTTCTCATAAGGGGCTGGATTTTATTGCAGGTGCTAATTTTATCACTGCATTTTTCTCCAGGTTTCCCCATAGACTTCAATAGGAAAATATTTGATAAAACGGGAGGTAACATTTATCTTCTGCAATACAATCCAGCCCAAAATCAGTAGCTAGTGAATACAGTTTGAAATTCCATTTTTTTTCAAATATTTCAATGCATTTGAAGGGATGGAAATGTAAAATAAATACCATTGTTTTCCTTTAGCACCACCTTCTGGAAACATTTGTGAACGCCAAATGGATAGAAAGGCCAGTGGCCCCCTCATTTGATGTAGTGAGATATATAATTTCTGGAAATGTGTAATTTAATAGAGTCATTCAGCTGCTTTAGGGTAGTTTTACCCTGTAACCACTGGAAAGTGCATTTTAGTTCATAGATTTCAAAACACGATTTTGCCCTCCTGGTAACTAGTGGTCTGCACAGGCCTTACATTTAGGCAAACTATACATATTTGGTATTTTTCTACTTGGGGGGTTCTGTGCTTTTCCAAATAATTGTAATTTTCACTATCAACATATGTGTTTGATATATATATATATCTGGTATCCGGGGACTAAGATATGACATACACCTTGGAACTCAGAGATTTAAGAAGAAGTTTAAGTACATATATTTAAAAGGGGAGGTATTTAAACAATGATGTATTCATAAACTTCTGTTTAACCCTTTAAATGCCAATATGATCTTTAGAGGCTTCTGCTTAAAGGAATAGTAATACTTAAAATGTATAAAATATATATTGTAGGGTTTATCCTCCTGAGTAAAATAATGGTACTCCCACTGCTGAGAGGTGTTTTAATCATAAGTTATTGTAGCTTAAACTTGAAATTTTTAGGTGCATTATCACAGTCTCCTGAAATTGTACAGTGGCGCTGTTGCTACACCATCCTATGGACAGCTCTGGTCAGTTGGCCATAAATCTACACAGGATGGTGTAGCAACAGCGCCACTGTACAATTTCTGGCCACTGTGATAATGCACCTAAAAAACTCAAGTCTGAGCTGCAATAACTTATGAATAAAATACATTTCAGCAGTGGGAGTACCTTTGTTTTACTCAGGGAGATAAGCCCTACGACATATTCTTTTTTACATTTTAAGTATTACTATCCCGTACCCCTCTGGCGCTCAAAGGGTTAAATATATGAGTGCATGGTAAGTGTGCCCACATCACTCTGGCGCTCAGTGTTAAAAAAGAGAATAATGATAACAGAATATCATATTAACCTTTTAAGTGACAGAGGGGTATGCAACACATTGCTTTGCAATGCTTTGCATGCCCCTCTGGCACTCAAAGGGTTCAATACAACCATGAATACAATCACTGGGGCATATGCATTCTAACAAAAGCGTAATTAATCTGTGGCGAACCAAATATTCCATTGGAGACAAAAAAGTGTCCCAAAAATTTGCACTGTTTTAAACAGGTCATTTAACTTTTTGAATGCAAGGTCATTTCTAGCATTCAAGTGGTTAAAACCCCATTTACAATAATATGTATTTGCTCCCTATGGTGAAGTTGGTTTGTCCCACAATTGTTCTGTTTTACAGATAGGATAAGCTTCAATGTATTCAGCTTTATGAAACTGATCATTTTTACCTACTTTTACCCGTAAAAAGATGAAAATATGGTATATTCCACTGACATATACATTAGGCCAATCCTACAATCATGAAGAAACAAAGCACTGTAACTTTGATACACATATAGCATATAACAGAGTGCAGTTTACAGTAATGACACTCGATGGAACAAAACTATAAACATTCACATAAGATCAAGGTGTTGAAGTAGTTCATCCTGAATTCATTACTAAACATAAATTCCCAAAAAATGTAAAAGCTGTACATACACATTATTATAACGTAAATTTACATACCTGGCAAAGCAGAGCCACCTGAGCCATCCCTTTATACGTGCATGTACTTCTATTACCAATCAGCAGCCTCAAGTCCTGACCAGAACTCGGGTGACCACGCTTTCCTCAGGCACTTCTTGAGTTCTGATCCCGGCTAGTGCGCCTCTTCATTGGTAGAATGGGGTCCTGGACTGGGAGGGGTCAGGTAATGTGATTGGTGAAATCTGATCGCCATTGACAGCTCCCAGTTTTGTTTTTATTTTATTTCTTGATCGGCGGCCAAACCAGATGTTGACAGCGCGATGTAGTTGTGTTCGTATCGTGTTTTCTGTTGTTGTATTTGATATGTTTGTTTAAAAATATATATAGTATTATTTAACCCTTTGTGTTCCGCAGTGGTATATACCACTCTGGCACTCAAAGGGTTAACACCTCCAGTGCCAGAGTGCATTAGTATTATTTAACCCTTTGACTGCCACAGATGTATCCAACGCATTGCGATACTTCTCTGACACTCAAAGGGTTAACACCTTGATTGCCAGAGCAGTGTCCAATGCTTTAGACACGCCTCTGGCACACACATCAATTTATTTAGGAGCAAATGTAACCCTTTCAGCGCTGGGTGCGTGGAACTCAATGCTTTGTAGCATACGATGGTTGAAAGTATACTGGTAGCTAAAGAAATGGCTGCATTAGTACAGCAGATCTGGTTCATTTCCTTGTGGGCTTGGTTAGATCACCACTGATATCTCTGCTATAAAAGCTTCAGAGTACATGGTTACAGTAATACAGACCTGCTGTGCCCTCCCTCTCAATAAACCGTCTGGCTGACAGCTATCATTGCTGTACCAAAGTAATATTCCTGTCTTCTGCCACCCAAGTTTTTCTGTGATGATATGCAGATCATCAGGAACAGATAGTAAAGTCGTCCGAATTAACCCTCTGAATTCAATGAGCTAAATACATCAGCTGCTTCAGAAATGCAGCAGTTAATCACTATTTTTTGATATTTTTAAGTTGGGCATCATGTTGGTGCAAAATGCCTTGAAGCAGAGCAGGAACTGAAATCTCAGGAGTCCTAAAGTTCTGCAGCCGATGAATATTTTACTTCACCTGCTTCTGTGATGGACAAGTCAATTCCTCTTTTGTCCCAAGTAAAGAGACATCTGAGCTCCATAGGGCTTTGTGCAGCAGTTCTGGAGAAAACCAACTGCCTTAAAATGATTTATCTTTTATTTTGTGCATATGGTCCCTAAGCCTTTGAGTGCCAGAGAGGTACCCAACACATGGTGTTGGATACCTCTCTGTCATACCTGGGAACTTTCAAAATTAGCTGACCCTTAGATCTTTGAAATATTAACCCTTAAAACTTCCCATAATGTAGATTTTATGCAGTATGTACCTGTTTGATCTAACCCAGCGGTGCTCCAGTCGGTCTGCAAGGAACCTTTAATGTGGTATAGCAGTGATGGCAAACCTATCGCCACCTCTGGCAATGCTCCACATTTTGTACTAAAAATAAAAGAAATTGCACAGGAGTTAGGTGGTGCATCCAGTTGGACAGGCAGTGGTATTGCTGTCACCTGGCTAGAAGCACAGGAATGAGGCAGCCCATCCGACTGTACAGGCAGTGGTATAAGTGAGACATGACGAAGCTGCTTAGCTCTGTGGTGTCTTACAACGAGCGGGAGAAGCCTCCAGAGCAAGACAAGCGGGTTGGATTGTGTATCTGTAAAACAACTCCTTGGTGGTAAGCTAGAAAGCATGGTTGCATCAAAGAGCAAGATGTGTGAAAAAGAAAATTACATTCAAGTGACAAATGTCCTCAGTGTTTAACCTCTTTTAGTGCCAGAGGGCTACCCTAGTGTCCCTCTTTTTAGTAAATCAAACTGTGTGGTGTGTATAGAAGTGTATTACATTGCTCCACAGCAATTATAACAATTGAATAGGCCTAAGGGGTAAAACGCTTGAATGCTGAGGTGTTTCCAGTGCATCATTCTTCACTTTGGTCTAATGATCAAGTTATGTGTGAGAGAGCAATAACCACCAGGGAGTGTCTTGCTAAAAACAGGTTTTCCCACTATCAAGCTCTAACTTGCTCAGTTATCTTAGGGGTGTTAATCCTATATTATAATTTGCTAAGTATGTTTGTCAGAAGCTGTCATGTGCAGTAGAGACGGCTGCGCGCACTGCAGTCATGCTCAGTACTGATTGCCCAAAGTGCCGCGGCAGATATGAAGCGGGGTGCTCCGAATTCAGGCCATAATCCTTTCTGCGCACAGGAAGGTGCACAGAAAGGACTACGGTCTGAATTTGGAGCTCCCCGCTCCGTATCAGCCGTGGCGCATTTGGGCAGTCAGTACTGCACATGGCTGCAGAACCGCCAGTGTTGGCCCGCGTATACGGGCTTTAAAACTAGTATAATAATAATTAGACAGGGGGACAACCTGTGTTTAGCAGGACACTACTGGTTACATAGCTTGAGCATAAAAATAAAGTTGAGAAAAGCTGCACTGGAGCCCTGTTCAGCAATCAAGGGGTTAAAAGCCTATTTTTAAGCAACGGTCATGCTGCCTGTTATATTGGTCAGCCACCCGATGTGTCAGCACGCACCTGCAAAAATAAATCTTTGTGTGTTAAGTAGTCACATGGCAGAGAGGGTGAGGAAGAAGCCAGCACCAGACACCAGCTAGAAGGTGTCACCGCCAATGCAAGGAGCTTTAAAGGGATAGTAATATTTCATCTGCAGCGCAACTCAGTTTGTTCAACATAAGGAATAGTGCTGCCAGCTGATGCTCTTATTCTCCAAAACTGTATAGTTCTATGTCATTATATGCTGAAGTTGATCCCTCCCGCCCCTTTTCCCATTCTGATATTTCCTCCCCTGAAATCTGAAGTCCTGTTGCTTGATCGGACAGATCACAATGAGGGACAATCTTCCCTTAATCAATATAAGGAAAACCTGCCCTCCTTGTTGATGGAGGGCAGGTTTTTCCTAATACTAGCTGAAGATTGTCCCTTATTGTGATCGGCTGTTGGATCTCAACCTGAAATACTGATGTCAGGAAAAGAGACAGGAGGCATCAACTTCACCATAATATGACATCGTAACTATACAATTTTGGAGAATAAAAGCATCAGCCGGCAGTACTATTCCTTATGTTGAACAAACTGAGCTGCGCTGCAAATGAAATATTATTATCCCTTTAAAAATAAAAAAAGTATGTTTTTTTAAGTGGCGTAACGTGTGTCTGTATGCATATTCTGTGTTCTGAATTTAGTAGCATTAAAATATTAACACAGAAACAGGATTTAACCACCATTTCATTTTGTGTTATAGAGGGGTCTCAACAGGCATGTCCAATCTATCTCTCCCAGCTCTGTGTGAGTGTTGGATGTGAGTTGGAGTGTTGGGGTGAGTGAATATCCTTCTAATTTTCTGAGGAAACCTTGAGGTGCCTTTTTTTTGTAATAGTATTCTTAGATATGCAATGATTTGTTTGGTTTGCATTCACATTTGTGAAAGTGTCTATTAACCCCTTGGATGCAATATATGCATAGCACATATCTATGTATTGCATCAAAGTGGTTAATAGACTGTTTTAGAAATGCAAAATAAACTAATTGCATAAGACCATAATTTAAAAAAATGGCATTCCTTAAGGTTTCCTCAGAAAATTAATAGAGGTTAATTATACCGCACCACCAATGCTGACAGGGTTACAGCAGGGAGAGATAGAACGAACATATCTGTCTAGTCCCCTATGGCACAACATGAATTGGTGGCAAAATCTTTATCTCGTGAATAGTTTTATGGCACTGTTGTAAAAGGGCTAATAACCCTAATTGTGCTCTATATTCAGTTTGGCTTGCTAGTTGAATGCAAAGAGCTGATTCACAGCTCAGAAGCATTATCTCTCTAGTGCCATTACACAGGAGAAATGTCCATATGCATTAGACTAATCCCACCTAAAAGGGCGGTCCAGTTTCAAAATTACAGGAAAGTCCCCAGATGTACGCTAGGCACTGAGTCCAAGGGGTCCACATCTAGATTACCCTTCACTCTTAGGGAGATGACCCCTTAAAGGGATAGTAATACTTCATTTTATCTTTATTTTATTTTTTAGGCATTAAAAAAACATGAAGAACGATATAAGTCTTATCTCTCAAACCTTTATGGTTTGAGAGATATTCACAAGCAAAGTTCCCCTCCCGCCCCTTTTACCTAGTGTAAGCCATCTCTTCTCAGATGTGGAATGCAGTCCATAGACCAGACAGATAACAGAAGGGGACAATCTTCTTCCTATGAGAACAATGAAAGCCCTGCCCCCCTTGACAAGTTTTTCAGGTTTTTCCCTTATCTTAATTGAAGATTGTCCCTCTCTGCAGTCTACCTGGGCACCTCCCTTCTGATCTGGCTGAGCAGTGTTACATCAGTAAAAGGGGCGGGAGGGGGATACTTTGTCATTGAATTACTCTTGAGCTACAACTCTGACAGAATTGAAATAACACTCTCCAAAGTCCAAATACTATGATGATTAATTAGAACAGCTTTTATTATGAAACAATACCATACCTTTAAGAGTAGGGAAGAGATGTGTGTGACTTCTAAGCAGGAAAAGGACCTGGGTGAGGTATGTTTTCCCTATATTTCTGCTGCCTCATCTGTTTATGTTTTATGACTCTATAGTCCAGTCCCCCCTTACTAATTGTAGACTTGTTTAACAGACATCAGCTTGGTCTAACTTAGTACTCTCGGGACTTAAGCCAAACTTGAAAGTTATATGTGGTGTTTTTGGCCTTTGTACTACTCAGAGTGCATAGAGAACTATGGACATTTCAATCAAGTGGTATCCAAACACACAGTTACAAGTGTACAGTCTGTACATTACATTTTTTCATCTGTCATTTTTTAAAAATGTAGAAAATGCTGAATTTCTGCTTGCCAGTGTAACACTGAATCTGACAGCGGTAGATCATTCCAGGAGATCTGGACAGAGTCATTAGGAATGATTAAGCATAAAGTGAAAGCTTTTTTGCATTCTTTTGTAGTGAGAGTGTTGTTTGTCGCACATCAGCTGTAAAATGTCACTTTGAAACCAGCCACAAAAATGTTGCTGAACTTATTAATGCAGAAAAAAAAGTATTCTTGGAAAGGTCATTGGTAAAATATCAAAGCCAGTCTGTAGGTTTTAGTAATTATCTTTGTAAGTCAAACCATTTGTTATCTGCCAGCTTCCAGTTTCCCCATTGCAAAACATGGTAAGGCCCTCTGTAATGGAGACTTTACAAAAAACTGCAATGCAGACTGCAGCTGTTTCACCGATTAATGATTCCCAAACAAACAAAACATTTTTAAAAGAATATCCGAGCTGCCATTAAGGATAAATACTGTTAAAGATATGGTCTTGAATATGGCGAGTGATGTCAGTCAGCAGCTCCCTACAGACTTGCAAAAGGCAGTCTTTTACTCACTGTGCTTGGATGAAAGTATTGATGTGAATAATCATGCACGGTTAGTTGTAATGCATTATACAGCTGGTAACATCATGAGAGAAGAGTTATTGAAACTGTTGTCCTTGCCTGGGAGAACACAAGGGATAGATATCCACAATGCTGTCAAGGATGGTTTTTTTTGTCATGGAACATGTCTTGACAAAATAGTGTCAATAACCAGTGATGGTGCACCATGTATAGTCGGAGCTGCCTCAGGGTTCATACAGTATTTTGTTAAGGAGGTACAACATCCAGTAGTAAAGTTTCATTGTCTGCTTCACCAGAAAGCTTTGTGTGCCAGGGACAACAGCAAAAAATTTGATGGAATACTGGAGGATGTCACAAGATGGTGAATTATGGTGAGAGCTCTAAATTTTTGTCAATTTCAAATGCTTTTTGATGAGATTCATGCACAGTACACTACATTGCTAATGTACAATACTGTCTATTGGCTTAGCAGAGGGCAAGTGCTTGAGCGATGCTATGGTTTTAACCAAATAGAAAAACTAATTCTGTCTAACAAACTACACTTCAAACTCTCAAATGTATAATCTCACTTTGATTTAGTCAAATAAAATGATAATCCAAATTGTAAGATCTCATTGGTGGGAGGTGAAGGATACTTCTTCTGTTTTTAGACTGCACTTGTTCCACATCCTAATCCTCCTCTAATCCAGGCTTCTTTCATCACTATAATATGGTTCACAATAAGGAGCAATAGGTAGAAAAAACCATGGGATTTCTGTTGTGATTATGCTCAAGTTATCACCTTGCCTTAAACAATGTTTGAGTTGGTGGTGTTGCTGACAGGTAGCCTCATTTGTCCAAAGTCATGTTATCTTCAGTTTGCATAACTGCCATGTTTATGAAAGAGAAACTTAAAGCGGAACTACCACCACTAAAAAACTTGATCTCCAATTATTCTGCTCAGTAGCGCTAGTCGCCAGAATTATTACCTTGTTAAATAGAATTATCCATTCTTCCCAGGATGACAGGCAGGAAGGAGCACAGACATCTTTCCATAGCACGTCTGCGCTGTCAGTCCCAGCTGGCTCTAGGAGGCGTTGCTAGGAGCCGTTCAGCTCCAAAAAGGGCTGACAGCGCAGACGTCCAGACGTCATTATGGAAAGATGTCAGTTCTCCGTACTGCCTGTCAGCCCAGGAAGTATAGAGAATTCTATTTAACAAGGTAATAATTCTGGTGACTAGCACTACTGAGCAGCTAGTCGCCAGATGGGGAATTATTGGAGATCAAGTTTTTTAGCGGTGGTAGTTACACTTTAAGCAGTTATCTGTGTCAGACCAAAGGATTATCTTATTATTGCTTCCAGTTTTGACATTTGCCCCAGGATTACTCAAGTTAACTTCATAGATGTGGCCTACAGTCCTTCTGCATTTACCAGTTGATTTCATTGCTACCTATTTTTGCCCAAAGCCATGTTTGTGAACAGTAGAAAAGTTTTACTTATTGAAACTATTTTTTCAATACTTATGTTTTGTGACTAAACAATGTGAGCTTCTATACTGGAGGATATTGAAATTACATACAAATATCCAACTGTAAGATTTAACAGTGCTTATTATATTCTTCCAGGAAGGTCAGTTAAGTACTGTGTTGTTAGACTGCATCATTTATAAAATAACAAATATTCTGAGCTGTTTCATACATCACATCCATGCAGATTTCATGTTGTGAGTATGGATCTCAACACTGTTGTTTCCCTCACTTATTGCAGTAACTTTCCTCAGTTTAAGTGTTATGTGGTTTGCTTTACTTATATACCCCAAAACACTGACTGTTATTTGCAAGGGTTTGTTTTTGGCTGTGAGTCTAATAGCCCTGTATTGACAAGATGCAAACTTTAAAATGTTTTTCTCACTTTTATGAATGTTCTCTTTGTTCTCTATGTTCTCTATGCTACTTTAAAATGGCATAGAACATGCGAGAGGCTTCTCAGAATGAACAAACAGGACAATGGCCTGTTCTTCAGCTAGTCACAGCTCAGAAACATCATGTTTTAGCCCTCTAGTACCATTACAGAGGGGAAATTTCCACTTACATATTAGACTAATCCTATCCAAAAGGACGGTCCAGTTCCAAAATGATGGGCAAGTCCCCTCTGCATGGGAACACCAGCTAACCCCAAACGTACATTTCGGTTTCTTGGGCTTCGTCAGTGAGGTGCAGCTGTATTCCCTAAATACAGAGCAAGGGGTCCACATCTGGATTACCCTTCACTCGTAGGGAGACCCCCTAAGAGTATTCACAATACACATACAAAATGTGAGAGGCTTCTGAGAATTAAAGCGATAGTAATACTTGAGTTAAACTTGAGGTCCGAGTCTTCTTTATATATTTAAACACATATCGCTATATTTAAACACATTCAGGTTTGTAGTTCAAGCTTAATTCAACTGGAAAGCATCCCCCTCCCATCCCTTCTGGCCCTCTCCTACTAGATCTGGAATCCGGTCATGGGACTGGACGGATGCAGCGAGGGACAATCTTCACACGGTAAGTATAAGGAAAACCCTGCCCCCTTGACAAAGGAGGGCAGAATTTTCCTTTTGCTTACTGAAGATTGTGCCTCGCCGCTCTCCATCTGGACCAGACTGAGCCAGAATGATGCAGAAATGTTATCCTAGTAAATTGTTTGAAGATTCTTATCACAAAGTGAGGGAATATAAGGATTTAAAATGGGGAGGGAAGAAAAAGACAAATTAATTTAATTATGTTCCAACATTTATAACAGGATACAATAGTAGATCAGGTGAAATTTTTAAAATTATCAAAAAACACTGGAAGATCTTAACTATGGATCCTCTTCTGGAAAACTGTTTAGATACTGGACCTAGAGCTATTTATAGGAGATACAGGACACTGAAGAATATGTTGACCCTGAGTAAACTCCCTAATGAAACACCAAGGAAAGGAAAAATGAGAATACAAAGACAGAGTCAGATTGATGAATTCTTTAAGGTTAGAGTAAATGGACCATTTAATAGTGAAATTAGAGGTATTTTTAGGTGTGAAATAGGCAGATGTTTGACTTGTCCTTTTATTGAGGAGAAGGTGGTCTATTTTACATCTAGTGTTACAAAGGAGAATTTCCCTATCAGAAGTAAAATGGATTGTAGTTCTAATTTTGTGATATACCTCTTAACATGTGGATGCAATCTACAATACGTAGGTAGTGCCACCCAAAAATGAAGGACAAGGATAGGCCAGCATAAAAGGAATATTTACAGTGGATTTACACAACATAGTGTCTCAAGACACTTCCTGTACCATCATGGTAAGAGTACAGAGAGCTTGAGGGTGATGCCTTTTGAATTCATTCCGGTATTAAATACCTATGATAGAGTAGAACGTCTAAATAACATAGAAAGTTTCTGGATATTTAGATTGTCAACGCTCATACTATTAGGTCTTACTGAATGATAGAAACGCTGAGAAGTTAGTTATCATTGATTTATAGTTTTTGAGGTTATATTATTTCATAGTATTTATTACCAATATCAGGGATTAAAATTTGAAGTCCTTTGCTACTAGCCAGACCTGAAAAGTTACTCACCACTTCAAGCCATAACATACCCACCAGGGCTGAATTTCTACTCTCCAGGGCTAAATTTTCACTCACCATTGGCTAGTGGCGAGTGGAAATTTTGAGGCCTGGCAGTATATTCTATGTAGTTTCGAGCTTCACATATATTATGTATTAGTAAGTGGCTTATGCACATACCACTCCTTTAGGGTGCAATTGGCACCACTTAGAATATATTAGGGCACACATTTTTAGGCACCTTATATGGAATTAGTTCATCCTGAATTTTTATTCTAAGCATGTATGTTTAGATGCCCTCCATGGCAGAATTTTCAATTTTTTATTTCAGTACTAGTTGAAGAGCCCGTTACATGGGCCACAGTGCCACTGGCTGATACAGATTCGTCTTTACACCACTGCCTTGTGTTTTGTTGTATCATTTTTATGTCGTTACACTATGTTGATTATGTCCGTAATCCATTTGTGTGGTCACAGTTTGTGTGTTTGATTGGGTACCAAGCATTTGAATTGGTCCATTCATACACACTATGGTCCATTTAATTGTACGGTGTGTTTCAGCAGCTGTATTCCTCACTTGATAAAGCAGCGTTACTGCTGTGAAACGCGTTAGCGTTTTAGTCCACATTTTAATAGTCTATTTTATATTATTCTTAAGTGTTGCTTAATAAATATTTTATATGAGGAATCTGCCGCTGTGTTCGTTCGTCTGTCTGTGATCCTGACATCCAGAGGATATCGATCTTACCCCGAGTGGAGACGGGAGTATATTCTCCATATGCTAAGTTGTTGGATATACTGATATCGGTAATCTGACCATTGAACCAATTGAGTGCTTCTATTTTTTATATCAATTCTTGTATTTGTTGGTATAGTATTACACTATTGGGCACCTGCTCTTTTTTGTGTTTTTTTTCTATGAGTCTTGGATTTCTCATACCGTTCGAGGAGAGCGTGTAAGAGGAGAGCAGCCCAACAACAGAATACTGCATCTGAGGGCAGTTATTTACCTAAGCTGCGATTTGGCTAGTATTGGCCTATGCCATTCACTAGCATTTTTTTGTGTTGGTGGTGGCCATTTGAAGTCTGATTATCCTACACAGGGGAGCTTGTGGTGTCCTTTTCCTCCCTCCCTGTTTTGTATTGCATTGTGCTGTCTGTTCATCCTCAGAAGCTTCTCACATTTTGTATGTGTCAGGTTCTTAGCATGTAAGTTTTGTATGCTTGCTGAATCTTATTCTATGGGAATGAAGACCCCACAAAGAACCAGCAGCAAGCCAATTATTCAGAACCATGGTAGCTAAAGGGGGCCTCAGCAAGGTAACGGAACCCAGTAGCAGATGAGGCCCTGAAAAGCAGTAAAACAGAGGTTGTAACCCAGACTGATACTGAGACCCCAAAGTAATAGTGCCCTGGATACTGATGTGGACTTTGGAAACACAGAAAAACTAAAAGTATATATATATATATATAACTGACAGTCCAGAAACTGGGTAAAAAACCGTGAGTACATGCTGTGATGGTGCAGAGCAAAGCAGCAGGTCAAGATCAATTGGATGGTCAGAGGATAGCCAGAAGGTCAGGACAGACAGAGATCAATAGAGTGGTCAGTGAATAGCTAGAAGGTTAGAGATCAATGCAAGAGTAAGTGGATAGCCAAAGATCGAATACCAAATAAGTAGCAAAAGAGACGCTGAGATACAGACTTCAGAGAGCTCAAAGTCAGCTGAACTGCGTCTCCTAGTTATATAGCAAAGGCCCCCATCCGTCTTGACGATGTCTGGACGCCCCACTCTGAGTCGCAACCCTGCCATAGTATGTGTATTTTGAATATTCTTAGGGAATCTCTCTAAGGGTGAAGGGTAATTCAGATGTGTACCCCTTGCTTTCAGTGCCTAGGGAATCCTGCTGTACATCACTGATGAGGCCCAACAAGGCTGAAATGTATGGCTGGGTTTAGCTGGTGTTCTTGTGCAGAGAAGACGTGCCTTTTGGGCAGGATTAGTCTAATCTGTATGTGGACATTTCTCCTCTATACTTGCACTAGAGAGCTAAAATGTGATGCTTCTGAGCAGCGCCTAGTCGTAAAACAGGCTATTGTGCTGTTTGTCCTCATAAGCCTCTTACATTTTGTATGTGTATTTTGAAAAACTCTTAGTAGGTCTCCCTAAGAGTGAAGGGTAATCCAGACGTAGGTCCCTTGCCCTCAGTGCCTAGGGTATCCAGCTGCAACTCACTGATGAGGCCCAACAAGGCCGAAAGATATGTCTGGATCTAGGGAGGTAAAATTTGATGCTTTTGAGTGGTGCCATTTTGTATGTGTACTTTCAAATGGCTCAAACATCTAAAACAATTATTATTACACCTCCATTGGCTGTACCAAAGAGTGCACCATATAATGTCATTTCTTTAGTCAACATTGAGTTTTCCATTGTCTAATATTCTAATTTGTCTGTTGGCAGGAAATCAGTTTTAGAAACAGCTGCAAATGAGTTAAGTCCCTCTGGGTTTGAACCAACCAGCCATGAAACTCTTCATCTATCCATCTAAACTTAAAAGTTAAATGTCTAAATTCAACTTCTAATCTAATGTAAATCCAAATGTTAATATATCATCATTATGTTAAATGAGGGAGACAGCTTCTACATTTTCACTGCTCTACCACAGTCCTATAACCCCATGTTTTCCACATTCAAATGCTGCTGTTCAAAATTGGTGCAAGAGCTAGAGCAACTACCCTTGCCTCTTGCACCAATCACTTTCCCCAACACAATGTAGATGAGTTGGGGGTGTAGCTGGAAAGGATTTTGTAACTGAAAGCCTCCTTTGTCCAAAGTTATGTTTTTCTCATATTTATATTCATGTGTTTATCAAGGAACAGTGCAACATTAAAAGCAATCACCATAGCAATGGATTGTTTAATATACTGCTCACAATATGTTCACATTGCTCCTGTTTACTTCCAAAAATGTGGCTTTTTCAGTTTCCAGTATTAACGCTGATTTCATTACATGTAAGGTACTGTTAAAGCTGAGCATCCTTTGCTGACAGCTGTTATGTTGTTACTGGCACTTTGATGTATCCGGCCTAATCGGACGGCAAATTTTGGGCACTTGAGCCCAAAAAAGGTTCGCCATCACTGTGCTATAAGCTTAGAGATCTCACTGCCTATACACACACAAGACAATCAGGGTATCTCCCTCTGCCTTTCTGGCATGCTTGGCATCAATTTAGAGACTAAAAAAGCAGTTATTTGGTGCAGATCACATAGTAGGTAACACTGAGCTCACTCACCCTGAGAATTTGGCACTTCACCCTGAGATCTGGGAGAAAACTCAGAGTTATGAGTGACAGTGAGGGTTCAGCTTGACAGAGGAGTAAAGGGTTACAGTGCTATCGGAGTAACCTCCAATCGGCATTCGAGACATTGGGTTTAAGAATTTGATAGCAGATTGCGATAACCTGTGTGATACTCTTCTGATTGGAAGTTGATTCTTTAACTTTGAACAGACTTGTTACACTAACTTGATGACCATGACTAAGCATGGATAATGCAAAATGCGTGGATCGACACACTGACGTGTACTGTACTTGTCTGACATTATGTGAGTAATGGAAGTATGAAGTTTTGTTGATTTTATGGAGATTTTGTAATAGATTACTTATGCTCTTGCTTTGCGTGGAGTTAACCGGTACAGCCTTTTTTGCTTGATTCTGTGTTGAGCTGTGGATGGTGGAAGCCTGGGTTTTGCACGGTGGCATCCCTGCTGGGAGATCTTTGAAGCCTGGGAGGAATATGAGATCTGGATGGATGTCCTGTGAGCCGCCAAACTGTTTGTTTCAATGTTTCAGAAAACTCTGAGTCTTAGGGTCAAAACCTGAGAGTTCCCAGGTATGCTTTCTGTCACTCAAAGGGTTAATGTACTGTACCACTTACCAGTATAAAGAAACCATTTTTACACATTTGCATTCATGCCAACATTTGGACAAATGTTCCCATTTATACATTGATAAATATGTGATGCAGGGCTTATAATTTTAAGTCCTTTGCTACTAGCCAGACCTGAAAAGTTACTCTCCACTGCAAGCCAAAACATACTCACCAGGGCTGAATTTTCACTCGCCATTGGCTAGTGGTGAGTGAAAATTTTGAGCCCTGTGTGATGTATATATTGATGTAAATTTGCTTGCCTGTGATCTTTACCCTTAAGGAATTCTGCCCCTGCCAGGGGCATTGCTAAGTACTGGCTGATGGGACTATATCCCCAGGTCTCTTGCTGAAAGCAGAACTAACGCCTGCTAATAATAACCTCCTACCTTAGCTTACTATGACCACAACATACTTATGGTCACTATGAACTTTGTGCTTGTGTCCTGTCCTTACATTACCTTGGATATCATGTCCAGGGAAGCAGACATGACAGTGTCTGGCAGTTTTTCAAACTGAAGCAGACAGAGTGGATGAGCCAGCCTATTTAACCTTTAAAGGGATAATAATGTCACCAGATAAAATAATATTCTATTGTACATTATAATTTTCCATAATGCACTGAACCATTTTCAAGGTCCTTATCATTGTATTATCCTTGTAATTTGAGTTGAAAGTTCCCCTCCTGTCCCTTTCCCCTGCATCGCTCATAGTTCACTCAGATCTGAAAGGTGGTCACCTGACTGGACAGATCGCAATGAAGGACAATATTGTGTGGGTCTGTATAAGGAAAACCCTGCCCCCCTTGACAAGATTAGCAGGGTTTTCCTTATGCTAACACAATATTGTCCGTCATTATGATCCATCTGGACCAGCTTTCAGATCCAAGGGAAGTATGAGTGTTGTCGAAAAAAGGGGCAGGAGGGGGAAACTTTCAACACAGATTACAAGGATAATACAATGATAAGGACCTTGAAAACGGTTCAGTGCATTATACAGAATTATAATGTACAATAGAATATCACTTTACCTGGTGACATTACTATACCTTTAAGGACTGGGGGTGTGCATTGAATTGCGAAGCAATGCATTACATACCCCTTTGGCCCATAACCACATAAGCTTATAATGTGCAGTCTTTTTGTGACAACTCATCAGGCCCCTACATAGTAAATATAGCCGAAAGTGCAGAAATTCCTCTAAGATTTTACATGTGTATGCATGTATCAAGCATTATGTTATTCCTCCCCCTGGTTTAGTAGATAAAATAACTAAAGTTGAGATTCATGTTACTATGCACCTATCAGTCACATACTGTGTCTTCTGCACAAAATAAAGATGGGAAATTAATGTTCAGACTAAATCTCCTCAGATTTAAATGGTGCTTTTTAGCCTCTTGAGTGCTAGCAAAAGTCTTCAAAATAATGCACTGCGGACCTCATTAGTATTCAGGGTGTTGAAACCACCATTTAAATCCATGGGAATTGTGGAATGTTTATTTCACCCCTATGGGGTAGTTGGGTTACCCCAGAATTACTGCTCTTTTGTGCATAAGGTCCACTGTTTGAATCATTAGGTGCTCCTTTGTTCAGCATGCACCTATTTAGCCACTTAGCTTGTGTCTAAACATGCAGTGACTGCTTGATTAGCAGTGTGACTATTTAGCAGTATGTAGTACAAACATTATGTAAACTTTCAGTTTTCAGTGATGATGTAAGCAATGCTGGATTTTCCAAGAGGCAGAGTAGGCAACTGCCTAGAGTTTCTAATTCTGAGGGGATCCTCAAATGTACTGGCCATACATATTCTCATTTGTGGGTGTTGCCAGTGCAATCTCAGTGTCCCTGCACCAGCTGTCTACACCTTTTCAGGCTATTATTTATTCCCTTGGATGCTAGAGAGATTGGCAGTGCATTGGCAATCTCTCTAGCATCCAAGGGGTTAAAGCTTGTGATAGACCAATCACTCCATGGGACTAGGGGTGGGGTTATGTGAGAAGTGGGTGTGTGGCCATGGGCAGAGCTAAGGGCATGTAGAATGTCTTGGCTAACGGAGCCTGGGATGTAAATCTGTCCCTGGAAGTAAGAGTGCTCACAAAATGTGTCAGTGGGTGGGGTCCATTTCTTACCATGGGTCTCTCTCTCACGGAGACTAGATTTTAAGCTTCAGAAAACAAATAATAACTGAGTGTTACAGAGGTTAGCATGCAGTACAGGGTTTATAAGTGTTCTGGTTGATTTTTAGATCTTTGTGCAGCTTTAAACTCAACCAAGATTCAAATGTTAACTGTTTGATCTTTCTGTAGAACACTAAATGGTTTTTACTTTGCTGTAAACATCAATGGACATATTCAGAAAGCTAAAGAAGTACAGGAGCAAAGTAACCATACTAGAGGAAAGGAGCTTGTGACTAAAACAAAGGCAGGGATTTGTTACAGTAAAGGTGGTAAAGCTATAGAATTCATTGCCTTGAGATGTTTTGCTTGCAGACACTGTTACTGCTTTTAGTAAAAGCAATGAATACCTATCTATCACAAAACAATATTGAGAATTATGACAGATGGCTTCAATGCAGATAGGTTGTTGATCCAGGGAAATATCTGACTGTCACTTGGAGTCAGGAAAATTGTTTTTTTTTACTTGGGACTTAATTGGAAATTGATTCAGGGTTGTTGTTTGTTTGTTTGTTTGTTTGTTTTTTTGCCTTCCTCAACAGGGGTGTTTTGGCATAGTTGTACTCGATGGACTTATGTCTTTTTTCCTCCATTTCAACTATGTTACTACAGATGTGCTCAAAAGTTTGCATGCCCTTGGAGAATTGGTAATAAATGTACCATTTTTAAAGAAAACATGAGTGAGCAGTCAAAACACATTTCTTTTATTTCTTATGGGATTCATATTCAACTGTAGGTTATAACAGAATTGCACAATCATAAAACAAAACATGTAACAGAAGCAAATACTCCCACGCCTACATTAAATATCATGCCAAATTGGTAACTGTGAACTCATCTGCCAAATGAAGGCAATTGGGGTGCCCGGCCCTCACGGCCCTTCCACGGCCAGTATCACTGTATATCTCATATAACTGTTACGACCGCACTCCCATCCACAAACAAACATCCATAGAGGAAAACTCATAAAATCTTGAGAAAGGGTTAAATAGGTCTGGGTTTGGTATATGACGAGGGATAGGAGGAGGTCCTTTGTGGTTACATTGTTTTTAGAGTTCATGTTTGACCAATCAAGTCTATGTAGCGAGTTTTGAAAAATAGCGATACTTGTAACTTTGTATCAAATCTACGATTAAGTGCATTGAGCTCGAAACGCGTCAGATGGAGTGAGAGGGTCTCTATATCCCTCTAAGAATACTATTGCTACATTGTGTCACCTTTGATTGTCCATGTGGTTTTATTTGGAAGAAAATAAATGGAAGTGATTTTACGAGTTTTCCTCTATGGATGTTTGTTGGGGATGGGAGTGCGGTTATAACAGTTATATGAGATATAAAACAAAACATGGCAGCAAATAAAAAAAAATGAAATGACCCCTGTTCAAAAGTCTGCATACTCTTAGTTCTTAAGACTGTGTATTGTCCCCTTTAGCATCAATGACAGTGTGCAGTCTTTTGTAGTAGTTATTTTTGTCATATTGTATTCCTCCTGATGTTGGCCACAAAACACATCTGGTCTGCTGTATTTGGATTGCCTTTATCCTGATTGCTTGCTGAAATGGAGCTTTACTGCAAGTCTGGTTTTGTTGCGGGGAGAACCAGCAGCTGTTAAAGGGAAACAGTATAGCTCTCCTAGTATTTTGTTTCTGTATTTCTCTCTAACCCCTACTGTGAGGTGGTGGTCCTGAAGGGATTGAACAAGAAGGATTTGGATATCTGTGTGGAGGCAGTATAATATCCTCCACAAGTATTTTTTGTCATTGTGATTAATATCCATGACAAAGTTCCAATGTGAGTATATTTCTAATCTTTGTACTCCCACCGATGGTTAAGATTTCTACACTATGATTCTATGCCCTCTCTTTTGTGTTTTTGGTCTTGTAATAGTTGTCTATGAGGCCCCAAATTCTTGCAGGTGGTATAGCTGCCCATTCGTCTTTGCAAAATGCCTCCAGGTTATGCAACATCTTTGGTAGTCTTGCATGAACCGCACGTTTGAGATCTCTCCAGAGTGGCTCGATGATATTAAGTTCAGGAGACTGTGATGGCCGCTTCAGAACCTTCATGATGAAGAGCAAGCCGAGCACTCAATGTTAAAAATCAATTTATTCATATAAATATATTAAAACATTCAGTCGGTATCGAGTCCGACGTTTCAGTCCACTCTGGGACTTTCATCAGGGACTACCATAATACCGATTATTACGTTGGGACACTTCAGAACCTTCACCTTTTTCTGCTGTAACCACTGGAGGGTCAACTTGGCTTGTGCTTAGGGTCATTGTGTCACGCCTCACCTTATTGGGTGGTGACTTTTTTTTAGTGCGGTGGGACGTAGCAGCGGTGCCCGATTAGTCCTTCCTGTTCCTCTGCAGGCTGTTACTTCCGGGATCCTGTTGGGGCTGTCCTCTCCAGTACCTGCTTCAGTCTCCAGTTTTTATGGTGGTTCCAGTCCTGTTCCTGTGCTGCGTCTCACAGTGAGTTTCTTCTGCCCACCTTCCTTCTCCCTGTGCGGGTGCTTTTTGGATTGTTGTCCCCTACATCTGTGGCTTGGCCGCCCGCCATAGTTTCTGGTCGGTTTCGCCGACGTTCTCTCTAGTCATCTGTATTCTCAGTATAGAGGCCGTGTCCCACATGTGTGTGCCAGTCCTCAGTATAGAGGCCGTGTCCTGCTTGTGTGTGCCAATCCTCGGTACAGCTGCCGTGTCCCGCTTGGCCAATCCTCTGTTTAGCGGCCGTGTCCCACTTGTGTGTTCCATCTCCAGTATTGCGCCTTGTCCCGCGCATTTGCGGCAGGCCCTGCAGCCTCTTTCGCTGTTTTTTCCTGCTGCCTGTAGTTTTCCAGCCACCTTCCCATTATGGCCTGGGAGGCTGTGCTGGGTTGTTTGTGGCAGCCTTCTGCCACCTGGTGGGTGGGGGGTCCCTGCTTCTGAACTGCTGGTTGGGATCTTTGGAGAGTGCCACAGTGGGTGGAATTAGGTTCCTTCCTTCTGCTCCTCCTGGTGTTATCATTCTCCGGGATCATGTCCAGGTAAGTGGTGTGTAGGGGTTTTTCTTCCTCCCTCCTGTTATTGTGCCCTTGGGGGGTTCGGTGGGTCCCGGATTCCCTGCTCCGCTTTAGGGGTATTATGGGGAGCTCCGGGGGTTCACTGTCCTTCTCTATCTGTTCTTTTCCTTGCTAGGGGTTCCATGGGTTGCCACTTCCCTGTGGCAATCTCTAGGCCCCCCCAATTACCATCAAGGTGCGCTGTTAGGCTATTCCTACGACATTCCGCCTTCCCATCTACGGAATCAGCCTGTCAGTGGTTGGAGTCCGTTGGGTATAGGCAAGTTTTAGACTGGCTACCTGGGTGTTCAGGTCTGCACATAGGGGTCAATTGTCTGTTTCTCCCTCAGTTTGCCGATCTCTCATCCTGGTCAGGGCCCTGGCTCAACTGGGGTTGGACATCTGGCTTCGCGGCCAGCAACTTTACCCAGCTACGGCCGTAGCAAGAGAGATTTGCAACTGACTACGCACCCTAGCTTTGCACCCAAGCATCGCTCTCCAGCAACTGGGCCAGACAATCCTACGGCTGACTTCGCACTCTAGCTTCTCTCACCAGCTTCGTACCCTAGCTTCTGTCAACTTTTCTGTGGTGAGTGTTCAGCATTCCTGTGTAGCCGTGACAGAATAATCGGGCCCCGTTGCTATGTCTCACTGCACTAAAAAAAAAAGTCACCACCCAATAAGGTGAGGCATGACAGTAATCCCCCGAAAGCAGAACAAAATAGCCCAAAGTAGCAGGAAAGATTAAAGTACTGTAAGGGGTTAAGCAGCTGCATTAACGTATAATAGGAAAGCAAGATGGCTGCCAAAGAACCATATCTATCTACCCTGGAAAGCCTGGGTAACAATGTAATCTGGGGTTGAGGTTTTCAAAAAATATGCAGCCATTCAAAAATGGCACTTTTTTCAACTCAAAACAGTCGTCGGTATGACCATTCGAAAGAGAGGTTCATTTGATTCAATATGAGCCAATTCTAATCTCCATGAAGCAATTGGAGACAGAGATGTATCTCTGAAGAATCGTATGAAACAAAGATGGCTTCAGCATGGGCACCTGGTTCTTAAAGGGGCCGTGTAAAATTTGAAATAGTACATAAATAGAAAAAAAAAATTAAAATTTACTAAATCGAGTGAAACCGTAGATAAAATGAAGCAAACAAATACATCTACTTACAAAAGAAGAGAAAAGTCAGAGATGTAGGTAGAAAGATGAATAAAGATCGCCCTTATAGTGAACTCAGCTACCTTTGATACACAAAGTGATAATGGAGGTATAAAAGAGCGCAATACAGGAAACCACCACATAATACTGAGTGACAGAATTACAGGGACATATGAGTAGGTCCATGGCACTCAAAAGGTTAACTCATCCAGTTTCAGTGTTCAGACTCCCATTTTATAACATGCAGAGCTTCAGACAGTGAGGTAGATATTTAGAGAACAAGTCATCCTCCATAGGCAAAGGTCCTAAAATGCCCCTGTGAACCAGACAATCCATGAATGAGGAAGCCAGTCATGGAACCAGACATCCACGACCAATGACTGGGAGTCAACTAGTGGAGGATTATACAGTCCCATGTTACTAAGAATAAACAAAAATAAAGAATTTTTCTTATCCTTGGTTCAAGAGATAACATTTCAAATCAGTCCTGGATGTCAAGTGCATGGAGGCAGACATGACAACTAAGTCTATTCACTGATCACAGTACTCTTAACCATTTAAGGGTTAGAGGAGTGTGCAACTGTTGTGCACAATGTGCATTTGGTAGTTTGCAGCTTGCCTGAAACACCATAGCTTTATTAGGAATGGCCTTATTAGTTCCTAGATTACAAGCATTGACAAATTCTACCTGAGGACAGAACAGCTCAGACAGGGTGAAAGACTGCCAAGTTGTAAACGTAATCATGTTGTGGTCTAATCTAATCTCATTGGTCTGGTTTGCGCTGGAGGACTCAAGACCTATTAATCTTGTTTAATGTGGAACTTCCATGTGCAATAAAGTCACCCTGCAGTAATAAGGCAAGTGACAACTAGTTTCATAAGAGTTCTCTTACCTCTCGCAACAACAGGATGATAGAGAAATCCTTAATCTTGCTAGAGTGATGAGCAGGTTAGTGCAGTCTGCGAGTCTGAGCGCCTGTGACATCAGTCCCTTCCGGTGCCATCAGTCCCTTCCGGTGCATTCGGGCCAGTGAAATGCATCTATAGGGAGACTGGGACTGACAGCGCAGAGAAGATGTCTGCGCAGATACCTGGCTTCCAGTCTCACAAGATTAAGGATTTCTCTATCATCCCGTTGTTGCGCGAGGTAAGAGAACTCTTATGAAGCTAGTCGCCACCTGCCTAATTATTGCAGGGTGACTTTACTGTGCATGGTAGTTCCACTGTAAACTTGAGCACTAGAGAGGTCTTCAGTGCATTGCTTCCCAGGGTATTGGATACTTCTCTAACAAGAAAGGGGGTTTAAAAGGGTTTATCCCACCAGCTTATTGGTCTAAAGAGAAGCTGTTTTGTGTACTTACAGACAAATACTTATTATTAGTCCATATGGAACACAGCAACTATGTGGTAAAAGTCCCTCCTACACAAGGGCAGGGAATTTATCGGTGAGCACACAAAAATCCCAATTTCTTTGTTGTCCAGTGTGGACTGCAGGAACCATGGGGATATACCAAAGCATCCATCAAGATTCCAGGGAGGGACGGAGAAAAAACCTTCCAAACACAGACCAGTTATAACTGAAATTAACTGGTACAAAATGAACTTCAAGTGTCAACGGGCCCAAACACTACAAACCAAGGAACAGGAAGCAACATGTTAGCAGCCAAAAGGAAATTGGGAAGGACATCTACACAGGCACAACTGCCTTTAGAAACTTTCAACCAAAGCAGACACATTGACATGGTAGTATTTGACAAATGTGTGGAATGGCAACCAAGTTTCCACCTTACACAACTGCTCAAAGACCCGATTCTTATAGGCCCAATGCACCATAACATGAAATTGCACTGGATTTTTTCTTAAGACAAAATGTCTGATAAATGGTTGAGTTAATCCAAGAAGCCAATGTAACCTTGGACGCAGCTTGGCCTCCATGAGTGTCCTTGGGGATGAAAAAGTGGGTCAGATTTCTGAAAAGACTGTGTGAAATGAAACACAACCACATCCAAGAGAATAAGCTCCTGCTCCTGTCTATTAGATGGAGCTGGACAGAGAGAAGGAAGAACAGTTTTTCTTGGTTGAAGTATAACTCAAACAACCTTAGGATGGAACCCTATGGCAGTTCACAGAAGTACCCTATTAGGATGGAAGACCAGAAAAGGAGGCTTACAAGATAAAACCTCAAGTTTAGCCACCCTTTAAACTGACACAATAGTCAAGAGAAAGACTGTCTTGAGCATCAAGAAATGCAGGCAAACAAAAGACAAGGGCTCAAAAGCCTTCTGAAGTACTCCTACAACCAGGCTCAAATCCCATGGAGGAGTGGGATCCCAAAAGACTAGACAGGCATGAGCCACCACTTGGATGTAGGCTTGCACATCAGGTAATAAGGCAATAAATCTATGGAAAAGGACAAGATAGCTGAAACCTGAACTGTAATAGAAGACCAAGCCCATTTTAATTCTATCCCGAAGAAAAGCCAAGAAAAACAAAAGTTGAAAAAAAGTCATAGCTGTAACTCACAATCCACACACTACTTATAGAACAGGGACCATACTTTCAAAGAGACTGGTTTTCAAGCCAATAACATAGTAGTGATGACAGAGTCAGAAAAATCCTTATTTCTCAAAAAAAGTGTTTATATATACATATATATATATATATATATATATATATATACACACACACATATACATATACAAGAGCTAGTCAGAGACACTGAACTAGGAACGAGCCTGCCCTCAAAGTGATGAGGCTCTTAGAGACATCAGCTGCACCTCACTGATGAGGCCCAGCAAGGCCGAAATGTACGTCTGGGGTTGGCTACTTCTCTTATTCAGAGAGGAATTGCCTGGCATTTCGTGCCTGGACTGCCTTTTGGTAAGATCAGTATGATGTGCTTTAGGATATTTCCTCTCTGTGAAAGGCACTAGTGAGCTGAAAGAGATTGCACCCTGGGTAGGATACTTATCCTATAGAGCCTCATCAATTTGAGGGCAGGCTCATTTCTAGTTGAAAAAGAAGAAAAGAAAGGGTGCAGGTCCCTCTAAGAGCAAATCTGTTTACTGGATTCTATATGAACCCCCCTTACTATATCATGCTCACCAAATCCAGGATAGGTTAGTGCACATCAATGGAGTCAATGATTGTCTCTCCAGGATCTTCTCCACTGAACAAACTGTTAATATCAAACTTCCAAGGATTATTTAAAAATATTTAGGAAACTGAATTATTTATTATGAATCAATAAAAAACCACTGCACTAAGAACAAATGCCCGACACGTTTCATATTACATTTAACACTTTCTCAAGGGCTTTAATAACAAATCATTTGTGCAATAATAACTTACTCCATCATAAAATACCTTTTTATATGTTTTATCCGCTCTCCTCATCTCAGGATCCTTCCCTTTGGTGAATGCACGCCTGGTTGCTTCCGGGTAGTGTGTCACTTCCTACTACCAGATGTTCTTACTACCATACGTCTCCATGCGTTCCATCTTTGAAAAGCATATCATATTCTTATACCTCCGTGCTTATTTAGCTACTGGAGGGCTAAGCCAACGTACAATATTTGAATATAAAAACTGTACAGATCTAAAAATATGCTTCTTACAAACCAATCTTTTAACTAAAATATCTCTTATTTTTACGTAATGCGTGCTCTAATAGGATATGGATCATGAGACTACAAGTTGCTTAAGTATATATACACATATTTCACAACCCAATATAACAAACATCATCTTTCCTACACTAAGATGACTTCTTTAGAATAATTACTATAAATCTAAACCAAAGTATAATATGTATATATATATTGTACGCTAAAGGTGTCACCTATTAACCTTATTAATTCTCAAAAGTGTACATAGGGTTTTTTGAATATTCCTAACCAGATTTGGTAGTTTGCATTAAAAGTACCTAATAAAACATAAAAAATATATTAAATCTAAATATAAAAATATATTAAATCTAAATGTAAAAAAATAATGATTATATCAATATATAAAAATTATTTATATAAAAATTATCTAAATACACATACAATCAATATATATATCTAAGAAGAGGATAGAGAAAAGGCAAAGGAACAATCTTTATCATATTTAGGACAAATTCCACAAATCCAATTCCTCATTCAAACCTCCTGGTGTGAAAGAATTAAGAGTGAAAATCCAATAGGTTTTTCTCTTACATAGAACTGTAAATCTATTGGTAATGGACTGTGGAATAAAATCTATCCCTTTAAAGGGATAGTAATACTTCGTTTTAACTTTATTTTATTTTGTAGACATTAAAAAAACATGAAGAATGATATAAGTCTTATCTCTGAAACCTTTATGGTTTAAGAGATATTCACAAGCAAAGTATCCCTTCCCTGTTCAACCACATCAGAAGGGAGATGCCCAGGTAGACTGCAGAGAGGGACAATCTTCAATTAAGATAATGGATAAAGCTGAAAAACTTGTCAAGGGGGGAAGGGCTTTCATTGTTTTCATACAAAGAAAATTGTCCCCTTCTGTTATCTGTCCTGTCATACAACCAGACTCACATTTGAGAAGAGATGGCTTACACTAGGTAAAAGGGGCGGGGAGGGGAACTTTGCTTGTGAATATCTCATAAACCATAAAGGTTTGAGAGATAAGACTTATATCATTCTTCATGTTTTTTTAATGCCTACAAAATAAAATAAAGTTAAAACGAAGTATTACTATCCCTTTAACTCTAAAATTATGTAGACCTCCCATTGGACACTCAGTGAAATGTCTGGGGACACTATGTTCACATGATTTTTTCTGGATACTTCTTCTGTGTTCTCCCAGTCTTTCTCTGAGTGTCCTTGTTGCTCGTCCAATGTAGCTGACCCCACAAACACATGAGATGAGGTAAACCACGTAGGACGTACCACAGTTAATGAAGTGTTTAATTGCATAACTTTTTGAAGAACCCAAGACAGAGAATATGTTGGCCTTATCATCCATATAAACACAATTCATGTATGATTTTATATTGCACTTATAGTTCCCCTTTATGTTTGTATCCTCGGTTTGAAT
Organism: Rhinophrynus dorsalis; assembly: GCA_037306005.1. NCBI lineage: Eukaryota > Metazoa > Chordata > Amphibia > Anura > Rhinophrynidae > Rhinophrynus > Rhinophrynus dorsalis. The sequence continues at coordinate 62,430,147 of CM074718.1, forward strand.
AACCTGAAGTTCTTCCTTAATCTTTTTAGGTTTACTAGGTGCAATATATGATCTAATATCTCTTGCTTTTCTAAATATTATGGAACTTCTTTCTGGGATTTCTTCCTTTAAAAGGGGATCCTCCCTAAGTATGTTCCAGTTTTTGTCAATTTTTTTTTGTATTTGTTTTGCGGACAAATTATATTGTGTTATAAACGCCATTTGATATTTTGAATTTTCCACTCTCTTGGGTTTCGGTATAAATAGGCTTTCTCTAGTTAAAGATCTTGCTTTTGTTATTGCTTAACCCCTATCAATAAATTTCTCTTTTAAAATGGCACACTGGGCTTCAAAATCCTCTATCGTACTGCAGTTGAGCCTTAATCTACTAAATTGTCCAAACTGAATATTCTTTTTCCATTTGGTTAGATGACAACTTTTTGCATGTAGATAATTATTTTTTGATACAGGTTTGACATAGACGGTACTGAGAATTTTTTTACCTTCACTATATAACTGTAGATCAAGGAATTTTATCTTCTCCCGATTAATTTCTGATGTAAATTTGATTCCTTTTAAATTACTATTGGGTATTGATCATACACTGTAATTTCTCCAGATCTCCATTCCATATAATCAAGATGTTATTGATGAATCTTTCATAGAAGACCAGGTTCGCCCTCTATGGGTTTTGGGACCATATTGTTTCCTCCTCCCAGAAACCCATGAATATGTTGGCATAACTTGGAGCGAACCTGGTCCCCATTGGTGTACCCTGGGTTTGTAGGTAGAAGTTGTCCTGATAGACATAATAATTATGGCTTAAGATAAATTTTACCCCTATTCTGTAATAGGGGTAAGTCAGTACCTAAATCTAAAAAATGCGCCACTGCTTCTACACCTAAGTCATGTCTAATTGATGTATACAGCAGTCACGTCTAAGGTGACACATATGAAATTCTCACTATTCCATGTAATCTGAGGGTATAGCACATGCTGTGAATCCCTTATGTAAGATTTAAGGTCACTCGCATACTCTTTCAAAAAGATGTCAAGATATGATGATAGATTTGATGTTAAACTATCTATTCCCGATATTATGAGCCTTCCAGGGGGTCAATAATTATTTTACACACTTTAGGGATATTATAAAAGAAAGCAGTACTCAGATTTATAATCAAAATATAATTGTACTCTACTTGATTTATGATCCCTTTTTTAAATGCTTCTTGTAATAAAATCTTAAGTTTTTGTAAATATAGTTTGGTCAGATCAAAATCTAAACTTTGATAGGAATTTTGATCCTCCAATAATCTATATCCCTCCTGAAGCTATTTATATGTATCCTGTATTACAAGTGCTCCCCTTTTATCGGCTTCACAGATGGTTATAGAGATATCTTTTTCCAACTCTCAAAGGGCTTTAATTTGTCTTCCTGTTAAATTTCCTAACCCTCTTTTCTTATTTGAACTCTTAATCATATCATTATAGTCTTTAAGATCTATTCTATAGAAGGTTTCCACGAATGGTCCCTTATGACTAGAGGGGTAAGATTTGGATTTTCCCCTAAAACCTGTTCTTATAAATATAGATGTTCCTTCATCGAATCCCTCATATACAGTGGGGCAAAAAAGTATTTAGTCAGCCACCAATTGTGCAAGTTCTCCCACTTAAAAAGATGAGAGAGGCCTGTAATTTTCATCAGGTACACTTCAACTATGAGAGACAGAATGGGGGGAAAGAATACAGGAAATCACATTGTCTGATTTTTAAAGAATTTATTTGCAAATTATGGTGGAAAATAAGTATTTGGTCAATACTTTGTTATATACCCTTTGTTGGCAATGACAGAGGTCAAATGTTTCCTGTAAGTCTTCACAAGGTTTTCACGCACTGTTGCTGGTATTTTGGACCATTCCTCCATGCAGATCTCCTCTAGAGCAGTGATGTTTTGGGGCTGTCGCTGGGCAACACGGACTTTCAACTCCCTCCAAAGGTTTTCTATGGGGTTGAGATCTGGAGACTGGCTAGGCCACTCCAGGTCCTTGAAATGCTTCTTACGAAGCCACTCCTTCGTTGCCCGGGCGGTGTGTTTGGGATCATTGTCATGCTGAAAGACCCAGCCACGTTTCATCTTCAATGCCCTTGCTGATGGAAGGAGGTTTTCACTCAAAATCTCACGATACATGGCCCCATTCATTCTTTCCTTTACACGGATCAGTCGTCCTGGTCCCTTTGCAGAAAAACAGCCCCAAAGCATGATGTTTCCACCCCCATGCTTCACCGTAGGTATGATGTTCTTTGGATGCAACTCAGCATTCTTTCTCCTTCAAACACGACCAGTTGAGTTTTTACCAAAAAGTTCTACTTTGGTTTCATCTGACCATATGACATTCGCCCAATCCTCTTCTGGATCATCCAAAATGCTCTCTAGCAAACTTCAGACGGGCCCGGACATGTACTGGCTTAAGCAGGGGGACACGTCTGGCACTGCATGATTTGAGTCCCTGGCGGTGTAGTGTGTTACTGATGGTAGCCTTTGTTACTCTGGTCCCAGCTCTCTGCAGGTCATTCACTAGGTCCCCCCGTGTGGTACTGGGATTTTTGCTCACCGTTCTTGTGATCATTTTGACACCACGGGGTGAGATCGTGCGTGGAGCCCCAGATCGAGGGAGATTATCAGTGGTCTTGTATGTCTTCCATTTTCGAATAATTGCTCCCACAGTTGATTTCTTCACACCAAGCTGCTTGCCTATTGCAGATTCAGTCTTCCCAGCCTGGTGCAGGTCTACAATTTTGTTTCTGGTGTCCTTCGACAGCTCTTTGGTCTTGGCCATAGTGGAGTTTGGAGTGTGACTGTTTGAGGTTGTGGACAGGTGTCTTTTATACTGATAACAAGTTCAAACAGGTGCCATTAATACAGGTAACGAGTGAAGGACAGAGGAGACTCTTAAAGAAGAAGTTACAGATCTGTGAGAGCCAGAAATCTTGCTTGTTTGTAGGTGACCAAATACTTATTTTACCAAGGGATTTACCAATGAATTCATTAGAAATCCTACAATGTGATTTCCTGTATTCTTTCCCCCCATTCTGTCTCTCATAGTTGAAGTGTACCTATGATGAAAATTACAGGCCTCTCTCATCTTTTTAAGTGGGAGAACTTGCACAATTGGTGGCTGACTAAATACTTTTTTTGCCCCACTGTATCTCCCCTCTGTATCTTCTAGTTGGTAATTCTTATTAGATTCTAACTCACTTGATTCGTCTATTATGCCATTCTCTAACTGAAAGCATTTTAACGCTTTCTCAGATCTCTCTTATTGATGTTTATGAAACCTATTAAGTGTAAGCATAGGCACACAGACAAGATGTCTGTGCTGTAGCCTGGGGTCCGGTCTCCAAACGGGAAGGATTCCTTTACACTGGGCTATTTTTTTTAAAGGTAAGACATCTATTTCAAAGCTAGTCGCCATGCATTTAATGAATGCATGCCGACTAAGTGTGAACTGAAAATTCCGCTTTAAAAGTTACATAAAAGAGGATTTTAGTCTTACCTGTTAAATCCTTTTGTCTTAGTCCGTATAGCTTACAGGTAAGTCTGGGAAGGAGACAGCCCCATTAAGTAGGCAGGAACAATTCTTGGAAAGAATACAGGGTGGAGCCTTCCTCTCCTCCTTATCTGGTGACTAGCTAGCTATCACGGTGCCCATGCTATGCTGGCAACATTTTGACACTTTGCTACTTCCTGATACCTTTTTATTGGCTAACGTGTTGTTGCTCCTCCCAGTGACAGCCCTTAAATACTCAGTCCTGTCACTTCTGCAGTGCCTTTTCGTGGTGTTCCCGTTGCTATTGCTTGTTCTGTTATATTTGTATGATTCCTGTGTATGACCCGGACTGCCTGACTACTCTGCCTGTTTACATTCCTGCTCTGTGTACTGACCCGGATTGGCTGACGTTCCTGCTCTGTGTACCGACCAGATTAGGCTACGTTCCTGCTCTGTGGTACTGCCCGGTTCGCTCTCATTCCGGGATCCGGTTTGGGGGCTTTAGCCGGTGCTCTCTCTCTCTCGCTGTCTGACTAGACCTCCGGTTGCCTCGGTTACTGCTCAGGCAGTTCTTACTGTAACCCAAACACTCTTGTGCCTTGTCATCTCTCTCCGGTGTGGAGATTCCGGTTGCACCACAGTACGCTTGGTCTGTTTTACTGCTATACCTGAGGTTGGGTTACTCTTAGGCGCCTCAGTCCGTTATTCCATCTAGCAGTTGCCTCAGACCGGAGCATTCGTTAACACCTTGCGGGGCGGTGCACTTGGGTCACAGTCAATTGCAGTCTCGGTTTGCATTACACTGCACCTCCAGGTGCTGTGCATTGGTGTTACAGTCTATTGCAGTCCCGGTTTGGCGTTACACTGCACCTTCAGTTGCAGCCTACCTCTGGTGCTCCAGTAGCCAGTCGCACATACTGGGCTCAGCTTGTTCCTTGGTGGCTACAGTCGCTATTTTGTCACTCTCTGCATCGAGAGTGTACTCTGGGCCTTCCACTATTAGAGCCTATCTGCTGTTTCTGGCCTAATAGTACCTATCTGCCATTGTCTCACTAAATCATACAAACTTTACCTGACCTGTGTCAGTATTGTATATTGTTTTACATATACTGGACCTGTGTGGCTTATTTACTTTATTGTAACATGGCCTGTGTCAGTGTCATATTGTATTTATATGCTGGACCCGCGAGGGTTACTATTATTCTATGTGATTTAATAAAACTGTATTTTACCAAAACCTTCTGTTTCTGAGTGTACATAAAACCTTTACACTAGCCATGTCCCAGGTAGATTTGAGACACTAACCTAGCTAGCAAGAAGGAAAAGAGAAAAGACTCCTGCGAGTATGAAACCAAAAGGACTCCCACATCCAGCCACAGGAGAACCAACCATGGTACATTGACAGGGTGGGAGACCTGTAAGCTATATAGACTAAGAGAAAATGATTTAACAGGTAAGACTAAAATAGTCTTTTCTCTGTCATCCAATATAGCTTACAGTTAACTCTGAAATGTACCAACATTGAGTTCTTAGTGGTGGGAAAGAAGGCAACGACCAGAACTACATGGACTAAACAGGACATAGAATAGCCCAACTGACAAAGTGTCAGCGGACAATGAACCATAACAGCACACCAGTAACTAAAGACAGAACACTGAATAGCCAAAAGGGCTCAAAAGGAAAAGATCACTATGACACAGGAAACAAAGTCCTAGACAGGCAGAGCTGCCGCCAGGATTTTCCTGCCAAAGCTGGCATCAGACAAAGCCAGTTCGTCAACACAGTGTTTAGCAAAGGTGTGCACAAACGACCAAGTGGCCGCCTTGGACAGCTGATCAGCAGAAGCCTGATTCTTCTAGGCCCATGAGGCCCCAATAGACCTGCTGGAACTGGTTTCTTCCAGAGTTCATATGCCTTGCGAATGGTAAACTTGATCCAAGATGCAATAGTCACCTTGGACGCAGACTTACCCACCCTGAGACCCTCAGAAATGACAAAATGCATCAGTCTGATGGACAGACTCAGTCCGGTGCACACAGAAATTCACGCAGAGCAACACATCCAACAAGTGGAGATCCCTCTCCTCGTCAGATTTGGGGTTAGGACAAAAGGAAGGCTACCACCGAAGGCAACTCCGAAACCACCTTAGGAAGAAATTCCTGGGAGGTATGAAGAACTGCCTTGTCCTTGTGAAACAACTAAAACTATTGCCAAGAGAAAAGCCATCTTCTAAGTAAGGAGACTAAGAGGAATGGTAGCCAAGGACTCAAAAAGAAGCTGTTGCAATACTCCCAAAACCAGACCGAGGTCCCACTGAGGAGTGGGATGCTTAAAGGCAGGGAAAGCATGAGTGACACCTTGAAAGAAGACCTTGACATCCGGGATAACAGCAATGCGCCTCTGAAAAGAGAGAGAGCTGAAGTCTGGACCTTCAAGGAACTCAGGCTAAAGTCCTTGTTCTGTCCATCCTGTAAAAAGGACAGGGCAGTTGTTAGATCAAACTCCTGTGAGGACAGATCCCTGTCCACACACCAAGAGTGAAAGATATACCAAATCCAGTGGTAAGCTTTTGATGAAACAGGCTTCCGAGCCTGTATCATGGTGGCTACCACCTCAGGAGAATATCCTTTCTTCCTCAAAATAGAGAATTCAATCACCAAGTTGTCAAACCCAGATGCTCCAAGTTCTCCTTCCACAGGTAACCCTACAGGAGGAGGTCCAGTCTGGATGGAGGCCGAAACTGTTCACACACACAGACAGGTCCAGTAGCTAAGGACACCAAGACTGCTGGGGCCAGTAAGGAGCCACAAGGATGACAGGATTCTTCTCCATTCATTGTTCTTCAGCACCCTGGGTAGCAGGGAAAGAGGAGGGAAAATGTAAGCCAGAGGAACCTGCCAAGGAATCAATACAGCATCCACTGCTACAGCCAGAGGATCTGACCAGTGGTAGCAAAACATCGGAACCTTCCTGTTGTGTCTGGTGGCTATCAGGTCGATCCATGAAGTCCCCATCTCTGAATGAGGAGGTGGAATACCTCCTGGTGAAGCTCCTATTCTCCATTGACCACAGTGTGTCGACTCGAAGTCGGCTAAGACGTTGTCTTCACCCAGAACATGTATAGCGGAGATGGCAGGAACATGTTCTTTGGCCCAGGTTAAAATAGCTTTGACCTCCAACCAAGCTGGGAGACTTCTGTTGCCACCTTGCTTATTGATGTAAAGCCACGGCTGTGGCGTTGTCGGACTAGACATGAACTGGACAGCCCTCGAGATGAGGCTATGTTACCTCAAAGCGTGGAATATCGACCGGAGTTCCAGAACATTGATCGGTATGAGAGACTCCTCTGTTGACCAACGACCCTGGACATTCAGATGACCCAGGACCACTCCCTAACCGGACAGGCTGGCATCCGTCATCACTGCGGTCCAGAACGGGATCACAAACTGTCTTCCCTTCTGCATTGGATTTAGCCACCAAGGAAACATACAAGGGAAAACAAAACCTTAAAGAGATCTGGGTTCCCCTTGCAAACCTGAAACACAAACCTCTGTGTGAGCAATCGCAAATGGTACTGCCTCTATGGTGGATATCAACTTTCCCACCAGTGAGGTCAGTTTCTTGGCTTGAATGGACTCACAAGCCAGAACTGAATAAACCTTGTTGGTGATCTGTTGAACAACATCTTCCATCAGAAAGACAATGCCTTGCAGGGAGTCGAATAGAAGACCCAGAAAAAACAATCTCTGAGATGGAATTGGGTCTGATTTGCCCATGTTCAGAACCAAACTGTGATGGGTAAGTGAGAATACAGTCCTGCACATGCTGCTGGAGGAGTTCTCCGGATGGGGCCTTCATGAGCAAGTCGTCCATGTATGGAGTTACCCGAATTCCTCTCTCGTGCATAACAGAGATCAAAGCATCCAGGATGTGAACAAACAACTGTGGGGCTGTGGTCAGACCAAAAGTGAGAGCAGAGAACTGGAAGTACCCTCTGTGGCAGGCGAACCTGAGGTACCGCCGAATCTCTGGATGAATAGCAATGTGGAGGTAGGCATCCTGCAGATCTAAGGAAGCCAGAAATCCCGCTGGACACAATACCGCGATGACTGACCTTAATGACTCCTGGTGGTAATGAGTCTTGACCACAATGGAATTGAGATACGTAAGGTCCAGAATAGGACAGCAGCTGCCATCCTTCTTGGAGACCACAAACAAGTTGGAATAGAAGTCCAAACCTATTTCTGGTTCAGGAACCGGTTCCAGAACTTCATTGTCCAAGAGTCTGGACAGCCCCATTGAAAAGACGAAAAACTTTTCAGGTTCCTGAGGGGAATGAGAAGGGAAGAAAAGGAAGGGAGAGATGTGAAGGGAGAGATGTGAAGGGAATCCTGTACCTTTCAGAAACAACCTGTAAAACACATGGATCCGCAACGGTGTCTGTCCAAACACTGAGAAAGTGCCTCAGATTACCACCCACTGACGCATGCGGTCTGGGGTTCAGCGAATCATGCCACTTGGTCCCAGGAAGGTGCGCAGAGAAGACTCTGGTCTGAATTCAGAGTGCCTTGCCTTGTATCAGCCACGGCACGGGCTGTCTGTACTGCGCATGACTGCAGGGCGCAGGTAGTCTCTACTGCACATGACGGCTTCTGACAAACATGTTTAGCGAATTATAATATAGGATGATGAAAAAATGTAACATAAGCATTTTTTTTTGTAGCTTTTACACATCTACAAAAGCTTTTAAAAAAAAAAAATCTGCTAAATAGATTGCAATACTTGTCTTGAGTTTAGAAATACCTAATGTTTACACGTTTTTCTAATGTTTTTACTAAGTTATATGGCACTAACTAAAAGTAGCAAAAATGGAAGTGTTCTAAAACTTTTGACCGGTAGTGTATATAATATTATATACACATATTATATATATATATTTATATTATACACACATACACATAAGAGGATTTTACTCTTACCTGTTAAATCCTTTTCTCTTTGTCTATACAGGTTACTGGTAAGTTTGGGTAGTCGATCCGCCCCTTTAAGTAGGCAAAAACAATTCTAAAAGTGAATGCAGGGGGTGGAGCCTACCTCTGCTGCAGCTAGCCAATCTACTCCAGTAAGATTTGAGACACTAACTATGACTAGATAGTAGAAGGGAAAGAAGACTCCTGTGAGCATGAACCTGAAGGACCCCCCACAGTCTGCCACAGGAGAGCCAAGCATGGTCCCTTGAAAGGGTGGGAGAGCAGTAATCTGTATGGACTAAGAGAAAAGGATTTAACAGGTAAGCCTAAAATCCTCTTTTCTCTGTTGTCCAATACAGGTTACTGGTAACTTTCCCAGAGGCGGGTTGTAAGGCAAGGACCAGGCGCATGGCCTTCAAAGTCACCACATCATATATGAACCATTAGACCAGAGACAGCCCAACAAAAACAAATGAAGTGTCAACAGACACTGAACAGGGGTAACAACACCCCAGGAACGGTTACCTAGCACGCTGAACTAGAGCCAACAGTGCTCAAAAGTGAAGGAAGCACCAATGAACCGAAGACGATCCTAGACAGGCAAGACTGCCTCCAGGATCTCTCCCCCCAAAGCTGGCGTCAGCCGATGCCAACACATCAACACGGTAGTGCTTCGAAAAGGTGTGCAAGTGGCAGCCTTGCATGACTGATCCGCTGAGGCCTGATTCTTGTAAACCCAAGAAGCCCCAATGGATCTTGTAGAATGAGCCATGACCCGAAAGGGAGCAGTCTTCTTCCTTTGTTCGTAAGCCTGAGGAATCGTGGACTTAATCCAAGACGCAATGGTCACTTTGGATGCAGCTCTCCCTGCCCTGGGGCCCTCAGGAATGACTAACAGAGCGTCAGACTGTCGAAAGGACTCAGTGCGATGTACAAAAAATGCACCAAGTCTAATAAGTGGAGATCCCTCTCCTTGACTGAGGTAGGGTCAGGGCAGAAAGAAGGCACCACAATCTCCTGATTAATGTGGAACTCAGAGACCACCTTTGGGAGAAACTCCTGAGAAGTGAGAAGCACCGCCTTGTCTTGGTGAAACACAAAAAAGGGTGGTCTACAACACGGAGCATGCAACTCTGCGACACAGGGAACTAACACTATCGCCAGGAGAAAGGCCATTTTCATCGTCAGCAGGCGTAGAGGAATAGTAGCCAAGGACTCAAAGGGAGGGCACTGAAGGACACCCAGAACCAAATTAAGACCCCACTGAGAAGCAGGAGCCCTAAAGACAGGGCGAGTATGAGGGACGCCTTGGAAAAACACCTTGACATTAGAAAGGATAGCAATGCGCCTCTGAAAGAAAACAGAGAGCAGAAGTCAGAACCTTAAGGGAACTCAAACTGAGGCCCTTATCCGCACCATCCTGTAGAAAGGCCAGGACTGTAGGAAGATCAAAAATCCTGAGACAGCTCCCTGTCACCACACCAAGAGAGAAAGGTCGACCAGACATGATGGTAGGCCTAAGAAGAAACAGGTTTGCAGGCACTAAGCATAGAAGCCACCACACCAGCAGAAAAACCTTTCTTCCTCAGTATTGAGGATTCAATTTCCAAGCCGTCAAAGCCAGCATCCTCCTTCCACAGTTAACACTGTAGAAGATCTGGACGGCAAGGGAGCTGGAATGGCTCCGCCACTGACAGATCCAGGAGCTCCAGAAACCAAGCCTGCCGAGGCCAGTACGGAGCAATCAGAATGACTGGACAGCGGTCCAGTCTCAATTTCCGTAACATCCTGTACAACATGGGGATGGGAGGAAAGATGTAAGCCAGAGGAAAGGACGAAGGAATGGACATGGCATCCACCACTACAGACAGAGGATCCCTCCAGCGAGAGCAGAACATTGGAACCTTCCAGTTGCATCTTATCGCCATCAGGTCGACGCAAGGAAGACCCCACTTCTGAACAATGAGGGTGAACTACTCTGGGCGCAGTTCCCATTCTCCTCTGTCCGTGTGCCAACTGAGGAAGTCTGCCATGACTTTGTCTACGCTGGGAATGTGCACTGCGGATATGGCAGGAACATGTTCTTTTGCCCAGGACAAAATAGCCTTGACCTCTACCAAGCAGTGAGACTTCTTGTTCCGCCCTGCTTGTTGATGTAGGCCACTACCGTGTCGTTGTCGGACTGGGCAGTCCTCCAGCTGGCGTGTCCAGTGGCGAAGGGCATGAAATATCGCCCGAAGTGCCAATACATTGATGGGAAGGAGAGATTCTTCCGGAGACCACCGACCCTGAGCACTCAGGCAACCCAGGACCACTCTCCAGCCGGAGAGGCTGGCAACTTTTGTCACTGTGGTCAAGGAGGACACCAGGAAGGATTTGCCCTTCAGTAGATTGAGAGGTCGAGCCACCACGACACTCCGTTCCACATGAAGAGGAAGGGATACTGACATCTTCAGAAGGTCCGGCTGACCCCTGCACACCTGGTTCACAAACCTCTGGGCTTCCCTCGTGTGAGCCATGACAAACGGGACTGCTTCTATGGTGGAGATGAACTTCCCCACTAGAGAGAGGACAGCTTCTTGGCTGGAACTGGATCGTGAGCCAGAACAGCAGAAACCCTGTGGGCGATCTGGTGAGCCATCTCATCCGTGCTCTATTGAGTGTAGAAGAGAAGGTCCAGGAAGACCAGGCACTGGGATGGGACAAGATCAGATTTGTCCATGTTGATGATCCACCCGTGATGGGTGACAGCATGAATGCAGTCCTGAAACTGCTGATGAAATTCTGCAGAAGGGGCTTTCAGAAGCAGGTCGTCCATGCATGGAGTAACTGTGATTCCGTCCCGATGGAGGTCGGATACTAAGGCTCCCAGGACACGAATGAAGACTTGAGGAGCTGTAGTCAGACCAAAAGGGAAGCGCTGAAAACTGGAAGTGCCCTTGGTCACAGGCATATCTCAGACACTGCCGTCTCTCTGGATGAATGGTGATGTGTACATACGTGTCCTGAAGATCTAGAAAGGCAAGAAATTACCCTGGGGACATAGCAACAATCACCATCCTTAGAGACTCCTGGTGATAATGAGTCTTGATCACAAAGACATTGAGATCCTTCAGGTGCAAAATGGGACGACAGCCGCCCACAAAGAGGTTTGAGTAAAAACCCATACCTCTGAACTGGAACAGGTTTCAGAACATCCTTGTCCAGAAGAGCCTGGATAGCGCCATCGAACACATTGCGTTTCTCTACGCCATGTGGTGTATGAGGGGGAAAAAAATGAAAAGGAGGAAGAGAGACAAAAGGGATCCTTTACCCTTCCACCACCACCTGCAAATCCCACTGGTCCGCCACGGATTCCTCCCAAACGCTGTGGCAGTGACGCAGACGGCCACCCACAGCTGAGTGGGGACCTGGGTTCGGCGAGTCATGCCGAAGGAGGCTTGGAGGAGACCTGGGGCTTCCATTGTTGTTTGGGCTTGGAGGAGGAACACTGAGCATCTGGTTCACCGGACGTGTCTCAGTCTGGAAGGGATGAAAAAGCCGATTATGCTTGATAGGAGTCTTCTTCCTGGGGACCATAGGCAGAAGGCTACTCTTGCCCCCCCCCCCGTGGCTTCACTAATCAGATCCTTAAGATCTGGCCCAAACAAAGAGGTGCTTTGAAAAGGCAACGAGAGCAAAGCTCTCTCGGAAGCAGTGTCAGCAGACCACATCTTGAGCCAAAGAGCTCGTCTGGCAACCAAAGACATGGTGGAAACCCTTGCAACCAAACGGATGGCATCAAATAAGGAAGCAGAAACATAGTGCAGGGTCTCAGAAATGTTGGCAAGAAGCCGCAACATATACAAATTAGGAGCACCCTGTCGCACAGCCAGGGTGAGCTGTTCAGTCCAGACCACACAGGTCCACCCATGCCACAGCGAACGCTGGACGCATAGCAGTACCAGCAGACTCCCACTCATCAGACACAAGAGTGGGGTTAGGTGGAAAACAAGTATGGGGCCTCTTAGGCTCTTGAAATACATCAGAGGGATCCGAGAAACCCCTTGATCTAAGGGAATGTTTAGGGTGGTTAAGATGGTCCTGATCAGGCCCTCAGCTGAGGGATTATTATTATTATTCTTTATTTATATAGCGCCAACTAATTCCGCAGCGCTGTACAATAGGGAATAGACATACACAGGTATTAAATAGTACAATCAGATGTGGAGAACAGGAGGATCAGAGGGCCCTGCTCGTGAGAGCTTACAGTCTAGAGGAAGATAGGTTTGACACAGAAGGAGTAAGTGCTATTGCGTTTAAGTGCCTCCTGCCACATGAACTGCCGGTCAGTGGGTGGGTGTGAGAAGTGCCGTTGTCTGTGCAAGGGGTGAATCTTGGTGATGATGTTTATGAAGGCAGTTGATAGGCTTCCCTGAAGAGGTGAGTCTTCAGGGAGCATCTGAAGATTTGAAGGCTGGGAGAGAGTCCGATTGGGCGGGGGAGGGCATTCCACAGCTCAGGTGCAGCACGGGAGAAGTCCTGTAGGCGGGAGTGGGAGGATGTGATAAGAGCTGTGGAGAGCAGAAGGTCATTTGCAGAGCGAAGATGGCGGGCGGGAGTATATTTGGAAATGCACACGCGCAACACTCACAACCTAATAACCGTACCCAGTCACCTAACCTCCCCCCCCCCCCCCTTTTTTTGTTTTGGTCTCTGGAACGCCCGCTCTGTGTGTAACAAACTAACAGCTGTTCACGATCTGTTCATTTCTCACTCCCTAAACCTCCTTGCCATCACTGAAACTTGGCTCACATCATCAGACACTGCCTCCACTGCCGCACTCTCACATGGAAGCCTTCAATTCACACACACACACCGAGGCCTGGCAACAGACAGGGAGGGGGAGTAGGCATCCTGCTGCCCCCTAACCATATATTTCAGGTACTCCCCACTGTTCCCTCTCTCTCCTTCCCTCCATTTGAAGCTCACACACTTCACCTCTTCTCTCCCTTCCCCCTGCCTGTCGCTGTCATATACAGGACACCTGGTCCCTGACTTCAACATCCCTATAGATAATCACAAAAACCCCCGCCCTCAAACTCCTCTCCTTAACAACCTCCTTAGGCTTATCACAGTGGACCAGCTCTCCCAACATACAGTGATGGTCACTCCCTCGACTTGATCTTCACTAACCTCTGCTTGGTCTCCAACTTCTCTAATGTCCCCTTTCCCCTCTTTGACCACCACCTCCTCACCAGTAACCTCATCATACCACGCAAACCCATCACCCCCGCCACAATCAAGTGCATGCGGAGAAATCTGCATACTCTTGATAAGCAACAATTTTCCACCTCCCTGCAGCCTCTTCTCAACCCCATCCTCACACTTACTTGCCCAGACAAAACTACTGAGGATGAAGTCTCCCTTCTCCTCACTCACTCAAACCTAACCACATGCACTCTCGACCCAATCCCATCTCAGCTCACCCAAGAACTCTCCCCTCTACTAACTCCAATCCTTACTCACTTATTCAACCTCTTTGTCAACCGGCACTTTCCCATCCTCTTTCAAACATGCACTAATCACTCGCATCCTAAAAAAAACCCTCCCTGGACCCAAACTCACTGTCAAATTACCGGCCAATTTCCCTACTCCCGTTCGCCTCCAAGCTTCTCGAGCGCCTTGCATATGACCGGCTCACTAAATTCCTCTGCTCCCATTCCCTGCTAGATCCATTGCAATCCGGATTCCGCCCTCATCACTCCACTGAGACTGCCCTCACTAAAGTGGCCAATGACTTGCTCTCAGCCAAGTCAAAAGGCCACTACTCCCTACTCATTCTCTTGGACCTGTCAGCCGCCTTTGACACAGTTGACCACCCACTCCTCCTCCAAGCCCTCCACTCCCTAGTTCTCTGCGACACTGCACTCTCCTGGTTTTCATCTTATCTCTGCAACCGCTCCTTCAGTGTTTCCTATTCCGGCTCCACTTCCCCACCCCTCCCACTGTCTGTTGGTGTGCCTCAAGGATCAGTACTGAGACCCTTGCTCTTCTCAATCTACACTGCTTCCCTTGGAAAACTAAAACTCCTTTGGGTTTCACCATCATCTCTATGCTGATGACACCCAAATATATATTTCCTCCCCAGACCTCTCCCCTTCCCTCCTGTCCCAAGTGTCTGACTGTCTGTCTGCTGTGTCTTCCTGGATGTCCTCCCATCAACTCAAACTTAACCTTGGCAAAACTTAACTAATTCTTTTCCCTCCATCTACAACCAGCCTTATCCCAAATATTACCCTCACCGTTAACAACACTTCCATCACACCAACCCCTACAGCACGCTGCCTGGGGGTCACATTTGACTCTGCCCTATCCTTCATTCCTCACATCCAGTCAATCTCCAACTCATGCCGCCTTCACCTCCGCAACATCTCTAGAATCCGACCCTCTCACACAGAAGACACTACCAAAATTCTAATCCAAACACTCATCATGTCCTGTCTTGACTACTGTAACTCTTTACTAATTGGCCTTCCTCTCACCCGACTAACCCCGCTACAGTCCATAATGAACTCTGCTACAAGACTAATCTACCTCACTCATAGCTTCTCTAACACCACACCCCTCTGTCAGTCCCTACACTGGCTCCCATTAGCATACAGAGTAAAATTCAAAACTCTGGTGCTAACTTATAGAGCCCTCACTAACACTGCACCCCCTAGCCTCAAAGGGGTCCCAAAAAAAGAGAGGAGCCCACAGCAGAACATTCCCCAAAGTCTGAATCCACTAACAGTTCCTACTCAGAGGAATGTGATCCCCCAGGTACTCCCTGCAGTTTCGGCAAGGAAGATCTGATGCAAGTAGGGGTCTGCCAAGAGTAGAAGACCTCCTGTAACTGTGATGGAAAGAATTCCAATGTAGACCGGCGGTCCCTAGTAGCAGCCTTGAACTCTTGCACCTAACTGCCTCTACTGCATGGCTGGAGGTCCCTGGGGGAGACTCAGGGACAGCAGAAAATGCTGGGCATAAATGACCTGCGAATTCTCTAGGTAACCCTGAATGACATGAGGAGCAATGCTCAATAGGGGACAGAGACCCCAGCATCCTTAGTCTTAGGCCTGGCCCCAAGCTCTAACGGATTAGACATACTCACAGTGTCAAAACGTTTAGAGTATAAGGAATCACCCAAATACAGTGTGTAAGATTAAAGGTTCACCCCAGAAATCGCTAAAGTGCACTTATCTGTCTGGTGAAAGGTTAATCTGCAGAGGAGAAGGAAAGTCCAAGCTCTGAGTAGGATACTCATTCAGGAAAAGCATAAAATGGCTACCGCGGTGGGAGCCATTCAGAAACGAGCGCACGAAGCAAGCGCTCATGGGAAATGTAGTTTTCCCAGAAAAACTACCCCAATAGTGCCCGAAGCCCCCTGAGCCCCACAACACACACCAAACCTTAACTGGATAATAGAGCAAGGGCAGACAAACAAAATGAGCCATCTCAGAGGTCGCTACGATGAGCGGTTGCAGAGATATGTCCCAAACTGTACAGTCCCATAGAAGTGAATGGAGCAATGGCATCTATGCAGTAAAAGCGCGCCGAACGCAAATTTTGAAAAGTTGTAGCTGAGAAATAAATGTGCACTAGACATTACTAAAACGTGTCACTAGACCCAATAAACACAACCCAATAGAGAAAGTGCCAACAACCCCACAAAAGATGCTAATCCAGCAGCTAAAGGATTAAGTTACCACAGAAACTTGCTCCAAAACACCCAACAGACATACAGATAAACCCAATGAGTGCAGGAGTGTGCAAAAGGAACTCCAAAGGAAAACCCCTGTGCGGAGGTGCTCTGTGGGACATGTGGACCTGCAGCACTCAAAGGGTTGCTCACCTTTCCTGCAGATCTTCTGTCTTCAGATCACCATGTATTAAGAAGAAACATTTGCCCCTCAGGGCTTAAGGTCCACAAAAAGCACCTGGATACTGAGCAAGCCTCATCTAAGGGCATTGTCAGTTATGATAATTCGACTAATGGTGGTATTCCATTTCTAACAGAAAAATAAAACATTTTCTAAAACTATAGCAGAACTGTTATTTTCCCTGCATCTTCATCCAAGGAACAAATATTACTGGAGCGGATTGGCTAGCTGCAGCCAAAGAGGGAAGGTAGGCTCCACCCCCTGCATTCACTTCTAGAATTGTTCCTGTCTACTTAAAGAGGCGGATCGACTACCAAAAGTTACCAGTAACCTGTATTGAACGACAGAGAAATGTGCTTAAATGTCCTAGTTAGTCATTTTAAAACATACTTATAACATTTTAAAACAAATTAAGACCCAATCATTGCGTTGAAATCTTACAAATCCTCTATCATTTAAATATTTAACGCATTGAGCACAATGGCCACCAACACATTACGTAGACAAGTATATTATTTCTAATAGATACAGAAAACATTACTGGAGTCTTCAGTTGTTGGTCTTCCACCTGCTGTGGGACATAACTCTCATCCAACCTGTCATTCTGTGTTTTAGGAAATCACTTTTCCCCTTGATTTATAAAACCAATTAATAATCTACAGGGTTTTAATCCTCTGCATGTCAGAAGTGTACGAAACACACTGATGTACAACCTTTACCACTCAGAAATACTATACCTATAGCATGGCTTATGATTTTAAGTCCTTTGCTACTAGCCAGACCTGAAAAGTTACTCGCCACTGCAAGCCAAAACATACCCACCAGGGCTGAGTTTCTACTCGCCAGGGCTAAATTTTCACTCGCCATTGGCTAGTGGCGAGTGGAAATTTTGAGCCCTGCCTATAGAATAAGTGCCTCAACCCTTCCACTGCAGGGAGGTGTCCAATGCATTGCAGTGTGCTGAATACCACTCCACTCAGAAGAGAATAGATTGTTTAAAGGGATAGTAATAATTCAAAATTACCAATCCCTAGTTTGTAGTCCTTAAAAAAAGAACAAAAATGCGCCCAGAGGCATCTCTCAAAGTTCACCCCTGCCTGACGTCAGCGTTCTAGCCGACAGCAGGGGAATCCTCTCCTCGGACTAGCTGGCGGCTCTGCAGCAGAGCAGAGATAGAGTTAATGAAAAAGAAATCCTTCACTTAAAAGGTCTTCTGTGTGTGCTCGGTTTCAGCGAAGGATTTCCTTAACACAAAATAGGGATTAGTAATTTTGAAGTATTACTATCCCTTAAGTAGGAGACCTTCATACAGAAGTCAGATTAATGAGCTCTCATATATAACATTTATATATGAATATGACAAACAGGATATTAGTTTGTGTGAGTTTAGCTATAAGGGAGAAAGCCCTACCCAATGCCCTTTAGAAGCAATAGTAAATTTAACAAGCCATTTATAGACACCAGCAGAGTTTAACCCTTTGAGTGCCAAAGCAATGTGTTCGGTACCCCTCTGGCACTTAAAGGGTTAACTCTAATAAATAACCCAAAAAGTTTTACAGAATATATCATGGTTTTTCTTTGGAGTAGTTCACATGGTCAGCTTTTGCATGATTGCTAAAGGGATAGTAACAGAATCATTCGGTCCATCTAGTCTGCACATTTTCCCACTGTAAAAACTATATTATAATATATATAAAAATCAAACTTGATTTTTTTTTTTAGGTGCAGTATCTCAATAGCCTGACATTTTATGGTGGTGCTGTTGCTACTCCATCCTCTGGACATCTCTGGTCATAAACCTCCATAAGGCAGTGTAGTAACAGCACCACTGTACAATTTCAGGCTATTGAGATGCTGCACCTAAAAAAATTAAAGTTTGAGCTGCAATAATTTTTAAACTAAGTACCTCTCAGTAGTAGGGGTAACCCTTGTTTTACTCAGGACGATATACACTACAAAATATATATTTTTTACATATTAAGTATTGCTATCCCTTTCATGGCAAACTTGTGTTGCTGCAACATCTTGCATCACAATAGCTACCTATTTCAAGGGCATTATTCCAATTCTGCTGCCACTTTCAATGTACATTTTTATTTTGAATATAATTTTTTTTTTCCATAAAAGTATACAAACATTTATTTTATGTTAATCTGATATGAGACTGACTGAAACCAACTGAGGTTTGAATTTTTGTTTTATGAAATAAATCAAGACTATGAACCACTGAATCAAACATTCCAATACATCAGCACTGAACCACAAAACTGGACTTGAAGTACATAAAAAGGTTTTATTTACTAGGTATCCCATTTATTATCTGGAGAAAGTCTGAGGCAACAGCTTTATGAAGTATGGTTAAGCAGAGCAATGATACACAGTAGCTGCACACCAGGTACTTTAAGTTGATCACAACTGTTAGTATCACTATGATAGAGGATACAGAAATGTTCTGTAATACAAAAATGAGAATTACACATCTCATGCGGTCACATAGCACACAGAATCTTGGTATTTAAGCCTTTGAGTGCTAGAGGGATAGCCAGCTCATTTGCTTTGCAATGCCTTGTATAACTCTGTGGCACTCAAAGGATTAAAAGTTTGGAACATTTTCATAAATGCCACCTGGCTGTTGCCTCTGGAATGTTGATCACAAAGTGTTGCATGTAAGGCAGGCATGGGCAACCTGAGGCCCGCCATCTTTTAGACTCTACTCCCATCATCCTCAGCTTGCCAACAGCCGGTTGAGGATGATGATAACTTTAGTCTAACAGGTGCCCCTCATCTTATGCAAGTGCTTCCCATGTGCGAGCGGTCACTGACTAAAGCTTTTCAAAGTACATTGGTTATAGATAAAGAGACCACTTTTTAAAGAATGAGAAAGTGGCACAGGCCAAGAGGATAAACAGAAATAGAGATTTTTTTTTATTATTATATCCAATGCAGTAGTTCTAGTCCCTGATCATCTTATTCTGTCCCATCAGGTGTGCTCATTTGAAGGTGATTTTCCACTGTTTGACACATGCATCAAGGGATACGGTAGTCAAAGTGTGCTCATCCAACCAGGCCAAACCGGTCACATGGTGTAGTCTATGGGTATCTATAAAATAAAGATTTATAAAGTTATGTTTCAATTTGTACTCACATTAAAATCATCATACCCATCATATTTCAGCATTAAACAGGACTAGAAAGTACATTTAAAAGAGAAACACCACATATATATGACTTGGGCAAATATTGTAGGCAGCTGCATTTTTGTTCTGTAATCCACACAGAGAAAAAAAGGAATGCCGATCAATAAATGCACACACATACACACACATTAAATATTTTTTTTTCATGAGATTTCACTTAACCCCTTAATGACCGGCTGCGCAGGCACGCAGCGATCACTAAAGGACCACGGAGCTTTTTTTTTTTTTTTTTTTTTAATGATCCGAATCAGGGCTCCCCGAACGGCATGCAGCCGCGCGGGGAGCCCTGAAATCCATGACGGTCATAGTACGTCATGGGTCGTTCATGCACTTTTTACCCATGATGTTCCATGACTGTCAAGGGTTGTTAAGGGGTTAAACAAAAATACTGCAAGTGTCTCCTTTGGCATATGGATGGATTAACATGGATTAAACCCTTTTGAGAACCTCAGTAAAAAGGTATTTTTGAACTTACCGCTAAATCGTTTTCTCTTAGTCAACTGAAGTATACAGGGACCATGGGGTATAGGAGTGTACTTATAGGAGGCAGGGCACTCAAGTTGAAATTCTTCCCACTTACATGTGCCTATACCCTTCTACCAATCCAGATAGTGTCCGTTTTCATCTAGCAGAGCAGCCAAGAACCGCAGGACTTCCCTACTGAAATTTGTCTCCTGTGGGTGGGATGCCCTGCATCCCTCAACAGACTAAGAGAGAAGGATTTATCGGTAAGTATAATCCCCTTTTCTTTAGTGTCATTGAGAGATGCAGGGTCCATGGGGACATCCCAAAGTAGTCCCAAAAACATAGGGAGGGGGGAAAAAAGAAACTAAACTAAACTAATGAACAACTGTATGAAAAACTTTTGGGCCAAACCTGGGATCTTGAGATGCAAAAATATTAACTTATTCAAACTTTATGAATGTCCACAGATGACCATGTGGTTTCTTAGCAGAGTTGGTCAACAGTAGCTTGATTTTTCAAGGCCCACAAAGTACTGATGAAACAAGTAGAATGGGCTGTAATCCAGAAAGGAGCTGCAACAAACTTGAGTCTGCAGGCGTGTCTTATAGTCTCTTTAAGCTAAAAGGCAATAATTGTTTTAGAAGCTGGTCTGACCTTCTTTGTCCCATCTGGAATGACAAACAAAGTATCAGTTTGTCTGAAAGACTGGGTGACTTGAACATACTTGTGAAGACAGCAATCCAAATCCAATGTGTGAAGGTCTTCCTCTTTTTTGTTCCTCTCACTAGGACACAAGGAAAGAAAAAAAGTTTAGTTCTTGATTGATGTGGAATGCTGAAACAACTTTGGGTTGGAATTCAGGTACAGTCCTTAAACGACTATCCTGATGGAAGATAAGGTGTGGCTATGTGCAGGATAAAGAGCAGAGTTCAGAAACTCTTCTTGTTGACACAATAGCAATTAGGAAGACCTATCAGATCTTTGAGAGAAGCTAAGTATAGTGGTTAGAAGGGAGATAATTGAAGAGCCTCTAAAACTAGATTTAAATCCCAAGGCTTGCTAGGAGTCCTGTATGAAGAGAAGTTCCTATTCATTCTTTGCATTAATGTTTATACCTTTGGATGGTAGCAATTTTCTTTTAAAAAAACAAATAGGGCGGAGAACTGTACTTTGATAGAATTAACTTTCAGTCCATTTTCAAGACCCCCTTGCAAAAATTCGAAGACTGAAGATGGAAATGTAATGGCTCATTAGAGTGCTGATTAAGGAAAAATATATTCTCCAAATTTAATTATATATTTTCACTGAAACAAAGAGCTCAGCTTCATTTGAATGACTGAATCATTCAATCCTTCGTTTCTTAAGGTTTCGGTTTCAAGTTTCACGCAGTCAAATCGAGATTTTGCAAGTTGTGATGATGAATGGAACCCTGTGATACAAGATCTGTTATCTGAGGAAGATACCAGGGCTCTGCTATTGACATGCCTCACAGATGGTGAAACCAAGTACTTCCTGGCCAAAACGGTGGGATGACTATGGTGTGCACCATAATTTGAGGAGGACCCTGGGAATCACAGCTAATGGAGGGAAGACATAAAATAGTTTGTACTTCCATGAAATCTTTAGAGCATATACTGCCAATGCTTGGGGGTAACTTGCTCTGGCACTAAACACAAAGTTTGTTTCTTCTTGATGCCAACAAATCTACTTCCGGTGTACCCCACCAGTCTCCAATTTGAAGGAAGATCTACTGTTTCAGTGCCATTCTCCTAGGTCTGTAGTCTGTCTGCTCAGGTAGTATGCTTTACAGTAGTCCACTCCTGGAAAGTATGTGGCCGAAGATGCCAGGGCTTTGTTTTCCACCTCTGCTTTGCTTTGTGTGCCTCTTGTTGGTCGATGTAAACCACTGGTGTAGTTTTGTAGGACTGAATTTGAACGGGTAGATTTTGTAGTAGACTTTTCCATGTTGATAATGCATTGTAAATGGCACGCAACTCCAGAATATTCATGGGCAGTCATACCTAGACTGGAGTAAAGACTATACACTGCTCCCCATCCGAACACACTGGCATTTCACACGATTACCTTCCACTCTATTACTGAGAACTGTCTTCCTGTTAACAGATTCGTACTTGTGAACCACCCCTTTAGTAAATGTTTGCCAGTCTTTGACAGTGTCATCGTTTGCTGTAGATGTGTAGGATTTTTGAATTAATGGCAAAGAAGCTCTAGCAGTAAGGGATGCGTGTGAAGGTGTGTGAATATTGTGGATACCATTTTCCCTACTAGTGGCATACAATTTGTGATTGAAAGTTCCAGTTCTGTCAGTCTGTCAAATCCTGTCCTGTAGGTCCGAGACAGCATCACCTTCTGACTTATCGCGTCGAATATCCAAGACATGAAGTCTCTGTACCGGAATTAGGTGAGAATTGGGCAGGTTGATGATTGAGCCATACTCTTTAAGTACTTCATGGTGACACAAAGCTGTTCCTGTAGTAGTTCGTAGGAAGGAGCTTTTATCAATAGATGATGTAGATATTGTGTTAAATGGACTCCGGCTGACTGAAGATAAGCAGCAAGAGGGGCCAACACTTTGGTAAATACACTTGGTGCTGAAGCTAAATAACAGAAGAGATACATTGGTAATGCAAATCAAAGATACAGATAGTGTTCCGGCCATATAGACGCGTGTAGATAAGAGTATACCTAGTGACGCCATTAATTTCTGTTCCATGGCTGCCATCACAGGTCTGATTGACTTCTGGTATTCTTAGAACCGATTCAAGGCTTTTACATCAAAGATTTTTTTTTTATTTTTTTTTTAAAGTAATGCCCAATGTGAAGGATGGGAAAAACCCTTTGAATCTGTTCTTTCAGTACTGGCATGACCACTCTGTTAAATGGCTAGATGGAATGCCCTTTAAAGGCTTTTGTCTTTGGGAACTCTGGACATGAAGAAACCATATGGATGGACAGTGGTGAAGGACATTCTATACCCTTTTGCTAGAAAACGAAGCACCCATTTGCCTAATAGAAGCTCAGATTTCAGAGATGCTACCATTCAGTACTGTATTGTTTGAGGTAAAGGTATTATGACAGAAATGTCGACCATGTTCTTTTCACCATTTAAACAAATAAAGTTACTTTCAAAAAGACCCACTGGTGCTGCCCTCCTCCTTTTATGTTTCATTTCTATATGGGATTGTGCACCTGGGCAAAAGAATTTATAAAGAGCAAGTGCTACCACCTCCTCTTGTCTCTCTCTATATTACATAATATACATGGAGGTTTCTTGCAAGTTTGGGGCTGCATTTCAGCAAAATGGAGTTGGGGAATTGGTCAGAATTAATGGTATCCTCAATGTACAGGCAAATACTTATCCATCATGCAATATTATCAGGGAGGCATCTGATTGGCCCCAAATTTATTCTGCAGCGTGACAACGACCGCAAACATACAGCCTATGTCATTAAGAACTATATTCAGTGTAAAGAAGAACAAGGAGTCCTGGAAGTGATGGTATGGCCCCCACAGAGCCCTGATCTCAACATCATGTAATCCCAGATCAGACAGACTGAATGAAGAGACAGAAGCAACAGAGTCTGCCTAAATCCACAGAAGAACTGTGGTTAGTTCTACATGATGTTTGGAACAACCTACCTGCTGAGTTCCTTAAATGGATAGTAATACTATAATATTACTAATCCCCATAGTGTAGCTCTTTAAAAAAAAATAATTAAATTGCCCCCAGGTTCATCTCTCAAACCAATTTCACTGAAACAGTTTCAGTGAAATAATTAATTTTTTACAAACGCGATCTCGGCTCAGCTGCAGAGTACGACTGACTTCCCCTGCAGTCAGGGGGAACTTTGTGTTCTGTTATCTCTCAAATCATAAAGGTTTGAGAGATGAACCTGGGGACAAGTGAACTATTTTTTAAAAGAGCTACACTATGGGGATTAGTAATATTAAAGTATTACTATCCCTTTAACAAAATGTGTGCAAGTGTACCTAGAAAAGTTGTTGCTATTTGAAGGCAAAGGGTGATCACACCAAATATTAATTTGATTTAGAGGTCTCTTATTCTGTACACTGACTATGCATTCTTCATTGATAAAAATAAACTACTAACATGCCTATTTATGAAAGCATTTCTACTTTACAGCATTATTTCACAACTGCCTAAGACTTTTGCACTATATATATATATATATATATATATATATATATATATATATATAATTTATTTATTTCAAACACACTGAAGAAAGGTGCTGGTTTATTCCCTCAATGTTTTGGCCCCAATTTGGGCCTAGGTCAAGAGTGCATTTGTTTGTGGACTTTGCATTACATGTTTATTATATTAATATCCTCACAAATGGCGAATGTAAAATGAATGAAAATTGAAATAAAAATATATTTGTATTTCCCATTGGGGAAATATCCCTGTTCCTCCTGATGGACACTCCAACAAAACTGACTATTTGGATTTGTGGAGAGGTATAGGCACATGTAAATGGGAGGAGTTTCAACTAGAGTACGCTGCCTCCTATAGGTTGCTCCTATACCCCTCCATAACACTAGAGAATCTATAATAGTATGCAATATTTAAAAAAGGAAAAGTTACCTGGCATTTTCAGCCTTGCATCTGGGTCACTCAAGGTCCAAACAAACACCATCATATCCATGCCACTGCTGGCAAAATGCTCATTGTCAGGTGACCAGGCAACAGAAACAACTTTTGCATGGTGTCCGTAGAAACTGTTTAGTTCCTATTGAAGAAAATTATAAATGGTCAGTCTCAGAACAGTATGGGATGCAAATGAAATTGGAAGACGCAATACAGAAAAAAAATATTTTAATATATTAGAAATGTAATTATTTGAACTTGTCACGTAGAAGCTATTTCACCTATGGTTATACAATATTTGTTTGGCATTTGCAGGCCCACTGGAGGTGGCAAATGCAATGATGTAACAGACAGGAAGAGCAGCACACAGCCCTGGACCCCCTTCCTCCAAGCAAGGGTTCTTTTATGGCTTACTATAAAAAAAAAATGGGCTTAAGTGCCTATTAATTTAACAGACTATTTAGCAAGCTAGATGTCCTACTAACAAATTTTTTGACATAATTAATGGACTACAGGTGAGATCCTATGCAGTTTACAGCCTGACAGAGACTAGTGACTATTACAACCCATTCAGATCTACTGAAGCCCATTGCTTCATGCTTTTGGAATAAGGGGATCTTTATTTAAAAGAATGCTGTGCCTTGATAGGTGTCCTTGCTTTGTATAGTATTTAGATATAAGCCACTATACATTATTCATTTTTATCTACAGTTTCTTGTATATAGTACTCTCACTATACAGAAGTAACAAGGCAAAATTGAAAAAAAAAAAAATACACAGCCATAACAGACTGATGTTACAAAGGAAATCTACAAAGGCTAGCTGATATGTTAAAGTTCATGCCACTTATTCCTAGGGTACAATTTACCATTTAACAACGACCACTCACTTCACTAACATGAACATTTTGCCTTATGTTCAAAGCTGACCATTATGATGGGAACTCCAACAGAAGCAGAGTCTCTTGTGAATCATTCCTGCTCTGTAGAATACAGGCGTTCTTTGATGCAACTTCTGCAGCTGCAATTGCAGGAAAATCCCAGCAAACAGTTGCTAGCAATACTGTAACTATATAAACTACTTTGGATAACTAGATCTCATGCCTTAGTCACCATGATAGTTACTCATTTAATCCAATCTTATGGTCTCAGACAAATATGCAAACGTGTGTTGGCCCTACCAAACAGCTTCTTGTTTTCATTTTTCTCAGCCTCCTTCTGTTTTTACACTTATGGTTCTTTTATGTTCAATACTGAAACAACTTAACAGCTGTCAAACACAATTTACATTTCAACCTTGTCCTGGAAATAGACACCACTATTATGTAGAATGATTAAGAATAATTTACTTACTTATATCTGAAGAATAATAAACATAATAAACACCATTTACCGTATGCCCAAGAATAAAAACGAATGTCCCATTAGCTTGACTATAAGCATTAAGTAAGATAATATTACCAAGCTACTGTTTCTGTGTTAAGACTAAAAGCAACAGAATTAAAAATTAAAGAGTAGAAGCCTCTGATATTTTATCGGACAATCAGTTTAAAATGCAGAATAAAAAGGATAGTGAAACACAAAAAAAAAAAAAAAATTAGTACAGCTGTTAAAATGATTTAGGGTGGTGACAGGAAATCAGATTTACCCCAAGAATCCCATATGTGGTCCTCCTGTTCAACAAAAGGGACATATTATGGTTAACCCCTTGTGTGGCTGACATCTACTGAGTGGTCATGACTTTTAGGCCCTGAACGTGGCTGACATCTCCCAAGATTTCATGGTACTAAAGGGTCTGAATCACTGCTTTTTGGGAGGTAGGGGTAACCACCTGTGCATCTAGCACTGAATCTTCTGCCTCACAATACCTGGGTCCTCACATCAGCTTTTAACATCACTACACATGAACAGTGATATAAGATGTAGGCTACCATTGGACGGTCAGTGAAGTGTAAACTATAGGTGCAAGTGACAAGCTGCAACCTCTAGCCCTCAAAGGCTCCTACCACCATAAGGTAGTCATAGGTGGAGAGTTTCCCCTTTCCAGCAATGCCCCTTGTATATGGGTTCATCCTGGGAGATCCACTGATCAGTCAGCATGACTGCATGCATTAATTTAAATACAAAAATAGGAGTGGGCCATTTTAAGAGCCCATTTCTCTTTCCCATGTTGCTACTAGGACAAACTAGGTATCATGGGAAAGGGAAGACTCTGTCCATTCCATTGATACTTATTTATATCTGGACGGGTATCTGCCAGGTGATCACATGATTACTAGTGGGTAAAGGTAACCCCACTTTCAAACATTGCTACCCATGAGGTTACTATGCTGGTTAATCACTTCGTCACCCCGGATTGGTACTTGGGTTCTATTTACACTAATAATAAAGGAGTTTCCTCCCTTTCAAAACAGGGCACACATGCCTGTTATCTTTTTAGGCTATCTGAAAGCTGAAGAGAACAAAAATCAATTAAAGTGTTCGTAATGCCCAAAATAAAGTGTATTCTATATGGTAGATTTTTACAAAAATAAAGTTTTTGCAGAAAGTCATCTCTCAAACCTTTATGGCCACAAGGTGGTCTGATAAACTTATTTGGTAACAGGATAGCTATACAGTTCTCATGTCACTAGGGTATGAGGCAAAGGTTGAACTTGATGGACTTGTGTCTTTATTCAACCTAATTTAATAAATGCCCCTTTCAAGTCAATTGCATTATCCTCTCCACCTGCCCTCCCAATGCCGAGCAGTGGTTTGCTCCTATTTAGCTTTCAGCACGTGGATACCAAAAATCCATCATTTGATGTAGGCAGTTGTGCATTTTCAAAAATTGCGTGCATTATCTACTTTATTTTTCATGCGAGTTGTTACAACCATCTTTGTGAAGGCATGTAATTTCAAAAAGTGAAAATTAAACAGATTAGAGGTACCAGGGAAGTTATACTTAACAGATTATGTTAGGTGCAGTTTATCAACCTATACTAATGGGGTATAATTTTTCTGGGGGAAGGTGAAATAGCTATGGTATACAGATTTACATTCCCTGGGGAAGACTCACTAAGCGATGATAAAGTGGAGATAAACTGGGGATCACTTCTCCAGTTCTTATGTTACTCTACGCAGTAAGATTTCTTCAACTTTGTAGATCTTAGTGCACAGGTGCTATAGAATAACATAGGAATTGGAGAAGTAATAAACTGGAGAAGTCATCTCCACTTTATCACCGCTTAGTGAATCTCCCCCTTGGACTTCAAATGATTTCAGTTCTTTTGAGGAGGTTAAAATGTAAAAATAAAAAAATTCTATTTTATTCTATATCACTACATTCTGGAAAGATTTGGGCACACCAGTCCAGGTGGTAGAAAGAAAACTGTCCCCTCGTTTGAGGATTTCATTTGTCTAGTTTCCAAAATGTCTTGTCTACCTTTCATTTAGGTTTTATATAAAGGAACTATATAAAAACAGAAATATTTTGGTACGTGAAATGTTGTTCTCCAACAACATCATTGTACTCAGAAGGTATTTAGTTAGTTTGACAAAAAAATTCTGTTTTCAAATATCTCTGTACTTTTATGTAGTAAATATGAAAAAAAAATATATATACGTTATGAAATAGCTCCATCTTCTGGAGATTTCCTAGCAATGCAGTCTGGGGACAGAAACACAAACAACCCTGCAGTTCTAGTAGCTTTAAAATAAATAAAATAAAAATATTTTAAATATAAAGTAAAGCAAAGCTGCAGTCATTATGAAATAAAGTCTGAATCAAAATGTAACCTTCGTTTTTCAAAAACCTGCTCGTGAAACCATGAATTTTGTTGTTTTGGAAGTGCACTACTGAAAGCAGGGGTGTATGCATTATTTGCTAGCAGTGTGTAGAAAAAGTCCACTTAATTAGACTACAAAAAATCCCTCCTGAACCTCTGCGAAAATAAAGAGCCCTCATTTGTGCTGGGGGGGAGACAATCAGGACCCTCCCAAAGCCCACCCTCGCATTGGTAGCCTATCCGAACGATAAAGATTATCAATACTGTTGACCTGGAAGGCACTTGCGTTTTTCCTTCCCCCTTCAACCTGGCATTCTCCAAATGTCTCGGTGGAGTGGGAGTATCACGAAGGCCCACTTGTGTCTTGACATCAGCAAGGGTTTCCCCCTCCCACACAACTCAAGCCAGAACATCAGGGATTACCTGATGTGTTTGAGACCCCTCCAGCATCAAAGGAATTAAATTCCCCTTTCAAGTCAATTGCATTATCCTCCACCACCCAATGGTGCTCAGTGGTTTGCTCCTATTTAGCTTTCAGCACGTGAGAATATATACAATGGCTGTATTCTCTTACCGAATATCCATCAGCTACACTGAAGACTGTAACAACTTTATTAGCATCACAAACTGCAAGGAAGGCACCATCATGAGAATAGGCTAGACCAGTCACTGGACCTTGGGCTGGAAGAGTCTTCCCTTCATCTTTCAGTGTGTTCCCTTGAATGGAGTACAAATGGACTTTCCCATCCTATAAAAACATTTAAATTGTCAGCAAAGAAGCAAATTAAGAATGAGCCAAAATTAAAAAAAATATAATAATAATAATAATAATAATAAAGTAGTTCATTAGCAGACGGCCAGGAGTGTGCAATGCAGTGTGTAACAATGAGGATGATGTACAAAGTAGAACTGGAGTAATCTGAAAACACCACAGGGGAAAATGATTTGCATTGATTTAAACAGGACATTTAATCCCCTGAATACCCCGGAGGGTACACAAAACATCCTAATGAGTTGTGGGGACTTTTAAACCCTGAAAAGCTCTTCAATGTATCGTGAAGCTATGTGTTGAAGCAATGTTTTGAAGACATCCAAAGCATTCAAGGGGTTAAAAGTCCTGTCCAAGTCATTTTCCCCTACCTGCAAGGAGTTCTAGCATTTTAAGAGGCACTGACTGCAATACCATAAGAGATGGAAAGTGAAGAAACATTCACTACTGGATCTATTCTGGGACCATATTCATTTGTGTGATTATCAGCACCTACATTACACTGGTCTATGGGATTCAATCCAGCAGACAGTACATATACTGTAACAAACATCAGATGATCAGACTGATAAATTTGTGCAAGTAGTGGCTGGGATGGACCTTATGACATAGGACTTGAATAATCATTATCAAGAACATGACACATCAAAATTTCCACATAAGCAATAAAAATGAATCTAATGATACATTTACAACCAAATGCAAATGGTTTTAACTCAATCACATTTAATTAAGGCCAAAAAAAAAAAAAAAAAAATCAAATCTGATATTCGATTCTCTGATAAAAATATGTAACCACTTTAATCCTTTCAGTACCAGCGGGGAATACAATGCATTACACACCACTCTAGCACTCAAAGGGCTAAACAGAATATTACATACACTATAAAGCTATATCTATGTAATCTATATATCTCTATATACACACACACATATTATATTATATTAATAAATATATTATATATATTATATTAATAAATATATTATATATATTATATTAATAAATATATTATATATATTATATTAATAAATATATTATATATATTATATTAATAAATATATTATATATATTATATTAATAAATATATTATATATATATTATATTAATAAATATATTATATATATATTATATTAATAAATATATTATATATATATTATATTAATAAATATATTATATATATATTATATTAATAAATATATTATATATATATTATATTAATAAATATATTATATATATATTATATTAATAAATATATTATATATATATTATATTAATAAATATATTATATATATATTATATTAATAAATATATTATATATATATATATATATATATATATATATATATATATATATATATATATATAAAAAAATCAGGTCTGCTTTCACAGGACTGATGTCCAGTATTAAAGATTAATTTAGGGCAGTGGTTCTCAACTCCTCTCCTCAGGACCCACTAACAGGCCAGGATTTGATGATTTCTTTGTTAGAGCACAGGTGAGTTAATCAATGTGAATGAGACTCTGCTCTAGCAGAGAAATCCCTACGGGTCCTGAGGACAGGAGTTGAGAACCACTGATTTAGGGGAAACATTCTATGCAGAATTCAGTCATAGTGGATATTAGATATTATGACCTAAATAAAGTGGTAGTTAGGATGTTTAAGCATTCAAGATTTGTGGAAAAATGCATTTTCCCCAACACATCTGTAAGAACAATTTTCACGTGGAGAAGGAGAACCCTTAAAAACTAGGGATACTTATTTTTCTCAAAAACAAAAGCACGGAACCAACGTTTGATCAGGAAACACACCAAAATTATTTAAAACTTTAAAAATTATTCTTACCGCTCCGCCAACAACAACTGTGTTACTCCCTTTGTGAACTGCAACCACTTCTGGCTCATAATCCAGAGAATCAATTGAAAATACCTTTTTCTTGCCTTTAAGTAGAATTATCTGTAAAGAGATCAAAAATGTTCGTATTGTTAAGGTTACTTTATCAAGTCTGTAACTACTTGAATGCAGAGACCTCTCCAATAAGAAGCAATGCGTTAGAGAGGTCATTAACAAAGGACTGCATTCTAAAGATTATGTTTAAATTAGCTCTGCATATATAAATAAAAATAGATATTCTATGATATTACTATATAAACATTTATTGACTAAGAGTGAAAGTACCCCGATAAATAAATAAATAAATAAATAAAAACACAGGATAGCTGTTGGACTGAATCCATATTGGGGACCACAGAAGGTGACACAACCAGTTGAATACTGCTAGGAGAATTGCTCGTAAATTGCATAACATTGATGGCCAGAAGGTTCTCTCCTCTGGTCAAAGGGCCCTGGTCCATGGAAAGGGTCATGGGTAGCATCCCATCCCAGCAATCTGGAGTGACAAATGGATGACAGATAGGACATGAAACAGATGAGACTAACGTCTGGATCAATGCTTGAGACTATCCATGTGCAATTCTCATGTGTGGAATTAAGCAAACGAAATTGCCTCCAGGGCAGAAACCCGGTAACCCAGCACCTTCATGTACTCCTACACTTTTGCCAATAGCCAGCATATTGCCCGAGACACCTGGAGAGAAGGATTGAATCTTGTCATCTGTCATCTTGTCACCCTCTCTTGCACAGAAAGTGAAGGAGAAGATTTTTTTTTTTTCTCTCGACATAGCACACCCAACCATGCCGTTCCAGATTGTGCACCCCTGACTCAAGGTTACCTTTGAAGGTTTCTTGAGTAAAAGGTTTTCTAGGTTAAGAGGTCAAAGATCCCCTGTGTTCATATGCAAACTTCCAAGGCAGACATGACCTTTTGTCAGAGACTCTGTGTAATAAGTGTAATATAGTTAAATAGCTTTGTTTATATATTAGTTAATATAAATTCTTGGTATTTTTCTGGAAAGGTTATAATAACTAATATTTGAGCGGGGGAATGCTTTGAATTCATTTATTAACCCTTTAACTGCTATTTGTCTATTTACTTTGAGGTGTTTCTTAGATTTCTTTGTGTATGTTTTGGGTCTAAACTTTTGTGCAGTGAAATGTTTTTAAACTCTCACTAGATAAAAGAAGCTGCCATCTTGGGTGTGGCATCCTCTCTTAATGGATTAACCCTTGAAGTACCCTATAGGTTTTACATAGGATTGCTATAGTCATGTTTATGATATATGTTGCATGAAGTTGGTATACTGTCTAGACCTATATTATTAGATTTGATTCTAAGTCTATTCTTAATATAATCTAGTATAGAATATTATAAATGCAATTTATAGGTTTTATTCAAAAGGTATGCAATATTTGAAATCTGTACATAAATTACAGTGATCTATATCTGGGATTTTATTCCAGTTAGTCTCTAAATTTGATTATTATCTATGGTACAAGGAAAATTGTGAGAAAACCTGGCTTCATATTAAAGTTGACTCATCTGACAATATATCTTAACCCTTTGAGTGCCAAGTGGGTACATTGTACGAGTTTGGACAGCTGTACCCGCTGTGCCAAGCTCGTACAATGTACCCACTAAAATGCGGTCACTGCATGAGCCGGTATAACCGGCATGCAGTGGCCGCATTTAAAAAAAAAAAAAAAGCTGGGCAATCGTGGGGGGACATGAGGATCACTCCTCATGTCCCCCCTGTTATTGATCTCCCAGCCGATCGCGCTGGGAGATCAATAAAGGCAGAGGAGAAGCGCAGCAAAAGTGCAGCTTCTCCTCTCCTGTCTCTTCTACCCGAACTTCCGGGTAGGAGTGGGCGGGACCGGGGGAAGCCTCCCAACGTCATCGGTGACATGGTCACCGATGACGTTAGGGAAGTTTCCCCGGTCCTGCTCACTCCTACCGGTGGTAGGAGAGAAGGGCAGGAGAGCTTTTGCTCTCCTGCAGTCGCCTCATTGATCTCCCAGCCTATCGGCTGGGAGATCAATGACTGAGGGGACACCAGGAGGGGTCCTGATGTCCCCCACGAGGTCTGAAGAGTTCAAAATAAAAAAATATAAAAGTAACCCTGTGAGTGCCACAGGGTCCCCAGCACATTGCTTTGCAATGTGCTGGAGATCCCTGTGGCACTCACAGGGTCACTTGCTTTGGGGTTTTTTTTTTTCTAAAGACCTCATTGGGGGGATCAGGGGGGGTCCTGATGCCCCTCAATGAGGTCTATAATTAAAAAAAATATATATAAAACATTTTTAACCCTGTGTGTGCCACAAGGGGGTCCAATGCCCCCCCCCCTTCCTGTGGCACACACAGGGCTTTTATCATTACTTTGTTATCAGAGATTGTTGGGGGGTCATCAGGATTGGTCCTAATGGCCCCCCAACAAGCTCTGATTACAAAGTAATGATAAAAAAAAAAAATTAACCCTCTGAGTGCCACAAGGGTCCAATGCATTGCTTTGCAATGCGCTGGAGACCCCTGTGGCACTCACAGGGTCACTCAGTTTGTGGACATATATATATTTTTTTTTTTACTAAGACCTCATTGGGGAGGAATCAGGGGGTCCTGATGCCCCTCAATGAGGTATATAATAAAAAAAAATTAAATACAAAATTAACCCTGTGTGTGCCACTGGGAGGGGGGTTCAATGCAGACCCCCTTCCTGTGGTACACACAGGACTTTTTATCATTACTTTGTGATCAGAGCTTGTTTGGTGGCCATCCGAATACAAAGTAACGATAAAAAAATTAACCCTTTGTGTGCTGGACACCCCTGTCGCACATAAAGGATTTTTTCCCCCTTTATTTTTTATTTAGACCTCATTGTATGGGTTCTGATGCCCCCAACGAGGTCTACACAAAAATATTGGGGGAAAAAGCCCAAAAAAATGCACGTGCAACAGGAAGGGGGTCCAACGCAGTGTTTTGTATGAGGGGACATACAGTGCACAATGGTAGTCAGAGATCTCCCATACACTCTATCAGACACTGTCCCACCATCACCACCATCCTTGCTCCTCTGCTCATACCCACACACACTGCCTAATCCCTCACCCTCTCACACATTTTGTTACACTTGTAGTCACAGGTCCGCACGTACACCGGCTGACGTCCTAGCTTCTTTCATCTGCTAGCCATAAAATCACACATACACTGTTTGCTTTACCATTTCTGTTTCACTGGTAGCTACGCTCTTGTAGCGTAAATTGGTATGTCAACCCAGAGCAGTGGGGTACCATTTTTTTTTGGCTGGCAAGAAGTCCTCCTAGGAAATCCCACGCCATTGAACCATTTTAGTATCTTTGAAGTGACTGATGTGTAAAACAAATGTTTGTTTTTCTTTCCTGTAGCACCACATTCTGGAAATAGTTGTGCCAATTAACTTAGGGGTACAAAGGCAAGTGACCCCTCATTAGATGCGGCAGGTTGTCTTCTTTCCAAAATGGTATGGTTTATCTACCTTTTCTTCAATTCTGAAGGTGTTATAGCCATTTTCGTACAGGCAAGTCAGGTTTGAGAAAATGTTTGAAACATCAGAGTTTGTAGTTGGTGTAGTTTTCTACTTCTAGCACCCCCTAAGGTAGTTCAACTCATACCAATGGGGTGTCGTTTGACTCCTAAGAGCACTAGCAAACAAATGCAGTTGAAAATTCCATGGTTTTCACAGAGCGCCATACATTTGAAGGGGCAGAAATGTAAGAAAATGCCTTTTTTTTCATTAGCGCCACCTCCTGGAAGCATTTGTGCATACCAGCCTTTGGGTAAAAAGGCAAGTGACCCCTCATTAGATGCGGTAGGTTGTTTTCTTTCCAAAATGGCATTGTTTCTCTAACTTTCCTGCATATCTATTATGGTTATAACCATTTTAGTGCAAGCAGATAATTTAAAAAACAAAAGTGTCAGGTTTACGTACGTGTTCCTAGCACCCACATGTTGTATGTTAACCCACACAAATGGGCTACCATTTTTCTCATTTTGGTATCGGGTTCTGAATACAGCAGGAAATGTTATGGTTTTCAAAGATTTTAGTATCTTTGAAGTGGTGGAAATGTAAAAAAAACATGTATTTATTCCCATAGCGCCACCTTTTGGAAATATTTGTGCACTTCAGCCCAGGGGTAGAAAGGCAAGTGACCCCTCACTTGATGCGGGAGAATGTCTACTTTCCAAAAAGGTATACCTTTTATACCTTTCCTTCATGTCTCTAACAGTTATGGACATTTTAGTACAAGCAGCCATTTTCGAAGAAGCAAACAGGTAGGTGTAGTTATGTGCTTCTGGCACCCCTAAGGTAGGTCGACTCATTCCAATTGGGTGTCATTTTTCTCCTAAGGGCACTAGCTAATGAATACAGTTGGAAATTCCATGGTTTTCACAGATTTCCATACAGATGAAGGAGCAGAAATGTAAGAAAATGCCATTTTTTCCTAAAGTGCCACCTTCTGGAGGCATTTGTGCACTCCAGGCTTTGGGTAACAAGGCAAGTTACCCATCATTAGATGCGGCAGGGTGTCTTCTTTTCAAAATGGTATGGTTTGTGTACCCTTTCTTCACTTCTGTAGTTGTTATAACCATTTGTGTACAGACAAGTATTGTTTGAGAAAATGTAGAAAAATTAGAGGTTGCAATAGGTGTAGTTTTGTACTTGTAGCACCCCCTGAGGTAGGTGAACTCATACCAATGGGGTGTCATTTTTCTCCTAAGAGCTCTAGCTAATGAATACAGTTGGAAATGTCATGATTGTCACACATTTTAGTACATTTGAAGGGGCAGAAATGTAAGAAAATGCCTCTTTTTTTCATTAGCGCCATCTTCTGGAGGCATTTGTGCACACCAGGCTTGGGGTAACAAGGAAAGTCACCCCTCATTAGATGCAGCAGGTTGTCTACTTTCCACAAATACATAGTTTTATATAGTTATTCCACTGTTTTAGGGTAGATTTACCACAAAAACCCTATAATGCGCATTTTAGTTTATGAAGTTGAAAGTGTCATTTTGCGTTGCTGGTGATTAGGGCTCTACGCTAGCCATGGACGTAGGTAAAACTATGCAAATTTGGTATTTTTTTTACTCGGGGGACTCGGGGCTTTTTCAAATAATTGAAACTTTTTCAATCAAGGTAAAGGTTTTTGATACATAGTATGTGATTTTAGCAAAATGAGTAAATTTTCACCTTTTTTTGTCATTATGACATCATAGCTTTTTGCACGATGTAAAATTCTCTTCATGTAAGGTACCACAAGAAAGCTGAATTCGTTCTGAAAAAAACAATATATAGTTTTCCATATTTAACTAAAAATCCCCAGAGGAAATCAAGCCTAAACGGAAGGATAGCAAAAATGTTGAAAAAGTGTCTGGCCTGCAGGGTTCAGAAAATGGCCCGAGCCTCTGGCACTGAAGGGGTTAAACCTCAATTAGCATAGTTTATACAGTTCCTGAGGCCGAGGTATTCATATACACTGCTGCCAACTGTATTTAATTAATTGTAAAGATCAATTATCCTTTTCTATGCTGCTGAGTGTAATTATTGTTATCTAATACCTCTGAATATACCTGTGTGTGGTTAACCCTTTAATTGCTGGTAATCCTAATGGTGATAATTGTTGTTTGAGTTACTGTATATCTGTTGTAATTGCTGGTCACTCATTTATTTCATTGTTGCTTACACTTTTTATATATATAGTATATGGTACTTTAATAAATTATATATTTTTGCACAAATATGCGGGATTGATTATTTTAATCAATTCTTTACTGTGAAGTAGTGTGTCAATACCTAATATAGTGTAAAGTTCTCAAAATTATTTAATATTGTCATTTATCTATTTATGTGAAGATATCCAACCTGATTGGTTCTCTTGTTTTAACCCTTTGGATACCTTCAACATAATTGGTTCGACACTTTGAGAAGACCTTCTCAGAAGATTCTCCTGAAACACAGGATGTGCTGATAAGGATAGATCAGAACATTCAGGTAAGCATTCTGCAATTCTAGGGAGGCAAGAACCACCACTGGACACACTGCTTCAATGACAGATCACAAGGACTCCATTTTGAAAGGAGGGGTCAACACAAATTGCTTGAGACACTAAGTCCATAACATGACTGCATCTACACAGTATGTTTAAAAAAAAAAAAAAGGATTTGAGTAGAATCTGTTGAAGCTTTTTTTTTTTTTTTTTTTGGAGGAAGAAACAGGACACCACCTGCTTTTCTATTAATGAGGAAACTGCATCTAGAAATACACTTCCCTGATACTGATCCCAAGGAACTCTTGACAGGAGAAAACGGCAAAGGGAAAGGGACTTGAAGTCTATGCTGTACTCCGCCAAAATAATCAGTAAAACCCACTGAGCTGTCACCGATATCATTGTGCTTTGGAAAACGAAAAAAAAAAAAAAAAAATAAATGGAGTTGACCTCCTGGGAAGAGACTGACCAGTACCCTGCAAGTCATGTGGACCTGTCAGCCTTCTGAGTAGTCTTCTTGCTTGCACAAGCTTGTTTGGGTTTTGGGTGAGGACGCACCTGAAGGGCCTAAGGAACTGGTGCCCTATGCTTGTACCTGAACTTGTGGGGGGTAACGAAAGCCAAGAGTCTTCTGAGAAAAAAAGGAATGCATAAGAGTAACTTGATGTAGTTAGGTAATCTTGCCCCCTGTGGCAGGGCTGATAATTTTTATCCCTGATTTGGCGAAAGTTGTTTGCACACAAAGGGAAGAGAAACCAGAGAGTTCTTGAAAGTTTGGCCAATCAACTAAACCTCAAGTCACAGTGTGTGACATGTTGCCACTGAAGAAGCAGAGTCTCTCTGATAACCTGATGGCAAAGGCCACTTCAGTGAGATAAGCATTAACTTCGTGTATCTTGGAGAGCACCAGTTCATCCTTGGCAGCATTCCCTTGGATAGCATACAAAAGTTGATCACTCCAAATAGCCATAACCCAGGTAACCCAGGCAATGGCAACAGTAGTATACAAGGCAGAACCTGTGACTTCAAAGTTTACCTTCAGCAAGGAATCAATACTTTTAGCCTCCTGATGCTTAAAGGTCACAGAATCTGCCAGGAGAAGCTTCTTGGCAAGGACAGAAACTGGAGGATCAACCTCAGGAAAAGTAGCCCACTTTGTTAATGCAGCTAGGGTAAAAGGATACAAAATTAAAAATGTGCCTATTAAAGAAAAATCACCTGTCAGGAGTCTTCCATGAGAACATGGTCTAAGGAATGGCGAGGGGGAAAACAGGTAGCTTTTTTTTTTTTTTACAGCTCTTCAAAATTTCAGAGGAAGAGGAACCAGTCAGAGGCCTCAGACATCAAGCATCTCCAGCACTGCCCTAATAAGTCCCTCAGCTGAGAATCTACAGTCATCCTCATAGTAATCCCTCAATCAAAGGCACAAGTACTAGTCACCTCCATCAGTCTTCCTCAGCTCAAGAATCCCCACTAATTGTGTGCGACCACCAAATACAGGCTCATATGCCTGGTAGGGAGCGCAGGGTGTTCCAAAGAACCAAGAATGGAGGATAGATGAGAGGATAGATGCAACTGAAGAGATAAAAGCCTGAACCCAAACTGATCCCTATTCACCATATAAGAGCTCCAGTGGTGTTGTAGGGGCCACATAACTAGAGAGACACAAGGTGCCAGAATATGCCTGGCATGAGGAGCCCCAGAATTTTGTTTCCCATTGCCCCTGTGTCCTTTGGGTTCTGACATGGTCAGAAGGCCCCACACCGTAAGAGACAGTCAAAAAGAAAAAGTATGCAAAAAGTACTTCTCTGAATGCAAGGTGTTAAACTTACAAGCAGGAGGGGGAGGCCAGCCTCTGTTCAGAATGCAGAATCTAAAAAGGAAGAGTAACCAGACTACTTCTTTCCATGCCAGAAAGCAAGGGATTCTGGGAGATGTTCATTCCAGCTGTTCAAAAACTGCACCCCTTCCCCAGATAACTGGAGTAGGTCCCATGGGTATTCTGCCAAGTTGTGTGATTCACCAGAAGCACTATGAGCCACCTACAGAATCCTAGGAACAACAGGAGATGCGATATATCCAAAGAACACAAGCCAATTTCCCATGCTATTGCAACACACACAGCAATAAAGTCCTACTAATACCATACAGTATGAATATAACCTGACACTAATACAGGCCTTTCAGTCTCTCATTTGTCTTTGCTGCCAATATATGTGTAAATAAATGCAAAACAAAAACACGAGAAAGGTGCACACTCAGTACAGACTGATGAATATTCACTAGCACCGTATTGTAACACCTTCTTTTGAATTGGACGCAGTTACTCGCATTTTGTGGAGGCAATTACCAGCCTCCTGGTGTACAGACATCCACTGGATTGCTCCCAGTGCAGGTACCTCCAAGGGCTTCCTCCTCAACTACTTGACTGTTTTCATCTCTGCAATTATCATCCACCCTGGTAGCCTACAAGACTCAATTTATAAGGGTCTAATGGCCTCTATTAACTGGATAAATTTGCACTAGTGGGGACCTATTTATAATGGTAACAATATATTGCTGCTGAAAAATAAACAAACGTCTCTTCCTAATGTAGTGCATAATACATCTATTTTACCTTTAAACCCATAGCCAAACAGAGATGGATATTTAAATAACCCTATTAACCTATTTCACAAACATTGTGAAAAACCACCTTTATCCAAACACCTATATAAAACTATTATATGAAACTACCTACATCAATTCACTCATTCAGTTCCTTTGGACTCCGTTTGTAATGTATGAATCCAAAAGGATTCCCTTTTTACACAATACCCTAAACCTATTATATGTTGAAGATAAAATGTGTTCCAATCCCTTAATAGATAAACCTCCCATCTTGCCTTTAGGGCAGAATTAAAGTGTCTTGGAATGCTGTGATCATCTTCTTGATGTTCTGTTTTCCTAAAACGGCATAAAGAAACAGACCCTCAATGAAAGAAAAGCTCTCTAAAACAACAATGCAGGGGTTAATAACCATTGCACCTAAAGGCAGCCTGGTCATACAGAAAGCAGTATAGTGCAAATTACGCATATTTCCCCTCATGTAAAATGAATGCCAGAGCATAGGGACACATACCTGGCCATAGCAGTCAAGAGGTTAATATTACCATGAGCTTCAGAATCCCATTATAATAAAAAAACGTCAGAGAATCTCTTTAGTGAGGTAAAGACTGTAAGTCGAGCCAACCTTCACAGTTTTAAGGTTCTGAAAATAAACCTGTGTACAATTCATGAAATTGGAAGCCAGAAATAGCAGCATTATATAGCCCCATATCAGCATATCAGCCCCATAGCAGCATTATATAGCCCCATATACCAAGAAATAAAAATACAAGAAGACTAAGACATGCCCATAAAGCCTTAAAACAGGATACTAGCAAGAAGGGTTAATGTGGAGGAAGTCTCCACCTCAGAGACCTTTGACATGCCTTGCCCTCATGGAGAAGACAACTTTACCCCATGGTTTCTGTGTTTCACACTGGACGAAAGAGAAAACTACATTTTGTGGATGCTAACCCAAAGTAAATGATCTTCAGAATTATATAACCCAATTTCATTTCTAGGTGTTTGCATTCCTTTAAAAACTACATCATATTTTTCACAGTTTTAGAGCTCCTCTATGAACAAAATGTACATGTTGCAACCTAAGCATAGCCTCATTCCTAAGAATTGAAGTCTCAAACAGCTGGAGTTCCAAAAGGTTGTATATCCCTGCATTATCACATCTACCAATATGGTTACAGAGCATACATACCTGCCCAATGCACACGGTTACAGTAGATCCATCAGAGCCAACAGCAACACTCTTAGGCTGAATATCCAACTTTACAGCGTCCTGAGAACTAAAGAAATAGGAATCAAATGTTTAGTTTAAACCCTTTGGAATCCACAAGGCTGCCTCTGGCATTCAAGGGGTTTGTAGGAATATAGTACACCACAACATGAATTACAATTTAAAAAAAAAAAAAAAAAAATTATATATTTCAAATTCTGCCTTGAAAGGGGGGAAAACTTCCTTCCCGATTCCAAATCCCAATACTAATGTACATAGCCCTCTATGTTCTGCTCTTTTAAATAAGTATCCAGGCCCTTTTTAAAGGCATCTAATGTATTCAATAGCGCCAGCTCCTCGGGCAGTGAATTCAATCCCTTTATTGTCCTTACTGTAAAGAAACCCTTCCGCTGTTGTAGATTAAATCTCCTTTCCTCAAGTCTAAGCGGGTGGCCCCTTGTCCTTTTTACTGTTCTGTTAACCCCTTAATGACGGATGACTTACCAGGTACGTCCCGCAGAAACTGTCACTTAGTGACAGAGGATGTACCTGGTAAGTCACGGAAGTCCGGGTCTCCGTGCGGCTACACGCCGCTCGGAGACTCCGGACTTGTTAGAGGAAAAAAAAAAAAAAAAAAGTTCCTCGGGCGTTAAGGTGACAGCCGCATACGAACGCGGCTGTCTGTATGGGCCCTGAACATATTTATATAGTGTTATCATATCCCCTCTAAGACGCCGTTTTTCTAGTGTGTACAAGTTTAAATTTTCTAGCCTCTCTTCATAACTAAAACTTTCCATTCCCCTTACTAGTCTTGTAGCCCTCCTCTGCACTCTCTCTAGTTCCATAATGTCCTTTTTCAGAAAGGGCACCCAGAATTGAAAAGCATATTCTAGGTGGGGGTCTTACCATGGACCTGTAAAGAGGCATAATTATATCTTCCTCCCTTGAGTCAATACCCCTTTAAATACGTGCCAATATCTTATTGGCCTTTGCAGCTGCCAGCCGGTACTGTACGCTACTGCTAAGTCTATTGTCTACCATTACTCCCAAATCCTTTTCATTAGTAGATTTCCCCAGAGAAACACCATTTAAACTATATGTTCATTTTTATTATTTTACCCAAAATGCATAACTTTACACTTGTCTATACAGAATCTCATTTGCCTGCCCAGTTACTCAATGTGTCCAAATCCTCTTGTAATGAAGACACATCCAGTTCAGACTTTATTACCTTACTTAATTTTGTGTCATCGGCAAACACTGATGCATGGCTCCCTTTGCCCTCTGGGAGGTCATTAACAAACAAAATAAAAAGAACAGGACCCAGGACAGATCCCTGAGGTACTCCACTTATCACGTTTATCCAATATACATACATACATACAACTTAATATTTACACGATTCAGATGTGTCTAAGGCAGGGGTAGAAACATCCCAGGAGACTGGGAGCCAGGGCTGCTAAAATGTCCTACATTTTGGTGTACTCTAGATATACACACTTATTTATACACCATATAACCAGTTCCTAAAACTCCAAGTTGGTTCCTAGAAATATTGCCTCCAAAAGTACATTTTTTCCAATCTCTGGTATAATTTGCATCTGCACTAACCTGTAGTCTTTGGTGATCACGTTGGTGTAACGCACATTGTCATCCATTCCACATGTGACCAGCTGATTGGAGCTGTCCATAGCCATGCTGGACACCTGATTTGTATGGCCTTTCCCAGTAAAAGTGTCATTTTCCCCTGTGTCTGCATCCCAATAATGTATATAAAGCAATTAAGGAAAAGATGGTGTTCATGAGAATAGAATTCTAGTAAAAAAAAAAAAATATATATATATATATTAAAGCGGAACTACCACCCCACAAAATCTTTAGCTTAACCAAGTCCCCATCTGGCGACTAGCTGCTTAGTAGCCCTAGTCGCTAGAATTATTACCTCATTTAATAGAATTATGCTTTCTTCTATGGCTGACAGTAGCATGAAGCGCAGACATCTTGCCACTGTGACGTCCACGCACCTGCACTGCCAGTCCCAGCCGGATCTAGGAGGAGATATTAGGAGCCGGCTCCAAAAGGGACCGACAGCGCAGGCGTGCGGACGTCACAATGGCAAGATGTCTGCCCTCCATACTACTGTCAGCCATAGAAGAGCGCATAAATCTAGTAAATAAGGTAATAATTCTGGCGACTAGCGCTACTAAGCAGCTAGGTCGCCAGATGGAGACTTCGTTAAGCTTAAGATTTTGTCAGGTGGTAGTTCCGCTTTAAAGAGCCCTATGT
The DNA here is from genome assembly GCA_037306005.1 of Rhinophrynus dorsalis. NCBI lineage: Eukaryota > Metazoa > Chordata > Amphibia > Anura > Rhinophrynidae > Rhinophrynus > Rhinophrynus dorsalis. The sequence continues at coordinate 62,473,394 of CM074718.1, forward strand.
TCAAAAAATAAGAAGGTTGAGCAATTCTGACATGTCACAGGGGATAAATACAAATTCTCATTGATTTCAATGGGGCTTCTAACCTCTTAAATGCTGGAGAAGTCTCACAAACATTCCAGGAGAAAAGGGCCTCTTTTGTCCCCTATGGTTTTGCTGGTTAGCTCCAGTTCTAAGAATATCAGATGAAACTGTGAATACAGTAAATTACAATCTAGAAAGCATTTATGGCAAACAGCTATATGAATGACATAGGCGAGTTCTTCTGTTAAAATATAAAGAGGCACTAGTTACTAAGAGCAGAAAAACACAAACAGGAGAAGGGGGCAGGGGGAGAGCAAAGTCACACATACTAATAACCCCTACCTATCTTACTATAGCCAGAAAATCCTATTGGCTGCTATGAATTTTGCCCTTGTACCTTTGTTCAAGACAGAACTTCTTCAAATCAGTCCTGGATTTCAGGTCTACGAAGGCAGACATGACAGTAGTTGATAGTTTTTCAAAGAAAACCACATATTTTAGAACCAGAAAGGTGCACGAGACACTGCACATCCCTCGTCCTCAAAAGATTAATATTCCAATGTGCAGTGGGAGGAGTTTGTGTCCTGTGGTTCTGCTGGCAACTGTCATGTCGGCCTCCATGGATATGAAAGCAGGACTGCAGTAAATTTAAAGAGATAGTAATACTTCAGCCCTAGTTAAAAAAAAAAAAAAAAAAATAGTATTGCCCCCAGTGTCATCTCTCAAACCTTCTAAAGTTGCCCTCTCCCTCCCCCTTCCCCGTAGTCAGCATTTTAGCTGACTGCAGGGAACAGTCATACGACTTTCAGGCGGCTCTCCAGCACAGCCTGATCGCGTTAACAAAAAAAAAAAATAGGATTTTAGTCTTACCTGTTAAATCCTTTTCACTTAGTCCATACAGGTCACTGGTACTCTGGGAGGCGTAAGTCCCCTTTAATAGGCAGGAACAACTATGCAAATGATTTGCAAGGGGCGGAGCCTCCCCTCTTACTTAAGCCACCTTCTGGCCAGAGCCACTTAGATTGATTTGAGACCCTAAAAACTGACCTCAGGTAAGCAAAAAGAAAGACTCCTGTGAGCATGCCCGAACGGTCTCCCACTGGATGCCACAGGAGAGCCAAGACTGGTCCCTTGACAGGGTGGGAGACCAGTGACCTGTATGGACTAAGTGAAAAGGATTTAACAGGTAAGACTAAAATCCTATTTTCACTGTCGTCCAATACAGGTCACTGGTACTCTGGGATGTACAAACATTGAGCTGATCCAGAGGCGGGAAGTAAGGCAAGGACCAGGCGCAAGGCCCAAGTCACTGGAACTGCTATGACCCAGTTAATCACATAGCCCAAACTGTAAGTGTCAACGGACACCAACCAAGGGAACAATCCCTGAACTAACACAGCACACGGAACCAGAGCCAACCGGGCTCAACAGTAAGGAAGCACTAAGGATCACAGAGCGGAAGACCTACACAGGCAAGACTGCCTCCAGGACCTTCCTTCCAAAACTGGCATCAGCCGAAGCCAGTACATCAACTCGATAGTGCTTAGAAAAAGCGTGGACAGAGGACCAAGTGGCCGCTCTGCACAGTTGAACAGCAGAAGCTTGATTCTTGTAGGCCCAAGAGGCCCCAATAGATCTGGTGGAATGGGCAGTAACCCGGAAGGGAACATGCTTATTCCTCAACTTATAGGCTTCACGGATAGTAGCCTTAATCCAAGAGGCAATGGTAACTTTGGAAGCCGGTCTCCCTGCCCTAGGCCCCTCAGGAATGATGAATAGAGCGTCAGACTTCCTGATAGACTCGGTGCGATGAACATAAAACTTGAGGCAACGCACCACATCCAACAGATGGAGATCTCTTTCCTTGTCAGATGAAGGATTAGGGCAGAAAGAGGGAACCACAATCTCCTGATTGATGTGAAACTCAGACACAACCTTGGGTAAGAATTCCTTGGTAGTGCGAAGCACAGCCTTATCCTTGTGGAACACCAGGTAAGGAGGTTTACAAGACAAGGCCTGTAACTCTGCTACCCGGCGCACTGACACAACAGCCAAAAGGAAGGCCATCTTCCAAGTCACTAGACGTAATGGAATGGAAGCCAAGGATTCAAACGGTGGTCGCTGGAGAACTCCCAGCACCAAATTGAGGTCCCACTGGGGAGCAGGACTCTTGAAGGCAGGTCGAACATGAGTCACACCTTGGAAGAAAACTTTCACATCCGGAAGGATAGCAATCCTTTCCTGGAAAAACACAGACAAGGCAGAAGTCTGAACTTTGAGGGAACTCAGACTGAGCCCCTTATCCACACCGTCCTGCAAGAAGGCCAGGACAGTGGGAAGATGGAATTCAAGGGATAACTTCTTATCAGAACACCATGTCACAAAAGTTGACCATATGCGATGATAGATCTTGGAAGACACAGGCTTACGAGCACTGAGCATAGTCTACACCACAGAAGGAGAAAATCCTTTCTTTGCTAGAATCGAGGATTCAACCGCCATGCCATCAAATGGAGAGAGTGAACATCCTCCTTCCACAGATACCCCTGAAGAAGTAGGTCCGGACGGGCAGGAAGCGGGATCGGATCCGTCACTGACATGGCCATCAACTCCGGATACCAGGACTGGCAAGGCCAGTTTGGAGCGATCAGGATGACAGGACAACGTTCTCTCTTCAACTTCTGGATAACTCTGATCAATAGAGGAAGAGGAGGGAAGATGTAAGCCAGGGGGAAGTCCCAAGGGATCAACAAGGCATCCACTGCTAGAGCAAGGGAGTCCCTCAACCGGGAGCAAAACACCGGAACCTTCCTGTTGTGTCTGGTAGCCATCAGATCCACCACAGGCATCCCCCACCGTTGAGTGAGCATGTGAAACACCTCTGGGTGAAGAGCCCATTCTCCGCTGTCGACGGTGTGACGACTGAGGAAGTCTGCCATGACGTTGTCCACGTCTGGAATATGAACTGCAGAGATGACAGGCACGTGATCTTCTGCCCAAGACAAAATATCCTTGACCTCCCACCAGGCGGAACCGCTTCTTGTGCCGCCTTGCCTGTTGATGTAAGCCACCGCCGTGGCGTTGTCGGACTCCACTCTGATCGGAAGACCGGTCAATTGAGACTCCCAGTGCCTCAGGGCTAGCCGGACAGCTCGAAGTTCCAGAACATTGATGGAGAGCATGGATTCCTCCAGACCCCATTTCCCCTGAGCACTGAAGCGACCCCATACTGCACCCCAGCCCCGAAGGCTGGCATCCGTTGTGACTGTGGTCCAATGAGGAACTAGAAAGGATCTCCCTTTCAGGAGATGAGAGAGATCTAACCACCAGTGCAGACTCGACTCGACATGAGGAGGAAGAGAAACAGACAGATGTTGATGATCTGGATGATTCTTGCACGTCTGGATCACAAATCTCTGAAGATCCCTGGAGTGGGCCATGGCAAATGGTACTGCTTCGATTGTGGAAATGAACTTCCCCACTAAGGACGACAACTTCGGTACTGGAATTTCGTCCATGTCCAGAATCCCAGCCACTCTGACGGCTATCTGGTGAGCCACGTCCTCTGGAAGAAACACCATGCATTGGCGAGTGTCGAACAGGAGACCCAGGAACAGAAGCCTCTGAGATGGAATCAAGTCCGACTTGTCCAGATTCAGGATCCAGCCATGACGGTTCAGGGTGTGCATGCACATCTGTAATTGCTGATGGAGAAGCTCCGCTGAGGAGGCCTTCAGAAGGAGATCGTCCATGTAGGGGGTCACTCTGATCCCATCCTGATGGAGCACCGCTATCAAGGAGCCCAACACCCTCTGGAAGACCTGAGGGGCTGAAGTCAGCCTAAAGGGGAGCGCTGCAAACTGAAAGTGTCCCCTGTGGCAGGCAATCCTGAGATACCGCCTGCTCTCTGGATGAATAGGGATGTGAAGATAAGCATCCTGAAGGTCCAGGGAGGCAAGAAACTCCCCTGGAGACTTTGCTGCAATCACAGAGCGCAGGGACTCCTGGCGGAAGTGGGAAGTCACCACATAGGCATTGAGATCTTTGAGATCCAAAATGGGACGAGCTCCTCCGTCCTTTTTGGCTACCACAAACAGGTTGGAATAAAATCCTGAACCTGTGTCCCCTTGAGGAACCGCCTCCAGGACCTCTTTGTCCAAGAGATCCTGAATAGCGTCGTCGAACAGACGCCTTTTTGTGGGTTCCTGAGAAGGACGAGTAAAATGGAACCGAAAAGGAGGAAGGGAAGAGAAAGGGATCCTGTATCCCTCTGACACCACCTGAAGAACCCATGGGTCTGCCACTGACTCCTCCCAAGTCCGGCGAAAGATGCGGAGACGACCGCCTACCGCCGGATGCGGACCCGGGTTCGGCGAGTCATGCCGAAGCAGTCTTGGAGGTCTTGGCCTTGGGGGCAACTTTGGGCTTCCAGGACTGTTTGGGCTTGGAGGAGGAGCGCGTAGTGGGAGGACCCGTTTGGGCCGAGGAGCGTGTCTCAGTCTGAAAGGAACGAAAGGACCGATTGCGTTTGGCTGGAAACTTTTTCTTAAAGACTGATGGTAGAAGAGTACTTTTACCGCCAGTAGCCTCACTGATCATTTCTTTGAGTTCAGACCCAAAAAGCAAATTCCCCTGAAAGGGCAAGGAAAGCAAGGCTTTCTTAGAGGCTGTATCAGCAGACCAAATTTTCAGCCAAAGAGCGCGTCTAGCCACCACAGAAGAAGTGGAGGCCCTCGCCATCATGCGCACAGCATCAAAAGCAGCGTCAGCAACATAGTTCTGAGCTTCAGTGATATTAGCAAGTAGCTGCAACTGTTCAGATACTGGCGCATCCTGGCGAACTGCTTCAGTCAGTCGTTCAGTCCAGGCCGCAATGGCTCTATTAACCCATGCCACAGCAAAGGTTGGACGCATGGCAGTGCCAATGGAGGCAAAAATAGATTTAAGAGAAAGCTCTAGCTTTTTATCCGTCCAATCCTGCAGGGCAGAGGCATCTGAGACAGCCAAAGCGGTAGATTTGGATAGTCTAGAAACAGGAGCATCCACCTTGGGAGGATGAACCCATTTTGCCAGCTCAGCCTCAGGAAAAGGGTAAAGTTTAGCAAACTTTTTGGAGACAGAGGAAGATCTATCAGGATTCTTCCATGCCTCAGAGACCAGACGGGCAAGAGTAGGGTTAGTTGGAAAACAAACAACTGGCTTAGATGGCTTTTTCTGAAAAACATCAGTAGGATCATAAGTGGATTCCTGAGTCAAAGGAAGGTTGAGCGTATTCAGAACCGCTCTGATCAGACCCTCAGCCGAAACTTCGGGGTCACACTCATAGGGGTCCCCAATGGACCTGTTAGATTCAATAACAGTACGTTCCTCAGCATCAGAATCCTGTAAGAGTTCTTCTTCAGAAGAATCAGTGACATCAGGAGCTCCCTGTGGCTTAGGCAGGGAGGTCCTGATGGTAGAGGGGGTCTGCCAGACCTGGAGAGCCCCCTGAATCTGAGAGGGAAAGAGTTGAAGCGTGGATCTGAGATCCCTAGTGGCAGCTTTAAACTCCCTCACCCAAGATGGCTCAATAGCGTGGCTGGGAAGCCCAGGGTTGCTATCTTGACCAGTACAATTAGGGCATAGATCCCCCACATTATCGCTAGCCAGCCCAATGTGGCAAGAGGAGCAAAACGCCATGGGGGTAGCAGACCCCCCATCCTCCTTAGACTTGGGTCTAGCCCCTAGCTCCAGTGAAGTAGACATGCTCACAGCGTCAATATACCCCACTAACAACACTATCACCCAGAAAAAGTGTAAATGATTGAAGTTTCACCCCAGAAATGTCTAAAATCGGACTTATCTGGCCAGCGAAGGGTTAATCTGTTGAGGAGAGAGAAGGCTCGGTCCCTGCGTAGTGTACTCGCCTAGGAAAAGTACCACAAAATGGCGGCCGTCATGACAGCCAATCAGAAACGAGCGCGAACCAAGCGCTCATGGGAAATGTAGTTTTCCCTTACAAGTACCCCAAACAGTGCCCGAAGCCCCCCTGAACACCCCACATAAATAAAACACATTCCGGATGATAGAGCAGGAGCCTAGCATTAAAATGAGCCCTCTCTGAAGTTGCTGTGACAAGCGGTTCCAGAGATATGTCCCACACTGTGAATTCTCATAGAGAGTAAAGGAGCCTTGCGTCTGAGCGGGAAAAAGCCGCACTTAAAGGCGCGGAACACCATTTTTAATAAAGTTTAGGAAAACATTAAAAAGTGCCCAAACAAGCATGAAACACATGAGAAACATAAATAAATGAATACCCAAAGCTCCAAAACCCAGAGAATACCACAGAAATTGCATAAAACAGTTAATAATGCAATAGAAACACCCTATGAGTGCTGGAGTGTATTAAAACTCCCAAATACAATCCCATCAAAGGGACACTGTGGGGACAAGTGGACCTTCAGCACTCAATGGGTGACTCACCTTTCTTGCAGGACTTCTGTCTTCAGGTGACCATGATAAGGTGGGAAAGAACCAGAGGTAAATTCCCCAGTAGGGGAGCTGCTTAACACAAGCTGTCCCCTCTTCAGGGCATAAGGTCCACAGAAAATCCCTGGAAGCTGCACCAGCCACTTTAAGGAGGGCAATTCACAGCCATGGTCACCCTCCTAATGGTGGTATTCCATATTTGAACAAAAAATAATAAAACACTAAGATGCATAGATGTTCTCTACCTGGTGTGCAAGCACACCAGGAACAAATCAATCTGAGTGGCTCTGGCCAGAAGGTGGCTTAAGTAAGAGGGGAGGCTCCGCCCCTTGCAAATCATTTGCATAGTTGTTCCTGCCTATTAAAGGGGACTTACGCCTCCCAGAGTACCAGTGACCTGTATTGGACGACAGTGAAAAAAACCTTTCACTGAAATGGTCTTCTACGTGTGATTGGCTTGCAAGTTAGTTAACGCGATCACGGCTCTGCTGCAGAGCCGCCTGATGATCTCTGACCGGATTTCCCTGAGTCAGCTAAAATACCGACCAAGCGGAAGGGGGAGGGAGAGGGCAACTTTAGAAGCGTTCATCTCTCAAACCATAAAGGTTTGAGAGATGACAATGGGGGCAATACGTTTTTTTTGTTTTGTTTTGTTTTTTTTACTATGGCTTTAATATAGGGATTTGTGATACTGAAGTATTACTATCCCTTTAACAAGGAGCTTTAATGAAGAAAAAAAAATGACCATCTAACCTACCCATTTCCCAATTTAATCACACTTATTTTACAGTAGACAGGATCTTTCCCAGTTTTGCAGAAAAAGGATATTGATATGTCCATCATGGCTGCCTGTAAATATGCAGGATTTGCCATCATTGTTATGTACAGTCATACACTGAATTGACTTGCTGTGTCCCTGCAAACATACAATATCAGTTAAAATATATAGCCGTACAGTTTGACAAATAAAAACCTATGAATTCAAGTGCTTCCCTTATATTTTAAGTACAATTAAAAGATATTAAAGAAATCTAGGATTTTAAAAGATTCTTATTGAATAATTGACAGACTAATTTACACACACACTTCATGTGTACTGTACAGTAGGGATGGGCAAAGATTCTCACCTCAAACCAAAATAGGCGAAAAATGGCACTTCCTGCTTAGCAGGAAATTTCCAGCAAAAAGTTCAATTTTTCCACCTAGCTCATTGCACTGAAATCAATGGGAAGATTGAATTTACACAAAATACACAACAAATGTTAATTTTATTTCCCACAGGCATGGTATAAAAAGGGGTCAGAGGGTGCCTGTGTTGCTGGAATGCAGGGTAAATCAGTCGAACAGGAATTTATTTATTTTTTTTTTGGGGGTGGAGGGTGTTGACTGGGATTGGGGGACAGTTAATACAAAAATAAACAAAATTAAATAAATTAGTATGTAACGTGACAGACAGGGACCCCCTGACTTAACACTGACTGGTGGAGACTTATACTTTAAGGGATAGAGTATTTTATAGGGGATGATTTAGACTTGTTGCTAGAGGCCCAAGCCCTGAGGAAACATTGATTTGTAAGACTATAGCTTGTTAGAGGCACAAGCCCCGAGGAATCTGTGATGATTGTTTTGGACTCAGGATTGTTAGAGGCACAAGCCTTGAAGGAACAGTGATTTATAGGACTTTGGCTGGTTAGAACCAAGCCCCCAAACAATGTTTATTGTAGGCCTCTGGTTTATATAAAGAACAAGCCCTAGTGCCAACAGGTCATGTTATGCGGCCAATGGCCACTGGCAAATGCTATTTCAGATGAATTTGGGACTATGAAGTGCAATAGAACAGCTAGCCATCAGAGCTTAGTACATGTGGCGAATAGCAACATTAACAACACCTCCAGGAATAAGACAAAGGCTTATCAAGCTGCATTTCAATAGCAAGTGAACTAATGCCAAATTAGACACTGAACATTTGAACATAGGCATACTAAAGAGGAAAAATTGTTCTGGTCCTCTACTGTAAAAAACACACTGCCATGTCTTTAAGGGGTTAAATCTTAGACTAAGGCTTCTATACTGCCATCTGGTGACCACAATAGAAAGTTGTGGTTTAACTGGTGATTAAATATTAAGAAAAAAAAAAAAAAAAAACCAAACAAAAAAAAAAAAAAAAAAAAAAAAAAAAAAAACTTAGAACACACACACACACACACACACACACAAACACACACAAACACACACAAACACACACACACACACACACAAAACACACAAAACACACACACACACAAAACACACACACACACACACACACACACACACAGTACCTTGATTACACGTAAGGGTTTGCTAGGGTTATTCTTGTCCAGATAATTTATGTAACCAGAAAGAGAAACGCTCAGCAAGTAATCCTTCTGCCACAAGCAGCCCAACTGCTGATCTTGCACTTCTGAACCAAACTTAAATGTGGTGACTGCTGAGTTAGCTGCAACATCCCAGATCTTTGCCGTTTTATCCCCAGATGCTGAAAGCAGTTGGGTACTGTCAGGACTCCAACTAATCTGCAATGAAAACAAATGGTTTTACATTACTGATCTGTATAACCTATTCGGTAAGGTTGCAAGATTGTGCATTTAAAACCAAACACTGATGAAAAATGTATGCTGCAGTGATTAGTATTGGCCTGCTACAGTTGTCATGAATCTTGCATTTTTCATGATCTGGCAACCCTACATATAGGCCTGCATCCAGAGGACATTCTATGCCAATCTTCAATTAAATAAAATCCACAACTCTACACTAATGCCACTCTATAGATAACTTGTAAGGCCACAGCTGAGATATGGTATATAGTTCCGGAGACAACATCTCCAGGAGGACATTTATACTTTGAGTCTTCATGATACATGGAAGAAATTAGGAGAGAGTTGAGATGACAGAAACTTTTAAATATATTAAAGGATTAACACAGTTCAGGATTAAAGTTTTTTCCAGGAAAGAGAAGAGAAGTCATGAGCTAAAGTTACTTTTGAATTTTTCACCTTGTAATGTGCACAAGTTCAACTTTAACCCCTTAAGGACCCATGACAGTCCTGCACCGTCATGGGTTGTTATACCCTTAACGACCCATGACGGTCCAGGACCGTCATGGCTTAAATGATAGCAGCGTGCCTCTGTGCACGCTGCTATCATTAATTCCAGGCTGAGACTGAGCGCTCCGAGACCGGGGCATTCAGTCTCAGCCCTTCTTGCATCTTCCGGTTCATGCGATCGCTGTATCAGCGATCACATGTACCGGCATAGTGACAGACAGAGGCAGTATGCAAAGCATGCTGTCTGTGCCTGTCTCGTCTGCCTCTGTCTCCCTTGCTATCAAAGTAAGGGAGACAGAAGTAGAAGGGAAACACCTAGTGGTTAAAAAAAATACAGCAGCTGGGGTATTAACCCCTTCACTGCTGGTGCAGTAGGCTGGCTAAATGCAGGTCAATTTTTGACCTGCAATTATACACTTTTTTTTTTTATTACAAAAAATGTACTTAAAAAATATATATAATTAAACAATATTGCAAGTGTGATTGTTGTGGAGCCATGTAATACGCTTATATACACCACCAAATGCCAGGGACAAAAAAAGTGTCAAAATAGAGTGGGAAAAAGGGACATGGGGATTTTCACCCGGGGGGGGACAGTGGCCACTTTTAACTGTGCATTTTGTAGGTATGACTGACCGGTCATCCTTTTCATGCAGTCTCCATAAAAATTTAACCCTTGGTGGCCAATTGATCCCAAGAGAAAAATCAAAAATGGTTTTTACATTTTTTTTTTTACCTTTTTTTAATTTTAATAAAGTAAATAGTGGATTATCACTATAAATAGGGTATCAAATGAAAGCCCTATTTGTGCTTAAAAAAAACAGTATATAATTTATGGGGGTGGAATAAAAGTCTAAGAGGGAAAACACTGTTGAACAAAGACATAGTCAAAAAGGTCAGAATTGCTCCGGTCCTTAAGGGAAAACTACCTCAGATTTTCCCGGTCCTTAAGGGGTTAAAGAGGGTGATTGACTCGTGGAACAGCCTCCCAGCAGACTAATAGGGACTAATAAATACTGCGAGGCAATTCAAGAAATACATGGGATTAATATATATAATTTATTTATTTATTTTTTGTCAATCCACTAGAGGATAAAGGCCTCCTCAGTAAGGATTAAGATCAGCCCAAAGTCATTGGCAACAGGCTCACATAAGCCACTTTGTTACTTGTACACTACGGGTTACAAACCAAAGCAGCATGCGGAGACTTTCTACTGACAGGGTTATAACACACCTCTCCAAATTTATAGTAACCGCTTTAATGAAAGCCATGAAAATCACACAGGATACCTCAGGTAACTTCCTTTTATAATTAAGTGAAAAATTAAGAGGGAAGACACTTCCCCCCCCAATTAAGAACAACTAAACTATAAAAAAAAAAAAAATTAAATTCTAAAAAAGGAGAAAATCCCCTTAAACTAAAAAGCAATATAAATTAGATCCCACATTAAATCAGTCACAAACTTACTGCATAAATTCCACCATCATGCGCTTTACCTCCTCCAAGGCTACCTATTTTTTCTGCAGTTTTACCATCATAAATGTTAATCTTAAAGAAAAAAGAAAAAAAAAATTATACATATAGTCATTTACTTTTTGTACCATGAGAATAATTTAATTTATTTATTATTTAGCGTTATAATGACCCAAAGTTCTTAAGTATTAACAAATAAAATAGTGGTTCATATACTTAACTCTTTGAAACATTAAAATACATATTAACCCTGTGTTTGGCAGTGCGATACACAATGCATTGTAGAACAATGTGTTGAGTACCTCTCCAGCACTCAAAGGGTTAATAAGTGAAGGAAAAAATAATAAACTCTTTCCTGCATGATTATTAGCAAGTCAAATTTAGATTTTAAATGATGTAGAAAACATTATTCTACATTTTTCTTTGTGTATATGGATCAATGAAAGGTCAGTCTTTTAAGCATATACCATCGTTGTTGGAAAATTACTCCAATATGTTTAAAGGGCCAGTGCCTCTTAAGAGGTTATACATATCTCAATTTCAACATGCTAAGAGGAGAAAATAAATCAGATTACAAATGTTTTTTTACTCATGTTGCTTATTCACATAAGAATATTACAATTTTACAAGCAGCTTGTGTTGCTATGCGAATGGAAAAGTTATTTGTTCTGGTAAGGACAGCTATGCAAATCTCTACCAGCCCTTTTAACTCATGCTTATCCTTCCAATTTCCATCAATGAGGTTGGCTTTAGATCATCAGTCGGAGGTCTAAAGGAAGAGAAGGGCAGCAGAAAGAAGCCAGCTAAAAATTTACAGGCCCTGAGAATTTCAGATAACAGTGAGAATATCAAAAAAACAAATAAACATTTTAAGTCTCATGAGCCCTATTAGGAATGACACAGACAAGCTCCTCAATGTATTTATTATGACCCTGGGGATCCCTCGTTACAGTTCCTGGAGACAGCTGGAAGTGTTATCAATATCGAGAGGTGGGAGCAGAAGTCACTTGGATGGTGTTGGCATAAGGAGCAGGTTGGTAAGGAGAAAAGGCGTCTGGGACACACTGGACAGATATCAGTGAAACTCTTTGAGAGCAAAAGGAATGAGCACAAAAATGCTCTTTATATCGAGTGTTGCTGATGGGTTGAGGGTCCAGAGGCATATTTTTTTTTTTTTTTTTTTTTAGGGCCCAATTAGAAGTGCCAGGGAGAAACACCTTTTTTTTTTTTTTTTTTTTTTCTTCTTATTCTAAGAGGCAATGTCCCTTTAAATGAACTAATGTTCACAATTTTTCAAACAAGAAAAAGTCTAAAATGTGTTGTTATATATGTAGTGTAAAGTATCATCTATGCAGGGGATTTACAAAATTTCCCAAAAGACCTGGGCTTGGGGTCCCCATAATGCAGTTCAGTTGTACTATTATTAGGAGGGAGATTAGCAGTCTCTAAGTATGAGTTAGCCCCCCTTATTCAGTAATTAGTTAAGCCCTTGCATCTGTGTAATTTATATATAATCTACTTTTTAGCGTGTTAAAAACTACTAATATTCTCCACCCCTCTCTTTCTGAAAACAGCTGGTTTAAAAGAAAAGAATGTGCCTACTTTTATACAGGTAAATGGTGGTAATGTGTTAACCACAGAAAAAGCAGGAGACTGGTAGAGTAAAAGTGATACCTTTATTGGCTGAGTGGCTCTAGGGTGCAATTCACTAAGTGGTGATAAAGTGGAGATAACTTCTCCATAGGACAACATAGGAACTGGAGAAGGCATCTCTGCTTTATCACCTCTTAGTGAATCTTCCCCCCAGGTCTCTTCTTCAGAGATACTAAGAATGAGAGAGAGAGAGAGAGAGAGAGAGAGAGAGAGAGAGAGAGAGAGAGAGAGAGAGAGAGAGAGAGAGAGAGAGAGAGAGAGAGAGAGAGAGAGAGAGAGAGAGAGAGAGAGAGAGAGAGAGAGAGAGAGAGAGAGAGAGAGAGAGAGTGTGAGTGTGTGTGTGTAGGCAGTCGAATAAAAGCTAAGGTATCACGGAACGTGTGCATGTAATTCTAAGACTTCCTTTCCCCAACTCTTTCCATGTGTGTGGTATATGTGTATATGAGTGGAAGACTGGGTGAGAAGAAGAATATTAAATTTAAAAAAAAAAAAAAAAAAAAAAAAAGGAGGAGGATTTTAGTCTTACCTGTTAAATACTTTTCTCTTAGTCCATACAGGTTACTGGTAACAGGGTAGAAGGACTGGACAGCGCTCCAGTCTCAATTTCCACAACACCCTGTGCAACATAGGGAGGGGAGGAAAGATGTAAGCCAGATGAAATAACCAAGGAATGGACATGGCATCCACCGCTATAGCTAGAGGATCCCTCCAGCGAGAGCAGAACCTCGGAACCTTCCTGCTGTGTCTTGTCGCCATCAGGTCGATGCAAGGAAGACCCCACTTCTGAACGATGAGGGTGAACACCTCTGGGTGCAGTTCCTACTCGCCGCTGTCCACTGTGTGTCGACTGAGGAAGTCCGCCATGACAATGTCTACACCAGGAATGAGCACTGCGGATATGGCAGGAACGTGTTCTTTTGTCCAGGACAAAACAGCCTTGACCTCTAACAAAGCGGTGAGCCTTCTTGTTCCTTCTTGTACTGCCAGCTCTCTGGATGAATGGCGATGTGTAAATACGCGTCCTGAAGATCCAGAGAGGCAACAAATTCCCCCGGGGACATAGCAGCAATCACCGTCCTTAGGGACTCCTGGTGATAATGAGTCCTGATCACAAAGGAATTGAGATCCTTCAAATTCAAAATGGGATGACAACCGCCATCCTCCTTGAAGACCACAAAGAGGTTTGAGTAAAAACCCATACCTCTGTCCTGACCTGGAACAGGTTCTAGACCATCCTTGTCCAGAAGGGCCTGGATAGCATCATTAATTAGACAGCTTTACTCTACGCCCTGGGGTGTACGACAAGGGAAAAAGCGAAAGGGAATAAGAGAGAAGAAAGGGAACTTGTACCCTTCCGCCACCAGCTGTAAAACCCACGGGTCCGCCACTGAATCCTCCCAGACGCTGTGGTAGTGACGCTGACGGCCACCCACAGCAGAATGGGGACCTGGGCTCGGCGAGTCATGACGAAGAAGGCTTGGAAGCCTTAGGCTTAGATTAGACCTTGGGCTTGCATTGCTGTTTGGGATTCGAGGCGGCACGCGGAGCTGAGGGAACAGCCTGGTTCTCCGGACGTGTCTCAGTCTGAAAGGAACAAAAAAACCGATTACACCTAAGAGGTGTTTTCTTCCTGGGGACCAAAGACAGAAGGGTACTTTTACCCCCTGTGCCCTCACTAATCAGATCCTTGAGATCTGGCCCAAACAATGAAGTGCCTTGAAAAGGCAAGGATAGCAAGGTTATCTTGGAAGCAGTGTCAGCAGATCAGATCTTGAGCCAAAGAACCTGTCTGGCAACCAGAGACATGGTGGAAACCCTAGCCACCAAACGGACGGCGTCAAATAAGGCAGCAGAAACATAGTGCTGGGCCTCAGAAAAGTTGGCAAGAAGCCGCAACATATCAGAAGTAGGAGCCACCCTGATGGATAGCCAGGGTGAGTTGTTCAGTCCAGACCACAATGGCCCGGTTAACCCAGGCCGCAGAGAATGCTGGACGCATGGCAGTACCAGCAGTGGCAAAAATGGACTTGAGGGAAACCTCAAGTTTGTCAGTCCAGTCTTTCAGAGCAGACACATCAGAAACTGGCAAGGCAGTAGACTTGGATAGCCTGGAGATAGAAGCATCCACTTGGGGGAGGGGGGTTTGAACCCACTGAGCAAGCGCCGCCTCAGAGAAGGGATAAAGCTTGGCAAATTTCTTTGAAACAGAAGGTTTCCTGTCTGGAGATTTCCACTCAGACACAAGGAGGTCAAGAGTGGGGTTAGGTAGAAAACAAGTAAGGGGCTTTTTAGGCTCCGGAAACACATCAGAGGGATCTGAAGAAACCTCCTGAACTAAGGGAATGTATAGGGTAGTCAACACAGCCCTGATCAGGCCCTCAGCCAAGGGCTGAGGATCAGCCTCAAAGGGGTCCCCAAAAAACTGAGAGGAGCTCACAGCAGAACATTCCTCAACATCTGAATTCACCAACAGTTCCTCCTCAGATTAATCTGATACGTCAGGTACTCCCTGCGGTTTCGGCAGGGAAGATTTGACTGAAGAAGGGGTCTACCAAAAATGGAAGACCCTCTGTAACTGTGATGGAAAGAGTTGCAAGGTAGACCGAAGGTCCCTAGTAGTAGCCTTGAACTCTTGCACCCAAACTGGCTCTAATGAATGGCTGGAGGTCCCTGGGAGACTCAGGGACATCAGAACATGCTGGGCATAAATGACCTGAGAATTCTCTAGGTAACCCTGAATGACATGAGGAGCAATGCACAATAAGGGATACAAAGACCCCAGCATCCTTAGTCCTAGGCCTGGCCCCAAGCTCCAAAGGATTAGACATTCTCACAGTGTCAAAAACATTTAGAGCAGAGGTTCTCAACCCGTGCCCTCAGTGGCCACTAACAGGCCAGGACTTAGAAATTTCCCCTTCTAGAACACAAGTGTGTTGATCAGAGGCTCAGTCATATTGATTAACTCATCTGTGCGCTTAAAAGGAAATTCTCAAATCCTGGCCTGTTAGTAGCCACCGAGGGCTCGGGTTGAGAACCACTGATTTAGAGTATAAGGAATCACCCAAATACAGTGTGCAAGATTAATATTTCACCCCAGAAATCGCTAAAATACACTCATCTGGCAGGCGAAGGGTGAATCTGTAGAGGAGAGGAGAATCCAAGCCCTGCACAGGATACTCGTTCTGGAAAAGGCACAAAATGGCTGCCGTGGCGACCAATCAGTAATGAGCGGAAGAAGCAAGCGTTCATGGGAAATGTAGTTTTCCCTGAAAAAGTACCCCAACAGTACCCGAAGCCCACCCCCACACTTAAAACATTAACCTGCTGATACCGCATGGGCAGACAAGTAAAATGAGCCATCTCTAAAGTCGCTACGTTGATCGGTTGCAGAGATATGTCCCAAAATGTACAGTCCCATAGAAGTGAATAGAGCAATGGCGTCTAAGCGGTAAAGCACGCCTTGAACTCAAATTTTTGCAAAGCTGAAACAGTAACATATAAATACATGAAACATCACTACAACATGTTTGAATACCTAAAAAGCACTGAACCCAGTAAGTGCCAATAACCCTCCAAAGATGCAAAACCAGCATCTAAAGGGTTAAGTTTACCACTGCTCCAAAACACCCAACAGACACACAGATAAACTCAATGAGTGCAGGAGTGTGCAATAGGAACTCCAAAGGAAAAAACCCTGTGCGGAGGTGGTCTGTGGGACATGTGGACCTGCAGCACTCAAAGGGTTGCTCACCTTTCCTGCCAATCTTCTGTCTTCAGACTACCATGTATTAAGAAGAAGCCTCAGTGTGCAACTCCTGAGGAAAGAGCTTTGACCCAAGATTTTCCCCCCAGGGTTTAAGGTCCACAAAAGCACCTGGTCACTAAGCTAGCCACATCTAAGGGCATTGTCAGTTATGGTAATCCGCCTAATGGTGTTATTACATTTCTAAACAGAAAAATAAAAAAATTCTAAAACTATAGCAGAACTGGTCTCCTGCCTAGCTGCAGCCAAGGAGGGAAGGTAGGCTCCACCCCCTGCATACAATTCTAGAATTGTTCCTGCCTAATTAAAGGAGCAGATCGCCTACCCAAAGTTACCAGTAGCCTGTACTGGACGACAGAGAAATTATACCTTTACTGGCTGAGTGGCTCTAATATTCAAGCTTTCAAGGTACTAGGCCTCTTCAGGCATAAGAATGAAAAATCTCCCAGTAGTTTAAGATACGTGTTTTGTGGTGTGTGTCTTGTATTGTGTATTTAGCCTTCAACCAAAGAAATTTTTATAGCTCAAACGTCTTCTTGAGCTACTAGTTGTACTGAAACATCTCTCAGCTGTGTAAGTATTCTTATTGTACTCATTAAGTAAAGCATTTTTCTGCTTTAAAATGCATCCAAAATTATATTGTGATCAGAATAATTTTAGAAAATTTTGAAACTTAAAAGGTATAGTGACAGATCTAAATAAACGGAGCTCCAATTCACCATGTAGAGCAGTATGTCAATCATATCATCATTGTAGTTCAAAAGTTAAGTTATAAAGGATCGCCCTCCTACCCCTTTACTTATGTCACACTGCCTATCATGGAGGCCCAAATGGAGCGCAGCAAGGGACAATCTTCAGTGAGCATAAGGAGAATCCTGCCCTCCTTCATCAAGGGTGACAGTGTTTTCCTTAGGCTCACGGCATGAAGATTGTCCCTCGCTGAGAGCTATCCGGTCAAGCAACTAGAGCCCACATCTGAGGGGAGGTGGCGTAACATAGGTAAAAGGGGCAGGAGGGGGATCCTTTATAACAATAACGGTTGAACTACAACTTACGATACGACTGACAGATCTACATGATAACAAAACTATACTAATGAATCAGAGCTCCATTTACTTTCATCTATTAATATGCCTTTACTGTTTTAACAATTCAAACTGCTACACCCACTCACTGAAGAACAGGTTTTCCACTTTCTGAATATCTCACCTGACCATCTGCTCCAGCTGTAGCAAATCTGTTGCCATCAGGAGAGAACCGTACGCAGTTAACAAACCGGCAGTGATCCTGTGTAGGAAAACAAAATGTGGGTAATCTGAATGTATTCATGATCGGCATCCTGTTCTCACAAAATCAGAGCATAACAGTATCATTTAATATTCCAAATTATGTACAACAAGCAAGTGAAAATATACCCTTCACTGGACCATACTTAAGCTGGAGGGGTCTCGCCATTCTTACATTCCAACACATCCTTTGCTTCATGGAGCCCCATTATATGCCTTATAATTTCAGGCTTACAACCTCTTTTCTGACAAGCTTCCAGTTTGGCAGAAGAAAAGGTTGAATGTTAGTCAAGAAAGAATCGTTTCCAATTATTCAACGCACATAAATTAAAGCTTGCTTGGAGAAAAAAAAAAAAAAGGATTTTAGTCTTCTGTTAAATCCTTTTCTCTTAGTCCATACAGGTTACTGGTAACTTTGGGTAGGCGATCCACCCCTTTAAACAGGAACAATTCTGAGAAATGACTAAGGTGGAGCCTACCTCCTCTCCTTAGCTTGCAGCTAGCCAACCCCCATCCAGTAAGATTTGAAAACCAACTATTGACTAGGTAGTAAGAAGGTAAAGGAAGATTCCTGTGAGCATGAACCTGAAAGGACACCCACATTCTGCCACAGGACAGCCAAGCATGGTCCCTTGACAGGGTGGGAGACCAGTAACCTGTATGGACTAAGAGAAAAGGATTTAACAGGTAAAACTAAAATCCTCTTTTCTCTGTCGTCCAATACAGGTTACTGGTAACTTTGGGATGTCCAACCATTGAGTTCCCCTGAGCGGGAAGAAAGGCAAGGACCAGGCGCAGGCCCCCAAAGTCACCAGAGAACCAATGAAACAACAGATCATGAATAGCTCAACATTAACCACTGTCAAAGGACACCGAACAGGTAAAATAGACCCCAGGAACCATCACACAGCACACGGAACTAGAGCCAACAGGGCTCAAAAGTGAAAGAGTACTGAGAGACTAATGAGATCCTAGACAGGCAAGGCTGCCTCTAGGACAGTGGTTCTGAACCTTTTTTTGTTCGGGGCACCCCTAACATGTAATATAGAACATTCAGGGCACCCCTAACATATTTAATGTAATTTATCAAGGGAATAATGAAGGTACAATGCATAAACATACAGTTATTAGGTCTTACAGTCATAATAACAAAAGGAAACGTAATGTGAATAACGATTTCAATAAATCTTTATTTAAAAGTCCATTTTTGTTAGTCGTCATAGAAATCATGGGGCACCCTCAGTTGATGTCCGTGGCACACCAAAGTGCCACGGCAACCTGGTTGAGAATCACTGCTCTAGGATCTTCCTCCCAAAACTGGCATCAGCCGATGCCAGCACATCCACATGTTAGTGTTTCTACAAGATATGCATGGACGACCAAGCAGCCTCCTTGCACAACTTATCAGCTGAGGCCTGATTCTTGTGGGCCCAAGATGCCCCAACAGACCTCATAGAATGAGGAGTGACCTGAAAAGGAACAGGTTTCTTTCTAAGTTCGTAAGCCTTATGAATAGTGGACTTGATCCAAGAAGCTATGGTTACCTTGGAAGCAGGCTTCCCTGCCCTGGGACCCTCAGGAATGACAAAAAATGTCAGACTGCCTCAATGGCTCAGTGCGATGCACATAGAACTTGAGACAACGAACAACATCCAACAGGTGAAGATCCTTCTCCTTGTCAGAAGTAGAGTTAGGGCAGAAAGAAGGAACCACAATCTCCTGATTAATGTGGAACTCAGAAACCACCTTCGGGAGAA
The DNA here is from genome assembly GCA_037306005.1 of Rhinophrynus dorsalis. Lineage (NCBI taxonomy): Eukaryota > Metazoa > Chordata > Amphibia > Anura > Rhinophrynidae > Rhinophrynus > Rhinophrynus dorsalis. Next base: position 62,492,902 of record CM074718.1, read on the forward strand.
ACTCCTGCAAAGTACCGCCTTGTCCTTGTGAAACACCAAAAAAGGGTGGCCTACAAGACAGGGCATGCAGCTCCGCAACACGGCGAACAGATACAATTGCCAGGAGAAAAGCCATCTGCCACATCAACAGACGGAGAGGAATAGTGGCCAATGACTCAAAGGGAGGGCGCTGAAGGACACCCAAAACAGAGTTAAGATCCCACTGAGGAGCGGGAGACTTAAACACAGGACGGGTATAAGCAAAGCCTTGGAAGAAAACCTTGACATCAGGAAGAATAGCAAGGCGCCTCTGAAAGAAAACAGATAGAGCGGAAGTCTAAACCTTAAGAGAACTCAGACTGAGACCCTTATTCACACCATCCTAGAGGAAGGAAAGGAGAGTAGAAAGATCAAAATCCTGAGACAGGTCCCTATCAGCACACCAAGATAGAAAGGTAGACCAAACTCGACGGTAGGCCTTAGAAGAAACTGGCTTAAGGGCACTAAGCATAGTAGCCACCACACCAGAAGAAAATCCCTTCTTCAAAACTGAGGATTCAATCTCCATGCCGTCAAAGCCAGACGATGAACATCCTCCTTCCACAGGTAAATCCGTAGAAGATCTGGACGGGAGGGAAGCCGAAGAGGTGCCGCCAATGAGAGATCCAGAAGCTCCAGAAATCAAGCCTTCTGAGGCCAGTACGGAACAATCAGAATGACTAGTCAGCTCTCCAGTTGCAGTTTCCGTATCACCCTGTGCAACAGGGGAATGGGAGGAAATTCCACGGGATCAACAAGGCATCCACTGCTCCGCCCAGCGAAAGCATAACCTTGGAACCTTCCTGTTGTGTCTTGTTGCCATCAGGTCGATGCACGGAAGACCCCACAACTGGACAATGAGGCCAAACACCTCTTGATGCAGTTCCCACTCTCCGCTGTCCTCTGTGTGTCGACTGAGGTGGTCTGCCAGAACGTTGTCTATGCCATGAATATGAACTGTGAAAATGGAAGGGACATGCTCCTCTGCCCAGGAAAAAATAGCCTTGACCTCTAACCAAGGTGCGAGACTTCTTGTGCCCCCTTGCTTGCTCATGTCGGCTACCGCTGTGGCGTTGTCCGACTGGACCCTGACTAGGCAATCCTCCAGCTGGCGCGTCCAGTTTTGCAGGGCATGATATATCGCCCAAAGCGTTGATGGGAAGGAGCGATTCTTCCTGGGACCACCGGCCCGGAGCATTTATGTGCCCCAGAAACACTCCCCAACAGAAGAGGCTGGCATCCATTGTCACTGTTGTCAAAAATGGCACCACGAATGGTCTGCCTTTCAGCAGAATGTTCAGGTTGAGCCACCACGAGAGACTCAGCTCCACATGAAGAGGGAGGGATAAGGATATCTCAAGGAGATCCGGCCGACCCCTGCATGCCAGGATTAGAAACCTTTTAAGTTCTCTGGTACAAACCATGGCAATGAACTTCCCCACCAGAGATGACAACTTCTTGGCTGGAATCAGATCCTGATTCAGGACAGCCTGGACCTTCAGTGCAATCTGATGAGCCAGTTCGTCCATGAGGAAAGCCATCCCCCTCTGAGTGTCGAAGAGGATGCCCAGAAAGACCATCCTCTGTGAAGGAACAAGATCTTACTTGTCCAGATTAATGATCAACCCATGACGGGACAGAGCATGAATGCAATCCTGCACTTGCTGATGGAGGAGTTCTGGAGAAGAGGCCTTCAGAAGGAGGTTGTCCATGTACAGGGTGACTATGATGCCCTCTTGATGTAGGACAAGGCTCCCAGGACTCTGTTGAAAACTCGAGGAGCCGTGGTCAGGCCAAAGGGAAGGGCAGAAAACTGGAAATGCACTCGGTCGCAGGCAAAGCGAAGATATTGCCGACTCTCTGGATGAATGGTAATGTGCAAATATGCATCCTGAAGATCCAGAGAAGCTAGAAATTCCCATGGGGACATGGCAGCTATCACTGTGCATAGTGACTCCTGGAGGTACTGGGACGTGACCACAAAGGAGTTGAGATTCTTCAAATCCAAAATGGGACGACAGGTGCCATCCTTCTTAGAAACCACAAAGAGGTTGGAGTAGAATCCCAACCCTCTTTCCCGAGGAGGAACGGTTTCCAAGACTGCCATGCCAGAAGGGCCTCAATGGCTCCCTCGAAAAGGTGGCACTTTTCTGCTCCCAGAGGAGAGAGAAAAGAGGTGGTCTGGGAATGAGGAATGGAGGTGAATGGGATCCTGTACCCCGCAGCCACCAAACTGCAGAACCCAGGGGTCGACCACAGAGGCTTCCCAAGCAGATAGGTAGTGGCACAAGCAGCCATCCACCTGCGGGTGGGGGCCCGGATTCGGAGTCATGCAGAAGGAGGTTTGGAAGCCTTGGTACTTAGGCCTCCATTGCTGCTTAGGCTTGGATGAGGTGCGTGGAGCCTGAGGCACCGCCTGGGTCACCTAGCGCAATTCAGTCGTAAAGTGAATAAAAAAAACAAAAACAAAAGAAAAAAAGATTCCTCTTGACAGGCACCTTCTTCCTCCTGCCCACTGGCAGGCGGAGTACTCTTCCCCCCAGTGGCTTCACTGGTCAGATCCTTAAGGTCAGGACCAAACAGTGAGGTGCCCTGAAAGAGCAAAGACAGGAGAGCTCTCTTGGAGTCAGTGTCAGCAGACCAAATCTTGAGCCAAAGAGCATGTCTGGCTACCACAGACATGGTGGATGCCCTGGCTACTATGCGCACAGCATCAAAACAGGGCAGCAGAGACAATGCTGAGCCTCAGAGATGTTGGCGAGATGCTGCAACAGTTGTAGGAGCTCCCTGATGGACAGCTGAAGTGAGCTGCTCAGTACAAACAGCTACGGCTCTATTCACTCACGGTGCAGCAAATGCGGGGTGCAGGGCAGAACCAGCAGTCACAAAAATAGCCTTGGGAGAGGTCTCAAGCTTTTTGTCAGTCCAGTCTTTCAGAGCAGATGCATCAGCCACAGGCAAAGCTGTGGACTTAGAAAGCCTAGAAACAGGGGTATCCACCTTAGGAGGATTAACCCACTGAGCTAGGGCCGCTTCAGAGAACAGGTAAAGCTTAGCAAATTTCCTAGAGACAGACTGTTTTCTGTCTGAAAACTTCCACTCCTCAGACACCAAACTGTCAAGGGGGGGGTTAGGTGGAAAACAAGTATGGGGCCTGAAAGGCCCCTGAAACACATCAGATGGGTTAGAGGACACCTCCTGTACCAAGGGAATGTTCAGGATGTTCAACACAGTCCTGATCAGGCCCTCAGCCGATGGAACAGGATCAGCCTCAAAGGGGTCCCCAAAAAACTGAGAGGAAATGATAGCAGAGCAATCTTCATCAGTTTCCACCAATAATTCCTCCTCAGAGGAATCAGACACATCAAGTACACCCGGCGGTTTAGGCAGGGAAGATCTGATAGGGGTGGGGGCCTGCAGTGAGTGGAAGACCCCCTGCAAGGTGGATGGAAGGAGTTGTAAGGTAGACCGAAGGTCCCTGGTAGTAGCCTTAAACTCTTGCATCCAAACTGTCTCTAGTGCACGTCTAGGCAAATGTGACCTGAGTATTCTCTAGGTAACCCTGAGTGACATTAGGAGCAATGAGCGGACACAGACACCCCAGTGTCCTTAGTCTTAGGCCTAGCCCTAAGGTCTAACTCTCACAGAGAGAAACGGTCAAAGTATCATAAACACCCAGTGTGTATGATAATAAAAATCACCCCAGAAACACTAAAATAGTCTTATCTGGTAGGCAAAGGGTTAAACTGCTGAGGAGAGAAGAAGTCCAAGCCCTGCATAGGATACTCATTCAGAGAAGGCACAAAATGGCTGCCACAGCGGGAGCCAATCAGAAACTAGCGCGCGAAGAAAGCGCTCATGGGAATTGTAGTTTCTCTATTAAAAAAAAAAAAAAAAAAAAAAAAAAAAAGTACCCCAACAGTGCTCGAAGCCCCCAGAGCCCCACAATATGCCCAGATCGTTGACCGGATAACAGAGAAAGGCAGACCAACAAAATGAGCCATCTCTGTCCTCGCTACGTGGAGCGGTTGCAGAGATATGTCCCATAGAAGTGAATGGAGCAATGGCGTCTATGCGGTAGACAGAACACAAATTTCACAAAGTGAATACCAAAATGTAAAATCACTCAAGCCCACTAGAACTAGTTAGTAGACCCAAAAAACACAGATCCCAGTAGGGAAAATGCCCACAACTCCCCCAAGAGGGCAGCAAAAGGGTTAAGTTACCACAGAAACTTGCTCCAAACACCACACAGACATACAGATAAACCCAATGAGAGCATGAGTATGTAATAGGAACTCCAAATGAGACCCCTGGGCGGAGGGGAAGCATGGACCTCAGCAATCAAAGGGTGCTCACCTTTTCAGCAGGTCTTCTATCTTCAGATTACCATATATCAAGAAGAAGCCTCAGTGGGCAACTCCAGAGGAAATAAACTTGCAGCCAAGATTTTCCCCCCAGGGCTTAGGTCCACAAAAGCATATGGTAAACTGAGCTATCCACATTGGGTGATGGGAATTGTCAGTGATGGTAATCCACCTAATGGTGGTATCTCATATCTAATAGAAAAATAATAGAAAAGCTAAAACTGTAGTAGAACTGTTCTCTTGCCTTGTGTCTTGACCAAGGAACAAATTGTACTGGATGGGGATTGGTTAGCTGCAAGCTATGGAAAGGAGGTAGGTTCCACCCAGCAGTCACTTCTCTGTATTGTTCCTGCCTACTTAAAACGGGCTGATCGCCTACCCAAAGTTACCAGTACCCTGTATTGGACGACAGAGAAAACATTTAAGAAATCCCCTGAAAGTGGAAAACGAATTAATAATTTAGAGCTGTAAGGATCAATTGCACCAATTCTATTACTTGTAATGAGTAAACCAATACCTAATAATGCATTTAACATTTGTTTCAAACTCAAATGGCATGAGTAACATCCTCCACCCCAATAACTTATAACCTTAGTATAGCTGTAAAAAGGGGTGTTCTGGTGTCTTCTGTACTCTAAAGCCCTCTTGGTTTGAATCTGCTACCATCTTTTTCTCCTGAAGAGTCTTCAGAGCATCTCTGATGAGTCCCTCAGCTAACGGAAGGGAAGGGGGGGGGTCAGTCTCATAGGAGTCCCCATATCTTTATATTCCCCCCACTCATCCTGCCCTTCTGACAATTCCTCTCTGAGGAAGTCCCGAGGAACACTCCGATATAGGGTGCCCACATGTTAAAAGTTAGTGGGGGCTCCCAGATTGGAGAACCCCTTGGAGGCAGAATGGAATTTGAGCTACTGAGGACAGAATTGTTTTTGCCCAAGTTGTTCAGTGCTGGAGGGCCCCATGGGGTGGTAGGGGCCACAGTACATGAGGGACAGAGATCCAGAATACTCCCTAGGATGCCCTGTTTGACATGAGGAACAGTAAGCAAAGGGGAAGGGATTCCCTTAGTTCTGGATTTACTCCCATGACCCTTAGAAGCTGACAGTTAAAGTGTCTTCGACTAGAATAAAAACAGTAAATGATTTCTCCCAGATTAAGAAAATCCACCCTAGAAAACCCAGAAAAGTCCCTTGTCTGGCAGTTGAAGGGTTAATCTAGAAAAGGAGAGTCTGCCTCGGTGTAGCATATGCAAAAGAAGTTAAATAGCGACTGCAAAACAGCCAGCGAAATTGGCATTCTGGGAAAGAAGTCTTCTCAGTTGATGTTGCCTAGCTGTGCCTACAACTCCATCCATGGAACACCATGGGCCCCCAGACACGAACTGGATGAAAGGGACAAGAAGAAAGCCAACTCGGACTTCTGTATGTCAAACAGGTGCAGCGTTATGTCCTAAAGAAGTTTGACCATAGAAGTCAATGCAGCAAAGATGGCGGTAGCGCAGGAACCAGTTCTTAAACGGGCAACAATGTTACCCAAAAGACACAAAAACCACAGAGAAAATGTAAGGGTAGCCTAAAAACGAGACATCATATCCAAACTAGTGAAAACCAGCAGTGAAAGGGTTAACCCTGCAAGCTGCAGTCATCCATGCTTCAAAGCTCAGGGAAGTTATATAGTAGAATAATAAAATTACCCAACATGTGTGCGGCAGCCGCCAAGGACTCAGATGAGCCTCTGTACAGAAAGGCACAGTATTGGGACAGTGTGGACCAAGGAATTCCCAGGGTTACTCACCAGTCTTCTGTATTCAGGTTACCACTGTGAAGGAAGACAGAGCCTCAGAGAGACTCTGCTGGGAAGGAAAACTTGGCCTGCAAGAGTCCCTCTACATAGCTACAAGGGTCCACGCAACACCTGTAAACTGGTCAGTCCACTCCAGTGAAAGCCCATTAATGGTAACCTGCCTAATGGTGGTATTCTGACAGCCCCAGTTTTAATAGGAAAACAATAAAAAGAGGATTTTCGTCTTACTTTTAAATCCTTTTCTCTCTTAGCCCATACGACATACATATACAATGGGGAGGCGACAGCTACTCCCTGTAGGTTGGAACATTTCTAGAAAGATGTGGATGGAGCATCCCCTTCTTATCAGGCTATCCCACTAGCCCCGCCCCAGTTAGACTTAAGACAAGCCTACCAAGTAGGACAGCAAGAAAGAAGGAAAACTCCTGTGAGCAACAGACCCAAGTTGACACCCACATCCAGCTAAATGAGAGAAAGCTTGGTCCTTTTCACTGGGTGGGAGACCTGTATTTAACAGGTAAGACTAAAATCCTCTTTTCACTGTCGTCCAATATAACTTACAGGTAACTCTGGGATCTACCAACATGGAGTTCTCAGTGGTGGGAAAGAAGGCAAGGAACAAGCGCCGGTCCCCATTATATCCGAACTCCCATGGACTAATCAGAGCACAGAATAGCCCAAACAAACAGAGTGTCAACGGACACTGAACTGTAACACAGCACACCAGTAACTAAACACAGCACACTGAACAAGAGCCAACAGGGCTCAACAGTTAAAGATCCCTATACACAGGAATGAAAGTCCTAGACAGGCAGAACTGCCTCCAGGACTTTCCTGTCAAAGCTGGCTTCAGCCGAAGCCAGCACAATAACATGGTAGCGTTAGGCAAAGGTGTGCACAGACGACCAAGTGGTCGTCATGCACAGCTGATCAGTCAAGGCCCGATTCTTGTAGGCTCAAGACGCCCCAAAAGACCTGGTGGAATGAGCAGTGATGCAAAAGGGAGCAGGATTCTTCCTGAGTTCATATGCCTTGCGAAGGGTAGACTTGATCCAAGACGCAAAGGTCACCTTGGATGCAGCCATATCTGCCCTGAGACCCTCAGGGATGATAAAAAGTGCATCAGTCTGACGGACAAGCGCAGTGCGCTGCATGTAGAACTTACAGCAGTGCACCACATCCAACAAGCGGAGATACCTCACCTTGTCAGAAGTCTGGTCGGGACAAAAGGAAGGCACAACAATCTCCTGATTGATGTTGAACGCAGAGACCACCTTAGGAAGAAATTCCTGAAAGGTGCAAAGAACAGCCTCATATTTGTGAAACACAAGAAAAGTCTGTTTGCTGGACAAGGCCTGAAATTCAGCAACTCTGGAGACAGAAACCATGACCATAAGAAAAGCCATTTTCCACATCAGAAGGTGCAGAGGAATGGTAGCAAAAGACTCAAATGGAGGCAGTTTCAAGATGCCCAAAATCAGATTAAGATCCCACTGGGGAGTTGGAGCCTTATAGGCAGGGAAGGCATGAGCGACACCCTGAAAGAGGACCTTGACATCTGGCAAGATGGCAATGCGTCTCTGGAAAAAAAAGAGAGAGAGAGCTGAAGTCTGAATCTTCAAGGAGTGAATATGGAGCCCTTTGTTCACACCGTTCTGTAAAAAGGACAGGAGCACCTGAAGATCAAACTCCTGCGATGACAGATCCCTGTCCACACCCCAAGACACAAAAAAATAGACCAAACCCTGTTGTAATCCTTGTAAGAGACCGGTTTCCTAGCCTGGATCATGGCGGAGACCACCTCAGGAGAAAAGCCTTTCCTCCTTAAGATGGAGGCTTCAACAGCCATGCTGTCCAAGTAATGCGCTCCAGGTAACCCTAAAGGAGGAGATCCGGTCTGAGAGGCAACGGAAAAGGTTCCCTAATGGAGAGGGCAACTAGTTTTGGGAACCAGGGCCTCCTGGTCCAGTATAGGGCCAGCATGATGACCGCCGGATCTTCCTCAGCACCCTGGGGATGAGAGGGATTGGTGGGAATATGTAGGCTAGATGAAAGTGCCATGGAATCGCTAGAGCGTCCACCGCAAAAGTCAGGGGATCCCTCCAACGTGAGTGAAGCAGCTGAACTTTCCTGTTGTGCCTGGGGGCCAACAGGTCTGATGAAGACCCCACCGTTGCACCAACAGGTGTAAAACACCTGGGTGGGGCTTCCATTCTCCTGGGTTCACCTATTGGTGGCAAAGGGAGTCCACCAGGACATTATCTACCCCTGGAATGTGCACAGTGGAAAGGGTCGGAACATGACCTTCTGCCCAAGTCACATCAGACTTGACCTCGAATCAAGCAGAAGCGCTTCTTGTGCCTCCTTGTTTGTTGATGTATGCCACCGCCTTGGCACTGTCTGACTGGATGCAGACATCCTCCCAGCAGAGGTGACCAGTATGCCAAAGCATGATAAATCAGTTTCCTCCGCAGTCCATCTGCCCTGAACCCCCAGGTGACTCAGGACAGCTCCCCAGCCCCTCAGGGTGCCGTCCATCGTCACAAAGGTCCAGTCCTGGATTAAAGTGTTTCCCTTTCTCCAGGTTGGACCTGTCAAGCCACCAGAGCAGGTCCTGTCAGACCTCCGGATGGAGAGACATTGAGATCCAAATTCCAATGCCAAGCGCGAATAGTGAATCTCTGGAGCTCCCTGATGTGAGCCATGGAGTACGGAACCGCCTCCATAGTGGACACCATGCGGCCCAGAGTGGAGGGTTACTCCAGATGCATGGTCTGCTGGTTGGAATCCTCCATCAGAAAGACCTTCCCTTTGCAGGTATTGAACCTGAGGCCGAGAAAGACCAGGACCTGAGAGGGGACTGGAGTAGATTTCTCCATATTTAGGATCCACCCATGCTGGAGAAGAATCTGAGCACAGTCCTCAATGTGCTAATCCAGGAGTTCCCTGGACAGAGCCTTCAGCAGGTCGTCCATATGGGGGGGGGGGGGGGGGGGTCACTTCAATCGCCCTGGTGTGCAGGAAGACAATGAATGCGCCTAAGACTCTGGTAAACACCCGACGAGAAGAGGTAAGCCCAAGGGGTAGAGCTGTAAACTGGAAGTGCCCCAATTCACAGGCAAAATGGAGGTAAATCCAACTTTCCTGGTGAATCTGGACATTCAAGTAAGCACCCTGAAGATCTGCAGAAGCCAAAAACTCTCCTGGACACACACCTGCAATGACAGAGCACAAGGACTCCATCTTGAAGTGTGCAGTCTCCACAAAAGACCCGAGATCCTTGAGGTCCAAGATAGGATGACTGCCACAGTCCCTCTTGGTCACCATGAACAGGTTTGAATAAAATCCTAAACCTCTCTCTTGAAGGAGGACCTGGACTCAGGACTCCCTTGTCCAAGAGAGCCTGAACCATTGAAAAGACACAGCTTTTCCAAGCCCATAGGGGTTCTGGATTGGAAGAATCTGTAAGTATGGGATCTGAAGGGAATTCTGTACCCTTCCGTGATCACCTGCAAAATCCACTGATCTACAAACGGACGCTGCCCAGGCTTTTGCAAAATGGCAGAGACCCCCACCTACAGGCAGCTGCGGACCAGGATTCTGCGAGTCATGCAGAGGTAGACTTGCCAGAATTGGGCTTGGCGGTCGGGAGTGGGGTGCTGGCCTGAGACACGCTTGGATTCAGCCTTTGTGCCTCGTTTTGGCGGGGACAAAAGACGCCGGTTCCTCACCATGTCAGGGCATTTGGAGACCTGAGGCAACAGAGTGCTCTTGCCTCCAGATGGTCTCAATGACAATCTCTTTCAGTTCAGGCCCAAAAAAAGACTTGCCCTGAAAAGGGAGACAAATGAGTGACTCAGAGGAGAGGTCATCTAGCAGAAACAGAGAAGGCAGAAGCTTTAGCTGCAAGTTTGACAGCATCAAAGAGAGCATTGGTGACATATGTCGGAGCCTCAGAGATGTTGGTTAAGAGGGCTAAAAGGTCCTCCTTAGGGGCATCATTTCTGACAGCATCAGTAAGTTGTTCACCCCAGATGGCAGCTCTGGTGACCCATACAGAAGCAAAGATAGGCAGAAAAATTAGACTTTAGGATAGCCTCCAGCTTCCTATCAGTCATATCCTTGAGCGCCATAGCGTCAGCCAAAGGCAGAGCAGTAGGAGGATTGGGGGGGGGTCAACCTGAGGAGGAGAAGCCCACTGAGCCAAAGCTGCTTCAGAAAAGGTATACAGCTTTGAAAATCTCTTAGAAAAAGATAGATGCCTGTCTGGCGTTTTCCACTCATCCAAAGTAACCTGGGGGGGGGGGGGGGGAGACGTGCATGATTTGTTATGCTTCTGAAAGATGTCAGTAGATGACTGGCCATCTTCAGGGGTAGCAGAGACCTGTAATGTTGCTAAAAACACCTTAAGGAGGCCCTCAGTAGAGGGCATGGGGTCAGTGTTACTATTTAATATAAACAATGATGAAACAAACCTGAAGATACCATTGCCATCAATACAAACTATATGTTTATGATATAAAAGAATGCACAAACTTACACTTATAGTAAACTTGAATTTGAAAGGTGGTCCCTCAAAGAAAGCAGCAAAGTTGTCATCACTCCCAGTCACCAGACGATAAGGCCTTGTCGGTTTAATGTCCACAGAGTTGATTACTTTGTTGTGACCCGCAATTTCGCCAACTGATGAGCCAGTGTCCCAGAGGAAAACTGAACCAAACCTTAAGGATACAGAGAAACAAAAATGTAATATACTTACATAAATGAGAATAAAGTTTCTAACATACCATCATACATTAAATCTTTTTTTCTTTACCAGATACTGAATTGAGCAGTCTTATATTCTGTCCTGGTTCTACTAACCTTATACACCACCTCCTTCTATTCATCTACTTACCCTCCCTTTATATAACACACAAGAAACTTGCCTGTATTTCCACCTATCCATCTGACTACCTTTGGTGGACTTTCTTCCCCTCCATCTGACATCTAAACGCTCTGATCAGCAATGAGCTATAGCCTTTATATTTCCAGTGCTCAACTGTTACTTCACACTAACTCTGGATCTATTCCAGATACCAACTGATGGCACGTTTTTGTTTATTATTCTCTCTTCTCTTTCAAATAAGTTAATTTTGTTTATAACATATCTAGGTTTGGAATTATTTGATTCGTATGCTTATCCTGTAGCTGTCAAATGTATGCATTGCATTGATTTTGTATTGTATTTTGAATGCATTAAAAAAAATGCATGACCTAGCAATAAGATAGTCAACACAAAGACCGTAAACTCAAGAATCAATAAAAAGCGTTTAGCCTTCTAGGCCTCATTTCATCCCAGGGTTAATGGGAACAGACCCCACTCAAAATCTATATATTAAGTGTGCAATTGTATGGACAGTAATTGGAGAGAAGGGTCCAATGACTCCACATTTTGGCCACATTCAAATGGACAACTTGAATGTTGTGTAATGTGGAGCAAGTCAGGACACCTGCACTTACCCCAGATGCCCTTAGTCCCCCCCAAAGATCTTGCCACTATAGGAAAAATTATGAGATATTTTGGCCAGTCACTGACGGTTGGAAGCAGCATCATAACTGCCAGTGTTCTTCATGTAGTGAACTGCATGGCAGCCTGAATACAGCAATAAATATGAAGCATGCTGCAATTTGAAAGTGTCACATGTCAATGGCATCCAAACTGCAGCTGGCAACACACAAAGCAACAATCTTGTGTGAGGTGCACCATTTTTTTTTAAGCTTCATTTGGTGTGTTCAGAGCAGAATTAACAGATGACTATCGCACAGTGTTAACATAGCCCTATACCTTACTTTGCAAGAAGTTGAGACCGTTCTTATACATAGGGCTGTCTCAGTTGCATTGCAAGGAATTATTTATCTCCTATGAAGCAGCTGGTTTGCACCAGCATTGCTCCCCTTTGCCTTGATAAATAAGGCCCTTGCAAGAGAAGTCACCCCCTTTTTTTCTATGCAACAAGAGCTTAATAAAAATGAAGAGCCACATAGGATCATTAGAAATATATGGACTGCTATGAGAGATGGTAGTCCATGTCCATCATTTCAGTCAGAAAGATATTCTAGTGCAGAGCCCATCATTTTATTATTATCAAATAACAGCTGGTTTTCCCCTTCTCTTCAACACATAATGCCCAGGGTTATTAAACTGGAATTACAAGGAATACAACTAAATTAATTCACCTAAACACTCAGAACGGAATCAGAATTTCTGCCTGTATTGGCTTAGGAAATCTTTTACAGAATTCATTTAAAATGTTCCATTATAAAATCAGTAAACAATGGAGAATTATTTTTAAACACGTGAAACTGTCAAAATTCAGGAGTTTCCACAGTAACCAAAGTCTATATAAAACATAAGTACTGAGAAAATTGCAGAGAACGGGACTATAAATAGATACCCTGTCAAGCAGCAATTGTCTTTATTCTTGGCTTATAAAGAAATTAAATTAAGATACATAATCTATTATGCAAATATGTAAAGTTCAAATTATGATTTGCTTAAAGCGGATCACCCCAAATAAAGACCCAAATCCCATTGGGAATGCCGTGCAGCATTTGCTAGTTACAATCTAATCCTCCTATATAATAATTCGCTAAAACGTGTGTAACGACGCAGCCATGTGCAGTAGGGACTGCCCGCGCCGCAGCTGATACAGAGCTGAACGCTCCCTCTGTATCAGCAGCGGTACGGGCAGTCTCTACTGCACATGACTGCCCCGCAACCAGCTGGCAGTGGCACGTGTATCATTTAGTATCATAGAAAAGCTTTATTTCTGGAGGAGATATGCAAAAGATCGCTACAATATATGGTCAGTCTGAATTTACAGCATATATAACGAGGAAAATGTTGGCTAATAATTGTCGTCATCTGTTTAATGCATCTATAGACACAAAAGTACGTGCACAACTAATTAAAGCATTGATCAATCCCACCAGTTTTTAGTAAAGATGTATTTTATATGGAAAAATATAAAAGAGGTTCACCAGTCCGGAAATGAAAAGTTACTAGTCCACCCAATTTTATACAGAACAGCAAATGTCCTTACTTTTTTAAGCTAGTCACAGACTAGAGAAGATGTCTGGCTCTTCAAAGTCACATGGGACACGATGCACAGTTTTCATACACGGATTTTCTAACCCAAACGTAACAGCCCATTGAGTAGCAGAAGCATTATAGCCATATACATCTGCCAGCAAGGGCTTGGGGAGCATGATTTTGTCTCCCCAAAATGGCTGACAAACACTCTGGAGCAGCACAGCCCTACATCTGGTGATTTTCCTTTAATATAGCCTTTCCTACCATTATTAGGAAACATAATATTCTGCTTTAAAAAAAAAAAAAAAAAAAAAAAGGGGGAGCAGGTGCAATAGTCCTCATTCGATTTGAGGATGCAAGCAGATTTAAAACGGAAATAAACGGACCAGTGTCAATACCAATTTCTGACCAGCCACAGCTAGACTGTAAGCTCCATGAGGCAAGGTCTACTGTGAATGTCACATACTTGTGCTGTGATCGGTAAGCTCTCTGATGTAGCATGCAAATAAATATGTGGCTTTTTGCATCCAGCCTATGTGCATGTAGACTTGAGTGCGTACAATTTCCTTGTAGCTCTAGAGAGATAACTAATGTCTTCACTTGTGTACAGATCCTTACGCAGTCTCTGCCAAACTGTACACCTGTCGTGACTTTTTGAATTAGCCACGATTATGAACTGTGGGGGAGATTTATAAAAAGCCTTCTTAGTGTACATTTCAGAACTTTCACTAAAGTTCATAATGTCAGGTCATTTATAAAGAAGTCAAGCTTATAAATATGACTGAGAATATTTTTTCATATACGTATGGATCACTATATACTTCCATTAAGAACAGGTTATACCTGGCGTTAACATGCTATCACTAAAACTGCCTTTATTATTGGCAAAATTGGTGCATTTCTTTTTGAATACATTCTTATTAGGACAAGACCATTTCTACTCCACCTTTCAAGAGTGTCGACTGACTGGAGTTAGCACTTGAAGAACAGGTTGATAAACGTTTATACATATCCTTATGTCGCTTTGGGACAATTTTAAAGGCACTTTCTTTATTACTCCACTTTTATAACTCTCCCTGTATCTTAAGCTCTGTCTTCATAAGCAACGATCTACCTCTGCACTAAGGTAGTGTCATTCTGAGTAAGGCTACTGATTTTCCATCCGAAATGTAGTAATGAGTTTGTATTAAACACTCCAGATGTTATTTATGGATCAAATGCATTGATTTACAATATATTTTAGCGGCATCTACAATATCAGTGGTGCCAACACAAATAAAATAGAAGATGCGTGTGGTTATAGGATTGTTCACCAAGACACTGTGATACAAATATAAAATTCATCTAAAATGCACAGCGGAACTTACGAAGGACCTACTACAATATTGTGCCACAGTAAATACAAGAGAGGGGATTCTTAAATCAAGCGCTGTCCATCAATTCTACTGCATACATGGACTGAAGTAAATACTGAAAGCGTGGTATTTTGGTCAGGAAGACATCAGCAATTTCCCACACTGTATTGCAATAAAACAAAAATTTACAAATACAATAAAACACGGCCAATTCTAGACCTTAATTCATTTCTAAGAGCACATTATATTATGTATAAGAAGGCTTAAAGTGGGCCTGTCACCCAAAGACATTTAGTTTGTTTTACAGAGAATTAAAAATATGTTTATATGTTGTCCTGGCATTTTTTTCTGTAAAACTTTGATGAACTATGTATTGTTGGCACAGTGTGGCACTTTATAGCAATACCATACAAAAGATTAGAGATGCACCAATACCAATTTTTTAAGACCAAGTACAAGTACCGATACTTTTTTCAAGTACTCACCGATACCAATTACCGATACCTTTTTTTTGCGGTCATTTGCCAGTTTTCTAAGTACCTACATGTTTTAGGTACTTGGAAAACTGGCAAATGACCGCAAAAAAAAAAAAAAGTATTGGTAATTTGTATTGGTGAGTACTTGAAAAATATTATGTGTGTATATATATTATATATATATATATATATATATATATATATATATATATATATATATATATATATATATATACACACACATATACATATATACACACACACACACACACACACACCACCTCTTGATTCTCCCCTTTTGACTCTTTCTCCCACCTTTTTCTTCATTCTACCCCCTTGAGCCCCCTTCCTTTGTCTTGGCTTTTGATCCCCCTTTCTCCCACTCCTCCTTGACTCACCCTTTTGCCTCTCTCTCTCTCCCTCCTGATCACCCCTCCTTTTGCCTCTTCTTGGCCCCCCTCCTTTGGTCTCCTGATCCTTCCTCCTTTTGACTTTTTCTCCCTCTTCACCCCACTGTCTGCCTCTTTCACCACACCCCCTGCCTCCTTTACTCTCCTCTGCCGGGTGCTCGCTGTTCTTTCGCGAGCCCCGGCAGAGGTCAGTGTCGGAGCGTTGCCATGGTAACCCGCGGCAATGCTCAGACGCTGTAGGAGTGAGAGAGGTGACCGAGGAGCATTGTGAGCAGCTCCCCGGGCTCCCTCTCTGCAGCACCGACCCTGACACAGGGTATCGGTGCTGGCATCGGCCGCATTTGTGCGAGTACAAGTACTCGCGCAAATGCTGGTATCGGCACCGATACCGATACCAGTATCGGTGCAACCCTACAAAAGATGCTAATTAATTTGAGTCAAAACTTTTACAATAGCACAGTGAGATAGATAGATATACATATATATTATATATCTCTCTCAGTGTGGGCTCTGCCTCAATTCATTCATAACAATGGGCGGCATGACTGTCCCAGCACAAAAACAAGTAGCATAGTAATACAATATGGGAAGAAGAAAAAAAAAAAAAAAAAAAAAAAAAAAAAAAAAAAAGGCAAGTTGCTCAAAAGTTTTTTATACATCAATCGACTAGCAGAACATATAGTTTTAGGTTTTTTTTTTTTTTTGTTTGTTTTTTTTTTTTAAATATTAAACAGAGCTTATCTACACCCCTCCAAGCATGGCCAATTGTTGGACTTCCACCTATAGGAGACTAAAACACTCATCATTCCCAATGAGCCGTTGGCTGGGTGGAGAGGATAGGAGTTCTAGGCCAACTGCAGTATTCCAAAAATTCATTTTGGTTTAAATAGGAGGTTTAATGCTGTGAATGTTATTGGTCTCAAAATCATTGTGAAGCAAAGTGCTGGACAGGCTTAGGAAAATCCCAGGGATCCTAAAATTACACTACTGGCTTCTACATTTTTTTGGAGTATTGTGTGCATGCACCCCTTCTCTGGCTATTAAGCATTTTGTCTGGCTCCAAAGTTTGTTATAGTTCCATCTACTGCTGGCATTGGAGACCTTTCTAGCATTAAAGGAATAGTAACCCTTTATGACTACTTTAAATATTCTGCATTACATAAATATGTAATGTCAGACAGTAGTTACTTTTTTTTTTTCCTTTTTTTTTTTTTATTCTATTTTACAAATAGACCGTTAATTCACGGATCGGTTTCCAGATTTTTCTGGCCAATAGTCCATCAAAGCAGTATGTAATACAATGTTAGAGTCACTGCAGCACTGAATGCTCAAGGTTCTTGGTCTTCATAGTTTCTTTTTTTACATTGCGTCACTAAAACGGTTTTCATGTTCCCCATATAAATACTAGGTCATAGGGATCTTTTTTGTATTATACTAGCAAAAGCAGAATGGTATTGTTCATGTTTATATTTAAAGAAAAAAAGAAAGGCATGGTGAAGGGAGATATATTGTAATGTCTACCCACAGATCAGTGGACTGACACGACGGCTTTGTTCCAATGGTAGTCATAGAGACTCCCCCCAAGCCTTGTTCCATTAGCAGCCACAGAAGTACACAGTCTGCTTCTCCAGTCTTGATGCACTGTTCACAGATTGTCACAGGACACCACCATAGCCCTGTTCCACTGAAACACAAGCACTACCCCACACCCTATGTAAACCATATATTGATAACGTTTGTGTCTATAAGTCATCTGACAGTTTGCACAGGAATATATTACAGATGTCTGCCCTGTTTAGAATTAAAATATGTACCTCAAGGACATCAAAGCCTTGATTCCCTAGTCAAATAACCAGTATGAACCTCTTGAGGATTACTGACAGGTCAGGACATCACAGTTTCCTTGCCTAAAGGACCCGAGACAGTCCTGGCACATCACACATTTTGCTCTTACAGCACTCCTGCGGGAGATCTGTAACCACTAGCAGGTCTGAAATAGACCACTACAGTCTTGGAGTGGTGCGGTCTCTCTCAAAGCCCCACTCGACATGCCGGTACAAATTATTAGTCACATGTGCTGGCATACCGAAGGTCCTCTATTTGGTTTTTAATTGCAATCCACTCCTAGGATCTCTGGTCCTTAAGGTGTCAAATATCCCTTTTTTCAAATTCTGTTAAGTCTCTTGGTTGTAAATAAAATTGTCATTACCTTGATATGTACTAAAAAATGCAGGACTGTACTGTCACCACTCCAAATGTCTAACATATTGACTATTAATCCTTTGGATGCCAGGTGTCCACTAGACAACACTCTTGTACTTAAAGAGTTAAATATGTAAGGGGACCATAAAGTGTGGGCAGTATTCACTACTAGACAGCCTCTCTATTATGGCTGGTGAGTGGGTGGGTGAGCAAGCAGGCAGCTTATTATGGCAACACGCTCAGTGAGAAGTTAGGTAAACACAGCATTGATCTGTCTTCACTACTACAGTCTAGAGGATTATTAGGTGCAGTAGGACAGAACAGAAGACACGTCACTAATCTCTCTCTACATTTAATTCCTCTTAACACAAAGTGTTACAATGGCAAAAGGCCATCCACCACTGTAGATAACAGATGTTGCGCTACAATACGGCAAGAGTGGTGTGTGGTCCACCAATCCACAATAATCCTACCCTGCTTCCAACAGTATAGCCACAGAACATGGACACCACTGCCTTGAAACAAGAACTGTTTTAATGGGGACTAGTGTAAAAGCCCATGTACATGGACCAAGGTCCGGGTGTTAACCCTTTGAGTGCCAGAGGGGTACATTCTAGCGAATTACTATATAGGATAGTAAAGGAGGAAGTCTGAGGACAGAGGTAATACATGCATTGGCATGCAGAATATACACACACCACGAGTGCCAGATGGGTGTCCAACACATTGCTTCTCACAGAATGAGAGAGAAAGGGTAAAAGCATGGGGAAGAAGAGAAAAAGGAGTATGGAGCACAGGTGACTGAGTAAGCAAGATTAAAAGGTGTAACTCCACTCTGCTTCAATTTATGCCAGAGATAAAGATAAGAGGGAAAAAAAAAAAAAAAAGAGAGGGGGAAAGCTCTTGTCATTATAAATCTTCATAGGATGGTTTAGCAACAGCGCCACTGTACAATTTCAGACCACTGAGATACTGCACCTAAAAATATTATTGTTTGAGCTGTAATAACTTTTGAATAAAACACCTCAGCAGTGGGAGTATACTTTGTATTATTTAGGAGAATAAGCCATACAATATATATTTTACATATTAAATATTGCTGTGCCTTTAATATTTTAACCTTTTTGTGGAGGGGGACAGGGATCTGAAATCCATTAAAATTTCCTTCTAAATTCCATAGCTACTGCCATTAACACCAAATTGTACCTTCCATGCTCTGACAGATTTATTGTTACTTTTAGAAGGGACATGTCTGTAGTAAAATGGTTGTAACAAATATATATTCATGAAGGGAAGGGAGACAAGGCATAGTATTCTGGAATGTATACAGCCTGTAGCATCAAATGAGGGGTTGTTTGCCTTTTTAATCCTAAACTGGTGTCCACGAACAATTGCAAGGTGTGTCAGTTATTTATTTAATTTTTTTTTTTTTTTAATTCCTTATATTTCAATATGAAGATAAGATAGACAACGCATACCATTTTTCAAATTACATAACTGGCAACATCAAAATCAGTGGTCACTTGCCTTTTTTTTTTTTTTTTTAAATAAAGCGGAACTACCACCCGACAAAATCTTTAGCTTAACTAAGTCCCTATCTGGCGACTAGCTGCTTAGTAGCACTAGTCGCCAGAATTATTACCTTATTTAACAGATTTATGCTCTCTTCTATGGCTAACAGTAGCGCGGATATCTTGCCATAATGACCTCAGCGAGTGCGTGCGTCACAATGGCAAGACGTCCGCGCTCCGTGCTACTGTCAGCCATAGAAGACAGCATAAATCTATTAAGTAAGGTAATAATTCTGGCGAATAGCGCTACTAAGCAGCTAATCGCCAGATGGGAATTTAGTTAAGCTAAAGATTTTGTAGGGTGGTAATTCCACTTTAACCTTAGGCTAGTATGCACTTCAAACGATAACATCTCTGAGTGTCATGGGATTTCCTACTGTATACAGTAGATAATTCTATCCCAATAATAATGGCACCACTTTGCTTTAGTTTAAAATATAATAGGGGATACAAGAAACCCTAAAACTACAAAACACATTCACAAGTTCTAAAATAAAACAGTTAACTTATACTGCCATCATGCTGGTAAGAGCTTGGAGTACAGGGTCTAAGATATGGCCACCTAAAAAGGTCGCCCCATCCCTAGCTCCTTAAATCACTTCCTGCATGTGTATTTATGTTCCTAGAGGACAGCAGAACCCACAGAATCTCAACAATAAAGGACTCATCACTGAACAAACAGTTAAGTGATTTTCAGCCTCACAAATCCCAAGGTTATACCTTGTGAGCCATGACATCTTGTAAGATATCAACTATACTGCGGGACAAAAAGGACTGGTGTATTTTAAGACGTAAATCAATGAAATGAAAGCCCCATTTAAATCAATGGGGGTTATTTGTCCCTAATAGTGTTGTTGGTACACCCCAGAATTACTCAGAATTTTGTCTTTGTGCAATAAGAACCACAAAATCACAAAACACAGCCTCTACTATAGGCCCATTCATCAATAATGATTAAATCAGGGAGTATGTATATCAAGTGGCAACAGTACTATATCCACCTGTATTAAATCTGATAGTGACCATAACTGCAGATCTGGAAAGGTCATTAATAACTGCCTATATATCATGTTAGTTAAAAGACCAGCTGATATATACAACTTGCGAGATATTCACACTTTTATTCCTATATGGTGAACAGAGTGCAGTACCATACACTAATGTAGGTTTTAGTGTGTTTCCAATGCAAATTAAGTAAACTACCATTCTGCTGGTCTTTTGACTACCACCACAACACATGAGCAGTTTCTAATTAAGTTTTCAGATACACATACAATTAATGTGACAGATCTACTTTAACAAGCAGTTGTGTTTTTATTTTTTTATTAAAATCTATAGGTTATAGATCTTTTCCTGCAAAGTAAAAAAACATTGGTGCTAACACCGCAATCTTGTTTTATTCAAATGGTGAAAAAGTGAATTACAGTATGATTACTTCCTGAAAGTTCTGACAGCATGACTCCATAATTTCGATCACATTCTTACAAGGACCATTTGTCAGTGACTCGCCTCTCTTGAAGAATGCAACAGAATAACTAACTGCAGTCTAATCAAGAATTTATACCGTTCATAACTCTGAAAACACGCATCTCTGAGAAATGGAAATACCCTTGTTTTATGAAACAGGAAAAACCTACACAAAAATTTTTTATACATACACATTTTTTCCCATAACAAAGTTTACTGCTCCTTGAAGGTGCAAACTGCATCTGCCAAGCCCAGACACCAAAGAACAAGAAAACTAAAATAATTCCAATTGTCTGAAATGGGGCTTTAACCCTTTGAGTGCCAGAGACTGGAGAACTTTCTGGCGCTCAAATGGTCAATAACCTTGATTACCTCAATGGAAAGAGAGAATATCATGTCCTCTATGGTGCAGTTTCTTTGCCCTACGATCATTCCAGTTTTCTTCTGAACACAGGCCCCAAATGGCTTATTCACAACAGAAGTTAACAATTCTGGGAAAGCCATCTGCACTATAGGGGGGAATTAATATCCCCAAGGCTCCTATTGATTTAAATGGGTATTTTAATCCCTTGAAAGCTAGAGACATCTCCAGTGTATCGTTTCACAATGCTTTGGAGACCTCTCCGCCATTTCACCAGTTAAATCATTCATTTAAACCACAGGAGAGTTATTTGTTCTCTTTGGCACCATCCGTTTGCTCCAGAATTGCTCCTCATCTCCAGTCAACAAGGCCTAAGTCTAATTTTATGTGAAACAGTGACACCGTAACATGAGACTCTTTACTCTCTCTGTGCCCCACAAATCTAAAGCTAGGTACTATTTCTGGTACTATGAATTCATTTTAGGACCACAGTGTGACAGAGAGTAAGTGTATAAGGGGGATGGATCATAATTATGCAAATTAATGTGTGTATAAGTATATAGCAGTAGAACAGGGGCAATCAAGTCTGTCTGAGTTCCCCAGTCCCCAAAAGAGGCTTTCTGGATCTCACACATTAAACCAGGTGAATCAATAAGTGGTTCAACCATTCTGAAGGATCTGCATTTAAAGTGATAGTAATGTTTCACAAAAAAAAGTTGCTCCGATTAATCTTCATTATATTTGGGCCATAGGGAGTGTTATTTTAATACTGTCACAGTTGTAGTTCAAGAGTAATTGAATGATAAAGTACCCCCCTCCTGCCCCTTTTACTGATGTAACACTGCTCACATCAGAGCAGCAAGACTGTCCAGATGGATTGCAGAGAGGGACAGTCTTCAGTGAGCATAAGGAATAACCTGAAAATCTGTTACGTGGGGAGAAGAGTTTTCCTTATGCTCACAGTAGTATTATCCCTTGCTGTGAGTTGTCTGGTACCAGGACCAGATCCCACATCTGTGGGGAAGTGGCTTACACTAGGTAAAAGGAGCAGAAGGGGGAAACTTTATCATTCAATTACTCTTGAACTACAACTCTGACAGTATTGATATAACACTCTCCATGGCCCAAACACTATGAATATCAAAGGGATAGTAATACTTAAGATGTAATATATATATATATATATGTTGTAGGGTTTATGCCTCCAAATAAAACAAGGGTACACCCACTGCTGAGAGAGATTTTATTAAAAAATTATAATAGCTCAAACTTGAATTTTTTAGATGCAATATCACAGTGGCCTGAAAATTTTCAGCAGCACTGTTGCTACACCACCCTATGGAGATTTCTGGTCTACAGACCAGAGCTGTCCATAGGATGGTGTAGCAACAGCGCCACTGAAAATGTTCAGGCCACTGTGATATTGCACCAAAAAAATTCAAGTTTGAGCCTTTATAATTTTTTAATAAAATCTCTCTCAGCAGTGGGTGTACCCTTGTTTTATTTGGGGGCATAAACCCTACAACATATATATATATTTTTTTACATCTTAAGTATTACTATCCCTTTAATTTGAGCTGCTTTTTTGTGAAACATTACTATCACTTAAACTTCAAGGATAGTTTTGCAGACTGACTGCATGCTTAGTGCCCATGTTGGTTTCTCAGGCACAGAGAAATTGATACTCTCTCACAAAGACTGCACAGAAAACCCAACCTCCAGTTAATAAGATTCATTTAAACAAGATCACTTTCACACAGAATTCGGTCCCTGTGTATCCTCACTAACCTCTCCTGGATTTCCATTACAAATTGTAAAGCAGGAGGAACAAGTCTGACAGCCCACACAGATCAGGCATTCAAGGGAGGTTGCAATGAACATCACAACCCCCATTTCAGCTCATGTGTAAATTCTGCCGGTGGCTACATAGGCAACCTCGTACACCTAGCTTACTGCAACTTTACTGTGCTCCTGCGAACACTCAGAAAAGCTGCAGTATGTTGAACATTGATGCGATCCAACAAGGTGAGCCACACATATGAAATTCACCATTATCTAGCATGTTACCCTTCAACAAGAGAAACAATCCAAAACAGCATTACTCTGCTGGTGTCACCCATGTGAAAGGGGTCTAACTCTACCAGAAACAGATGACCGATGTAAAGCCTGAAGAAAGTGTTTTCCTAGGGGAAGCATATTTACGCCCCATGGCTGATTCCCAACAGTTGGATTTCTATAGAAAATGTCTGCCTCCAGAAGTCATCAACTGCAATTCACCTTCTAAAGTTCAACCAAAGTTCCAAACACATTTCAAGTCAGAAGTAATGGCATGCTAAAGAGATAAACAAGATGTTTAATGTCCAGTGGGTTAACCAGCAGTCCAACACACTGCAGTGTGTTGGACACTATCTCATAAAAAGGTGTTAAGGGGTTATATAGAAAAAGTAACTTGAAGCGGGGAAAAATTGAATAACGTGTCCACTGTTAAAGGGATAGTAATGTTTCAAAATAAAAGCAACTCCAATTAATCTTCATAGTATTTGGGGCATGCAGAGTGTTATTTCAGTACTGTCACAGTTATAGTTCAAGAGTAATTGAATGATAAAGTATCCCCCTCCCGCCCTTTTTACCTAGTGAAAGCCACATCCCCTCAGATGTGGAATCTGGCCTCTTGACTGGACAGCTCACAGCAAGGGACAATCTTCTTATTATGATCATAAGGAAAACCCTGCCCCCCCTTGACAGGTTTTTCCCTTATGCTAATTGAACATAGTCCCTCTCTGTAAGCCATCTGGACACCACCTTTCTGCTCTGAGGTGAGTAGTGTTACATCATAAATGATATAACTCTCCACAGCTCAAACACTATGAAGATTAATTGGAGCTGCTTTTATTTTGAAACATTACTATCCCATTAAAGCACAGCAGAAATAGTAAAAAAAAATTAGCAAACAACAGAACTAGGATTTAAAGCCACAGAGCAATTTTCAACTGTGCATTTTTTTTTTTTGTTTTCATTATGATGAATACTTACGTTTCTCTTCCTTCACCAACCACAGCGATTCTCTTGCTATCCTCAGTCCAAGCTATATCTTTAATACGTCCTGCAAATGGCTGGTATTCATATTTTAGCAAGTGCTCTTTCTGTGTAGTGTCCCAGATCCTCAGCTTCCCAGAGACATCTAACAAATAATATCAACATAGTAATTACAACTGTATTCAACACACATTGTGCGCTGTTTAAAAATAGACTGTGTAACCATAGTAAAATTACTGTGTAAAATGCTATTAAGACCAACAATTGTCAGCAAGTATACATAAGAGAACACAGTATTGTAGCAGAAACCTTATTGATTGGCTTAAAATAGAAGTAGCTTTAGCATGCCTTAAAAAGGGAACAAAAACCTGGTGTTTAATAAGAGGCAGCAGCACTACTGTCAGAGTAGCACAGCAAAGATAACTGTGCTTACTGGGGTGGAACCTACATTTCTGACATGTTTAGATTATAATTTTATATCAGCAACAGATTTTGTATATTATATAATCATTGCTAATCCTATAGAATAATTCGCTAGGATGTTTGTCAGAAGCAGTTATGAGCAGTAGAGACTGCTCAGAATGCTGGGAGTTCTGTGCAGGGAGCAATCTCTACAGCGCATCGCGTGAGTGATGGCAGTAAGCAGAGCAGGACCGGCCTTTTAACCCTTTGAGTGCCGGAGGGGTATGCAACGCATTGCAAAGCAATGCGTTGCGTACCCCTCCTGCACTCAGAGGGTTAACATCTCACAGATCTTGGCCCATGTACACGGGCTTTTACACTAGTAATAAATACTTTATCACAGGGCTCAAAATTTCCACTCGCCACTAGCCAATGGCGAGTAGAAATTCAGCCCTGGTGGGTATGCTATGGCTTGCAGTGGCGAGTAACTTTTCAGGTCTGGCTAGTAGCAAAGGACTTCAAATTATAAGCCCTGCTTTATCATCTGAAGCCAATATGATGTTCATCTTAATCAAGCTGGGGAATGTATACATCAAGAGTAAATGGAGAATTTTACTCTTGAAATTGGTGGCTTGTTTAAGAATCTGTCATACAGCAATGTTATATTTTTCTCCTCACTCAGCCATATAGTTTTACCAAACAGGGAGTGGAGCTGGGAATCATTGCATTAGTCTTGGGTGGGTCTAGCCCTTACTATAGGTATTATCTTCACAACAGATAAAAAAAAAAATTGATGTTTTATCAAAGAGTTCCGAACTAAAATACCCGAAATGGCGGAGTGCCAATTAAAAGACAACTGCAGATACTATGCACAAACCACCCGAAGCAATGGGTTGTTCGTTTAATAAGAACTTCATTATGCAGGTGTTCTTTCAGCAGTTATAGATCATCCACTTTTTGCATTTGGTCCTTTTAATAATTCACTGTCAATTGTTTCAGTTTACAATCTGATAAAGACAAAATAACCTTCATGAGCCACACTGGTCTATTGAAGCCTATGCAGGAATTTAAAAAGCAAATAAATAAATGGAACTACCCAACTGTTGTACGAAGGACACCTAGGTTGGTCATGGTGTTAAATTAAGAACTCCTATTATATAGTTACACTTTAACAAAAAGGGTTGCAGCTAAGCCCTCAAGATGTGTAGCTCTATCTATCTAGGAATAGTGGTGAAACTAAGAGCCAGTTCTGGTACAATCTAACCATACATTAGGACATACAAATTCTTGTTGAGTCAAAGGTGGACTTATTATGTTGTCATAGCATAGGTAATGCTGAAATATTTTTTTCATAACCATCTAACATTTAAAAGTGTTAAAGTGAATTCTTATTTGTTCCCTATGGTGCTGTTGGTTTACCCCATATTGGCTCCAGTTTTGTATCTTTGCATATGGACCAATGGCTATGTGACACTGCATCTTTTTACTTACACTGGGAACCATGAAGTTTGCTCTTTCACAAAGGGAAATAAAGGTACATGAATTAAGTGGTGCTTGTGCTATTTTAAGTACAGTTAGTGATAGAACTACTAAACTATTCATTAGCAACCATTCTGAAGCACACTGCATCAGTTCGGTTAAAGACTTATTTTAGGAGAAACTACAACAAGCATGTTTTACACCCTGTAGTTTTAGGTTCTCTGTAATTTCCAGCTCTAAATAAAGAACACAAATCAACAGTGCCATCACTAACTTTCTGGAGCAAATTGTGACACTTATGAATAAAGCAAACTTAGCAAGGTGATACATATGGAAATTTGCAAACAAATGTCCAACATAGCAGCTAGATACATGATCATGTTAGATTTGTGAAAATCTACCTTTAAAGGGGATTTTTGTGTACATAACACTAAATCAATTTCTCTTATTCCATGGGGAAACCTGGAACCATGGGGAAAGTTCCCTCCGGCAGAAGAGATGGCCTTAAAAAGGTACTCCGAGGAGGAGACTACCACCCTGCTTTATTTTACCCCCACCAGTCTAATCCATCAAAGATCGAAGAAAACAGAAAGGGAGATCCCAAGAGGACCCCGCCCGGGACTCCAACAGCAGTTTTTTCTACGAGGGGGAAGTCCACTGTTCCACATGGATTAAGAAAATCCCTCTACCTTACATTCAGTTTTGGAACATTTGGGGAAATACCAAAGGGCCCATTAAGATTACAAGGACAAAGAACATGTACAACCCTGATGTAAGCCAGGAGGATACTTTCTCTCTTGGTTCCTGAGTTCTACATAGGACATAAGAAAAATGATCCTTATGTTCTAACTTCTAGAAGTTTGGGAAACTTTCTAATTTTTTCTTGTAGAAACACTTGCAGAAAACCAGCCCTCAAACCATTCCCAAAAAACAAAGTTATAGTTAGAAAGCAGAAAATCAGGCAGTGGCTCCTATATGAGTAGTGTACAAAAAGCTAAATCACAGTTACAAAAGTGGTCTTCTCAAAATTAAAAAAAGGCAAATCTGTAGGAGGTTGAGAGCCAAAATGAAATACATGCATGCCCCATAGTGTTCATATTCTAATCAGTGCTGAGAAAATACATAATAAAATATACCTCCGGATGCAATGTAGAATCCACTGGGAGCGTATTTGGCAACAACAACTTGATGAGCGTGCTCCGTGTACACATCAGCAATTGCAGGATTCTACAATATAAACCCAAAATGATTAATACACTGCTAAAGTACAAATGTATAAAATTAAGTGACTATAACTAAAGACAGTCTGTTTATCCGTGCACATTACCCAATGCCAGAGAGGCCTACAACACTTTGAAGGGAATTGCATTTTGACCCTAAAAGAACATTCGGGACAGAGTTTTGTCTAAGGGCCATATGTAGACAAGTGTGAGGAAGACAAAGGCGCCATTAAAATACACAGGAATTTTAATGTGTTTAGTTGCCTTGTCCCAGAATTTCTCTAATTTTGTTTTGCTTTTCATACATGGCCTTAAGGGCATAAATTAAAGTTGTTAATAGCCAACAGATTAAATGTAATTACTGTAAAATTTCAGGTTGTATATGCACCTGTATATAATACCCAGGTGTAAATTATACTCAATTTTTTTTAAGGAAAAAATAAAAGTGCATGTGTATAAATACCTTTACCCACAAAAATAAATAAATAAAATGCTGGTCTCCCCTCGATTCCTCTCCCCATGAAGGTGCTTACAGCAGCCCAGAAAGCAGATGACAAACGCAAGCATGCCACCTGCTGGAGCTCTTGATGCCTGCTCGCGGCCCCATAGGATGCAGTGCAGACACTGCTTACTGCAACTTTATGGTGTTTCTGGGGACATGCTATAAATCTGCAGCATGCTAGAATCTGGTGGGATCTCACAAGGTTTTAAAGTAGTCCAAGCCCAATATGCAGAACACAAAATCTAGAACACTGTTGTATACCATCAGATCAGGTTTGTAGCACCCAGTCTATTTAAAACAAATCTGTGGTTCCTAAATGGTGTACAGTCGGTCCCATAACTTATCAAGTATACTTGGTTACATTGTTTTACCTGCACACTAGTTGGAAATAATAATTTTCTACTTCTTGTAGGATTTAACGCTTTGAGTGCTAGAAGAGTATGCAACACATTTACAACCCCCTCTTGCACTCAAAAGGGTAAACAAACACAAACGGGATTTTTTAAATTATTTTTTCCTCAGTAAAACACTTGTTAATAATGTAACAGCTTTTGCCTTATTTTGTTCCAAGTTGCCAGTGTTCTAGTCAATGCATGGCTGTTCTCTACATTTAGACGCATCTCCAGTTCTAATGAACCAATATCTGGTTGCACTGCTGTAGGATTTCGCACTCCCTGCACCAATGTGCAAGTTTTAAATTTTCCCCCTGTCTCTTCTGTCAGAGACCATATTTTTCTCTCTTCAGTTTTACTTTTTTCTTGTTTTGTTAACGACCTCATTTTCTATTGGCCCTTTCATTCCTACCTTCTTTTGACTCTTGTGCTAGGAGCAGTTCCCTCATATCATTTGCACCTGTTAAGATTGCCATCTTTTTGGCAGCTGCAATAATAAGTGCATACTATGTTATTCTCAAATGCTCTAGAATATTAATGACAGCTATATGTTCTTATATGCTAATATCATGTTACTAATGCACTGTACTCTGATATCTGAATTGCTCAAGGTGTGTTAGTGTAATCCCCCTACATTTATTTATCACACATTGGGGTCTGATGCATTTTTCTCCCCCGGGTGTCACTGAGCAGTCCCAAGACCCAAGCTTTAAGATGGTCCCTCGGGTTTCTCTAACCCACACTTTGCGGTCCTTCTTCCATTCACACCTCTGGCTAGTTGAATTTGGCATTCTATGACATGTGATTGCTTAAACACATGTTAAAAAGGACTTTTTTGTGAAAAATTTTCGCCATCAAAAGTAGGCACCGAGTCCCTAATGTACACTTAAAACCACAAACATGTATTAGAACAGTGGTTTCCAACACACGCACACACGTGGCTAGTGATCTCTACACTAATCACAGATGGATGTATCCAAGGAACTAAAAGTGTTATAAAACTATAAAAACCAAAAATAAAATTAACCTTATGAGTGCCAGTGGGGTATGCAAAACATTGCAGAGAGTTGCATACTCCACTGGCATTCACACGGTTAATCCCCCTAAAGTTAACACATACCCTAAAAGGAAGAAGAAAAAAAAAATGTATACATAGATATATATATATATACACATACATACATACACACATGAAGTTATCCAGAGGCACTCTCACTTTAAAAGTCCATCGCCTGGGTGCTAAAATCCAGCCATAATACAAATGTATTCCCAATTGAACAGCACTCTCAGGACTTATGAAATTCTGACAAATAGGTTTATTGTAAACAGATCTGTTTACAATAAACCTATTTGTCAGAATTTCATAAGTCCTGAGAGTGCTGTTCAATTGGGAATATATATGTATATATATATGTATATTATATATATATACACACACACACACACACACACACACACACATATAACATAATATATATATATTTTTTTTTTTTCTCCATATGTTCAGCAGGGTCCTCAACACACTATTCAGCTACTGTCCATCTTCTTTCTTCTTATTTCATTCATCTTCCTCCTTCTCTTCTTCTAATCTTCTTTTGAAAAAGAAAAAGTCCAATGAAAGATGCAAAAATATATGTCCCAAAGATATCCTTGTCTTAACCTTTGAGTGCCTGAGGGGTACTCAACGCAGCGCAGAGAATTCCAAGAGTTAAATGCACTCTGGCATATCGATATAAGATGCAGCCATCAGAAATGGATGCAGGCGTTCCATCTTTCAAAAATAATCTTGACATCAAGGGTTAATCATACCTTAGGGCTATTACATGAGCCATATTGAAAGAATTTTGAACAGAGACTGACTTTTATACGACCAGTCTCTTTTCAAAATGGTTCCAATGCTACAATTGGCTGGGAGGTGCATGAGCACACATCCCAGCTAATTGTAGCGTAGGAACCATTTTGAACAGAGACTGGCCATATAAAAACCAGTCTCTGCTCAAAATACCCTTATTGTGGCTCAGGCCCGAGACGCATGACGTATGGTGTGTGTGTGGGGGGGGGGGGGGGGGGGGAGTTTTACGCTGCATTCCCGGTGGCAGTCTTCTACTTAACCCTTGAGATGCTAGGATTATTTTGAAAGATAGAATGCCTGCATATATTTTTTTTTTAACAGAATGCCAGCATCTATTTCTGATTTGTGATTTATTTCCCAATTTGCCAGCATGCATTTAACCATTGGAATGCTAAAGGGGTAAGCAACACATTGCACAGCAATGCTTTACGTGCCCCTTTGGCACTCAATGGGTTAAGAAAAGCATATCTTTAGGGGCATAGTTTTTGGACGCATCCATCATTGGACTTTTTTTTCCCCCATTTTCAAAAACAGACCTTAAAAGAAGACGATTAGAAGACAGAAGAGAATGAGGAAGATGAAAATCAAGACGAGGTAAGGAAAAAAAAAAAAAAAAAAAAAAAAAAAAAAAAAGGACAGTGGATGACAGGTAAGTTACAGTTCTGGGTGTCAAGATAGTGTTAGGGCTAGTATTGTTTAAAGCGGAACTTTAAGCTATTACTAAGTCGCCATGCATTCATTAAGCGCATGGCAACTAGCTTGGAAATCCATCTCTTTTTATTTTATTTTTTTTATTTATTTTTTTTAAAGGTAAAAGTGCAGGTTCTAAAGAAATCCTTGCCGTTTAGAGACTGACGGGTAGGTTAGCGTGGTCTGCGTGCCTGCGCGGTCAGTCGCTTCCGGTTCCCTTGTGGTACGCTGCAATGCTACTCAATGGAGACCAGGACTGATGGCGCAGGCACACAGACAAGATGTCTGCTCCGTAGCCTGGGTTCCGGTGTCCAAACGGCAAGGATTTCTTTAGAATCTGCAATTTTTTTAAAGGTAAGAGGTGGATTTCCAAGCTAGTCATCATGCGCTTAATGAATGAATGGCGACTTAGTAATAGCTGAAAGTTCCGCTTTAACTCATTTTAGGGGTAGTGCTTGGGAGGGCGACTGTTGAATTATTTTCCTTTAATGTTCCCACAATTAATACTACTTAGCGCAAGCTATGGGAATAAAAATCCGCAACAAGCATTTGGCGACCAATGCTGGTTGGTCCATGTACAGGTCCAGCTACCAAGTAGGTCTTTCATTCGGTGCTTTTTCTTGCCTTACCGACCATTTTACTGGTAGGCATAGTATTGAGCCCCATTAGCCTAAATTTTAGCATAAGAAGTTTCCAGTGCCCTTACTGGCATCACACTTTACAAAGAAATGATTAGGCTATGTTACCAAGCAAATCTCTCTTTAACAATGCGAGATGTTGAAGGAAGGTATTTAAAATGGCTCCGTTGGTTAACCCCGCAGCTGTAGAAGAATCTGTTCAAGCTGCAAGGTTGCAGGTTCTAGTTCCGGCAAGGTCAGCTCTGTTCTCCCCTCTTGGACAAAGATTTTAACTTGACCCATGACCTGAATCACTCAACACCATGCCAAGTGCCTACCAAAAACAGCTTATTGCTCAGTCTGAGATGCTTACTGAAAGATCATAACCACATTAATGAACGGCACCTATTTTACCCTGCAATGAAAGGCTACATAATACTCCAGGTTGCAAAATGTTAATACCAGAACAAATTACATGGTTCTTGGAAAACACCTTTCTCCCTGACCTTTTAGACTCAAAGATGTATCCAATCACATGACACGACAATGCAATTACCTCTTTACCAACTAAGTACATTGAAATTTCTTCTCTGTAATGTCACTAGAGAGCTAAATTGTGAGGCTTCTGAGCAGTGACTAGCCGTAGGACAGGCCATTGTGCTGTTACTCCTCAGAAGCCTCTCACATTTTGTATGCTAGTCCATAATTAGATGGAAATAGTTAAGAACCTTTAATTAATAGACACTCCAAATGTTTGAAAGCAGAACACCAAAGTGACATTGCACCTCAAATCCTCATTACCATAGCAATAAGCATACACATACTGTTAGAATGCGAAATAAATCTGGAATTAGTGAGAAATGCTTATCGCTATGGTAATATGGATGTGGGGCCCAATTTAAGTTTGATGATAGTTCCGCTTTGAAGAGTGTCAAAATACAAACATAATATCCCACCTAGAAAGTGGTTCAGATTTTTGCAACTACAACACTTTGCAACAAAACTAGAAGTTCACTAGAACTGAGGGATTATTCACGAAGGTGTGACAAAGAGGTGATAAAATGGAGATGACTTCACCAGTAATATCACTTCTCCAGTTCCTATGTTATTCTATTGAGTCTATGCACTAAGAGCTCCAAAAACAAAGAAATGTTAGTGAAACGGCTCTATAGAATAGCATAAGAACTGGAGAAGTGAAATCACTCATATAACCAAACAGCAACGTGATATTAGAGAGAAGCTTGACTGGGAAGCTGTTCCAATCAGCCATAGCTCACACGTCTTTTAATGTGCTTTCATATTATATAATATTATTATTATTATTAATTCGCTAAAACATGTGTAACGCCACGACATGCGCAGTAGACACTGCCATGTGTGCTGCAGTCATGCGCAGTAGAGACTGCCCGTGCCGTGGCTCCTTCAGAGCGTCCAGCTCTGTATCAGCCGTGGAGCGGGCAGTCTCTACTGCGCGTGACTGCCCCGCAACCGGGTGGCAGTGTCACTGTGGCCCATGTAACGGGCTGTTCAACTAGTTATATATAGAGAGCCACCAACAGGCCAGGATGTAAGGATTTCACTGATTAAGCACAGGCAAGTCAGTCAAAATGAATGAATCACTGATTATGAACAGGCAATGAACAGAGAACGTCTGCCTTCAGAGATGGCTCTCTCTCAGACATCATTATTGAAACTTCTCAGTCATTCAACTTCTGCTTAATTATTTCACTTCCAAGGACTTCTCACACACACACTGCCCTAATTACTGGATTTCAAAAGTGTAAATATTAGAAAAATAGTATTCTATAATTTTTATTTTTTTTTTTCCTATAATCCATGTTAGCCTTTGTCAACATTACATAGACTCAACAAGCACCACCTAATAAGGAGCAGAGCTTCACCCTCCTACAGTAAATGTAGACTTTCCCTTATTTTATGACTCACAAAGCTTAGTACATCCGAGGAGTGGCACTGAGTCACATCCCACAGGCAGTAAAAAACTATTGCTGGAAAGACTGACCCATTAAATTAATGCTACCTCTTAGCTCTGCTGGTTACAAATATAGATGTTTATATATTATTAAACATGTATATGTATGAAATTAAAAGAAATAAAATTGTAGAAAGCCAGCACTTACATCAACCTGAGAAAATGTGCCTTGATATACTGCTAAACAGTCAACAGAAGACAGGAACTCATAGGACTTATTATTAGAGAACATTTAATAGTGAAGGCAGTGGTTGTCCCTGCTCTCCAGCACAGACATAGCAAACTATCTTCTGTGGCTGAACACAAAGCTCAGGTTGACATATTTGTGTCTGTGGACTGTGCCATCAACCGAAGCTTAGCGCAAGGAGATCAGCCACATTAACAAACTCATCCACAGTATACAATAATGGCTCTTTAACCCTTAAGGAGATTTTTTGGCGATTCAGATTCCCTGAGCGGCATACAGCTGCGAGTAGACCCCTGATTTCCGTGACGTGCCAGGCGCTCCACTGGTCCATAACGCAAGTTTACCCATGGAGGTCCGGGCATGTCATGGGTCCTTAAGGGGTTAAACTACAATTCAATAAGCAAATAAATAAATTCACTCACTGAGCAGCTCAACTGCATCACTACAAGTAGCAGAATAGCACCAATAACTGCCCCAAACTGTCAAAAAGACCAAGCACTCTAACCCTCTCAAACAGTGCCTATCAATGCCCCTGTTTACATATAAAGTTTTTAAGCAGATTTAACCCCTTCGCGTCTGGTGACGTACCCGGACCGTCACGCTGGTCCGGCACTTAAGGACCAGTGACGGTCCTGGTACGTCACGTACTATTACTCACCATGCTCCTGCAGGAGCGCGGTGAGTAATACCGGGGACTGAATTTGATCGCTGCAAGACCGGAGCGATCTCTTTCAGTCCATCTGTTCGGTGTGCCGCCCCACGTGATCAGTCACGTGGGGCGGCACGCCGAAATTCCCTATCGTGTCCTTAAAGGACCACACACCCTGCGACCGCTGGTCGTTAAAGGGGTTAAAGGCAATTAAAAGAAATTGCAGCTCCACAACAGCTCTGATCTGAGCAGTAAGTAGCTGCATCACTGGGTAAAGAGAGCAGATGCTTTATTTTACAGAGCTGTAGAATTGGAGCTTTATTAATAATTTACATATGTACGCTCTGCCTGCTGGATGACATTCAGACTGCCTCAATCTCCATTTTTCACTAGTGTGGTTACCAAACATGTAGAACCATAGGATGCATTATTGCTGAATCATCTCTTGCAACTGCAAACAAATTACCCCTGTGGTTGTATCCTTGAACAATGGTTGCTGTCAGCCATCCTATACAGTGTGCCCCTTTTAACCCTTTGAGTGTCATATCCAATGCAATGCAAAGCAATGCAGTGAATACTACTGTGGCACTCAAGATTAAAAGGAAAGCTACAAACCCCAACTTAAATATGGCCAGAAAATCCTAATGTTCTCTATAAATGTTGCCCTTGTGCCTTATTCAAAACATAACATCCACATTAGTCCAGCATGTCCTATCCACGGAGGCAGACATAACAGCCTGCTGTAGGAGGTATTGTTCAGTACCAAAAGGGACCGACAGCGCAGGCATCACTATGGAAAGATGTCTGCGCTGTTTTCTGGCTGTCAGTCCAGGAGCAGTATAAAATTCTCGGTAACGCGGTAATAATTCTGGTGACTAGCGCTACTGAGCAGCTAGTCGCCAGATGGGTAATTATTTGGTGCAAAGTGTAAAAGGGGTGGTAGTTTCACTTCAACATTACCATGGGCAGAAGGAGGAGTTTGTGTCACGTAGTCCTGCTAACAACTGTCATGTCAGCTTACGTGGACATGAAATTCAGGACTGAATGAAGGTGTTATGCATTGAAAAAGGGCACGTTAAATTCATAGGAGCTATTAGGATTTTTTGTACATAAAAAATTTAAGGTTGTTACTGTTAGGAGGTGGTACTTCTCCATTAACCCTTTGTGTGCGAGGGGGGTATCCAACGCATTGCATCGTAATGTGTTGGATACCTCCCTGGCACGCAAAGGGTTAAGCAAGAGCGTATAATTTTCTTACACATTTACTGCATTTTTCTACTAGTTCCATGCTAATAGACTAGCACAGTTTCTGAACTGCTGTCTTCAAGTCTCAACAGTGCAGGTTTTCTGGATTTATCTCCCAGAGAATAGGTGAGCCAATTGGACTAAGTGAGCCAATGTTATAAACTGTTACAATTTAATTATAATAAAACAGGGCTGTCCAAGCTCAGTCCTCTCAAGGGCCACCAACAGACCAGGATGTAAGGATTTCCCTGATTAAGCACATGTGAGTCAGTCACAATGAATGACCTACTGATTAAATTGCCTGTTCTTAGTCAGGGAAATCTTTTTGGTTGCCTTTGAGGGATGAACTTGGACAACCCTGTAATAGATTAATTAATCCTTTAAGGACCAGAGATCCTAGGGGTGGACTGCAGTTAACGACCGCATAGAGGATATCTAGTGTGCCGGCACACATAACTGATGATTTGTACTGGAGAGCCAAATGGGGGTCTGAGAGAGACTGCTGCAGTCTTGGATTTCAGACTCTGCTAGAGCATACAGTGCTCCCGCAGGAGTGTGACACTCTAGGACAGTCACAAATCCTTTAAGCAAGGATTTGCCTAACCCCTTAACGACCGGGGTGTTTTTTTTTTTGTTTTCCGGTTCCGAACTCCCTGAACGGCGTGCAGCCGCAGGGGGGGGGGGGGGGGGGAGCCCGGAACTCCATGACGGTCATAGTACGTCATGGGTCGTTCAGTCAGATCGACCCCTGACGTACTATAACCGTCAAGGGTTGTTAAGGGGTTAAAGGTGTAAAATATTTACAATGTTATTTATATACATATCACTGTAAAAAAAAATACATAAAAGTTAGGGTTAGCAAAAATATAAGAAGCGGAGTCAGTGGAAAGGAGCATGCATACACAAAATAACCCAAATGTACAAGCCATTAGTTCTGGGGAGACAGACTGTTCAGCCCCTAAAGAGAAGGTAACCCTTTGAGAGCCAGAGTGGTACTCAACGCATTGCAAAGCAATGCATTGCGTACCACTCTGGCACTCAAAGGGTTAAACCCTTATGAAATTACTGGAACATGTTTATTACATTCTACTTTGCCCTAGAATATTTTTCACATTAACTCCTTCGCAACCACAAAGGTGTGCAATGCATTAGATCTGGCCCCCTAGGGGTTAAGATCAACATTTCAAGACGATTAAGAAACAGGGACCTCAACCTAAAAGAACATGCAAATTCTGCAAAATAAAAATTGCCAAAAAAGAAGCAATTTAATTAACCTTTTGTATGCTGTAAAGGCACCCAATGCATTACTTCATAACGTGTCAGACCTTTAAAAAAAAATAATTTTAACACCTTTGCGTTCTAATCAATGAAATGCTTACACCCAGAATAATTCCACTTCTCTTTATGAATATGCCCTTTAACCCTCTGAGTTGCAGAGGGGTAGTGAACACATTTCAAACGTTAGTACTTATTTCCAGCTCAGATTCCTGTAACATACAGTTCCCTACACTGAAAAAAGAATGAGGCAACCACTTTCTTCATGTGAGACTGTATCATTGGCTGTCCTTGTTCAGGCATGAAGTAACTCATAGAATTCAGATTTTTTTTTTCCCCAAGAAAATCAGTGTCCACACCTTAAGAAAACACTCTCTGTACCTTGAAGGAAAACTTTCTCTTTAATGCCTGAACGACCGTGACGTGCTAGGACAGTCACAATTTTCTTTTTCCCCTGAAGGACCGGCAACTGTCCTGGCAGATCATTTACTTTGTGCTTAACCCCTTAAAGACGGCCAATCGCACATGCGGCCGTCACTTAAGGACCATGGACCATTTTATTTTTGTTGCATCCGCTTCCAGGCGCATCGAACGGCATGCGTGCGGGGAGCCTGGAATTCCATAACGGTCCAGGACCTTCATGGGTCCTTAACGGGATTCTACCCATGACCATCATGTTATTAAAGGGATAGTAATACTTAAGTATTACAAATCCCTATATTAAAGCCCTAGTTAAAAAAAAAAAAAAAAAAAAAACGTATTTCCCCCAGTGTCATCTCTCAAACCTTTATGGTTCGAGAGATGAACACGTCTAAAGTTGCCCTCTCCCTCCCTCTTCCTCGTAGCCAGTATTTTAGCTGACTGCAGGGAACAGAGTCGTACAACTTTCAGGTGGTTCTCCAGCACAGCCGGATCGCATTAACTTAAAGTTTTTTTGTTTTTTTTTTTTCACTGAAATGGTCTTCTACGTGTGCTTGGTTTGCAAGCACACGTAGAAGACCGTTTTAGTGAAAGTTTGTTTTGTTTTTTGTTTTGTTTTTTTTACTAGGGCTTTAATATAGGAATTTGTAATACTTAAGTATTACTATCCCTTTAAGGTGTTAAAGCACTCCTAAAGGAGCACTGTAAGCATAAACTGGGTCTGAAATTGACGGCTCCAAGACCAGAGCAGTCTCTCTCTCAGAATCCCTGCTCAGCGCGCTAGTACACATAAATCAGTCACATGTGTCGGCACTCAGACAAACGATCAACGCAGTCCTTAAGGAAAGGTAACTTCCTTGTACCACTTGTCATTAAGTGATTAAGAGAGTAGAAAACGTCTGACAATATGACTCAGCAGTTTCTATCATATGCCATGAAAAGCTGTTAGACAGCGACTTTCCTCTCAAATAAAATGCAACAGAATAAGTATTTGGAAACTGACCACTAGAGGACACTGTTACTGTAAAAAACATTTAAACTGTAATAACATTGGAAGTATGCATCTCTCAGCAGACATAGTAACGTTGTTTTACTCAACAGGAAGAGCCTTAAAATATTATATACTTTTTCCCCCCATGTAACAAAACTTTACTGCTTTTTTAACCCTTTGGATGCCAGAGAGGAAATCTAGTGCATTGCAGAGCAATGCATTGAATGCCTTTCCGGCACTCAAAGGGTTAACATCTTGCTGTGCATTACACAGACAACAGCCTCCTGACATGAAATAATTCAGACAAAATGAAAATGGCTTTCCCCAACCTGCTTTATATCAACCAGGTTAGCTTAGGTTCTACAGAATAAAGACTTGGTAATTATATAAATAAATAAATTTATGTTGTGTCAGAGAGTATCTGATATATTGTATCATATTATAAATCTCTTTATGCCATATCTATCTATCTTAGTCTAGGACTTGGCTGCATTAAGATAGATTATGGAGTCAATTTTGTTTACCTTTATATCCCAATTCACCAATGATTATTATTGTATTTTATATATCTCATTTTATTTACCTTTCAATAAAATTACATATTGTTTCACGAATATGAGCAATTGCTTTTTAATCAATTCTGTTCACTGTGAAAAAGTGTGTTATACCTAGATTGTATTCTGCAGTTTTGGGGGCACACCAACTGCAGCATAGGAGGCAAAAATCCCCAAAATGATTTTAAAAAGTGGCTTTTAACCCCTTGATTTTTAATCATAATGCATTACGAAACTTTTCTATCATTCAAGGAAATATAAGCCCCATTTAAATCAATAGTACAGTTCATGCCCCAGAATGCATTTAAGTGGTTAAATGATCTGATTCATATCACCGGGAATTGAATGAAATGTTCATTTATTCTCCTCTTTTGCTTATTGAACACTACGATTAAAGTCTTATACACAAAAAAACAAGCAATTCTCAGCCAAACCAG
This sequence comes from Rhinophrynus dorsalis, assembly GCA_037306005.1. Taxonomy (NCBI): domain Eukaryota; kingdom Metazoa; phylum Chordata; class Amphibia; order Anura; family Rhinophrynidae; genus Rhinophrynus; species Rhinophrynus dorsalis. The sequence continues at coordinate 62,531,945 of CM074718.1, forward strand.
CAGTTCCAGAGTGGAGAAATAAAAATTACCATTAATTTAAATGCTTGAGTTCTGTAACATATTGCCAAAGTAGTACGCTGGAGACCTCTTTAAGATTATTATTATTTATTTTATTTTTTTTTTTAAACCCTTTGAGTGCCAGAGGGGTACGCTGGCATTCAAAGGGTTAAAGCCCCATTTTAAATAATTTATAGGTCTCTTGTGGTAGACCTGGTTTTCTCCAAAATTACTCCTCTTTTCTGCACAAATTACAAAAGTATGCAATAGCCATGACGATATTCAAATAGATCTGGGTTTAAGGAATGACAGTTTGAACTGCAAAGCCAACTAACAATGCCTTACTTCAATATTCCTGATGATGACACATTTTCCGTTGGTGTATAGGAAGTTATTGCCCTTGGGGTCCCCTCCCAGAACTTTGGACACACCTCTTTCCACCTGAGGGAGACTGGCAAAGACTTTCTCTAAAAAGAAAAACAAATAGACCCAAATATAGATCACAATGTAAGCCCAAACATTCAGTGCATTTTTTTCTGAAGGATTTTTACATTTTAGAAGAAACAGATCAGAAGTTTTTGTATTTTTAAAGTTAACCATTTAGACAAAGAGGGATATGTAAACCATCAAAACATATACTTCACATAGCCAGTCAAAGAAACACAGATGGCCTTAAAAGATGGGAGATACTGGTGCATTCCACTTGAACGTTAAGACAATTAACCCTGTGAATGCCAGAGGGGGTAGCAAACACACTGCAAATCCCTCTAGCACTTACACTATAAAAAAGTAGACCACTTATTAACCCTTTGAGTGACAGAAAGATGACCAGTGCTTTTCAAAGCAATGCACTTGGCACTCCTCAGGTACTTAAAGTGTTAAGCTCTGCTACAACAGACAGAGGAAGTGCACTTGAATCCGTATCAGGAGGAAAAAAAATGTATCACCAAACAAGGAAGCATTAGCATTTTAGCCAAATGGTGTGGACAAAACAGGGCTAGTTGAAACAGCTTATATTATGAGATACATCAGCTGTAAAACAGGCCTTCGTTACACTGCAGTTGATAACTTTACCAAAGTGATTTAGCTACAAAAAAAAATCTACAGATTTCGACTTAAATTTGTTAAATAAGGCCAATATTACTACGTATGAACTGCAATGTAACTCAATCAACCTGTGGCTTTTGGCCCAGAGACCAGAGCTGATGTTCATCAACAGCTACAAAACCACAGGTTGTGCACCCTTGGATGTATGACAGTCCATTACTTCTCAATGAAGCTTTAAAAATAAACGGTGCAGTAGGCATCTCTCCAGCATACAAATAGCACTTGTATCCCATAGGCCTTCCTTCAGCAGTGACTGTAGATCAACTTAGATTACGTCAAAATAAGATCACCCCAAAAATCCTTAAAAAGGATCTAAAAACAAAAACATTTAACCACACAATGCAATACAAAGGCACAGAATGAACAATATATATATATAAAATGGCTCCTCAATCAAAAAGCAGAAGGAAAAATCAGTAGCTTTACAATGAACAGGCCTATATAAATCAGGAATGATATGCAGAATCTGACTGATCCATATATGCCAACAATAAATATATTTTTTTTCAAAGGGAAACTTTTTGGCTGGCCAGTCAAATTGCATAATAGCTGTAATTCATAGATCCATGCAGCACAGCACCAAAAGAAAATGATGCACAACATTCATAAACCACACCAACATACATTAACCCTTTGAGTGCCAGAGGGGTTTGCAATGCATGGCACTCAGTGTGATAAGCCAAATTAACAATATCAAGATATTGAGAAGTGCATAGCATACTATCCATTTAACCCTTTGAGTGTCAGAGGGGTATCCAACCCCTCTCATGCACTCCAAGAGTTAATGAATGGATCACTAGATTTGTCTAGATCTTCGCACATAGAAAACACTGTTAAAATTCAGCTTTAATCATTTGGATGCAAGAGGTCTACAATCCAGTTGGGTTAACCCTTCTACGCAACGCTCTGCGGTGCGTTGTGTACCCCTCTGGCATTCAAAGGGTTAAAACCTAGCCTAGGAAGACAAAACGATGGACTTTTCCCTACAAACCTATGACAGATGCCAGACATGGGTGTATACTTACTTATCTCGTAAGGCATCTTCCTCTGTGCTGGGAGTGTGTGTATGTGTGAATGGATGTCTGGCTCAGTGCAGACAGAAGGTGCACAAGATACAGTGTGTAGGTATATGTGTATGAATGTAGGTGTATGTGGCTGGACGCCCTCTCTGCAGCTCACACCCGGAAGCCAGACACCCGAGCTCTCAGTTACGATGTCTCCCTGTGGCTTTGACCATATATGGTCACCAATCAGCGCTCCTCTGCCGCAGCTCCAGCCTATTCCCTACCCTGCCGCCTCCAGTCAAAAGCCTCTCTTCGTCTGTCAGAGAAGCAAAAATGGTCTGTGACGTAAACCGGCCATAATTCAAGAGGCCATTTTTATTCAGGGCAAAATATATGTATCCACACATTCCCTTTTCTTTTTTTCATAACGCTTAACCTTCTTAGTGCTAGAAATATATCTGATGCCTTCTGACACTCAGGGTTAAAAGAAATGTTGTGAAGTGTCTGTGTTTATCTAGGTTGTCATTAGAATTATCGGCCTTTCTTGTTTGCAGGGTCTCAAAATTAAAAATTTAACTCATTAAGCACCAAACAGGTATCCTCAGAATTTCGAAGCATAGCATTGCGCATCCCTCTAGCCCTTACGGTTAAAACTTGCTACAGCTGCAGTTATTATGTGTTAATCTGTCACGCCTATAATTTGAGATTAACTTTGTCATAACTACACCATAATATGTCTTTGCAGGTTTCTGTGTCTTTCCTGTAGCTGTACGCTAACAGCAATTTATTTGCCAGTTTCCTTCATACCGTATAGAACTGATTGACCCGAGCCCCAATTAAAGATGGTGGACGGAGGTACTGGCAGCTCTATTACAGGCATTGCTCTGGAGTGGGAATATGACAGAAGATACTTTTTTGGACAGCCCCACGCAAACCCTCCCCTTTTTGGTACTGCCCCACACATTCGTGTTATTCTCCGTAAGTATCTGATTAGTGGTGTTCTAACTTAGTAGCTGTAGCTATAATGAGACATGTACAGATACAATTTGGGATTATGATGAGATCTGTTTTTTGACTGTGTAAGCCAAGAAAGTATGAAAAAGACACCATGATCTTGGAACCACTGCTGAACAATATACACCTTGTGACATGTTGCATTATCTTCCTGGAAATAACCATTACACAGTGGATCATGCATTTTTAGCATGAATGTATCCATCAAGTTTGCAACAATGTTCATTTAGGAATTGGCATTCAGACCTTGCTCCACCAGTATCATGGGCCATAAGGTATGCCACAAAGACACACCCCACACCATTACATTCCATTACAAGCCTGCAGTATTGAAACCTGTCATAACATATCCTGACCCTGCCATCAATGTGTAGCATCTGGTGCAGTGATTCAGCAAACCAGACAACCTTTTTCAACTCCACCATCCAATGTCAGTGTTCCTGTGCCCACTGAAGCTGTAGTTGCTTGATTTAAGCCAACATGAGTGGATTCTTTATGATCATCTGCAACCCAGTAGATGCAGGTTATTTAGGCTTTCCAAAAGCATTCCTTTTTAAGATCTGGAGAGCAAGGCCTTTATTACCATTTTGTGAAGAGTCATAGCAGCCCTGCCTTATTGCCATCTGTTGTGGAAAGAAGAGCACTTCTACCCTAAGCAAAAATGTCAGCATTGTGTGCAGTGTTATCCCTCCATGAACAGGTGTCCACAAATACTTGTCTCCTAGACCTTTTGAATTTTATTCTTCTGTCTCCCTGCCTCTTCCCATTGTCTCCATAAATACATATTGTTGCCTACCTCATAATTTGGTCTGTGCTTTTGATGACAATCTTATCTTCCTGCTTCAACCCTTGCCTGTGACCCTGACTACATTTTATTTACACTCAACTCATTATCCTAGACTTATGGTGGTTTAGCAGTATCTCACCAATCCCAGCTGTGCTGTGGATGAGCAAAGTTACACTATTTGTTTGGATTGTTTCTGCAGTCACTGTCTGTTATTTTCTCTCTGTGTACAGTGCAGTGGATTATGTTGTAGAGCTATAAGCACAGAATAATACAGAGACACAGAGGAGTTTAGGTTATAACATGCAGTATCTCTTCCTGTCATTCATTCTTTAAATGACTTTAGTAACAGGAGACCCAATTAGGTTGTATATCTTCACATAAATATATAAAATAATAATATTACATTAATTTGAGAACTTTATTATTATTATTATTTATATAGCGCCAACTAATTCCGCAGTCCTGTATAATTGGGACATACAGAGGTATTAGATACTACAATCAAATGTGGAGAACAGAGGGATCAGGGGGCCCTGCTCCTGAGAGCTTACAGTCTAGAGGATGTTACACAATATAGGTATTGACACGCTACTTCACAGTAAAGAATTGATTGAAATAATCAATTACGCATATCTGTGCAAAAATATATATAGTTTAAGTAAAATATACTATATATAAAGTGTAATCAATAATGATATAAACGAGTGAACACCAATTGAAACAGACATAATCAAAAACCAATATCACAAAACAGTATTTCCCAGCTTAACACCTTAAGGACCCATGACGGTCCTGGACCGTCATGGGTTGCAGTCCCGTTAAGGACCCATGACGGTCCAGGACCGTCATGGCTTAAATGATAGCAGCGTGCCTCCGTGCACGCTGCTATCATTAATTCCAGGCTGAGACTGAATGCTCTGAGACCGGGGCATTCAGTCTCAGCCCTTCTTTCCTTTGCTGGTTCATGCGATCGCCGTTCCAGCGATCACATGTGCCGGCAAAGTGACAGACACAGACAGCAAAGAAAGCATGCTGTCTGTGCCTGTCAAGTCTGCCTCTGGCTCCTTTGCTATGAAAGTAACGGAGACAGAAGTAGACAGGAGACACCTAGTGGTGAAAGTAAATACAGCAGCTAGGGGTATTAACCCCTTCACTGCTGGTGCAAAAGGCTTGCTAAATGCAGGTCAATTTCTGACCTGCAATAATTTTTTTTTTTTTTTTTTTTTTTTTTTTAAACACAAAACACTTTTTTTTTTTTTTACGAAAATATTTTATTTAAAAAAAAAATAATCTAATTAAACAAAAGTGTAAGTGTGATTGTTGTGGAGCTATGTAATACACTTATATACACCGCCAAATGTCACGGATAAAAAGTGTCAAAATAGGGTGGGAAAAAGGGACATGGGGATTTTCACCCAGGGGGTACAGTGGCTACTTTAAACTGTGCATTTTGTAGGTATGACTGACTGGTCATACCTTTCATGCAGTCTCCATAAAATTTTAACCCTTTGTGCCCAATTGATCCAAAGAGAAAAACCAAAAATGATGTTTTTTTACATTTTTTTTTACCTTTTTTTTAATTTTAATAAAGTAAATGGTGGGTTATCCATATAAGTAGGGTATCAAATGAAAGCCCTATTTGTGCTTAAAAAAACAGTATATAATTTATAGGGGTGGAATAAAAGACTTAGAGGGAAAACATTGCTGAACAAAGATATAGTCATAAAGGTCAGAACTGCTCCGGTCCTTAAGGGAAAACGACCTCAGATTTTCCCGGTCCTTAAGGGGTTAAACAGGATTAACATTACATAGGTGTATCCAGAGGTATTAGGTAACAATAATTGAACACAGCAGCATAGTAAGGGTCAGTTGTTCCTTACAATTACAATACAGTTGACAGCAATGTACATGGATACAAGCCCAGGTCTGTATTAAATATGCTATTTAAGGTCTAAGGGATGTTGTCATGTGAGTAGGTGGTAACTTTAAAACCCAGTTTCATCACAATCTCCTTGTACCATATAAAATATATAATTTAGAAAATCTTATCTGGAATAAAATCCCAGATTTAGATAAACATAATTTAAATATTTATCTACTGTGTTCAATATTGGATACCTTCTGGATAAAGCATATCAATTGCATTTATTATTGTCACTAATAGATTAAACCAAAATATACTTAGAGATAAATCTAATAATACATGTCTAGAGACCAACATAAAAACAAATACATTCATGCAACATATACTATAAAAATGACAATAGCAATCCTATTGGTTACCCCCCTACAGCATTCCTAGGGTTAATTCACAAATATAAGGAATATGGTTGCCCCACCCAAGATGGCGGCTTCTTTTGTCTAGTGAGAGTTTAAAAGAAACTTCCACTTTATAAAAGTTAGGCCCAAACATACATGCAACAAAGAAATTCCATGCAATACATACCAAGATAGACAAACAGCAGTTTGAGGTTTAATTAAAGAAGTCACCAGATCAAATAAGCTCAATAACCTTTCCAGAAACACAATTATAGTATTCTAGAGGTATCAATAATTAGAATAACTAATATATATAATGATGTATTGATCTAACTGCTATCAACTGTTTTACAGTTATGTGGATAAATTTGCAAATTAATTCTGCTTAGTTCCCAGAATAAAATACAGCAATAAATAGCTTTTTATAATATTTTGCTGTATACAGCTGGCCAGACCTATATCTAGCAAAATAATTATAAAATATTTCTCCTCAATTAGAGAGGAAATATATACAATTCTTAGAACTTTGCAGAATTAAAATAAAGAAAATATAATTAGCAGTCAAGTATAGGTTTCTTAGAGTTTTTTTGGGCCTAGCAAGAATAGTTCAAGGAAATCAGCAGCCAAGAGCCAGGAAACAAGAGACACTATAAAAAATCCATACCTTTTAAAGTACAAATTCTCTTATCAGAAGTCACATCCCAACCTCCTCTGATTGGATATCATTATAATATGACATCAGAATATATTATATGCACTTTTCTGATTGGACACTCAAGTCATCTGGAATTAATGATTTATGACCCATTAAAGGGCTAGTAATACTTCATTTTATCTTTATTTTATTTTGTAGGCATTAAAAAAACATGAAGAACAATATAACTCTTATCTCTCAAACCTTTATGGTTTGAGAGATATTTACAAGCAAAATTTCCCCTCCCGCCACTTTTACCTAGTGTAAGCCATCTCTTATCAGATGTGGAATCCAGTCTATAGACCAGACAGATAACAGCAGGGGACAATCTTCTTCCTATGAGAACCATGAAAGCCCTGCCCCCCTTGACAAGTTTTCCAGGTTTTTCCCTTATCTTAATTGAAGATTGTCCCTCTCTGCAATGTAACTGGACACCTCCTTTCTGCTCTGGTTGAGCAGTGTTACATCAGTAAAAGGGGCGGGAGGGGGATACTTTGTCATTGAATTACTCTTGAACAACAGCTCTGACAGAATTTAAATAACACTTTCCAAAGTCCAAATACTATGATTATTAATTAGAGCTGCTTTTATTATGAAACATTACTATCCCTTTAAGGAATTTAGGGAGTGCTATAAGTCATATAAACATGTCATTATAATCCTATGTCTGAGATCTTTACAAAAGATTATAGGTGATTCTCTAAACATTTCGTCTACAACTAGCTATAAATTCCCATAAAACTTCACCAAAATATTTCCACCCCTCCATTTAGGCAAAGAGGCCAATTGTTTCAAAAATGAGGTCATAGAAACACACTTAAGGAATTTTCATAGACAAACCCGTGTTTTCTGAAAAATTTAAACTTCTACTCCCTTCCCTGACATAATCCCCCTTTTTAGCATAATTTTTCTAACTTGATTAAAATTCTAAAATATTATCGCTAAAACTGGAAGAGACCATCTGTTATCCTCTTATACTTGTGACTGGGATTTTCCTGGAAGTGATCACAGTTCGCTTCAGTCCATCAACTGTATAACGGCATATACTTATTTCCATAAGATGAAGTTCTTATTGTTCTCTTCAATAGCTGAAACAATATATCCAATTAGGGAACCAATATACAGGATTGGTTGATAGGTATAGACATAGTATCTAATATGAATAGTTGCTAGGCCTACTCAAGGGTCTCCTTAGTTTTGGCTTGAGATAAAGCGGCACACATATCATATCAGATTCCCGGTTCTAGAGACTGGATGTAAGAAAAATATAACATTTCTTCTTTGATGGTGATCGTGGAAACATATTGACAACACTCCTTTGGGATACAAATTCTTCACTGTTAGGATGGACTCTGACATCTTTAGCCCCATGGTTTTTAAGGAAGATTAAGATTTGCCTGGAACTCCTGTCACAGAAGAAGGATGACCGACATCACGCCCTTGGTCTGGACATCTATAGCAATGGGATCTGTCAACCGACCTCAATCTTTTAAGAACTTTTTGGTTTAAAAGAAATGACACATGAGTGATCTTATATTTGAAACAATTTTGCATGCATACATACATTACAGTTTCAGTCAGTATCCCTATGATTTTGGTACTGCTAGGATAACTGTTCACTTATTCTTTCACTAGTCTTATTGTGGCCCTCACTAGCCTTAAGCTAAACTAGGATAATGTAACACTCTCTGTCTCTGCTCTTCCCCTTTACCCAGAGGAAGGACCCTCAGTTTATGCTAAAAACAAAACCTTGTCAAGAGGAAAAATAAAATTAGCATAACAATACTTTTTTGAGAATCATTGAGCAGCAATTCATTTGTTGACAAGAAGTGTTAGTGGGGAACATACATGTCAAACAGACAGACAAAAGAGAGAGCGACGTTTCACAGAAACACCAAGAAGACAATAGGACCAAACATGACAATGTCATTTGGACAATCAATGAATACTCATCCATCCAATGACTGAATTAGGATCCTTATTCTTCAGCTTCTCCCTCTATAACCTGCAGCTAAGATTTAGGGTGACAAGCAAACAGTTGGTTAATATGAATCCACTTTTGTAAAGTCTCACCATTATTAGGGATAGAAACCTTATAAGCAACTGGAGATAATTTATCAGTAATGATATATGGTCCTTTCCATGAGGGTAGGAATTTCTTCTCTCTTACCTGGTTTATTGCAAAATTGTACAGATTAACACGATCATTTACCTCATACTCCCTTTTGGTGGTCTTTAGGTCATAGTAAGTCTTATTACTTACCACTGGTTTCTCCAGATTTTTCTGTGCAAACGCAAATGCATGTTGTAAATGCTTGTGTAACTGGTCTATGTACTGGTGTTTCGTGGAGGCATTAATTAGATTTTCACCGGACATACGGTATAGCAAGTGCTGGGGTAGGATCATCTTTTTACCTGTCATCAATTCAAATGATGACATTTTCATGGCTGTACTAGGAGTAGCATGAATAACCATGAGAACTAGGGGTAGTTTAAGATCCCAATCCTTCCCAGATTACTTACAAACTTCTTAAGAATGTTAACAATAGATTGATTATATCGCTCCACCCCATCGCTTGACGCAGGATGGTAAGCAATATGTAATTTCCGTTTTACCCCCAATAGTTGAAAAAAAGTGAAATGGCTACCTCTATCAGATTCACTCTGCTGTGGTAGGCCAAACCTGGAGAACACATGGTTAATTAACAATGCAGCAGCAGTTTCTGCCGTATTATTGTTTGAGGGTAAACATTCAACCCATTTAGTGAATAAACAAGTAACAGTTAACATATACTTGTCCCCCCTTGCTGTCCTGGTAACTGGTCCTATAAAATCTATTTGAATATCTGACAATGGTAATGACATCTCCCTCTTCTGTAATGGTGCACAATGAGTGGGGCCATATGGTTGGAATTGGGAACACACCAAACAACCTTGACGATAGGTTTGTACATCCTTAAGCATATTAGGCCAATATGCATAATCACGGAGAATCTCATACGTGATTTTATCTCCACGATGAAGTGAAGTAGGTGCATCATGAGGGTGTTGGAGCATTAAACCTCTAAATGCAGTTGGCATAACCCATTGCTGTATTCCATTTTTAGATGTTCTGATTAACAGACCATCTTGAATATGGAATTGTGCCTTGGATCTCATCAAGATCCTGAAGTCTTCCTTTCCCACACTATCCTTCTCAGAGATTGGGTGGTTTAGGGGATCTTCTATGTGTTTATAGAATAGGCCTAGGATAGGATCCCCTTCTGCCTCGTAATCAAGTCCTTACTAGGTGACTCTTGAATCCACTGTACTACTGGGGTGTCTGCTTCATGACGAACTTGTTGTCTAGTAACAGCATTTACCTGTATAGGACCTAGTAGATGTGAAATGTCTAAGGCATCCCCCTTAAGGGTGCCTTCTTTAGCCAATAAATTGGCTAGATCATTTCCCTGTTTTTCAGGGCCTAGGACTTTGGAATGACCCTTTATCTCTTTCCTATAGATGGTAAGGCAATTTGGTGTCACGAGGTTGTCAACCTCGCAAAATAATTTACTATGCTTCACTGGTTTATTATTGGATCTGAGCATATGGCTCCTTTTCCAACATAGGAGGTATTCTACAAAGCTATGGCGAACATAATTAGAATCAGTTATGATGACAAATTCCCTTATGTTATGCTCAATCGCTAATAGGACTGTCTTATAGACTGCACAGAGTTCTGCCACTTGGCTACTCTGAGGTCCTAAGCTATATCCTTTGGATATAATAGGGCACTCACCTGTCCAGGTAATCCCCATACCTGCCACCAGTTTCCTTTCAGTACCAGTCATGAGGTGGTATGAGCAACCGTCAATGTACACGGTTGGCAAGGTTGTAATTCTCATCAAATGCCTTATAGGGAGAAAGCAATTATTCCTCAAGGTAATCGTCTCTATTTGTAGCAGTCTCCATAGGAGGTGCTGAACAGTCATGGAGCTTGGCTAGTCCTTGAGCTACAGGATTCTTCCTGTTTTGCTTATACCTCATCACCAATGGCCATCCCTGTAGGGATAAGGTCCAAGCAGTTATCCTACTATTGGAAAGGTGTCCTTCCTTTATCCTATCACTTTGCAAATATTGCAAAGGCTGATGTGCAATTTCAATGATGATTTTCTCACCCTGAATGAAACTATGAAAATTCTGTAATGCCCAAACAGTAGCCAGTAAAGCTTTCTCATGGTCATTGAATTTTATTTCCATGGAAGACAGGGATTTACTGGCATAAGCAATAAACTTATTCAGGTTGTCTCGCTTTTGATATAAAACCCCACTGAGACTAAGATGAGTGAATCCTGTCTCAAGGTAAAATGGCTTACCTTCCAGACAAGGAGCCTGGGTGAGTTTACTCTTGAGCTCGGACACAGCTTGTTCCTGAGCTTCACCCCAGATCCATGGTTGATCTTTCTTTAATAATAATAACAATGGTTTTGTTATCTCAGAATAATTATAAATAAACTTCTGGAAATAATTCATCATGCCTATTAAGGATCTCAATTCATTGAGATTAGTGGGTGTTTTGGATTTGACTATCGCCTCAACCTTCTGTCTTTGCGGGTTTAAGCCTTTGGTGGTCACTTCATGACCAAGAAAGTTAACTTCGGTGCGGCACATCTGTGCCTTTTTGAGTAACAATTTAATAATATATGTCTAGAAAGCACCATAAAAACAAATACATTCATGCAACATGTACTATAAAAATGACAATAGCAATTCTATTGGTTACCCCCTACAGTACTCCTAGGGTTAATCCACAGATATAAGGAATATGGCTGCCCCACCCAAGATGGCGACTTCTTTTGTCTAGTGAGAGTTTCAAAGAAACTTCCACTTTATAAAAGTTTGTCCCAAAATACATGCAACAAAGAAATTCCATGAAATACACACCAAGATAGACAAACAGCAGTTTGAGGGTTAATTAAAGAAGTCACCAGATCAAATACTATCATGGTGCCCGTAATTGCTGCCTTTCTGTGTCTATCACCTGTAGGGGGCTCCCATTGGCTGTCTGCCTTCAGCCCGTCTCATCTTGCCTATTTATGCTGAGTTTGGGCACCCTTTGGTTGCCCTTTCGTGGTGTCTCTGGCTGCCTCCACTTTCATTATGCTCCGGAAGCTTTATGGGCCTTTAGCTGTGTTCTTGGTTTCCTGAGTACGTCTAGTTCCTGAGACTCCTGCTCAGCTGTACCTGTTCCAGTGCCGTTCCGGTTGGAGTCGTCCGAGGTTGCTGTTTCCTGCTGCCAGTCTTCATTGCTGTTCCTGATCCAGTTGACCATCGTTGCTGCTGGTTCCTGTTCATCTCCTGTATCCAGTTCCTTCATCTGTGGCGACCTTGTTCCTCGGTTGCTCAGGCGACATTATTAAAGTCTGTTGGTTCCCAGCGTGCGGACGCTGGTTCGCTCCACTGCCTTACGGCTTTGTAGACAACTAGTCTGTTGGTTATCAGCGCGCGGGCGCTGGTTCGCTCCACTGCCTTACGGCTCTATAGACATCTATCTGTTGGTTCACAGTGTGCGGACGCTGGTTCGCTCCACTACTTCACGGCCTACGATCATTTAGTTGTTGGCTCCCAGCGTGCGGACGCTGGTTCGCTCCACTTCCTTTTGGCCTACTATACATTTATTGTTGACTCCCAGTGTGCGGACGCTGGTTCGCTTCATTGCCTTACGGCCTCGATATATCTATTCTGTTGGTTACCAGCGCGCGGGCGCTGGTTCGCTCCACTGCCTTCTGGCTTACTATTCATTCAGTCTGTTGGTTCCCAGCGCGCGGGCGCTGGTTCGCTCCACTGCCTTCTGGCTTACTATTCATTCAGTCTGATGGTTCCCAGCGCGCGGGCGCTGGTTCGCTCCACTACCTGACAGTTTACTATCATTGTACCTGTTGGTCCCCAGCGCACGGGCGCTGATTCGCTCTCCTGCCTTACGGCTCACTTGAATTAGAGTGTTGGTTCCCAGCGCACTGGCGTTGGTTCGCTCCATGGCCTTAAGGCCTACTTTACATCTAACCTGTTGGTTTCCAGCACGAGGGCGTTGGTTTACTCCACTGCCTTACGGCTTACTATTCATTTAGTTTGATGGTTCCCAGTGCGCTGTCCAGTCCTAGACAGCTAGTTCTCTCTCAGTACATGGGTACTGATGTGTGCAGACTCCCTGGTGTTACCACTAGCTACCATACCTCTACATACCATCTTCATACTGTCATTGTCATCTGACAGTTATTGAGGCTATAGTGGGTTACACCTTCTCCTCTAGGCTGCCTTGCCCGGTATATTGGTAATGCCGGTAGAACCTTCTAATCATTTCCATTTTGAGGTTGCCTTGCCCGGTATTGGCAAGGCCGGTAGAGTCTATATCATTGGTCTTCCGTTAGGCTGCCTTGCCCGGTATATTGGCAGGGCCGGTAGAGCCTGTATCAGATGGTGATCCGTTAGGCTGCCTTGCCCGGTATATTGGCAGGGCCGGTAGAGCCTTTATACTCCTGATAGTCTATTAGGCTGCCTTGCCCGGTATATTGGCAGGGTCGGTAGAGCCTGGTTCTCCTCGTTACCCGATAGGCTCCCTTGCCCGGTATATTGGCAGGGTCGGTAGAGCCACCTTTCCATTGCTTTCCTAGGCTGCCTTGCCCGGTATATTGGCAGGGCCGGTAGAGCCTTACTTGCAATCATCACTACCTATCTGTCATTTCTATGTATTGTATGTATGTGTATGACGTCCTATGGGATTATCTTAAACTTTTCAATAAAGTTGTGTTTTTACCTAACTTTGCATCTGAGAGTCTTAACAAACCATGAAAAATACGCTCAATAACCTTTCCAGAAACACAATTCTAGTATTCTAGAGGTATCAATAATTAGAATAACTAATATATATGTAATGCTATATTGATCTAACTGCTATCAACTATTTTGGATAAATATAATTACCAGACAACAAGTGTAGGTTTCTTAGAGTTTCTTTGGGCCTAGCAGGAATACTTCAAGGAAATCAGCAGCCAAGAGCCAGGAAACAAGAGACTCTATAAAAAATCAATACCTTTGAAAGTACATATTCCCTTATCAGAAGTCACATCCCAACCTCCTCTGTTTGGATATCATTCTAATATGACATCAGAAAATATTATCTTCACTTTTCTGATTGGGCACTCAGTCACCTCATTTTAATATGATGTCATGAATTCTTCTAGCAATAATTATATTATTCCTGAAGATTGCGTACCAGAACCATATTAAAAATTTCACCTATTGGTCATTGGAATTAATGATTTATGACCCATTAAGGAATTTAGGGAGTGCTATACCTCATATAAACATGTTATTATAATTCTATGTCTGAGATCTTTACATAAGATTATAGGTGATTCTGTAGACATTTCATCTACAACTAGCTATAAATTCCCATAAAACATCACCACAATATTTCCACCCCTCCATTTAGGCAAAGAGGCCCATTGTTTCTAAAAATGAGGTCATAGAAACACACTTAAAGATTTAAGAAGGAATTTTCACAGACAAACCTGGTCTTTCTAAAAAATGTAACCCTCTGCTCTCTGCCATGACAGAGTCTCTGACAATCCACATAGTTCCTGTGTTTCATACTGGATGTAAGAGAAAAGAGGATGTAAACTTTCCATTAAGTCCTTTTCTCTTAGTCTATGTGGAACACAGGACTCCCATCCGGAGAAGAAAATAATGTGGGTTAAATCCCTGGGCAGATGGTTCCTCTTGGAATCTTACCTTCTTTCCTTTCACATTTGTTTCTTTATGCTACTTTGCTACACATTGAAATTGAGGGGAGAGATAAGTCTCTGCTTCAAATGCCCTGCCCTCTAGAGGAAGAAATTTTATCCCATTTTTTCACGACTGATTAAGAGAAAAGTATTTAACGGTAAGTTAACTAAAATCCTCTTTTAAGGCAATGCATGTTGGTGTACCTAGTCCACATCAGTCCTGTCAAATAGGCTTACTTATTTAAAGGGTAGTAATACTTTGTTTTATCTTTATTTTATTTTGTAGGCATTAAAAAAACATGAAGAACGATGAGTCTTATCTCTCAAACGTTTATGGTTTGAGAGATATTCACAAGCAAAGTTTCCCCTCCCGCCCCTTTTACCTAGTGTAAGCCATCTCTTTTCAGATATGGAATCCAGTCCATAGACCAGACAGATAACAGAAGGGACAATCTTATTCTTATGAGAACAATGAAAGCCCTGCCCCTCTTGACAAGTTTTTCAGGTTGTTCCCTTATCTTAATTGAAGATTGTCCCTCTCTGCAATCTACCTGGGCACCTCCCTTCTGATCTGGCTGAGCAGTGTTACATCAGTAAAAGGGGTGGGAGGGGGACACTTTGTCATTGAATTACTCTTGAACTACAACTCTGACAGAATTGAAATAACACTCCCCAAGTCCAAATACTATGATTATTAATTAGAGCTGCTTTTATTATGAAACATTACTATCCCTTTAAGAATAGACTTCCATTCCCATGGAGTAAGAGGATTAAATGGGAGAATTTTGAGTATAGATAGCTTAGTAAAAAGGCATTAGACATGCACAGCACCAGTAAATTGATTTTAGCACATATTTTAGAGCTGAGTTATATTAGTACATTGCCCTTCGTATGGCTTAGGTCAATTTCAAGTAAGCAAAAGCATTTATAGACCTGTAACGGTTTGTTTGACACACAGACACAGTAGGTTTGGATAAAACACAGTTTTATTAAGCAATTAGCAATACAATAACCCTCACAGGTCCTGTAGTATATTCTCAGTATAATACAGACACAAGACAGGTTACATTTACATATGCCTACACCGGTCCAGTATAAACATAGAGTCCATAATACTATATTCTGACACAGGTCAGGCAGAATTCAAAGGGGTCCCAGTGTATCGGCACTGCATGGGTTAATGGCCTTCAGCGAGTGCAAACAGACCCATGTGAGGTAAGGTCTGTTAAAAAGCTCACCTAGGATAGAGAGTTAAATACGTGTAACGCCCAGTAATAGGTTAGCAGACAATGATGAACTGCCTGAGCAGTAACGGAGGCTGAGCAACATAGAGCACTGCCGGAGCAGTAACGGAGACTAGGCCACGTGATCACTGCCGTAGCAGTAACGGACACTGAGAGAAGTGGACACTGCTGTAGCAGTAATGGAGACCAGGCAACTTGTACTCTGCTGTAGCAGTAAACGGAGACTAAGCCACTTGCACATTGCTATAGCAGTAAACGAAGGCTAGACCACTTGCACTCTGCCGTAACTGTAACGGAGACTATGGGCTAGATTTAAAGGCAGCCGTTAGTAAAAAAAAAATCACCAACGGGTGCAATTCAAAGATCCTTCTAAAGAACAGCTAACGGCAGTTTCAGAATCCTTACGGCCGATACACTTACGTGCATTGAGACGCATGGAACAACATTCTCCAGAGCCATTCAAAAGCTTGAGGTACTGTTAACAGCTGAAAAAAAGAGACACCTAACGGCAAAAAGTTAAGACCCACTTTTCTTAGACGCTAGACACTTAACGGGCTAAACAAAACACCCGTTACATAGGAAAATACACAAAATGCTTTCCGCACAAGCATGTAAATGGAAAAATTAACCCGTGCAATGCCAAAACAAAACAAAAACATGGACAGACAACACAAATCACTCCACACACAACAACAAGCAACATCACAGGGACAAGGACCCCCAAAAAAACACCAGCACAACATGGCACGGAATAATGGGGGTTATCACACAAAACGGACACCTGCAAATACAAGTTCACCTGTGCAACATCAACACGCGACCTGCACCCCACAACTACACAACCGCAAATGGCAGACACATACCAAGCACAACACAACACATCTTATAACACACACCTGCAAACACTTACCTGGACAAAAACAACTTTCCATTGGTCAGCACTCACCTCATCACCACACCTACACAACGCCCTATCAAGTACTTAAAGGGACAACTCACCACACTCACTTGTGGCTTGTTTTCCACTCAGGGAGGGAGAGATAGAGAGCGCAATCAGTATGTTGGGTTATATATTGTTGCAAAGACTGCGGAGAAGGCGTGCAAGGGAGAGAGCTAGGGAACACCAGCAATCCCCAGGCACTCCTGATCAACAGCCTTCACCTGTTGTAAGTGAGGAGGCTCTGGCTCAGCAGCCACACAGGAGTCCATCCCCACCTGGAGGACAGCACCTGCCTGCAGATGCACAGCTGCAGCAACAGGATGCTCCACAGCAGCAGAGGATGTATAGATGACCACCAAGGCCCAGGGTATACCGCCCAAGGGTCACCCTCTTTGGAATGACCGAGGTCATTGATCGCTACAGGTTGAGGCCTGACAGCATCATTGCCTTGTATGAGGTCATCAAAGATCAGGTGGATCCCATCTACATCCACAACCATGCCTTATCTGGCCTGCAAAAACTACTGTGTGCCATACACTTCATGGCAAGTGGGGCCTTCCAGTCCACTGAGGGTTACGCATCTGGTATGTCACAGGCCACATTCTCCAGGGTGTTGGCCCAGGTCCTGCCAGCCCTCAAAAACAAGGCCAGTACTTATATACATTTCCCCACCACCGACATGGACTGGATACACGCCAAGCAGGCCTTTTACGCAAGGGGAGGCATGCTCAGGGTCATGGGTGCTATAGATTGCACCCATGTCCGTATTAAAGCCCCAGCACGTGACGCACAGCTATTCATCAACAGGAAGAACTTCCACTCCATCAACGTGCAGATGGTGTGTGACCGCCATATGAGGATAATGAATGTCTGTGCAAAGTATCCTGGCAGCTCACATGATTCATACATTCTACAAAACTCCTCAGTCCACAGAGATTTCGAGAATGGAACATTTACAGGGGGATGGCTTTTGGGTGAGTTCACAATACAAAATCACACCACATCCACAAGTGTACACACAACACTGCTCAGCATGCTCCTGACCCACAGCTAGTACGTCCACCACACAAAACATCATTCACACAACATGTGCTCCCTGTCTCACCATGTCACTCACATTACACAGGTGATGCTGGCTATGGCTGCAAGTCCTGGCTACTGACCCCTGTGGCCAGTCCCCAAACACCTGCCCAGGAAAGGTACAACCAGGCTCATGGCAGAACGAGGAATGCCACTGAGCAGACCTTTGGCCTCCTCAAGTCAAGATTTAGATGTCTGGACCACTCGGGGGGAGTACTGCAGTATGCACCTGGAAAGGTGTGCAACATAATTGTGGCGTGCGCAATACTGCACAACATCTCAGTGGACACCAGGCTGCTGGATCACATCCAGGACCCCCCCATACCTGAAGTGCCCATGGACATCGGCCATGTTCAGGAGACCTTGATAGGGGCGCAGATCAGAGACACGCTCATCATGGAACACTTTACCTGTGAGTATAACACAGGCATGCAAACAATCCATGCAATTCCCCCATCAGTCCTGTGACACTAACCACACTGCACATTGTGTTCTGTCTCACCCCACAGGAACATTCACACAGCACTGCACTGGCAGCAGCATGGCCCCAAACATCAACCATACCATGGACGTGGCAAACTGTCTGTGTGAATTCAAAAACCATCCTCCATTCCACTCTCCACTTTGACATACAGACCCCAAGGATATCATGCACACCCCCAGGAGAAACAAAGTACAACATATAACCCATGTTCATCACCTTACAGGGCTTGATTGACAGCAACTAACTGGATATGCCATGATCATAGCCTGAGCAACCATGCTAGCCCAGTAGCAAAAGAGTATTATCCAATGCTATGCATTGGATAATACTCCAGCACATCAGAGTTTAAAGGGCCATTGGACTCAATATGGGACCTGTACTGTGCTAGAGCTGAGAAGAGCAGCAGAGGGGTGGATGTACAGTGGTATTGTCACACAACGTAGAGGTCATGAAACGTAGATCAGATTACCAGGGACTCCATGCTGACCTGTGAGTGTAGAGACATATGTGCCCCCGACATGAATACACACATCAACAAATATGTCCTAATAGTTCCATGGAACAAATCACATTGGGCTGCCACTGTCACTTTCACAGTGGCAGCCCAATGTCATTACTTCCATGGAGCTCTCAAAA
This sequence comes from Rhinophrynus dorsalis, assembly GCA_037306005.1. NCBI lineage: Eukaryota > Metazoa > Chordata > Amphibia > Anura > Rhinophrynidae > Rhinophrynus > Rhinophrynus dorsalis. Next base: position 62,550,954 of record CM074718.1, read on the forward strand.
CACTTGTTGATGTGTGTATACATGTCAGGGGCACATATCCATAGGGCTGGTGCACATGTCCTTAGCTCTCCACATAATTGGTTACAGATGAGTACACAACACATTGTCAAGCAATGGTTTGTGTACTCACCTGTAATTAAGAAAATTGAGGGGATTATAAAGTCGAAATTGTTGTTGCTTGATGATCAGTTCAGGTCTACTGCTCCAAATCCTGTCCTCTTGTCCCACAGGCATCCATTACATGATCCATCCTTGAACTGAAGATCTTCCATGTGACTGGATTGATGTCTTGACAACACCTTCATGAAGATCACCCCTTGCTGTTTCTGGTGATGTTGTTGGTGATGTTTGACCTGAGGTTCACACAAACCTCTACTGGAACATTCTCATATAGACACAGAAAACACAAATTCAGGAGTGTAATAACCTGTACAGTTAGGATGCTCATCTACAGAGTTGTCAAACCTTGTGGACAACACATGAGCAGGACAGCAGTGTTACTAAAGTAGTACAATTTAGTTTCAAAGTACATTTAGTGTTCTCATACAAGTGTTCAATGCATATAGGCAATACACACAGAAAACACATGTACGTTCTAATGTACGTTGAGACACAATAAAGATGAACCATCACTATTCAATCTGTGTCTGTGTGAGGATATATTTGATTACACATTTGTCAGTGCGTAACCACACCCAGGACAGAGTATCCCCCATACATGGAAAGGCATCACCCACATCACAGGAGTCCACCACTTGTTTGCCAGTGAGTGGACTCTGTGATGTATTCATGCAAACAGATGATGATGGCAGTGATACACTAATGTGTTGTGGGAGTGATAAAGAGGTGATACAGGGGACATACTTCCACAGTGAATTCCTGTCCACAGTTTCTGTGTTGCTCAGTATAATCAATGTTCTGAGATTTTGCTCCACTTTGACATATCTCAGTACATGGGCTACATGAATGAACAACCAGACTAAGTTGACGTGTTATCACTGATGAAGTCTGTTACACCCTTAGGGAAACAACAACTCAACTTAGTGGAGACCCCAGTGCTCACCCCAGGATATCAATGTGTGTGCTACACATTGAAATCCTAGGTTAAAAACATTGGGTTCCCCAGTAAGTCAGTTGCACAATGAGTGTTTGAATCTAAGAGAATATTGATGCATGTCCCATTTATCTGTCCTGCTTGTTATGTTCCCGCTAAGTCACATAGCTGTTTTTTTGGTTATCCCCTTAACCCTCTGAGTGCCAGAGTGGTCCCCAATGCATTTCTTAGCAATGCGTTGCCTACCACTCTGGCACTCAAAGGGTTAAACACAACATATGATGTATTCGAATGTTCAATGTTGTACAATTTGTTGTGCTAATGTAACGGTTTTGTAAGACACTCAGACCAGGAGGTTAGAATAAAACACAGTTTATTGAAAAACAGGGAACACTGCCCACTACAGGCTAAATTGGCAATGACAGGTAAATGGATGTAGATTTATGGATGCCTTCTCAGGCCCAGTATGGAGTAAGAACATATACTGTCACAGGACAGGCATAATATGAAACAGCAGTGGCACAAGGGTTAAAGTCCTAGGTAGGTAATCAGTTTCTGTTGCGGTGTGTTTAGACAACGCCCAGTAGATGGTAAAAGCAGCAAGAGACTGTGGTGCAAGGTGTGGAAGCACCTTAGCAGTGAGGCAGAACTGACACCCTCCCAGGACAGGTAATGAGTGAGATACCCAACACTCTGCAAGAGCTGAATGGAAATAGAGCCAAAGGCACCCTTCCGGTGCGGTAACAGAGTCACAAACACTGCAAGAGCTGAATGGAACCAGAGCCAATAGCACCCCTCCGGTGCGGCAACGGAGGCTCAACACTGCCAGAGCTAAATAGTACCAGAGCCAATAGCACCCTTCTGGTGAGGTAACGGAGTCTCAACACTGCCAGAGCTGAATAGTACCAGAGCCAATAGCACCCTTCCGGTGCAGTCACGGAACCCTCCCCTGGTAGAGGGTCTAGGTTTCTGAGGATATTTAGAGTGGAAATTGCGCAATAATCTCAGGGCATGAAGGTCCTTCTGGTCGACCCAAGAACGCTCTTCAGGGCCATAGCCCTTCCAGTGGACCAAATATTGCAATTTCCCTTTAAACCTCCTAGAATCAATAATATTCTGAACTTTGTACTCCTCTTGGCCTTGAACGTCGACCGGCCCAGGAACCACCGGAGTGGTAGTATAGCGGTTGCATACCAAGGGTTTTAACAGAGACACATGGAACACGTTATGATTGTGCATAGATGCTGGGAGTTCCAGTGCGTACGAGACAGGGTTAACCTTGCGGATTACTTTGAACGGACCAACGAACTGGGGAGTCAACTTATTGGACGGCACTTGCAAATTGAGATTTCTGGAGGAGAGCCATACTCTGTCCCCAACCTGGAAGGAGACCGCCGGCAACCGTCTATGGTTGGCATGCCGCTGATGTCGCTGGAATGACAGGCTGAGGGTCCTCTGAACCTGTGCTCAAGTGCAGCGGAGCTGCTCAATATGCTCGTCCAGGCCTTGAATGTCCACCGGCCCAGGAACCACCGGAGTGGTAGTATAGCGGTTGCATGCCAAGGGTTTTAACAGAGACACATGGAACACGTTATGAATGTGTGGAGCTGCTCAATATGCTCGTCCAGAGCTGGAATCTGCTGCGACTGAAATGGGTCCGGGAGCAGGCACAGCTGAAACCCATAATTGATAAGGAATGGGGAGCTCCCGGACGATGAATTAACTGCACAATTCCTGGCAAACTCTGCCCACAGCAACAGGTCAGCCCAATTGTCATGATGATCGGTCACAAAGCAGCGCAGAAACTGTTCCAGTCCCTGATTGGCACGCTCAGTGGCCCCATTGGTCTGGGGATGGTAGGCAGAGGAGAAGGACAATTGGATGCCCATCTGGCTACAGAATGCCCTCCAGAATATAGACACAAACTGGCTCCCTCGGTCCGACACCACCACTCTGGGAACCCCATGCAAGCGGAACACTTCTGTGGCAAAAATTACTACCAATTCCTGGGCCGAAGGAAGACCAGAGAGGGGCACGAAATGAGCCATCTTAGAGAACCTGTCAACCACCATTAGGATAAATGTATACCCCCTAGACACTGGCAATTCTCCCAGGAAATCAATGGACATGTGGGACCATGAGCATTCACCATTAGGCACTGGTTGGAGTAAGCCCACTGGGAGGTGTCTGGGGGTCTTTGCATGAGCACAGGTGGCGCAGGCTGCAGTGAATGCGGAACAATTGGCTCTAAGGGAGGGCCACCAAAATACTTGCGAAAGAGACCATATTAATTGATCCCTCCCAATGTGCCCAGCCGCCTTAGATGAGTGGTAAGTCTCAAGCAGACGGGTACGGAATGGCTCATCCACAAAACACTTGCCAACTGGGGTTTCTGGGGGTGCCCTCGCCTGAGATGCTAAAATCTCTTCCCCCAGTGGCGAAGTGATACTAGTACGCACTGTTGCCAGGATGCGATCTGGCTGAATAATAGGTGTGGGGTCTTCATCCATCTCAATGTCAGGACTGAATTGTCTGGACAGGGCATCTGCCCTAACGTTCTTCGAGCCTGGCAGTCACCCAGTTGACCCAGTCCTGGTGCCCCTCATTGAGCTCTGATTGTAAAATATCGGCTTTAAAGCCCATATAGGCTATGTGGAACATAGCCTATATGCGCTTCATGTTCTTACAGTTCAAATGTCGGCCTGAGGGGTCATGACACCCCCCTGTATATATTATTAATGTGAGCATTTTTTTTAATAAAAATAAATGTTAAATGCACACACGCATATACAGGCAAGGTATGCAGTCCATAACTTGCCTGTTAACCCTCTGGGTACTAGAGGGGTAGGAAACACATGCTAAACAATGCTTTCCTACCTCTCTGGTACTCAAAGGTTTAATTGTGAAATAAAAGACACGTTTGACTACTATATGTGAGTCAATAAGGTGAATGTCAGATGGAGTTAGTATGTCGAATATATGCAATATATGTCGACGTACTAAAGGGGGGTGATGTCGAAGGGGGAGGACATTGTGTAGTGCTTGGTGTACTATTTCTGTTTATTGTAACCATTTGAATGCCACAGGGGTGAGCAATGCACATCCTTATGGCATTCAATGCTGTCCATGGTGCTGTAAGCCTTCTCTGTATTCCCCTACTGGAATACTGGAATGAGTCGAAGTGTCACATTATAATATGAACACACCCACTTGCATACGAATGTATCTGATTATGCTTCATTTCCATATGGAAATGAGCAATTGTCGATTCGAAGGATACAAATTCATTGACATGGTGAAGGCATGTCGGGTTGATGTCGATGTGGGTCTTTTTTTGTGCCTACTACACTGCTCCAACAGAACATGGACATTCATAGCCCTCTTCGACCTTTAGTGCATCTAGGCCCTGTTTTGTCTATTCATATATGCAGTTTTTTAATTTTATAGCACCACCTAGTGGTACAAAGGATTATTGCTACTAGGGTTTTAACTTGAAATATGTTGTCTTTGACTAACCAGTCAGAGAGTCTTTAAAAGTTTGTCTGACATCATATTGTAAGACTCAGCCTATCAGAGAAGGATGGGTTGTGCCTTTCTGAGTTTTGGTAGTATAAATAAATTTGCAATTAAGCCAAGACTGTCTTTGTTTTCACTTCCATGAAGTAACCATCTTATACCAGAGTTGAAGAAACCTGAGGGAACCACTCCTTAATCCAGAACTGGTAATTATAAGTTTTCTTTAAAGTTAATTCTGGGTTTACTTTTAAAATGTCACATACAAAACAGCATGCGGCTACACGGCGCATTAATCATGTCCCCGTGATGAAAAGGGCAACATGAGAATCTTGCCCTGCATCAAAGCGTGAGATTCTCATGTCGCATCCTTAAATGGTGCTTCAACAGAACCTGCATTCATTTTAGTGCCGCAGCATCCAATTTACTTTCTGCATACCTAAACTTATCTGTGTGCCTTCGACTTTGTTCATCCTCTCAATCATGAATCACCCTCCGGTGTATGAATGCACAGTGATTTGTAATTGGATCGAGTAAAAAAATGAATTAGCCCAGACCAGTTGCAAGCCCAGAACTCACCTAAGGTGAACTTTAATGAGGAATGGGTATACACCAAAATGTTTGGCAAACCATGAGACAAAAAACATAAATTACACACACCTCTCAAGCAGTTAAACAAGCGAGCCCAATGCTCTGGTGGAGTTTCTATCATTAAGTGAGTTAACCCCTTCAGTGCCAGAGGCTTGGGCCATTTCCTGTACCCTGCAGGCCAGGCACTTTTTCAGCATTTTTGCTATCCTTCTGTTTATGCTTGATTTTCTCTGGGGATTTTTAGTTAAATATGGAAAACTATATATTGTTTTTTTCAGAACGACTTGAACTTTCTCGTGGTACCTTACATGAAGAGAATTTTACATCGTGCAAAAAGCTATGATGTCATAATGACAAAAAAAAGTGAAAATTTACTAATTTTCCTAAAATCACATATGTATCAAAAACATTTACCTTGATTGAAAAAGTTTCAATTATTTGAAAAAGCCCCAAGTCCCCCGAGTAAAAAAATACCAAATTTGTATAGTTTTACCTACGTCCATGGCTAGCGTAGAGCCCTAATCACCAGCAGCGCAAAATGACATTTTCAACTTTATAAACGAATATGCGCATTCTAGGGTTTTTGTGGTAAAACTACCCTAAAACAGTGGAATAACTATATAAAACTATATATTTCGGAAAAGTAGACAACCTGCCGCATCTAATGAGGGGTAACTTGCCTTCTTACCCCAAGCCTGGTGTGCACAAATGCCTCCAGAAGATGGCGCTAATGAAAAAAAGGCATTTTCTTACATTTCTGCCCCTTCAAATGTACAGAAATTTGTGAAAACCATGGCATTTCCAACTGTATTCATTAGCTAGTGCTCTTAGGAGAAAAATGACACCCCATTGGTATGAGTTTAACTACCTCAGGGGGCGTTAGAAGTGCAAAATGACACCTACTACAACCTCAAATTTTTCTAACATTTTCTCAAACATTACTTGTCTGTACACAAATGGTTATAACAACTACAGAAATGAAGAAAGGGTACACAAACCATACCATTTTGAAAAGAAGACACCCTGCCGCATCTAATGATGGGTGACTTGCCTTGTTACCTCAAGCCTGGAGTGCACAAATGCCTCCAGAAGGTGGCGCTAATGGAAAAAAAAGGCATTTTCTTACATTTCTGCCCCTTCAAATGTACTGAAATTTGTGAAAACCATGGAATTTCCAACTGTATTCATTAGCTAGCGCTCTTAGGAGAAAAATGACACCCCATTGGTATGAGTTCAACTACCTCAGGGGGCGCTAGAAGTGCAAAACGACACCTACTACAACCTCAAATTTTTCTAACATTTACTCAAACGTTACTTGTCTGTACACAAATGGTTATAACAACTACAGAAGTGAAGAAAGGGTACACAAACCATACCATTTTGAAAAGAAGACACCCTACCGCATCTATTGATGGGTGACTTGCCTTGTTACCCCAAGCCTGGAGAGCACAAATGCCTCCAGAAGGTGGCGCTAATGAAAAAAAAGGTATTTTCTTACATTTCTGCCCCTTCAAATGTACTGAAATTTGTGCAAACCATGGCATTCCCAACTGCATTCATTAGCTAGTGCTCTTAGGAGAAAAATGACACCCCATTGGTATGAGTTTAACTACCTCAGGGGGCGCTAGAAGTGCAAAACGACACCTACTACAACCTCAAATTTTTCTAACATTTTCTCAAACATTACTTGTCTGTACACAAATGGTTATAACAACTACAAAAGTGAAGAAAGGGTACACAAACCATACAATTTTGAAAAGAAGACACCCTGACGCATCTATTGATGGGTGACTTGCTTTGTTACCCCAAGCCTGGAGTGCACAAATGCCTCCAGAAGGTGGCGCTAATGAAAAAAAAAGGCATTTTCTTACATTTCTGCCCCTACAAATGTACTGAAATTTGTGCAAACAATGGCATTTCCAACTGTATTCATTAGCTAGCACTCTTAGGAGAAAAATGACACCCCATTGGTATGAGTTCAACTACCTCAGGGGGCGATAGAAGTGCAAAACAACACCTACTACAACCTCAAATGTTTCTAACATTTTCTCAAACATTACTTGTCTGTACCCAAATGATTATAACAACTACAGAAGTGAAGAAAGGGTACACAAACCATACCATTTTGAAAAGAAGACACCCTGCCGCATCTAATGATGGGTTACTTGCCTTGTTACCCCAAGCCTGGAGTGCACAAATGCCTCCAGAAGGTGGCGCTAATGAAAAAAAAAGGCATTTTCTTACATTTCTGCCCCTTCAAATGTACTGAAATGTGAGAAAACCATGGCATTTCCAACTGTATTCATTAGCTAGTGCTCTTAGGAGAAAAATGACACCCCACTGGAATGAGTCGACCTACCTTAGGGGTGCCAGAAGCACATCACTACACCTACCTGTTTGCTTCTTCGAAAATGGTGGCTTGTACTAAAATGTCCATAACTGTTAGAGACATGAAGGAAAGGTATAAAAGGTATACCATTTTGGAAAGTAGACATTCTCCCGCATCAATTGAGGGGTCACTTGCCTTTCTACCCCCTGGGCTGAAGTGCACAAATATTTCCAAAAGGTGGCGCTATGGGAATAAATACATGTTTTTTTACATTTCCACCACTTCAAAGATACTAAAATCTTTGAAAACCATAACATTTCCTGCTGTATTCAGTACCTGCTACCAACATGAGAAAAATGGTAGCCTATTTGTGTGGGTTAACATACAATATGTGGGTGCTAGGAACACGTACGTAAACCTGACACTTTTGTTTTTGAAATTATCTGCTTGCACTAAAATGGTTATAACCATAATAGATATGCAGAAAATGTAGAGAAACAATGCCATTTTGGAAAGAAAACATCCTTCCGCATCTAATGAGGGGTCACTTGCCTTCTTACCCAAAGGCTGGTATGCACAAATGCTTCCAGGAGGTGGTGCTAGTGAAAAAAAAGGCATTTTCTTACATTTCTGCCCCTTCAAATGTATGGAACTCTGTAAAAACCATGGAATTTTCAACTGCATTCATTAGCTAGTGCTCTTAGGAGTCAAACGACACCCCATTGATATGAGTTGACCTACCTTAGGGGGTGCTAGAAGTAGAAAACTACACCTACTACAACCTCTGATGTTTCTAACATTTTCTCAGATGTGACTTGCCTGTACAAAAATGGCTATAACACATTCAGAATTGAAGAAAAGGTAGATAAACCATACCATTTTGGAAAGAAGACAACCTGCCGCATCTAATGAGGGGTCACTTGCCTTCTTACCCCAATACTGGTGTGCATAAATGTTTCCAGAAGGAGGCGATATAGGAAAAAAATTGCATTTTTTTACATTTCTGCCCCTTCAAATGTATGGAGCGCTGTGAAAACCATGGAATTTTCAACTGCATTTGTTTGCTAGTGCTCTTAGGAGTCAAATGACACCCCATTGGTATGAGTTGAACTACCTTAGGGGGTGCTAGAAGTAGAAAACTACACCTACTACAACCTCTGATGTTTCTAACATTTTCTCAAACCTGACTTGCCTGTACGAAAATGACTATAACACCATCAGAATTGAAGAAAAGGTAGATAAACCATACCATTTTGGAAAGAAGACAACCTACCGCATCTAATGAGGGGTCACTTGCCTTTTTACCCCTAAGTTAGTTGGCACAACTATTTCCAGAATGTGGTGCTACAGGAAAAAAAAAAATTTGTTTTACACATCAGTCACTTCAAAGATACTAAAATGGTTCAATGGCGTGGGATTTCCTAGGAGGACTTCTTGCCAGCCTAAGAAAAATGGTACCCCACTGCTGTGGGTTGACATACCAATTTACGCTACAGGAGCGTAGCTACCAGTGAAACAGAAATGGTAAAGCAAACAGTGTATGTGTGATTTTATGGCTAACAGATGAAAGAAGCTAGGGCGTCAGCCGGTGTACGTGCGGACCTGTGACTACAAGTGTAACAAAGCATGTGGGAGGGTGAGGGATTAGGCAGTGTGTGTGGGTATGAGCAGAGGAGCAAGGATGGTGGTGATGGTGGGGCAGTGTTTGATAGTGTGTATGGGAGATCTGTGACTACCAGTGTTGATAAAAAGTCCTGTGTGTGCCACAGGAAGGGGGTCGGCATTGAACTCCCCTCCTAGTGGCACACACAGGGTTAATTTGTGTTTTAATTTTTTTTTTTTTTATTATATACCTCATTGAGGGGCATAAGGACCCCCTGATCCCTCCCCAATGAGGTCTTAGTATATATGTCCACAAACAGAGGGACCCTGAGAGTGCCACAGGGGTCTCCAGCGCATTGCAAAGCAATGCATTGGATCCTTGTGGCACTCAGAGGGTTAATTTCTTTTTTATCATTACTTGGTAATCAGAGCTTGTTGGGGGGCCATCAGGACCAATCATGATGGCCCCCCAACAATCTCTGATAACGAAGTAATGATAAATGCCCTGTGTGTGCGCCGCAGAAGGGGGGCTGCATTGGCCCCCCTTGTGGCACACACAGGGTTAATTTTTTTTTCTTTACTTTTTTTTTTATTATGGACCTCATTGGTGGGTATCAGGACCCCTCTGATTCCCCCCAATGAGGTCTTAAAAAAAAAAAAAAAAAGGAATCAAAATAAATGTCCCTGTGAGTGCCAAAGGGGTTTCCAGCGCATTGCAAAGCAATGCATTGGACCCTTCTGGCACTCAGAGGGTTAATTTTTTTTTTAATTATTACTTTGCAATCAGAGCTTGTTGGGGGGCCATCAGGACCAATCCTGATGGCCCCCCAACAATCTCTAGTAACAAAGTAATGATAGAAGCCCTGTGTGTGCCACAGGAGAGGGGGGGTGCATTGGACCCCCCCAGTGGCACACACAGGGTTAAAAAAATTTTTTTTTTTTTTTTTTAATAATAGACCTCATTGAGGGGCATCAGGATCCCCCCTGATCCCCCCAATGAGGTCTTTCAAAAAAAAAACAAAAAACCCCAAAGAAATGACCCTGTGAGTGCTACAAGGGTCTCCAGCACATTGCAAAGCAATGTGCTGGGGACCACTGCGGCACTCACAGGGTTACTATTGTTTTTTTTTTTGTTTTTTTTTTTATTTTTATGTATTCAGACCTCGTGGGGGACATCAGGACCCCTCCTGGTGTCCCCCAAGTAATTGATCTCCCAGCCGATAGGCTGGCAGACCAATTTGGCGACTGCAGAAGAGCAGAAGCTCTCCTGCCTTTCACTCCTACCACCGGTAGGAGTGAATCGGGTAAGGGAAACTTCCCTAACGTCATCGGTGATCATGTCACCGATGACGTTAGGAGGTTTCCCCCGGTCCCGCCCACTCCTACCCGGAAGTTCGGGTAGGAGAGACGGAAGAGGAGAAGCTGCGCTTCTCCTCTTCTTTTATTGATCTCCCAGCACGATCGGCTGGGAGATCAATAACAGGGGGGACATGAGGAGTGATCCTCATGTCCCCCCACAAGTGCCAGGCATTTTTTTTTTTTGAAATGCGGCCACTGCAAGCCGGTTATACCGGCTCATGCAGTGACCGCATTTCACTCTTACGCCGTACGAGCGTGGCACAGCAGGTACAGCTGTGTCCACTCGTACGGCGTAAGTAGCTGGCACTCTAGGGGTTAATAGATCTGAAATTATCTGACCGATTCATGGTTGAGGAGATGAACAAGGTCAGAGGCACACAGCTATGCTTAGGTATGCAGGCAGTAAATTGGTTGCTGCGGGCACTAACAAGAATGAGGGTTTCTGTTGAGGCACCATTTAAAGAGATAGTAATGTTTCATAATAAAAGCAGCTCCAATTAATTTTCATAGTATTTGGGCCATGGAGAGTGTTATTTCAATACTGTCAGAGTTGTAGTTCAAGAGTAATTGAACGATAAAGTATCCCCCTCCTGCCCCTTTTGCTGATGTAACACAGCTCAGAGCAGCAGGGTGGTGTCCAGGTGGATTGTAGAGAGGGACAAACTTCAACTAAGATAAGAGGAAAAACCTGTCAATGGGGGCGGGGCTTTCATTGTTCTCGCAGTAAGAAGATTGTTCCTTGCTGTAATCTGTCTGGTCAAGTGACCAGATTCCACATCAGTGGGGAGGCGGCTTACACTAGGTAAAAGGGGCAGGAGGGGGATACTTTATCATTCAATTACTCTTGAACTACAACTCTGACAGTAATGAGCTGGCACTCTTTATGGCTCAAATACTTTGATGGTTAATTGGAGCTGCTGTTTTTGTGAAACATTACTATCCCTTTAAGGACGCAACGTGTGAATCTCGCGCTTTGATGCAGGGTGAGATTCTTTTCATCACAGTGACATGGTTAATGCTCCGTGTAGTAGCACGCTGTTTTGTATGCAACATTTTAAAAGGATACCTTAATTCCGTGTAGCCCTAAGAGTTATTCATCCCCTGTATCTGGGATAATAATTCTTTTAATAATGTTTAGTGTGGTCTTGGCCAATCCATAAAGAAATTATTATAATAGGCCACAATTGCTTTAGTTTATTCTTGGGAACTGAGCAGTATTAATTGACTAATTTGTCCAAATAAGTGTGAGATAGCTTGATAGCAATTTAGATCAAATAGTGTTATGAATTAGTTTAAACTCTAATTAGTTTAACACTTATAGAGCCACATGTCTTTGTGTTTCTGAAAAGGTTAATGGGCTTTTATTTGATCTGGTGAATTTTATTGTTAATCCTTTCCTTTCATATATCCTTGACATAAATTTAGAGGCACTGCTGAGATCTAAACACAGGTGGACACATTTTGTCAATAATTATTTGTTGTTGCCAAAATATATTACACGGTACTATATCTGTGCATAACATGTCTCAATCAGGTTGTTCTGAGGGAACATACACAGTACTATACCTGTGCATAACATGTCTCAATCAGGTTGTTCTGAGGGAACAGCTGACAGAAAAAAGACATGATGTGGGAGTTAGTTAGTCAGACATGATGCGTGGGTTAATCAGTGTAGAAAATTCATGCTTGAAGCTTAAAAGTGACATGCAAAAATGTAATTATTATATTGATATTAGGGATGAGACCCAGTTTGACCAAATTTGGCAACTCCATAGTTTTTATTATAAAGCTCTAACTCTCTGTGTAGAGAAAAGTTATCCAAAGGAATTTGATACACAGGCTTTGTTACTATTGCTATAATTATTGCACATCCTAACCTGCTGTAAGAGTAGATTGGATGATGACCAGAAACATACTGAACCAGTAAAACTTGCACTTAAAGCTAAAACAGAAAGGTTCTCTGAGTAAGAAAAAGAGGTTCGTGAATATCACAGATTGGTAAAATCAAATGCTGAGGAAATTTAGTCTCTCCAGTTCCAGGTAGAGGGGTTAAAGAGCAGGTGTGAATGTACACTGAATAAGCTGTGGTCTAACAAAGTAGTACATGCTACCTTCAGTAAAAACAATATTATTCTGCTGCACTTCACCTTAAGAGTGCAAGACCTCTCTCAGAGAGAAAAGGATTTAGACAAGAAAAGGGAAGAAACTTCTGGGAATTGGATGTAAACAAACAGATAACAAACAATCAAGCAGCTCCTCAAACACTAAGTGGAGCTGCATTGCTGCTTCTCACCAAAATCCCAGAAGTAAGACAAAAACAATTTATATAAATATGTTTGTGACAGGAAGTTAACACACAAAACAATATATGTATACTTATAAAGAATAAATATCCATGAAATTAACCAGTAAAATATAGTAGATAGTCCACTTGTGAAGAATCCTCTCTGCTCGCTCTCAATGGGTAGGGCTCCCACAGAAGAAAAAAATGAAAAATACAAAACAGGGACAAAGGGCGCAGAAGATTCCCTCTAAGTGTAGTATTTAAACAACTCAGTCCATCACCAACACCATATAAGAAAAGGCTTCAGGAAATGTACTCACATTCTTCTGAGGCTCAAACCAGCCTCCAGGAATTATCGCCTTATTGGCTCACAGCCCAGTCTGGTATTCTTGTAAAGGCGCCAATCTTGCTCCGTAATAAACAAATGTATAAGTGTCAACAAATATTGGGTAACCACAAACCCAGCACTATTATTGACGCAACCTAATTATAGTAAGTATAAATGGATATTCTTGGCCATAAACCAGAATAAGGGGTTCAGACTGATGCTAGAATCCTCAATAAATGAGACTAGATAGCAAGTCTATAAATATTTTATATTGAAAAAAGATAAATAAAAATATAACAAAAAATGACAAATAACGTGAATCTGTCAAACTTTAAAACTCAATAAGCCCTATAAGAGCTCTAAATGAAATAAAATCACTACAATTGAACACTGGCTTTACGCATTTTGTGGCACAATAGCCACTTCACCAGAAGCCTGGGATAATATGAGTGGCAGTGAGCCGGCTTTAAATCTTCATCATTCTGTTCCCCTTGGCTGAAACTAGCAATATTAATGTTCGAACGAGCCAACAAAACAGAAAAAAAGGAGAAGCTTACCGAAAGTCCAGAACCCGTAGCCTGCCCAACATGTTTAAAAAGAAGCCAATAACGTCATCAAAGCCCCATCATTCCTTAAAGGGATAGTAACACTTCGTTTTAACTTTATTTTATTTTGTAGGCATTAAAAAAACATGAAGAATGATATAAGTCTTATCTCTCAAACCTTTATGGTTTATGAGATATTCACAAGCAAAGTTCCCCTCCCCGCCCCTTTTACCTAGTGTAAGCCATCTCTTCTCAGATGTGAGTCTGGTTGTATGACAGTACAGATAACAGAAGGGGACAATTTTCTTTGTATGAAAACAATGAAAGCCCTTCCCCCCTTGACAAGGTTTTCAGCTTTTTCCATTATCTTAATTGAAGATTGTCCCTCTCTGCAGTCTACCTGGGCATCTCCCTTCTGATCTGGTTGAACAGGGGGGGGATACTTTGTTTGTGAATATCTCTTAAACCATAAAGGTTTCAGAGATAAGACTTATATCATTCTTCATGTTTTTTTAATGCCTACAAAATAAAATAAAGTTAAAATTAAGTATTACTATCCCTTTAACTACATACTGCGCATGACACTCCTGCGCATAATACCAAAGAGGGAGAGCAACCCCGGAGATTAATCTGGAAGAGCCCTATCGTTTGGCTAACAAATATCCCATCATCCCTCAACAACAAACTGCGCATGACACGCATGCGCACAATCACAGAAAGAAAGGGCAAAATCCAGAACTAAATCTGGAGGAACCCCATCGCTTGGTTTGTGGAGCCAGCACACAAAGAAGAAGCACATAAACATCTGTACAGTACATTCAAGTGTCGCACTCCAAGAATGCGCATTAACCCCTGAACCCAAACAATAGGGATCGCCTTGTTGATGGTGGCCTCAAAAAACTCCCCATACAAAAAACACCAGCTAAACCGATACCTCTTGCAGGAGTATTCCAAAAAACAGTCAATCTTATAAAGTAGTACCCAGGGCCGGATTTGCCATTAGGCAAAGTAGGCACCTGCCTACAGGCGCACGCCAACCAGGGGCGCCTGACATTTGGAATTTTTTTTTTAATATTCTTTTAATAAAAAAAAAAAATAGCCACCTCGCTGGCAGCGCCGGCGGCACCCACTCACATTGTCCGCCCCCCGTCTTGTACCTGATGGAGTTCCCTCGTCGGCTCCTTAGGAATGCAGAGTGCTGGGAGATGACATCATCTCCCAGCGCTCTGCATTCCTGAATAGGAGACCGCGCGGGAGCTCCAGGGGTTGCCAGTTGGTAGCTAAGCCTAGCTGTTATGTACATTCAGTTGAAGTGACTTTCCTAAGCGCTGCAGCAATCACCAGCTCATCCCAGCCACAGCAGTGCCTCTCTACCTGAGGACCAAGCCTTCCCCTCGGGGGGTATTCACAGATTGATATTCCAGTACAGGTTTCATCTCCCAGACCAGAGAATGAGACGCGTGTGTGATTCTGCTCTCCAGATCCATAACTTGCTAGGAAACACAGTCACACACACACTAAACAGCTGAACAGGGACGTCATGAAATCAAAGCCCAGGAGAGAGGGGGGGGAAACAAACATTCACTCACACACATAAAAACAATGTCTCGCACCTGCTGGGTAAAATACTAACTTTCCCTAGCAAGAGGATGCAGAGAGTGTGTGAAGTAGGCTGTGGACTGAGCATCTTTCCGTGCACTCGCTGGGGAGTCTCGGATCTGCAAGGTGGGTGTTACCAGGTAGCTCAGTTCCTCCTCTTTTCTCATTCTTTGCCCACTCCCTGCGCGGTGGTGTGGATGAATTGGGTGAATGTGTGTTGGACTGAAGTGCGCAGACCCCTGCACTGGCAGCAGAGCTGGAATGTCAGTAGCACAGGCACCCTATAGACTGAATGGAGCAGGGGCGGGTATTGGATTTAATCCATTCTATTACATTACTATATGCAAGAGAGGTGTGTGTGGGCAAGCCAGTTGCACCATAGGGGATACATTCACATCCCCATCGACTTAACCCTTTGAGTGTCACAGAGGTATCCAGCGCCTCTCTGGAACACAAAGGGTTACCTTGAACGCTATAGAGGTGCAATGCGTTGGAGATCTCGCTAGCATTCAGGGGGTTAAAAGCCTTATTTATCAACGTGTTGCCTACCCATATGACTCCCAAAGGGTTAATTCAATTGAAATACTGGAAATTGGCACACCTCCATTCATTGTAATGCACTTAGTTTACTCCATAATGTGGAGCTGATGGGGCAATATGGAGCTGATGGGAGGCATTGTGAGGGCAATATGGAGCTGAAGGGGGGTAATGTGAGGGCAATATGGAGCTGATGGGGGGCAACGTGGAGATTAGGAGCATTGTGGAGGTATCCAGTGCAGATGGTCCACGGGTGGGGGGGGCGCTTCAAATTTCTGTGCCTACAGGCTCCTGAGATGTAAATCCAGCCCTGGTAGTACCATCATGACAAGGGACATGAGGAGAAGAATTGGGGGAGCCATATAACTATGTGAATACACAACAAAAGAAAATAAAAACTCCCTATGTTGCTAAAGTGAAAATCCGAAATCATAAGAAATGAAGATCTATTTCTTCATTTAATCCTCTACCCCCCCCAAAGTTCTTAAAGTGTGGATCCAATAAGCTTCCTGTCTGCAAAGCTTTCGAAATCTATCTACTTGTGGACAAGTCCACTCTAATCCTAATACATGAAAATTTGATATTTCACCCAAACTACATTTGGAAAAGTGTTTAGACACCCCATGATCTGCACCGCTTCTTGTGCTCAGGTCCAGTGTTGTACGTCCTACATAAAGTGCCCCACAGCCACATCGTATTAAATTCATGACTAAGTAGTTTGATTAAAAAAGTGTTAGTACCATTGATTTCCTGAAAGTCCCTACTTCCATGTACCATGAAGGGACACGTCTTACATCTGGCCCTGTTACACCTGTAATTACCCACAAGTCCAGGGACCACATTAGAACAAGAATTATTTTTTGTAACAGAAATGTTTTTTGGCCTACTGGGAGCTCTGTGTGTTCTAATTGTCTTATTTTTCTTGAAAGTGACCATAGGGAATTCCCCCAGATCATCCCACAAAAGCGGATCTTGTAGTAATATTCTCCAGTGATCCGAGTTTATTCCCTTTATCCTATTACCAGAGGAATTATAGCAAGTGACAAAAGATATTCTACTATTTAATTCTTTGTCAGAGGTTTTTTTTTCACCCTAGTTTAAATCAACTCATTATGATCTAATTTATAAGCCCTCTCAAAAGCTTCATTATTAACACAATCTTGATATTCTCTCTCCAAAAAGGCCTTTTTCATGTTCGCCACCCTTTTCTATAAAATCTTAATTTCTACTACAGCTTTGCCGTAGGCAATGATATTGTCCATATGGAACATTCCTAATCCATTTTTATAGCATCCAGTATCTACTCTAAGGTATTGATTGGTTGCTGTTTCCTTTCTAAATATGGAGCTAACCATACAGAATGTGAGAGGCTTCAGGGAATGAGCAACAGCACAATGGCCTGTCCTACTGCTAGTCACCGCCCAGAAGCATCACGTTTTAGCTCTCTAGTGCCATTACAGAGGAGACCTTTCCACATACATATTAGACTAAGCCCACCCAAAAGGCAGTCCAGTTCCAAAATGATGGGCAAGTCCCCCCTGCATGGGAACACCAGCTAACCCCTTACGTATGTTTCGGCTTAGTTGGGCCTCGTCAGGAGGGTATTTACACAAAAAATTCCAAGCGCTAATACACCAATTTAAAAAACAGAGTAGAGACTATGAATTAATAGCATAACCTGTATAAGTTCTTTTGAGATCTTCCGTGAATTCCACCAGCAGTGCAGCCCTCTCTTCTGGGCTTCCGGTTAAGCCCTTATTTCTCAAAGACAATTTCCACCAAAAAAAAAGAGAGCGAAAGACGCACACAATCTGAGTGAAAACTGTTATAAGCAACTGCCATTTATTATTGTTCCCCTTCACCAAGGTGAGTTCCTTTCTTTTCAATTCAATCAATCACCACCTTCACCGTGAGAAAACACCTTTCAATGGGGTTGATTGCAGACTCATCTTCTAATGAGTCAAGCCAGCCTCTTGGTATGTGAGCTTCCACTGGATAACCCCCATTGATGGTACCTTTATGTCCTCTCCTTCCCCTCACCTCTCCTGGGTCCGCGATGGTAATTAAGAATACCTCACTGCAGGCTCAAAAAAATCCCTGCAACCTCTATCTAGGGTTGGTGGTCTATTCTATAAGACCCTATTAGGTTATGGGGACATAAGATTATGTACGAAAATATTGTGATATACACAATTGTTTATTAAACATAAAAATAATATAAAATATATTCAGAAAAAATATATATATATCTGCACAGATACAATATCTAAAACCAATATCATTTTCTCAAGCACTACGCTCAATGCGTTTCTCAGCTAGCACTGCTTCGTCAGGGGCCTACATCAAATCGTTGTGTAATACATAGCCACAATATATGTACTATACCAGTGCTCCGTTTGGCTCCAAAACAGCAACAAACCGCGCTCCATGGGCCTCCGGTCTACATCAACATCCGGCGGGCATACAGGAAATGATCCTATCTGGCACGGTTATACGTCTCAGAGCTACATAACCCTTACTTCCAGTTCCTCTCATGTTCACAACCCTGCCGGCATTGCTTCAACATTGACGCTCATGAGCATTATTGCATAAACCCCAGCAACATATTTCATGCATGCCTCAACTATGAGCATCCAGACTAGGATCGATCCTTCCCAAACATGAGTCTCTGTATTTCTGGGTGCAGCCATTATGATCACTATGTTCACCAAAATAGTTTCCTCCTATGTCCCACAAAACCCGTTGACATTATCTCCAGGAAGTCAACATGCGTATGTTCACCACCCCTGGTTCCCCCCAGAGCACCAGTATCCACAACCACTCAACAGAGCATATATGTACATATTTTATATACAACCATTCTTCAACATTTTAATCATTTATAGTAGATTTTGGAGCACCATTTTCATATTATTCCAACCTTTTCTTTAAATTCAAATAACCATTTGCACAATTAACTTTCATACACATGCATATGCATCCTACATTTATGTCACTCTACTATCCACACTACACAAAGCTACCAAAATCCATTTCCTCGTTGAGGCCCTCCGGAGCCATGGTTCCCAACCTATGGATCCAGAAGGACTCCCTCTTGCACAATGTCTTATATCTATTCGGAGCCAGTTTATTAATATATTCAATCACTTTTATTTTGAAACCTTCTTTACTACCTTCTCTACAGTTAGCAAAATGTCGAGAAACACTGTGGTCTATATTTTTTGTATTAATATTTCTTCTATGTTCTCCTATTCTTTTTCGAAACTCCCTTTTTGTGCATCCAATATATTTTTTACCACACCCACATGTTAACATATAAACCACGTGTGTGGTATTACAATTCATAAATTGGTTTATACTATATATTTTATCCTCATACAACCCTTCAAATTGCATAGCCTTATGTTCCATATGCTGACATCCTAGGCATCTCATTTTACCATATCTAAAATTACCCTTCAATTCTGGATAAAAAAGGTCTTACATTTATAGATGTGATCTTTTTAGGTCTGCTTCGCTTTACTACCTTCTCTACAGTTAGCAAAATGTCGAGAAACACTGTGGTCTATATTTTTTTTATTAATATTTCTTCTATGTTCTCCTATTCTTTTTCGAAACTCCCTTTTTGTGCATCCAATATATTTTTTACCACACCCACATGTTAACATATAAACCACGTGTGTGGTATTACAATTCATAAATTGGTTTATACTATATATTTTATCCTCATACAACCCTTCAAATTGCATAGCCTTATGTTCCATATGCTGACATCCTAGGCATCTCATTTTACCACATCTAAAATTACCCTTCAATTCTGGATAAAAAAGGTCTTACATTTATAGATGTGATCTTTTTAGGTCTGCTTCGTGCAATATGCCCCCTTATATTTTTACCTTTTTTGTAGATCATAACTGGTTGTTGCCCTATTATGTCTTTCAAACATGGATCATGTTGCAAAATCTGCCAATGTGTCTTCAAAATTTTATTTATCTCTCTTGTAAATGTGTGATATTTAGAAACAAAAGGGACTCCTTTTTTTGAAACATATACCACCTTTTGTTCCTCTCTTTTTAGGGGCCAATGCCACCTTTTATCTAATTTTTTAGCTTTATCAAAAGCCTTTTGTACTTTCCCCTACACCTAGTTGTCATCTACCTAGGTGGCTTAATAATGTACCCTACAGTCAGTTCCATAGACTCAGGAGAAACTGCAGTCAGTGGGAAGACTTTGTTAGTAAGGGACTGCAGTTAAAACAAGATTTTTTGGAGAGAGGTTATGATTAGGGGAAAGTACAAAAGGCTTTTGATAAAGCTAAAAAATTAGATAGAAAGGTGGCATTGGCCCCTAAAAAGAGCCCAACTAAGCTGAAACGTACGTAGGGGGTTAGCTGGTGTTCCCATTCAGGGGGGACTTGCCTGTCATTTTGGCACTGGACCACCCTTTTAGGCAGGATTAGTCTAATATGTATGTGGAAATTTCATCTCTGTAATGACATTAGAGAGCTAAAATGTGATGCTTCTGGGCAGTGACTACACACAACAGAGTCTGTGTGTTGGTTTAGATACAAGGGTCTAAGATCTTTATGTGACTGACCAAGGATATTGGACCATCAAAGTAAGTGAAAAAGACCAATACAAACTGGCTTTTACCTTTGTAGGAGTACAATATGCCTGGGTTAGGATGCCTTTTGGTTCTATTAATTCAGGTCATGAATTTGCCGTTTCCATGCATAAGGCCATGCCTGACGCTATGGAAAGGGGGACACTCAGCTATGTGGATGATATCCTGCATAAAAGTATTACCTTTCAGTTGCATAGCACAGAGATTAAATATGTGTCTAATCACTTAAAGGGTATTAAACTGTCGCTTAAAAAGGCACAGATGTGCCGAACTAAAGAAAAACATTGTTGGTCATGTGACCGCTGAAGGGTTAAATCCACAGAGGAAGAAGGTTGAGGTGATAGTCAAATCCAAAACAACTATTAATTCCAATTAATTGAGACCCTTCCTAGGTATGATGAATTAATCCCAGAAGTCCATTGATAACTATTCCGAAATAAAGGAGACTTTAAACTAGAAAGGGAGGGGGAGGGAGCTGCAACACAGGTTGGGGAAGGTAGAATAATTGAGGAAATGGGATTAGAGAAGGGTCATGGGGGTGGAGAGGGGGAATGGGCTAGTTCATCTAATAGGGAGTTGCCATTGTTACAGCCGGATAAAAGACAAATACATCTGAAAAAGAACTAAATCTTTAGGAATGGCAAAAAGATAAAATGTATGCATGCAAATGCTCGCAGTCTGGCTGGTAAGATGGGGGAACTAGAAATGATTGCAGTACATGAGCAGTACGATCTGATTGGAGTGTCTGGAACCTGGTTAGATGATACGTATGACTTGGCAGTCAATCTAGAGGGTTATTCACTTTTTAGGAGGGACAGGGTTAACAAAAGGGGAGAAGGGGTATGCCTATATGTAAAGCGGGCCTTAAAACCTAGTTTAAGGGAAGATATAAATGAAGGGTCCAATGAAAAGGTAGAGGCCTTGTGGGTTGAAATACACACTGGGGGCACACATAATAAAAAGATATTGGTGGGGATTTGCTACAAGCCACCTAATGTTGGGGAGTTGGAGGAAGCCCAACTTTTACTGCAAATGGAAAAGGCTGCTAGGTCAGCAAAGGTAATTATAATGGGAGATTTCAACTACCCTGAAATTGACTGGAGCAATATGACTTCAGGCACAACAAAGGGAAATATTTTTCTAAGTATGATAAATGATAATTTTATGTCCCAACTAGTAGAGGAGCCAACTAGAAAAGAGGCCTTGCTTGACCTAGTGCTCTCAAACGATTCTGACATTGTAAACAATGTGCAGGTAAGAGAACATTTGGGCAGAAGTGACCACAATATTGTATCCTTTGAAGTTTGTTATGAGAAACCCAATAGCAAGAGTTTAACCAAAACATTAAATTTCAAAAAGGCTAATTTTACAAAGTTAAAAGAAGCTTTAAAAGATATCCAGTGGGATGTAATTTTCAAAGATAAAAATGCACAAGAATCATGGAATGTATTTAAAATGCTCTTGGGCAAATATACACATCAATATATACCATTGGGGAATAAGCACAAGAGAAGTAAAGCGAAACCAATGTGGATTAATAATGTGGTTAGCAGGGAAATGAGAAATAAAAAGCAGGCTTTTAAGGTGTTTAAGTCAAACGGGTCAGATGCATCATTTAAAAAATATAAAGAATGTAATAAAATCTGCAAACAAGCAATCAAGCTAGCTAAAATAGAAAATGAGAGAAACATTGCAAATGAGAGCAAGAAAAACCCTAAACAATTCTACAAGTATATTAACAACAAAAAATTAAGGTTGATATTGGTCCTCTTAGGACTGAAACAGGTGAATTGATTAGTGAGGATAAAGCTATGGCTGACACCCTAAATACGTTCTTTGCTTCAGTATATACAAAGGAAGCAGCAATGACAAGCTGTGTGCAAACAGACAAAACCATGGAATTTCCTCTAACATGTACATGGCTTACTGATGACAAGGTCCAAAAGAGACTGTAAATGGTTATAGTGAATAAAGCACCTGGACCGGACGGTATACACCCAAGGGTACTTAAGGAACTTAGTTCAGTAATAGCAAAACCATTATACTTAATATTTATTGATTCACTTTCATCAGGCATAGTGCCCTGTGATTGGAAGAAGCTGATGTAGTTCCTTTGTTTAAAAAGGGAGCAAGATCCAAACCAGGAAATTATAGACCTGTGAGCTTGACTTCCATAGTGGGTAAGATACTAGAAGGGTTATTAACTGACAGTATTCAGAACTATGAGAAGACAAACCATATCATTAGTAGGAATCAGCATGGTTTCATGAGAACAGATCATGTCAGACTAATTTACTTGCATTTTATGAAAGAGTGAGTAGTAATTTGGACAGGGGAATTGCTGTTGATGTAGTATACTTGGATTTTGCAAAAGCCTTTGACACAGTGCCTCATAACAGGTTACTGCATAAATTAAAAGGCTTCGGTTTGGGCAGTGTTATCTATACATGGATTGAGAACTGGTTAAATGATAGATGGCACAGAGTTGTTGTAAATGGAACTTTTTCAAATTGGTCTAGGGTTATAAGTGGGGTGCCGCAGGGTTCAGTCCTGGGCCCAATGCTTTTTAATTTGTTTATTAATGATCTAGAAGTGGAAATTGAAAGTAGCATCTCAATCTTTGCTGATGACACTAAGCTATATAAGGAAATACATACAGAGCTGGATGTTTTTCCCTACAGAAGGATTTAGATAAACTAAGTGAATGGGCAGAAAAGTGTCAGATGACATTTAATGTAGATAAATGTAAGGTTATGCATTTGGGTTGTAGAAACAAACTTGCTACATATACTCTAAATGGGAAACAACTTGGGATATCCTCATTAGAGAACGATTTAGGCGTACTGATAGACAATAGACTTCACAGCAGTGTGCAGAGTCACTCAGCTGCTGCAAGAGCAAATAGAGTACTAGCCTGCATAAAAAGAGGTGTAGAAGCAAGGGATGCTAATATTATCCTACCTCTGTATAAATCCTTGGTTAGGCCTCATCTAGAATATGGAGTACAATTTTGGGCGCCTGTTCTAAAAAAAGACATTACTGAACTGGAAAAGGTGCAGAGACGTGCAACAAAACTGATAAAGGGAGTGGAGGATCTGAGTTACAAAGAGAGACTAGCCAAACTGGGTTTGTTTACATTAGAAAAGAGACGTCTAAGGGGTGATATGATTACCATTTACAAATACATTCAAGGTCAATACAAAGAACTATCCAATGAATTATTTATGCAAAGAGCTGAGCTAAGAACAAGAGGTCATCCATTGAGACTTGTGGAAAGGCGCTTTCGACTAAAACACAGGCAGGGATTCTTTACAGTAAGGGCGGTAAGGCTATGGAATTCTTTGCCTCGGGATGTTGTGCTTGCAGATAATGTAACTGCATTCAAAAAAGCAATGAATGCCTATCAAGCACAGAACAATATTGACAATTATGACAGATGGCTTCAAAGCAAATAGGATATTGATCCGGGGAACTATTTGACTAACAGTTGGAGTCAGGAAGGAATAGTTTCCCCCCCCCCCACACACACACACACACACACACTTGGGACTACATTGGAAATTGCTCCAGAGGGCTTTTTTGTTGCCTTCCTCTGGATCAACAGGGGTGTTACTATGTTGTAGTTATTGAAGAAGGAGCAACCATGGATCTGGGGTGATGTCACGGTTTGTTATGACTCTCAGACACAGAGTTAGGTAAAAACACAACTTTATTGAAAAGTTAAAGAAAACCCTATTGGGTACCATACACATACTATATATAGCGAATTTACATAGTAGCATAGTACTGGTACACAGAATGAGATACAGGCTCTACCGGCCCTGCCAATACCAGGTAAGGCAACCTTAGGTGGCACAAGATGGTAACAGGTTCTACCGGCCTTACCAATTACCGGGCAGGGCAGCCTGGAGACTATTGCAATGAGGAGAAGGCTCTACCGGCCTTGCCAATATACCGGGCAAAACAGCCTGGAGACAGGTACCACGAATAGTGAAGTCTCTACCGGCCTTGCCAATCTACCGGGCAAGGCAGCCAAGGGACTGAGACTGCAAGTAATGTGGCTTTACCGGCCTTGCCAATACCGGGTAAGGCAACCCAATGATGAATAAAGGTGACTAGGTTCTACCGGCCTTACCAATACCGGGCAAGGCAGCCTAGACTGCTGATAGGATGGCAGCACTGGTGGCCGTAGTGACTGGCTAGGTGGAGAGACCAGTCACCTAAAATGACAAGCAAGGCCCATAGGATATACAGAATGGAATAGACTGCCAATCATACATGAATGGATCAAATACGAGCAGAGTACCTCAGTCACAACCAGTGCTGACAGATCTTGCAACTAGCTACCGGTTTATGCAAGGAGCGAACCAGTACCCGCGTACTGGTGGAACCTTCAATCTGCCGGGCTGTCTAGGACTGAACAGCCTCCGATAATGTGGAGCATACCAGTACCCGCGTTCCGGAATAACCAATGTCCCTACCGGTGCACAGCAGCCAGTATAGTGGAGCGAACCAGTACCCGCTTACTGGAATAACCAAATGACTCTTCAGGTGCCTCAGCAACTGGTTATAGTGGAGCGAACCAGTACCCGCGTACCGGAATAACCAATGACTCTACCGGTACATCAGCAGCCGGTTACAGTGGAGTGAACCAGTACCCACGTACCGGAATAACCAATGACTCTACCTGTGCATCAGCAGCCGGTTATAGTGGAGCGAACCAGTACACGAGTACTGGAATAACCTAAGACTCTACCGGTGTAACAGCAGCGGGTTTCCGTGGAGCGAACCAGTACCCGCGTACCGGAATAACCAATGACTCTACCGGTGCATCAGCAGCGGTTATAGTGGAGCGAACCAGTACCTGCGTATCGGAATAACCAATGACTCTACCGGTGCAACAGCAACCGGTTCTAGTGGAGCACACCGGTACACGCGTACAGGAATAACCCAAGACACTACCGGCACAACAGTAGCCAGTTATGGTGGAGCTAACCAGTACCCACATACCGGAATAACCAATTACTCTACCGGTGCATCAGCAGCCGGTTATAGTGGAGTGAACCAGTACACGCGTACTGGAATAACCCAAGACTCTACCGGTTATTCCTGTACACGTGTACAGGAATAACCCAAGACACTACCGGTGCAATAGCAGCCGGTTATGGTGGAGCGAACCAGTACCCGCATACTGGGAAACCAGCAAGTGAATAAAAACGTCGCCAAGACCACAGGAGGAAGCAGGCACCCTGTAGACGATACAAGCAGGAACCCAGCCAAGGATGAAGAGGAACAGCTCTGCGGATGGTCAACCGGATCTGGAACAGCAGCAGTAAACAGCAGCAGGTACAGCAACCCCAACCGGATCAGGAACGGATGCAGGAACTAGGCGGCTAGAAAGCAGGAACTAGATGACCACAGGCAAGCAGGAACAGCAACAAGGCCCAGGAAGCACAGGAACCCAATGCAGGTGCAAACAGCATAGAGACAACACGAAAGGGCACCCAAAGGGTGCCCAAGCTCAGTCTAAATAGGCAATGTAGGGTGGGCTGAAGGCAAGCAGCCAATGGAGAGCCCCCTACAGGTAACTGACATGTAAAGGCAGCAATCACTGGGCACCGTGATAGGTGAAGCTCAGGAAGTTATTGAAGAAGGATCAACCATGGATCTCGGGTTTAGCTCAGGAATAAGCTATATCTGAGCTCATGAGGAAACTCACCCAGGTTCCTTGCCTGTCCGATCTAGAAGAAGTTAAAGCATTCTACCTTGAGATAGGATTCACCAATCTTCGTCTCAGTGGGGTTTTGTATAAGAAGCAAGACAACCTGAATAAAGGTATTGCTTATGCTAGCAAATCCCTGTCTTCCATGAAAATAAAGTTCAGCTACTGTGCAAAAGCTTTATTAGCTACTGTTTGGGCATTGCAGAACTTTCATAGTTTCATTCAGGGTGAGAAAATCATTATTGAAACTGCTCATCAGCCTTTGCAATATATGGAAAGTGGTACGATAAAGGAAGGGCACTTTTCCAATAGTAGGATCAATGCGTGGAACTGCTCCCTACAGGGATGGAGATTAGGCATAAGCAGAACAGGAAGAGTCCTGTAGCACAAGGATTAGCCGAGCTTCATGACTGTGCCGTTCCTACTATGGAGACTGCTATAGAGGGAGACGACTACCTTGAAGAACAACTGCTTTCCCCTTTTAAGGCATTTGATGAGACTTATTGTCCAACTTTGCCAACCGCATATATTGACGGTTGTTCATATCATGTTATAATTGGCTCATAAAGGAAACTGGTGGCAGGTATAGGATTGCTTGGACAGGTTATTGCCCTATTGTATTCAAAGGATATAGCTTAGTTCCTCAGAGTAGCTAAGTGGCAGAACTCTGTGCTGTCTATAAGGTGGTCCATTTAGCTGTTGAGCATAACAAAGGATTTTTCCATCATAACTGATTCCGATTATGTTCGCCATAGCTTTGTAAAATGCCTCCCAGGTTGGAAAAGAGTCATATGCTCCGATCCAATAATAAACGAGTAAAACATGGTAAGTTATTTGTGAGACTGACAATCTCGTGACATCAAATTACCTTACCATCTATTGGAAAAAGACCAAGGGTCATTCCAAAGTCCTAGGCCCTGAGAAACAGGGAAATTACTTAGCCGATTTGTTAGCTAAAGAAAGCGCCCTTAAAAGGAGAGCCTTAAACATTTCACACCTACTGGGTAGTACAGTAGATTCAAGACTCACCTAGTGAGGACTTGATTATAAGTCAGAAGGGGCATCCTATTATAAGTCTCTTCTACAAATATATAGACTATCCCCTAAACCACCCAATCCCCGATGAAGCTTGTGTAGGTAAGGTAAGGTTGTGAGGATTTTGATGAGATCCAAAGCCCAATTCCATATACAAGATGGTCTGTAAATTCATGGTCTGCATTCAGGGGTCTGATGCTCCAACATGCTCATGGTGCACCTTCTTCAGAACCTAGTGGAGATAAAATCATGTATGAGATTCTCCATGAGTATGCATATTGGCCTCATATGCTTAAGGATGTACAAACCTATTGTCAAGGTTGTTTAGTGTGTTCTCAGTTCCAACCATATGGCCCCACTCATCGTGCACCATTGCAGAAGAGGGATGTCATTACCATGGTCGGACATTGAAATAGATTTCATAGGACCGGTCACCAGAACAGCAAGGGGGAACAAGTATATGTTAACCGTTACTTGTTTATTCATTAAATGGGTTAAATATTTACCCGCAAAAAATAATATGGCATAAACTGCCGCTTCATTGTTAATTAACCATGTAGTCTTCAGGTTTGGCCTACCACAGCAGTTTGAATCCGATAGAGGTACTCATTTCACCAATGAGATAATGAGCAAAATCTGGAAAATATTGTGGTAAAAACAGAAATTACATATTGCTTAACGTCCTGCCTCAAGTGGTGGGGTGGAGCGATATAATCAATCCATTGTTAACATTCTTAGAGTTTGTTAAGGAATCCATTAAGGATTGGGATCTTAAACTACCCCTAGTCCTCATAGCTATTCGTGCTACGCCTAGTGCAGCCATGAAAAAGTCACCATTTGATTTGATGACAGGTAGAAAGATGGTCCTACCCCAACACTTGTTGTTCCGTATGTCTGATCAAAATCTAATGAATGCCTCCACAACACACCAATACATAGACAATCTACGCAAGCATTTACAACATGCATTTGTGTTTGCCCAGAAAAATCTGGAGAAAGCAGTGGTAAGAAAAAGACTTACTACGATCTGAAGACTACCAAAAGGGAGTATGAGGTAAATTATCATGTTTATATGTACAATTTTGCTAGAATGCATAAACTCCTGAATGTCTCTAGAATTTTAAATTCTAATCGAGTCCATCATTGTTTCTTTCGAGTGCATTACTCACAGTATTATTAAGAATTCTTGACAATGATAATATTGAAGATAAATGGATTAATCTCACCAGCCGACTGTAACATCCACTAGGTACCTCTTCGCAGGTCCGAATCTGTGGACTGGAACACCTCCGGTTCACCATTTGTCAGTCGAGTCCTTCTTTTAATCCATTATTCTAGCCGATGTATCAGAAGAAATCTTAAATCTATACAACAAATCCAAGAGGTCTGGAGTCGGGGAGCCATATAAAAATATTATTTATTAACAATTAAAACATATTCACATCAATACCCTTAAGGGTATTGATGTGAACATGTTTTAATTGTTAATAAATAATATATCTTCAATATTATCATTGTCAAGAATTCTTAATAATAATGTGAGTAGTGCACTCGAAATAAACAATGATGGTGTCAGGCCGCCCGTCGGCGACCCGGTCTTACCTCCCACAGTGCCCAAGCTTCATGTCGGCCGCCTGCTTCCCGCAGTGCCCAAGCACCATGTCGGCCGCCACGCCGGGTCCCCACTGCTTCCTCGCGGACCGGCGTCCGCTTCAGATTGACGGGCAGCCCTGTCAGACGCGCACACACTCACCCTCCCTCGTGTGCGCGTCTCAAACAAAGGGCTAATATTTCCCGGGCGTTGCCATGGCAACGCGGCGTCCGGCTCCGCCCCACTTCAATTGCCACTCCTCCTCAGCCTATATAAACCCTGAGCACCCTGCACATGGTGCTCAGTGTTACTGTGGCTTCCCTGGCGTTCAGTTGCTTCCTGTACTCCTGCTTCATTTTTGATTCCTGGCTCCTTGACCCTTGGCTTGATTCCTGGACTCTGCTGACCTCTGGCTCCTTGACCCTTGGCTTGACTCCTAGACTCCGCTGATCTCTGGCTCCTTGACCCTTGGCTTGACTCCTGGATTCCGCTGACCTCTGGCTCCTTGACCCTTGGCTTGACTCCTGGATTCCGCTGACCTCTGGCTCCTTGACCCTTGGCTTGACTCCTGGACTCCGCTGACCTCTGGCTCCTTGACCCTTGGCTTGACTCCTGGATTCCGCTGACCTCTGGCTCCTTTACCCTTGGCTTGTCTCCTGGACTCCGCTGACTTCTGGCTCCTTGACCCTTGGCCTGATTCCTGGACTTTGTTACTCGTGCTCGCAGTTCACACTGGGGAGGGGCCTGTGTTCTCTCTCTCCAGGCCCTCTCCCAGTGTGCTGTTCCAGTAAGAGCGACTATCCTGCTACGGGGTTCCTGCATCCAGATAGTGAGTATCCATATCTTACTCACCTAACAGAAACACTGAGCCTATATGGAACCCGCAGGAGTCGCGGACGCTATCACCGCCCTCTCCCAACAAATTGCCGCTCTCACGCAAACCATGCAGGACCTCCAGGCCGGTCAGACTCATCTGCAGCATCAATTACATGACCTGCAGACCAGCTCCGCTTCTTCAGGCGCTTCCGCTCCAGCGATGCCACCTGTAGGGGTACCCCCCTCGGACAGGACGTACACTCCTGAACCCAGAATTCCTCTCCCAGAACGCTATTCTGGGGACCGTGCGAAGTATAAGACCTTCATCACAGCCTGTCAGGTCATGTTTTCTCTTCAACCAAGGACTTATGCCTCTGACTTCATTAAAATACGAACTGTGATCTCATTGCTGTCCGGAGAGCCCCAGACCTGGGCTCATCAGTTGCTACACACTAATGATTCCGCATTGACTTCCTGGCATTCGTTCCTCCATGCCATGGACCTTCTGTTTGATGATCCTCTCCGGGCCTCCTCTGCCCATATCGCCATGAGGGCCCTACGGCAGGGCCAAAGGCCAGTAGAGGAGTATGTCACTGAATTCCGCTCTTTGGCCATCGAGAGCGAATGGAACGAGCCTGCCCTGGTGGATCAATTTCGTCTCGGCTTGTCCAATGCCCTGAAGGATGAACTGGCCCGTGTGGGTATCCCGCCTTCTCTTGAAGAACTCTGTCATTTAGTCATCAGGATTGATCGCAGATTACGGGAGAGAAGACTGGAGCGGTCAACCCAACTTGCTCCTCCTCCAAGACGCCAACCTCTACCACCCTCCTGTGCTCCTACCTCCTCTTCTTCTTCCGAGGAACCAATGCAGATCGGACTTGCTCGAGGACCCCTTTCGGAGGCTGAGAAAGCACACAGACGTGCAAACAGTTTATGTCTCTACTGTGGCCAACCCGGTCATATGATTCGTTCCTGCCCCCGCAGACCACGTGACCCAAGGGGTAAGACTTCTGATTCAGAGGTGTGTCTTAGTTCAGCTCCTGTTGGTGGCTCTCCTCACCTTTCCGTTTCTCTGTTGTTGCAGTGGACCAGTGACGACATCTCTGTCCTCGCCATCATTGACTCTGGTGCCAGCTGCTGTTTCATGGACCAGGAGCTCGCTAGACAACTCCGAGTACCCACACAAGTCAAGCCCTCTCCAGTCTACATACAGGTTGTTGATGGATCCTCTCTGCCTTCCGGACCCATTAC
Source organism: Rhinophrynus dorsalis (assembly GCA_037306005.1). NCBI lineage: Eukaryota > Metazoa > Chordata > Amphibia > Anura > Rhinophrynidae > Rhinophrynus > Rhinophrynus dorsalis. Next base: position 62,581,733 of record CM074718.1, read on the forward strand.
GCAGGAAACCCTGCCTCTCCAGATGACTCTGGGCAGTCGTCACTCAGAGAAGATAAGTTTCAATTTGGTGGCATCCCCATTATTCCCCGTGATCCTTGGACTACCTTGGCTACGACTACATAATCCTGACATCAACTGGGGCAAGGGCACGCTGTCATTTTCATCTAGTTACTGTCAACATTATTGCCTGGATACTCCTTCAACCTTACTCCTTACGCAAGACCAGACTTCAGAACCTACTACAGTTCCTAAGCCATATCACGAATTCTTAGATATCTTTGATAAAAGAAAAGCAGACCAGTTGCCTCCCAGGAGAGAGTACGATTGTCCCATCGATCTTCTACCCGGAGCTCCTATACCCTTTGGGAGGATCTTCCCTCTATCCGAGCCAGAACTGCACCATCTAAAAGCCTACATCAAAGAAAATCTGGAAAAGGGATTCATCCGCCCGTCAACATCGCCAGCCGGGGCTGGTATCTTCTTTGTGGGTAAAAAGGACGGGGGTCTTCGACCATGTGTCGATTATAGAGACTTAAATCGAATCACTATAAAGAACCGTTATCCACTCCCCTTGATACCCGAACTTCTAGACCGTATTAAGGATGCAACTGTCTTCACCAAGTTAGACCTCCGTGGGGCCTACAACCTCGTCCGCATCAGAAAGGGGGACGAATGGAAGACCGCCTTCCGGAGTAGGTACGGCCATTTTGAGTACCTGGTGATGCCATTTGGACTCTGTAACGCCCCAGCCACCTTTCAGCATTTTTTGAATGATGTATTTCGTGATTTCCTGGATTCCTTTGTAGTAGTATACTTGGACGATATTTTAATATTTTCATCATCCATCACTGAACACCGTGAGCATGTAAAGAAGGTTCTGCAGCGCCTTCGTGATCACCAGCTATATGCCAAGTTGGAGAAATGTTTGTTTGAGACCACTACCGTGACTTTCCTTGGCTTCATCCTAACACCTGGGAAAGTTGTTATGGACCCAAAGAAGGTGTCAGCAGTGCTCGAGTGGCCTGTACCCACAGACAAGAAGGCAGTCCAGCGATTTATAGGCTTCGCTAACTATTATCGGAAGTTCATCCGCAATTTCTCCCGCATCATCTCTCCGATCACTGCGCTGACGCGACAAACACCACAGTTTCTATGGACACCTGAAGCCCAAGCAGCATTTGACCAACTCAAGAAGAGATTCACTTCTGCTCCAATCCTTGTTCAACCCCACACCTCACTCCCTTTCTTTGTCGAGGTAGACGCATCTGACTTTGCTCTAGGAGCCATCCTCTCCCAACGCCACCCAGAGACAGGGCAATTGCATCCGGTAGCCTTTTACTCCCGCAAATTGTCTCCGGCGGAGGAGAACTACGGCATCGGTGACAAAGAGCTCCTGGCGATTAAACAAGCCCTGGAAGAATGGCGGCACCTCCTCGAAGGCTCTTCTCATCTGGTTACAGTCTACACCGACCATCGTAATCTTGAATACCTCCGTGCAGCTCGTCGTCTGTGCCCTCGTCAAGCCAGGTGGGCACTATTCTTTACCCGTTTCAACCTGCACATTACATACAGACCGGGTACCAGAAACACCAAGGCTGATGCCCTTTCCCGACTCCCAGTTACCCGTGACAACGAACCCAAGGTAGTAGACACTATTCTACCTTCAACCGTATTCATAACTACTTCAGCTGATATTATGGAACACATCCGCTCCAGCTCCATCAACTCCCTTTACCCAGAGACTACACCACCAATTCAACGATCTAATCACTTCCTGTTGTACAGAGGAAAGATCTTTGTGCCCGAGCCTGCTCGACTATCTGTATTGCAGAGATGTCATGATTCCCGCCTAGCTGGTCATGGAGGAATCAAAAAGACTCTAGATCTCCTCCTAAGACATTTCTGGTGGCCAACTCTCCAACAAGATGCCACTCAGTTTGTGCGATCTTGCACAGTCTGTGCTCAAACTAAAGTACCCCGCATTGCACCAGCCGGTCTGTTGCGGCCCCTACCAGTACCCGCTATGCCTTGGGCCGACATCTCAATGGACTTTATAGTCGATCTTCCTCCTTCCTGCAAACACGATACCATCATGGTGGTCATCGACAGATTTACCAAGATGGCTCATTTTGTACCAGTTATTGGGATCCCTTCTGCCAGTACCACCGCTTCTCTATTTCTGTCCTCGATATTCCGGCTCCATGGTCTGCCCAAGAGCATTACTACCGATCGAGGAGTCCAGTTCACGGCACGGTTCTGGAGATCCTTCTGTGAAAATTTGCAGATTCAGCCCTCATTGTCCACCGCTTTCCATCCTCAGACCAATGGACAAACAGAAAGAGTGAATCAAGTGCTTGAGCACTACCTCCGATGTTACACTACTTACCTGCAAGATGATTGGCTCCAATTTCTACCCACCGCTGAGTTTGCATACAACAATCAAACCCAAAGATCCATTCGCATGTCTCCCTTCTTTGCCAATTATGGATTCCACCCATCCTCCTTTCCTGGGCTACCTTCTGACTTATCTGTACCAGAGGCTTCTGAGCGCCTTTCCCGTCTCGTAAAACAGTTCCGGACCCTCCAACAAACCCTCTTGAAAGCCCAGGAGAGTTACAGAAATCAGGCCAACCGCCATCGCTCTGCCGCTCCGGTCTATCAGGTGGGCGACAAGGTGTGGCTGTCCACAAGGAACATCCGGCTTTCCTGTCCCACCAAAAAATTGGGTCCCAAATATGTTGGACCTTTCTCCATCCAAAAGGTCATCAACCCAGTGGCGGTTCAACTCCAGTTGCCAGACGCCTATCACATCCATCCTGTTTTTCATGTGTCCTTGCTAAAACCTTACATAGCCAACACCTTCCCAGGACGCCTACCTGTCGCACCAGCTCCAGTCATGGTAAATGGCGAAGAGGAGTTCGTGGTTCTTCGAGTACTTGATTCCAGACGCCGCAGAGGCAGACTTGAGTACCTCATCCACTGGAAGGGGTACGGCCCCGAGGAACGTTCTTGGGAACCAGCTTCACAGGTCCATGCCCCTGTATGCATCCGATCCTTCCATAAACAGTACCCTCATCGGCCCGCACCATTTCCCGCCCGGAGGTCGCACTTCAGGGGGGGGTACTGTCAGGCCGCCCGTCGGCGACCCGGTCTTACCTCCCACAGTGCCCAAGCTTCATGTCGGCCGCCTGCTTCCCGCAGTGCCCAAGCACCATGTCGGCCGCCACGCCGGGTCCCCACTGCTTCCTCGCGGACCGGCGTCCGCTTCAGATTGACGGGCAGCCCTGTCAGACGCGCACACACTCACCCTCCCTCGTGTGCGCGTCTCAAACAAAGGGCTAATATTTCCCGGGCGTTGCCATGGCAACGCGGCGTCCGGCTCCGCCCCACTTCAATTGCCACTCCTCCTCAGCCTATATAAACCCTGAGCACCCTGCACATGGTGCTCAGTGTTACTGTGGCTTCCCTGGCGTTCAGTTGCTTCCTGTACTCCTGCTTCATTTTTGATTCCTGGCTCCTTGACCCTTGGCTTGATTCCTGGACTCTGCTGACCTCTGGCTCCTTGACCCTTGGCTTGACTCCTAGACTCCGCTGATCTCTGGCTCCTTGACCCTTGGCTTGACTCCTGGATTCCGCTGACCTCTGGCTCCTTGACCCTTGGCTTGACTCCTGGATTCCGCTGACCTCTGGCTCCTTGACCCTTGGCTTGACTCCTGGACTCCGCTGACCTCTGGCTCCTTGACCCTTGGCTTGACTCCTGGATTCCGCTGACCTCTGGCTCCTTTACCCTTGGCTTGTCTCCTGGACTCCGCTGACTTCTGGCTCCTTGACCCTTGGCCTGATTCCTGGACTTTGTTACTCGTGCTCGCAGTTCACACTGGGGAGGGGCCTGTGTTCTCTCTCTCCAGGCCCTCTCCCAGTGTGCTGTTCCAGTAAGAGCGACTATCCTGCTACGGGGTTCCTGCATCCAGATAGTGAGTATCCATATCTTACTCACCTAACAGATGGACTCGATCTGAATGTCTCTAGAATTTTAAATTCAAGAGTTTATGCACTTTATGTTATTGTATCAGGTCTGGAGTCAGTTAAACATATATAAGTGTGGTTCTATGACAATAATTGAACAATTTTGCTAGAAACCAGATAAAAGAGAAGAAATTCTTACTCTCATGGAGAGGACCTTAGATCATAATTGATAAACTATCTCCAGTTGCTTATAAGACTTCTATCGCTACTATTGGTGAGACTTTGAAAAAGTGGGTTCATATTAACCAAGTGCGTGTTTGTCACCCTAAATCTTAGTTACAGGTCATAGGGGGAGACGCTGAAGAAGAATAAGGAACCTCAAACATTGGATACATAAGTATTTCACTGATTGTTCCCATGTGCAATTGTCTGGTTCTATTTTTTTCCTGTATGTTTATATGAAACATTTTCCTCTTTTTTCCTGTCTGTTGTATGTATGTTCCCCACTAACACTTCTAACATCAAGTGAATTGCTGCTCAATGGATTCTCAGAAAATGTTTTTATGCTAATTATTTTTCCTCCTAAGAAGGTTTTTGTTTTTAGAATAGAGCTGAAGATATTTTTGCTCTGTGTAAGGGGAAAGAGCAAATATGGAGGGTGTTACGGTCTCCTAGTTCAGCTTAAGACTATTAAGTTCCACAAGCAGACTAGTAAAGAATGAGCAATTAATCCTAGCTGTGAAAGAGTTACAGGGATACAAGTTGAAAACTGTAATGCAGGTATGAAAATTGTTTCAAATGTAAGATCACTCATGAGTCATTTATTTTAGACCCTGAGAGCTGTCAAACGATTGAGGTCAGCTGACAAATCCATTTGCTATGGACATCCAGACCAAGGCCGTGAGGTGGATCATTCATTATCTGTGACAGGAGTCCCGGGCACAGCCAATTGTGGTTCCAGAACCATCTTCAAGAACCACTGGGCGAGAAATGCCAGGATTCATCATCACAGAGAAGAACTAGAGGAATTTTTTTAACATGGATCCAAAGATTATCATGAAGAAAAAATTTTATATTTCTCACCTCTAGTCTCCAGGGCTGGGAGTCTGATATGATATGCGTGCCAAATTATCTCAAGCCAAGACTAAGGAGATCCTTGAGTAGGCCAGCAACTACATATATTAGATGCTATGTCTCTACCAATCAACCGATTCGGTATATTGGTTTCCTGATTGTAGCTATTGTTTCAGCTATTGAAAAGAACGGCCCCGAGGAACGTTCTTGGGAACCAGCTTCACAGGTCCATGCCCCTGTATGCATCCGATCCTTCCATAAACAGTACCCTCATCGGCCCGCACCATTTCCCGCCCGGAGGTCGCACTTCAGGGGGGGGTACTGTCAGGCCGCCCGTCGGCGACCCGGTCTTACCTCCCACAGTGCCCAAGCTTCATGTCGGCCGCCTGCTTCCCGCAGTGCCCAAGCACCATGTCGGCCGCCACGCCGGGTCCCCACTGCTTCCTCGCGGACCGGCGTCCGCTTCAGATTGACGGGCAGCCCTGTCAGACGCGCACACACTCACCCTCCCTCGTGTGCGCGTCTCAAACAAAGGGCTAATATTTCCCGGGCGTTGCCATGGCAACGCGGCGTCCGGCTCCGCCCCACTTCAATTGCCACTCCTCCTCAGCCTATATAAACCCTGAGCACCCTGCACATGGTGCTCAGTGTTACTGTGGCTTCCCTGGCGTTCAGTTGCTTCCTGTACTCCTGCTTCATTTTTGATTCCTGGCTCCTTGACCCTTGGCTTGATTCCTGGACTCTGCTGACCTCTGGCTCCTTGACCCTTGGCTTGACTCCTAGACTCCGCTGATCTCTGGCTCCTTGACCCTTGGCTTGACTCCTGGATTCCGCTGACCTCTGGCTCCTTGACCCTTGGCTTGACTCCTGGATTCCGCTGACCTCTGGCTCCTTGACCCTTGGCTTGACTCCTGGACTCCGCTGACCTCTGGCTCCTTGACCCTTGGCTTGACTCCTGGATTCCGCTGACCTCTGGCTCCTTTACCCTTGGCTTGTCTCCTGGACTCCGCTGACTTCTGGCTCCTTGACCCTTGGCCTGATTCCTGGACTTTGTTACTCGTGCTCGCAGTTCACACTGGGGAGGGGCCTGTGTTCTCTCTCTCCAGGCCCTCTCCCAGTGTGCTGTTCCAGTAAGAGCGACTATCCTGCTACGGGGTTCCTGCATCCAGATAGTGAGTATCCATATCTTACTCACCTAACAGATGGACTCGATCTGAATGTCTCTAGAATTTTAAATTCAAGAGTTTATGCACTTTATGTTATTGTATCAGGTCTGGAGTCAGTTAAACATATATAAGTGTGGTTCTATGACAATAATTGAACAATTTTGCTAGAAACCAGATAAAAGAGAAGAAATTCTTACTCTCATGGAGAGGACCTTAGATCATAATTGATAAACTATCTCCAGTTGCTTATAAGACTTCTATCGCTACTATTGGTGAGACTTTGAAAAAGTGGGTTCATATTAACCAAGTGCGTGTTTGTCACCCTAAATCTTAGTTACAGGTCATAGGGGGAGACGCTGAAGAAGAATAAGGAACCTCAAACATTGGATACATAAGTATTTCACTGATTGTTCCCATGTGCAATTGTCTGGTTCTATTTTTTTCCTGTATGTTTATATGAAACATTTTCCTCTTTTTTCCTGTCTGTTGTATGTATGTTCCCCACTAACACTTCTAACATCAAGTGAATTGCTGCTCAATGGATTCTCAGAAAATGTTTTTATGCTAATTATTTTTCCTCCTAAGAAGGTTTTTGTTTTTAGAATAGAGCTGAAGATATTTTTGCTCTGTGTAAGGGGAAAGAGCAAATATGGAGGGTGTTACGGTCTCCTAGTTCAGCTTAAGACTATTAAGTTCCACAAGCAGACTAGTAAAGAATGAGCAATTAATCCTAGCTGTGAAAGAGTTACAGGGATACAAGTTGAAAACTGTAATGCAGGTATGAAAATTGTTTCAAATGTAAGATCACTCATGAGTCATTTATTTTAGACCCTGAGAGCTGTCAAACGATTGAGGTCAGCTGACAAATCCATTTGCTATGGACATCCAGACCAAGGCCGTGAGGTGGATCATTCATTATCTGTGACAGGAGTCCCGGGCACAGCCAATTGTGGTTCCAGAACCATCTTCAAGAACCACTGGGCGAGAAATGCCAGGATTCATCATCACAGAGAAGAACTAGAGGAATTTTTTTAACATGGATCCAAAGATTATCATGAAGAAAAAATTTTATATTTCTCACCTCTAGTCTCCAGGGCTGGGAGTCTGATATGATATGCGTGCCAAATTATCTCAAGCCAAGACTAAGGAGATCCTTGAGTAGGCCAGCAACTACATATATTAGATGCTATGTCTCTACCAATCAACCGATTCGGTATATTGGTTTCCTGATTGTAGCTATTGTTTCAGCTATTGAAAAGAACAATAAGGACTTCATCTTGCGGGAAAAAGTCTATGCCGTGATCCAGATGATGAAATTAAGCAAACTTTTATCACTTCAGGGACAATCCCAATCACAGGCATAAGAATACAACAGATTCTCTTCCAATTTTAGCGACAATATTTCAGAACTCTTGTCAAGTTAGAAACATTATTCTAAAAAGAGGGATTTTGTCAGAGGGTCTGTCCTGTACTGGATAGCATATGGTTAAAATATTCTGGAGAAACCATTTGTCTGCTGAAATTATTTCTTCAACCTGTGTGTTAAAATACACAATGGGCTCATTGCTGAGAGTTGGGAGTTGAAATATTTAAAGGGGAACTACCACCCCGCAATAACTTTACATTAATTAATTCTTCATCTGGCGACTAGCTGCTTAGTAGCGCTAGTCGCCAGAAATATTACCAGAAATATTACCTAGTTTCATAGATTTTCCAATTTTTCGGAGGCTCACAGTAGCAGGAAGCACGGACATCTCGTCAAAAGGGACTGGCAATGCAGGCGCACGGATGTCACTATGACAAGATGTCCGTACTTCCTGCTACTGTGAGCCTCCGAAAAACTGGAAAACCTTTGAAAGTAGGTAATATTTCTGACGACTAGCGCTACTAAGTAGCTAATCGCCAGATGAAGAATTAATTAATGTAAAGTTATTGAGGGGTGGTAGTTCCCCTTTAAATGATATTAATGGTGACAAATTCCTGATGCTATAGGGGAGGTAGTCGTGTCTTGGATTTTCTTCCTTATATTATGGGAACATCTAAGGGAGGAATTAAATGTCATCTTGACATCAAACACCTGGTTTGTCTATTCTGTTCAGTTTGTTAATCTTGTAGCACCACCTCATGGTACAAAGGATTATTGCTTCCAGGGTTTTAAAACAAATAGTGGTATCTTTGACTAACCAATCAGAGAGTCTTTAAAAGTTTGTCTTACATCATATTCATATTCAGACTCAGCCTATCAGAGAAGGATGGGTTGTGCCTTTCTGATAAGAGTTTTGGTAGTATAAATAACTTTGCAAGGAAGCCAAGACTCTCTTTGTTTTGACTTCCATGAAATAACCAACTTAGACCAAAGTTGAAGAAACCTGAGGCAACCACACCTTAATCTAGGACTGGTAATTATACGTTTTCTTTACAGTTAATTCTGTATAGCCCTAAGAATTATTATTCATCCCCAATATCTACAATAATAATTTTTATAATAATTTTTAGTTTGGACTTGGCCTATCCATAAATAAATTATTATAATTAGTCATAATTGCTTTAGTTTATTCTTGGGAGCTAAACAGGATTAATTAACTAATTTGTCCAGATAAGTGTGATATAGTTTGATAATTTAGATCAAATAGAGTTATGAACTAGTTTAGTTTAACACCTATTGGGCTCAATTTAAAGGCAGCTGTTAAACCAGCCGCTAAGTAAAAAAGGCACATCGGCTTCAAATAACACATGATTTAAGGCAGATTTAAAGGTAAGAGTACAAGAATAGCTATCGATCATAGGCACAACAAAAACGTAACACAAAAACCAGCGTTAAACCTGATTTCTCATCACAGTGCATCCCAAACACATGTTAAAACACATCTTAAGCTAAAATGTAACATTACGGCTGACGTTGGTGTAACAGTTTGTTTGAAACACAGACACAGTGGTTTAGGATAAAACCCAGTTTTATTGAAATCACAGTAATAAAATAACCTTCACAGGTCCTGTAGTATATCAGCAGAATAATACAGAGACACGACAGGTTATATATACATATGCCTACACAGGTCCAGCATAGTCCACAACAGTCTATACTGACAGAGGTCAAGCAGATTATAATGGATTCCCAGGAGCAAGGTTCTGCGTGGGTTAATGATCTTCTTAGAGTGTGAACAGTCCCATGTGCAGAGAGTTCTGTGATGGGGCTCTCTGCATATAGAAAGCTGAAGGATACGTAACGCCCAGAGACAGATAAGCAGAACTTTCGTGAACTGCTTAGGCAACAATAGGAACAAAGTCACATTAGGTACTGCCGTAGCAGTAACAGAGACCAGGCCCTTGCACTCTGCCGGAGCAGTAATGGAGGCAGATACATGCACTTAGCGGAAGCAGTAGCGGAGACAAACCGGTGGCTCACCGCCGGTGCAGTAATGGAGTCAGACACTTGCACTTGCAGAGGCACAAATGGAGACTAGGCCCAAGGCAAACTGCCGTAGCAGTAACGGAGACAGACACTGACACTCTGCAGAAGTAGTAACGGAGGCAAACCGGTGGCTCACTGCCGGAGCAGTAACGGAGACAGACACTGGTACTTTGTAGAGGCAGATGCGGAGACTAGGACCAAGGTACATTGCCGTAGCAGTAATGGAGACAACCAATTGCACTCTGCAGAAGTATTAACGGAGGCAACCCAGTGGCTCACTGCCAGAGCAGTAACGGAGGCAGACACTGACACTTTGCAGAGGCAGTAGCGGAGACTAGGTCCAAAGTAAGCTGCCGTAGCAGTAATGGAGACAAACACTTGCACTCTGCAGAAGTATTAACGGAGGCAGACCGGGGCTCCCTGCCGGAGCAGTAACGGAGGCAGTCACTTATACTAGCAGAGGCAGTAATGGAGGCTAGGCCCAAGGTAAACTGCCGTAGCAGTAACGGAGGCGGACACTTACACTCTGCAGAGGCAGTAACAGAAGCAAACCAGTGGCTCACTGCTGGAGCACTAATGGAGGCAGACACTTGCACTCTGCAGAGGCAGTAACGGAAACTAGGCCCAAGGCAAACTGCCATAGCAGTAACGGAACTGGCCGCTGGTACTCTGCAGTAGGAAATGGACACAATTGCCAGACAGTCAGAATGTCCCTTAGGCTACAGAGCACAGGAATGCCAACCAAGCCGGGTCAAATCAAGGAGCAGGAACGTCAGCCAAGCCGGGTCGAATCACGGAGCAGGAACATCAGCCAAGCCGGGTTGGATCACAGAGCAGGAACGTCAGCCAAGTCGGGTCGGTACACAGGAGCAGGAACGTCAGCCAAGCCAGGTCGGTACACAGGAGCAGGAACGTCAGAAGAATAGTCAGGCAATCCGGGTCGGTACACAGGAGGAGCAGACAATATGCAGAGTAGTCAGGCAGGCCAAGTCGGTACACTGGGAAACACTGAGCAGAAATAAGCACTGGCACAGGAACACCACAAAAGGGCACCCGAGGGGTGCCAATAGCCCAGTATATAAAGGTCATACTGGGCGGGACAAACACACGTTAGTCAATGGGTGCAAAGCACAGGATAGACTGACAGAAAAACAAAAACAAAAAGAGCACGGGCACCGTGATAGTTGGCTAGCAACAATGATAGATGCACAAACAAAACTCAAACCTACATCAAATCCCACGGCCCCAAAGTAGCAAAAATGTTCAAATCCACCTATATATACCCCAAATTAACGGTCACACCCTTTCTGTGTTTTGCGTTTTGGCGAGCTAGATCACAGGACCCAGGAGCGGAGGATAGCGTTTAGAGAGAGGGAGAGAGGAGCTTACATTGGAGGTAGAAGGAGATTTTGCAGTTTGGAGCGAGAAGAGCATTGCACTAAATATACACATATCACACTTTGGCACATATTACATACACCCATACAAACACATACACATACGTACACATAGTCTTTTTTTTTTTTTTTTTTTAACACCTTACACATTTTTCAAACTTTTGTTTGACAGTGTGAATTTGTGAGTGAAAGTGTGTGACAGAGAGTGTGTCTGTGAGGGCCTGTGGGAGTGCTTGGGTGTGAGTGGGTGAATGATGGGGAGGAGAGGAGGACAGGAGAGAGGGATGGGAGAGTAGTGGAGGATGAGGAAGGAGAGCAGGACATCCCTGTTGAGAGTAGGAATGGGAGAGGGAGATCCACAGGGCGGAGGGGGACTAGGCCCAGAAGAGCAGGCACACGGAGGACAGGGACAGAACCTGCAGTGGGACGAGGGGTAGTTCCTGGGGACCACCACACAGGCAGGGGCAGAGCAGGCAGGACACTCTGGTTCTGACTCCTTGCATGCCGGAGTTGAGGGGGACAGGATCAGGGATCCCCGATATACCGAGGAGGAGAACACGGCCCTCGTGGAGGCTGTGCTGGAGTGGGAGAGTGTCCTCTTTCCAAGGGAGAGGGTCCCTGGCTGCGAGGAGGAAGGCTGCCTGGAACCAAAACTGCAGCCGGGTTAATGCGGTGGCCACCTGCAGACAGGATGTGGACTCAATCAAAAAGAGATGGGGCGACTGCAAAAGTCAGGTTAAGATGAAGATGAGGGATGCAGCCCTGCATGCCCGAGGCACTGGAGGTGATCCACCTGTCCCCATCACCTTCATCGGATGGGAGGAGATGCTGTGGCAGACCCTATTATCTACACTTATTGAGAGGGTCCCTGGAGGATCAGACACTGGGGATGAGAGGAGCCTCCACACTACTGGTAAGTGTATCGTCCCATAACCACACACTACCTCAAACCACACACCCATCACACTCAAACACAGTCACATCCCAACATTTGCCCATCATTTTTCCACACAACTGCACCAACACAGAATCCTGAGGGATGCAAGACAAGGACAAATGTCAAGGTTCAACAAAGCCCAATCCTGTCCATCTCCCTGGTTAACCCTCATGTTGCTGTGCTGATCACACACAATACACACAAACCATGCTCAGAAAAGTGTGGTATGTTAAACATCAGAACTGCTCCAACACAATGTCACCCATGTAACCACAGGGAATCCAGCACATAAGCCCATGAGTGCTAGAGGGATTATCAATGCATCGATCAACAATGCTTTTTCAACCCCTCTTGTCCTCAAAGGGTTAACCAGACAACAAACACAAGTCAATAGGCTAACGATTACATGACACACAGGGGACATTCACTAAGCGGTGAAAAAGAGCTGATGTAGAGAATTTTACATTTACATACCCTCACTTTACCAATTACAGTGTTAGTCTATGGAGAATATTGAATAACATGAATCAAGTTGCAAAGGTCCTATTGTATATACTCCATAGAAAACATTGCATATGGGGAAATGAGATCACTGGAGAAGTCAGCATCATGTTCAGTTCATCAGGTCTACTTAACTGCTTACTGAATCACAAAAAGGATGGAGCAGGTCACAAATCACAGTGCCACTGAGAATAACTGGTTGTATGTGCAACAGACAGGCCAAAAACAATTACACATAACTAAAGGTGAAAAAGTTGGCCTTGGTGTTGTGTATACAATCATTTACTCTAACCTTAATTTACATATCTCACATTTGATTCACACATGAATCCTCAGGAGTACTGATGCCATGGATGGATGGTACATCAGCCACTCTTTGCAGGATACATATGGAAAACAAATATGAACCATAGTAGTCTGGTCAATAACAGGCCATGAATTATGAATATCTATGATTGGGTATGGCTGCCTCACACAGAAGGGTGGATGGGCTGATCCAGGAAAAAAAACAGCCCTCAATCAAAGATATCCTTCAATACTGGCTTGATTGTTGCCCTTCAGGATTCAACTTGAACAGCCCTCATGGACAGGATCCTGTAAAGTACATCAGTCCCTGATTGCCACTGTGATATTCCATGCATCACAATGCAATGCATAGGATACCATCATGACAACTAGAGAGTGACATGTCAAATCAGAAAAAATCCTGCACTGTATGCAATAAACTGATAACATAGGGATGAATACTACTTGAATCACACTGCAGATCAATTAAAAAAAAAGATATGTACTGAAAGAAAAATGGTCAGATATGTATGTGGATATGTCCCTTTCAAATGGGTACAAATATGTCCCAACAAGATGTGAACCCAGTTTCAGTACGTGTGATTGCCATACTGCCTATATATGTGCACCCATCACAAACTAACTCATACTGATATCATCATCACAGTACACATATCTAGTATATTACACCTTACTTAGATGGGATATACGAGGTATCAATGAAAGTTAGTTTGTGATGGGTGCACATATATAGGCAGTAAGACAATCACATGTACTGAACGGATCTCTGGGTTCATATCTATCAAGGATATGTTTGTACCCATATGAAAGGTACATATACACACATTTCAGACAATATTGCTCTCTGTGTACCTTGCACGGGATGGCAATGGTTAATTTCACCTTGATGTAACATTGTAGGCATTATTAAGAGATGGTTAGACAGATATTGCTGTATGTGACAGCTGGAGATATCAGTCATTTGACCACACGGAGGCTCTTCAGCAGAGCCAAAATTGACCCATTTGGAGATAAATACATCTTTGGAATTGTCTACAAAGTGTGTCTGGTTTGCAAGCACACTCTGTGGACCATTCCAATGAAGTATCCATCTCCAAATGGATCAATTTTGGCTTTGCTGAAGAGCCTCAGTGTGGTCAAATGACTTCTATCTCCAGCTGTCACATACAGCAATACCTGTCTAACCATCTCCTTATATTGCCCGCAGTGTTAGATCAAGGTGAAATTAACCATTGCTATCCCATTAAAGGGATAGTAATATCTAAAATGTGAAAGGAAAAATATATGTTATAGGATTTATCCCCCGAGTAAAGCAAGGATATTCCCACTGCTGAAAGGTGTTTTATTCCAAAAGTATAACAGCTCAGAGTTGAATATTTCTGAGATAATATCACAGTGGCCTGAAATTGTACAATACCGATGTTGCTAGACCATCCTCTGCACAACTTTGTTCCAGGGACCATAAGTCCACATAGGATGAGGTAGCAACAGCGCCAATGTACAATTTCAGGCCACTGGGATGTGGCACCAAAGGAATTCAAATCTGAGCTGTGATACATGTCGAATAAAACACCCTTCAGCAGTGGGAGTACCATGGCTGCCCAGGAATGTGGCCAGCACCCAGTATGGGCCATACTCGTCACAGATTGACCTACCCTCCAGGATGGCTCCCCAGCATGGCCCCAGGTATGATCCCAGGTGGGGGCCAAGCACATACCAGTGGCCAAGGTATGATCTTGGACACTCGACTACCAACACCTGGGCCTCCTTCGGGAGCCACAGCACCCTATGCCGAGGGACCTGTTTACTCCACCACATCCACCAGCACAGACATCAGTGGGCAGCAGTGAGTCCATTGATGTGGTGGGCATATACCCATCTGCAGCACACACAGTACCAGCTGAGGGGGGACATAGCATCAGCTTTGGAGGACACAGCAGCAGCTGAGGAGGACACAGCAGCGGCTGAGGAGGACACAGCAGCAGCTGATGAGGACACAGCATCGGCTGAGGAGGACACAGCAGCAGCAGAGTCACCGAGCACAACCATCTCCAGCAGTGAATGCCCCACGGGGATGGAGGCAGAGTGTATGGCCCTGCAAAGGAGACTACTCTGGTCAAGCCACTGCACCAATGACAACATCACCAGGAGCTGTAGGGAATCCCGGAGAAACACAAACAGGATTGAGGCAAGGATCCCTGCCCTGTAGTCGGAGGTCACGAGGATCAACACTAAACTCCATCAGCTCCACACGGGGGTTATGGACATGTTTGCACAGGTGCTGGTGGAGTTGAGAGAGCAGAACCTCAGGGAGAACTTCCGGTTAGAGAGGGAGAACCTGCGATACACAGAGGGGTCTACTGTACCCAAAACCCCCTCCAATGTGACCCCTGAAGTCACACCTAGGGGGCAAAGGGTGACCAGGAAATCATCCAGGGCATCCACTTCTGGCACACAGTCTAAGGCTCCCCCCAAAAAAAATAAAATAAAATGCCCAACATGTTCCATTCCCCCTGAATAAAGGAACATTGTGCTTTTGAATCCTGTCTGATCTGCTTTGTATTTGGTTATAGATTGGGTGGCAGAGTTGTCTCCAATGCATTGCCAAAAATGCAGTGAACACAACTTCTGCCTAGGTAAAATGTTTGTGGGATGTTACAACATGGGTTCACACACATACACCATTGTACAAATTACTTGGGGAGGAGGGAGGGCCTGTGCCTTTACTGCGGTAACGCAGGGCATCTACTGCGGGCTTCTTTGTTGACAGTGACTTCGCCCAGAAGCACTCCATTCCATTGCAGCTCCGTACCACTCCACTCGCCCTCTAGGCGATTGATGGTAGACCCCTACAGTCACCGCAGGTCACCCACGAAACCGCTCCTTTGTCTATGGCTGTAGGGGCTCTCCATCACAAAACCTTACAATTCCAGGTGATCCACTTTCCTCACTATCCTGTGATCCTGGGTTATCCATGGCTGCGCAAACATAATCCCACGGTCGATTGGGAAAGTGCTGAAGTCATGGCATGGTCACCCAACTGTTCCAAGACATGCCTAATGAAAGTGGGGAGGGTGCTAACCACATCCTCGGTCTCTTTGCTGCCTGACAAATACCAAGAGTTCTGTGATGTATTCGATAAGGGCCGGGCAGGTGAGCTCCCACCTCACCTCCCATATGATTGTACCATTGAACTACAACCGGGTGCCATACCTCCTCGAGTCTACCCTCTTTCTGTGGTGGAGAATAAGGCTATGGAGGAGTATGTTGTGGATGCGCTGTCCTGGGGATTCATCCACAAGTCCTCTTCTCCTGCCGGGGCCGGATTCGTCTTCGTGAAGAAAAATAGTAGGGAACTGAGATCCTGTATTGACTACAGGGAGCTCAGTCATGTCACGGTTAAGAACACCTACCATATTCCACTAGTTACTGAGCTATTCGATCGATCGAAAGGGTCTAAGGTATTCACAATGCTCGACTTGCGAGGGGTGTATAATTTGGTATGGATAAAGGAGGGCCATGAATGGAAAACCTCATTTAACACCAGAAGCGGGCATTGCGAATATCTCGTAATGCCCTTTGGTCTCTGCAATGCTCCTGCAGTTTTCCAAGAATTCGGGGAAATGCTCCAACAGTGTGTGGTGCTATACTTAGACAACATTCTGATCCATTCCTCCTCCATGGAAAGCCACCACACAGATGTAAACCGAGTCCTGCAAAGATTAAGAGAGAATAACCTATTTTGCAAATTAGAGAAGTGTGAGTTCCACAGCAAACAGGTCACCTTCTTGGAGTACGTAATTTCAGAGGTCGGTTTCGCTATGGACCCTGAAAAACTCTCGGCTGTTCTCGAGTGGCCACAACCAGTAGGCCTCCACTCCCTTCAATGTTTCCTCAGGTTTGTGAACTACTATAGGAAATTTATCCACAATTTTTCTTATATTATAAAACCTTTTACCGACATGACCAAAAAAGACGGTAATTCCACTCACTGGTCCCCATAAGCCATCAGGGCATTTCAGTCACTAAAGGCTGCTTTTGCCGCAGCATCCTTTTTGGCACACCCGAAACCTGAGCTTCCATTGATACTTGAGGTTGATATGTGTGAGACAGGAGTAGGCGCCCTCCTGTCTCAACGCCTACTCCTGAGAGCCAGTTACACCCGTGTGGGTATTTCTCGAAGAAGATAAGTCCTGCTGAGTGCAATTATGAAATTGGCGACCGTGAGCTTCTGGTGATAATACTGGCTCTCAAAGAATGGAGGCATTAGCTCGAGGGAATTTCCATGCCAGTACTAATCCTTACGGATCATAGAAACCTTACCTACTTGTCTGAAGCTAAGTGCTTGTCTCCAAGGCAGGCCAGATGTCCTTCTTCTTTTTTCATTTTAATTATGTGGTCTTGTACCTGCCAGGTACCAAAAATGTCCGGGCTGATGCCCTATCCAGACAGTTTTCGGGAGCTAAAGAGGAGAGTCCTCCTAGTCCTATTATTCATCGAGACAAAGTACTGGCCACCATATGTAACAGCATAACATCTCCCCTTGGGGAGAAAATACGGGCCGCCCAAGTAGATGCACCTGCTGAGACTCCCTCTGGGTGCTGTTTTGTACCTATTAACCTCAGCATTAAGGTACTTTCTAACTATCATAATACTAAGTCAGCAGCTTCTTTGGTCGGTTTCCCATCTCTTCTGGTGACCAGAACTTCACAAAGATATTGCTGCCTTTGTTGTTGCCTGTCCAGTCTGTGCACAGACTAAATCACCCCGTCACCTACCAGTGGGCCTTCTCCAACCTATACCCAATGGGTAGAAGCCATGGTCACACCTTGCCATGGACTTCATTGTCGATCTTCCTTTGTCTAATGGTAACATTGTCATCCTCATGGTCATTGACCAATTTTCTAAGATGATTCATTGCATACCATTCAAAAAACTTCCATCCACTAAAGAGTTGGCTATGGTCTTTGTGAAAGAGGTCTATCGGCTACATGGGGTTCCCAAAGCCATAGTTTCTGACTGAGGTAGTCAGTTTGTCTTGAGATTCTGGAGGGCATTCTGTGCACAACTAGGTATCCAACTCTCCTTCTTCTCGGCCTATCACCCGCAGTTGATTGGGGCAGCGGAGAGAGCTAATCAGGCCTTCCTGCAGGGTTACATCTCAGACCATCAGAACAACTGGTCAGACCTGCTACCTTGGGCGGAGTTTGCTCATAACAGTGCTGTCTCGGCTTCTACCCAGCTCTCCCCTTTCATGGTAAATTGTGGGTATCAACCCTCCATGATTCCAGATTAATTCGCTCCCCAGGGGATTCTGGCATTGGAGGATCATCTCCAGTGAATCCATTCCACATGGGTGCAGGTCCAAGAGTGTTGCAACGCTCACAACAATCCCAGGAGCTCCAGGACAATCGTTAACGCCTACCTGCACCCTCCTACGAGGTCAGGGAGAGGGTCTGGTTGTCCTCCAGAAATCTTCACCGCCAAGTGCCGTCTTAGAAACTGGCTTCCTGTTTTGTGGGGCCTTTCCATATCCTCCGATGTGTGAACCCTGCGGCCTATTCCCTAAAGGTTCCTCCCAATATGCAAATACACAGTGTGTTCCATGTATCGCTGCTGAAACCTCTGGTATGTAATCGTTTCACTACGGTCACTCCTCGACCTCATTTGGTGCCCATTGAAGGCCATGAGGTGTACAATGTCCGATCCATAGTTGACTGTCGTAGGTTCCGAGGCAGCCTTCAATATTTGGTCCATTGGAAGTGTTACGGTCCAGAAGAGCGCTCATGGGTTCCAGCCATAGACGTGCATGCTCCTGCCCTCCACCGTGCTTTCCATGCACACTTTCCCCATAAACCTGGTCCTTCCCCGCTGAGGAGGGGGTCATTTGGGGGGTACTGTCAAGGTTTTGCTGAGCAGCTCTACTCTGCCTATTGATTCTAATGTCTGAGCTAATCTAGTGCTCTGCTATCCACTGCTGCTGTCTTCTGAGTTTCTGGCTCAGGCTGAATCAGCTGACCTCTCTGATTACTCTCCTGACTGTTATCAGCTAATCCTCCCAGGGTATTTAAAGCAACCTGGCTCACTTCACCATTGTCCTTGTGTTTGTTTGCTGACCTGTTGCTGCTGGCTGCTGTGGATTTTCCTGCGCTCCTGTTTGCTGTGTTCTAGACCCTTGGCTTGTTCCAGACTTTGCTGACTTCTGTGCTTCTGACTTGTTCCTGATATCACGGACTTCTATGCTCCTGACTGTGGCTTGGCTGATTACCTGACCTGGTTCCTGACCCTGGCTTGTCTATTGGTTTGTGCTCATGGATCACGATTCTGTTTTGTTTATTTTTTGTTACTTTAATAAAGGTGTTTTGCATTTTATATTTTTGTGTCCTGTCTGGTTCCTGGTCCCTAACACCCTGCGAGTGTCCAAAATACTTTGTACCTCATACTCCTCATGGTACCCCACTTGAACAGGTCTGGGATGGACAGGAGCAGTAGTATATCTTTTACAGACCAATGGTTTTAGTAGCGACATATGGAAAGCATCAGAGATGCGCATATTAGCAGGGAGTTCAAGGGCATAGGTTACGGGGTTAATCCTACAGAGAACCTGAAACGGGCCCACAAATTGGGGAGCCAGCTTTTTACAAGGCACCTAGAGATGGAGATTGCATGAGGACAGCCATACTCTCTCTCCCACCTGGAACACTGGAGTTGGTAGCCGTCTACATTCTGCTTGTCTCTTATAGCACAACGTGGAACTCTGCAGGGGCCTCTGAACCCGTACCCATGTGAAGCGAAGCTCCCTCAAATGCTCCTCCAGAGCAGGAATATTTTGAGCCTCGAAAGACTCTGGCAGCAGCAAAGGTTGGAACCCGTAGTTAATCAGAAAGGGTGCGTTCTGAGAGAAGGAATTGACTGAACTATTTCTGGCCAGCTCTGCCCACGGTAACAAGTTTGCCCAACTGTCATGATGGTCTGAGATAAAACAACGGAGGAACTGTTCCAACACCTGATTAGACCTTTCTGCAACACCGTTAGACTGTGGATGGTAAACTTAGGAGAAAGAGAGCTGGATACTCATCTGACAACAGAATGCTCTCCAAAAACGAGAGACAAACTGGCTTCCACGATCTGAGACTACCACCTTGGGTATTCAGTGGAGACGAACCACCTTCTTGGCAAAGATCTCGGCCAAATCCTTGGAGGAAGGTAATCCTTTGAGTGGTACAAAATGGGCCATCTTAGAAAATCCATCCACGATTATGAGGATGACCAACCGTGAGACCCTCTGAGACAGGCAAGTGTACCATAAAGTTAATGGATAAGTGCGACCGAGGCCGCTCCCATTGGGAATGGGTTGAAGGAGACCAAGTGGAAGGTGTCTAGAGGTCTTGTTCCGAGCACAGGTGGAACAAGCAACAATAAATGCGGAACAATCTGCCCTCAGGCTGGGCCACCAAAAAAGTCTAGACATAGACCATATTAATTGGTCTCTCCCAACGTGCCCTGCAGCCTTTGAGGAATGGTAGGTCTCAAGCAGTCTGGTATGGAGGGATTCAGGCACAAAACATTTTCCATTAGGCTTATCAGCCGGGGTGGAAGCTTGAGCAGCCAAAATCTCCTCCCCCAATGGAGATGTAATACTGGTACATAACGTAGCCAAGATGCGATTAGGAGGAATGATAGGTACCGGAAGAGATTCCTCCTGGGATTCAGCCCCAAATTGTCGAGGCAGACCATCTGCTCAAATATTTTTTGTACCAGGGAGGTAGGAGACCACAAAATTAAACTTCAAGAGGAAAAGGGCCCATCTGGCCTGACGTGGAGACAACCTCTTGCCTCTGACAGGTACATTAGATTCTTGTAGTTAGTATCAGGATAGGATCCATGGTATCCTCCAACAGATATTGCCATTATTTCATGGCAAGGATAATGGCGAGTAACTACCAGTCACCTACATCATATAAACTCTCAGTCTTAGACAGAAACCGCACAGAAGCAAAGGTTTCCCAGGGCCCACACGCTGGAACAACAATGAGCCTACTCCAGATTCTGAGGCGTCAACCTCCAGGGTGAAAGGTAGGGTGGGATTCGGGTGGGGCAATATCGAAGCTTTAGCAAAAGCTGCTTTCAGATCATCAAATCATTAGTGAAGCCCAGGAACCTCTGTATGGACCTTAGACCCACTGGAAGTGGCCACTGTAATATGGCAGACAGTTTTTGTGGGTCCATGGCTAGGCCAGAGGATGAAATAATGTATCCTAGGAATGTCACCTGGGATTTGTGAAATTCACCTTTTTCTAGCTTGCAGAACAATTTGTTCTCACTGGGCAGTTGTAGGACTCGGGCTGCATCTGCTCTATGTGCCTCCAAGGTAGGAGAATGGATGAGTATATCGTCCAAATATACCACAACACAACTTTGTAGTAGGTCTCTCAAAGCATCGTTAATGAATTCCTGGAAGACAGCGCAATCCGAAAGGCATCACGAAATATTCATAGTGCCTTCTCTGGGTGTTAAACGCTGTCTTCCACTCATGACCTTCTTTTATTCATACCAAATTGTACACGGCCCACAAGTCAAGTTTTGTGAAAATAGTCGAGCCTTTGATACGATCAAACAGCTCTGTGATCAACGGAATCGGATAAGCGTTTTTTTTACCATCAGTTTGGTTAGACCCCTGAAATCAATGCATGGTCTGAGTTCCCCATCTTTTTTCTTAACAAAAAAGAACCTGCACCCGCAGGTGAGGAGGACTTCCGGATAATGCCCCTAGATAAAGCATCAGCCACATAATCCTCCATGGCCTTGTTCTCCTCCACCAAAAAGGGGTATGCTCAGCCCTTAGGAGGTCTGACCCCTGGCACTAGATCAACAGTCCAATCGTATGGCTTGCGTGGCAGTAACGTTCTGGCCTCTACCTTATTAAATACCTCTTTGTAGGAATGGTACTCAGCAGATAAGGAGGTAGAGGTACACAATATCCTGGTAGGCTGCTGGAGGCAAGATTTCATACATTGAGGAGACCACAACAGAATATCACAAGTCTGCCAATCAATTCTTGGGTTGTAAGTCTGCAACCAGGGAAAACCTAGAATGATGGCATGATGGGGAGAATGTATGACCTAGAACTGTTGTGTCTCCACATGGAGCCTCCACAGCCTCAATCGCCAATGGCTCGGAGTGAGGCAGCAAAGGGATAGAGTATCTGGCCTCAAAGTCTGCATCTATGGAAAAAGCCCGGGGCCCCTGAGTCCAGTAGTGCTGAAGCCACTACCAAGGATTCTGCCCAAGACAATACTACTTCAAGAATTGGTTTGTCCTGAAGACTTTCTGGAGACTGTGAAATTCCACCCAGGGTCTGTCCCCACCTGACCCTAGGTGCACTGGTTTCCCCGGCCGTATAGGTCAAGCACGCAACATATGGCCCAGCTCTCCACAGTATAAGCAAAGGCCCCTCCTCCTGTGTCGAGCCCTCTCCTCCACCGAAAGGCATGTAAAGCCTAGCTGTATCGGTTCCCCCCCGGCGATGTCAGGACTAGGATGTATGGGAGGTGAGGGACGACAGGGTGGG
Organism: Rhinophrynus dorsalis; assembly: GCA_037306005.1. Lineage (NCBI taxonomy): Eukaryota > Metazoa > Chordata > Amphibia > Anura > Rhinophrynidae > Rhinophrynus > Rhinophrynus dorsalis. The sequence goes on from CM074718.1 coordinate 62,604,063, forward strand.
TGCAAGAAGCTAGGTGCCAACGAGGTAAAGGTTTAAGTCCCTGTTCCTTGAACGAAGGCCTCTCATGGATTCTTGTATCAATCAGGATGGTGACTGCGATAGCTCCTCCAGATCACCAGGCAGGTCTTTAATAGTGTCACACAAGCCCTGGGAGAAAGCGGCAACTAGGGCTTCATTGTTCCATCCTACCTCCGCTGCCAGAGTATGGAACTCAATAGCGTAGTCCGCTACTGTACGTAAGCCCTGCCGTACTGTCATAAGTCTTTTGGCAGTGGAGGCTGCGCGGCCCAGGAACATCAAAGACTGTCCGGAAAGAGGCCACAAATTCTGTGATATTATGAATTATGGGGTTTTCTGTCTCCCAGATTGGGTTGGCCCAGGCCAATGCCTTGTCAGACAGGAGGGAGATCAGGAATCCCACCATACTTCTCTCAGTAGGGAAAGCATGTGGTACCATTTAAAAAAAAATTCCCAGCTGAGGAACCCCCGGCACAGTGTAGGTTCCCCATCATATCTTTGGGGTAAAGGAGCGTAGCCAGACAAGTCTCTACTCATGCCAGCCTCAGAGGAGGTTGCCACAGCCGGTGCAGGTACTGGGGAAGCCACCAGTTGTTGAGCAAAGCGATCAAGGTGAGCTGTGCGATTCAATAATGTCTGCATAGCAAAAGACAACTGGTTGATTCTCTGGTCCTGAGAATCCATCCTGGACAGGATGCTCTGATTAGGTGGACTGCCTGATCCTTCAGTAGACATGGCCCTTATGTACTGTCACGGTGTGCAGGCAAAAGGACAGACACAATTGTATAAAATATAACCACCTTTGTAATGTACAGCAATAATAGTATGGCCTACACAAGCCCAGACAGGCAAATAGGACCCAAGGTCCCTCCGGAGCTGCACACTGTGCTGTGCACTTCACTACTCAAGATCTCGACACTAGGGAAGTGGCTCAAGCGGGACAACAGAGAATGGTAGAATATGTAAGTCACCACTTGGTCTGCGAACAGAGAGCGAAAGCAGACCAGTGCCAGAAGGCACCAAGACTACAGGTCAGACAAGCAGGTAGTGTAGGGAGCGAGTAGGCAGCCAGAGTCAGACAAGCTGAGGACTACACAGAGCGAGAGTAACCAGGCCACTGGTCAGGCAACCGGAGACAATGCTGAGTGAGTAGGAAGTGATGCCTCCTCTACCCATGTCAAGGGTGCTTCCTATTCCTGAGGCTTTGCCCATGATGCCAAGTGTGGTGACAAGTCCTGCCTCTATCGAATTCTCCTCACCAGAAGTTTTGGGGGAGGATCCCACTGTTGATGAGTTCACACTCACCTCTGCTCGAGCTATAGATTCACTACCTGCGGAGAAGGAAACGCTGCAGGTAACACCTGCGATACCAGAGTCAAAGATGGCGTCTTCTCTGCCTATGCCAAGGACGTCTTCTATTCCAGAGACAATGCCTATGGTGCCAAGTCTGGTGATAAGTCCTGCCTCTACTGAATATTCCACACCAGAAGCTTTGGAGGAGGATCCTATTGTTGATGAATCACTCTCACCACTGCACAAGCTATAGATCTGCCATCTGTGGTGAAGGACACTCTGCAGATAGCACCCGTGATGTCAGAGCCAAAGGTGATGCCTTCCCTGTCTATGCCAAGGATATATTCTATTCCAGAGACATTGCCTGTGGTACCAAGTCTGATACAAAGTCCTGTCTCTACTGAATTTTCCACACCAGAGGCATTGGAGGAGCATTTTGCTGTAGAAGAACTCACTCTCACTCTTGCTCAAGCTAAGGATGCGATACCAGTGGTGAAGGAGACTCTACAGACAGTACCCACAAGGACAGAGTCAAAGGCGACACCTCCACTGTCTATGCCAAGGATATCTCCAGTTCCTGTGACATTGCTCATGGTGCCAAGTCTGGAGATCCTTTCTGACTCCATAGAATTTACCACTCCGGCAGCATTGGAGGAGGATTTTGTTATGGGAGAATTCATTCTCACTTCTACACAAGCGACGGACAGTTTGAAGCCCCTGCTGTATGAAACAGAGGATGTTCCTGTCCCTTCTAACGTAGAGATCTCCTCTTTTTCTGAAAGTACTGTTTTGCCTATCCTTGCCTTCCTGACACAGCTGTGGTATGCTGAGTTTCAGCCAGTCATTACTGGAGTCTGAAACTCCAATGGACTTATGCACCACATTTGTACTACCTATTACTGAGAGGATACCTGTCCCTTCAGATGACATTTCTCCATTGCCTGAAAATTCTGTGCTATCTATCCTTGCCTTCCTGATACAGCTGTGATATGCTGAGTTCCAGCCAGTTGTTTCTAATGTATCGCTGGAGTTCGAAACCACGATGGACTTATGCACCGCACCTGAACAACCTACTATTGAAAGTATACCTGTTCCTTCTGATGTGACCCCTCTTGTTCCCGAAGATCTTGTCCTGTCTGTTCTTGCTTCACCTGTCTCAGTCCCTGTTCGGAGGTTCACACAAGCCAGTGTCTCTGACTGATCCAGGACTACAGTGTATGGGGTCTGTTTCCAATAGTACTCATGTGCCATTTGCAGAACTGCATTTTCTCTGAAAGACTAATTATGTAACCTCACTTGTTGGTTTACCATGCATGACTTTCTCTGCTTCCCTTATTTTCTCTGATGCTTTCTTGTTACCCTGGTTTGTTCCATGGTCTGTACCACTTTCTCTTGAACCACCTCCTCTCTTTTTCTTTGTATGGAATGGGCAGCCCATTCCTCCTTGTTCTTGTTCGTAGTTTGAGCGCCGGGAGTCGCTCCTTGAGGGGGGGTACTGTCATGTCCCTGTCCTCTTCGTGTTCCAGAGCAGGCCGTGCACCACCTTGTTCCAGTGCAGGCCGTGCACCACCTTGTTCCAGAACAGCTGTGCCCCTTGTTCCAGTGCAGGTTGTGCAGCACCTTGTTCCAGAGCAGTTGTACCCCTTGTTCCAGTGCAGGCCATGCACCACCTAGTTGCAGAGACGTTTTACCCCTTGTTCCAGAGTGACAGTACCCCTTGTTCCTTGAGCCCGGCTGCACCCCCAGAGTTCCAGAGCTGGCTGCATTCCTTGAGTATCACAGTTGACTTGTCCCTGTTCCCAGTAGCCCTTGCTCCCTGTTCTCAGTAGCCCTGTCCCTAGTTTGGCCCATAGGTCCTGTCCCTAGTTTGGCCCATAGGTCCTGCACATAGTATTCCTGAGTCACTGCCTGTCACGGTTTATTATGACTCTCAGACACAAGTTTTAGGTAAAAAATCAATTTTATTGAAATAATAAATTGATAACTTAGGATGGCAATAACATACACATATATATATACAGAATATAGCACAGACAGAAGGCAGACTCTACCGGTCCTGTCAATATACCGGACAGGACAGTCTTTAGGCTCTACCGGCCTTGCCAATACCGGGTAAGGCAACCTGCAGATGGAATAGCATAACGGTTCTACCGGCCTTACCAAATTACCGGGCAAGGCAGCCTCAATAGATACACAATGTAGGCTCTACCGGCCCTGCCAATACCGGGTAAGGCAACCTCAGATGGAATGTGGCAAAAGGTTCTACCGGCCTTACCAATACCGGGCAGGGCAGCCCAGAGATAGTAGCAGCAGTCAGATGAAACTGGTAAATTAGCAGAATCGTTAAGCAGCAAGGCTTTGGAGCAAACCAGCGTCCGCACGCTGGGAACAACACTGAATAGTATAGCCGTTAGGCTTTGCGAGCAAACCAGTGACCGCACACTGGAGTAACAAGTGAGTAGTATAGCCGCTAGGCTTAGGAGCAAACCAGCTTCCGTACGCAGGGACCAACACAGAATTGTATAGCCGATAGGCTTTGGAGCAAACCAGTGACCGCACACTGGTGTAACAAGCGAGCTTGTATAGCTGCAAGGCTTAGGAGCAAACCAGCGTCCACACGCTGGGACCAACACAGATTTGTATAGCTGATAGGCTTTGGAGCAAACCAGTGACCGCACACTGGTGTAACAAGCGAGCTTGTATAGCCGCAAGGCTTAGGAGCAAACCAGCGTCCGCACGCTGGGACCAACACAGATTTGTATAGCTGATAGGCTTTGGAGCAAACCAGTGACCGCACACTGGTGTAACAAGTGAGCTTGTATAGCCGCAAGGCTAGGAGCAAACCAGCGTCCGCACGCTGGGACAAACACAGATTTGTATAGATGATAGGCTTTGGAGCAAACCAGTGACCGCACACTGGTGTAACAAGCGAGCTTGTATAGCCGCAAGGCTTAGGAGCAAACCAGCGTCCGCACGCTGGGACCAACACAGATTTGTATAGCTGATAGGCTTTGGAGCAAACCAGTGACCGCACACTGGTGTAACAAGTGAGTTTGTATGGCCGCAAGGCTTTGGAACAAACCAGCGTCCGTACGCTGGGACAAACACAGATTTGTATAGATGATAGGCTTTGGAGCAAACCAGTGACCGCACACTGGTGTAACAAGCGAGTTTGTATAGCCGCAAGGCTTAGGAGCAAACCAGCGTCCGCACGCTGGGACCAACACGGAATTGTAGCAATGTCACCAACGCGACCAGGCAGAAGGTCGCCAGGATACTGAAGACAGGTGATGAGATGACAGGAACCAGCAACCATCAGTCAGGTCAGGAAACAGCAGAGAAGAAGTTCAGCAGTAACTGCAACACCAGAGACTAGGCCAGAACCAGGACTGGAGTAACTCAGCATCCAGGAAACACTGGAACAGTAGAGATCAGGAACTCAGGAACACAGGAGATCAGGAACTCAGGAACACTGGAACAGAGGCCCAGCTATCACTAGCATAGTGATAGCAAGAAGGTCAGAAACAACACGAAAGGGCACTCAAAGGGTGCCCAATCCAGGTTTAAATAGGCAATAAGAGGCGGGCTATCTGCAGACAGCCAATAGCAGCCCCCTAGTGGTGACAGACAAGGAACTGCAGCAAATCACGGGAACCGTGATACTGCCCTTTTCAGTTTCTTTGTATATTTCGTCTTGCAGTGCTGTTTAATTGTCCATGTATGCAAATGTTAAATACATTGGCTTCCCCCTTAATTGTGTGTGTGCTAGTTTCTTTGCTCACTGGGTTCTACTTTATTAATTTACTTTGTGGCTGCGGTCAGCACCCCTTCCTGACCAGCAGCCCCATGACAATTAGTTGCTTAGCAGCCAAGGTGGAGCGGCCCGGTACATCAAATACCCTTTTAAAGGATTCCACAAACTCATGATAATTGTACACAATATGTTTCTGCATCTCCCAAATGGGGTTAGCCTATGCCAAAGCCCTGTCAGAGAGTAAGGAAATCACGAGGCCCACCTTACTCCTATCAGACGGAAAGGACTGTGGTACCATCTCCAGATAGATACCGACCTTGTTCAGGAAACCTCTGCACTGTTTAGGGTCACACCCATAATGCTGGGGAAGCGAGGCACACCCAGTCATGCCTCTAGCAACACTGGAATCATTATTGACAGTTGGAGCGGGAGGTGGTGGAGCCAGTGTGCAGTACGGAGCAACAAAGTCTGGAGAGCTAACACAAACTGGTCCATGCAGTGGTCTACCTGGTCCAGCCTGAAAAAAACATTCGGTGAATTGCCTGCACCTTCTGAATTCATGGCCCTTGTGTACTGTTAGGGACCAGGAACCAGACAGACACAAAAATGTAAGTGCATAACACCTTTATTAAAATAACAAAAGCTTACAAAGCAAAATCGTGATCCAGAAGTGTAAACCAAAAGACAGGCCGTGGTCAGGAACCAAGATAGGTACTCAGCAAAGCCGGGGTCAGGAATATAGAGATCAGCGATGTCCGAAACAAACCAGTGAGTCAGGAACTATAAGGGATGTCAGAGGAAGCCAGGTCATACACAGGAAATGAGGAACGCAATAGAACACTCTTGCAGCCAGAAACAAACACAAGGGCACCAGGAAGTGAGCCAAGCTGCTTTAAATACCCTGGGAGGGTTGGCTGAGTCCGTGAGCAATCACAGAGAGGTCAGCTGATTCAGCCAGACTCAGAACAGGGAAGGCAATAGCAATAGATAGCAGAGCACTAGATTAGCTTAGACAGCAGAATCAAGCAGCAGAGAAAGAGCAGATCAGCCAAACCTTGACAAGATCACCCCAAGCTCCAAGATGTTGATGGGAAGAAGAGTCTCCTCCGGTGACTTAGGTGAACCAAGACTATGCCCCAACTGAGTAAGCTGGCGTCTCTTGTCACAATGGTCCAGTATGGGGCCACAAATGGCCTCCCTTTCCCCTGATTGGAGAGATCCAACCACTAATGAAGGGTCTGTTTCACTTCCATGGGAAGGGATATAGAATGATCCAGAAGATTCGGATTTCCCCTGCAAACATGGATCGCAAACCTCTGAAGCTCCCTGGCATAGACCATGGCAAATGACACCGCTTCTATGGTGGATATCATCTTTCCCACCAGAGAGGAGAACTTTCTTGCTGGAGCTGAAGTCCACAATAGGGCAGAGGACACATTGGTGGTGATCTGCTGAATCGAATCCTCCGTTATATAGACCATAATCTGCTGGGAGTTGAACCGGAGTCCGAGTAACACCAGGTCCTGGGAGGGAACTGGGGCAGACTTGTCCATATTCAGGATCCAACTGTGTTGGAGGAGGATTTGAGTACACTCCTGAACCTGACGGTCCAGATGATCCCTGGAAGGTGCCTTGAGGAGAAGGTCATCCATGTGTCACGGTTTGTTATGACTCTCAGACACAAGTTTTAGGTAAAAAAAAATCAATTTTATTGAAATAATAAATGATAACTTAGGATGGCAATAACATACATAGATATATATACAGAATATAGCACAGACAGAAGGCAGACTCTACCGGTCCTGTCAATATACCGGACAGGACAGTCTTTAGGCTCTACCGGCCTTGCCAATACCGGGTAAGGCAACCTGCAGATGGAATAGCATAACGGTTTTACCGGCCTTACCAAATTACCGGGCAAGGCAGCCCCAATAGATACACAATGTAGGCTCTACCGGCCCTGCCAATACCGGGTAAGGCAACCTCAGATGGAATGTGGCAAAAGGTTCTACCGGCCTTACCAATACCGGGCAGGGCAGCCCAGAGATAATAGCAGCAGTCAGATGGAACTGGCAAATTAGCAGAATCGTTAAGCAGCAAGGCTTTGGAGCAAACCAGCGTCCGCACGCTGGGACCAACACAGATTTGTATAGCTGATAGGCTTTGGAGCAAACCAGTGACCGCACACTGGTGTAACAAGCGAGTTTGTATAGCCGCAAGGCTTAGGAGCAAACCAGCGTCCGCACGCTGGGACCAACACAGATTTGTATAGCTGAAAGGCTTTGGAGCAAACCAGTGACCGCACACTGGTGTAACAAGTGAGTTCGTATAGCCGCAAGGCTTAGGAGCAAACCAGCGTCCGCACGCTGGGACCAACACAGATTTGTATAGCTGAAAGGCTTTGGAGCAAACCAGTGACCGCACACTGGTGTAACAAGTGAGTTTGTATAGCCGCAAGGCTTAGGAGCAAACCAGCGTCCGCACGCTGGGACCAACACAGAATTGTATAGCTGATAGGCTTTGGAGCAAACCAGTGACCGCACACTGGTGTAACAAGCGAGTTTGTATAGCCGCAAGGCTTAGGAGCAAACCAGCGTCCGCACGCTGGGACCAACACAGATTTGTATAGCTGAAAGGCTTTGGAGCAAACCAGTGACCGCACACTGGTGTAACAAGTGAGTTTGTATAGCCGCAAGGCTTAGGAGCAAACCAGCGTCCGCACGCTGGGACCAACACAGATTTGTATAGCTGATAGGCTTTGGAGCAAACCAGTGACCACACACTGGTGTAACAAGCGAGTTTGTATAGCCGCAAGGCTTGGGAGCAAACCAGCGTCCGCACGCTGGAACCAACACGGAATTGTAGCAATGTCACCAACGCGACCAGGCAGAAGGTCGCCAGGATACTGAAGACAGGTGATGAGATGACAGGAACCAGCAACGATCAGTCAGGTCAGAAAACAGCAGAGAAGTTCAGCAGGAACTGCAACACCAGAGACTAGGCCGGAACCAGGACTGGAAGTACTTCAGCATGCAGGAAACACTGGAACAGTAGAGATCAGGAACTCAGGAACACATGAGATCAGGAACTCAGGAACACTGGAACAGAGGCCCAGCTATCACTAGCATAGTGATAGCAAGAAGGTCAGAAACAACACGAAAGGGCACTCAAAGGGTGCCCAATCCAGGTTTAAATAGTCAATAAGAGGCGGGCTATCTGCAGACAGCCAATAGAAGCCCCCTACTGGTGACAGACAAGTAACTGCAGCAAATCACGGGCACCGTGATAGTACCCCCCTTTCAAAGACCCCCTCTCCTAGAATAGGGTTTAGGTTTCTGCGGGTAATTGGCATGAAAGGCCCTAGTTAACCTAGGTGCATGAAGGTCCGTACTATCCACCCATGATCGATCCTCAGGACCATACCCTTTCCAATGTACCAGGTACTGTACCCCTCCTCTAAGCCTACGGGAATCAATAATGCTCTGAACCTCGTACTCCTCCTGGCCCTCGACCTCAACAGGTCCTGGCACCACAGGTGTGGTAGTATAGCGATTGCAAACCAGAGGCTTAAGAAGGGACACATGGAACACATTATGGATACGCATGGATGCAGGTAGGTCTAGTGCATAGGAGACAGGGTTAATTTTGCGAATAACTCTGTATGGACCAATAAACCGAGGAGCCAACTTATTAGACGGAACCTGCAGCTTGAGATTTCTGGAGGAAAGCCATACTCTATCCCCAACCTGAAAGGAAACCGCTGGAAGCCTTCTGCGATTAGCATGGCGCTGATGACGCTGAAATGACTGACCAAGTGCCCTCTGAACTTGTGCCCATGTGGAACGGAGTTGCTCGATATGCTCATCCAGAGCTGGAATCTGTTGCGTCTGAAATGAGTCTGGAAGCAAACAGGGCTGGAACCCATAATTAATCAGAAACGGAGAGCTCCCAGATGAAGAATTGACCGCACAGTTCCTGGCGAACTCTGCCCAAGGCAACAAGTCGGACCAATTATCATGATGGTCAGTAACGAAACAACGGAGAAATTGTTCCAAGCCCTGATTAGCTCGTTCAGCGGCTCCATTGGTCTGGGGATGGTAGGCAGAGGAGAAGGACAGCTGTATGCCCATCTGTTGGCAAAATGCCCTCCAAAATCTAGACACAAACTGGCTCCCCCTGTCAGACACCAGTACCCTAGGCACTCCATGCAACCGGAATACTTCTCTGGCGAACACCATTGCCAATTCCTTCGCTGAAGGAAGACCACGGAGGGGCACGAAATGAGCCATTTTAGAAAACCTGTCCACCACCATGAATATAAAGGAGTACCCTTTCGACATAGGCAACTCTCCCATAAAATCAATGGAAACATGAGACCAGGGGCGTTCGCCATTAGGCACCGGTTGAAGCAAGCCCACAGGGAGATGTCTCGGGGTCTTAGCGCGGGCGCAGGTGGCACAGGCATTCGTAAATTCGGCACAATCGTTTCTCATGGAAGGCCACCAAAATAACTGAGAAAGGGACCATAACAATTGGTCTCTACCAATATGTCCCGCAGCCTTAGAGGAATGGTAGGTTTCGAGCAGCCTAGTACGAAATGATTCAGCGACAAAACATTTGCCCACTGGGGTTTCATGGGGAGCGGACCCCTGAGAGGCCAGGATCTCCTCCCCTAGAGGAGAAGTGATACTCGTGCGTATAGTAGCCAGTATTCTATCAGGTTGGATGATAGGAGCTGGTGCTTCCACTCTGTCACTGTCGGCCTCAAATTGTCTTGACAGTGCATCAGCCCTGATATTTTTTGACCCTGGTAAATATGATACAATGAAATTAAATCGAGACAGGAACAGTGCCCACCTGGCCTGACGAGAGGACAATCTCTTGGCCTCCGAGAGATAGGTCAGATTCTTATGATCTGTTAGGATTAAGACAGGATTCTTAGTACCTTCAAGCAAATGACGCCATTCTGTCACCTATCTCATAGTGGCTTTGAGTGACAGTCAACTTTTTAGAGAAAAACCCACAAGGTCTGAGAGTTCCACCTTTCTCGTGTCGCTGTGAAAGTACTGCCCCGACCCCAATATCTGAGGCATCAACCTCTAACGTAAATGGAAGTAAAGGATTGGGGTGTGATAACACAGGAGCCGCAGCAAATGCCAGCTTCAAATTCTCAAAGGCTTTCTCAGCAGATACCGGCCAACAAGAAGGATTAGCACCCTTGTGCGTAAGATCGGACAGGGGTTTGACAATGGAAGAAAAGTTCTTAATAAACCTCCTATAATAATTAGCGAAACCCAGGAAACGCTGTATGGCTTTAAGACCCTTGGGTTTTGGCCATTGTAGGACAGCTGACAACTTTTCTTTGTCCATGGCAATGCCATCATTGCCAATTATGAACCCCAAGAATGGCACACTGGTTCTATGAAACTCACATTTTTCCATTTTACAAAATAATTTGTTCTCACGGAGTCGTAGCAATACTGCGGATACATCTTTGATGTGCTGTGCCATGTTTTGGGAGTAAATCAGTATATCGTCGAGGTACACCACAACACATGTCTGTAACATATCTCTCAGAACATCATTTATCAGTTCCTGGAAAACTGCGGGTGCATTACACAGCCCAAAAGGCATTACTAGATACTCGTAGTGCCCAGCTCGAGTATTAAAGGCAGTTTTCCACTCATCACCTGCTCGAATGCGAACCAGATTGTAAGCGGCCCGTAGGTCCAACTTGGTAAATATCGAAGCGCCCTTAAGCCTGTCAAAAAGCTCGGTGATGAGTGGTATTGGGTATGCGTTTTTTGCCATTAGTTTATTCAAGCCCCGGTAGTCAATGCATGGTCTTAATTCGCCATTTTTCTTTTTTACAAAAAAGAACCCAGCCCCAGCTGGAGAGGTAGATTTACGTATGATCCCTCTAGCAAGGGCATCAGAAATGTAATCCTCCATAGCCTTATTTTCATCACAAGATAATGGATAAGTGCGTCCTTTCGGAGGTACTGCACCAGGCTGCAATTCAATGCAACAATCATAAGGTCTATGCTGGGGTAGCATACTAGCCTCTCCTTTGCTAAAAACATCGCCAAACTGTTGGTACACATCCGGCATAGCAGAGGAGGTGCACATGACCTTAATAGGCTGGATGACGCACTTGTCCATACAAAACTGGGACCAAGCAGCAATTTCACACTTTTTCCAATCGAATTGTGGGTTATGTAACTGTAACCACGGAAATCCCAATATCACCGCATGGTGCGGGGAATTAATCAGTTGAAACTGCTGCTCTTCTCTGTGAAGTGCCCCAATAGTCATAGACAATGGCATAGTTTCAAATATAACCTGAGGCGGTTCTAAGGGTCTACCATCAATCGCTTCAATAGTCAAGGGGTTTTCTCTTTCAATGCGTGGAACTCCATGCAATTCAGCAAAGGTATTATCCATAAAATACCCTGCTGCACCGGAGTCAACCAAGGCCAAAACCTCCACAGAGCGTTGTGCCCAAGACAATACCACCTGTATGGTGGGTTTCATTATGCCCGACACTGGGGACGATTGTACACCACCTAGGGCCTGTCCCCCAAGATACCCTAGGTGTGTGCGTTTCCCGGACGTACCGGACAGGAATTTAGCAAGTGCCCTTTTTTACCGCAGTATAAACATAACCCTTGTTTTTTGCGATATAGTCTCTCTGCCTTGGATAGTCTAGTGAAGCCTATTTCCATAGGTTCACTTGTTTCCCGTACTGGTTCACTAGACTTCAATGCCAAGGGAGGGATGGGTGGGCAAAACATGCTACTAGGCTCATTATTTTTTGACCGTAACTTACGATCTCTGGCAATTGATCTCTCACGTATTCTGGAGTCAATTATCATAACATACTCAATGTAATCATCTAGATCAATAGGTAGATCTTTAGCAGCGATTTCGTCTTTAATGTGGTCATTCAGGCCTTGAGAGAAGGCTGCCAATAATGCCTCGTTATTCCAACCTACCTCTGCTGCCAATGTGCGGAATTCGATGGCATAGTCGCCCACTGTACGCCTGCCCTGTTGTATCTCCATAAGGCGTTTGGCAGCAGAGGTGGTTCTACCAGGAGGCTCAAACACTCTTCGAAAGGAACGCACAAATTCACTAAAGTTCTTAGTACAAGGTTTAGCATTCTCCCACAAGGGGTTAGCCCAAGCCAATGCTCTGCCAGTGAGCAGTGATATTGTGAACCCCACTTTACTACGATCATTGGGAAATGCGTGTGCCGTCAATTCCATAAAGATTTCGAGTTGATTGATGAACCCTCTGCAGAGACTAGGGTCACCATCATATCTTAGCGGCAAGGGTGCAGAAGCCGTTAACCCTTTAACAGTACCCCCTAGGGGTCTGGTATCACTTTCCGGTGTCTGACTTGGCGAGACCACCGGGCTAGAGCTAGATTGGTCAGCAGGTACCGTGCGTTCAAGGATCGTTTGAATTGCAACTGCCAACTGATCCAAACGTTGCTCGAGCACATCCATCCTCCAATGGATATTCTGTGCGTTACCTTCACCCTTGCTGTCTGAGGTCATGGCCCTTTCGTACTGTCACGGTTTGTTATGACTCTCAGACACAAGTTTTAGGTAAAAAAAAATCAATTTTATTGAAATAATAAATGATAACTTAGGATGGCAATAACATACATAGATATATATACAGAATATAGCACAGACAGAAGGCAGACTCTACCGGTCCTGTCAATATACCGGACAGGACAGTCTTTAGGCTCTACCGGCCTTGCCAATACCGGGTAAGGCAACCTGCAGATGGAATAGCATAACGGTTTTACCGGCCTTACCAAATTACCGGGCAAGGCAGCCCCAATAGATACACAATGTAGGCTCTACCGGCCCTGCCAATACCGGGTAAGGCAACCTCAGATGGAATGTGGCAAAAGGTTCTACCGGCCTTACCAATACCGGGCAGGGCAGCCCAGAGATAATAGCAGCAGTCAGATGGAACTGGCAAATTAGCAGAATCGTTAAGCAGCAAGGCTTTGGAGCAAACCAGCGTCCGCACGCTGGGACCAACACAGATTTGTATAGCTGATAGGCTTTGGAGCAAACCAGTGACCGCACACTGGTGTAACAAGCGAGTTTGTATAGCCGCAAGGCTTAGGAGCAAACCAGCGTCCGCACGCTGGGACCAACACAGATTTGTATAGCTGAAAGGCTTTGGAGCAAACCAGTGACCGCACACTGGTGTAACAAGTGAGTTCGTATAGCCGCAAGGCTTAGGAGCAAACCAGCGTCCGCACGCTGGGACCAACACAGATTTGTATAGCTGAAAGGCTTTGGAGCAAACCAGTGACCGCACACTGGTGTAACAAGTGAGTTTGTATAGCCGCAAGGCTTAGGAGCAAACCAGCGTCCGCACGCTGGGACCAACACAGAATTGTATAGCTGATAGGCTTTGGAGCAAACCAGTGACCGCACACTGGTGTAACAAGCGAGTTTGTATAGCCGCAAGGCTTAGGAGCAAACCAGCGTCCGCATGCTGGGACCAACACAGATTTGTATAGCTGAAAGGCTTTGGAGCAAACCAGTGACCGCACACTGGTGTAACAAGTGAGTTTGTATAGCCGCAAGGCTTAGGAGCAAACCAGCGTCCGCACGCTGGGACCAACACAGATTTGTATAGCTGATAGGCTTTGGAGCAAACCAGTGACCGCACACTGGTGTAACAAGCGAGTTTGTATAGCCGCAAGGCTTGGGAGCAAACCAGCGTCCGCACGCTGGAACCAACACGGAATTGTAGCAATGTCACCAACGCGACCAGGCAGAAGGTCGCCAGGATACTGAAGACAGGTGATGAGATGACAGGGACCAGCAACGATCAGTCAGGTCAGAAAACAGCAGAGAAGTTCAGCAGGAACTGCAACACCAGAGACTAGGCCGGAACCAGGACTGGAAGTACTTCAGCATGCAGGAAACACTGGAACAGTAGAGATCAGGAACTCAGGAACACATGAGATCAGGAACTCAGGAACACTGGAACAGAGGCCCAGCTATCACTAGCATAGTGATAGCAAGAAGGTCAGAAACAACACGAAAGGGCACTCAAAGGGTGCCCAATCCAGGTTTAAATAGTCAATAAGAGGCGGGCTATCTGCAGACAGCCAATAGAAGCCCCCTACTGGTGACAGACAAGTAACTGCAGCAAATCACGGGCACCGTGATACCATGTGAGACATCACTTGGATCCCTTTGGTGTGCAGGAAAGCAATTAATGCACCCAGAACCCGATTGGACACCTGAGGAGCAGTATTGAGCCTGAAGGAAAGGGCAGTGAACTGAAAAATGTCCCATGTCGCAGGCAGATCTGAGGTACTGCTGACTTGCCGGGTGACAGAAATGTGCAGGTATACATCTTGGAGATCCAAGGATGCCAGAAATTCCCCTCGACACATCGCTGCAATGACAGAAGGCAGGGACTACATTTTGTAATGTGTCTTGACCACAAATTTGTTGAGATCCTTGAGGTCCAGGATAGGACAGCAGCCAGTGTCCTTCTAGGGAACAACAAAGAGGTTGGAGTAGAAGCCCGAACCTCTCTCCTGCTGAGGAACCAGAGCCAGAACTCCCTTGTCAAAGAGAGACTGGACAGCCCCATTGAAAAGCCTGAGCTTTTTCTGTCCCTGAGGGAAGCGAAAAGGGAAGAACCTGAAGGGGGGGTAGGGATTTGAAGGGAATCCTGTAACCTTCTGAAACCACCTGTAACACCCACTGATCTGCAATAGGGCATGTCCAAACACTCAAAAAGTGTTGCAGACGACCCCCCATTGGATGTGGACCAGGGTTCAGCAAGTCATGTAGAAGAAGGTTTGGTGGATTTGGGTTTGGTGGAGGTGTGTTTAGACTTCCACTGCTGCTTGGGCTTAGGATGGAACGAGGGGCCTGAGGCTCCACCGGGTTCGCCCTAAATGTTTTACCTTTTTAGGGATGAAAAAGACTATGTCTCTTCATCTGAGGGTTGCTTTTAGGAACCTAAGGCAACAACATGCTCTTACTGCCAGTGGTCTCACTGATGAGGTTTTTCCATTCAGGGCCAAAAAAGAGAGGTACCCTGAAAGGGAAGAGAAATCAGTGACTTCTTAGAGATCAAGTCCTCAGACCAGATCTTCAGCCACAGCATATGCCTAGCAGTCACAGAAAAGGTTGAGGCCTTAGCTTCAATCCTAACAGCGTCAAAGAGAGCATCAGTAACATAGTGCTGAGCCTCAGAAATGTTAGCCAAAAGGGATAAATGGTGAGTCAATGCACTGTATATCTTGCATAAAATAAACAGATATATAAATAATAAATCAGAGATCTTATATACAATCTAGGTATGACACACTTTTTCACAGTGAACAGAATTGAATAAAAAGAATCAATTACTCATATTCATGAAATAATATATGATATTTTATTTAAGGATAAATAAAATGTGATATAAAATATAATTAATAATGAGTTAATTGGGATATAAGGATATACAAAATTGACTCAGTAATATATCTTAATGTAACCAAATCCTAGACTAAGATATATAGATATAATTAAATTATAATACGATAAAATGTAACAGATAACTATATGGATAACTTACCAGGACAAATAGGGTTAAACCTTATATATAGGTATCCAGAGGAATAAACTAGCAATATCTGAAGATATCAGCATAGCAAGGGTTAATCGTTCCTTACAATTATAAACAATACAGTAGGTGGCAGTGTAACAACACCTACCCCACCCTGTATGTACTAGAGCAACTAAGTGGCAAGAAATTTGTCATGTGAGATGTGCTCAATAGGGCCACAGGTCACGCAACAACCCTTTTATAACCACATGCACAATATTACGAGAATTAATAACCTATCTGGAAGACAAAAGGTCCCAGATCTGGTAAATATAGAATTTATTATTTATCTGCTATTTTCAATATGCATACCTCTGGATGTAACACAGAATAATGAAATACATTTCCCAGTAAAAATCTCCATTACCACATTATAATCGTAAGCAATAATAATAATAATGTATGGATATAGAAACACAAGGATAATATGAATATATATCAGTGTAACATATGCCATAAAGATTATAATGACAAATTCATGTCTGCACACAACTCATCAGCAGCAGTTAAGGACCAGCCAATTACTCAATCCAAAGTGGTGTACGCTGCTTTGCTCTATCAGGATTTTCACAATGTGACTATTCCAACAGATCAAGACCACTCCCTGATACCACCACGCAGACAATGCATTTTTTTAAACAGAACCAACAGACAGTACCAGAACCACAGACAAAGAAAAACAGAAGGAACATTTCCCAGAGAGCAATGCAAGTGTTAATTTAGAACACCAGATCAATGGAGCACAATGACCATCTCAGAACAACATATTTGTGGATTATCTGCACATGCTTTGGTAGGACTCCTACACATCCCACAGCACGCATATGCACATATGCAGACTTCTAAACACACAATAAACAATTGGCTCTGCAGGTGTCAGCAATGCTAGCTAACTATAATGCTCAATGATCTAAAATTGCTATCAATCTGATCTCACCCTATTATTTCTATGATTGGACTGTATGACTTCCAAAAATTATTCTAAATTTACAGCCAAATGACTACTGTGTAATAGTTCTTAGTAGGTTGGCCAGATCCACTAGAAATTATTAGAATAAGATTACCCCATAACTGGGTTTTAATAACTTTCGAAGTATATACAGTTTTATATAAATAAAATTGCAATAATACTTTACCAAACCTAGATAAGGGTGTGGTCTCTGAGGCACAGCGAGGTTCAGATTAATTCAGGTGCAGCAACTAGGAAATTCGGCCAAACAAAAGCCCCTGTTTCCCGCTGTACACTGCTTATATTGACTAAACTCCTCTTAACAGAAAGGTACATCCATTCTTCTCTCATAAGTCACTCCTTAGAGAATTAGAATATTAGGTAATCTTTAAATTTCCATCAAGTTTTCTGATTGGTAAATAGCATATACATACAACTTGAAGAAAAACATCTACCATGCCGCTAGATGGCAGTCTACTACCAGAAATCTTCAGTAAAGACCCTAACTGCCAATCAAATATAATTTTGGAAACTAATTAAATGATTTTCAAAAAAACATCCTCTCTCAGGAATGTCAGACTACATAAAAACACCAAGTGCGGTTAGATAAAATTCCTGTACAATGAAGAAAGAGGCCCCCTTTCAAGGATATTTACTGTATGAAAGTCTCAACAATCCATTTCTAGAGAAACAAAACTAATGTTACTTAAAGAAACAGCCTCAAATACACACAGACAAAATGGTTTCTGGATAGTATCTTGACCATTTCTTTCCCAGCAAAGGGCAAACCCTCCCACATCATCCACATGGTTGACTGGGTTCTGGCAGTGGTGCCATATGAACGATAATGTGGTGTGGTCACCATATTCGGCATCCAGTGTCTTCCCAGGGGTATTGATACTGGTGGGGCCATCCGATACTTGCTTTGGGTGGTTGGAGGCAGCCAACTCCCAGGTGGCATCCAGTTGGTGGCAGTGGTGGCTGGCAGGCTGTATTCCGGGGTGAGATGGTGGTGAGTTGGTGCTTGGTGGCCATGTAGTGATGACGTGGTGGCTAGTCTTTCTCCAGCCTCCTCAGGAGGTACTCCTCATCCTCCTCCTGCTGTTCTGAAGGTATGTATGCTGTGTGGGGAAATGATTTAATTGGTCATCTAAGCTATGAAAGGACTGCTGCAAGCCTATGACATTTACATGCAAACCCTTGAATGGCAGAATGGTATCCACTGCATTAGTTACCATCCTGATACACATTGATTGCTAAGCTTAACATGATCCCATATATTGATTCCACTAACCTATAGTGGTGTAGCTTTGGTTATCATATGTATCCTGAGGAGTGAGGATGGCAAGGCATACCTTCTTGCTATCCCCATTCATCAGGATACATGTGTTGAACAAAGCTGAACCATCACACCTCAGCTGATACAAACCCATTGCATGGACAATACATAGGCCTCAACAGCAAACACGGTAAGGTCTCAGAACACATCAATGCACCATTAATAAACAATGACAAAGGAGTCCAACCAATGTCAACAACACAAACAGCCACAGCAAGCACACGAACAAACATGAACTGATGAACACAGCAACACAAGCAGCTGGAGGACACTTCAAACACACACCAGAAAAGCCACAACAAACACACATGCAAAATGGCATGGTTGAGCCTTGGGAATCACATATATCTTGTGGAGTGGTGATGGTGATGAATGGCTCCTTTCTACAGGCTACATATCATACAGAAAGCTACATATCATACAGAAAGCTGAACCATCACTGTACTACTGTGACCAGCTGACTACATGTACACCACATAGACCTGAAATGCAAAAACAGTAGGACAAGAAAACACACCTATTCCCCTCCTTGCTATCCTCTGTTAACCCCCTGAGTGCCAGAGGGGTAGCCAATGCATTGTCGATAAATGTGTTGGTCATTGATCCAGCACTCAAGGGGTTAGTTGCTGACCTCTCTGTTGTTCCATGTGTGACATTGTAGTAAACATAACAGTTATTTGTCTCAGATATGATGGTTGACATTGATTCTGTGCTGTAAGTGTGGTTGATTGAGACAGCAATGAGGGAGTTAAACAGGGAATTGAACAGGATTTCTCCTGCTTGACCACTCCCATATGTGCTGGTTGTGTAAGGTATTCTGTCCTTGTTTGAACCCTCTCAGAGCTATGTTGGTGAACTTGTGTTGTGGAATGCTGACCATGTGTTCAGCTGAACAAAAACAAAAAGATATATAGTGTTAATGGATACCCTATATCTTTGTGGCCTATATCCATATAACACTATTAAAGAGACCAGTTTAGTGTCATGTTATGGCTTAGGATATAAAAACAATTATTAATCTTTATTAGTAAATTCATTAAAAATATACAAACACACCTATTAAAAAACAATAGATGAGAGTTCTTAATTTCTTACTCTCATGTCTATCATGGATACCACTAAGGAGTGTCTCACAATTGTTTGACAGACTAGGTATGTAACCTAAAAATACAATGGTTACTCTGCAACTTCTATTGGTACTGGTATTTAATGGATGTCCTTGGTATCACTCTGCTGTCTGTTTGGGAAGCTAATATAAATCAATGCGTCAGGGTGAGATGGTCTATACAAATATCTGTGCCAGTTAGTCGTAAAATGTAAAATTGCCTGTCAGCTTCCTACCAACAGGTCTTATAAAGATAACAAGGATAAAGAGTTCACCTTGCCTTGGAAATAATCTATTGCTATATCTTTATAGTGGTCCTTATTAGGTGTACTGAAGTTTTCACTGTTATACATCCATCTCTCCTGTTCCACCTACAGCTAATATATCCTGCCTCTATAAATTCAGTTCAAGAGCCTAGTGTTTGTACAACCACCTAAGGCACTTTATTACTGTGATCAACCAACTCCTGTGCTAATAGCCATCCCTCGCGGTGGAGCTGCATTTTAGACTCACTATTTTTTCAACAGTATTGCACCGCTGTAGCTAAGAATCTGAATGAATGCTCACTGTATATCTATATAGTGATCCCCTCCTGGAGTCCCCTTGACAGTTGTCACTGACAGGTGTTGTCGCATCATCTCCTCCCAGGAGCTGAATGTGATGTCGAGAAGGGACCCACCTCCAGTGCCTCTGGAGTACATGGCCACAATGCCCATCTTGTTCTTGACGAACTGCTTACAATCCCCTCACCTCTTCTTGATGGAATCCAGGGAAAGGTTGTGGCTGGAGATTGAGTTGACCCTCCTCAGTACTTCTTTGACCCCAAACCGCTGACTTGCTCCTTAGGGAACAGGATTTTCTCCCTTTCCATTATACTGTGAACTAGGACCCTGTTCTCCTCAAACGTGTATTTGGGGTCCCGCAGCCTTTCTTCATCTCCAGCACCCTAGGAAGTGTCAGAACTTAGACTTCCTGCCTGTGATGTCCCTGGCTGCGTGGAGTGCTCCCCATACAATTCCCCTTGTCCCACTGGTAGTCCTGCCCCTGTGCTCTGTGTACCTGCTCTAGATCGGGTACCCCTCTGCCCAACAGTTCTGCCTCTCCCAGTCCTACTCCTACCCTGACCAGGGATGCCCTCCTGATATTCCTCTCTTCAGCACTCTTCTCCCTGCCATCTCTCATCCACCCAGGCACTGACACAGTCCCTCACAGACACGTTCGCTCAGACTCACTCATCTTGTTCTTGACGAACTGCTTACAATCCCCTCACCTCTTCTTGATGGAATCCAGGGAAAGGTTGTGGCTGGAGATTGAGTTGACCCTCCTCAGTACTTCTTTGACCCCAAACCGCTGACTTGCTCCTTAGGGAACAGGATTTTCTCCCTTTCCATTATACTGTGAACTAGGACCCTGTTCTCCTCAAACGTGTATTTGGGGTCCCGCAGCCTTTCTTCATCTCCAGCACCCTAGGAAGTGTCAGAACTTAGGCTTTCTGCCTGTGATGTCCCTGGCTGCGTGGAGTACTCCCCATACAATTCCCCTTGTCCCACTGGTAGTCCTGCCCCTGTGCTCTGTGTACCTGCTCTAGATCGGGTACCCCTCTGCCCAACAGTTCTGCCTCTCCCAGTCCTACTCCTACCCTGACCAGGGATGCCCTCCTGATATTCCTCTCTTCAGCACTCTTCTCCCTGCCATCTCTCATCCACCCAGGCACTGACACAGTCCCTCACAGACACGTTCGCTCAGACTCACTCTTTGTCACTCACTTGTACTCACTGACTCACACTGTCAAAAAAAAAGATAAATGTGTGTAATATGTTTTAAAAAAAATAGCTGTGTGTGTGCATTGGTGTTTATGATTACATGCTTGTATGGAAAATGTGCAAAAGAGTATTATGTGTTGCTCATGGTGTACCAGCTCACTCTGCTCCAAACTCCTTCTGCCTCGCTCCATTGTATGCTCCTCTCTCTCGCTCTATCTCTATCCTCTGCTCCTGGGTCCTTTGCTCTAGCTCCCAAAAACTAGTAACCATTCTGACCTGTGTGGTGTGTGTGCAGCACTCTGACATTGGAAGGACAAATTACTTTGTTTCATGGAGCTATTAGGACATATTTCGTGATGTATGGATTTATGTAAGGGGCACATATCCGTAGGGCTGGTTGACGTCCCCTTAGTTTTCCCCATAATGGGTTACAGACGAGTAGAAAACACATTACAAAGAAATGGTTTGTGTACTCCCCTGTAACTGAAGGGTCTAATGGGATATTGATGTTGTAGCTATTGCATGACAATCAGTTTGAGGGTGCTGTTCCAAGTCCTGTAGTCTTGCCCCACAGGCATCCGTAGCATGATCCATCCTGGAACTGAGGAGTTTCCATGTGTCTGTACTGAAGCCTTAACAACACTTCCATGAAGCTCACCCCTTGACGCTTTCAAGTGCTTGTGTTGGTGATGCAGTGTTTAACCTGATGTTCACAGCAACTTCTACTGGAACATTCACAAATCCACAGAAGACACAATGTATGTGTTTTCTAACATCCAGGTATCAAACCTGAACAGTAAGAATGCTCATCTTCAGAGTTACAGTAATTTGTGGACAACACATGAGCAGTTCAGTAGTGTTTCTACAGTATCCTTTTTTAAGTTTTATGCACCTTTTAGGTGCTCATACAAGTGTTCAATGCATGTAGGCAATCTACATAAAAATACAAATGTATGTTTTAATTTAATGTGAGACACATTAAAGGAAAACCATCACTTTTCAATATGTGTCTGTTAAGTTGAAAGTTCAAAATATCTCAATGTGGAACCATATTCATGGCTAGAGTATCCCTCATACTTTGGAAGGCCTGACCTACATCACAGGAGTCCACTAGTTGTTTGACCCTATGTGGACTTTTTAATGTATTCATGCAAGGAGATGATGTTAATGATACACTAAGGTGTGTTGTGAGTGAAAAGGAGGTGATACATTACTTCCCCAGTGATCTCATGTCCACAGTTCCCATGTGTAACGGTTTTCTGACACTCAGACCAGGGTATGAAGTAAAAACACAGTTTTATTGAAACAGAAATGTAAAACAATGCCCCTAAGGGCCAGCACAGGAATAACAGTAATGGCAATACTGACAAATTGAATGCACACAATGGTAGTGATATGTGCTATGTATAGATGGGGAATAACCCCAAGGGGTTAACAGGTGCAATAGGAGAGATATAGTCAAGATTGGCCAACGCCCAGGATAAATAGCAGTCTCTGGAACACAGTCTCTCAGTAACTGAATAGGAGCAAAGTGTCTGCACTGAATTCACTCTCAAGTTGGAATAGGAATGCGCACCAATGCCCAGAGCTGAGCCAATACCACCTCCGTGGGCTTAAGAGGAATGCTACTGCCAACGCTGAAGTAACCATAACCAGAATCGCCCTTAACTGGAATTAGTAGTAACCCTGAGTGTGCCAATTGGATTGTGCCCTGACACCCCTGGGGTGCCTATACTGGTAGTTACTGCACAAGCTGTAAAGAGCCGGCGCACTGGGAAGTGCAGTGGATAGCATACCCTCTAGCGTATGTAGGCCGGAGCCAGAACACCCCTCCGTTGTCGTTCTCAATTCTCACGGTAGGCGCAAACAGACTACCAGACTCCGAACACCGGGCAGACAGGGCTCTGAGGGATGATAATAGGCCGTAATAGAGGTACACAGAGTAGAGGCTCAAATCAGTAACCGTATGCTTGGCAAGTGATATAGGAGGCACGAGACCGGAGACTACAGGCACTGCAAGGGTTAAGTGGTTCTGTACTGGAGCGAGCACCTTAGCAACCAGCAGAAGGCAAAGCAACCTCAGGCTACAGCTAGACGATAGTGAGAGGAACAGTGAGTCACTTAAACAGTTCAGAATGTCGCCGGAACGACCGGAGTGGTACTGGAACACCGGAACAGCAGACAGGACCGGAGCGGCAACCGGAACAGGATCTACACTGCAGCAGACACAACAGCCGAAGAACGGATCAATCACGGAGCAGGATCACCAGCCAAAATCACGGAGCAGGGTCGTCAGCCAGAACCGGGTCAAATCATGGAGCAGGGTCGTCAGCCAGAACCGGATCAATCACGGAGCAGAGTCGTCAGCCAGAACCGGATCAATCACGGAGCAGGATCAGGAGAAGAGTCAGACAAGCCGGGTCGGTACACAGGAGACACTGGAATTCAGCAACGAGACACAGCAACAGGAACACCACGAAAGGGCAACTGACAAGTGCCCAAACTCCAGCATATAAAGGCACATCCTGGGCGGGCAAATCAACCTCCTCCAATGCACAGGCAATGCAGTCAAGACTGACAGAAAAACATGGGGACCGTGATAGTACCCCCCTCTCAAAGACCCCCTCCCCTGCTGGGGGGGTCTTGGTTTCTGAGGATAGTTAGAGTGAAAGTTGCGCAACAATCGTGGAGCATGGAGGTCCTTGTGGTCTACCCAAGAACACTCCTCAGGCCCATACCCTTTCCAGTGGACCAAATATTGCAACTTGCCTCTAAATCTCCTGGAGTCAATAATGCTCTGAACTTCGTATTCCTCTTGGCCCTGCATATCCACCGGCCCAGGAACCACCGGAGTGGTAGTATAGCAGTTGCAAACCAAGGGCTTTAATAATGACACATGGAACACATTGTGAATATGCATAGTATTAGGAAGTTCCAATGCATATGCCACAGGATTGACCTTGCGAATAATCTTAAATGGCCCAATGAACCGGGGGGCCAGTTTGTTCGAAGGCACTTGCAGGTTGAGATTCCTGGAGGAAAGCCATACCCTGTCCCCAACCTGGAAGGAAACCGCTGGCAGCCGTCTGCGATTGGCATGCCGCTGATGTCTGTGGAAGGACTGACTGAGGGACCTTTGTACCTGTGCCCAAGTGGAGCGGAGCTGCTCCATGTGCTCATCCAGAGCCGGAATCTGTTGGGACTGAAATGAGTCTGGGAGTAGACAGCGTTGGATCCCATAATTAACAAGGAATGGAGAGCTCTGTCACGGTTTTTTAGGACTCTCAGACCAAATAAGTGAAAATAAAATACACTTTATTAAAGTGAATAAGGCACAAGTACGCCCTCTAGAGGCGGTAGGTAATACACAGATAAGTAAACTGAGATATTTACAATGGTAATAGCACAAAAGACATAAATGCAAAACAGTATGCACTAGGATGATATTGACCCCCAAGGGGTTAATGTCCATATAACAGTCTGTCTCAGATGTGGAGGTTTGACACGCCCTGGATGTTAAAAGGGCTGTGCTGTTTAGACAAAGTTCATCAAGTGCCGAGGATAGAGCTGCCTTGCCAAGGTGTTGGATAGTAAGCAGAAATGGAATCAACTTAGCCCCCACGGGCGTAGTTACAGGAACTGCTTTCGTTTGTGCAAGTGCCAATAGCCTCTACGGGCGTAACGGAAACCGGCCGGCGGTGCAAGAGCTAACAGCCTCCTTAAGTGTAATCGAATGCTGGAATAAGAGAGCAAGAGCCACTAGCCCCCTCGGGCGTAGTACCGGATAAGCCAACACTGAAGCCTTTCTGCCAACACTCGGAGTCAAATGATATCGTCGGTAGTCAATACTGGAGAGCCTTAAGCGCCCAAACGGCCCAACTATGTGAACACTCTGCAATGGTGGACTAGAGTTGCCGATGGAGAGCGGCCAACTCAGCAGCAGTATCACGGGTAACGAGGCTCGTACAGGAGATAGCGAGAGTGAATTTGAGGCAGCACTGCAAGAGTTGAAATGCACGTTTACTCGAGGCTTCAGCGTTACTGCAAGGCTCTGCACAGAGAGGAAGGCCCACAGCATACACACAACTCTGCACAAAGAACGAGGCACAGCACTAAATCGAGGGAGGCACCAGGCAAGGCAGTCACTCTGACGAGGGCAGCAGAGACTGAAAATGTCGCGGCGGCGACAACTGAAACGCAGGTCATTGGAACAAGCTGGAAGTCGATCTTCGGAGCAGGAAGTCAGCCGGGCCGGGTCGGAGCACGTAGGAGGCAGTCATACAAGCCGGGTCATACACGAGCAGGAACGTCAGTCTAGCCGGGTCAGGATCCAAGGGTGGTACGCAGACGAGCCGGGTCATACACAAGCAGGTACACTGGAGAATGGTCAGGACAAGCCGAATCGGTACACAGGAACTCAGAATACAGGAACACAGCAACAGCACTACTGGCTCAGGAACACCACGAAAGGGCATCTGACAGATGTGATAGCAAAGTATAAAAAGGTCATCAGGAGGCGGGTCAAACTCAGTTAGCAAATCAGTGACAGCCACAACTGAGAGTGACAGGAATCACAGGCACTGTGATAGTACCCCCCTCTCAAAGACCCCCTCTCCCAGCCTGAGGTCTGGGTTTCAAAGGATATTTAGAGTGAAAGCTGCGTACTAATCTCGGAGCATGGAGATCCCCCTGATCAACCCAAGAACGTTCCTCAGGGTCATAGCCCTTCCAATGAACCAAATATTGCAGCTTTCCTCTAAATCTCCTGGAATCAATAATACTCTGGACTTCATATTCTTCTTGGCCCTGGACGTCCACCAGCCCAGGAATCACTGGCGTAGTAGTATAACGATTGAACACCAAGGGTTTCAGGAGTGACACGTGGAACACATTATAATGTGCATAGAGGGTGGAAGCTCCAGAGCATAAGAAACCGGATTAATCTTGCGGATAATCTTAAATGGACCAATGAACCGGGGAGCCAGTTTATTGGATGGCACTTGTAAATTGAGGTTTCTGGATGACAGCCATACCCTGTCACCAACTTGAAATGAGACCGCTGGAAGGCGTCTGCGATTAGCGTGCCTTTGCTGCCGCCTGAAAGACTGACTGAGGGACCTCTGAACCTGTGCCCAAGTGGAACGAAGTCGTGCCAAATGCTCGTCTAGAGCAGGAATCTGCTGCGCCTGAAAGGAGTCCGGGAGCAGACAAGGCTGGAAACCATAATTCACAAGAAACGGGGAGCTCCCGGACGATGAGTTAACTGCACAGTTTCTGGCAAACTCTGCCCATGGCAACAGGTCAGCCCAATTATCATGATGATCGGTGACAAAGCAGCGCAGGAACTGTTCCAGTCCCTGATTGGCACGCTCAGCGGCCCCATTCATCTGGGGATGGTAGGCAGAGGAAAATGACAATTGGATGCCCATCTGACCACAAAATGCCCTCCAGAACCTAGACACGAACTGGCTCCCACGGTCGGAGACAATCACTCTGGGCACTCCGTGCAGACGGAACACCTCTCTGGCAAAAACTATAGCCAATTCCTGAGCCGATGGAAGGCCAGTCAGAGGCACAAAATGTGCCATCTTAGAGAATCTATCGACCACCATAAGAATGAACGTGTAACCTCTAGATGCCAGTAGTTCTCCCAAGAAGTCAATGGATATATGAGACCACGGACGGTCTCCGTTAGGCACCGGTTGCAATAAGCCCACGGGGAGATGCCTAGGGGACTTGGCACGGGCACAAGTGGTACAAGCTGCCGTAAAAGCGGCGCAGTCAGCTCTCAACGTAGGCCACCAAAATAACTGCGAGAGGGACCATACTAGTTGGTCCCTACCAATATGCCCAGCCGCTTTAGAGGCGTGATAAGTCTCCAACAGACGGACACGGAATGACTCATCTACGAAACACTTCCCCACTGGGGTTTCAGGAGGTGCCCGTGATTGTGATGCCAGTATCTCTTCCCCTAGTGGCGAGGTTATGGTGGTACGAATAGTAGCCAGGATCTGATCTGGCTGAATGATGCGTACTGGTACTTCCTCCCTCTCAGTGTCAGAGGCGAACTGACGTGACAACGCATCAGCCTTGATATTCTTTGAACCAGGAAGATAGGATACTAGGAAATTGAACCGGGACAAAAACAGCGCCCACCTGGCCTGTCTAGAAGACAGCCTTTTGGCCTCAGAGAGATAGGTTAAATTCTTATGGTCAGTAAGAATTAGTACTGGAGTCTGAGTACCCTCCAAG
This sequence comes from Rhinophrynus dorsalis, assembly GCA_037306005.1. Taxonomy (NCBI): domain Eukaryota; kingdom Metazoa; phylum Chordata; class Amphibia; order Anura; family Rhinophrynidae; genus Rhinophrynus; species Rhinophrynus dorsalis. Next base: position 62,631,186 of record CM074718.1, read on the forward strand.
AGGTGTCGCCATTCCTTAAGTGCAAGTATGATGGCCAACAGTTCTCTGTCGCCAATCTCGTAATGACTCTGGGCGCTGGACAATTTCTTAGAGAAGAACCCACAAGGCATTAAAGTGCCACCTCCCACAGGACGTTGGGAGAGCACCGCCCCAACCCCAACCTCTGAAGCGTCAACCTCCAAAGTAAACGGCAGGGAGGGATTAGGGTGGGACAGTATAGGAGCAGATGCAAAGGCAGATTTCAGGGTAACAAATGCGTCTTCAGCTGCCTCAGACCACTGAGAGGGAGAAGCGCCCTTATGAGTCAAATCTGACAGTGGTTTTACAATCGTAGAAAAGTTCTTGATGAACTTCCTATAATAGTTAGCAAAACCTAGGAATCGTTGAATGGCCTTTAACCCCTTAGGCCGAGGCCAGTGCAGAACCGCTGCCAACTTTTCCTGATCCATGGCAATGCCACTTTTGGATATTACGAACCCCAGGAACGGTACTTGAGATGTATGGAATTCGCATTTTTCTAGTTTACAGAATAACTTGTGCTTACGAAGTCGGAGCAGGACTTCAGAGACATCTTTAATATGTTGAGCAAGGTTAGCAGAGTGAATCAGTATATCGTCTAGATATACTACCACACAGGACTGGAGCAAGTCACGTAAAATATCGTTAATCAATTCCTGAAATACTGCAGGCGCATTGCATAAGCTGAATGGCATCACCAGATATTCATAATGCCCTGTTCTGGTATTAAACGCCGTTTTCCACTCGTCACCCTCTTTAATTCTGACTAGATTATAGGCGGCTCGCAAATCAAGTTTAGTAAAGATCGAAGAGCCCTTTAATCTGTCGAATAATTCTGTATTAAGTGGAATGGGATAGGCGTTCTTCGGCATCAGCTTATTCAGCCCACGGTAGTCAATGCAAGGCCTGAGTTCCCCATTTTTCTTTTTGACAAAAAAAAATCCGGCACCAGCCGGAGATGTAGATTTACGAATGTTTCCCCTTTCCAGGGCATCTGTGATGTACTCCTCCATCCCCTTATTTTCCTCACATGACAGGGGGTAAGTACGTCCCCTGGGGGGCACAGCACCTGGAGGCAAATCAATGGCGCAATCGTATGGCCTATGGTCAGGTAATGCGCTGGCCTCTCCTTTGCTAAACACGTCACTGAATTGCCCATATTCTGTTGGCACAGCTGGAGAGGTACACATAATCTTAACAGGAAGGGAGAGACAATTCTTGTTACAGTACTCAGACCAAGAGTTAACTTCACACCTTTGCCAGTCGAATTGGGGATTGTGTGTTTGTAACCATGGGAACCCCAAAATAACTGAATGATGCGGGGAACGAATGATCTGAAATTGTATCTGCTCCCTGTGACAAGCCCCCACAGTCATTGTCACTGGGATTGTCTCGAACGTAATGAAAGCAGGATCCAGGGGTCTGCCATCAATGGCCTCTATAGCCACAGGAGAGTCCTTTTTACATAACGGAATGCCCTGCAACTCAGCAAAGGACTGATCCATGAAGTATCCGGCTGCCCCGGAGTCCACCAATGCTAGGACTTCTATGACCTTATCAGTCCAAGCAAATGCCACCTGGATGGTGGGTTTAGTGGTGCCAGTATCTAGGGACTGTTCAACACCACCTAGGGCCTGTCCCCCAAGGTACCCTAGGTGCGTTCGTTTCCCGGCCTTACAGGACAATTGCCACAGTATAGGCATAAGCCTTGCCTTCTACGATACAGCTTCTCCTCCTTTGTGAGCTTAGTAAAACCTACTTGCATAGGTTCAGTGCTGTCAGCTGTTCGCTCAGGTAGAACGGGTGGTGTGGGTGGGTTAAGGAACTGGTTCTGGCCATAACTCTTTGCTTTAGCCCGCTTAGCCAAGCGTCTCTCCCGGATGCGAGAGTCTATCAACATGACATAGTCAATGTACTCATCCAGCTCGCTGGGTACATCTCGAGCTGCTATCTCATCCTTAATCTGTTCAGCAAGACCCTGAGTAAAGGCAGCAAGTAAGGCCTCATCGTTCCAGCCTACCTCTGCTGCCAAGGTCCGGAATTCGATAGCATAATCGCCCAGAGTGCGTTCGCCCTGCTGAATCTCCATCAGCCTTTTGGCAGCAGAGGCAGACCTGCCAGGAACCTCAAACACACGTCTGAACTTAACCACAAAATCTCTAAAGTTCAGTGTGCAGGATCTGGCATTCTCCCATAACGGATTTGCCCATGCCAAAGCTTTGCCCGTCAACAGAGATATCATAAAGCCGACCTTGCTACGGTCATTCGGAAATGCCTGGGGTGCCAACTCCCAAAATATCTCCAACTGGTTAATAAAACCTCTGCATAGGGAGGGTTCGCCATCATATCTTAGGGGTAACGGTACCGCTGCAGTTAACCCTCTAGTGTTAGCACTGGGAGATACAGAGGGATTCCCCGGTGTCACGACTGGGGGGACCACCGGATTAGGACCAGACTTGTCCAAATGTACTGTACGTTCAAGTAACGTTTGTAGAGCCAGTGCCAATTGGTCCAGGCGCTGCTCATGGACATCCATTCTCCAGTGGATGTTCTGAGTATTACTTTCACCCTTACCGTCTGAGGTCATGGGCCTTTCGTACTGTCACGGTTTTTTAGGACTCTCAGACCAAATAAGTGAAAATAAAATACACTTTATTAAAGTGAATAAGGCACAAGTACGCCCTCTAGAGGCGGTAGGTAATACACAGATAAGTAAACTGAGATATTTACAAAGGTAATAGCACAAAAGACATAAATGCAAAACAGTATGCACTAGGATGATATTGACCCCCAAGGGGTTAATGTCCATATAACAGTCTGTCTCAGATGTGGAGGTTTGACACGCCCTGGATGTTAAAAGGGCTGTGCTGTATAGACAAAGTTCATCAAGTGCCGAGGATAGAGCTGCCTTGCCAAGGTGTTGGATAGTAAGCAGAAAGGGAATCAACTTAGCCCCCACGGGTGTAGTTACAGGAACTGCTTTCGTTTGTGCAAGTGCCAATAGCCTCTACGGGCGTAACGGAAACAGGCCGGCGGTGCAAGAGCTAACAGCCTCCTTAAGTGTAATCGAATGCTGGAATAAGAGAGCAAGAGCCACTAGCCCCCTCGGGCGTAGTACCGGATAAGCCAACACTGAAGCCTTTCTGCCAACATTCTGAGTCAAATGATATCTTCGGTAGTCAATACCGGAGAGCCTTAAGCGCCCAAACGGCCCAACTATGTGAACACTCTGCAATGGTGGACTAGAGTTGCCGACGGAGAGCGGCCAACTCAGCAGCAGTATCACGGGTAACGAGGCTCGTACAGGAGATAGCGAGAGTGAATTCGAGGCAGCACTGCAAGAGTTAAAATGCACGTTTACTCGAGGCTTCAGCGTTACTGCAAGGCTCTGCACAGAGAGGAAGGCCCACAGCATACACACAACTCTGCACAAAGAACTAGGCACAGCACTAAATCGAGGGAGGCACCAGGCAAGGCAGTCACTCTGACGAGGGCAGCAGAGACTGGAAATGTCGCGGCGGCGACAACTGAAACGCAGGTCACTGGAACAAGCTGGAAGTCGATCTTCGGAGCAGGAAGTCAGCCGGGCCGGGTCGGAGCACGTAGGAGGCAGTCATACAAGCCGGGTCATACACGAGCAGGAACGTCAGTCTAGCCGGGTCAGGATCCAAGGGTGGTACGCAGACGAGCCGGGTCATACACAAGCAGGTACACTGGAGAATGGTCAGGACAAGCCGAATCGGTACACAGGAACTCAGAATACAGGAACACAGCAACAGCACTACTGGCTCAGGAACACCACGAAAGGGCATCTGACAGATGTGATAGCCAGGTATAAAAAGGTCATCAGGAGGCGGGTCAAACTCAGTTAGCAAATCAGTGCCAGCCACAACTGAGAGTGACAGGAATCACAGGCACTGTGATAAGCTCCCAGACGATGAATTAACCACACAGTTCCTGGCGAAGTCTGCCCACGGCAACAGGTCGGCCCAGTTATCATGATGATCAGTCATAAAGCAGCGTAAGAACTGCTCCAGTCCCTGATTGGCACGCTCTGCGGCTCCGTTGGTCTGGGGATGGTAGGCGGAGGAAAAGGACAATTGAATACCCATCTGGCCACAGAATGCCCTCCAGAATCTCGACATGAATTGACTCCCGCGGTCAGACACTATCACTCTGGGAACCCCGTGCAAGCGGAATACTTCTCTGGCAAAAATTAATGCCAATTCCCGGGCCGAAGGAAGGCCAGAAAGGGGCACGAAATGAGCCATTTTAGAGAACCTATCCACCACCATCAGGATAAACGTATAGCCCTTGGAACTTGGCAGCTCTCCCAAGAAATCTATAGAAATGTGGGACCAAGGATGATCACCATTAGGCACTGGTTGGAGCAGTCCCACCGGGAGATGTCTGGGAGTTTTGGCATGGGCACAGGTGGCACAAGCAGCAGTAAATGCAGAGAAGTCAGCCTTCAGCGAAGGCCAGCAGAATGTTTGTGATAATGACCATGCCAACTGATCTCTGCCAATGTGCCCAGCTGCCTTAGATGAGTGATGGAAAGGCTCGTCCACAAAACACTTGCCAACTGGGGTTTCAGGAGGTGCCCGAACTTGTGACGCCAAGATTTGCTCTCCCAGTGGCGAAGTGATGCTGGTACGAATAGTAGCCAGGATCCTATCTGGCTGAATTATGGGAACCGGGGCCTCATCCCTCTCAATGTCTGTGCAGAATTGTCTAGACAGAGCATCTGCCTTAATATTCTTGGACCCTGGCAGGTAAGACACTATGAAATTAAATCTGGACAGAAATAGGGCCCATCGAGCCTGGCGAGATGACAGCCTTTTGGCCTCGGATAGGTAAATCAAGTTCTTATGGTCCGTGAGGATTAACACTGGGGCTCTTGTGCCTTCCAGAAGATGTCGCCATTCTTTTAATGCCAAGATGATAGCCAACAATTCCCTATCACCAATTTCGTAATGGCTCTGGGCACTAGACAGTTTTTTGGAAAAGAACCCACACGGCCTCAGGTTACCCCCCTCCTTGGGGCGTTGGGAGAGAACTGCCCCTACCCCAAACTTGGAGGCATCGACCTCTAGCGTGAATGGCAGGGTGGGGTTAGGGTGGGATAGTATAGGGGCAGATGCAAACTCCTTTTTGAGGGTTTCAAAGGCCATCTCAGCTGCCTCAGACCATTGAGAGCGATTCGCACCCTTATGCATCAGGTCAGAAAGAGGTTTTGTAATGGTAGAAAAGTTCTGAATACATTTTCTGTAATAGTTGGCAAAGCCCAGAAACCTTTGGGTAGCTTTTAACCCTTTGGGTCGTGGCCATTGTAGGACTGCAGCCAACTTCTCTTGGTCCATAGCTATGCCATCCTTAGATATGACAAAACCCAAGAAGGGTACTTGGGAACAGTGAAATTCACATTTTTCTAGTTTGCAGAACAATTTGTTCTTGCGTAATCGGAGCAATACCTCTGAAACATCCTGGATGTGCTGGGTTAAATTAGCAGAATGGATCAATATATCGTCAAGGTACACAACCACACAAGACTGTAACATGTCGCGGAGGATATCATTAATGAACTCCTGAAATACGGCAGGTGCATTACATAACCCAAATGGCATAACAAGATATTCGTAGTGGCCTGACCTAGTATTGAATGCCGTCTTCCACTCATCACAGGCCCTTATCCTTATTAGGTTGTAGGCGGCACGTAGATCGAGTTTCGTAAAGGTAGAGGAGCCTTTCAACCTGTCAAATAACTCTGTGATGAGCGGAATGGGGTATGCATTTTTGGACATTAGCTTATTGAGTCCACTGTAGTCAATACACGGTCGTAATTCGCCACTTTTCTTTTTCACGAAAAAGAACCCTGCACCTGCCGGAGAGGATGATTTACGAATAATCCCTTGTCTGAGGGCATCCTCAATGTACTCCCCCATGGCCCTAGTCTCCTCACAGGACAATGGGTACGTCCTACCCCACGGTGGCACAACTCCCGGGGGCAAATCAATAGTGCAATCATATGGCCGATGCTGCAGCAATGCGCTAGCCTCACCCTTACTGAATACGTCACTGAATTTGCTGTATTCAGCTGGCACAGAAGGAGAGGTACACATAATCTTGACAGGACGAGATAGACAGTGACCAGAGCAGTGGTTGGACCATGACTTAATTTCACACGTTTGCCAGTCAAACTGGGGATTATGCAGCATTAACCAAGGGAACCCCAGAATGGCCGCATGATGGGGTGAATGAATAATCTGGAAACAAACCTCCTCCTTGTGGAGGACCCCAACAGACATAGTGAGGAGAGTAGTCTCCATGGTGATAAGAGCTGGTTCTAGAGGTCTGCCATCAATAGCCTCAATGGCTAGCGGAGTATCTCTTTTAGACAGAGGAATATTGTGTCTTTCAGCAAATGCCCGGTCCATGAAATAGCCTGCTGCGCCAGAATCTACAAGGGCTAGTACCTCCACAGCTTGGTCACCTAGGAGAAAACTCACCGGTATGGTGGGTTTCATGGAACCAGGATCTGGGGACGATTGTACACCACCTAGGGCCTGTCCCCCAAGGTACCCTAGGTGCATGCGTTTCCCGGACGTACCGGGCATGTACGTAGTAAATGCCCCTTTTTACCACAATATAGGCATAACCCTTGTCTTTTGCGGTAGGCCCTCTCCTCCTTAGACAGCCTAGTGAAGCCGATCTGCATAGGCTCCCCTGTTTCAGGTAGAAGGTCAGGAGGAATGGGAGGAGAGGGTGGGTTAAAAGACCTCTCGTGCCCATGGGTCTTGGAACTAGCCCTTTTTGCCAAGCGCCTCTTGTGCATGCGGGTGTCAATGAGTATCACGTAATCTATATACTCATCTAAATCAGTAGGTACCTCCCTGGCAGCAATCTCATCCTTAATGGAGTCGGATAGGCCCTGTGCAAAGGCTGCCAGGAGTGCCTCATTATTCCAGGCTACTTCTGCTGCTAGAATCTGAAATTCTATTGCATACTCCGCCACAGTGCGATCGCCCATCTGTATTACCATCAATTTTTTTGCCGCAGAGATAGCTCGCCCTGGTGTCTCAAATACTCTGCGAAACTGTCTGACAAATTTGTTAACGCTCAGAGTACAGGATTTAGCCTGTTCCCATAAAGGATTAGCCCATGCCAGGGCTTTGCCAGTTAAAAGAGATATCATGAACCCCACCTTGCTACGGTCATTCGGAAAAGCATGGGGTGTGAGTTCTAGGAATATCTCTAGTTGATTAAGGAAACCTCTGCACAGTGTGGGTTCGCCATCATATCTTAGCGGTAACGGCGCCGCTGCCGTAAAACTTCTAGAGGAAGCCAATAATCGCCCAGTAGTATTATCCGGTGTCATGACTGGGGGGACCACCAGATTTTGATTCGGTTTATCGAGGTGTACCGTACGTTCAAGCAAGGTTTGCATGGCCAGTGCCAATTGGTCTAGGCGTTACTCGTGAACATCCATCCTCCAGTGGAGGTTATGTGTATTACTGTCACTTTTCCCATCTGAGGTCATGGCCCTTTCGTACTGTAACGGTTTTCTGACACTCAGACCAGGGTATGAAGTAAAAACACAGTTTTATTGAAACAGAAATGTAAAACAATGCCCCTAAGGGCCAGCACAGGAATAACAGTAATGGCAATACTGACAAAGTGAATGCACACAATGGTAGTGATATGTGCTATGTATAGATGGGGAATAACCCCAAGGGGTTAACATGTGCAATAGGAGAGATATAGTCAAGATTGGCCAACGCCCAGGATATATAGCAGTCTCTGGAACACAGTCTCTCAGTAACTGAATAGGAGCAAAGTGTCTGCATTGAATTCACTCTCGAGTTGGAATAGGAAGGCGCACCAATGCCCAGAGCTGAGCCAATACCACCTCCGTGGGCTTAAGAGGAATGCTACTGCCAACGCTGAAGTAACCAGAACCAGAATCGCCCTTAACTGGAATTAGTAGTAACCCTGCGTGTGCCAATTGGATTGTGCCCTGACACCCCTGGGTTGCCTATACTGATGGTTACTGCACAAGCTGTAAAGAGCCGGTGCACTGGGAAGTGCAGTGGATAGTGTACCCTCTAGCGTATGTAGGCCGGAGCCAGAACACCCCTCCCGTGTCGTTCTCAATTCTCACGGAAGGAGCAAACAGACTACCAGACTCCGAACACCGGGCAGACAGGGCTCTGAGGGATGATAATAGGCTGTAATAGAGGTACACAGAGTAGAGGCTCAAATCAGTAACTGTATGCTTGGCAAGTGATATAGGAGGCACGAGACCGGAGACTAAAGGCACTGCAAGGGTTAAGTGGTTCTGTACTGGAGCGAGCACCTTAGCAACCAGCAGAAGGCAAAGCAACCTCAGGCTACAGCTAGACGATAGTGAGAGGAACAGTGAGTCACTTAAACAGTTCAGAATGTCGCCGGAGCGACCGGAGTGGTACTGGAACACCGGAACAGCAGACAGGACCGGAGCGGCAACCGGAACAGGATCTACACTGCAGCAGACACAACAGCCGAAGAACGGATCAATCACGGAGCAGGATCACCAGCCAAAATCACGGAGCAGGGTTGTCAGCCAGAACCGGGTCAATCACGGAGCAGGGTCGTCAGCCAGAACCGGGTCAAATCACGGAGCAGGGTCGTCAGCCAGAACTGGATCAATCACGGAGCAGAGTCATCAGCCAGAACCGGGTCAAATCACGGAGCAGGGTCGTCAGCCAGAACCGGATCAATCACGGAGCAGGATCAGGAGAAGAGTCAGACAAGCCGGGTCGGTACACAGGAGACACTGGAATTCAGCAACGAGGTGCAACAACAGGAACACCACGAAAGGGCAACTGACAAGTGCCCAAACTCCAGCATATAAAGGCACATCCTAGGCGGGCCAATCAACCTCCTCCAATGCACAGGCAATGCAGTCAAGATTGACAGAAAAACACGGGGACTGTGATACCATGTTGCTCAATGTAACCAATGTTCTGTGATTGCTCTTGTTTGACATATCTCAGTACATAGGCTACATTAACAAACTGAATAACTGGAGAAGTGATATCACTGGAGAAGTCTGTTTCAACCATAGTTAAACATTAACATTTCTTACTAGATAACCCAATGATGAACCTAAAATTTCTATGTGTAGCACCCACACTGAAATCTTAGGGTGATCATTGGGTTATCCAGCAAGTTAGTTTCACAATCAGAGTGTGAATCACAGCCTATTTGGCTGCATGTTCTATCTATCCTGCCTGTTAGTTCTTAGCCAAGTCAAATAGATGTTTGTTTAACCCCTATAAACCACAACAATTGATGCAAGTGAATGTCCACAGTGTTGCACTAGTTGCTATGCTAAGGGGTAGGTATCTGTTGTTCAAATCCAACCCACATCATGACCATACAACACTGTCATGCTGTTTAGCTCCAGTGGTGGATTGCAAGTTGGATTTGGACAACGTTGTGTGTGATGTATGTGCTAACCCATGTTCAAGCATTTTACAACCATTGAACCTGGGCAGAAGTTGTGTTCACTGCATTGCTCTGCAATGCATTGGAGACATCCTTGCCACTTAGTATATCAAAAGTAACCACAAACCACCTCAGACAGGATTGAAAAGCAGATTTTTTTTTTTTATTTGGGGGAAAATTCACAATTTCAGCTCTTTATATTTTTTTAGGTTTTTTTTTTTTTTTGGGGGGGGGACCTTTGCACTTGATTCCAGAAGTGGATGGCCTGGTTGACTGCCTGGTCACCCCTCAAGTTGGTGCAGGGGTCACACTGGAGGGAGAGGTGGGTGCATTGGACCCCTCCGTTGACTGCTGCTCCCTCTCCATACACTGGTTCTACCCTGTGGGTGTAGTCTCTGATTTCCACCAGCAGATGCCCCATCATGTCCATCATTCCAGCTCTGTACTGGCACAGCTCACTGGTCAGGACTGTGTGCTGGACCTCCAGGGCATAGAGGGAGGCTGCTTTCCTCGGGGAATCCCTTTGGAGCATTCTGAGGTACCTGTTAGTCCTCTGAGATTCCCTGAGCTGCATCCTCTGTAGCCCTGCTGTGTGAGAGGTGATGCTGCCTCACTTACGTCCTCCTGTTCTGGTGGAGAGGCTGGTGCTGTGACTAGTGCTGGTGGTGTGACTGGTGCTGGCGAGGTGGCTGCTGCTGGTGGAGAGGCTGATGCGGATGATGGCTGTGTCCCCACCACATCCAGGGACTCTGAGCTGCCCATTGATCTCTCTGGTGGTGGGAAATTGTCCCTTGGTTGAAGGCGCTGGGGCTCCCCAATGAGGCCCAGGTGTTCATAATCCAGTGGACGGGGTCATACCTTGGCCATTGATAGCTGCTTGGCTTCCACCTAGGATCGTAACTGGGCCCATGCTGGGGAACCATTCAGGATGTAAAGTCCATCCGCTGTGCATCCGGGCCATTTTGAGGGCTGGCACTGTCCTGGGCATCCAGTGTCTTCTTGGTGGAGGTGGTGAGGAGTAGTACTGTCCCGAGGTGGACGGCTGCATCCAGCTCTCCTGTTGCATTCATACACTGCAGATGATTGCAGCAGGTGGTGAAGCTGGTAGTGAAGCTGGTGGTGCAGCAGGTGGAGATGGTGGGTATGGTGACCACCAGCTGGTCCCCTCCTCTGGATACTCCTCACTGGGGAATGACTCTGCCTCCTCCTCCATGGGCTCCTGCTGTGCTACAAGTCTGTACGCTGTGTGTGGAAATTACATGGTGTGATTTGTAATGGATACTTATTTAAAAGAGCATAATATAGATTGCTATGTACGTTAGTATTGGGATTAATATTTAGTTAGGGCTTGTTGATCCAGGGAGAAGTCTGATTGCCATTTGGAGTCAGATGCCTTCTTTTGGGTCAGCGATGGTAAACAGGAATAGGAAAAGGGTTGAACTGGATGGACGCAAGTATTTTTTCAACCTAAATTACTATGTAACTATATGTAAGTAATGACAGAATGAATGCAAGATGATGTAATTGACATGTGAATCTCTGAGTGTCATGATGGTATCCTATGCATTGCATGCATGGGATACCACCCTGCCAATCACAGATTGATGAACTTGACAGGATCCTTACATGAGGTATGTCCAAGTTCATTCCTGCAGGCCACCAATCAGGTCAATAGTGAAGGATTTCTCCAACTGAGGTCTGTTTGGATCTTACAGGGTGACCCAGCCTTGCTTAAACAGAGATTTCCATTATTCATGGCCTGTTGGCGTGCCACCTGCAGTAGTTGATATTTGGTTCCCATGTGTATCCTGCAAATAGTGGATGTTCTAACATTAATCCATGGCATCCCCACTCCTGAGAATCCATTTGAAAACCAAATCTATATTCAACAGTTCAACTGAGAGCAAATAATTGCATGCAGAACACAAAGGCCTACTTGGTTCTCCTTTAATTCAAGAGTATTGTTTAGTTTGAGGCCTGTGTGTTGAACATACACCCAGTTAGTATCAGTGGCACTGTGATGTGTGACCTGATCCATTTTTTTTGTGATTCGGTGAGCGGTGATGAAGAACTGATGGAAATGATAGTGACTTCTCCGGTGATATCATTTCTCAATTTCCAGTGCTTTTCTATGGAGTCTATACAATGAGACCTCAAAAACTTGAATCATGTTATTGAATAGTTTTCTTAGACTAACATGGGAATTGGTGAAGTGATGGTATGGAAGGGTTAACTTCACTCCAGCATCTCTTTTTCACCGCTTACTGAATGTCCTCTGTGTAGCATGTAATTGTTACCCTGTTGACTTATGTTTGTTGTCGTTTACCCTTTGAGTACCAGAGGGGTTGCCAAAGCATTGTTGAGTGATGCATTAATGATCCCTCTAGCACTCAAGGGGTTTTGTGCTGACTTCCCTGTGGGTACATGGGTGACATTGTGGTGTAACAGTGATGATTTTTAACAGACAACATTTTGTGAAGCATGATTTGTGTGGATTGTGTGTGATCAGCATAGCAACAAGAGGGTTGAACTGGGACTTAGACAGGTTTGGGCCTGACCTACCCTTCACATTTATGCTTGGGGTGTGAATGTGTGTGATGGTTGTGTAGGTTGATGTGGTGTGTGGTTATGTGATGAAGCACTTACCAGTAGTGTGGAGGCTCCTCTCTTCCCCAGTGTCCTGTTGCAGAATCTCCTCCCAGCTGCTGAAGGTGATATGGGAAGGGTGACCATCTCCGGTGCCATGGGCATACATGGCAACCTTCGCATCTTCTTCTTGACCACCCTCTTGCAGTCACCCCATCTCTTCTTCACCGACTCCACTGTGCGTCTGCAGGTGGCCACCGTGTTCACCCTGCTGCAGACATGACTCCAGACAGACTTCCTCCTTGCAGCCAGTTCAGGGACCTTCTCCCTAGGAAAGAGGATGCTATCCCTCTCCAAGATAGCTTCCATGAGGGCCCTGTTCTCCTCATCAGTGTACCGAGGATCCCTGAGCCTCTCCTCCTCAGCTCCAACCTGCGAGGTGTTAGAACTGGAGTGTCCTGCCTGCGCTGCCCCTGACTATGTTGCGTGCTCTCCAACACGAACTACTCTTTTCCCTTGACACATCTGTCCCTGCCATCCATGTGCCTCTTCTAGGCCAGGTCCCACTCCACCCCACGGATCTCCCTCTCCCACCCCTAAGCTCAACAGGGATACCCTCCTAATCTTCCTCCTCTTCCACTACTCTCCCCATTCCTCTCTCCTGTCCTCCTCTCCTAGCCATCACTCTCCTACTCATACCCAGGTACTCACACAGGTCCTCACAGACACACTCGATCCAACTCACTCTCTGTCACACTCTGTCACTCACTGATTCACACTGTCAAAATAAAAGGTAAAAAATGTGTAATGTGTTATAAAAAAAGACTATGTGTGTATTTATTTGTATGGGTGTATGTAATATGTGCAAAAGTGTGCTATGTGTCTATTTTTGCGCACCTCTCCAAACTGTAAACTCCTTCTACCTTGCTCTTCTGAATGCGCCTCTCTCCCTTGCTCTAATCGCTATCCTCCACTCCTGGGTCCTGTGATTTAGCTCACCAAAACTCGAAACACAGACAAGGCGTGACCATTATTTTTGGATATATATATAGATGTATTTGAACATATTTGATATTTTGGGGTCTTGGGCCTGGCTGGGGGTTTGAATTTGTTTGTACATCAATCAGGTTTGCTAGCCAAAGTCGACCGTTATGTTACAACTTGACTTAAGTTGTGTTTTATCGCCTGATTAGGACGCAAGGTGATGCTAATAAAGGTGCAAAGCAGGTTTTTCTGTTATGTGTTTTTGTTGTGCCTACACTCATTAGCTATTCTTGTAGACTACCTGTTGAATGCAATGTAATTAATGTATTATTTGTGGGCGACGTGCCTTTTTTACTTAACGGCTGTTTTAATGCTAACCTTTAAATCTACCCCTAAGTGTGTACCGGCTAGAACTCATTTTGGCCGTAACAAATGTTTTTTCTTCTCTAATTTAATCGAGCCTCTGATTAGGTGCAAGGAAAATATATTTCAGACAAGCTGCAGTTGCAAGTCAGAACACTAGGAGGAGTTGCTGGAGCCAAGCTGCAATACGACACTGGACACAAGGTAGATTCACTGGAGACAGGCTGCAGTATGGGCATGGAACACTGGTGGCAGTGTAGAGGAAACCACATAGACCTGCAGAGTTAATGGAGTTTAAAGGGATAGTAATACTTAATTTTTACTAAAGCCATGTAAGTTTGTCTGTAAAAGTTATTCACAATGTTACCTTACTAATGCTCTGAAACAGTCTGGGTCATCTGACATTTGTTATTAAAATTTCCCCAGAATCCTCAAATGTCAGCCATGTCTGTTAATCTGAAAATAAGTGTGCTCTTGCCATTATCCTCTAAATGTGCACAATCCTTTGCATTTTATATTTCGGAGGGGGTGGCCGCGTCACTGAGGAGGAGCGTTGTAGTCAGTGCTCCTGACTGACAGATAGCTGGTCCAGTCTCCAGCAGCACTCAGCAGTAAACATCATTCCTATCTTTACCATCCTCTGCCATGTTGAAGTTTGTATTGTGTGTCTGAAAGTGGAACCAAAAATATTTAAAGCCTCTGTTTGAAGCTGATCACATCCTGCCTGTGTCTGTGTTCTTCCTCTGTCTGTGTGTCAGCTCTCCCTCATGTGTGTCATAACAGTAAACCACAGCAGAGTAACGAGAACAAGAATATTGTACATCATTTCCGAAGTTTACATCTGAAACTCACTCAATTGTCAAAGCTTCAGAGAAAAGTCGCACCCTAAGCTTGTAGCCAAGACACACCAAGTGCCACGATGCTATAGCTGAGAAGTAAAAGGTATATATGTAGATGCAGGAAAGAGGCTAATTGCTTTGTCAAACTAGGTGCAATCACTAATTGTCGCATTAAATGGAGAACATTAGAGCCATGCATCACAATACATTGGATACCCCTCTGGCACTCAGGTGACCTCATGCAAGATCTTCTTCCATCACAGTGGTCCTTCTCTTCAGCACCAAGGGGCATACTGTATCCTCCAAATCGTGGGGATTAATTTTTTTTGATGTGTAGTATCAATATGGCACTTCAAACGGAGGCTTTATTCAGATGCACAGTACAAACTTCAACAGAGGGCAGACGATGGCAAAATTACTTACACACAAAACTCAGCTAGGCTCCTCTTCTAAGCAGCTTCACTAGAGCTTGTCATGTGACAGAAAGAAGTTCTGTCACTGCTGGCAAGTTAGTACAAACGGGAGTATGACGTCTAAAAGGGGCTGGGTTTCACCTTGCAACCTACTACTTTTTGACTTTCTGTGCTGCCCGTTTGGTCGTGCCACCAGAATTCAGATATGAAGGGTACATCTTTGACGACATGAAAAGGGCGGTAAGGGGAAATTTTAATGGCAAATTTCACACGACTCAGACTGTTTCAGAACATTGTTAAGGTAACAATTTGAATAACTTTTATAGATAAACTTAAAGGGATAGTAACACTTCGTTTTAACTTTATTTTATTTTGTAGGCATTAAAAAAACATGAAGAATGATATAAGTCTTATCTCTCAAACCTTTATGGTTTATGAGATATTCACAAGCAAAGTTCCCCTCCCCGCCCCTTTTACCTAGTGTAAGCCATCTCTTCTCAGATGTGAGTCTGGTTGCATGACAGTACAGATAACAGAAGGGGACAATTTTCTTTGTATGAAAACAATGAAAGCCCTTCCCCCCTTGACAAGTTTTTCAGCTTTTTCCATTATCTTAATTGAAGATTGTCCCTCTCTGCAGTCTACCTGGGCATCTCCCTTCTGATCTGTTTGAACAGGGGGGGATACTTTGCTTGTGAATATCTCTTAAACCATAAAGGTTTCAGAGATAAGACTTATATCATTCTTCATGTTTTTTTAATGCCTACAAAATAAAATAAAGTTAAAATGAAGTATTACTATCCCTTTAAATGACTTTAGTAAAAATGAATTATTACTATTCCTTTAAAGAGTACAGCAGCAATGGAGAAGCAGGGGCAGATATAAACTACTGGAGTTAGTCCAAGGGTACAGCACACCAAAAACTATAGCTTCACCAAGTTAATGTTAGGGGGAAGCAGCGATTTAGTTTAAAGGTAGAAATATTCTAATACATATTTATTTTAATTGAATGGGTATAGGTATATTTATATTCTTTCATATATCATGTTACTCCATATCTGTTATCTTTCTATTAATATAAAAATGACATTCCTATTTGTATAGGAATAAATTAGCATTTGCAGTTTCCGACCAAATAGAGAATTATGTATCAGAACTGGATATTCTTTGTATAACTCATAAATAAAACAATCTAAGTTTTAGATTTGTTCCTTAACCCCTTAAGGACCAACGGACCCTAAAGGACTGCAAAAACTACATTCGGGGAGCAGGCACACATGAGCTGTCACATGTACCAGCTCGCTGAAAGAGAGGCTGAAATTGACTGCTCCAGTCTTGGAGCAGTCAGTTATAGACTCCCGTAGTGATCACAGCGAGCCAGCAGGAGAGCTTTGAACAAAAAAGCCATGACGTGCCAGGACCGTCACTGATCCTTAACCCCTTCTCGTCCGGTGACATACCCGGACCGTCACGCTGGTCCGGCACTTAAGGACCAGTGACGGTCCTGGTACGTCACATACTTTTACTCACCGCGCTCCTGCAGGAGCGCGGTGAGTAATACCGGGGACTGAAGTTTATTGCTTCAAGACTGGAGCGATCTCTCTCAGTCCCTCGTTCGGCGTGCCGGCACACGTGATCTGTCACATGGGGCGGCACACCGAAATTCCCTATCTGGTCCTTAAAGGACCACACACCCCGGGACCGCTGGTCCTTAAAGAGTTAATGCACAGACACTCATGACAGTCCCGCATATCACTGGTTCTTAAGGGGTTAAAAACCCTTTGCGTGCAGAGGTGTATTTAAGACATTGTAAAGCAATTCGTTGGATGCCCCTCTGGAACTCAAAGGGTTAATAATTCATTTTAGAGACCTTTCTTTCCAGTAAGTCAGATTTTGAAAAAGAGGAACTGAACGTTAATGTACACAAGGTCAAGTTGCCAACAGCTCTTTCAGATAAACATATGGCCTGTTTTATTTACTTTTTTACAAGTAATAAACTACTACAAAGAACTTCTATTTGTTAGAATTGTCTTCTTGTGTAACTTATAACTTGCTCAGTGTTTCTGATAAATACATACATTGCTCACCCCCAGGCATTCTTTTATTTAACAAATTAACAAACAGTAGTTGAGTAGCTCTTTATTTGTTCACAAACATTCCTCTAGTTAACTAGATTACCTATCTGTAATAAACCAGTGATTTCTGAAAGGCTTTCAATTATTTATTTTCAGAGCTACATAGGAGACTATTTTATATGCATTAACTGTCAGCCCAATATTTTCTTGCAGTATTATTGACAATTTGTCTTTTTAATTTTCAAGTGCCATCACATATCCTTATGGTTATATGTTCTGGATAAATATCTTACATATAATTAAAAAGCACTGGATTTCTTTATTACACACACACACACATATATATATATATATATATATATATATATATATATATATATATATATATACACACATATATATATATATATTACTTCCTCATATCTACCAGTCCCTCTTTGAAACCCAAATCAATCTGTCCCTCTCTCCCACCCTGGTGTCCCTCTTTTTAGGAGGTCAGACTATGTGGTGTGTATATAATTGTATCACACTGCTCCACATCAAGAAAACTCACATTAATGTGTATTTAAAGTTATAGTAATGTTTCAGAAAAACAGCAGCTCCAATTAATCTTCATAGTATTTGAGCCATAGAGAGTGTTATTTCAATACTGTCAGAGTTGTAGTTCAAGAGTAATTGAATGAAAAAGTATCCCACGCCTCCCCCTTTTACCTAGTGTAACACTGCTCACCTCAGATGTGGAATCTGGTTGCTTGACCAGACAGATAACATCAAGGGACAATCTTCTTACTGTGAGAACAATGAAAACCCTGCCCCCCTTGACAGGTTTTTCCCTTATCTTGATTGAGGATTGTCCCTCTCTGCAATCTACCTGGGCACCTCCCTGATGCTCTGAGCTGAGCAGTGTTACATCAGTAAAAGGGGCGGTAGGTGGATACTTTATCATTCAATTACTCTTGAACTACAACTCTGACAGAATTGAAATAACACTCTCCAAGGTCCAAATACTATGATGATTAATTAGAGCTGCTTTTATTATGAAACATTACTATCCCTTTAAACTTCTGTACACGTGTTTATTTATAAAGAGATCTGTGTAAATGAAATACTTTGTGTAACTGAATATATTATTTAGATCAAGATCAAAGGTGTATCAATAGGTTACGAAATGACATAAAAATTCTCAGTAATGCCCTTCCCTTATCAACCACGCCCCCAGCAGCACCACCACATAAAACAAAAGTGTCCCTCTTTGGCCTTTTGAAAAGTTGGGAGGTATGCTTCCTATTATGTTATGCTAGCATTCTATTGTTTCTGAGGCATAAAATCTACTCTTTTATATGATACTAGTTGAACAGCCCGTTACACGGGCCACAGTGCCTCTGGCAGCCGGTCGCGGGGCAGTCACGCGCAGAAGAGACTGCCCGCGCCACTGCTGATACAGAGCTGGACGCTCCTTCGGAGCGCCCAGCTCTGTATCAGCCGCGGCGCGGGCAGTCTGTACTGCGCATGACTGCCGCACGTGCAGCAGTGTCTACTGCGCATGTCGGCCGTTACACACAACTTAGCGAATTATTATATAGGATACACATTTAATTTTCAGGGATTCATTGATTGTTTAGGATTATCAGGATGTGGGCTGAGATAAGACAACACAATGGTTAAAATCATGGTTAGGATTATATTTTGGGTATGTAATATATGAATAATTTGTACATATGCTAGCGGTAAGTAGGTGATACTTAAAGTTGTATCAACGGATTTCATGTTTTGGTGTTAGTGGTCCTTTAACTTTGCCCAGTATCATGAACTTAAAATGCTGATTAAAACCCAGGAGTCAGAAGGGAGCCAAAACAGACAGTTATAAATGAACAGAATTTAGGGCTCGATTCAATAACCTCCAACGTCATTTGTTTGGTAAGAGATTAAATTACCTGTGCTATGAAAAAATGATCAGCCACTAAAATTAGAGGTGTTTCAGCCCATTAAAAATAATAAAATGCCAAAAGATGCAATTCAATTGCATGTCTTAGCCATTAAGATGCAATAAGGGACTCACTTTAAAGCTGAAATTTAAGACCCAGGTTTTTTTTTTACTAGAGTCTCTTATCAGGTTTCAAAACAACTGATGCAGCAATTGAAATGAAATACAAAAAGTGAAAAATACCTAAATCTCCGGGGGATGTATTGATATGGGGCCCTAAGTCCTGTATCAGTACATCCAAAGCACTCCCAACATGTGTCCAAACTTAGTAGAATTAACCCTATGAGTGTCAGTGGGGTATGCTTACCCCCACCAGCACTCATAGGGTTAACCAAACTAAGTAACAAAACAACAGCCCCTGCAAAATAAATCTTACCATTAATACTTATGTCCTGCAGACTCTTTAGCAACCTGGTCATCTACTGTACATCTCTCTTCTTATTTTCTCTTCTTTCTCCTCTCTTCTTTCTTTCTTCCCAATAGCAGTGCCCATTATCTCTCTCTTTCACTATACATATATATATATATATATATATATATATATATATATATATATATATAAAAAGTCCACACACCCCTGTTAAAATGGCGGTTCTTGTGATGTTTAAGAATTAGACAAAGATAAATCATGTCAGAACTGTTTTAACCTATAACGTGAACAATTCAATTGCAAAACAAACTGAAACTGTTGATGGGGAAAAACACAAAAACCTGGTTGCATAGGTGGGCACACCCTCTTATAACTGGGGATGTGGCTGTGTACAGAATTAACCAATCACATTCAATCTCATGTTAGTAATAGTAGTCATTACACACCTGCCATCATTTAAAGTGACTCCTATTAATCACAAATAAAGTTCAGCCATTCTAGTAGGATTTCCCTGACATTTGCTTAGTTGCATCTCAGAGCAAAAGCCATGGTGTTCAGAGAACTTCCAAAGCATCAGAGAGATCTCATTGTTGAAAGATATGTCAGGAGAAGGGTACAAAAGAATTTCCCAAGCATTAGTTATGCTATGGAACACAGTGAAGACAGTCATCAAGTGGAGAAAATATGGTACAACAGAGACATTGCCAAGAACTGGACATCCTTCCAAAATTGATGAGAAGACGAGAAGAAAACTGGTCAGGAGGGCTTCCAAGAGGCCTACTGCAACATTAAAGGAACTGCAGGAATTTCTGGCAAGTACTGGCTGTGTGCTACATGTGACAACAATCTCCTGTATTCTACATATGAATGGGCTATGGGGTAGGGTGACAAGATGGAAGCCTTTTCTTACAAAGAAAAACATCCAAGCCTGGCTGAAGATTGCAATAACAAACATCAAGTTCCCCAAAAACCACGTGGAAAAACGTGTTATGGTCTGATGAAAACAAGGTTGAACTTTTTGGTCATGATTCCAAAAGGTATGTTTGGGGCAAAAACAACACTGCACATCACCTAAAGATCACCATATCCACAGTGAAGCATGGTGATGGCAGCATCATGCTTTGGGGCAGTTTTTCCTCAGCTGGAAATGGGGCCTTAGTCAGGGTGGAGGGAATTATGAACAGTTCCAAATACCAGGCAATTTTGGCACAAAACCTTCAGGCGTCCATTAGAAAGCTGAAGATGAAGAAGAAGTTTACCTTTCAGCACAACAATGACCCAAAGCACACATCCAAATCCACAAAAGCATGGCTTCACCAGAAGAAGATTAACGTTTTGGAAAGGCCCAGCCAGAGCCCAGACCTGAATCCAATTGAACATCTGTGGGGTGATCTGAAGAGGGCTGTGCACAGGAGATGTCCTCACAATCTGACAGATTTGATTACAGCCGAATCATTATTATGAAGAACACTGACATGTCGTGAGACAGGCTTGTCCCTCTGATTTCTAATGTCTCCTACATGTTCTAATATTCTCTGTTTGAAAGTTCTTTGTTTCCCCTACATATTTTTTTACCACAAATACAAGATAGAAGATATACAACCCCTCTAGTATTGCAGTTAATAAAATCTTTCAAATTAAATGTTTTTTCCTCTTTCTTATCTTTTATGATTTTTCCTTTTTGTATGTAATTACAGGCTTTGCACTTCTCACATGGAAACATTCCTTTAATATTTGACTTAAGCCATGTGTTTGCTTTAGGTGCCTCAAAATGATTGTGTACAACCATGTCTTTAAAGTTCTTACCCCTCCTAAAAGTGATAAGTGGATGCTCTGTAAGTACTTGCGCTAATTCAGGATCAGATCTTAGAATTCCCAATTATTCGTGAGAATACTTCTTATCTGAGCATGTTGGATGTTATATTCTCCTATTATTCTTATTTCCTCCTTTTTTGATTGTCTGTTAGTAGGGTTTAACAACGTTGTCCTATCCACCATTAATGCTCTCTTATAAGCTATTTTTAATACCTTATTGCAGTATCCTCTCTCTTTAAAGGGATACTAATACTTCGTTTTATCTTTATTTTATTTTGTAGGCATTAAAAAAACACAAAGAACAATATAAGTCTTATCTCTCAAACCTTTATGGTTTAAGAGATATTCACAAGCAAAGTACCCCCCCCCCGTTCAGCCAGATCAGAAGGGAGGTGCCCAGGTAGACTGCAGAGAGGGACAATCTTCAATTAAGATAAGGGAAAAAGCTGAAAAACTTGTCAAGGGGGGCAGGGCTTTCATTGTTTTAGTTGTAAGAAGATTGTCCCCTGCTGTTATCTGTCTGGTCTTACAACCAGATTCACATCTGAGAAGAGATGGCTTACACTAGGAAGAAGGGGCGGGAGGGGGAAACTTTGCTTGTGAATATCTCTTAAACCATAAAGGTTTGAGAGATAAGACTTATATCGTTCTTCATGTTTTTTTAATGCCTACAAAATAAAATAAAGATAAAACGAAGTATTACTATCTCTTTAAATCTCAATTTCAAATCCTTTGCTTTTGTTTTGAATTCATCTATATTACTGCATAATCGCCTCAGTCTGAGATATTGTCCAAACGGGATGCCATTCTTCAGCCTCACCGGATGTTGGCTACTGGCCTCCAATAACGTATTTGTTGCTGTACTTTTTCTAAAGATTGTAGTTTCTATCTTTCCTTGTGTGCCACTGTTCATTTTTAACCCCTTAAGGACCGGGAAAACCTGAGGTGGATTTCAATTAAGGACCGGAGCAATTCTGACTTTTTTGACTATGTCTTTGTTCAACAGTGTTTTCCCTCTAAGTCTTTTATCCCACCCCCATAAATTATATACTGTTTTTTTAAGCACAAATAGGGCTTTCATTTGATACCCTATTTATATGGATAACCCATCATTCACTTTATTAAAATTAAAAAAAAGGTAAAAAAAAATGTAAAAAAACCACTATTTTTGTTTTTTCTCTTGGGATCAATTGGGCACAAAGGGTTAAATTTTTATGGCGACTGCATGAAAGGTATGACCGGTCAGTCATACCTACAAAATATGCAGTTTAAAGTGGCCACAGTCCCCCCCTTGGGTAAAAATCCCCATGTCCCTTTTTCCCACCCTATTTTGACACTTTTTTATCCCTGACATTTGGTAGTGTGTATAAGTGTATTACATAGATCCACAACAATCACACTTCCAAAAATGTTTAATTATATTATTTTTTTTTAAATAAAATATTTTTGTAAAAAAGAAAAAAAAAAACAAAAAACGTGTTGTGTTTAAAAAAAAAAAAAAAAAAAAAAAAAGTATCATTGCAGGTCAGAAATTGACCTGCATTTAGCAAGCCTCTGGCACCAGCAGTGAAGGGGTTAATATCCCTAGCTGCTGTATTTTTTTTTACCACTAGGTGTCTCCCGTCTACTTCTGTCTCCCTTACTTTGATAGCAAGGGAGACAGAGGCAGACGAGACAGGCACAGACAGCATGCTTTGCATGCTGCCTCTGTCTGTCACTAAGCCGGTACATGTGATCGCTGCTACAGCGATCACATGAACTGGCACAAGCAAGAAGGGCTGAGACTGAACGCCCCAGTCTTGGAGTGCTTACTCTCATCCTGGCATTAATGATAGCAGCGTGCACGGAGGCACGCTGCTATCATTTAAGCCATGACGGTCCTGGCACGTCATTGGTCCTTAATTCAAATCCAGTCATGATGTGCCAGGACCGTCAAAGGTCCTTAAGGGGTTAATATCAAGAAATGATATTTCATTTTGCTGAATCTCACTTGTCACCTTCAAATTGATCTCATTTTGATTAATTTTATCTACAAATTCAGCAAACAATTCTTTGGTACCAGTCCAAGTCAGTAGCACATCATTGATGTATCTGGCCCATAATCCTATTTGACTGGTATACTTACTCATGTCTTCCACAAAAATACACTGTTCCTCCCACCATCCCAGGAATAAATTTGCATATGTGGGAGCACACGTGCTCCCCATCACAGTTCCCCTGGTCTGGTGGAAGAATTTGCCATCAAAAACAAAGTTATTGTGACGTAGGACAAAATCCAACAGACTAATTACAAATACATTATGTTTATGAAACTCTATCCCTCTCGTATTGAGGAAACTTTCCACTGCCTTAATTCCTACATCATGTAGGATACTAGTATATAGGGACTCTACGTCTAATGATGCTAACCAATGTGTATCATCCAAATAAATGTCCTCAACCTGTTTGATGGTTTCTATAGAATCCCTAATATAAGAAGGGAGTGAAGATACAAAGGGACGTAAGACTACATCTATGTAATTACTACTGGGTTCAGATAGTCCACCTATTCCAGACACTATCGTGCATCCAGGAGGATTATTAAGATTTTTGTGAATCTTAGGTATTGAATAAAATGTAGGGATCGTTGGATTTTTTACCCATAGATATTCAAATTCTTGTTTGTCTATAGTACCATCACTTAATCCTTCTTCTAGAATGCCCCTTAATAGTATCTGGAAATCATTCGTTGGATCTTGATGTAAATTGGTATAACACTTCTTATCATTTAGTAGTCTGTAACATTCCTTTTGATGCAATTCAGTTTTCATCACCACAACGTTTCGCCCCTTTATCAGAAGGTTTTATTGTTAACTCTTATTTATACTCAATTCCTTCAAGGCTTTATATTCATTGGAACTTAGATTCAATTTTTCTTTACCTGGCCTAGATTGTTCTTACAGTTTTTCCAACTCCTGAGTACATTTATCTAAAAAGACTTGTACCTGTGGTGATATGTTTGAATTTGGAGTAAATTTGCTATTTCTTTTTAAGTCTGTAAAAGGCCCAAGGCATACCTCTGTTTTTATTTCATTCTCATCCAACAAATGTAAAAGGTTCTGTAAGTTTTTATGATCGCTTACACTTGCTTTTCCTTCTCTCGATTGTATACAAAAGTGTTTATGTAAAAGAAGTTTTCTCCCGAAAAGATTTAAATCTTTTATCCATTCAAACAAATTCATATATTGTGTAGGAACATATGTCAAACCTTTACTTAGAACAGAGATATGGTCTTTATTTAGTTCAAAATCGGAAATATTTATGATTTGGAGGGATTCACTTCTTGACTCATTGTCCCTCTGTATCCCCATACATTCCGGTCCCGTAGATCTATTGTTGGACCTGGGGGATCTTTGTTTTGGGACTGCACATGCTCCAAAAAAATATTTGATGTAGCTACATTTTTTGATTTTTGTTTCCTTTTATTTCTTTTGCCAACCCTGGTGTGACTCAACTCTGTATCAGAAAAATCTGTGTCTGACTCAGTCCAAGATTCCCTATTCGCAAATTTACTCTTTGTAATACGTCTATATACATTTCCCTCTGCAAAATCTTTTTTATCCCTTTTAAACTTTTGAAACTTCCTATTTTTGAGATAATTTGCAAGCTTTTCAATATTTTGCTTGAGGCTATTTTCTAAAGTAGTGAAATTTGCTTCATGTTTGCTCGTTAATGCTATCTTTAACTTTTCATCTAATTCTTTATTCGTAGCCTCTAACAAGCTAATACTTAGGTCATCACAGTGGTTTTCTTTTATTTTTGGGTTGTATAATGAGTCTGAAAGAGTAAAGGACAGAAATAGTTTTAATAGGAGATAATAAATGTTACGTTTCTAGAGTGTCTTTTTTGAATAATAATAAACATTTTTGTGACTAATAGGCATTGAACTGGTCTCTATGTGTTAAAGTGGCTGAATAATTACAGGACTAATTTAGAGGCTACTTTACACGTTTTATTTTCTTTCGAGTATTTCCCATTAAGAGCAGGCCTGAACCTGGGGATGGGCTTCATGTTTCATTATAATAGATAGACCATCTTGGTATAGCGATTGTATAGAGATAGATCTTTTCATCTCCCAGACTAAAAGGCTCTTCACACCTCTCTGTCAATGAACATTTCCTTGTTCCCAGGACTTTGATCTAACTCTGTGTATATCATTTCATATCAATGCAGAATGTATGTTTACTAAGTTAATTGACCCCCACTGTGTATTCATATAATTTGTTTCAAATGTTTGTCATACTCTGTATATGCATTGTTATTCTAGCTTTATTTGTAAACCCATGCCTTAAGAAGGGACCTTAGTGACCAGAAAACTTGCACTTTCTATGTCATCAGTTAGGCACTAAAAGATATCACCTTTATATTACTCTTGTGACTCTTTTGCTACACTGAATCCTATCTACTCTATTGGCTAAAACAGCACCATCTTTTTCTGGAAGGTGATTAAGTGTAAGAGAAATATACAACTGTGGTGCTCCGCTCAAGAGAGCTTATTAAATTTCATTGCAACACAGTATTTAAGTGGCAGCACTATGCGTCTAAACAGCCACACAGAGCTATTGGTCGAGTAATGAAAATGTGAG
The DNA here is from genome assembly GCA_037306005.1 of Rhinophrynus dorsalis. Classification (NCBI taxonomy): domain Eukaryota; kingdom Metazoa; phylum Chordata; class Amphibia; order Anura; family Rhinophrynidae; genus Rhinophrynus; species Rhinophrynus dorsalis. The sequence goes on from CM074718.1 coordinate 62,656,747, forward strand.
CTGTAATTGGTATTGCTGCTACAGAATTTAATTAATTCTGACATTTTAAAGTCCATCAACTAATACTGTGTTCTTTAAAGTATCTAAGTATGAATTGTGTACTATCTAATGTTAGAATGATAATCCAATGTAAACAGCACAAATCATGTGAAATCAAAAATGAAAACTCTTGAATATCCATGACCTTTACATTTAAAAACGTAATCAGGCACATGCAAATACATTAAGCATATTCACTCTTCCTATCAATTAATGGTTTATGACACAATACAAGATGATGCAACAGTATGTTAATTTGAATATTGAAATAAATATAATCATTTACATGGGATGGTGGTCCATGTGAAAGTGTTAAGCAATTTAGAAGCTGTGTGATCTGCTGTGATGAGTCTAGGCACACTGGCAGAATTTTGTATTATCAGAAGTAAACTGGATCTATGGATGGATAAATGAATGAATATGTTTATTTATATAGTGCCACAAGTGTACACTGTGTTTTACAATTTAAGTGTTTAGACAATACAGGGTTACAAGTGCTTTGCAAATAGAAACACTGAAAATGAGGTCCATGCCTAAAAGCTTACAATCTAAAGAGGTAATGGGAGATATACAGAGTGCATAAGGGTCAAGTGCTGAATACAGTTCTAGAATTCTGTTCGGTACAGGGGACACATAGATAAACTAAGTAAATTACAAGAGACTTAGTTGTACAAAGTCAGTGCCTTCTAGCTTGTTTAAATTTTGTTGAGGAGGTGTAATTTTAAGCATGACTTGAAGACCCCATAAGATAGATGCAGTGGTGCAGGGTGGGAGGCAGAGCAATAAGGGGCAATGAAAGAAAAAGGTTTGATACACGAAAGAGCTGTAGACACAAAAGGAGCTGGGAGAAGACTGTTACTGGCTGATGGGGTATACCGGGATACAGGGCTTAAGATTTGAAGTCCTATGCTACTAGCCAGATCTGAAAAGTTACTCTCCACTGCAAGCCAAAGCATACCCACCAGGGCTGAATTTCTACTAGCCAGGGCTAAATTTTCACTAGCTATTGGCTAGTGGTGAGTGGAAATTTTGAGCCCTGCCGGGAGATCAGAGTGGAAATGTAGAATGGGTCTTGAATGATGGGGGCAAAATTTTGTAAGATATCTGGAGTTTGATAGGCAGCCATTGGAGATATTTTAGGAGGGGGGGGGCAGGGACAAATGTAGGTTTCAATAAGGTAATTCATGCTGCCTCATTCTGTATTGAAGTAGATGGAGTTGGGAGTCAGGAAAGTCAGAGAGAAAAAGGCAAAAGCAGTTCTTGAAGGAAAGGATTAGTGCCTGTGTAAGAATTTTATATGTGGAGGAATAGAGGAAGGGATGGACTTTAGTTATGTTACACAAAAGAAAGCAGCAGGGTATAGCGATGGTATTAATATGAGGAGAGAATAAGAGAGCAATGTCAATTATCAACCCTAGGCACTGTGCTTCTGATACTGGATTCATGGTAGTGACATTTAGGGTCACCTGGAAGTGCACTACTGGGCCAGGCCTAGGTGGGATTAGGAGTAGCTCTGTTTTAAACATGTTGAGTTTAAGGTGCCTATAAGCCATCCAGTCTGAGATAGCCGAGAGGCAATCTATGACTTTAGATCGAATATCAGAAGTCAGTCAAGGTGTATATAAATACAGCTGGTGTCATCTGCATACAGGTGATATTTGAGTCCGAATGAGTTAAGATCACCAAGTGTTATTGTGTAAAGAGAGAACAAAAGCGGTCCTATAACAGAACCTTGAGGAACACCAACAAAGAGGTGGTTGGGAGAGGATGAAGAGGTGGCAGTGGAGACATTGAAGGATCGGTCAGCTAGATATGAGGATAGCCAGTCCAATATTAAGTTATGGATTCCTAAGCAGTGAAGAATTTGCAGGAGGAGAGCATAATCAACAGTGTCAAAAGCAACTGACAGATCAAGCAAAATAAGTACTGAATAATAACCTTGCTATTTGTCAATGTGTAGATCATTGACCACTCTTGTAAGAGCAGCTTCAGTAGAATAAGCAGACTGTAATGGGTCAAGCAGGTTGTGCCTGGTAAGTAAGTCAAGCAGGCAGGGGTAGGCTAGGTGTTCCAAGAGATTAGTGGCAAAAGGCAGGAAAGAAACCACTGGAAAGTTAGAGTGTGGTGCTGTCAGGATGGGTATTACTATCCTTAAAAAAATCTGAACTAGCATAGGGATTAGCATGGGGTAGAGGGAATGTATGAGATGAGAGGGAAGCAGATCGAGTATGCATGTAGTGGAAGAAGAGGAAGATAGCAGTTTAGTCAATTGCTCCTCCGTGACCAGTAAAAAGAGTGGCAGGAGGGGAACGAGGGAGCATAGGAGGATATTTTCCTGGATGGAGTCCACCTTGGCTTTGAAGAAGTTAGCAAAGTCTTGTGGCTGTATAGAGACTGAAAGGGAGCCAGGTGAGGGGCAAAGGAGGGAGCCAAAAGCAGAGAAAAGGTGGCTGGGGTGGATTTATGAGTGTTAATTATTTGAGAAAGTATTGTTTTTTTGAGCCAGGGACAGAGCAGAGTTTATTAAAGCAACAAAGGAGGAATATGTAGTGGAGAAAGTCTGCCCGCTGAATGGATACAGGAGTGGAGGAAGTTGGTGTCCTTATTAAGCCACAGCCATATATATATATTAGTTTTACTGGTGCGTTGGAGAGAAAGGAGCATGTAGGATCACTAGAGGACAGGACTGAGTTGTAGGTTTTGACAAGGCTGTTAAGGCTGTGTCAAGATTAGTGGGAAAGGATGAAAGTCCAGTAGCTAGGGAGGACTGGAGAGCAGAGATTAAATGATTTGAGGTTATATGTGAAGTGGGGAGAGGAAGCGGGGATTGCCAAAGATGTATAAGCAGTGCTGAATGTTATAAGCCTCTAGTGAACACAAGGTCTGTGAAATGGCCCTCCTTGTGAGCATCTGTCCACTGGTGTAGTCCAAAAGCAGATGTCAGAGAAAGAAAGCAGGATGCCCAGGAGACAGTGGGGTTATCCATATGGCAGTTGAAGTCCCCCACAAGACGTAAAGGTGTGACTGATGACAAGAAAAAGGAAAGCCATGATTCAAAGTCAGAGAGAGTCAATAACACAGTACAAACTTTTCTTAACACTGTAAAAGACAGGGTTCTTCTCTGCTTTTGCAAGCTCTCTGGCCCCCTTTTCTCATGCTTTTTGAGTACCACATTTCCCCTTAGATTTCCTACTTTCCATACTGATCAATATGTACTCAACTGCAGTCTATCTGAACATAAAAAACATGATAATAAATATATAAACATAAAAACAGCAAACACAAAGCTATATGTTATTCTCTATCACACAAGAGAACAGACATCTAAAGGGAGATTTAATTACCACTTACAAGTATATTCAAGACCTATACAAAGAAGTCTCTAAGGAACTACTTACTCAAACAGCTGAGCAAAAAACAAGAAGTTATCCATTAAGAATGGAAGAAAGTTGCTTTCATCTAAAACAAAGGCAGGTTTTTTTTTACCTTAACCCCTTAAGGACCCCTGACGGACCTGGACCGTCATGGGTTGCTATCCACTTAAGGACCCATGACGGACCAGGTCCGTCATGGGTTAAATGATAGCAGCGTACCTCCGTGCACGCTGCTATCATTAATTCCAGGCTGAGACTGAGCACTCCGAGACTGGGGCGTTCAGTCTCAGCCCTTCTTGTCTTTGCTGCTTCATGCGATCGTTGTACCAGCGATCACTTGTACTGGCATTCTGACAAACAGAGTCAGCATGCAAAGCCTGCTGACTCCGACTGTCTAGTCTACTTCTGTCTCCCTTACTATCAAAGTAAGGGAGAGAGAAGTACAGAGGAGACAGCTAGTGGCAAAATAAAATACTGCAGCTAGGGGTATTAGCCCCTTCACTGCTGGTGCAGGAGGCTGGCTAAATGCAGGTCAATTTTTGACCTGCAATTATTTATTTATTTATTTTTTTTTTTAAAACACAACACACTTTTTTTTTTTTTTACAAAAAAAAAATGTATTTAAAAAACAAACAAACAAACAAACATAATTAAACAATATTGCAAGTGTGATTGTTGTGGAGCCATTTAATACACTTATATACACACCAAATGTCAGGGATAAAAAAGTGTCAAAATAGGGTGGCAAAAAGGGACATGGGGATTTTCACCCAGGGGGGACAGTGGCCACTTTAAACTGTGCATTTTGTAGGTATGACTGACCGGTCATACTTTTAATGCAGTCTCCATAAAAATTTAACCCTTTGTGACCAATTGATTCCAAGAGAAATATCAAAAATGGTGTTTTTTTTACTTTTTTTTTCAGTTTTCATAAAGTAAATGGTGGGTTATCTATATAAGTGGGGTATCAAAAGAAAGCCCTATTTGTGCTTAAAAAAACAGTATATAATTTATGGGGGTGGAATAAAAGCCTAAGAGGGAAAACACTGATGAACAAAGACATAGTCAAAAAGGTCAGAATTGCTCCGGTCCTTAAGGGAAAACAACCTCAGATTTTCCCGGTCCTTAAGGGGTTAAGAGCAGTAAAGTTATGGAATTCTTTGCCTTGGGACGCTTTACTTGCAGGTAATGAAGTTGCTTTCAAAAAAGTAAAGGATACCTTTCGTAGATACCTTTCTGAGGATCATGACAGTTGGTATCTAAGCACATAGGATGTTGGTACATGGAAATATCCAGCTCCCATTTGAAGTTAGGAAGGAATTTTATTTATTTATTTATTTTTTCCTCTGGATCAACAGGGGTTATATGGCATAGGTTGAGCTTGATGGACACGTATTTTTCTCATTATCATCAACTATGGTACCATTATGATATGATTCTAGGCCATAGAATCTATGTTGTAGAACTCATAATATAATGACTCCCCCAGCCCCACTCCAAACATGATTATAAAAATAAATGTCTGTCCCCTATCCCCGAAAGCATTCTTAAAGGCATAGTAATACTTCGTTTTATCTTTATTTTATTTTGTAGGCATGAAAAAAACATGAAGAACGATATAAGTCTTATCTCTCAAACCTTTATGGTTTAAGAGATATTCACAAGCAAAGTTTCCCCCTCCCGCCCCTTTTTCCTAGTGTAAGCCATATCTTCTCAGATGTGAATCTGGTTGTAAGACCAGACAGATAACAGAAGGGGACACTCTTCTTTGTATGAAAACAATGAAAGCCCTTCCCCCCTTGACAAGTTTTTCAGCTTTTTCCCTTATCTTAATTGAAGATTGTCCCTCTCTGAAGTCTATCTGGGCAGCTCCCTTCTGATCTGGCTGAACAGGGGGGGGATACTTTGTTTGAGAATATCTCTTAAACCATAAAGGTTTGAGAGATAAGACTTATATCGTTCTTCATGTTTTTTTAATGCCTACAAAATAAAATAAAGATAAAACGAAGTATTACTATCCCTTTAATAGTACATTTCACAACATATCCACAATTAGGGCTACACTTGGCAACAGTGGGTGATACAGAGTAAATAATTTGTGTCCACTCATTGGATGAGGCACGTTATCCTCTTTCCAAACTGGCAGCTTTATCTAACCTTACTTCATTTATGTAGTTATTAAAACCATTTTAGTATAGGCAAGTCATGTTTAAAATATTGTAAGTAAAATAAAAGGTTGTAGTAGGTGTAGTTTTAGGTTTCTGGCACCCTCTATTGTATGTCAACTCATACCAGTGGGGTGTTATTTTGCTCCTAAGACCACTAATAGTAACATAGTAAATTAGGATGAATAAAGACACAAGTCCATCAAGTTCAACCTTTGCCTCATACCCCAGTGCCTGAGAATTATATAGCTTTCCTGCTACCAAATAAGTTAGTCTTTATCAGATTTACCTAATAATATACAGTATAACCCTGTATGTTCCCTTTTGAAATAAATGTATCTAATCGTCTCTTAAATGTATCCATTGTGTCTGCTATAACCACCTCCTTGGGCAAGGAATTCCACAGTTTAACAAACCGTACTGTAAAACAGCCCTTCATCTGCTGAAGTCTAAACCTTCTTTCCTCTAATCTCAAGGGGTGTCCCTGGTCACCTGATCAGACCTTGGAATGAATAGCTCACCGCAGAGATCCTTGTATTGACCTCTCATATACTTGTACAATGTGATAAGGTCTCCTCTCAGTCATCTTTTCTCTAGAGTAAATAAACCAGGTTTGTCTAGTCGTTCCTCATACGTCATGTCCTCCATTCCTTTAATTAATTTTGTTGCTCTGCGCTGTACCCTCTCTAGTTCTAGTATATCCTTTTTCAGAACTGGTGCCCAAAACTGCACTGCATACTCAAGGTGAGATCTTATCAATGATTTGTACAATGGCAAAATAATGTTATCCACTCTTGCTTCAATACCTCTTTTTATTGAAGACAGGAATTTGTTTGCTTTTCCTACTGCTGTTTGACACTGGTAACTGTTTTCAAGTTTGCAGTTTACAAGGATACCCAGGTCTTTCTCTAGCAACGAGCCCCTAAAATGATTCCATTAAGTTCATAAGTAGCATTGAGATTATTTCCTCCCAAATACATGCCTTTACACTTCCCCACCACTAATGAATACAGTTCATTACAGATTTCAGTACATTTCTCCTAAGAGCACTAGCTAATTAATACAGTTGGAATTTCCATCTTTTTCTCAGATTTCAGTAAGTTTTGAAGGGGTGGAAATTGAAAAAAAATTATACTATTATCCTTTAGCGCCACATTCTGGAAACATTTGTGCTCACCAGGTTAGGAGTAGAAAGACAAGTGATCCCTCATTTGGTGCAGTAGGATATTTACTTTCTGGAAAAAAAAAAAAAAAAAAAAAAAAAAAAAAAAAAAAAATATATATATATATATATATATATATATATATATATATATATATAATAGAGTTGAAAAGCCAGTGTACATGGGCTACAGTTCCACCCAGCAACCTCGGCTGGTGGCCGGATCCTGTTGGCAGCACTGCAGTCATGTTCAGTACTGATTGCCCGAACGTGATAACAGAGCGAGGCACTCCAAATTTAGACTGTAGTCCTCTGTGCGCAGCCGACTACAGTCTGAATTCGGAGCGCCCAGGTGTGCCACAGAGGTTCCATTACTTTGCAATGCAGTGGTCATACCTGTGGCAGACAAAGGATTATTATTATTTTTTTTCATTATTATTTTATTTAGATCTCATTGGGGTGGCATCAGGAGAGGTCTTGATGCCCCCTAACAAGGTCTAAATAAAAAAGTGAACCCCCTAAAAAAAATCTGACTGCACCACAAGGGGTCCAAATCAGTGATTTGCAATGCGTTGGAACCCCTGTGGCACACACAAACACACATTTATTTTTTATGATGCCCCCAACAAGGTATGAATACCTGGCTGACCCCCTAGCTTGTTCCACTTGTAGCCACACTTTTAGCACCCAATATGATGTATCAATGCACGCCAGTGGGGTACCATTTTTCTTAGGCCAGCAGGAGGTCCTCCTAGGACAGTGTTTCTCAGTTCCTGTCCTCAGGACCCACTAACAGGCCAGGACGTAGGGATTTCTCTGCTAGAGCACAGGTGTGGTGATCAGAGGCTCATTCACGTTGATTAACTCACCTGTGCTCTAACAAGGAAATGATCAAATCCTGGCCTGTTAGTAGGTCCTGAGGACAGGAGTTGAGAAACACTGTCCTAGGAAATCCCATGGTGTTGAACCATTTTATTATCTTTGAAGTGATTGATATGTAAAAAAATATTTTTTTTCCTGTAGAACCACATTTTGGAAATAGTTGTGCTCACTTAAAAGTAGAAAGGCAAGTGATCCCTCATTTGATGCGGCAGGTTATCTTCTTTCCAAAATGGTATGCTGTAGCTGTTATAACTTTTTTTTTACAGGCAAGTCATGTTTGATAAAATGTTAGAAGTATCAGAGGTTACAGTAGGTGTAGTTTTGTACTTCTAGCACCCCTTAAGGAATGTCATACCAATGGGGTGTCATTTTTCTCCTAAGAACACTAGCTAATGAATACAGCTGGAAATTAGATGTTTTTCACATATTTCAGTACATTTGAAGGGGCAGAAATGTAAGAAAATTCCATGTTTTCCTTAAGCGCCATCTTCTGGAAACATTTGTGCACATCAGGCTTGGGGTATGAAGGCATGTGACCACTCATTTGATGCTGTAGGTTATCTTCTTTCCAAAATGAAATGGTTTGTCTACATTTCCTGCATATCTATAGTGGTTATGGCCATTTTAGTATAGGCAGATCATTTAAAAAAACAGTGTCATGTTTAGGTAAGTGTTCCTAGTACGGTAACCCACACAAATGGGCACCATTTTTCTCGTGTTGGTTGCAGGTACTGAATACAGTAGGACATTTTATGGTTTTAAAAGATTTTAGTATCTTTGAAGTGGTGGAGATGTAAAAAAACATGTAATTATTTTGGAAATATTTGTGCATTTCAGCCCAGGTGTAGAAAGGCAAGTGACCCCTCATTTAATGAGGGTGAATGTCTACTTTCAAAAATGGCATACCTTTTATACATTTCCTTCATGTATCTAATAATTATGAACATTTTAGTACAGGCAGCAATTTTCAAACAGGTAGGTGTAGTTTTTTACTTCTAGCACCCCCTAAGGTATATCAACTCATACTAGTGGGGTGCCATTTTTCTACTAAGACCACTAGCTAATGAATACAGTTGGAAATTCCATTGTTTTCATAGATTTCAGTATATTTCAAAAAGCAATTTTTTCCATTAGCTCCACAATCTGAAAACATTTGTGCACACCAAGCTTGGGGTAAGAAGGCACGTGACCTCTCTTTTGATACAGCAGTTTATCTTCTTTCCAAAATGGTATGGTTCGTCTACCTTTACTTTACTTCTTCAGCTGTTATAACCATTTTTGTACAGGCAGGTCACGGTTCAGAAAGTGTTACAAAAATCAGAGGGTGTAGTAGGTGTAGTTTTGTACTTATAGCACCCCCCTCAGTATGTCAACTCATACCAATGGGGTGCCATTTTTCTCCTAAGAGCAATAGCTAATGAATACGGTTGGAAATGCCATAGTTTTCACAGATTTGAGTACATTTGCAGGGGTGCAAATGTAAAAAAAAATGTCCTTTAGTGCCACATTCTGCAAACATTTGGGTTCATTAAGCTTGGGGTATGAAGGACATGACCCTCTCATTAGATGCAGTAGGATATCTACTTTACAGAAATATATAGTTTTATATAGTTATTCTGCTGTTTTAGGGTCATTTTACCACAAAAACACAAGAATGTGCATATTAGTTCATAAAGCTGAAAATACCATTTTGCGCTCCTGGTAATTAGGGTTCTGCACTAGCCATGGTCATAGGTAAAATGAGACAAATTTGGTATTTTTGTACTTGGGGTACTCAGAGCTTTTTCAAATGATTGAAAGTTTCACAATCAAGCTAAATGTTTTTGATATATAGTATGTGACTTTAGCAAAAATAGTGATTTTTCAGTTTTTGGTAATTATGACATCATAACTTTTGGCTCTATGGAAAACTCACTTCACGTAATGCACAACAAAAAAGGTCAATTCGTTCTGAAAAAAACGATATGGGATAATTTATAATAAGCTAGATTTAGCTATTAAATTCTGGAAATAATAGAATCTATATAATTATCGGGAAATGTTATAAATTGCCAATCAGTGTAATACAGTATATAGCGTGGGTCATCTATATTAGCTAATATAATTCTTGGTATTCCTAGAGTAATATTTTGTGATTCTGGGGAGATTATAATAGTTAATATTTGATACAGGATATTCTTTGAATCCAGTTATTAACCCTTTAACCGCTACTTGTCTGTTGTTAGTGGTGTTTTCTTTGGAATTCTCTGTATATGTGCTAGGCTTATATTTTGTCATTTGAAAGTACTGACTTTTATAGACAAAATAACTTCTGGGTGTGGCATCTGTTTTAAACGTGTGGATTAACCCTTGAAGTGCCTATAGGTTTTATATATATGTTGCTGTAGTCAAAATTATGATAAATGTTGCATGAAGTAATTCTGGTAGATTATTTATATCATCTTTGTTTGACTATATTAACTGCAATTTATAGATTTTATTCAGAGGTATTCAATATTGAATTCAGTAGATAATTAAATTATAGTGATTTAAATCTGGGATTTTATTCCAGTTATTCCCTAAATTTAATTATTATTGATATATGATACAAGGAATTGTTAGAGGAATTATTTAATTCATCTCACAATACCCCTTACATCATAATTGGCATAGTCTATATAGTTTCTGGGGCAGAGGTATTAAGAGACCCTGCAGCCAACTGTATTATATTAATTGTAACAATCAATTAACTTATTCTATGCTGCTGAATGCAATTATTGTTATTATACCTCTGAATATACCTATAGGTGGTTAACCCTTGCACCGCTGGTAATCTTTATGATAATAAGTGTGGTTTGATTTTCTGTGTACCTATTATAATTGCTAGTCACTTATATATTTCATTGTTGCTGATACTTGTATATATATTGTATTTTAATAAAATATATATTTTTGCACAAATATGAAGGATTGATTCTTGTGAAAGAAGAAAGGAGTGCAAAACTAAAAGGAAATAAATAGCGGAATGGGATATACATAAATATTTGCCATTAACACCATATTTTACAATGGCAAAGCCAACCCACGATGGCAGATTGCCGTAATACATCTGCATATGAAACTTCTAAGGTTTTGTCCATTACAGTCTTTTCAGGGGGGGGAATAATAGCAAGTTCCCTGAAGAATAATTGGAAAGCTTGTTTCAGATAAAGACAAGTCATGACAGCTGCAGTCTATCTGAAGGAAGTATCATCTGCATACAACTACAATGTAACATTTTGACCAAGTTTTAACCTCATATCGACAATTGACTTACCAGGTACGTCCCGCAAAAACTGTCACTTAGTGACAGAAGATGTACCTGGTAAGTCCTGGAAGTCCGGGTCTCTGTGTGGCTGCACACCTTTTGGAGACTCCGGAACCATTAAAAAAAAAAAATGTACCACGGGCGTTAAGGTGACAGCCGTGTATGCACGTGGCTGTCACTAAGGGGTTAAAAGAGGATACCAGAAGAAACCAGTCTATCTTCTAAAACACCAAACTACAAACAAGGTGACAGTGATCAAGTGTCCTTTCTGCTAATAAAGTTTCAAGAGAATCAATGTTGAGAACCTTGTCATCAGACCAGAGAAAGAAAGAAAGACATTTTGGTAAATACGGTACAATCTTGGGTATAATACACACTTGTGTAAAATACGCAGGTATAACTTTTCACCCAATTAGTACACAAAATGAGTACTTATGTATAATAAGCACCCCTAACTTTAGCATCTCAGACTATGGTACCTTTTGCAAACTTTCACTGAACTGTTTTAACTGTTGATTTTTAAAAAAAAATAATATAATAATATATTATATTGGAACAGTCTACAAAGTGTGTTTGGTTTGCAAGCACACTTTGTAGACTGTTCCAGTGAAGTATTTATTTTTCTATCTCGTGATCTTAGCTCTGCTGAAGAGCCTCCACCAGTCCCGGGACTGGATTCCCCTGCAGTCAGCTAAAGCGCTGACGTCAATGAAAGGGGAGGGAGGGGGGAACTTTAGTGGCTAATATCTCTCACACCATAAAGGTTTGAGAGATGGGACTGGGGTCAATTAGTTTAATTTTTTTTAATGGCTACAAGATTATTATTATTATTATTTTTTTTAAATAAGACCATACTATCCCTTTAACCCTTTATGAGTTACAGAGAGGTATCCAATGGATGCCTTTCTGGCACTCAAATGGTTAATAAATGGAGTGAAACATGTGCCGCCCGGAAGATGATGTGCAGCCTCCCAGTGTGTGGTCTCCTAGCTGTGAGCCACTTACCGTAAATCTCCTCATCGGGATCTCAGGCAGCAGCGAAGTACAGACTGATTAGGGGCTGGCTCACTTGTTTTGATAGGGGAGCCATTAGCTTTTTTTTTTTTTTTTTTAATCATATTTATAATTCAAAAACCTCTGCCCATCCCTACACACTGACTCCATCTCAATTACATCTAGCTCTCAGATTTGTCATCCCCTCTCTGAAACTGCTTAAACTTTGTTTAACTTTTCCTTCTTTCATTTTACTTTACATTCCCTCCTCATCATGCCCACTATTATCTCTTCTTAGCTCAACTCCCTGTACTACTGTATGTCTTCCTGCAGGGAGTTTTCTTATTAGTCACTAGCAGTGTGGAACATTGTTGCCCATCTGATTAAGTCTTTGAGTGGCAGAGGGGTACTCAGTGTAATGCAGAGAAACACCCTAGATACCCCTGTGGCTCTTAAAGGGTTAATCATTATGAGAGTAGTAGTATAAACCACAGTGTTACAGAAGGCTAAGCCTTTATAGTTAGCTTCCAGCAGTCATACTCCCATGCAGTCCTCCCTCTATGTGCTGTATGTGCAGTGGTGTGGTAGGAAGTTGGTGTTAAAGGGATAGTAATACTTCGTTTTATCTTTATTTTATTTTGTAGGCATTAAAAAAACATGAAGAACGATATAAGTCTTATTTCTCAAACCTTTATGGTTTAAGAGATATTCGCAAGCAAACTTTCCCCCTCCCGCCCCTTTTTCCTAGAGTAAGCCAACTCTTCTCAGATGTGGATCTGGTTGTAAGACTTCTTTGCATGAAAACAATGAAAGCCCTTCCCCCTTGACAAGTTTTTCAGCTTTTTCCCTTATCTTAATTGAAGATTGTCCCTCTCTGCAGTTTACCTGGGCACCTCCCTTCTGATCTGGCTGAGCAGGGGGGGATACTTTGCTTGTGAATATCTCTTAAACCATAAAGGTTTGAGAGATAAGACTTATATCGTTCTTCATGTTTTTTTAATGCATACAAAATAAAATAAAGATAAAACAAATTATTACTATCCCTTTAAGTGCAGCCTGTAGCACTTTGAAAGTTAATTAGATTGGACAGCTTTTGCCTTAACCCTTTGTGAGCCAGAGCGCAACACAACTCGTCGTTTGAACTGTGCAACCATCTGGCACTCAAATGGTTAAGACAATAGCTGTCCAATGTCATTTATTTTAATAAAGAGAGAGTGATATATGTTGCCCCTTGCAGTTCAGCAGTGGTAGCTGTGCATGAGAAGTAGGGAAGTAGCATTAGTCCCTCCCTCTTTTCAGCACATTGGCTGCCACTGTAACATTGGGTCATTTCCCTGGTGTGACCTGGTACCTGTTTTTCTCTTCCATCTTGAAGCTGCAGGCAGTGCAGCCCTGTCAGCTATATTAAGCACGGTCTAGTAATTAAGTGGCATGTAGAGCTCCCTGGTGTACAACAATATGGTACAGGTAGAGTGCCCCTCTCTTCTCTGGTGGCAAGAAGCTGCATTCATTACTTCACTGCCAGAGGAGTCTCCAACATATTGCTTTTGCAATATGAAAATATTTTGCAGTCTCTGTTCAAAATGTCCTCATTCTGACTCGGGCGACGGCCAATAGGTATGGAGGGAGGAGAGTTTAGTATGCATTCCCGCCACCAACAGCGGAGGCGGCGGCAGCAGAGAAAGCTTAGCCCTTGGAATGCCTTGGCTTTTTTTAACAATTCGAATGCCTTACTCTTCTTTTTTTTTTTTTTTTTACAGGAATGGCTGCATATTATTTATACCTGATATGCCAGACTGCATTTAACCCTTTTGGTGCCAGGGTCAGGCATATCTTTGGGACATTTTTTTTTAACAACACCATTCATTGGATGTTTTTTTAATTTTAAAATGCAGATTTTTAAAGAAGAAAAAGAAGATTAGAAGAAAGAAGATTGAAGACTCCGCTGGACATCAGGATTAATGGTAAGTATTTTTACTGTCAGGGGCTGTTTTTTTAACTTAGTTGGATTAACCCTGTGAGTGTCAGTGGGGGAAGCATATTTTTTTACTTTAATTCCTGTGCTGACAGGACTAAACATGCATTAAGGGACTCTGTGCCCTTTGCAAATAAACTGGGTGCATATTTTCACCTATTATAATGGGTCCCTAACAGATGAAACCGAAAGGCAAAATGGGCGATGTTGAAATGAGTTTTAATGGGTTCAGATGGGAGCTAACATTATCGCCTGACGTCTGTTTTTTTCTACTGGTATATTTTCATAGCACTGGTAATTGAATGGCTTGCCATGCTTAAAGAAAATACCGGCAGGGTTTTTTTTGTGAGACGGGTGGAAATGAATCAAGGCCTAATTATTAACTAAACTTAATATATTACGCTTTAGTTAAGAACAACTACACATTCTCATGCTATAGAATTTATGTACAGAAACTGAAGTCTATGTTTAAGAAAAAATATCTCTTCTCAGGTAATAGGTTGTATTATGAATATATTTCTTTAGGACATCTTCATATATTTGTTATATGTGAAAATGTTAAGATGAACATCATATGGTTATACTGGGTGTTGCAAATTGGAGTAAATTCTGGCACTCAAGGAGTTAATGACAGCAGGCACAGATTTGCTTGTGGTCACGCCAGAGGTCGCAGACTAAAGTTATGTGCACTATTCTAATCTTACTCTGTGTGGAAAGGGAAGAGTACATGTCATTTCCAGGAATGCCAGAATTCATAAAACTAAGTCATATACAGTTATAACAAAGCTTATAATTTAAAGGGATATTAATACTTTGTTTTAATTTTATTTTATTTTGTAGGCATTAAAAAAACATGAAGAACGATATAAGTCTTATCTCTCAAACCTTCATGGTTTAAGAGATATTCACAAGCAAAGTTTCCCCTCCTACCCCTTTTACCTAGTGTAAGCCATCTCTTCTCAGGTGTGAATCTGGTTGGAAGACCAGACAGATAACAGCAGGGGACAATCTTCTTTATATGAAAACAATGAAAACCCTGCCCCCCTTGACAAACTTTTCAGGTTTTTCCCTTATCTTAATTGAAGATTGTCCCTCTCTGCAATCTACCTAGGCACCTCCCCTCTGCTTTGGCTGAGCAGTGTTACATCAGTAAAAGTGGCAGGAGGGGGATACTTTGTCATTGAATTACTCCTGAACTACAACTCTGACAGAACTGAAATAACACTCTCCAAAGTCCAAATACTATGGTGATTAATTAGAGCTGTTTTTATTATGAAACATTACTATCCCTTTAAAGTCCTTTGCTACTTGCCAGACCTTAAAAGTTACTCGCCACTGTAAGCCAAAACATACCCACCAGGGCTCAATTTCTACTCACCACGGCTAAATTTTCATTCGCCATTGGCTAGTGGCGAGTGGAAATTTTGAGCCCTGCTTATAATGTAAATGCAATCCTCAGTTGCAGTGTCTCATAAACATGTTTTTTTGTAATTGGACCCTGTAAAGAGAAATCTTCATTCATACACTATACTGAAACTAAATCCATGTGGTACAAGCTTACTAGTTCCTCCACTCGCTGCAGAAATGCAGCCCACAGAGGCATAGCTCAGCTCAGAGGGAGAGCAAGCAAAAATGAGCAGTTTTGCAACACCCATTAACAAGGACGTCGGCAAGAGGACGGTACTCTTTCTCCCAATGACCTCCAAGGACATGGTATTGTACAGGCATGGGGGAACATTCCTTTACATGTAAACATGATATTTGATGTCTGCAAGAGTAATGGTAGTGGGGTTTGGTGATAGAATAAAAAGTTACACAACAGAGAATAACTTTAGTATGTTTTAGCTATAGTTAATTAACTCTAACATTTCTAGCAACACAGGAATTTTGCAGACTGCCTTAGTTAAAGAACACCTGTCACTATACTTCAGTCCTGTATTTAAAACACATGAAACTTGCGGTTTTACATTACAATTCTATGTAATTAACAATAAACACTCTTAGGTATAGAACAGATATATTGTAGATCTTGACATATAAGATAACTATGTTGTGGAAGAGAAAAAAATATTTTCTATTCAAACCAATTTAGTAATTTTGATATATTGTGGCAAGTTAAAATATAACTTTGTTTGTATACTATGTTTTCTGAATTTCATGCAACATCCTCTGACACCAGATGTAAAATAGACTCCAACAAGTTTATTTTTGTTTAAATCCAACACTGTGACAAAAGGGGGGATTCCTACCAAACTAGTATAAAGGAAAAAAACGGCATAATAAAATCTGGATCTCAGGGAGTGATGTATTGACTGAATACATGGGATGGTATATATGTGTATAGAAAACTATTTTGAGAAATGTTATTAATGTTGTTATGTGTTTGTATTAATTTTACTGTATAGTAGTGCTAGATGAAAATCCTCCAGATGTGGCATAGAATCTTGGGCAGGATTTCTAGGCTTCTGTCTCGGAAAAGGACAGATTTCATGGTACGAAATTATAAATGATAATGTAAATGCTAAATAATTTATATTCAGACTCAACATATGGTTTCTATATCACAAATAAATGTAGTTAAATATAGCATGATTTCTATAGTTTATGTCATATTAATTTTGGATATTATGGAAGATAAGTTAAATATTATCTTCTTGGGAAGATTCTCTAAATTGCCAAGGAAAACTATGGAATTGTTACATTTTTATAATTTTAGCAAAACACACCTTTTCCTATGATTTCAGAATAAATGGGACATGAATGTGGTTTGTCTGAATTATGGTTTGAAAGTGATCTATCCATTAAAGGGGGTATATATTAGAACTAGTAACTGAAAGATTAACTCTTAAAACACCTAACATTTCTGTAATTAAACTCACCCCTTCTAATAAAATTAGCTTCTGGAATGTAAGAGTGAAATCATAGGAATAGTTGTCTCCTGCTATACCCTCTTGCGAACCACACACATTGTTGTCAATGCATGAGAGAGAGAGCACACTATACCATCAAATGGCAGGAGAGAGCTAAGACAGGAATGCAGGACTAAAAGGAAAAAATAGCACAATGTGATATATATATATACAATAGGGTCAAAAAGTCCATTACCACAATCTACTTTTACTTTAGTATTTCTGAAAAACTAGTTTGGCAAAATATACAGTATTTCTCAAACAAAAATACCTAATTTTCACTAATAAAAGTAAAAAAATATGTTTGTTAGTGCATACTGAAAATCAAAAATTTTCAATAATTGGTATGACCTCCATTTGCCTTAATGACTGTTTTAAAGGGATATTACTGTTTCTATTACAGAGTTAGAGTATCATGTAAGGCTCTACCCCCCAATGTCAGTGGGGCGTAAGTGGGAGAAAGAGCTTGGTAGGGAAAATGATGAACAAGATTGGGTGAAAGTTTTTAAGAAAATGAATAGATTTATGCGCTGCTCGAACTTAAAGGGATAGTAATACTTTGTTTTAACTTTATTTTATTTTGTAGGCATTAAAAAAACATGAAGAATGATATAAGTCTTATCTCTCAAACCTTTATGGTTTAAGAGATATTCACAAGCAAAGTTTCCCCTCCAGCCCCTTTTACTGATGTAACACTTCTTAGCCAGGGCAGAAGGGAGGTGCCCAGGTAGACTGCAGAGAGGGACAATCTTCAATTAAGATAAGGGAAAAACCTGAAAAGCTTGTCAAGGGGGGCAGGGCTTACATTGTTCTCATAGAAAGAAGATTGTCCCCTTCTGTTATCTGTCTGTTCTATGGACTGCATTCCACATCTGAGAAGAGATGGCTTACACTAGGTAAAAGGGGCTGGAGGGGAAACTTTGCTTGTGAATATCTCTTAAACCATAAAGGTTTGAGAGATAAGACTTATATCATTCTTCATGTTTTTTAATGCCTACAAAATAAAATAAAGTTAAAACGAAGTATTACTATCCCTTTAAAGGGACAGTAATGTCCCATAAAAACGTGTTATAGATTTGTAAAGAACGAAAAAATAAGCTTAATGGCACAAACCCTATATCTCAAACTGCTATGTTTTGAGAGATATAGGCATTGAAAGTTCCCCCCTCCCTCCCCTTCTCCTGATGTCAGCTGTAAAACTGACTGCAGAAGATCCGTGTCGGACGACACAAGAAGGCTCTTCAGCAGAGCAGAAATCGCGTTATTGCAAAAGAATTACTTCATTGGAAAACCAGGCACCCTTTGTAGACCTTTCCAATGAAGTAATTCTTTTGCAATAACGTGATTTCGGCTCTGCTGCAGAGCTGCAGGCTGGTCCCCAGACCGGGATCTCCTGCTGTCAGCTAGATGCTGACGTCAGGAGAAGGGGAGGGAGATGGGAACTTTCAATGCCTATATCTCTCAAACCATAGTGGTTTGAGATATAGAGTTTGCACCATTAAGCTTATTTTTTCATCCTCTACAAAACTATAACATGTTTTATGGGACATTACTGTCCCTTTAATAAATACCCAATGTAAGATTGCAAGTAGATGTATTTAGTTCCATTGAGAATAAATAAAATATATCCAGAGGCCTCAAAGATGTGTTGGAGGTGTGAGAGGGAGGAAGGTAGCTACCTACATGTGTGGTGGTATTGTGAGGAGATTGTAGAACTTTGGAAAAAGAATGTGCGAAAGGCGTACAAACTCACAAATATATCATTGAGGTTTGAAACCGGGACCATTTTGTTGAATTTAGAATGGCCTCAGATGAAGATAGAAAATGTAATGCTGATTAAACACATTTTGGCTGCAGCGAAGTTATGTGTTGCAAGGAATTGGAAGTCGAGAAATATATCTAGTGTACAGGAGGTAATTACACAATTATGGTGGCAACTTAGGGCCGTATGTTCAAAGGGCTAACGACAAAAAACTGTTGTATGAATGACAAAAATAAGTAATTGAATGCATGAACGACATATTTTCTATAGAGTATACAACAAAAAACTAGTAATGTCCATTGTGTACGACACAACTCCTGACTTGACGGGCAAAGGGGTGGGGAAAGGGCGTGGCTAAACTATTCTCCAGTGTCGTATAGAGGAAAAGAAAATTTGTTGTAACTAACGACAAAAAAATGTCTTTCAAAAGACAAAATTTGTACGTTAAGAAAAAAGTGGAGGGAATGTATTCTGAACGTGAGAATTCTTTAGTTAAGACATTTTTGTCGTTAGTTAAGACATTTTTAAAGACATTTTTGTCGTTAGTTAAGACATTTTTTAAGACATTTTTGTTGTTAGTTAAGACATTTTTTTGTCATTCCATACGACAATTTCAGTCAGGACAAAAGACATATTTCCTATCACAAATGACACTCTCTGAAAATATTAATAATCCCAACGACACTATACTTTGAAAATTCGTTACAAACGACAAAAGCTATTTTGCTACTTCTTTGAACATATGGCCCTTAGACTGGAAAAGGGTGTTGTACATGACGTAAAGGGAGGCTACAAACAAGTCCATATTTGGGAATGTTGGCTGGATAAGATAGCTGTAACATTTTTGGAATAATTTGATAGGGATAGGGGTTCGAATCGATCCCATTTTTGTGGGCAAATTTAGTTTAGGTAAAGTATTGCAGTATATTTGGGATGAATTTGTCCTCTCCTGTCCCCGTGGTTAAGGGTATGAATGTAGAGTACGTGTTGAGTGTTTGTAGTAATTTTATGTCTTGCATGATACAATATGATAGGCTGTAGCAGAAAAGTTAAAGTAATCAAGAAATATGTCATTGGTATGTGCATAACTGGGCTTTTTTTTTTAGCTGAATATTAGAAAGTTATTCTCGTGATATTGAATTAGGGTTGGAATGCAAGTTGGTGATCTTTCTCATCCGGTGATCCCCTAGATGTTAAAGGAGATCAAGGTGTTTTTTGGATGTTAGGAGGGAGGAGGTGTGGGAAATCCTTTTTTTGTAAGTGATAGTGACTTTCTGAGAGTAAGAGGGATCTGCGAGGTGGGAAGGACGCTTACATTTAATGAGTTCAAATATGGGGTTATAATTTAAGTTATGTATATCAGTGAAATGATATTGCTTTATGCAATATGTGCCTGTAAGATGTTAAATAAAAATTAAAAAAAAAGTTTCTATTAAAGTACAGCTCTGAGTCTTCTTATTTTTTTTTTAACATGTAGCGCTATATTTAATTACTTAGTGTTGTAGTTTAAAAGCTATTCAAGCCGAAAGGATCCCCCTGCCTCCCCTTCTGGCCGCCTCCCCTTAGATGATCTTGAATCCGGTCATGGGACCAGACGGATGCAGCGAGGGACAATCTTCATTCAGTAAGTATAAGGAAAACCCTGCCCTCATTGACGAAGGAGGGCAGGATTTTCCTATTGCTTACTGAAGATTGTATTTCGCCGCTCTCCATCTGTACCACACTTACAGACAGCGTGACGCAGGGATAGGGGCAGGAGGGGGAGCCTTTCAGCTTGAAGAGCGTTTGAACTATAAAACTGTAAGTAATTAAATATAGTGCTACATGTTAAAAAAAATATAAAGAAGACTCGGATCTGCACTTTAATA
This sequence comes from Rhinophrynus dorsalis, assembly GCA_037306005.1. NCBI lineage: Eukaryota > Metazoa > Chordata > Amphibia > Anura > Rhinophrynidae > Rhinophrynus > Rhinophrynus dorsalis. The sequence continues at coordinate 62,677,162 of CM074718.1, forward strand.
GAAACATTACTATCCCTTTAACTCTGCCGGGCATTGATTCTAAAAGTTTGTGCAGAATTTAACAATCCACATAATTCCAGCACTCCTTTAGAGCATCCCAGAAAGTGTCTAGAGAGGTCACAGTGTGTCATCTTTGTGTTTAGGATTGTTGTCCTACTAGAAAATGAATCCTCTTCCACACAACTTTAAGCCAGAAGTGATGGCATGCCTCTGCACAAAGGGGCAGGGCAAGGGCGTGGCTAAACTATTCTCCAGTGTCGTATAGAGGAGAAGAAAATTTTTCATAACTAATGACAAAAAAATGTCTTCCAAAAGACAAAATTTGTACATTAAGAAAAAAGTGGAGGGAATGTGTTATAATGTGGTATTTCTCTTTGGTCAAATTGTGGTATTTCTCTTTGGTCAAATTATAGTTGATCTTATGCAAGTCACCAACTCCAGAATAGGCAAAGCATCCCCGCACCTTTACTGGTCTTCTGATGGTGTGGTCACTTTAGGTCTGCCTTGTCTTGCTTTGGATGAAAATGATTTGGTTTCAGAAAATCTCTTCAGTGTGTGTTGTACTGCTCCCTTACAAATATGCAACATAACTGCAGTTCGGCACTGGGAAAGTTATTCAGCACTCATAAGAACAATTTGTCCTTGAATTGCTTCACTATGCTGTTTTGACATGATTACAAAATGTATTTCTACTGATGTCCTTCTTCAAAGACCCTCACAGGAGCACTTGTACTAGCAGAAACACTAGCAGGCCCATAGTAAAATAATTACTATCATGTGTTAATTGTTAAAAGACAAATTACATGTGTGCTAAGAAGTTACCCTTTTAAATATATATTGTAACAAATGTTTCTAGAAGGTGGCGCTAAAGGAGAAAAATTGGATTGTTTAACATTTACACCTCTTCAAATGTATGGAAACCATTGGAAACTGTGGAATTTCCTATTATACCCATTAGCAAGTGCTCCTATGAAAAAAAGCTGTACGAGCTGATATACTGTAGGAGTAACAGAAGTAAAAAACTACACCTACCTTTTTTCTTTTTTGATACTGTCTGCCTCGTATGCAAGGTATACCATTATGGAAAGTAGACATTCATCTGCATTAAATGAAGGGTCACTTGCCTTTCTACACATGAGCTGATGTGAATACATTTTTTGTATTTTTACCACTTCAAGGATTTGGAAACCTTTGAAAACCATAGAATGTCCTTCTGTATTCAGTACTTTCTAAAAGCCTATGAAAAATGGCACCCCATTTGCGTGGGTTAAATACAGTATGGGTGTTCAATGAACATTAACCTACACTTGCCACTTTTCTTTTTTAAATTACCGGCATGATACTAAATGGCCATAACCATTACAGATATGCAGGAAAGTTAGGTGAGGTATATCATTTAAAAAAGTAGTCATTCACCTGCATCAAATGAGAGGGTCACTTGCTTTTTTACCCATAGGATGTTGTGCACAAATATTTCCAGAAGGTGGCACTATACAAAACAAAATCAAGAAAAAAATTGCTATTTTACATTTCTACCTCTTCAAAAATACAGATAGCTTTGCAAGAACATGGAATTTATGACGATAATCATTAGCTACGAATCTTCCAAGAAATATTATACTCTCTGGGTATATGCTGACCTGCTTAGGTGGTGCCAGAAGTACAAAACTATCCCAACTACAATCTATAGTTTTTCATAGATTTTTCAACTATGACTTGCCTGAACTAAAATCGTTAACAAGAGAAATGAAGAAAAGGTAGATAAAACATACAATTTTGGAAAGTAGACAACCAGCCTCATCAAATAAGCGTAGCTTGTCTTTTTACCCATAAGTTAGTATGCACAAATATTTCCTGAATGTGGCACTACAGGAAAAACACCTACTTTTTTTACACATCAGATATTAAAATGGTTCAACACCATGGGATTTCCAAGTGTATTCTGTACCTACTGCCGGCCTAAGGAAAATGGTACCCCACTGGTATGGATTAATATACCATAATGGGTGCCAGGAGCGGGGCTACCAGTGGAAGAAAGATGGAAGCAAGCACTGTATTTGTGATTAAATGGCTACCAGTTGAAGAATGCTGGGGGTCAGACAGTGTATGTTGGGATCTGAGACTACCATTGAACAAGGTTGGGGGGCTACATGGTGTATGTGGGGATCTGCGACTACCAGGGTGCAGTGGAAGCAGGCTTGGGATCAGGCAGTGTATGTGGGGCGCTTTCAATACCAATGGACAGTTGAAATAGGATCAGCCAGTGTATGTGTGGACCTGCGACTGCCAGGGGAACAAGGTGGGGAGGTCAGACAGTGTATGTTTGTATGTCTGACTAACAGATATTGATCTCCCAGCCAATTTTAATGGAAGATCAGTATGGGTGATGCAGGAGCGCTGCCTGCCTGCCTATTTCACTCCTACCTGAACTACCAGGCAGGAGTGTGCGGAATCTAGGAAAGCTTCCCCACGTTTTCAGCAAGCATAATCACCTGTGACATTTAAATAAAGAAGAGTGTACATGTTGGACCCACAATGCAACATCCTTTCTCTTGTATTTTAGCAGGGATTCCCAACTTGGACCAAAGCTATTTTGTAAAACAGCTTTTACTAAATTCAAATGCACTCTTGTCTCACAAGACTGATAACATTTGTTTTATGCAACCTGGCAGAAACTTTGATTTTTTTATGTTCATTTCCACCAAATATAGGGCTTGATTTCTACTTTTATTGATACATGATCTATTTTCCCCAGATAAAATCAAGGTCACTGTACTTGTTCTGATGGAGGCGGCATGTAAAAATTCGGAGGTCGAAAAAACATTCACCATGCATGTTCATCACAGAAATCCTAGCATTTTGTACTTTGTACAAAATGTGTTTTAGCAGGGCAAAAATAACAGAACTATAAATTTAAACACACACTATATGGTTCTTTTTAAAAATCTACAATATGAAATGCAAGTAACCGCTTTAGCACATCAAATGTACCCGGGCAGAACACAGTTCTTTTAGAGGCTTTTGAAGATGCAATCCGCTGCCCTTAAGGTTACTTACTTGTGGATTTAAGATTTTCCACCAGATATGCCGGCAGTGTACATCTTTAAAGGAGCAGTAAACTTTTTTTATGAAAACACGTATTTACAGAGCATCTCCTGCTGAATAAAACAAGGTCACTCCCATCACTGTCAGATGTTTTATTCAAAATTTATAGCAGTTTAAATAACCAGGAAGTTAATTTACTGTGTTTACTTCCTGATGGTTCTAACTGACAGGAAGTGACAGGCAGTTTCTATCACATTCTATGGAGAACTGTATGTCTCTGATTTTTCTGACTTTCCTCTCCATTAGAATCTAACAGGAAATCTAATTAGAATTTGACCACTAGAGGGCACTGCTAATGTAAATAAACACAGGTTTATACTGTAATAACTCTGGAAATATAAATCTCTCGGCAGTGGGAGTACCCTTATTTTACTCAATAGGAAAATCCCTACAATATATATTTTTTCATAAAAAAAAGTTTACTGCTCCTTTAAAAAAAATCTAGTTTTGCAGTGTGCCTACAGCTGTAAACATGTCTAACAAACTACAAAGCAACTGGGCCCTTTTAAAAGTTTTAATGAAAGCTCTGCTTCATCAAAAAGCATGTTGTGAATGGCGCCACTACTGATTTAGGGGGAGATTTATAAAAAGTTTTCTTGTTTGTTTTTGAGAACGGATTCTTAAAATGTGCTTATCCCTTATTGGGAGTGTTGGTATTCATAATGCTTTGTAGGAACTTTTATAAATGAGGGGTAATATGAGATATAAGAACAGGTCAGACATGGTGTTAACATTTTTGTGAAATTCTGTCTCTAAACTGTTGCAAATAGAGACAGATCTTTAAAACTTTGCTTCACCAATTTTTCTAATACCACTTTTCAAAAAAACATCTTAAACAGCATTAGGTCCATTTGAAATGGCTTTACTACTTTTAGAACTATCATGTATATTTTTAACACCTTTTCAACACTTCTTTTCCTTAACACCAGCTCCTAATGTTCTTAAAAGTTGAATTCCCTTAAAACCACACCAAAAGTTTAGTTTGTAAAGTTGTGAAATATTATAAAATCTCTCAGCATGAACTTTCCTAATGCAAAAAAAAAGTACCTGGTGAAATAATTATCTATTGGGTTTGTGTTCGGTTTTGACAGACCTCCTGACTAACAGATAATGGCACATGCTGAGAGAATGTATCTGCTTGCTAAACAGGTTGTGGACTGTTTTTGACTCTCTCCACAAGATGAGCCTATGATATGCCAAAGAGCCATACAGCTTCTAGATGTAGAAAGTACAGACATATTAAAAATGTTTCCAGAGGATGAAAAAATAAAGAGGTACACAAGTGAATTGAGAAGTACTTAGTGTATGCTAAACATAATTCCTGGGACCATGCAGGGCATTGCAGAAAAACAGAATATAAAGGTGCCTGGTGCAAGTGGTAAAAATGTTAATACTACAAAAGAAATTGTTAACAATGTGAAGGAAAGGATTAAAAAAAATGTTGAGGTACACCACTCTCAACTTAAACTATATTGGAGGATTTTCTGTTTAAAACAAAACACCATTGCCTACCCTTCAACCAGTTTCTATCCAGTTGCAAAGACCCACTTCCCTTATTTTATACACCAGCCTCCTGTCTGGCACTGTATCTGTTCCGCATAAAACCATGATGATTCCTGCTAATAATATTATTTTACACAATATAATCCTAGCATCCCTTATTATCCCTTTTAGCAGTTTTCACACTACAGAGGTTAAACTCACAGGTCTATAATTCCCAGGTTCTGTTTTAGTTGCTTTCTTAAATAAAGGCACTATGATGACTTTATGCCAACATCGTGGCACTAAGTATGTGGTAAGACAACCTTCTTAATCTTCTTGCTAACATTGCACTGAGTTCCTGAAAACTCTTGGATGTATACCATCAGGACCAAATGCTTTATCAGTCTTAATTTTGTCCAGTCTTCCCAATAACTGATAATTGTATAATTTTATGTGTTACTTGTTGGAGTTCTTCTACAATTTATTGTTCCCTGGTATATACTTATGAAAAGAAAGTGTTCATAACATCAGCCTTTTCCTTATCCTCCATAATCAACTCACCTATTTAATTTTTGAAACGTCCAGTGCACTCCCTCTCATTTTTTTTTGCTATTTATGTATTTAAAATACATTTTTGGCTGAGTCTTGCTCATTATATATTTTTGCTAACCTAATTGCCTTATTACAATCTTTGTTGTACTCCCTGTACTTGAAGAAATAATTTTATGTTCCTTCAGACATAAATAGTTTAAATACATTTTTCCCCTTGCCATTTATTTCTTTATTTTTGCATTTAACCACACTGGTTGTGGTCTACTTCTTTTGCATTTGCTTTCCAATGGTATATACTGGTGAATATATTTCTGCAACCTAAATTTAAATTCTGATCATTTTCCCTCAGTATGTCTTCCTTTAAATAATTTATCCCAGTCTATATGTTGCATTAATTCAGTTAATATTTTGAAGTTAGCTTTTTTAACATTTTGAGTTTTGGTTGAATTTTTTGTCACTCTTGATGTCACATCACTATACACGGTGATCCCTCATGCCAGATGTGGAGATTGTTGATTGGTATCTATCTAAAAAAGAACACCCTGCTGAGATTAATACATTCTTGGAGCATCTTTTGGGTTTTTAACTGAAATTTATTTATTTTTAAAATTCAACACCAGCTACTACCTCCAGACTTCTGGCACAATGGGGTCTAATGTGGCCCCATCATATACTAATGTATTCATGCATTGGTTTAAATACGAATATAAACTTAAGAACCTTCACGATAAAAGACTTTTTTTATTGAAGATATATCAATGACATTTTGTTATTTTGGAGTGGGGATATGGATTTGTTACAATTATTTTATGATCAGCTTAATCTTCTTGATACTCCAGTTAAATTTTCAATGACTTAGCAATATAAGACAGTACATTTTCTTGATTTAAATATATCTATAGAAAATAAATCAAAATTTCACTAGCCTGTATTCTAAGGCCACTGACCTTAATAGTCTTTTACATGCTGCCAGTTGTCATCCATAGTCTTTAATTATAGGGTTACCTTACTCACAGTTAATCCACGCTTCCATTCGCAGCCCGCTTCCTTCATGGAGCTGTCAGGACCTTCTACCTCCAGCCAATAATAATACCCTGTGAGGATCTCAAGGTCCTCACAGGGAAATACCATAGGCGGAAGGTCCTGAGAGCTCAATGAAGGAAGCGGGCGGTGAATAATTAATAATAATTCTTTATTTTTATATAGCACACACAGATTCCGCAGCGCTTTACACTCATATTGGTCCCTGTCCCCATTGGGGCTCACAATCTAAATTCACCTATCAGTATGTTTTTTGGAGTGGGGGAGGAAACCAGAGTACCCGGAGGAAACCCACGCAAACTCATTGCAGATGTTGTCCTTGGTGGGATTTGAACCTAGGACCCCAGCGCTGCAAGGCAACAGCGCTAACCACTGAGCCACCGTGCTGCCTGAATGGAAGCATGCCGCCCGCAGGGAACATTTACCGGTACATCTCTTGTATTTTGACTTCTTGGATGGAGACTTCAGTGGGGGATTAAATGAAACATAGTAAGTCTTATTTTAAAAGCTAATTGCGCCGGGGGAGAGAGGGATCGTAACTGCCAAAACTATTTTTTTTTTTTTTGTAAGGGGAAAACAAGGGTGCGTATTATACACAGGCACTCTTGTTTTCCCCCAGGCGTGTATTATACTGGAGATTTTACGGTATTTCAAATTAAGATGATCTGTTTTTTTCAACACCAAACATAATGGATTAAATAAGAATTTGGGATTCCTCACACATTACCAAAACTTTGCATAATATTTCCTTCTAGTTATTTTGTTTTAGTACGTTTACCCATCTTTCTCATAATATTTTTCAATTTATTTATGTCCACTATAAATCTCTCTCTCCCTCTATGATACTCCACCTGCCCCCCTCTGTTAAGAAATTCACGGGTGAGATCCATTAAGTGGTGATAAAGCGGAGATGACCTCTCCAGTTTATCATTTCTCCAATTCCTATGTTATTCTATGGAGCCTATGCACTAAGATTTCTTCATCTTCAGATATCTTAGTGAATAGGCTCTATAGAAAAACATAGGAACTGAAGAATTGATAAACTGGAAAAGTAATCTCCAATTTATCACCGCTTAGTGAATCTCCCCTTAGGTGATTTATTACTTATCAGTTTGTGCTTTACTTCGCATGGATTTTAATGTATGCTTTTGACTTGAAAAAGGGAGTGTCACGCCTAAAATCTTGTCCCTAAAATTGAATGTTAATTCAATGAAAAAGGTATTATTATATAGAGCGATAATCATTCATTTGGCATTTACACCACTGGACTAACACGGCTTACCTAATGAAATAAACACTGCTGCACAGCAATAAAGCTCACATATTTTTTCTTTAAAATTCAGTTTCCATGCATAAATGCCTGTAAATAATATAATTTGATAATTTATTCAGTTACCTAAAGAACTATCAATAGGTTATGAATAATAAATATTCAGGTTTAGTGCCCCACCCTGGGGTTGCACCCCCAGCAACACCCACACCACCTCCCTCCTTGACCATTTGGAACATTGGGAGGTTTTTATCAAGCTACATATATGCAATTCTGGAGCTAATTATCTAATCATAGGAGGAAAATTAATATTCCTTTTATGCAAATATGGCTTTCAATAAGTTGGATGCTAGAGAGGGCTTTATTGCATTGTTTTTCAATACTTTGGAAACTCCCTCAATAACATAAAGGATTCAAAATCTCATTTAAATCACTGGAAATTTATACAATTCTCATCTCAGTCCTAAAGTGCAGCTGCCCCTCTTTAGCTTGACAAATAACGCTCTATACAATTAATCTGGAAACCACAATTTCCATATATCCTTGTTGACTTACAAATCAGCTATACATATATTCTCAGACTCTGCATTTTCTTTTAGTATTAGCACAAGCTGAATAATCATCAGTGACACTTGTTTAGCATCTCCTCTTTTTACAAAGTCCATACCGCACTACGGAATGTGGCCATTAGTAGGCGCTGCAGATAACATGAAGCACAGGATTCTGATAGTCTAGGCTTCCTTGTTTTATATTTGAGCGGTCACGCCTCCTGTAGAGTTCTACTGGAGGTGCTGTGATGAGCCAACCAATCTGCGAATAGCTGCTTCTCAAACTGGTTACGTCACGATAGGCGGGCCCGAGCCTTAGACTCTCCAGTTACGCTCGGGGCATGTGGATTTAGTGCTGGTTATTAATAGTCTCGTGTTTAAAAATTAAAGTGGTTGACTCTTAAACTCGAGGATCGCGGTGTCGGATGGCACGGAGGTGAGTAAGGAAATGAACAATGGACGAGTGATCATTATAACGGTGCGGGTAAAAGCATGGCGTACTGAGTGACAGTTCCTATACGGAATCGTGCAGTGGCGCCGTGAAACAGACAATTCGTCTAAGTGTATATATGCAGATGAGGTTAATAGATCTGCTCATAAATGCTTGAGGTTCAGTGTTTCAATTTTAGTGAGTTTCTGCGTGCGTAGAACGCACCATTCTGGCCACCAACGTGTTAATTCAGGTGAAGGTTGTGCTGCCCTCTTCTGTCCACATACATTCTCTCTGATTTGTTGATATTTGATTTGGTACAAGTTTTTTTGGTAATAGACTGATTCGTTATCATAGAGGTACTTGGTGACAATGAAAGTGATAAGTATTCCTCCCAAGTGTCCCTCTTTTAGACCCAAATCCCTCTTTCCCACCATGATGTCCCTCTTTTTAGGAGATCAGACTGGTGAGGTGTATATATAAGTATATCATACTGCTCTAAAGCAATAAAACGCACATTATTGTTTGTTTAAACATCAATATATGTGTTTATAAATTAGTATGTGTAAATAAAATACTTTGGTCTTGTTATAAGTAATTTATTAGGTCAAACAAGGAGGTGTCAATTGGTCATGAAATAGCCTAAAAATTCTTGGTATTGCCCTGCCTACCTGCCTCGCCCCTGGCAACACCCCCTAAAACACAAGTGTCCCTCTTTGGCAATTTGAAATGTTGGGATATATGGACAAGTACTTATGAAATGTTGAAAAGCTGTAGTAACACAACTTAAAATTAAGAAAATTAACATGTGTATGATCTATACATATTTATAGTGAAAGAAAAGTGGAAGTGCGTTTATATCAGGAGTGTCAAACTCAACTAGAAAAGGGCAAGCTTGGATTCTGGTGCATACCCTAAGAGCCACACAGCTGTCCTGTGAAAATGAAGAATAACACACATGAGTATGTACACACACACACACACACACACACACACACACACACACACACACACACACATGCTTTTTCATACATGCATACATGGGAACTTTTAAAAAGTAGCTGATCATGAAAATATCAAGTCTTAAATGCCCCCACATTTAGCTTGCTCTAATCCAGAACTGATCCAGTCAGTTTTCAAGTAACCATTAACCTAGGCTGACCAGATCTCACCTTTAACCGGGGACACATAGGAAATAGGCATATTTCAGTACGTCACCAAAACCAAAGCAGTCCTGCAGTATGCATTTTTCCTACGCGTCCCCAGTTAAAGGTGAGGTCTGGTCAGCTTACAATAACCCTTTGAATGTAAGGGTGGTGCCCAGTGTGTTGCAATGCACTTGGTGCCTCTCTGGCATTCAGGGAGTTAAATTCTAACAGCTTAGAGAGATCAACACACACACAAGACAACTAGGCATTTTCCCCATACAGGAATGGTATAGTAATACTTTAATATTACTATTCCCCATATTGTAGCTATTTCAAAAAGAACTGAATTGCCCCCAGGTTCATCTCTCAAACTTTATGGTTTGAGAGATAACAGAAAGCAAAGTGCTCTAGGCCACATGGAGGATGCCTCAGTCAGAGTAGGAAGCAAGAACGAGGCACTACTGGGGAGGGGAAGAGGCAAAGATTGACAAGCTGTGGTACAGAGCTGTACTACAGTCTCTCCTTAACCCTTTGAGTGTCAGTGGGGTACGGAATGCATTGCAAAGCAATGCGTTCTTACCCCTCTGGCACTCAAAGGGTTAACTGACATCACCGGCTTATTTTTAAAAGGTAAAATCTTGGTCTATACTGCATTACATTAAAAAACAAAAATGGATGGAAAATAAACTTGGATAGCACTTTAAAATAAGAAGGACTTTAACAGAGGTGAGAGTTCCCCTTTAATGTATTATGAGCCCCATTTGCTCAACTTCCTGAGCGGTCTTCACATCTGTCTGGGGTACGATTTTTGCACCACCACCACCACAACCATAAAAGCTCATACTTGGCCTATAAAGCAAGCTTTTTTTTTTTTTCTTTTTGTTCCGCAGAGAGGGCCTTGTGGAGTTATTTGGAGCTTCCAGACCCGAGTGTTTGTCATAGTGTGGAAGCTCCGGGTAACACTGGAATGTGCTCTATGTAAAGTAAATAAACCCCCCCCCCCAAAAAAAAAACTCTATAGAGACATAAATGCTCTGAATGGTGCGCTAATGTAAATATTTCTCCTACGTGCCAGAGGAAGTGGCCTGGAGGCTAGTCAAACCTGTAGGCACATCAGTGCAGGATAGTGATACAATGTAGCTATCACTTCAGCACTGAGTATTCTGCATGCTACCATTGTTACATTGTATAGCTATACCTTCTTTGACAGTCCTGCACAACTTTCTGGATACAGATTCGGGGAGCGCAATGTTGGCGACATAAAACTGTAAAATAAATAAAAAAAAAATTGACAGTTTAACTTTACTGTAAACTTGCAGAATATGTAGCCCAAATAAAGGGGTTTCTATTACATTAGTTTCACTATGGAGTTGGTGCAGTAAGGTAAAATTAAAGTTCTGAGAAAATAAACTTGAGCCAGAAAAAAAAAAAAATTAAGGAGCTCATTCTCTGTGGATTTTTCAACCCCTTTAATGTTTTTGATTGCCTGAGGGGTGTGCATTGCTATACCTTTCTTCATATGCACTTTTTTATATTTGTTTAGATAGGCATTAAAATTCCTCTAGCATATTTCAGGAACATTTCCTTGTTCTACCTTAGAAATGTAATACATTTTATACATTTACTTTCCAAGATAAGTAACAATGTGTATGAATTGTTGTAGTGTGATACATGGATGATGTCTACAATATTGGTTTGGTTGCTTTATAAATAGCAATACATTTCAGGGTCTAGTCAGTGAATTTACTACTAAAGAGTTTATGCACAAAATGGAGCAATTTATTCACTTTTGGAGGAAAACAACCTAGACATCTGGGTTTCCAGAACTTGGATTCAGGGTATCTGCTAGCATTCAACCTCATCCCCATAAGGAATATGTTCAGGGTTTCAAAAACTCAATCTAATTGCCGCAGGTCAGCAGAATTGAGAGAGTCCATTCAGAATCTCATCCGGAAAAGGGTAGTGGAATCAGTTCCCCTGAGTCAGAGAAAAGCAGGCATTTGTTCCCTGAATTTTACTAGCCAAAGCATTAGGGGACAATAGAACTATCCAGGATCTGATGTTCCTCAATTAATTTATTAAACCTCGCCTATTGAGAATCAAGACTGTATCATTTGTACTCCAGGTTAACCATCAATGTGCCTTTTTGTCCACGATAGACCTGCAAAATGCTTATCACATCCTAGACAGACCTCCCACAGGAAATGCCTCAAGTTTGCCTTTGAAGACCAAAACCTAGAATTCAGGGTGCTTCAATTAGGCCTATCCTCTGCCCCAAGGAGCTTCACCAAAACCATGACAATATCCCTGGAAACTCTGAGAAGAAGGTATTACGGTAATGCCATACCTTGTATATCTCTTATTAGTATCCTTCCTGGAGCTATGCGATCCTCCCTCCATATGATTTGCGTGGCCAATCATTTCAGATAACTTGGATGAATAGTAAGCAACCAGAAAAGCAAGTTACTCTAGTTTCAAGAGAGTGCATGGCCTGCTTGTCCTGTTACATAATAAAAAGGAATTTTATAAACTTGGACGTGTGCATTCAGAAAGTTAGTGGTTCACACAGCCCTGGATTTTATGCAACTGTTAGAAGTCTTTACTTTTTCAATTCAGAGGGTTCCTTGTGCGAGACTACACATGCAACCTATTCAAACATACTTTCTAAGACAGTGGAACAGAAATGCCTTTCAGGGGATTTCATTCTCTCTTGCGGTCAGAAAATAATTAATTTGGACAAGCAAGAGAAATCTGTGTAAGATGTCCAGTGGGAAATCCTTACAATATATGTCAGTATGAATGGCTGGGTGGCCTGTGGAATGACTTCCTAATCCAAGGGATGTGGTCCAAGAAGGAAAGGGCTCTTCACATAAATATTCTATATCTTTGGGCAGTAACTTATTGTTCAAAACCCCTTAAAGGGATAGTAATACTTAAAAATGTAAAAAAAATATGTTGTAGGGTTTATCCCCCTGAGTAAAACGACTCCCACTGCTGAGAGTTATTTTATTTAAAAAAATTATAACCGCTCAAACTTGAATTTTTTAGGTGCAAAATCACAGTGGCCTGAAAATTTAGAGTGGCGCTGTTGCTACACCATCCTATGGACAGCTCTGGTCTATAGACCATGAATCTCCATAGGATGGTGTAGCAACAGCGCCACTCTAAATTTTCAGGCCACTGTGATTTTGCACCTAAAAAATTCAAGTTTGAGCTGTTATAATTTTTTTAAATAAAATAACTCTCCTAGGGATTCATTTTGACACCCTCCAAGGTGTGGTCTTCTTATCAGCCATTCAAGTTGTTCTGAGGGCTTGGCGTTGCTTCTGGAAAACTTGGGACAATTTCCTGAGACTCTGTAAAAAGGAGCATTTAGACTTCATGTTCACAATACCAGTTTAACAAGCCTCAAGAAAGAAACTCCTTTGGTGGCTAAAAAAAGACAAATTCTTCACAAAGGACATCCTTTACAGGAACCATCTTGAGATGTCCTTACCATGGACACAAGCCAGACAGGTTGGGGAAGCATTTGGAGACACAAAGCTGTTCAAGTTCTTTGTAACAAACAAAACTAAAAATTTAACATGAATCCGCTAGAGCTGAAAGCAGTTTGGTGTTGCCTGAATCAACTGTGATATCACAGGCCAGGCTATTCTGATCAGGTCAGACAACATGACTACTGTACGATATCTTTTGAATCAAGGTGGAACAAGGAGTCAGGTTCTAAGCAGCTTAACACTAAAAATTCTCTTTTGGGTAGAGAGGAACTTAGTGGCTCACTCAGCAACTCTCATCTTGGGAATCTCGACCCTTCAGGCAGACTTCCTGAGCAGGCAGCGTGTTAGACCCAGGGGAGAGGTCCCAAAAGGATGAAGTATTCCGGGACATAACTCTTCTGGGAAGACCAGTGGTAGACCTCAGGGCCACAGAGTTCGATGCCAAATGCAGACTTTTTGTCTGGAGCCATAGGACAGGATGCCCTGAGGATCTAATTGAATTTCAATCATATGTCTTCCCTCCCACACCTTTGCTTCGGGAGGTTGTGAGGAAGATAAAACAAGACAGAGCGCAGGTCATCCTGGTATCTACAAGATGGCCAAGAAAAACATGGTATACAGATCTAGTATGAATGTCTGTCCAGCCCCCCGGTCATCTTCCGGCAATCTCAAGGCTCCATTCTGCATCCCAGTCCAAACTGCTGGAATCTGATGGCTTGGGGGTGAACAGTGCTCTTTAAGATTAAAAGGTGTTTCTTCATCTGTAGCAAACACCAATAGAAAAGCATATTCTACAAAAATGTATTATAGAACCTGGTCCATATTCTACAAATGGTGTCAGGAAAAAGGTCTGACTAGAAAGGAGATCTGTTTGTAAAATCTTGGATTTTCTACAGGAAGGTTTTCTTAAAGGGTTGAAACCAGCATCAATAAAGGTGTAACGATCATCCTTTATCAGCAGTACTAACTAGACCCTTTGAGGAAAATTTTATGATAAAGAAATATATTAAGGCTATTTAAAAACCACAGGACGCTTCAGAACCTCGACGACCCCTGTAAGTCAAAAACTATGGAACTAAGAGAGTAATTTCGAAACATGTCTCTGAATAGAGTAATAAAGCCAATTCCTGACCTGAGGAAGAAGGGAGTATATTAAATGGATAGTAATGTTTAATTATTGAAGTAAAATCGAGTCGTCTTCATTCTTTTTTGTGATGTGTATCAAGAAAACGTTATTAAATGCTGTTTTTCATTTATAGCCTAATAAAGGTTCCCCCTCCTGCCCCTTTACTTACTTCCGCAGCCTCCCCTCAGATCTGGCATCCGGTCCGCGGACCAGACAGGTTGCATCGAGAGACAATCTTTCTGCTTTCAGTATAAGGGAACGCCTGCCCCATTGACTAAGGAGGGCAGGTTTTTCCTTATGCTGGAAGAAGATTGTCACTTGTCGCATTCTGTCCAGGCTAGCTTACTGAGGTAAGTGGAAGGGGCGGGAGGGGGAAACTTTATTAGACTATAAATGAAAAACTGCAGCGTTTAAGAACGGTTTCTTGATACATATTATAAAAAAGAATAAAGACGACTCGATTTTACTTCAATAATTAAACATTACTATCCCTTTAAGTAATCTTTATAGTGCCAAATCAACAGGAGGTTACAAGACCATCCTAGGCTTGAAGATTCTGGATACATATCTAAAACAGCAAAGTTTCAACATGGAAACTGACATCAGTAACTTGTGCTGTATGGCCATAGACCTTCCTTACAGAATGCATATTACCACAGTCTATCAAAGAGCCCAGGAAATTCCTCAGATTCTCCTTCAAGGGACAGAATTGACAATTCAGGGTTCTTCCATTTGGTCTATATTCTGCACCAAGGATTTTTAAAAAAAGTTAGCAGTAGCATTGGAGCCTTTGAAACAGGAAGGAATTTCAGTGTTACCCTGTCTCAACAACCTGCTAGCAAATATACGTAAGTAAATTTCTCTCTTTCCTGGTTTTTCATCAGGCAAAGAAGTATTAAGTACCTCTCACGAGTCTCTACCCAAGGTAGACCTTGCCTATATTTTGCCCTGACCCTGCCTCCAAACAGCAGAATGATTTTTACCTGTTGGAAGTGGTGCGATGCCATAAGTATTCTGTGTATTGTACTCCACCTTTTCGCAAGGCTGACTCCATCTGTCATTCCTGAGGGATCGAGAGCAGGTCACGCAGCATCTAAAGTCTCCATTGCTTCTTGGATTAAGGCTATCGTATGCTAGTCATATGTGAAGAGGAAGAGGTCTGTTTCTTCCAAAGTCATGGCATGCTCCAACAGATCTGTGGGTGCCTCCTGGCCCTCCAAAAAACAGGCCTCAGCTGAACCGCTGTGCAAGGCTGCTACATGGTCTCTGTTGCACACATTTACCAAATAATAGCATGTCAGAGTTTTGACCTTGGCTGAGGCCAGCTTTGGATGTATAAAGTGCTTTAGGCAGTATTACCTGTCTAAGGACTCCGTCTTTTTTTATTTTCTTCCACGTTTTGTTGGCGCTGGCTTTTGTTTGCTGTGATAGCTTTTCCTCCCTATAATCTTCATGATGCTTTGGTGTATCCCCATGGTTCCTGTGTTCCTTATTGGATGTAAGCGAAATACTAAAATTCTACTATCATTTTAGTTAAATCCCTTTTTTTTTTTTTTTTTTTTTTTTTTTTTTTTTAAGTCCATATGAAACGCAGCATTCATGAACCGAGAAAAACCTACATGTGTTCCCTTCCCCCAGGCAGAGGAGTCCTCTTGGGGTCTTAGTCTAAGTGGTTTCCTCTTCTTCTTCCTGCTTTGGTTCTCTTTTTCTGTGGTACTGTTTCACACAAGAATCTGGGAGTTTAGCGGTGGGGGGGGGTTCAGTTTAAGGAGTCTCTACCCAAAATAACATGGTAAGTTCACTAAAATCCATTGTTCTGCACCAAGAAGAAGGGTCATCTATTGTCTGTGATGGACGTGATATCTATTACATGGAGCTCCCATCTGGCATATGTTTTTTTTCATTATTTCTCTTGAGATATATCAAGATGGAGGTTGCTTTAAAGGATAGTAATGTTTCACAACAAAATCAGCTCCAATTAATGGAGAGTGTTATTTCAGTACTATCAGAGTTGTAGTTCAAGAGTAATTGAATGATAAAGTATCCCCCTCCTGCTCCTTTTACCTAGTGTAAGCCACCTCCCCTCAGATATGGAATCTGGTCTTAAGACCAGACAGCTCACAGCAAGGGACAATCCTCTTACTGTGAGAACAATGAAAACCCTGCCCCCCCTTGACAGGTTTTTCCCTTATGATAATTGAAAATTGTCCCTCTCAGAAAGCCATCTGGACACCACCTTTCTGTTCTGAGGTGAGCAGTGTTACATCAGTAAATGAGGCTAGAGGGGGATACTTTATCATTACTCTTCAACTACAACTCTGACAGTATTAAAATAATACTCTCCATGGACCAAATACTATGAAGATTAATTGGAGCTGCTTTTATTTTGAAATATTTCTATCCCTTTAAGTCATTCTGATCATCCCTTGTTGAACCATTTTGCCTCCTCTGAGGCCAGGTCACCTGACCGAGGATCCACTTTACACTTTATCATCATGTGGAAAGGTTTGCATTGTTGGCATGGCTCTTGAACGTTTTTTCAAACAAGGTCATCTCCACTGTGGTTCAGGCTAGGACACCTGTATTGTCTTAGGCCTGTCATAAGATCCGGTCTCTATTTTACCAGTGGTGTGCTGGTGGAGACATGTCCCCCATGATATCTAAGTTTTCCTACTGTTCTGACCTTTCTTCAGGATGGTGTCAAGGTTCTCAGTCTGTGGTTTTTCAGAAGTGTATTGCTTTTCTTCTTGATGTCAACAACCCCTTTGTTCAGGGGTGGCTCACTCCAACCCTACCTTCATGGATCAAACTCCTTTGTGGGTTTTGAACTTGGTAGTAGGAGTCCTCCAGAGGCCACCTTTTTGAGCTTCTTTCATCTGTTTCTTTGCATTTCCTGATGCTTAAGATGGACATCTTTGACTAATTTTCTGCTCTGAGCTGCTGAATTACAAGCTGTGTCTTGTAAACCCCCTTTTCTGATTTTTCACCAGGACAAGGAGGTTTTTCGTATTCCTAGAGGTTGTTTGCCCACGTACTTCTCAGATTTTCACATCAACCATAGTGTAGTACTGAAGAGGAGTACTTTCTCATTGCGCCATGTAGCTATCTTTTCCATTGACTGTCTTTGAAACTGTCAGTATTTAATTTGATAAATGGCAGTTCACATTTTGTTGTGTTAGTGATCTATGTATTAAACTTTATAGCAAATAATGTTTTTTAAAGAAAAAAATATTTGTATGTGCAGATTTTGGGTGAGGGGAAAATAAGTAAAGGCTAGCTGGTGACTCAATATCATTTTTGTATTTATTTACTTTTTAATGGCTAATGTCAGAAGAGCCGGTGCATTATTCTTTAACGTTTTCTTTTCTCTTTTTCTTTTCAGTTTCCCAGGAAAGCATTCTCACCTTTTGAAGATATGGTGGCTTTACATCAAGACATTTTAATAATTTTCAAGCCTATAACAAACTCCCAAACTGTGTTTACTGATTTTTGATTACTGGAGTGTTGCTGTATACTTTTCCAGTTTAATAAACAGTAGATGTATTCTACCACCTGAAGACTGCAAAGAAGAAAATGTATTAAGCAAAATTTGCTCCCTAATAATGCAGCAATTTTTGGACAACCATACATATTGATTTCATTGGAGATGTAAACTCTGTTGTAAAAAAAAAAAAAAAAAAAAAGTATATAAAGATACTTTAACAAGTTCTGTTTTTCAAACTTGGAAATATAAATGAGACATGATGACTGAAAATAGTCAGCTGCAAATGATAACGAAGTTCAGTTGTGAAAAGTGCAGATTTTCAACAAAAGACCCAAACCGGTTTAGAACACATGCCGCTCTTCACAATGACATTAAGTTTGCCTGTTCACATTGTGACTATGTATCATATACCAAAGGAGAGTTTCAGAGACATTTAGTGAAACATACTGGTAAATTTCCCTATACTTGTGAGTACTGTGGTTATGGGGCCATTAGAAATGACTATATAATTAAACATATCAAAAGAATCCATTGTGACGGAAAAATACAATGCTCTGTAAGTGTTGCTGAAAATGATATACATGCTTCTGTTAATTTAATACAAAATCAAGTGCAGAACTACATGCAAGAAATTTCACAGAAGAGCATTTCAAATAAATCTGAAGAAATTATAGATTTGACAAACGATATAGATAGTTGCACGTCACCTGGTACCTTACTTGATTCAAATGGAAATATTAGCAGTGTGTATGGAGAACAAGTGGAAGTTGAGGTGATATCACCAGTGCAAGATTACTTGTACCCTGGAGTGCCTTTAACTGTAATTGCACCTTCAACATTTAAGGTACCACCCAGCTGTTTTGCTCAGATTGTGGAGATTAAGAGTGTTAACAATAAGTATTACTTAATTTTAAAGTGTTTGGAGAAGGCGGACTCGGGCTTGCTGGATATGCAAGAAAATACATGTGAAGAACGCAAAGAGCCAGATAATGCAAAAGCCGTTTTTTCAACTGAACTATCTGCAACAAATGTAACACCATGTTTATTAGAAGGAGATACTACATTAAATAATACCTTCAATTCTATTAAAGCAACAAATTCTGTCCCTGATAAAGGGGAAACGTATACTGCCAATATGACTCTTCCATTGCAATCTCAAGCTAATAACAAAAAACAGGACATTAGTCATGCTTTAGAAGGACCAGTTATTTCCTCTGTATTTTCTCTTAGCTCCAACTCTGAGAACATCTTGGAAGGTATTCATTGGGAGAGCTCCTCAAAAAGTAGCATAGAAATGAACATGCATGAAGAAACCGTAGAAACACTGCAGTCCTCTCTAAGTAATCCTAAAATTCGATCTGTAGCTAACGTAACTGATGCTTTATATAATTGTTCTGAGCTTGAAATTAATAAAGAGGATGAAAAAGATAAGAAAAATGAATCCTCAAAAGAGAGAGATTCTATTGGACAAACTCATATCAGACAAGCTGTTGGTACTGAAGTACAGCTACCCCACCGCAAACAATCTCTGCTCTCTGGGACAGAATGTGAAAGCCAAAGCTCTTATTTTGAAACAATGGTCCCCTTGCAGACATCTTTAAATCCTCTTAAAATAAAACATGCAGCTGATTTACCTACTGATGTTGCATGCAAGTGTACTGAACCTGAAGCAAATAAAGAGCATGTTGATAAAAGACAAAATGAATCTTTTGAAGAACAAATGTGCATTGGCCAAACCAATAATGAGAAACAAAGTGTTAATACTGAAATACAGTTACTGCATAGCAAACTACCTCTATTTTATGATAAAAAATGTGAAAGACAGAGCTCTGGTTTTGAAACAATGGACCCTTTACAGTGCTGTTTAAGTCTTCCTAAAAGTAAACCCACAGCTAGTTTAACTACTACTGCGTGTCAGTATTCTGAGCTTTTAGAAAATAAAGATGATAAAGTTGAAAATGAATCCTCTGAAGAAAAAATGTGTATTGAACAAACAAGTGATGTAAAAGAAAGCATTGATACTGAAACACCGTTACCTCATGACAAACCATCTTTACTTAGTGAGAAGAAATGTAAACTAAGATTAAGTTCCTCTCTGTTTCATCCCCGGAAAAAAAATCGCCATAAGTCAAGCAGTCAGACTATGGAAACAAATATATGTACAAAACCACAGACTCTCTTTTTATCTTGTGACAAAAATGTTATTATGCAGCCTCTTACCTGTGCTGTTCAACAGAACTATAAAAACGTTACTGGATTATTGTGTGACTCAAACAGTTGGCATAGTTTAAATAATAGTTCAGAGCAAGAGCAGATTCGTAATGGTGAAAGAACCCCTAAAATCTTAAGACACTGCAAAACACAAACATCTAAAGATGATAATCTATCTCAAAAACAGCCATCAAAATCCATGAAAAAGCAAAGCGATACAGTAAAAAGCTCTTCTAAACAAAAGATTAAACCTCTTTCCAATAGACTGTCTTCAGCTTCAAAGGGAAATTTACTGCAGAATTCAAGACTGCTCGGGCTTTTACCTGTTAAGGGTGATCAGTTAATACAAATCCCGAAATATAATCAACCAGTAGTTGTATTAAATCATCCAAGTGTGGAATCCCTAGAAGCCTTTCGTGTTATGAAGGTGATCAATAAATTTAAAGGCAATATTATTACTGTAACATTATCCAGAAGCCTGTGCGAACAAAAACTCTGACTAGAAAATCTTTGTCTAAAATCCTGAGGAATTCTCAGAATGTTTTCCTCTTTAATGCTTTATTCTGTTCAGATAAATGTTCATTAACTGAAACTTTACTAAGAATTCATGAAATTCATGTTGAAAATGAAATGTGACTCTCTAAATTGTCTTACAGATGGGAATAACTTTGTTTAGATATTCGCACCCGGTACTATGTGCCTTACTGTAACTTTTTGGTATCCTTGCCTCTTGTTTGCTCTGTAAGCTTAGGCAAATGACTAATGTATCTGATAAACTGACAGTTCCTATAGGAATAAATGACTACTGCCCATATTCAGTTAGCTAAATAGATGTATTTCTGGGACGGACAAAAACATTTTCATAAAATGCCTTTTTTAAATGAATAGTTTAACCACTAGATTTCTAGAAAGGTATTACTTTGCAATTTGTGGAGAAAATCCCCATTTTCTGCAGTGAGAATTTGCTTTTATCCCATCTAGTGTTTGGTTTGCTTCAGAATCATCTTTTTAGATTCCTCAGTATGACACACAGTTTTTTTGACAGGTGGATTTGGGTAACAGTCCTTCATTCAACAGAAGGAAGTGATGGTTCATATTGTATCAACATTTCTGCCCTTTCCTTGGCATTTTTTTACACAGACTATTGACTAAGGTACTCTTATATTCAATGGTAAAAAAAAACTTCTTTGAAAGGTATAGAAATGTCAGCATATAAAGAAATATTTGACTGTTCATTCTAATGTTCTATAATGCACAGTATAATTTTCAGTGTCCTTATCATTGTACAGTGCTTGTAATTTGAGTTGAAAATTCCCCCTTCTGCCCCTTTTCAGTCATAGTTCCCTCAGATCTGAAAGCCAAGGGACAATATTGTGTATCTCAAAACTGACAAAAAAAAGTATGGCGCAATACTTAGAACTCAGTGAAGATCATTCTATAAAAACATGAAAAACAAAAAAAAATACAATATATAGTGTAATACGTCAATATTATACGTGATATTTTCCAAGTGTGTGCCAAATGGCCACTCACGTATTCCTCCCCTTGTATGTGTACCTCCAAATAATCTCATCAGTAATCAGTATCATCTCATATAAAACAGTGTATTTTAGAAAACCTCACTCACAAATATAGCCAGATAGAGAGTATGAAATCAAAGGGACGTCTTCCCCTGCACATTCCCTGTAGATCGAGTCCCAAATCTCCAGGCTTCTCGTCTCTGTTCCTCCTGTGAGGATACCCGTAAAAAGGAGATATTTGTTTGGAAGAGCGTGCCTATCCAGAGGAACGGAGACTAGTTTGAAAAAGCTTTGAGCTATATTGACGGGAGAAGCCTGGAGATTTGGGACTCGATCTACAGGGATAGTGCAGGGGAAAACGTCCCTTTGTTTTTAAACGCTCTATCTGGCTATATTTGTGAGTGAGGTTTTCTAAAATACATTGTTTTATATGAGATGATACTGTCCCATGTGTGTTTTATTTCTTATCTCTTTGAGGGAACACATTACTGATGAGATATTATTTGGAGGTACACATACAAGAGGAGGAATAAGTGAGTGGCCATTTGGCACACATTTGGAAAATATCACATATAATATTGACTTATTACACTATAGCATCTTTTTTTGTTTTTCATGTTTTTATGGAATGATCTTCACTGAGTTATATATATTGCACCATACTTTTTTTTTTTTTTTGTCAGTTTTGCGTTATTCACGTGTGAGGTGTATGAGCAGCATGCTTTCACTTGGAGTGATATTGTTCACGTTAGTGATTTAAGTTAAAGCATCACTTTATTTATTTTAAGGGTGAAGGTGCGCTAAGTCACATTGATTGTTCTTTTTGGGACAATATTGTGTGTCTGTATAAGGAAAACCCTGTCCCCCCTTCCTTGATGAAGGGGAGCAGGGTTTTCCTTTTACAGATACAATACTTTCCCTCATTGAGATCCGTCCGGACCGGCTTTCACGTCTTAGGGAACTGTGACTGACTTAGTAAAAAGGGGCAGGAATGGGAAACTTTCAGCTCAAATTCCAAGCATTATACAACTATAAGGACATTGAAAATTGTACTTGGTAATCTCAACATATAAAGAAATATTCGATTGTTCATTCTAGATTTCTGTCACTTTAATGTTCATAATAAAATGCATAAAAGCTGGAAAATAAGGTTAGGTTCCTGCAGCTGAACTTCCACTATATGTTTTAACCCTCCCAATACCAGAGAGATACAATACATTGCAGTGCAATATGTTGGCTATATATCACTCCAGAGGTTTAATTGTGGGCATTCGATTTTAAAATTTTTTGTTTTTCTTTTTAAATGCAGTGGGCATGGAAATAAGTTGGATTGGAAGAATTTAGCCTATATTCCCCTGCTTTTATGCATTGTAAGAACTTGACTGTTGCTTTAATAATGGTTTTTATTTCCTTGTGTTTTTTCCAAATTGTTAATTTGTTTATAGTAAGTTCTGGTCATGGTTTGTTTCCACATACCTTTTTGGTTATTGATTTAGGTCATTTGTTTACTAAAGGTATAGTAACACTTAAAGGGACAGTAATGTCCCAGAAAAAAATATCTTAGCATTTTGTAGTGCTTAAAAAGTTGAATTGAATGCAAAAAACCTTATCTCTTTACACCGCTATGGTTTGAGAGATATATGCATTTAAAGTTCCCCCCTCCCGCCCCTTTCCCTGACGTCAGCTCTGTGCTGACTGCAGGAGAATCCTGTCTGGGGACCAACTAGCGGCTCTGCAGCAGAGCCGCAATCACGTTATTTAAAAAGAACGACTTCGTTTGAAAGGTCTACAAATTGTGCCTGGTTTGCAAACACACTTTGTAGACCATTCCAATGAAGTAATTCCTTTTAAATAACGTGATTGTGGCTCTGCTGAAGAGCTTTCTCGTGTTGGCTGACACGGATCTCCTGCTGTCAGCTGACATCAGGAAACTTCAAACTTTGAATGAATAGATCTCTCAAACCATAGCAGTTTGAGAGAGAGTGTTTTTTTTGCATTCAATTCAACTTTTTAAGCAATATAAAATGGTAAATATTTTTTCTGGGACATTACTGCCCCTTTAAGATGTGTGTGTGTCAGTGGCCTGAAATGTTAGTGGTGCTATTACTACAATTTTCTATGGATATATTTGGTCAGCTTACCATAAATCTCCATAGGATGGTGTGGCAACAGTGCCACTGTAAAGTTTCTTGCCATTGAGATATTACACCTAAAAAATTCAAGTTTGAGCTGCTATAACTTTTGAATGAATTATCTCCCAGTAGTGGGAGTATCCTTGTTTTCCTCAGGAGGATAAACCCTAACATATAAATGTATTACATTTTAAGTATTCCTATACCTTTCAGTATTGAATTTCATGGATTTATAGTATTTTTATTAATTTGGTCCATCATTTACTGGTGGTTAGGTTTATAGTTGATATTTTGTATTTCATCAGATTTAATTTGTAGTTCTGCAGTGCCATCTGTTCAATAAAGCCAGGACTACGCTTATTCAGAGCTTGTTTCAATGTTAACTCTCGAATAGGCATGTGTCCCAAGTACGTTCTCCTGCCTGTCAATCTGACTACATTTCTCATTGCAGCAAATGGGAAACTGTGTTTGTATATATAAGGTGTAATTCACTGTAAGTCATTTAATAGTTTTTACAGACCTCCATGTTAAATCAGGTATATGATCAAGCCTTTTCCTAGTTGACCATATATAAACACTGAGTGTGAAATTCATTGTAAGAGTTATACCCAGTGTCCCTCACACTGCAGAACAATGCAACAATTTGATTACATTACAATTTGAAACTATCCAGCTACACAATAAAGCACAATCCTAGGGAAGCATTCTTTGACCTAAATTTATTCTCCGTTATCGATTTACACATTTTTCATGGAAAATCAACTTACCAAAGTCTTAATGTTTAATGGCACATGCTTCTTTAAAGGGATAGTAATGTTTCATAATAAAAGCAGCTCTAATTAATCATCATAATATTTGGATTTTGGAGAGTTATTTCAATTCTGTCAGAGTTGTAGTTCAAGAGTAATTCAATGACAAAGTATCCCCCTCCCGCCCCTTTTTACTGATGTAACACTGCTCAGCCAGATCAGAAGGGAGGTGCCCAGGTAGATTACAGAGAGGGACAATCTTCAATTAAGATAAGAGAAAAACCTGAAAAACTTGTCAAGGGGGGCAGGGCCTTCATTGTTCTCATAGGAAGAAGATTGTCCCCTGCTGTTATCTGTCTGGTCTTACAACCAGATACCCCATCTGAGAAGAGATGGCTTACACTAGGTAAAAGGTAAACTTTGCTTGTGAATATCTCTTAAACCATAAAGGTTTGAGAGAGAAGATTTATATCATTCTTCATATTTTTTTAATGCCTACAAAATAAAATAACGTTAAAAGAAGTATTACTATCCCTTTACAGTGGAACTGCCACTTTGCAACAAATAGGACATTTTGGAAGCGCTCCTATTTAAAGCGATAATGCTGATATATTTAGGCACTTCCACACTCTGCATCTTGGGTACCACGTCCTACCTGGAAGTACTAGCTCATTTGTATAAAGCTAAATATCTGAAACAAGAAAGTGAACATAAATATAGATACTTGTAAAAGCTCTCTAAAATTCACCTATTTGTAACAAAGTGACGGTTCTGGTTTAATGGCACAGACAAACATGAAACGGAGTGCTTATTGTTTAGCTGTTTTATGAAAGGATTGGCAATTTCAACCAATTCAGCAAAGTGATAAGATTTTTAAGTTTATCGTTGAAAATAAAATAAAAACTTTTTTTTCCCCTTTAAAACCTTAATGACAATGGACTTAGCAGGTACGTCCCCCCAAAACTGTCACTTAGTGACAAGGGACGTACCTGGTAAGTCCTCCGGTAAACAGAGCGCTGGATGCGATCGGGATTGCTACCAGCCACTCTAACAGTATTGCAGGAATGCTTTGATGTTGAGGCATCCTGCAATACTGATTTTAACTCGGCGCTTGTGATTGCTCCCAGCGAGTGATCACTTCCGGGTTGTGAAAGGCATATCCGCCTTTCACATGTTGCGAGCCAGGAGTTAAAGCAGAGGATCAGAAGCGATCAGCAATGCTTCCGATGCTCTGCAACAAGTGCTTAATCATAATAGAGGCAGGCTAGCAACATCCAATCAGAAATTGCCCCTATAATAACAGTGATCACCATTTGCCTGGTCAGGTCAGTATTTGTAAATATTGACTCTGATCACCCTGGATCTGCCTCCCTCTCCTCAGTTGTGTTTCAGTGAGGGAGGGAGGCAGATCTGTATTATAATGAGAGTTCTAGGTACTTTATATTAATGTTAATAATAATAAAATTAATTTCCCTGTATTAACCCTGCCACTGATCACTGCATAAGCAGTTATCTTGCACAGCAGCACTTTTTTACTGTCTGATTTTAAGGTGTTTTTTTTTTGCATTCTGTACCCCTCTGGCACTCAAATGGTTAAATTGTGAGACCCAAACGCTCTTCTAAGAGCCATTAACCCCTTCTTTGCTGTATATCACTGCATAGGCATTAGTCTCTCATTTTTAGTAATGTCGCAGTGGTTGCAGTGTTTTTATACAGCTGAGGAGGCTTATGCCATCCTTGCCTCAGATTCTGAGGCCACTGATTCAGGCTCCGATTTTGACCCTGGTCAGTTCTCAGATACATAATTTAGTGATATATTTGTGGTTGCTAGGCCCCCCCGCCAGAAGGAGATGTGTTGCTCCAGCTGGCATTGCTGATGAGGAGTGGGTAGTGCCTAATTTCCATAGGCCAGATATCCCTTCTTTCACTGCAGATCCTGGCATCAGTCTTTGTCACAGGATTCCCCCCCCGCAGTTTGTACAGCTCTTTTTGGGGGATGATTAGGGATGGGCGAAAATTTTCACCTCAAACTGAAATCGGCGAATAATGGTACTTTCCGCTTACAGAATAATTTCCATCGAATAGTGCACATTTTCTGCTTTTTTTCCGCTCATTGAAATCAATGGGAAAAAAACTCTTTCTACAGCCATATAAAAGGCTGTCAGGCTCTCACAGCAGCCATTTTGTGTTTGTGAGAGGAAAGAGCAGCACCTTGTTTGAGCTAGAGAAGACAGGAGAATTGAAGTTTAGTTTATGGAATCATTTAGTAGGACATTTGTTCTATGTAAGTGTGTATTAGGAGAGTCAGTGAGGCACTCTGGGGAGAAGGAAGGAGGTTGACCCAAATACTCCAAAATTCCATGTGACTGACTGGCAAGACACGGGCAGCTAGGGACCTATTTGGTTGCTGATCTTGCTGTAATTGTCTCTGTGCTGGGTGGGGAAGTCTGGGGAAAGACTGTTTTGTTTTTCAGTTATAATTTTTTTTTTTTTTTTGGACACACTGTGATAAGACAACAGGGTGGACAACTTAAAAAAAAAAAAAAAAAAAAAAAAAAAAAAAAAAAAATATATTAGGTGACAGTGACAGACAGCTGACTGGACTTAGGCAAGGCATCATACAGCTCCATCAGTTGTGTTGTGCACTGTACAGTAAAAAGCACATAATGTCCAGCAAAAGCACAAGGGGAAGGGGGAGGGTGACTCTACATTGGCGACTGCTTCAAACTCTACCATACTCTAGTCCATTTTTTTTTTTTTTTTTTTTTTAATTACTGTTCCTGAGTTTTTTTTTTTTTTTTTTTTTTTTTTTACTTTTACTGCTCCAGACCTTTACATGTAACTGCTCCATTTGTATGAGCAAGTTCTAAAATTGGTGCTGTATTTTACCAAAACCCCTGTCAAACCGATGCATGGGTGTACTCAGAAGGCCTTGCAGAAAACAACCTGGGGTGTTTTCTTTGAGTAACCTACAACAGTCTCTCCTAAATCAAAATATTACATATACAATATCTTGGGGTGTCAACTCTTCAAATATATACACATTCATGGCAATAAATAAAACTGGGTTATGCATTAGGCCCCAAAGTAAAGATCAGAAATACTCTCAATTTCAATTCAAATGACAAGTCCTACAATTGTAACCGAACCTTCCCAAAACCCTGGCAAACATATGAATGGGGGGCCATAGGTGTACTCAGAAGGCCTTGAAGAAAACAACCTGGGGTGTTTTCTTGCAGTAACCTACAACAGTCTCTCCTAAATCTGTGTAAAAAAGAATTACCACCACACACATTCTCCATTTTTTTTTTTTTTTTTTTTTTTTGCTAAAATGGTTGCATCAAAGGCATCAAAACGCTCCATATACAATACTTTGGGGTGTCAACTTTTCAAATATATGCAGATTAATGGCAATAAAATAAATTGGGATATGTAAAAAGGTCCCAAAAAAACAAAATAGAAGAAATGTCAAATTGGAAAAATGACAAGCACATATCAGAAGTTTGGCATTGCACCCCTCCCCCCAACAACCAAACAAACCTAAGCATGGGTGGTATCACTGTACACAGGAGATGTTGCTGAACACATATTGGGGTGGTGTTTTGCAGTAACACATAAAAGGATCTGTGAATTCATGCCTGACGTACGTGCGTGGAAAAATAACACAAAAAAATTACTACCTAAAAGTTTGACAAATGCTAGAGGTAGAATTAGTGCAAGGAAAGTGTAAAAATACCACAATTTGAAATACCCTAGTTTCTACCTTTCAAAAATATATGGTTTGATGGGGGTAAATTACATTGGCCGGCCCCAAATAGGACATGGGTGCATGCAGAATTAGTTGACGCTATATAAATAAAGAATAATAATAATGACAGGTGTCAAAATTCCAAATTGGAAGACTGAAATGCGCACCTCACAAATAAGGCCTTTTAGCTCCCAAAGAACTTGACAAACCTATATATCAGTGGTATCGCTGTACTCGGGCGATGTTGCTGAACACATATTGGGTGTTGTTTGGCAGTATCTCTTATAACTTTTGCGACTACACTCCCATCCATAAAATTTGTTAAAATACAAAATTTGTTAAAACACGCTGTTTTCTACTTTTTTTGCGTAGCTCCTCCTAGGTCCGAAGAAAATTTGTAAAGCTACTTGTTTGAATTCAAAAAGTTTGAAAAATAAATTAAAAATAATAAGTACAGTAAGAAAACCAGGTAGAAAACTAGCAGGATCGACATCCAACAAAGTTTCAGTTTTGCTTAAAAAACATTTAAAATGTATTTTTGATGGAAAAATTATTTTAGTCAGAATTACTGAATTGCTTGTTCTGTTTAAGGAATTGGTGAATGTGTGTT
Organism: Rhinophrynus dorsalis; assembly: GCA_037306005.1. Taxonomy (NCBI): domain Eukaryota; kingdom Metazoa; phylum Chordata; class Amphibia; order Anura; family Rhinophrynidae; genus Rhinophrynus; species Rhinophrynus dorsalis. The sequence goes on from CM074718.1 coordinate 62,705,815, forward strand.
TTTTTTTGTTTTTTTTTGTGTGAATGCATATCAAAAGGGGGTTTGGCTAAAATGTCAGCTGTGTTGTGAACGGATTGGCAAATTCAACCAATTCGGCTTTCTGACTGGATGGGTGGCTCCTTTTTGCCGCCTTATGCCACCCATTACATATGCAATGCAGAGGCTGTTTCTCTCTGCTTAACCAGTTTAACCCCTTGCAGTTAGATAAGTACCTTTTTTAGGTATCTCTGTGATTTCTGCCTTTCTTGGTTTTGGGGGTTGTTTTCTGAACATGTCTGATCCTAAGTGATATTCTGGGAAATGCAAACCTAAGGTTTCAGGGATCCCCTGAACCCTTTTAGTTCATGTTCCTCATGTAAAACTGAGCTTCCAGGGGAGTATTCTGACACCATATGTCCCTCTTCCACTGTAGTGCCTACTATTCCCTTGGCCCCTCTACTGCTGAACAAGTTAGTCTGGGACAAAACTCTGATGTTCTTTGTTGCCTCCATTCCTTCATCTATTTAGGGAGTTCTCCACTCATGGTGTCACGGTTTATTATGACTCTCAGACACAAGTTATAGGTAAAAAAAATCAATTTTATTGAAATAATAAATGATAACTTAGGATGGCAATAACATACATATATATATATACAGAATATAGCACAGACAGAAGGCAGACTCTACCGGTCCTGTCAATATACCGGACAGGACAGTCTTTAGGCTCTACCGGCCTTGCCAATACCGGGTAAGGCAACCTGCAGATGGAATAGCATAACGGTTTTACCGGCCTTACCAAATTACCGGGCAAGGCAGCCTCAATAGATACACAATGTAGGCTCTACCGGCCCTGCCAATACCGGGTAAGGCAACCTCAGATGGAATGTGGTAAAAGGTTCTACCGGCCTTACCAATACCGGGCAGGGCAGCCCAGAGATAATAGCAGCAGTCAGATGGAACTGGCAATTTAGCAGAATCGTTAAGCAGCAAGGCTTTGGAGCAAACCAGCGTCCGCACGCTGGAAACAACACTGAATAGTATAGCCGTTAGGCTTAGCGAGCAAACCAGTGACCGCACACTGGAGTAACAAGCGAGTAGTATAGCCGCAAGGCTTAGGAGCAAACCAGCGTCCGCACGCTGGGACCAACACAGATTTGTATAGCTGAAAGGCTTTGGAGCAAACCAGTGACCGCACACTGGTGTAACAAGCGAGTTTGTATAGCCGCAAGGCTTAGGAGCAAACCAGCGTCCGCACGCTGGGACCAACACAGATTTGTATAGCTGATAGGCTTTGGAGCAAACCAGTGACCGCACGCTGGTGTAACAAGCGAGTTTGTATAGCCGCAAGGCTTAGGAGCAAACCAGCGTCCGCACGCTGGGACCAACACAGATTTGTATAGCTGAAAGGCTTTGGAGCAAACCAGTGACCGCACACTGGTGTAACAAGTGAGTTTGTATAGCCGCAAGGCTTAGGAGCAAACCAGCGTCCGCACGCTGGGACCAACACAGATTTGTATAGCTGAAAGGCTTTGGAGCAAACCAGTGACCGCACACTGGTGTAACCAGTGAGTTTGTATAGCCGCAAGGCTTAGGAGCAAACCAGCGTCCGCACGCTGGGACCAACACAGATTTGTATAGCTGATAGGCTTTGGAGCAAACCAGTGACCGCACACTGGTGTAACAAGCGAGTTAGTATAGCCGCAAGGCTTGGGAGCAAACCAGCGTCCGCACGCTGGGACCAACACGGAATTGTATCAATGTCACAAACGCGACCAGGCAGAAGGTCGCCAGGATACTGAGGACAGGTGATGAGATGACAGGAACCAGCAACGATCAGTCAGGTCAGAAAACAGCAGAGAAGTTCAGCAGGAACTGCAACACCAGAGACTAGGCCGGAACCAGGACTGGAAGTACTTCAGCATGCAGGAAACACTGGAACAGTAGAGATCAGGAACTCAGGAACACATGAGATCAGGAACTCAGGAACACTGGAACAGAGGCCCAGCTATCACTAGCATAGTGATAGCAAGAAGGTCAGAAACAACACGAAAGGGCACTCAAAGGGTGCCCAATCCAGGTTTAAATAGTCAATAAGAGGCGGGCTATCTGCAGACAGCCAATAGAAGCCCCCTACTGGTGACAGACAAGTAACTGCAGCAAATCACGGGCACCGTGATACATGGCCCCCAATTAGACATATTGATATCATCTTTCAGCAGTGGAGGACCCCTGAGAGTTGCAGGGTCCACAGTACAAGAGAGACATAGGGTTCCAGAATATTCCCTTGGAAGCCCAGTTTGACATGAGGGACAATGAGCTAAAGGGGTTAATGAGACCTCTGAAGTTTTGATTTCTCCATGTGTCCCTTCGGTTCAGACATGTTCAGCAAACAACCTTGAAAACGAATACAAAGTAGTCCAAAGTACTTTTGACAGCTGGGGATTCCTGAGTCAAAACATGGATAGGTTTGGGTTTAGAGGTGCTATAGTAATAGCAATAATGGCACTTTTATTTCTTCTTGGTTGCTAAAACAGTAGGTCCTGGTATAGTCTCTGACTGGTTTTCAGTAGGGAATGGAACCTGGCAGGTATGTGCCATTACTGTACATTTTAACGTTAGAAACCCTAGGAGCCAGGATAATAAATTGGGGGGGATTAGTATAGGTGATTATGAATCCAAGATAAGTCTATATGCTGATGATGTAATTCTGACCTTAGTAGAGCCACTTAAATCTTTACAATACTTTGAATTAAGAACTTTTAGTCGGGTATCTATTTATAAGTTGCATATTGATAAATATAGATGATAGAACTGGAAGAAGTTTCATTAAGGAATATTCATTTGATTGGGCTTCTGAAGGATTTATCTGGGGTTGAAAATAATTCGGAAAGTACAAGATCTAATAATGGCAAATATAGCTTTTTTGCTAAAAGATGCAAAAGAGAAATTTATTGAATGAATGGAAAAATATCAAAATATCTTGGTTGGGTAGGTTGAATGTTATCAAATCATATATTTTGCTTAAAGGGATAGTAATGTTTCACAATAAAATCCATTCCAATTAATCTTAGTATTTGGGTCATGGAGAGTGTTATTTCAATACTGTCAGAGTTGTAATTCAAGAGCAATTGAATGATAAAGCATCCCCCTCCTCCCCTTTTACCTGGTGTAAGCCACCTCCCCTCAGATGTGGAATCTAGTCTCTTGACCGGACAGGTCACAGTGAGGGACAATTTTCTTACTGTGAGCATAAGGAAAACCCTGCCCCCTTAACAGGTTTTTCCTTATCACTGAAGATTGTCCCTCTCTGCGATCCATCCGGACAGTATTGCTGCTCTGAGGTGAGCAGTGTTACATCAGTAAAAGGGGAGGGAGGGGGATACTTTATTATTCAATTAGTCTTGAACTAGAACTTTGACAGTATTGAAATAACACTCTCCATGGCCCAAATACTATGAAGATTAATTGGAGCTGCTTTTATTGTAAAACATTACTATCCCTTTAAGTGGACATATTTATTTAGGATGTTACCTCTTGCAGTACCAATGGTAAAGTTAAGAGAAATACAAACATTTTCTGTCATATATTTGGGGGGGAACCTAGAATTAATAAAAGTCAGATGATAAAAAGCTCTTCCCTCTGGATTGGAGTCTGCTCCTCGGGTGTTCACAAAGGTCATGTCAGCTCTGGCGGTTCACATCCACCCTCCAATAATTTCTATGCCTTCCTTCCTGGATGATCCTCAGGAAAATCCTCAGAGCACCCTGTGGCTCAAGATTTGGTCTGCGGACTAATCTTCTAAGTAGTCACTGGTGTCCTTGCCTTTTCAGGTCAAGGCTGTCTTTGGGCCTGACCTGAAACCGATCATGAGAGATGGTGGAAAAAGCACCCTGTTGCTCCAGAACACAGAAAAAGGTGAGGCTCTCTCACAAAGCTGTTTCCACCCTGCTGGAAAAACAGGTTCTGATGCCGGTCCCAGCCCAAGAGCACTTTTCAGGTTTCTGTTTCAACCTTTTTGTTGCTACCAAAAAGGGCAATGCCTGCCATCCTATCCTGGACCTAAAATGCCTCAGCAGGTAAGTGGTTGCTACATGCTTCAAGATGAAATCTTTGTATTCTGACATAGCAGCAGTATTCCCAGGGGAGTACCTAGCCTCCCTGGATCTTCAAGATGTGTACCTACATGTTCTGATCCACCTGGACTGCCAACGCTACCTCTTATTTGCTTTTGACCGTAAACACTGTCCGTTCATGGCTCTGCCGTTTGGCCTGGGTTCGGTGCACAGAATCTTCGCGAAGATCATGGCAGCCTTGGCCTTTGTACATCCATGCCCAAGGCATTTCTCTGACTGTGTATTTGGAGAATCTCTTGCACAAGGGTCCTTCAGAAGACCTCTCGGCTAACCAGATCCAAGAATGCATCTGCATCACAGCCAGATTCTGAATTTCAAGAAATCTCCTGTTGCAGGTTTTGGTGTTCCCTCAGAGGAAGGTCTTTCTCACGGATGAGAAGATTCAGATTCTGTTCCAGGATGTGTCTCAAGCACTGGAGTGGCAGTCAACCACAATCTGGGACTACATGAGAGTCCTGAATCATTTGGTTTCTGCTCTGGAACGAGTACCCTGCTCCTAGTTCCACACGAGTACATTTCAGAGGGACATTCTCTGGACATGGTCCAGGAACCTGGGACTTCTCTCCCATCCAATGACCCTGTCTCTGTAAGCCAGGGAGGATCTTCAGTGGCGGCTTCATCGGCTGCATCTGGAGAGAGGGAGACCTTTTGTGATTCCAGAGTGTACCCTGGTTACGGCGGACACCAGCATGAGGGTCTGGGTTGGGACCCTGGGTCACTTGGGTGCCCAGAGCACTTTGGCAAGGGAGGAGAGTCTACTGTCCATCAACATTCTAGAGCGTAGAGCAGTTCAACTGGCCATCTTCCATTGGTCCTTCGTAAGCAAGGGGATTCCGGTGTGAGTTTGATTGGACAACTAAGGGGGAAACAACAGTGAGGTAACATGAAGAAAGGTGAAAGATGTCCTCACTTAGGTGGAAGCTCATGTTCCAGCCATCTCACCCTTACAAATTCCAGGAGCAAAAGATGTACTGGCAGACTTTCTCAGCCTTCAAGACATAGATCCAGGGAACTGGAATCTCCATGCTGAAGCATTCTTCCTGATAGTTTAACACTGGGGGGTATAGTGGTCCCAGGGATCTACCGAATGGGAGAACAGGAAAGTTCCAACTTTCTGTGCCTGAGCAAGGGATTTTCTGGCCTTCAAAGTGTATGCCTTGTCCATTCCATGGATTGTTCACGTCCTGTATGTTGCCCTAATTTCTCTCATCCCCAGGGTGTTCCAGAAGATCATGATGGACAAGGAGATGGTTTTCCTAGTCTCTCCATTGTAGCCCAGGAGGGCATGGTTTGCAGATTTAATTAGTCTGTCCATTCAGGATCCAATTCGCCTCCCTCCCAGACCGTATCGGTAGCTTCAGGGGCCCTTGTGGTATAAGGATTTGGAGAGACTGGCCTTTTAGGGCATTGCTCTTGAGGACACCATTCTGAAGTCGAAAGGATTTTTTGATCAGGTCATCTCCACCATAATCCAGGCTCGGAAGGCAGTTTCCGCTAAAGCATATCATAATGTCCGATTTTCCACCGGTGGTGTGTGAACAAGAATATGTCCCCCACAGGTGTTTGACCTTTCCATAGTGGTGTTCGTTTAGGATGGAGTCAACAAGGGTTTTTGCTAGAGTTCCCTCAGGGTTCAGATTTCAGTGCTTGGTGTTAAATTTTTTTTTTTTTTTTTGAGACCTATCACTGTCATCCTGGACGTGAAGTCTTTTCTGAAGGTTCCTTTCAGGGAACCCGCACCCTTTGGAATCTGTTTGGTCTTAGGTGTCTTTCAGAGGCCTCCTTTTGAGTCTCTAGCCCCTTTCTCCTGTGCCAGCTGATGCAGAAGATGGGTTTTCTCTTGCCAGTGGTCTCTGTCTGGAGGGTAACTGAGTTGCAAGCTTTATCTTGCAAACCTCCATTCCTGTTTTTTCATGAGGATAAGGCAGTACTCTGTACTTCTCAGGTGTTTCTTCCTAAGGTGGTTTCTGACTTTTGCATCAATCAGGAGATAGTCATGCCTTTTTTTTTATCCCGACCCTGTATTCACTTAAGAAAGGGATATCCACCTTTGGGCATTGTGTGCTGCTTTAAGTTTTATGTGCATTGCAGTAAGCCTTTCTGTAAGGCTGACTCTTTTTTTTTTTTTTTTTTTAAATGACTGAGAGGCCTAGGGTGGGTCAGGCTGCATCCAAGATTACCATACGCCAAGCATATGAGAAGCCAGTTCCCTTTATGATCAAATCGCTTTTCACCAGGCACGTGGGTGCTTCATTTGCCTACAAGAAACAGGTCTCGGCTGCATAGCTGTGCAAGGCTGTGACTTGGTCCTGCATACCTTCACCAAACCCTACAGAGTAAAAGTCTTGGCCTTGGCTGGGGCCAGCTTTGGCCAGAAGGTCCTTCAACCAGGCTTTCCTGTTTTTCTTTCTCTACGGCCAGGTGCTGTTCAGTAGCTTTTTGAGCCCTGTTTGGGGTGCTATTTTAGTTTGGTGACTATTGACACCTATGATTATTCAGATCCAGAGTGGTCCTAGGGAACTTGGGTATTATGGGGACGACGTATGGGTGGTCTTTTCTCCTTGCCTTTGCTTGGAAGCTTGGGATGCTTTGCTATATCCCCATGGTATCTGTGTTCCATATTGGACATAACAGAAAATAGGATTTTAGTGTTCTTACATGTTAAATAATTTTTTCTTTACTCTATCTTGAGCACAGGTCTCCTACCTGGAGAAAAATGTTGTTTGCTTTGCTTCCCCAGACAGATGATTCTCCTGGCTATTGTCACATGAATTCTGGGAAGGCAGGGAGTTGAGCTGGAGGAGGACCCCAGAGACCCTGTGATGTGCCCTGCCCTCCACGAGGGACTCACCCCCCCCCCCTGCCCTCATGGTACCTGCTTTGCATATGGACTAAAGGGAAACTATTTAAAAGGCAAGCTAAAATCCTATCATCTAAGTCTGAAGGAAAAGAAAATTAATTCTTGAAATACAGGGAGTGCAAGTAAGATTGCAAAAAGGCCATTAGGTTAGCAAAAGTAGAAAATTAATCTTGAATTACAAAGGAAAGCAAAACTACTCCACGGAATGTTTTCAAATACATAAATAGCATGAAACTTAAGAGGTAGTGCATTAGATTATTCATGTATGAGATGGACAATGTATTTGTGATGATTAGGAAAAGACTGGTATTCTGAACACTTTCTTTTCATCAGTGTATATACCAGAAAATAAACAATGGCAGAAGAGCCTTAACAAACAAGAATTACATACATACCATTATCATATATAGGGTTACCAAAAGAAGAGGTCAAGGGAAGACTGGACAAAACTGACTGACAAAGCACCTGGTACTAACGGTATACATCTAAGTGCACTTCTGGATCTCAATGCAGTAGCAAGACCACTCTTTAATATTTAGACTCTCCAGAGGCTCAGTGTCATAAAGCCAATGTTGTGCCTTTATTTAAGAAGAGAACTAAGATTTATTATAGGTCTGTGAGTTTGACCATGGTAGTAGGAAAACTAATAATGAATCATAATCAGGATTAGACTGCAAAAAATTGCAGTAGGCATCAACATGTTTTTATGAGGAATAGATCCTTCCAAACAAGTATCTGAGCTTCTTTCAAGAAGTAAGCAGAAACCTATATAAAAGCAGTAGATGTAGTATAGCTGGAGTTTGAAAAGGAGTTTGATACAGTGCCACACAGGAGGCTGGCATATAGTGGAAAATTGTGTCTAGGGCATACATTTTGCAAGTGGATATATATAGTTGATTGAAGAATAGGGAACAGTGTGTTGTAAACAGAGATTTGAGAGTACCTCTGGGTTCATTACTTTAATGCTTTTTAATATGATTAGATGACCTGCAACTAGGTATAAATAGCAAATTCAATATTTACAGATGACATTGAATTATGCAGTGTACTAAACTCTGGGAAGGACCTTTGTTTTCTACAGAGGTATTTACATAAAATGGCATATTGGGCAGACAAATGAAATCTAATGAAGGAAAATGTAAAGTGATGCACCTGGGACAAAAACCAATCTTAATGCTAGTTATGATCTTAATTGACATCCATCTAGTATACTCATTGCTAGAGAAAGATCTGGGAGTCTTTGTAAACTTGGAAATAGTGATTGGTGTCAACCAGCAGTAGCAATAGCAAACAAATTGCCTTGCATAAAAGGGGTATTGAATCAAGAGTCGATAACATATTACCACTATACAAATCTTTGGTAAGACCACACCTTGAATATACACTGTGTGCACAATTATTAGGCAAGTGAGTATTTTGACCATATCATCATTTTTATGCATATTTTCCAACTCCAAGCTGTATAAACTTGAATGCTTTTTGGATTTAACCATATCAGGTGATGTGTATTTGTGTAATGAGAGGGAGAGTGTGGCCTAAGGAGATGAACACTCTATGACAAGGTGTGCATAATTATTAGGCAGCTTCATTTCCTCAGGCAAAATGGGCAGAAAAAGATATAACTGACTCTGAAAAGTCAAAAATTGGAAAATGTCTTTAAGAGGGATGCAGCACTCTTGAAATTGCTAAGATATTGGGGCATGATCACAGAACCATCAAACATTTTGTTGCAAATAGTCAACAGGGTTACAAGAAAAGTGTTGAGAAAAAAAGACGCAAATTAACTTCCAGAGATTTGAGAAGAATCAAACCTGAAGCTGCCAGGAAACCATTATCCTCCAGTGCTGTCATATTCGAAAACTGCAACCTACCTGGAGTGTCCAGAAGTACTAGGTGTTCAGTGCTTAGAGACATGGCCACGGTAAGGAATGCTGAAACCCGACCACCACTGAACAAGATGCATAAGTTTAAATGTCAAGACTGGGTCAAGAAATAGCTGAAGACAGATTTTTCAAAGGTTTTATGGACTGATGAGATGAGAGTGACTCTTGACAGTCCAGATGGATGGGCCCGTGGCTGGATCAGTAACGGGCACAGAGCTCCAGCAAGGTGGAGGAGGGGTACTGGTATGGGCTGTATTATCAACTAGTTGGACCTTTTTGGGTTGAAGATGGACTCCAACTCAACTCCCAAACCTACTGCCAGTTTTTAGAAGACACTTCAAGCAAGCAGTGGTACAGGAAAAAGTCTGCATCTTTCAAGAATACCATGATTTGTTATGCAGGACAATGCTCCATCTCATACATTGAAGTACTCCACTGCATGGCTAGCCAGTAAAGACATTAAAGATGATAAAATAATGACATGGCCCCCTTCCTCACCTGACCTAAACCCTATTGAGAACTTGTGGGCCCTTCTTAAACGGCAGAATTACGCTAAAGGAAAACCGTACACCTCTCTGAACAGTATCTGGGAGGCTGTGGTTGCTGCTGCACAAAAAGTTGATCTTCAACAGAGCAAGAAACTGACAGACTTCATGAATGGAAGGCTTATGACTGAAAAGAAGGGTGGCTATATTGGTCACTGATATATATATATATATATATATAATTTTTTTTTTTTTCTATGGAAATGTCACAAATGTTTATTTGTAAATTTTGAGTTGTTTGTTTAGTATTCTCACTTTAATAGATGAATATATACACGTAAGATGGGAAAATTATTGTTTTTCATTTAGTTGCATAATAATTCTGCACACTAATAGGTGCCCAATAATTGTGCAAACATAGATATTCTCCTATGAAATCCAAAACCTCACTTTCACTTTCTTAAATATTCAGGTTTAAGGTTTCTTAACATTTTGGATTGACTGAGAGCACTGTAGTTGTTCAATAATAAAATGAATCCTCAAAAATACAACTTGCCTAATAATTGTGCACACAATGTACAGTGCAGTTTCAGGCAGTTCTGAAAAGGATATTTTACAACTGAAGAGAGTTCATAGAAGAGCAACACAATTAAGGGAATGGAGAAATTGAATTGTGAAGACGTCTAGCCAAACTTGGTTTATTTTCTCTAAAGTTACAAAACAGGGGATCTTGTTACATTGTATAAGTATACCCAAGGTCAATCAAGGGCCTCTCTAGTGAGCATTTCATTCTAAGGCCTGATCAAATAGGGGCCATCCCTTACAATTAAAGGAAAAGAGGTTTCAACTTCAACAGAGGAAGGTAATTTTTACAGTAAGCCTGTTCAATTATGGAAGTCCTTACCCACAGATGTGGTAATAGCAGATACAATGGATACATTTAAAAGATGATTAGATGCATTTATAGCAGTAGGGGACATACAAGGTTATGCTGTGTATTAGGTAAAACAGTAAGTTCTGGTAAACAGACTAATATCCATTTTGAAGTCCGAAAGGGATATAGAGTTTTCTGTGATATACTGTGGCAATTTAGCTGCAACTCACTGGAATTCAAACCGTTAGTAGCACCAATTAAAAGTTCTAATGTGGGAATTAGTATTTATCTGTGATGCAGTTGGTTTGTTCAAGAATGATTCCAGTTTTTCTTAACCACCCCATATGATAAAGGGGTAGTCAATGGTTGAGCCTACAGCTATGGTGTAACTACAACTCCTATCATCAACGAGCCATGGAAGATGGTATCCCCAACAGATGGAGGTCCTATAAGTGACTACTCCTGCCATAAAACATGCTCTGTTAACTGAGATTTCTCATTTGTTATAAATCTTTGTGTTAGCTTATTTTTATTTTATGTTCAGTTTCAAGCCAGCATGATAAAATACAATTTTTAAATTGACAATGATGACCTTTTTGCATTTAGAATGGGTGAGTGTGTTAGAAAACATTGTTGAGCATGAAGGTCTGATGTGCTTTTTCCATCAATAATCTTTAGTGGAAATTTCTTGTGGAACTGAATAATATCCTTCACCGAATTAAATTTCTGTAAAATAAAAATGTAATAATAATCATGCATTATTTATTTTTAATTGAAGCTTAAATAAGTGCTTCAGAAATAAATCCTTTCAAGCAGCAAAACTAATTTTCTCTTGTGTCCAATATAGAACACAAGAACCACAGGACTGTTCTCCTCTCCTATAGAAGGCAGAGCACTTAAAAAATACAGGGAGAGCTCAAAATGTTGATGTCCTGTCAGAGCAGTGTCGAAGGCACATCGACAGTATTCACTAAAGTGGCTTCAAAATCACATCCCTCTCAATCCGACAAAAATCTGCCCTCATCGACATCAATTCGACAATCCTTCAACAGGTTTATGAATTTTCATATTGACAATGGATTCTTGCCATATAGAAATGCAGCATAATGACTCATTTCCATATGGAAATGCAGGATAATGAGCCATTATCATATTCACGGGGGAAGTGCTTATATGTTAATGTGGCACGTCACCACATGCACTAAACTCCAATAGCAGCCTCTGATGTCAGAGTAAAAAGTACACAATGCAGTACATAATCATCCCATCAGCTCTGTATTATATTTCATACATGTTGTGCACTCCCAAGGGAAGAAGGCTGGGGGTCAGGCAGCATCCATGGGGATTTGTGGCTATCAGCTGTGCCCCAGCCTTATTCCCTTACCCACTGGTAGCCACAGATCCCCAAGTACACTGTCTGACCCCCCCCAGCACCACAAACAGCATCACTCCCTTAACCCTTTGAGTGCCATAGGGATGTGCATTACTCACGGCTGTGGCACTCAAAGTGTTAAAAAACGTACACCAAGAAGTACGTAATTATCCTCTCAGGTTTTTATTATATTTCATACATGTTGTGCACTCCCAAGGGAACAAGGCTGGGGGTCAGGCAGTGTCCATGGGGATTTATGGCTACCAGCTGTCCCCTAGTCTTGCCCACTGGTAGCCATAGAACCCCATGTACACTGCCTGGCCCTCAGACTTGTTTCCATGTCCACTGGTAGCCACAGATCCCCATGCACATTATCTGACCCCCAGCCATGTTCCCTTGCCTACTGGTAGCCACAAATCCCTATGGTCACTGCATGGGCAAGGGAACAAGGCTATATGTGGAGTTAACATATTCCCCATGCTGCCCTACAGCATATTTGAAAACTTAATAAAAAACTTCCTATATGTCATATATGTACAGTTAAGGAGATATTCATACTTGGTATAGTATGCTAATTTCAGCACCCATGAGGTGCCAGTGATGTTCCATATGCTAATCAAGCTTTTAAAGGGATAGTAATACTTAAAATGTAAAAAAAAATATGTTGTAGGGTTTACATCCCTGAGTAAAACAAGAGTACTCCCATTGCTGAAAGGTGTTTCATTCAAAAGTTATTAATTTTCAAAGTAGAATTTTTTAGGTGCAATATCACCGTGGCCTGAAATTTTACAGTGGCGCTATTGCTACACCATCCTATGGAGATTTATGGTCCCGGGACCAGAGCTGTCCATAGGATCGTGTAGCAACAGCGCCACTGTAGAATTTCAGGCCACTGTGATATTGCACCTAAAAAAATTCAACTTTGAAAATTAATAACTTTTGAATGAAACACCTTTCAACAGTGGGAGTACTCTTGTTTTACTCAGGGGGATAAACCCTAAAACATATATTTTTTTTTACATTTTAAGTATTACTATCCCTTTAAAGTGGATGTTTCACCTATTTATAACATAGCCTAACTATTTAGGCTACATACCGAATACTTCTAAAATATTGTTATTTATTTATTTAAACATTATTTCGTTTAAATTTAACTTAGAAAGTCTGTCCCTCAGCTACTTCCACATAGACTGCTCTGCCTCTGCTCTTCTCCCTCCTCCGGAGGCTTCTGTTTGTAATCTGGAGTGGTCTCATTGGCTAGATATCTATCTCTGCCAATGAGACCGCTACAGCTTACAGACAGAAGCCTCTGTCATTGGAGGAGAGCAGAGGGACTGTGGAAGTAGCAGAGGGACAAACTTTCTAAGTTAAATTTACAACAAATACAACTTAAAAAATAACATAATGTTTTAGAAGTATTCGATATGTAACCTAACTATTTGGGCTATGTTATAAATAGGTGACACATCCACTGTGTGACATTTCATAAGCTAATAAAGCCTTTTTCAGTAGTGTTTTGTATGCTAATGATGGTTTTCAGTGACATTCCGTATGCTAAGTAAGCAATGCGCTGCACTAGGAGTCTTTCACTTTTCCCAGAAATAAAGGTGTGAATATTCCCAAACTCTACATGTGTTAGAATTTTCTTTAACATTACAAATACACAGTTTTGAATGAAGTTGTCAAATAAAAAAATAATTCAAGGTGATAGGTCCACTTTAACTTACATGGGTTGTTCCATATCCTAGTTAGGTAGGCTACCCTTCTAATTCCTCTTAGATTCAGAGTTCAACAGACGTTTACAAGATTGCCTACATAGGGATAGCTTCTAAATATCACAGCCACTTTCCCTCTTTCCTTTACTTGATAGAGACCTGGAAGACAGAAGAGGTGCCAGAGTTGTGGCAGTCACAGGTCTTGTGAGTATTTCCTGTCAGCCATCCACAATCTGAGGTCTGTAGGATTGTGGTTACTTATGCACTCTTGCCACTTTATTATTTATTTTCGAGTCCCAGTCCCAGGGTTCCTGTGTTCCATATGGACCAATAGACAAGGATTTAAAGGTAAGTTATCTAAAATCCTATTTTTACGTATTCTCACTGTTACCCTTATTCCTGGGTTAGAGACCATGATTATCTCCTGGACATACTTTTCTATGATTTTGGAACCTTTTTAAGTCTGGTGCCTCTGGCTGCTGTCTTATGGAGCTTCAGCTTTTTGTTTTATTTCTCCAGCATTGTTGGGAGGCTAGCGGAATGCAGATTGGCAATTACTCGGCTTGGCTCGGGCTTCCCTTTTACAGAAAGGGACCCCTTGTAGAGGGTTCCTTGTCTCTTAAGCAGTATTTGGTGCACCTGGCTGCGCTCTGTCATTTCCGCTGTGTGTCTAGGAGAGGTTTTAACTTCTTTGAATATTAGGGGTGCATACCTGCATGTTCCCACCATTTTCAATTCACTGTGAACCCGTTCTGGGGGGCACCTGCTCCATAGATGTTTACAAAAGTGTAGGCAGCCTTTCTGGCCACATTCTTTCACTTGTAATCTCCTTACCTGAACAATCTTTTGCTGAAATGTCCTTCAGAAGAGCTCTTCAATAAACATCTTCAGATGTAATTTCCCCTCTCAGCATTGTAGTATCCTGAGCATCAGAGAACCTGTTACACACAGCGGTTATTGTATCCAAACTGCTTGACAAAGCATAATGTATCCAGTGATCCAAAAAGTTTTTGCGGGCAGAGACACTGTCTGACACTGATAGATGATATCTGTGATGATGCAGTGTCAGTCTTCCGTTATAGGGTTCTCTCTTCCTGCCTCTACTGTGAACATAGGTGAATTTGGATGTGAATGGATGATCTCAGATGCAATTATGCGCAGACAGAGTTTACATTGTGTTGTAAATGTGTTGCAAACTAGCAGGACAGGCAGAAGGCTAATGCCATTAATCAATAGAATAAGAACTGCTCCCTGTCCCTTTCTGGGCCTAAAATCATCTGCCCTGGTTCAACCTCAGCCAATTGGATAACAGCCATGTGGTAACGTCAGCCAAACAATGATTTACCTCCTTCGTGGCGGTCTCTAAGCTTCCCAGGAATGAGGCAGAGGCCTAGGTGTCATCAGCATACTGATGACTCTCTAGTCCAGATAACCTCTGCTAGTGGCCTCATATACAGATTAAAAATAGGGGTGACAGAATGGAACCTTGAAGAACCCCACACAGAATGGGCCTAGACTGTGACAAATGAGAATCCATTGTTATTTGCTGGGTTCTGTGGTGCAGGAAAGGGGACAACCACTGCAAAGTGATGCCCCCAATACCTGCACCAGTATACTATGGTCAATGGTAGTGAGAGCCGTGGAGAGATCAAGCATGACAAGGGCTGAAACACAACCCTTGTCCATAGCCATCAGTAAGTCATCAGCCACACACGCACACCAAAGCTGACTTAGTCAAATGTCCCAAGACCTGAAGCCCAACTGAGTAGACTCAAATCCACTCTCTTCCAGAGGGTGTTCCACCTGGAAGAAGACAACCTTCTTCAGCACCTTCCCCAGGAATGAAAGGTTGGCGATAGAATGATAGTTGGAGAACTTGTCAACATCAAGGCCAGGTTCCAGGTTGTCTACTTCAGCCTGACCGTAAGCATCTGGGGGTCACTGATCGAGACAGGCAGGACTCAGTAGCTAACAGACACCAGCCCTAATGATTCAGAGCATATCATAATCAAAGAAAATCACCACAACATTCCTCAGATGGAATTGCCGTGATGGTGGTACAGCTAGCCTGCAAACACCTTTTTTTAGTTTGCCTTGCTGAATGCCTGCAAAAAAAATGTAAGGCTTGTCTTGCTGTAAGCCTACAAAAAATGTTCAGCTTGCCTTGCTGTAGGCCTGCTGAAGGATCTGAACATGTATAGCTTGGAGGAGAGAAGAGAGAGGGGATATGATAGAATCATTCAAATACATGAAGGGATTCAACAAAGTGTAGGAGGGCAGTACATTTCAAAGGAGTAAAAATTTTAGGACAAGAGGCCATAGTCTAATACTACAGGGAGATATTGTAAGAAAGTTTTACTTCACTGAGAGGGTAGTAGATAAGTGGAATAGCCTACCAGCAGAAGTGGTAGAAGTTAATACAGTGACCGAATTTAATCATGCACGGGATAGGCATAAGTCCTGAACATAAGACAAGACCAAGGACCAAATAAGGTTTGAGGTTTTTACAGTAGGAAAATGGGCAGGCTAGATGAGCCAAATGGCTCTTATCTGCAGTCAAATTCTAGGTTTCTGCTATCATTTTTTCAAGGCCCACCTTATAGCATTGGGCTGCTCTATTAATTTCTCTAAAGGTTTTACATGTCATGAGAACATGCACACAGAGATCATGTTCTTATATTATATACAGTCATGTCAGCTTCTCTGGACACACCCCCTTCACATCTGCTTTGGAATTACCTCTGCTTCTGATTACCTTACTGGGCAGTCCCATAAGGTCTGTTTCAGGCAGCCTCACTAGCACTGCAGTGCATATGCAAAGTGTTTACACATTGACTAGGGTTTCAGTTTTGTTTCCTGTTTACAGTGTCTTGCTTTTTCCTGATTTTGCTTGTTTGCCACCTGTCCTAAACACTGCTATGTTTCTGACTAAGATTCTACCTGTTGATTTGGATCCAGTGCTTTTGTTTTTTTTGTGAGCCTTGCTTGGTAGTTGCTGTTATTTTGCAGTTCCTGTACCTGCACCTTGCTGCGGTTGTGGCTGGCCATCCTGTGGTTAAACACACCCAGGAAATTGTAGTTCACTGTTTCTGTTGCCCCAAGCTCAAGTCTGATGTCATGGAAATTGTGGCTTCCTGTCCAGTCTGTTCCCAAAATAAAACTTCTCAGTGTGCTTACTCCAGCCTCCTCAAGTACCAGCTGTGCCTTGGTTCCACCTTGCCATAGACTTTATTGTGGAACATCCCCCTTCACAAGGTATGACTATTGTCTGGGTTGTGGTAAATCACTTCTCATAGCAGGCTTGTTTTGTGCCACTATATAAACTGCTATCCTATGAAGAACTGGCAGATCTCTTTGTAAAAATTTTCAGTTTTCAGAGCATGCCTGAAAAAACTGTTTCTAATAGAAGATTGTAGTTTGTATCCAGATTCTGGAGGGCCTTCTACAAACTCCTAGAAATCAACAACATTTCTCATCTGTATATCACCCACAATCTAATGGTCAGGCAAAGGGACTTTACCAGAACCTTAAGCAATTCCTGTGCCATTATTGTAATTAGCAATAAGACAACTGGAAAGACTTATTGTATGGCCGATTTCTCCTATTATATTTTGCACCAAGATGCTCTTTGCTGCTGTGTTTTTTTTTTTCTGCTCATGATTTTTCTCCGCCTTAGGGTACTATACATGTACATTTATCTTTGATTCCAAGTTGATTGGAGTACCCACACTGTTGCTCAAACTGCTTCCCTTGTTGATCTCTGACAAGAAGTTCACGCCATCCTGTTGACTTCTCAGGCTTGCCAAAGAAGATCTGATAAACACCTCACCTGTGCTCCTCAGTATGCCTCTGGGGTGTTATCTGGCCAATAAAACTATTAAATTATATCACACAACCTGTCCCTATCTATATTGGGCCTTACGAGATTATTCACTGTTAACTAGGTCTCCTATAAGTTACAGATTCTTAGAAACCTCAGAATATCTCCTGCATTCCATGTGGCCTTGTTTAAGCCATATACTTGCAATAATTTTGTCCACTCTGCTTTGGTTCACTTTTAAAAAGAGTGTGCAGCCACATCTCACATACACCATGTCACCATTATAAAAATGGCGACCTGAGAATCTCGCAGTGTATGAAAGAGCGAGATTCTCAGGTTGCGCTATGAAACGTTGCTACCCTGTGTTATGATGTAGTGTCATTAGCTTGGAAATATTTATGTTTTCCCGATATCAGGCCTTGTAATCTTTCTCCTTTATTCTTACATTTAGAGCCATCTAGAGATACCAGCAATGTCTCTCCTTCTTCTACCTGAAGCGCTCCCTGTCATGCCTGTGGGTAGTACAAAACATCTCAATCTCGATAAACCAGCAGTGTCATGATCCAAATGTTGCTGAGCGCAGCTCCGGCCTCTCTCTCCCTCTCTATCCCTCTCTGCATGCAGACTGACTTGCAATTGTAAACATTCTCTCTCCCAAGGACTGCAGTGTTATATTTTACAATACACTACAGATACAGAATAAACCTGTGTTATCTATGGAGTCACCACCATCTTGCACATAAAGAATAAAGTGCACAGCAGCTGGTGTGGCACCCCTCTACACCTCAGTATATGCTTGTTCCTCTGGTTCTTAAGAAATCAAAAGGAATTTTTATATATTTTTTTTTCTGTGCATTATCTGTCACTCAGTCTCAATAGAATCTCAGCCAGATTAAAAAAAATAACTCTCCCACAACCACACCCAAATAATGACTGGCAGAGGTTACCACCACCACTCCTATTATGCAACTTCAGTTCACTCTCTTTGCCTGTCTGCCTACACTAGCTAGCATCCAAAATCCAGCTTCACTCCAAACCCCCAAGCAGACAGACAACATGTGGGACCCTGACACCTATTTTATATTAGCTTGGTGGGAATATTCTCCATAATGCATTATTATTATTGATTTCAATTTAACTAAAGAGGTGCAAAAATATGAAAATTGTCATTTTGTTAGCATTTTCCCATGTGGAGGGAAATGCTATTTTTTCTTCACTTTTGAGGAAAAAGTTTCATCCAATCATTCAAATGGCCAGGATTCAGATGACAAAACTGAGCAGATCTGTTTTTGTTAACATGAGTTTGTTGTATGTGTCTTAGGATTCAGTGTAGCAAAAACCTCACAAGAGTGGTATAAAGGTGATACTTTTTAATGGCTAACTGAGGACATAAAAAGTGCAAGCTTTCAGGACACTAAGGTCCCTTCTTCAGGCATGGGTTAACAAATAAAGCTAGAATAACACTGCATTTATATTTACAGAGTATGACATACATTTGAACCAAATTATATGAGTACACAGTGGGGCTCAATTAACTTAGTAAACATACAGTCTACATTGATATGAAATGATATGCATAGAGTTAGATCAAAGTCCTGGGAACAAGGAAATGTTCATTAACACAGAGGTGTGAAGAGCCTGTTAGTCTGTGACTTGAACAGATCTATCTCTATACAATCTGTATACCAAGATGTTCTAGCCGATCCCAAGGTTCAGTTCTGTTTTTAATGTATCAAATAGATCCATTAATTTAAATTCCCAGATTTTTCTTTTCCTTTGTGTTCTAAAGTTTCCTTTGAGTATGGTGACTTTCATATTTTGTAGACTATTATTTGGACCACAAAATGCTGGCCAACTGGTGTGTCGACCTCTTTTCTGTTTATTGTGTGGCGATGAAGGTTCATTCTTTTCCTCAGTGTCTGTCCTGTTTCCCCAGTGTAGTAACCTCCTGTGGGGCATTGTGTACAGGTTATCAGATATACTACATTTGAAGAGGAGCAAGTGAACGAACCATTAATTTCATAGTGTTGCTGTGTATTTGGTATTTTTATCTTTGTTGTGCATTGAATGTGTGGACAGGTCTCACATCTTTTTACTCCACAACAGAATGTTCCATTCTTTATGATTTGTGGCAAATGGCTCCTGACCATAATTTTCTTTAAATTTGGGGGTTGTCTGTATGATATAAGTGGTGGCTCTGGAAAAATTACTTTTAATCTGTCATTTTTATGGAGGGTTGGTTGTAAGATTTTTGCAGTCCTCCTCAGGGCTTCCATTTGGGGATTGTATGTGACCACAAGCGGTACCCTGTTATTCTCTGCCCATGGACTGTATTCAAGGAGTATCTCTCTGGCTATTTGGCTAGCTCTGTGTATCTGATTGTCTATTATTCTTGGGTGGTATCCCTGCTTCCTGAATCCCTTCCTTAGTGAATGGAGATGCTGGTTTCTATCTGTTTTGTCTGAACAGATGCGGTTGTATTTTATAGCTTGGCTATAGTTGATGGCATGCTTGGGGTGAAAACTGTCATGTCTAAGGTATGATGGCCTGTCTGTGGGTTTGTGATACAGGGATGTCTGTATGTTTTGGTCCTTGATGTAGATCACGGTGTCAAGAAAATGTATGTGTTCCACAGAGTAGTACAGAGTGAGGTTAATGGTTGGGTGGAGTTGGTTAAATCTGGCATGGAATTGTGTAAGGTCCTGTTCACAGGCAGTCCAGATTAACAGGATGTCATCTATGTAGCGGAAGTATGCCAGTGGCTTAGTGCTACAAGTGAATAGAAAATCTTGTATGTGTTTTAAAACAGTCATTTATATTGCCTTTACTATTCTATTAAACCTGTTAGTATTCTGAATAAAATCCTCTCCTAAAATAATTTTAGAACATTTTAACAGATTCTTCACTTACATAATTTCCTCTTAGACCAGTTCCAAGAGCGTACTGTTGGCAGTCTTCCAAGAAACGTATTTTGATGTTATAGACTTTATTTTGAAAATAAACAGATAAAACATATGGTTCATCGAGTGTTCTGTCTTTGCTGTCCCTCACCAAGAATGCACCATCCTGTAAAAGTACAGTGTGATTGTATGGCTTTATTTCAGTAAGTTTACAACTCATTCTCACATCAGTAGGGGTTATGCACTAAAGCGTGATAAAGTGTTGATAAAGTGGAGATTTCTCCAGTTATGTTACTTCATCAGTTCCTATGCTATTCTATAGAGCCCATGTGCTAAGATTTCCAGCGCTGGAGAAATCTTAGTACATAGGCTCCATAGAATAACTTAGGAACTGGACAAGTGATAACACTGGAGAAGTTATCTCCATTTTATCACATCTTTATCATGCCTTAGTGAGTAACCACCAATGGGGATGACTTCTCTAGTGTTATCACCTCCAATTTCTATATTATTGTTTTGAGTCAATGCATTAAGATTTCTCAAATTTGAGGTATCTTTGTGCATAAGCGCCATAGAATAACATAGGAACTGGAGAAGCGATATAATTGGAGATGTTGTCTCCACTTTGTCACATCACATCTCTGTTTTCCCCCTGCGTATTCGTATCGTATTGAGGCAGATGCATTAAAATAACTGGAACTATTCTGGAACAATCCAGCTGCACCATAGGGGACATATAAACATTTAATTGATTTAAATGATAGATTTACCTCTTCAGTGTTAAAGAGATTGCCAACTAATTGATTTAGGTATTAAAAATGAATGGATATACTTTCTAGGACCAGTGTCAAGCTACTTATCACAGCTAATTGTATAGAGCCCTAGAAGTGATCTACATTCTCTCTCTATTTTTGTAGCATTGACTAGTGTTCATTGCAGTGTTTTAATTCCATTATGATATGATCCTCACATTTATCCAGAGTTTGTCACGTCCATGCTCCTGAGCATTTCCTCTTGCTGTGTTTGTAACTTACATTATGAGTTAAAGTATGAGAAAATGTTTTTATGAAAAATGTTATAGGGCTGTTCATGCTGAGTAAAACAAGGGTACTCCAACTTGTTAGAAATGTACTTCAAAGTTATAGCAGTTTAAATTGTTTTTCTTTTTTACATTAACAGTGCCATCTGGTGTCCAGACAGCTCACCAAAGGCGGTATCCTTTTAAAATATCGCATTGTAAACAGCGTGCAACTAGAAGCCACATTAAGCATGTCGCCTTGATGAAAAGGGTGACAAGAGACTCTCACCCTGCATAATAGTGCGAGATTCTTCTTTAAAAGGCTCTTCAACCAAGATATTGCCAGCATCCAGGTTATTACCTTATATACTGAAAACATCAGCAGCCCGATAAAACAAATGCATATTAACCCTTTTGGCACAGAAAGGGTTAATAAAAATATTACAAAAAACTATCATTCTTTCAAGTTGTACCAGTGTGTGTCTGTTTCTTTCAGTATTTTTATTAACCCTTTCTGTGCCTGATCAAGTTTCCTAGCGCTGCCTTCTTCTAGTGCCCTGTTCTCTGAGCTATTCGTTCTGGTTTGTTCTCCATTGTACTGTGGGCCGCTTACTATTTAAGTTTCCTTTCACTTGTCTGCAGGTCCCCGGTTCCACCTTGTAGTGGTGTCTGGCTATTGGAAGCAGCCCCAACTTGCTCTTGCTTGGAGATTGTCGCCTTCCCTCAAAGTGTCTCTAACCCGCTCAGCGCAGTCTGATCCTCTGTATTGCACACTCCCTTTCATTAATGAGGCAATAACCTGAATGCTGGCAATAACTTGACTGCCGCAGCTTGAGTTGACGCACCTTTTAAAAAGGCGATATGAGAATCTTGCGCTATTATGTAGGACAAGATTCTCACGTTGCCCTTTTCATCACGGCAACATGCTTAATGAGGCTTCTAGCTGCACACTGTTTAAAATGCAATATTTTAAAGGTGAACCACAGGCGTTGTGGTTTTTTAAGTCAGGTTTTGTTTTCCTATTACCCAATATGCACACACGCATATACATTCACCATCCTCTTGTCACTGAAATAGCCTTGTAGCAGGACTTACCTCAAGAGACAAAACAGGCTCTTTTCCACCAGTTTTCTTCTTGGTGCATAGATTTTACCCATCCCTAATGCTTCACTTTCTGTTTTTTACATTTGTGTTTTCTTAAATTTAGAGAAAATTGCTGTGTTTATGCTCTCCCCCTTTTTTATTTTCTCCAGCTCATACTGGAAGACCACTCTGTCTCTGACAGCAGACTTCATCCTTGCCATTTTCACATATAAAGTTTTTTGCTGATATATTTTCATTGGGATAGTTAATTATGTTCAGAATAATTGGATGTATTTAGTGCTGAACAATGTTGAACAAAAACTACTTACTTTGTTTTCTTGGAACAATACACATTCTGCTTTTTTGCGGTCATATTCTCTGGTATACCATTTGCATTTCATTTCATCCTAAAATTAAAAAAAAATATCTTTGAACCGTGTATATACAAAGAAAATGGAAACAATAACATATTTATTTATTTTCAAACACCTACCATACAACATTCAGTAATTAAAAGAATGCTAACACTTCCAACTTAAAAAAACACATAGATAAAGGGTAAATGTTTGATACAGGTATACATTACCTCATAATATAAAATGATCAAGTGTTACTTTGTTTTTGTTTTTTTTATGAAATGTACTATACCAATCCATTGTATTGTATTTGTTTGGTATAAAATATTCTATAAAAATGTATATATACATATATATATATATATATATATATATATATATATATATATATAAAAAACAAAGAAAACCCCACTTATTTTAATCTGTGCAAGAAATCCTAATGACCACCTTAATTCAATTTGGGATTGATTGGTTCTTTTGCTAATCACCAAAGAGTGCTTACTGTCTTGCTCATGGAGGCAGATATTTTTTGGATGACTCCAGGACCACAAACTCCTTGCAATGGTCATCCTTTGATTGCCAGGAAGGTATCCAGCACACTCAAAGGGTTAAGCCTTCAGCAGGAAGAGTGTGTGGCCCTGTAGTCCTACAGCAATTAAACTTTTCTTTCTGTTTACATAATATCCAGTACTATTTAACCCCTTAATGATCAGTGACATTCCTGTGAGCACTATGGGAGAGTGAAACTGATTGCTCCAAGACAGGAGCAGTAAATTTCAGACTCTCATTTGGTGAGCCGCCTGGACACGTGATCAGTCAAGTGTGCCAGCTCACTTAAGGTGGATACAACCCCAGGACTAATGGTTGTTACTGTTTAAACATTCATTTTGAAGAACCAAATCACACAGAATTGATTCAGAATACCTAAATTAAAATTAGTGCCACTTTATTACTGTTAGTATCAGTGTCGAACATGAAATTATATCCCTCCTGAAGAACATCAAAGTCAGGCCAAAACTGCTATATACTTTGCCCCAGAAACAGAAATGCACCCTATCTGTGGACTAAATCCTCCTTATGTTCAGTACTCAATCTTACTGCATCAGTCATGCAAGGGAAGAAGAGGCAGTGACCGTTCCCACTACCCTACTCCTTGTGCAGCATAACCTATAGGTACTGTGACAGGGAGACTCAGTTCAGTCCACAGCATTCCAGGCTTTGGGCCTTGTTGTCTTTTCCAGCAGCCCAAATATACTTCCCCTCTCCTTGGCAATTCCAGATGAAGAAAATAAAAATTCCCACCCTTATTACAATAAACATATCTGCTCTTCCCCATTTCTCAAAGCAACCCCTGGTGTGACATCACTGCTTGTACCTGGGAATTGCAAGAGTTCCAAGATGGGACAAAATAGAAACATTTGCTGCTGGCCAGAAGACAAACCATTACAGGGTCACCCACCTGCACACATCTACCCTACAAAGTTCAGCTCGCCCCCCCTCCATTTTCTACCTGGCCTGTAATCACACTACCCCAGATTGTAGAGGTTGAGAAGGGGGTCAGTCTACTCAGGCCTGGGCCCTAATCACCCTCATCAAACAATATCTTAGTCAGACCATCTACATTTACATTTTTGGAACCAGCACAGTGCTTAACTGAAAACTGGTATTCCTGTAAGGCCACAGACCATCCCCGAAATTGTCCACTGACATCTTCCACTGAGTCCAGGAACGTCAGGGGATTGTGGTCAGTTTGGACTATGAAGTGTTCCCCATACAAATATATTTGCAACTGCTTTAAAGCCCAGACAACTGCCCAGCACTCCCTTCTAGCCAGAGACCACTTCTGCTCCCTGGGCAATAGCTTCCTGCAAAGGTAGACAACAGACCTATCTTGACCCTATTCATCTGTTTAACTCAAGACCACTCCATTTCCTAGCTCAGATGCATCTGTCTGTACATCGAAGGGCCTTCTCAGATCAGGGCTAATAAGCAGAGGCTCCATGCACAGAATCCTCTTAAGATTGTCAAAACTCTCCTAACTCTCTACCTTTCTGGGCATTTTTCTATTTTTTTAGCAGCCCTGTCAGAGGAACTACAATATCAGAATACTCTGAGACAAAGGCATATTAGTATACAGTAGTTTCCATGACATCTATCATATATCTTCCCCGGTCTGAGATAACTTCTTCAGGGAGTCCTAACCTGGGGAAGATCTGAATCAGCGCCTGGCAATGGCTTCTGGGTGTAATCAACAACCACCATAATTAATCTTTTTCCACTGCTGGCAGAAAGTTCTAGGGGACAAACCAGGTCAATCCGCACACCTTGGAATGGTATACCTACCACCAAGAGGGGGATTAAGGGAGCCTGATAGTGATGATCGAGCACCCCAATGCTCGGGTGTTCGGGTGCTCTGACCGAGCGCCCCCTGAGGCTCGAGTGCTCGCCCGAGCACCCGAGCCCCATTGAAGTCAATGGGAGGACTCGAGCATTACACCAGGCACCCCCTGCTCTGATGAGGGGAGGGTGCCTGGTCCATAGGAAAAGGGCAGAAAATGATGGAAACACCACATAAATGGTTCAGGGACAGCATAGGGAGGATGTCTGGATGCATCTTGGACTCCAACGTCGCTGCTGGGAACGATGTTTCGCCCGTAGTACGCCATTTTTACAGACTGACTGTAAAACACACAAAAAGGAAGATAAAAACGATTTTAGGCGAAAAATTGTTACCAAACAGTATTTGCTGTATATTTACTTGTATATCATCTGCAAATTCTGCAAAAAATGTCATAGATTTTTCGGAACTGGGGCCATGATTAAGAGGGAAACGTGCGCAGAGTAAAGCAGGTGTTCAACGTGGTTATGGCCCGGGTAAGGTACAGCATTCAGGAACGGAGGCCGCAGCTACCACAGGTTTTACAACATGTCTGTTTGCCCTTGTTAAGTCCAAAATTTATAGTCGGAACAGTGGGGTCTGATCCATTCAGTAAAAGTGAAGAAGTGACTTAGTGGATGAAGCCAAGAACTACCTTCTGCTCTGTCGAACACCCCAGCCCTATTTAATTCAATGGGAGGACCTGAGGCACTCCGATACAACCTGTATATCACAAAATGGAGGGCCTCATTCACATTGTGGTACAATAGTTCAGGTAGTGGTCCAACACTCATAAAGCCTATGCACTAAGTGAAAGGGCTGCCAAAAATTAGATTGCAATGTCACTCCAATACACCCTTTATTACACATAAAGGAGGGCATCATACACACCCTTGAAAAATTAGGATTAATGGCCTGCTGGTGACCCTCTAAAACATTATGGGTGAGGGTCTGCTGCGGAGCTGACCATCCTAAACATTATATGCGAAGGCCCGCTAGTGAGCTGACGCTATAAAACATTATATGAGAGGGCCCGCTAGAGAGCTGACCCAATAAAACATTATATAAGAAGGCCCGCTGGTGAGCTGACCTATACAAAAATTGTCAAACAGGGCCCGCTGGTGAGCTGGCCCTATATAAAAATTATATCACAGGGCCCGCTGGTGAGCTGGCCCTATATAAAAATTATATCACAGGGCCCGCTGGTGAGCTGGCCCTATATAAAAATTATATCACCGGGTATATGGAAGAGGAGGATGAGAAGATGAAGAGTCAACCATATACCCGTTTTTTGGGTGGAAGGGGTGAATGGGAATACAGAGTATTCCCATCATTGTAAATAACATATCTAAAGTGACTTTATGTTCCCCCGGGGCTTTCCTCCAGTGGAGTGGAGAAGTCAGGGGAAATCCAGGCCTTGTTCATTTTTATAAGTGTCAACCTATCAGCATTTTCGGTGGAAAGGCGGATACGCTTATCTGTTATGATGCCACCAGCAGCACTAAATACCCGCTCAGACAGAACGCTGGCGGCAGGGCAGGCCAGCACCTCCAAGGCGTAGAGTGCCAGTTCATACCACATGTCCAGCTTGGACACCCAGTAGTTGTAAGGCACAGAGGGATCACTGAGGACGCTGACACGGTCTGCTACGTACTCCTTCACCATCTTCCAAAACTTTTCCCTCCTTGTGACACTAGGCTACGCATCAGGGTGAGGGTGCTGGCGGGGTGTCATGAAGGTGTCCCACGCCTTGGAGAGTGTTGCCCTGCCTTTGTCGGAACTGCTGTGTGCTCCCCTTTTCTCCCCTTCTCGGTTGGCCAAGGTAGCACGTACTCTGCCGCCAGCGTTGTCAGATGGAAAATTTTGGAGCAATTTTTCGACAAGAACCTTCTGGTATTGCACCATTTTGCTTGTCCTCTCCACCGGAGGAATGAGAGATGAGAAATTCTCTTTGTAGCGGGGGTCCAGAAGGGTGAACACCCAGTAATCTGTGTTGTCTAAAATGCGTATAACGCGTGGGTCACGGGAAAGGCAGCCTAACATAAAGCCAGCCATGTGTGCCAGAGTACCAACAGGCAAGATTTCGCTGTCCTCACCAGGAGGATGACTCTCAATCTCCTCATCCTCTTCCTCCTCTTCTGCCCACCCACGCTGAAGAGATGGAACTAAAGTTCCATGGCTACCCTCTGTAGCGGAGGCAACCGTGTCTTCCTCCTCCTCCTCCTCCTCCTCCGCCTCCTCCAGTTGTCGCTGAGAAGACGAAGTGAGGGTGCTCTGGCTATCACCTTGTGTAAGCTCTTCCTCCCGCATTTCCACCTCTTCCACATGCAAAGCGTCGGTTTTAATTGTGAGCAGCGAGCGTTTCAGTAGACACAGAAGTGGGATGGTTACACTGATAATAGCGTTATCGCTGCTCACCATCTGTGTCGATTCCTCAAAATTGCGTAAAACCTCACAGAGGTCTGACATCCATTCCCACTCCTCACTTCTGATTACAGGAAGTTGAACGGAGAGGCGACGACCGTGTAACAGCTGGTACTCCACTACTGCCCTCTGCTGCTCACAAAGCCGGGCCAACATGTGGAAGGTGGAGTTCCAGCGCGTGCTCACGTCACACAGCAGCCGGTGAGCTGGCAATTGTAAGCGCTGCTGCAGCTTCAACAGGCCGGCTGAAGGTGTTGATGACTTACGGAAATGTGCACACACGCGGCGCACCTTGGTCAAGAGATCATGCAAATTGGGGTAGGTTTTTAGAAATCGCTGAACCACTAAATTAAATACATGCGCTAGGCATGGTACGTGTGTGAGCTTGCCGAGCTCCAAAGCCGCCACCAAGTTACGCCCATTATCACACACAACCATGCCTGGTTGCAGGTTGAGTGGCGAGAGCCACTGCTCGGTCTGGTGACTAATCCCCTGCAACAGCTCTGAGGCCGTGTGCTGTTTGTCCCCAAGGCAGATCAGCTTCAGCACGGCCTGTTGACGCTTCCCCACTGCAGTGCTACACTGCTTCCAGCTACCGGCTGATAGGTGAGTGGCGCTGCGCGCAGAGAATTCGGAGGTGGAAACGGAGGAGGAGGAGCCAATAACGTAGGTGCTGGCGGAAACCCTGATGGAGGTAGGGCCCGCAATCCTCGGCGTGGGTAGCACCTGTGCCATCCCAGGGTCCGAGTTGCTCCCAGCCTCCACGACATTCACCCAGTGTGCCGTCAGGGAAATGTAGCGTCCCTGGCCACAAGCACTTGTCCATGTGTCAGTCGTTAAGTGGACCTTCCCAGTAACTGCGTTGGTCAGGGCACGGGTGATGTTACGGGACACATGGTGGTGTAAGACGGGGACGGCACACCGGGAAAAGTAGTGGCGGCTGGGGACTGCGTACCGAGGGACAGCTGCTGCCATCAGGCTGCGGAAGGACTCAGTCTCCACAAGCCTAAATGGCAGCATTTCGATGGCCAGTAATTTGGAAAGGTGTGAGGTTAGTGCTATGGCCTGTGGGTGGGTGGCTGGGTATTTTCGCTTGCGCTCAAATGCCTGGGGTAACGACATTTGGACGCTGCGCTGGGACAGGGAAGTGGATGTGGTCGCTGATGGTGCTTCAGATGGTACAGGTGCAGGGCGGGAGGTATGCGGGCCTGCGCCTTCGACAGGCGATTGGCCGGCACCGAAAACAGGGGAAGAGGAGGCAGTGGTGTGGCCTGCAGACACAGATTGGCGATCCGGGCGTTCCTCCCACTTATTACGGTGCTTGGATGCCATGTGTCGGATCATGCTGGTGGTGGTGAGGTTGCTAGTGTTCATGCCTCGGCTCATTCTGGTGTGGCACAGGTTGCAAACTACAATTCTTTTGTCGTCCGCACTTTCCTTAAAAAAACGCCATACCGCGGAACACCTAGCCCTTGGCAAGGGAGATTTACGCAAGGGGGTGCTCCGTGGAACATTTGCGGGCCGGTTTGGTGCGGTCCGCCTTCTTTCTTTAGCCACACCACTGCCTCTTCCAGCCTGTTGCGGTGCTGCAGATGGGTCACCCTCAGGACTGCTGTCATCGCTCGGCTCTCCACCTTCCCAGGTGGGGTCAGTGACCTCATCGTCCACCAAGTCCTCCTCCACTTCCTCACTCTGATCATCCTCCTCATTTCTTGATCCCACCACATACTCAGTCATTGACAACTGTGTATCATCCTCCTCATCAAGGTCTTGAGACAGTAATAGTGGTTGATTTGATGGCAACTGTGTCTCATCATCATCATCATCCACTTCCTTTGACCTTAAATGCCGTTCCCCTCTGTCATCTTCTTGTGATTGGGTACCCTCTAGAGGTTGTGAATCAGGGCACAAGATCTCATGTTCCTCTGCAAGCGTGCTTGGAGAGAGGTTCAAATGAAGGATTGGTGATGAGACGAGCTCCTCACTATATCCCAGTGTGGGATCACTTCTTTGGCCAGACCCTCTATGGTGGGAGGAAGGATGATCAGGGTGAGGATTATGTTGACCAGACTCTTGGCTACTGAGAGTGGACTTGGTGGAAGACAGGGTGGTGCTTAACCGACTGGAAGCAGTATCAGCTAAAATCCAACCGACCACCTGTTCGCAGTGGTCTGACCTCGAGAGTGATGTCCTGCAACGCCCTGTAAACTGAGACATGAAGCTAGGTATGGTGGATGTCTTTCTTTCTTGTGCTCTGGCACCAGGCACAGTTTCTACACGTCCTGACCCGCGCCCTGAACTATCAGGATCACGTCCACTTCCCCGTCCCTTTTTACCCGCCTTCTTCATATTACACGGAATATGTGCTGCTAATCTGCGGCTAGGCACAGTGAACGGAATATGTGACGTTTATTTTTTAAACTTTGCACACTAAACAGAATGTGCTGCTAATCTGCGGCTAGGCACAGTGAACGGAATATGTGACATTTATTTTTTAAACTTTGCACACTAAACAGAATGTGCTGCTAATCTGCAACTTTGCACACTAAACAGAATGTGCTGCTAATCAGCGGCTAGGCACAGTGAACGGAATATGTGACGTTTATTTTTTAAACTTTGCACACTAAACAGAATGTGCTGCTAATCTGCAACTTTGCACACTAAACAGAATGTGCTGCTAATCTGCGGCTAGGCACAGTGAACGGAATATGTGACGTTTATTTTTTAAACTTTGCACACTAAACAGAATGTGCTGCTAATCTGCGGCTAGGCACAGTGAACGGAATATGTGACGTTAATTTTTTAAACTTTGCACACTAAACAGAATGTGCTGCTAATCTGCAACTTTGCACACTAAACAGAATGTGCTGCTAATCTGCGGCTAGGCACAGTGAACGGAATATGTGACGTTTATTTTTTAAACTTTGCACACTAAACAGAATGTGCTGCTAATCTGCAACTTTGCACACTTAACAGAATGTGCTGTTAATCTGCGGCTAGGCACAGTGAACGGAATATGTGACGTTTATTTTTTAAACTTTGCACACTAAACAGAATGTGCTGCTAATCTGCGGCTAGGCACAGTGAACGGAATATGTGACGTTTATTTTTTAAACTTTGCACACTAAACAGAATGTGTTGCTAATCTGCAACTTTGCACACTAAACAGAATGTGCTGCTAATCTGCGGCTAGGCACAGTGAACGGAATATGTGACGTTTATTTTTTAAACTTTGCACACTAAACAGAATGTGCTGCTAATCTGCAACTTTGCACACTAAACAGAATGTGCTGCTAATCTGCGGCTAGGCACAGTGAACGGAATATGTGACTTTTTTTTTTAAATTTGTGCCCCCCCAAACAAAATATAACTGCTGCCCCCACACACAACAGTCCTAAAAAGGACTTTTGGGTCTTTATATGGTGTTCCAACACTTTTCTTCTCCCTACACTGACTTTCCCTTCCTATCCTCATCTCTCCCTGGCTAAGACTGAGCCAAACTCGCTGGTCAGGTGCTATACAGCACCCGATCACGGGTTCTGGCCAGCCAATCTGTGTAATGCCAGCAGCCAACATAGCTGCTGGTATTACACTGATGTCAGAGCCTCCCCACACGTTTATTGGCTGCGCAGCAGCCGCGAAACGTGCGGGGAGGAGACCCGAACATGGCGGGCGAGCACATGCGGTACTCGTACGAGTACCGCCATGTGCCGAGCAGAGCGATGCTCGAGCCGAACCGAGCTTCGGCCGAGCATGCTCGCTCATCACTAGAGCCTGAGTCTTACCTCCAACTTTTCCAGTTACTTGGCACTCATTACTGCAGTAGATCTCTCTACCATGGTATCTCTACCATTCAGTGGGTTAAAATCACCTTTTAAAGGGATAGTAATGTTTCGCAAAAAAGCAGCTTTGATTAATCTTCATAGTATTTGGGATGTGGATAGTGTTATTTCAATACTGTCAGAGTTGTAGTAAAGAGTAACTGAATTATAAAGTATTTCCCTCCTGTCCCTTTTACTGATGTAACACTGTTCACCTCAGAGCAGCAAGATTGTCTGGATGGATTGCAGAGAGGTACAATCTTCACTAAGCATAAGGAAAAAGCTTTCAAGAGGGGCAGGGTTTTCCTTATGCTCACAGTAAGAAGATTGTCCTTTGCTGTGATCTGTCCGGTCAAGAGACCAGATTCCACATCTGAGGGGAGATGGCTTACGCTAGGTAAAAGGGGTGGGAGGGGGATACCTTATCATTCATTTATGCTTGAACTACAGCTCAGACAATATTGAAATAACACTCTCAATGGACCAAATACTATGAAGATTAATTGGAGCTGCTTTTTTTGTGAAACATTACTGTCACTTTAAATGAATGATAATTTTGAGAATTTGTCTTCCATATGACAGTTCAATTGCTCCTTCCAGAATTTCCTTTCTTCTTCTTAGTTCATAGTGGAAACATATAAACAAAGTGCTATACTGTCACCTGGTCATTCCTTACATTGTCATGATTACATCTTGATTTCAAATGACTAGAAATCAAGTTTTATGTAATGATAAAGCAATGACCTATTTAGTGTGGCACACTGGTTTTCAGGGATTTGATTGTTTGTTTGTTTTTTGGCCTAACACACAGTGTGTGGTTTTCTGGACTGGTAAAGAAGGGGAGAAGTATATAAATTAATAGTTTTTCTTGTGCCTCACAATCAGCTTCACAAAAACTAACCTATTGTTCATCATGATTTTACTAAATATAAATATGAAACTCAACATGTTTTTCCCAGTCTCCATAGAAAAAAGGGGGCACCGTAAGATGGTATTCGTTGCACACTAAAGTTTCACTGCACACTGGTGTGGAGTGTAAAAATGCTTATGCAAATGTACAACTATGAGAACTGTATTAAAATGTAAAGTTACAGTGAACTTACATATATACACACACACACACATATATATATATATATATATATATATACCAACTGCTATCTACAGTTTTTGTTATTTGCTTTATCTTCATCTAATTATATCCCTGTTTCCAGAGACCTTTATGTTCGGCTCTAGGAAACCCACAATAGTGATAAAAGGTAACACTAGCATAAAAGCCTTCTTTCATCCTATTAAATGCAACATACAGAGCACTGGCTGCTGCAGGTAGAGTGATACATTGTTCCATTATGCTTGCTTTCACAGTTCCTGAACAATAGTTTACTGGAAACATATATTTGGGAGACCACTCTTGGACATAAAAGTTAAAAAAAAAACTACATGGAGATGAAAAAATAGAATAAAAAGTGTAGGCAATTTGACCCTATATGTTGTGCGCTTGCAGAATATGTAAGGTCAAAAAGGAAGTTAACTGTCACTAGCATACAGATGTTGTGCATATTAGTGCATCTTTTTTGCATTACTCTCTTGCGGCACTTAAAGGGTATTTTTGCTCTGCCCACCCCTCATTTTAGTTAGGTGTATTTCTCAACCATTTAGGATAATGATTACTGTTAGCTTTATGGTATCGATTACATGACTTACATTTTTGGTGAATACTACTTATTATTGAACCTTCCCATGACTTAATAACATATCTGAAAACGCTGTACAATTCTCCTGTATGTTATATGTAAACTGTAGGCCATATTGCATATGATTACCTTCATCTCCAAGTCAGAGTGAGCTCCCAGACATTTCACCAAGATGTCATATATAGCTGACATATTGCACCAGGTTAGACCCCCAGCTGTAATCCGATCAAACATGAGACTTTTCCCAAAAATGAATGGCTAGAATAGCATAACTAAGGGAAAACATGCTGTCCATCAAGGTCTCCCTGACCAAGAGATAATGAGCACCTTGAGCTCTAGATATATATAAGATACATAGTGCAGTAACAATCCTTTTTGAGATGGCATCATTGTGTCATCCCTATCTAAAAAATATACAATAATCAAGCAATGTTTTGGTGTTAAAGGTCGTAGGTGGTCTCTATCTAAAAAATAAGTTGTTTTTAAAACACCATTGATGACTATTTAAAGGGATAGTAATACTTCGTTTTATCCATTTTATTTTGTAGGCATTAAAAAACACGAAGAACGATATAAGTCTTATCTCTCAAACTTTTATGGTTTGAGAGATATACACAAGCAAAGTTTCCCCTCCCGTCCCTTTTATCTAGTGTAAGCCATCTCTTCTCAGATGTGGAATGTAGTCCATAGACCAGACAGATAACAGCAGGGGACAATCTTCTTCCTATGAGAACAATGAAATCCCTGCCCCCCTTGACAAGCTTTTCAGCTTTTTCCCTTATCTTAATTGAAGATTGTCCCTCTCTGCAGTCTACCTGGGCACCTCTCTTCTGATCTGGCTGAACAGTGTTACATCAGTAAAAGGGGCGGGAGGGGGATACTTTGTTATTGAATTACTCTTGAACTATAACTCTGACAGTATTGAAATAACACTCTGCAAAGTCCAAATACTATGACGATTAATTAGAGCTGCTTTTATTATGAAACATTACTATCCCTTTAAATGGTAAAAGGAGGTGACATCTGGAGTGACCCATAGGTATTCTTTATCTTTCCAGTGGACAGTAGACATTCTCTCAAGGATATATTGTGAGTCAGCAAAGACAGCAGCTGACCACATGTTCTTAGTACATCAGTCTCAGTGTCACACAGTAGTCTGCATACAGTACCTACCATAGACTGTACACTGTGTAGACTGTATGTATAAGGCCACGTGTTCTTAGTACATCAGTCTCAGTGTCACAAAGTAGTCTGCATACAGTACCTACCATAGACTGTACACTGTATGTATAAGGTCACATTTTCTTAGTATGCTACTCTCAGGGTCAAACTGTAGTCTGTATACATCACATTACCATAGACTGTACTCTGTGTATACTACATTTAAAAGGCCACATGTTCTTAATACTCAGAGTCAGTGTCACACAGTAGTCTACATGCAGTACATTATCATAGACTATACACTGTGTATACTATATGTAACAAGGCTAAAGTGCAGCACTTCTGAGGCAAACCAACTGCAACATAAGCATACCTGGGAACTCTCCGGATTTGCCCCGGAGACTCCGGTTCTGAGAGAACTTTACCGGGTCTCCGGGGCAGAGGCTGATTCCTCCGGATGTGGAGAGTTTCTATTGAAACTCTGCCACATCCGCTTTTTCTCCTGCTGATACTCAGTCCCTAGCCCTCTGAGTGGCAGAGTAGTAAGGAATGCATTGCTTTGCAATGCATTCCGTACCACTCTGGCACTCAAAGGGTTAAGCCCCCCCCCCTCGCGGCAAGCCCCACCCCTTTTTGACGCGATTAGCGTCACTTTTGTCACCCCCTGGTGAACAGAGGACTACCCTCCGGGTAGCCCTCGACTGGAAGTTCCCAGGTATGAACATAAGTAACAGATAAAAATTCACATTGATTTAAATGGGCATTTTAACCTCTTGAATGTCGGACAGGTCTCCAATGCATTTATCTAGAATTCAAGGACTTAAAATTCCCATTTAAATCATTGGATCACTTCCTAATCACAGATCTGTGGACATTTCAAAGGAGACCAAAGGAGTACTTCAGAAAATCAGCAGAATATTATACCATTAGGTACATGTAAGGCACAAAAGAGTGCACATAACAGACACATTCTCCAACACACCCACATTTATTCTGTCAGTCACACATCCTAGTTCTTACAAAGGTATATCCCAGGCATGCCAAACTCATATATAACCTCTAAAGAAGGCTGCTGGTATCCGCCTGCAAAATGGCATTTAGAATCTTAAAAATGAGAATGAATGGACAGTAAAATGGGATGGAAGAAAATATGAGGGAAGACAGGTGGATGAATGGAAAGAATAGGGACAAAGTAGTAAGAGAATGAGGTACCTGGGAGAGGATGAGGGCTGTGGCAGTTCTTGCCTCACTAAGCAGGAGGAGACTGCTATCAGTTCTGATTAACTGGAGGGTCAAAAACATACATTTAATTGAAGTTCCTGCTCTCATTAACTCTCTGAATGCCAGGGGGTTCCAATTTGTTGGACAGCATTCATAGTTAAAGGGATAGTAATACTTCGTTTTAACTTTATTTTATTTTGTAGGCATTAAAAAAACATGAAGAATGATATAAGTCTTATCTCTCAAACCTTTATGGTTTAAGAGATATTCACAAGCAAAGTGTCTCCCTCCCGCCCCTTTTACTGATGTAACACTTCTCAGCCAGGGCAGAAGGGAGCTGCCCAGGTAGACTGCAGAGAGGGACAATCTTCAATTAAGATAATGGAAAAACCTGAAAAGCTTGTCAAGGGGGGGTAGGGATTTCATTGTTTTCATAGGAAGAAGAGTGTCCCCTTCTGTTATCTGTCCAGTCTATGGACTGCATTCCACATCTGAGAAGTGATTGTTTACACTAGGTAAAAGGGGTGGGAGGGGGAAACTTTGCTTGTGAATATCTCATAAACCATAAAGGTTTGAGAGATAAGACTTATATCATTCTTCATGTTTTTTTAATGCCTACAAAATAAAATAAAGTTAAAACGAAGTATTACTATCCCTTTAACACAAAGGACATGCCCTGCCAGCTACCTGTAACAGGTAGAGGCAAGTGAGTGAAAAAGGCAGAGGGGTAAAGAGAGCGGAAGATAAGGTAAAAGAGGTGCAAAGAGACAGAACAGGCAGACTCTCTCACATTCCCCCACACACCATTTCTCTTACACTCATAGACTAAAACATGAGTAAGTTTTACCCATACTGCACTCCCATTAGAAAAATAAACTTATTAGTTAAGAATGCAATGTGTGGTATGTAATATTTAAATAGGAGAGACTTGGTTGTATCTTCATTTAACCCTTTGAGTGCCAGAGGGCATCCAACCCATTGTGAAGCAATGAGTTGTGTATACCCCTCTGGCACTCAAAGGGTTCAAATCACTTACAAGGAGACATGATCTCAACTCATATCTTAATGTTGTCTCTCATCCACTGTCTCTCTCCTGTTGTAAAAATACCAGTATCTCTCCCCCCACTGTGTGCCTCATTTGTGAAGTGGCCTTGGAATGAAGGAGCCACTGGTAATGCTTATTAACCCTTTAGGAATCAGAGGAATGTGTAGCATATTGTAAAACAATGCACTACACACCTATCTAGTTTATAAATGGTTAATGTCCCTGCATTTTTTAGCTCTGTGTGTTGCTCTGGACCTGGCATTGATTGGAGATGTTATCTGTGTGTGCTTGCCAGCAGAAGAAATAATTTATGACTTTCCTTTGCTGGAAAACACACACATTAACTGTTCAGTGGAGGAAGATACTGAATCTATACAGAAATAGATAGGCCATGCAGGGAATCAAACCCTGTGATTGCTGGAGGAGCATGCATTGCCTTGATCTGTAATGCACTGCACACATTTCTGGCCTAAACAGGTTAATCAACATTGCTAGTGGGCACTTCATTACACAGCCTATAGTCTCCCAGTGGGCCCAAGTGTGTGGCAAAAGTTTCTTACCTTGTAATTAAAAGGAACCTCCTACACTGTTGCCTGGCATGAAAATATGCAGGAGGCCTGTTCTGCGATCTTTGTTGCTTTGCCAATCCATATCTTTACCCCACCCAACCCTTCGCCCATCTTACCTCCACTTGGTAAGGGACATGTTGTGTGGTGCATGTTCTCTCACTCCAAGGCAGTTAAACAGCATATTGCCTGTGCACACCTTACTTTTTTAATTTTAGTTACAGTAAAGATGTACCCTCATGACATACCTCCCAAGTGTCCCTCCTTAGGAGGGACAGTCCCTCTTTGAGACCCAAATCCCTCTGTCCCTCTTTTCTACTGTTTTGTCCCTCGTTTTAGGAGAACATAATGAATAGTGCATATTACAATGCTCCACAGTAATATAACTCATGAAAATGTGTTGTTAATCATTTGTATATGTGTATAAAAAATTATCCGTGTAACTAAAATGATTTGGTCTTGCTCTAAATCATTTATTAGTTACACAAAGACAGGGGAGGGCTGGCCTGGGGGGCAGGGGGGCAATTGCCACCTGGGCTGGTCATATGTCTGGGATGGTGGGCCACTGCTCCTCACTAAATCTCCCAATTGCTGTTGTAAATGGAGCTATACTAGTGATAACATAGAGCTTACAATTGAAATGGAGCTACACAAACGACACCACAGAGGAACAATCCAAATGGAGCTACACTACTACTACATTCCCTTGTAAGCTCTATAGTATAACTAGTGTAGCATTACTTAAATTGTAAGCTTTGTAGGAGTGCACTAGTGTAGCCTCATTTCAGCAGTAAGCTCTGAGGTATTAGTTGCCTTACTTCACAACATTAATGCCAATTTTAAAATTAACAAAAGGGGGTGGGCTGGGACAGTGGGCTTGAGCGATATAGAAATGGGCCACTTGACGCAATTTGCCCCCTGGGCCACAAGTTGCCAGCCCTCTCCTGCACAAAGAGGTGCCAGCAAGTCAAGAAATAACCTAAAAATTCATCTTAATGCCCCGCCCACCAACCACATGCCCAGATACACCACCTTAAACAGAAGTGTCCCTCTTTGGCCATTTGAAATGTTGGGAGGTATGCTCATGAGTCTGTGCGGGCATCTGTCCACTCTTTGCTTCCTGGAAATCCCTCCCCACTTCTCTTAACTTCCTCTCCATATGCTATCATACTAATGAGGGCCAGCCCTGTTCTTACACCTTTTGCTGCATTACAGCAGCAAGTAGGAGATGAAGTGAGGTAGTGACCCATTGGCCCAAACTTATGACTGGCTAGGGGGCATTTAGCACCTGGCCCAACCTGCCCCTGGGGTCTATAGTATAACATAGGAATTGGAGACTACTTCCTATGCATTGCATTGATGCAGTTAACATTTTGAAGTTAACCTTTTTAAAATTTAGAGTTTTGGTTGTATTTATACTTTTTTTTTAACCCCTTAATGACGGGCCGTGCCCGCACCTTGCGGTCCGTTAAGGACCACGGAGCATTTTTTTTTTTTTTTTGCGGCTGTGTTCCGGACTCCATGATGGTCCAGTTCCGTCATGGGTCGTTAAGGGTATAACAACCCATGACGGAACAGGACCGTCATGGGTCCTTAAGGTGTTAAACTGATCTCAAATGAAATCTTTTTGATGTTGTGATCACTGTTTCCCAAATGTTCAGCTACTTTAATATTGGACACCATATCCATGTTATTTCTTGTTGATACTTCCATCATGTGTGTCATATTGCTCTCCCAAAGCAGGAGCACAAGCGTGCTTCCCTTAGCACTCTCACATAATTCTTAAGTGAATATCTGGGTATTTAAAATCCCCCTTAATTATAGTTTGCCCAAGATGTGCAGCTTTTTTCATTTGCAATAACAGTTGGGCATCAACATTCTCATTAATATTTGGTGGGTGGTTTGTAGCATATACCCACCAACATCTTTTTTTTTTTTTTTTTTTACACTACAGCTAGCTTCAATTTCCAGCCACATGGACTCCACATTATCTCCAGTTGCATTACAAATATGTTCCATTAAACTTGGATTTAAATATAGTTTCAAATATAGGTATACACCTCCCCCTCTTGTGCTAATCCTGCCCTCCCTAAACAGGGAATAGCCCTCAATATTTACAGCCCAATTGTGTGTATCATCCCAGAATGTTTTGGTTATACCAATTATGTCAAATGCTCATTAACTTCCAGTAATCCCAGCTCACCCATTTTGCTTACCATACTTCTGGCATCCCCTAACATACAATTAATTCTGTCACCATTATGTATTTTACCCACCACTTGCTTTTGTCTACATCTGAATTTAATGGGCGTTCCTTCCTGTTAGCTACATTTATCCTCACCATTTCTCCACCCACCACGATCCTTTAATTGCCCCCAGTTCTTATCTACACTATCTATTCCATTTTTATTAGCTATAAACCCCCCCCTTCCTAGTTTAAAAGCTCCTCCTGCCTACTATTAAGCTCCTTGAGCTCCCTCTGTCTATCATAACTCTACTAGTATTTCAGAAAACACTTCCCTTGAGGTCTTTGACTTGAGCTTGCACCCTGGATCCCTGAAATCATTTTTTAGGAACCTTCATCTTCCTCTAACTTTGTCATTGGTACTAATATGTATCATGACAGCAGGATCCTTTCTAGCCCCTCCCAATAATCTGTCTGCCCTGTCCTCAGCACCCAGGAGACAACAGACTGGCATTCACATTCCAAAACACTGATTACTCTAGCTACCCTCCTAATAATCATACCTGGGAACTCTCCGGTTTTGCCCCGGAGACTCCGGATTTCAAACTGAATTACCGGGTCTCTGGGGCAGTGTGTGAATCTCCGGGTGGGCAGAGTTTAAGTGGAAACTCTGCCCACTTGTGCTCCATCCCACCTGGTTCCTCCCACTCCCCGCCCTCTTACCCTCCATTCCCAGGTATTTTGCAGTTGTTTTTTTTTTTTTGTCCCACCCCCCTTGACTAAGTCCCGCCCCTTTTATGACGCGAATCGCATCATTTTCCTCCCCAGTTGGCACTGACAGGGTTACCCTCCAGATAGTCCTGCTTCAAAAGTTCCCAGGTATGCTAATAATAGAGTCCCCTATTACTACCACCTGCCTTGGTTTCTGCCTACTCTGCATCCCATGTAAACTGGAAGAAGAGACTGTCCCCCTGGTTGCTATATGAATCATCCTTCTCCAGTGTTGCAAATTCTGAGCTATACCCATCAACATCTTCATGCGACATGTTTCTGTTTCATTTACCATGAATCATGTACAAATGCCTTGGTGAAGACTTTTATTTGGTGCACAATATTGTTTGTATGTGCCAAGCAGATTTGCTTTCTCTGTACAAAACATACTAGCTGCTTTTATTATGAAACATTACTATCCCTTTAAGGACCAATGGAGTGTGTGATGCATTGCTTTGCAATGTATTACACACCCCTTTAAATGTGGAGACGTAGGAATGTAGGGAAAAAATGAGAAAAGGAGAAATGTAGATAACGTCAGTTACCTTAAGAAAAACAAACAAAGTCAGAATTATTTCCCGGTAGTGGTCAGACATAAATATAACAGTTCAGTAACTAAACTTTTAACCCTTTGAGAGCCAATGGGGTGTTACAATACATTGGACACCCCTATGGCACTCAAAATGTTAAAGGGATAGTAATGTTTCACAATAAAAGCAGCTCTAATTAATCATCATAGTATTTGGACTTTGGAGAGTGTTATTTCAATTCTGTCAGAGTTGTAGTTCAAGAGTAATTCAATGACAAAATATCCCCCTCCCGCCCCTTTTACTGATGTAACACTGCTCAGCCAGAGCAGAAGGGAGGTGCCCAGGTAGACTGCAGAGAGGGACAATCGTCAATTAAGATAAGGGAAAAACCTGAAAAACGTGTCTAGGGGGGCAGGGCTTTCATTGTTCTCACTGTTAGAATATTGTCCCCTTCTGTTATCTGTCTGGTCTGTGGACTGCATTCCCATACATGGGAACTCTCAGGGTTTGACCCTGAGACTCAGGGTTTGGATCCAAATCTCAGGGTCTCGGGTGAAGGGCCAAATTCTCAGGGTGAGCAAATCTAGTGTGTCCTCCTATATGATTTATACCAATTTACTGCTTATTTATTGTCCAAATGCATGACATTTCTACCAGAAAGGCAGGAGGACAAGTCCTGCTTGCCTTATGAGTCTATAAGAAGTTGTATCTCAGAACTGTAGCATGTGTAAGGTTCCTTAAAAATTGATTGGATTATCTCTGGTTTAGAGCAAACATTGACATAATACATAAAATCTGCTTTCTTCTGGCCGTTAAGGGTTAATATTTCAAATATCTCAGGGTGAGCTCATTTCAAAAGTTCCCAGGTATGTGCATTCCACATCTGAGAAGAGATGGCTTACACTTGGTAAAAGGGGCGGGAGGGGGAAACTTTGCTTGTGATTATCTCTTAAACCATAAAGGTTTGAGAGAGAAGACTTCTATCATTCTTCATGTTTTTTTAATGCCTTCAAAATAAAAAAAATTAAAACAAGGTATTACTATCCCTTTAAGTGGAATTCTTAGCGAACATTTCCCATGCTTTGTGTTTGTAGATTCCTTGTGAGACCTTGAAATGATGTTATTTTGTACAATAATTTCTGAGTGCATCCCTGTACAAGATAACAACATTCCATTGACATTGCATTTGCAAAATGTATTTTTATTTAGTGTTTCGTTATTATGTGTCTTCTAATTTGCCTGCTGACCTTATCTTTTCTAAGTAAATAATTGCAGTAGTAAGAGGATTTGTATCTCAGCCTTCAGCTATGGTACAAGGTTACTGCATACTCACAAATTACAAATTGTTATCTAATGGATACAAAATGTCTAAAATGGCAAAAATCATTATTTTTCAGATACACAGCACTTAGGAATAGGGATAGTTGAACATTTTCAGAGGTAATTTTGATGAAAAGTTCTGTTTTTCTGCTTTTTTCTTACACATAGTAATTCCCGGCCTTGTGCCACAGTAGCAAAAGAATCACATATACTGACACCTTGGCCTTTCCCCACAGTAGCCATAGAACCATCTATACTGATCTTTCTGCCTGGTAGCTGCATTGATGGGCAATGTGAGGCCCGCCAGTTGTTGCCATACTGCAACTCCCATCGGTCCCCACCAACCGAAAGTAAGTTGGAAACAGTGGCGTAACTATAGGGGTCACAC
Organism: Rhinophrynus dorsalis; assembly: GCA_037306005.1. Classification (NCBI taxonomy): domain Eukaryota; kingdom Metazoa; phylum Chordata; class Amphibia; order Anura; family Rhinophrynidae; genus Rhinophrynus; species Rhinophrynus dorsalis. Next base: position 62,747,798 of record CM074718.1, read on the forward strand.
TTGCAACTGGGCCCGTGCACTCCAGGGGACTGGCCACCCCCTGTAACCCCTCCGCCTGGCTCCTGCAATGTCCTTCCGGCGCTGTAGTAATGCAGTGTGCATGGAGATGACATCATCTCCCAGCGCTCTGCATTAGTTAGAGGACCGCGCGGGAGCTCCAGGTAGGAGGTAGTAGATGGGGACATTGTGGAGGGGGTCAATGTGGTTGAGCGGGGCCAATGTGTAGGGGGCATGGTACTTCAAGCACCAGGGCCCGGAGGCTTCTAGTTACCCTTCTGGTTGGAAATTAAAGTAGTTGTAGTCTGGCAGCAGCTGGAGGGCCTCATTGTTTTCACTACTACAGCGACCTGCAATCCCCTATCAATGGAATGAAACATACTTAACCTCAAGGCCTTGTCCTAATGTAGCCATAGAACCATGCATATTAAGCCCCACAGTAGCCATTGACCCAAACATACTAAACTCAAAACCATGTCCTACAGTAGCCATATATCCACACATTCTACCGACATCCAGCCTTGTCCCACTGCACGTTTATCAACAGAACCGCACATCGTATGTACACAGTCTTGTACAACTGTGCTGGTATAGCTAGAAAATCACATAATGAGTCGAACCCCCCCTGCAAGAACTGCAATGTTCCCATGGGAAATTTCTCAGGGGTAATGAAAAAGCAGGTGTTTTCATGGAAAAGTTAGCCTTGGTAGTGTTTCCCAAAACTCCCCATGAGAAAAGAATTTGGCCTTTTGTGAATCCCTGCTTAGGAAGAAATTATAATGTCGAACCAATTATGTTGAAGGTATCCAAAGGGTTAAAACAAGAGAACCAATCAGGTTGGATATCTTTACATAAATAGATAAATGACAATATTAAATCATGTTGAGACCTATACACTGTATTAGGTATTGACATGCTACTTCACAGTAAAGAATTGATTAAAATAATCAATCCCGCATATTTGTGCAAAAATATATATAATTTATTAAATACAATATACTATATATAAAGTGTAAACAACAATGATATAAATGAGCAATTACAATAGATATATAGTAACTCAAACCGCAATTATCACCATTAGGATTACCAGCAAGTAAAGGGTTAACCACACATAGGTATATTCAGCGGTATTAGATAACAATAATTGAACTCAGCAGCATAGAAAAGGATAACTGATCCTTACAATTAATAAAATACAGTTGGCAGAAGCCTATATGAATACCTCTGCCCCAGAAACTGTATAAACTATGGTAATTGAGGTTTAAGGTAGGTTGTCAGGTGAGCAAACTTTAATATTAAGCCAGGTCCTCTGACAATTTCCTTATACCATATATAATAATCAAATTTAGAGACTAACTGGAATAAAATCCCAGATATAGATCACTATAATTTAATTATGTACTGATTTCAAAAATTGCATACCTTCTGAATAAAACATATAAATTACAATTAATATAGTCAATAATGGATTATACCAAGAATATACTTAGAATCAATCCAATAATATATGTCTAGACAGTATATTAAACTTCGTGCAACATATAGCACAAATATGACTATAGGAGACCTATGTAAAACCTATAGGTTACTCCAAGAGTTAAATCACTAGTGAAATATAGGATGCCACACCCAAGATGGCTACTTCTTTTGTTTAGTGAGATGTTTAAAAACTTTTCACTGTACAAAAGTTTAGATCCAAAACCAACACAAAGAAATCCAAAGAAACACCTCAAAGTAAATAGACAAATAGCAGTTAAAGGGTTAATAAATAAATTCAAAGAATTACCCAGATCAAATATTAGTTATCATAACCTTTCCAGAAACACAATATATTATTCTAGAAATATAAAGAATTATATTAACTAATATATAACAAGGATCTATATATTTCACTGCTATAACCTATTTTACTCTTATCTGGCAAAATGTTACAATTTACCAATAATAAATGAATTCTGTTTAATTTCAGAATTTCTATAGCTAATATAGTTTATTATAATTGATCTCAAATTGTTGGCCAGTCCAATTAAGACAAATTATATGAAAATTAAGTTTCTTCAAACATAGAAGAAATATGTATATGATTCTGAAATTTTGCAAAATTTAAATAAGAAAATATATAGTTTGCAGTCCACTGGGTATTTCTTTGTATCTCTTATCAGTCAGCCAGGAACCACAGGAAAGGAAAAACCAACCAAGACCCAAGAGGAACAACCCCTTTTCTCTCTAAACTTTCATATTTATAATGTGATTTTACTCTTATCAAAATCTGCTCTGACTGGTTAGAGAGCCATCTCATTATGCAGTGACATCATGCATATTATTATCATAATTTTTGGAATTGCTTCAAAACACTGGTAATAATGATATGTACTCTAAAGAGATCGCTGTTTCTCCACACTAAAATTCACCTTGATAATAATTCCTATCAATAGACAATAAGGTGTTCTGGTTACTGTCATTAGATAAAAAAAATCAAAGGTTATTCCATCGGATATCAATCTGTCACCCTAGCAGACTTTCCCACATGGGAGAATATCTTTGTCTTAGACTATTTGTTTCCAAATGGATATCAATAATCATAAAAGTCACCTAGATATTTTTCATTCCCATCTAGGTAAATAGAGGACTCTTTTGTCCAGAAGCTAATTTAAACACATTTTAAACACAGATTTTTAGAGAAATTGGTTTATAAGAAAAATTAACCATTTCCTCCCCATCATGGCAATGTCTCTGACAATGCCTGCTACATAACACCAATAAATTGGTCAATCGGATATCATTAAGAAAGGATTGGGTGAAAGGAATACTTACATGTGCCAATACAAAATATACAACCTGAACTGCAATTAACTTCTGCTATTAGTTTGATGGAATTGTTTTAGTCACCGCAACACATGTGCCTATTGTACAGGATCATAACTTGTTACACACTGCAAAATTTACTTATCCTCAAGTGTTGTTGAAGAGTTGAAAATGTCCTGAAAAAACAGCCTATAGTTTTCTATATGTAACTCTAAACATATCCTCAAAAATCACCCCCAAACGAATGGATAACAAAATGTTCAAAAATGTCTGACCTCTCTGGAGGAAATAATTCCCTAAGCCCCCGACGCTACATTTAAATCACTGAGACTTTGTATTTGTCCTTAATGGTGCAGTTGGTTACACAATAATTACTCCTCTTTTCTTTATTGCTTAAAGGGATAGTAATACTTCATTTTAACTTTATTTTATTTTGTAGGCATTAAAAAAACATGAAGAATGATATAAGTCTTATCTCTGAAACCTTTATGGTTTAAGAGATATTCACAAACAAAGTATCCCCCCCCTGTTCAACCAAATTAGAAGGGAGATGCCCAGGTAGACTGCAGAGAGGGACAATCTTCAATTAAGATAATGGAAAAAGCTGAAAAACTTATCAAGGGGGGAAGGGCTTTCATTGTTTTCATACAAAGAAAATTGTCCCCTTCTGTTATCTGTACTGTCATACAACCAGACTCACATCTGAGAAGAGATTGTTTACACTAGGTAAAAGGGGCGGGGAGGGGAACTTTGCTTGTGAATATCTCATAAACCATAAAGGTTTGAGCGATAAGACTTATATCATTCTTCATGTTTTTTTAATGCCTACAAAATAAAATAAAGTTAAAACGAAGTGTTACTATCCCTTTAAGGCCCATGCAATATTTACATTAACTGGGCTCAATTATTAAAGAGGACTTGTTACTTGCACAGCTTTTTATCTCATTAAATGTATTTATTTAAAACTTTCTAGACTTTGCTTTTTATACAGTGACAAAATTATGTTATCCACTCTTGCTTCAATACCCCTTTTATATAAGACAGTACTTTGTTTGCTTTTGCTACTGTTTGACACTGATCACAGTTTCCAAGTTTACATTAAATTTCATATTCCATTTATTTGCCCAATCTGCCATTTTATGTAGAGAACAAATATCCTGCTTTGAAATTATTACCCTGCATAATTTAGTGTCATATACAAATATTTACATTTTGCTTTCTCTAGCTATTTCCAGGTCATTTATAAATATGTTAAAAAGCAGCGGACCAAGTACTGAACCCTGAGGTACTCCACACTTTAAGTATATTGGAGGATTTTCCATTTACAATTATACATTGTTCCCTATCCTTCAACCAATTTTCTATCCATTTGCATAGGTTATCCCCTAAACACAATTTTCTTACCAGCCTCCTGTGTGGCACTGTATCATATGCATTTTAAAAATCTAGATATACTACATCTATGGCTTTACCATTATCTAGGTTGCTACTTACTTCTCAAAATATTTGTTAGGCAAGATCTATGCCTCATAAAACAATGCTGATGCCTGCTAATATATATATATATATATATATATATATATATATATATATATATATATATATATATATAGCAGTGTAATCCTGAATATAATCCCTTATTATCTCTTTAAACAGCTTCCCACTACTGAGGACAAACTCACTGGTCTATGGCTTTACACCAGTTTTGTGCATTGAGTCTTTTGAAAGACAGTCTGTAAAGATTAAAGTGAGTAGTCTTACTAACACTGTAATGAGTTTTTGAAGAACCATTGGGTGTTTGCCATCAGGCTGAGGTACTTTGTCAATCTGTCAGTCTTAATGTTGTTTAGGTCATCCCTTGAACTCTTCTTCTGTTAGCACTATATCTGATAACGGTGTGGATGTAATTATTGTTTGTTAAGGTTCTTCTAATATTTCTTGTTCCCTGTTATATACACATGAAAAGAATGTGTTCAGAACATCAGCCTTCCCTCATAGAAGACTCATAAATAAACTGCAGTGTTTGGGTCTGGATGCAAAAATAGTTAAATGGATAAGGCAATGGCAGAGCGACAGGAGACAGAGGGTGGTAGTCAATGGAGAATATTCAGACGAAAGGAGTGTTACTAGTGGAGTACCTCAGGGATCTGTACGGGGGCCCATTCTTTTTAATATTTTTAATAGTGATATTGCAAAAGGTCTTCAAGGTAAGGTATGCCTTTTTGCAGATGATACAAAGATCTGAAATAGGGTAGACATTCCAGGGGGAATAAGCCAAATGACAAATGATTTAGGTAAATTAGAAGAATGGACAAGAGTGTGGCAGCTGCAGTATAATGTTGATAAATGTAAACTAATGCACTTAGGACATAAAAATCCAAAGGAAAAATACACTGTTAAGGGTAAGGGAGTAATTATTTCTAATGATTTAAATGTAGGCAGGCAATGTAATAAAGCAGCGGGGAATGCAAGCAGGGTGCTGGGCTGTATAGCTAGGGGCATTAGTAGCAGAAAAAGGGAAGTGGTCACACCATTCTACAGATCTCTAGTTAGACCTCACCTAGAGTATTGTGTACAGTACTGGAGAGCCCATCTCCAGAAGGATATAGATACTCAGAGAAGGGCTACTAAAATGGTGACTGGTTTACAGGAAAAGAAATATCAGGATAGTCTAAAGGATCTGAACATGTATAGCTTGGAGGAGAGAAGAGAGAGGGGATGTAATAGAAACATTCAAATACATGAAGGCATTCAACAAAGTGCAGGATATAAGTACATTTCAAAGGAGTAAAAATGTTAGGACAAGAGGCCGTAGTCTACAACTAGAGGGACACAGGTTTAGACGTAATGTAAGAAAGTTTTACTTCACTGAGAGGGTAGTAGATAAGTGGAATAGCCTAACAGCAGAAGTGGTAGAAGTTAATACAGTGAAGGAATTTAAGCATGCATGGGATAGGCATAAAGCTGTTCTTAACATAAGAAAAGACCAAGGACCAAAAAAGGTTTACAGTAGGAAAATAGGCAGACTAGATGGGCCGAACGTTCCTTATCTGCCGTTAAATTCTAGGTTTCTATGTTTCTGTACTTACAAGTCTTATTGCTTAATATTAAGCACAAGTCTCTTATTATAAAGGGTAAAAAAGGATTAAAAAAGTAGTATAAAAAGTATTATTATAACAAAAAATGTATAAAAAAAATTACAGAGATTTAATAATAATAATCCTTTATTTATATAGCGCACACAGATTACACAGCACTTTACACTCAGATTGGTCCCTGTCCCCATTGGGGCTCACAATCTAAATTCACCTATCAGTATGTTTCTTGGAGTGTGGGAGGAAACCGGAGTACCCGGAGGAAACCCACGCAAACACAGTGAGAACATACAAACTCATTGCAGATGGTGGGATTTGAACCCAGGACCCCAGCGCTGTAAGGCAACAGTGCTAACCACTGAGCCACTGTGCTATTTAAAAACACACAACATTGTCCCTCATTGCCTTAACACTAACTCACACAATTTAACTGACCTTATTAAACTAATACTAACTCACACACACTTCACAAACTTCATGAATCACAATTTGTTTTATTAATAGCTCTACTCTACTGCTACACCTCCATGGGTGTTTCTCCATGAGGTGGGAAATTCCCTCTTCCAAAAATTAGCAGTATAGTATGATGGAAAATTCAATGTTACGAGAAATGACTGCCTGAAAAAACCAATAGGAAGGAAATGCACCAGAAAAGTTTAGCAGGAATTTTCTGTGGGAAAAGGTAAAAACCATGTTTCTTTTTTAGAAATCTCCCATGGGAAAAAACTGGACTTTTCACCCATCCCTACACTGTAGACACTTATGCATGGCCATAACAGTGTGAAGGCAATGCCCATAACACTTCAGTTGCAAACCTGGTACAGACTGTCATACCACTCTCAAAGTCACTTAGGTGCTGCTGCCCAAGGAGGTACCCTGTAAAAGATCTATCTATCTATCTATCTATCTATCTATCTATCTATCTATCTATCTATCTATGTCAAACTGTATATCTGTCTGCCTATCTGTCAGTTTCTTTAACCAAAGATGTGCCAATAGCAATACTATTTTTTAGCATATATTTCTATTTAATTTCATGCATATCAATACTGTTATTAGTTAGATCATTAGTCACTCATCATTTGCATCAAACTCTTTTCCCAACTCAGAAGTACTGCACACCCCTCTGGTCCTTAAAGAGTTAACATTTTCAGAGCAATTTAAACGTTATTCCTTTAACTTGTTTCTTCTTCTTCTAATGGTCTTATATTCCTGACTGAGACATCTTATCGCTGCTGTAAATATATCCTACAGAAGATGGAATGTATGGTTATTACTCCCTTATGGAGCCTTGGTGAACTCTCTGGTCTGTGGGCCTCCTACCCCTTCTCTTTCCCCTGGCCATCAGGGTTAATCTTCTGCTGGGTTTAGTTGTAGAGCGTATGTCAGTTTGTCTGCCTAGCTGATGCTCGAGAAGATTTTCACACTATTGGAGGCAGACTGGTACATTCTCGTATGGTCTTAGGTATGGATTCAGTTACAGCTGATTACCTCTTCGGGATTACCAAAAAAATATTCCTTCTGCATTTTTCAATTCGACTATCACAGTTTGGCCAGTGCACCTCTATTTTCCCACACTCTGGACGAATTTCAGACTGATAAAAATGCTATAGCCTCTAAAGCAAACCTGAGAATTTGAGGTAATTGTTGATTGGCTGTCATCTCATTACACCAGAAGACAATTTTTTGATTGGATTTTGCACTGTGAGTGCAATTTTTGCATTTGGAACCTCCAGCCTGTTAAGTAAGTATTGCAAATAGGCATCTTCCATATGCACAAAAAAAAGAACAAAATTACTATATAAATTATGTAGGATTTGTCGTGTTCTCTTTTACAATACTTCATTTGAAATTTCAGCTAGTCTAACTACTTGTTTGCATTTGACCCTTCTGACTTAAACATTTTAAAAGCCTGCTTCTTATTTTTCATTTCCCCGCAAACCTCTTTATTATGCCACATTGGTCTTAACTTGCTCCTTTTGTACTTATTCCCCAGTGGTATATATTGATGTGTATATTTATAATAATATCAAAATATTTTACCAGGAAGGATAGATTGGAATTGTCTCTCATTTTCAAGTATGTCCTGGGGTATATATGTTATTATTACCTAATTTAATGGTAATCATTTTATCTACCTAGGAAGGATGAAAGGCTGAGTTGACCTTGCTGGGACTAGAACCTGCAACACAAAGGTTTGAACTGATTCTATAGCTGGTGCATTAACCAACTGAGCTCTAAGAGCATTTTAAACAAATTCCATGATTCTTATGCATTTTAATGTTTGAAGATTACATCCCTCTGAATATCCTTTAATACTGCTTTAAGATGATCCTTAAAGTGAGATACCGTGACGGGATGGCAAGCTTATCCGCAACTTGGCCAATCTATGAAACCAAAATTTCACTTATTTACTAAGAAATATTTTATATGCCTAACACAGGGCACACACTTGTTCTTTATACAGAAGTGTGCAGGTTTGTCTGTCTGTGTTTGTACTTTGGGTTTTTGCCCTTATGTCTGGGGGACTAGAGAACTGTCTCATTCCTTGCTGCCTTCTATATATCTATGCTTATATTCACATTCAAATTTTACTTATTATATGGATATGTTATGGTGAGTTGGTACTGTGAGTTTTCCTTCTCTGCATTTCAAAGGATACCATATTGTGGACACTGCTGCCTAAATGTTCCTTTACCTGTATACTGTTTATCAGGTCAGAATTGCTTGAAAGCACTAGGTCAAGCAAGGCCTCTTTTCTAGTTGGCTCCTCTACTAGTTGGGACATGAACTGTCATTAATCATACATAAAAAATAATTTTCCTTTGTTGTGCTGGAAGTCATATTTCTCTAGTCAATATCAGGATAGTTGAAATCTCTCATGATTACATGATTAAATTTCCTGACCGAGAAGCCTTTTCCTTTTTTTAATAGTACCCTTAGGATGAATTATGATGATACCATAAAATGTATGAAGTTTATGGATGGATTAGTACTCTCCTTAATGGAATGGATGATACAGATGAAAATATAAATGGATATGGATGTGAACATGTCTTGTTCCCTTCTCCTCTCTAGAAGCTTGTTCTGAGATTCCAGGATCCCCAGGCACTTAACTTGTAGAATCAATATAGTAATTGTAGGACTCAAGCACTCAAGCAAGTAGATTACATAATTGGCATTACAATTGGCAAAGTGTTCGGTTTCAGACTTCAATTTTCCTAGGAGATCTATGTACTAGAGTGCTCTTGCCACAATATTTAGGTAGAACCATCAGATCACTGAAAGAGAGATTCAAGAACATAGAGCTAATATCTTGAAGGGAGCCACCACTCACTACATATCCAGACATTATGCTAAATTTCAACACCATGAATTGAACAACATTACAGTTCAAATAATAGACTGGATACCAGCACACCCAAATGGAGGGGAATGATTCAAAAGGCTAGCCCAACTAGAAACGTATTGTATCTTTAAACTACAAACCATGACACCTATGGGTCTAAATGAAGAGATGGACCTATAGTGTTTTTGAAATACCAGTTTTACCATTCAAAAGTGGGAAAAAAAGGGGAAAAAAATCACCATCTCTAAAGTTTGGGGTTTCAAATACCCATCCCAGGATCCAATATTGATAGAATTACAACCCTGATGTCACATACTTTTATAATCAAAAGATCATCAATCATTAGAGTTAGAGTTCGAATACGCTATGATATATAAGACTTCTCACATCACCCTTAATACATGGGGAAGAAAGTTCACTATAAATATACCAATATTCAGAACCTCTGTGATATATTAAGTTTTTTCCATTATTATAACCCCAAACCCAATTTATATCAATATGTGATATGGGGGCATGTATTTAGATTGATATTTGGTCTCAGTATGGACTAACAGATTCATATTTTTATTATTTAACTAATTTATACTATGTACTTATTCAAAGTCACCATATGACTTAGTATCATAAAACTATAGAAATATATTTTTAACAGTTCAGTGAAGTATCATTAGACTACTGTGTTTTAGGCAAACTGAGTTTCTAGATTCCTTTAGTCCATTATGCATATAATTCCTGAATTTGGAAGGTATTACTATAGTTTCAATCAGTATTTTATTAGTCTGTATTCATGTTCAACAAGTATGCTATATAATATTAGATAATTTTACACAATATCTGTTTCATGTCATTGGAGTTACAAAGACACCATTAACTGCACATTCCTGGTTTGTAATAAGTAATATTATAATGATTGCTGTTTTAATAAAAACCCTTTTATTAGTGACTAGTTGAAGAGCCCGTTACACGGGCCACAGTGCCACTGCCACCCAATCTCGGGGTCAGTCACGCGCAATAGAGACTGCCTGCGCCGTGTCTGATACAGAACTGGATGCTCCGAAGGAGCGACCAGCTCTGTATCAGCCGCGGCGCGGGCAGTCTCTACTGAGCATGATTGCAGCACGCGCACCAGTGTCTACTGTGCATGACGCGGCGTTACACATGTTTTAGCAAATTATTATATAGGATTATTTTATCCAATTTTACTACATTGATGGATAGAACCTATACTACATAAGGATGAATAGAATCTTATAACAAATATGATATCACTTCATATTTCCAAAGTGAGGTGGAAAACTGACAACAATTGTCATCCACATATATAAACTTTTAGATATAATGTATGTTTTATATGGATGGAATTCAGCACTATATAGTAACATAGTAGATAAGGCTGAAAAAAGACATGCGTCCATCAAGTCCAGCCCATGCCAATAACACCCCTGTTGATCCAGAGGAAGGCAACAAAAAAGCCCTCTGGAGCAATTTCCAATGTAGGTGTGTGTGTGAGTGTGTCAAATAGTTCCCCGGCTCAATATCCTATTTGCTTTGAAGCCATCTGTCATAACTGTCAACATTGTTCTGTGCTAGATAGGCATCCATTGCTTTTTTGAATGCAGTTACATTATCTGCAAGCACAGCATCCCGAGGCAAAGAATTCCATAGCCTTACCGCCCTTACTGTAAAGAATCCCTGCCTGTGTTTTAGTCGAAAGCGCCTTTCCTCAAGTCTTAATGGATGACCTCTTGTTCTTAGCTCAGCTCTTTGCATAAATAATTCATTGGATAGTTCTTTGTATTGGCCTTGAATGTATTTGTAAATGGTAATCATATCACCCCTTAGACGTCTCTTTTCTAATGTAAACAAACCCAGTTTGGCTAGTCTCTCTTTGTAACTCAGATCCTCCAATCCCTTTATCAGTTTTGTTGCACGTCTCTGCACCTTTTCCAGTTCAGTAATGCCTTTTTTTAGAACAGGCGCCCAAAATTGTACTCCATATTCTAGATGAGGCCTAACCAAGGATTTATACAGAGGTAGGATAATATTAGCATCCCTTGCTTCTACACCTCTTTTTATGCAGGCTAGTACTCTATTTGCTCTTGCAGCAGCTGAGTGACTCTGCACACTGCTGTGAAGACTATTGTCTATCAGTACACCTAAATCTTTCTCTAATGAGGATTTCCCAAGTTGTTTCCCATTTAGAGTATATTGCACATCTGAAGTTTTTAATGTATGAAGAATAACTGAATATACTATAATGTTCATTATCTATATACAAATTTACCTTTTATTTTAATCTACCTAAAATCTCTTGGTCTTTATCGATTTATGGTCAGTATTATTTTGAGCAATTTTAGCATTATCAATTCAGTCTCCAGACATAAATCCACAATCCCGTTGAAGCTCAAATTACAACCAAGTAGACAATAATAAAGAGTTATTAATGTATAGCATACTGAGTTACACAGGAGATATAGTTTCACCCTAACGTATAGTGACATTGAGCAAAACTATAGATAGTGATTCCACCTAATTACAAGCATGATTTAAAATTTTTTATGACAATCCATTTTTGTGAAAACTAGACTATGTCATTTGGATGTCACATGTCACTATTCATGTTGATACATCTGGACAATTACTAAGGATCCATTCAAGATTGACAGGAGAAAAACCATAAATAGAGAGATTTGATGCACAAGCACCCTCTACACTTCTAAGACACATATCCCTGAGGAAGGGGTTTTCACCTCAAAACGTGTGGGAAAGGAAACTCGACAAGTTTTTTTCCCAGTAGAACCAAAAACACAAGGACAAAACTCAGAGGTCCTGCTGGAAGAGGAGATCGAAGCACTAAAGGCTGGTCACAAAGTTTAAGACATTAACACAAGGGGACTGGGGGGGAGGTGGTCGGAAAAGAGATCTATTGAACATTTCATGTGTTTATTTTGTAGTGCCAAATATTACAATGATATCTGATAATTAAGTCTTTCTACTGCACTGCAACAGAAAAGATTGTCCTACACATGAGACACTACATCCACCCCCTACTTTTCTCTTGGTTTTTACATGCACCATCCTCTATGACCATTGTTCTTCTTTCAAGTGACACTATTTTATTTATCACTGCTTAGCTGGAATAGGTAGGCATTACTTCTACAACATATAGTCACTAAGACTAAATACCACAGCCAAAAAGCTTAAAGGGTTAAACATTATGTAAGAAAAAAAATAGTGGGGGGGAAAGAGAAAGAAAATATAATGAATTATATTGTATTACAATACAAATTATATATAATGTTCATGTGATATCTAGGTATAAAAAATCCTATTGATTTAAACAAAGCTTTTAAACTCCTGGATGCTAAAAATGTATCCAGCACATTGTGGCATTCTGCCATTCATATATTTATATATATATATATATTAATTGTAATTATCATTATTTACCTCTTCAAGATGTTCAGGAAGACAATCATCTGACTGAATATTCAGACACATAATATCACCCCAACCTTGTGGCATTTCATTGCTGTCATTTGGTTTTCTTGATGAGTAACCTAAAGAACACAAAATACACTTATCAGCTCTTACTTTCTTTATTCTATAGCCCTACTCAAGAGAAGTCTAAATTAGATTAACTTTTATATTTTAGTAAAAAATATAAGACATTATTGAGACCAGGACCGAGATGCTGTAGGGATATCATTTTGTTGATGTGTATAAATAACTTTGCCTTTTCGATGTATAAATACATCACCATGTGCACTAAAATTTAGGGACGCAAGGGGAGGAGAAGTTCCCCATTAGCATCTAAGGTTGTTGAACTGCTGGTGATGTGGAAGGGATGCCCACCTGCACACATCACCAGCAGTAGTCAACCCTGAAGTCTGACAGCATTTTCTCTGCTGCCCCACTTGGTCAGTGGGGGAGTGGAGAGGTTCTTTTCAGCACCACGAAAAGCATCACTCCTTAACCCTTTGCCTTACACACCACTGTGGCACTCAGACAATTAGAAAAGTACACTAACCAGTACACAATCATCCCCTCAGCTCTGTGCCATTTTAAATAGTCATATCTGTAGTGCACTACCATTACTAAACAAAACAGAATTTAACCCCCCGTGTTATAGAAGAATCTATCAAGTGATTTTGGCGTAACTTTATCATGATTTTAGGCACATTTATCGCTAACTCCACCTTACGACAGGTGTATAAGTGTTTTGTAATATAGATAATTATCCTCACTCTGTCAGAGACTCATTCTATGTGAAGCTGACATCAGTAATGCCACATCACGTCACGTGAATGAAACAAGCTTGGTATTTCAGAACAATTTTTAGAACCAAATCAGTCCCAGGATTGATTGGAGCTACTGCTACTTCCCACAGCAAATTACCAATGTTTAAGGAAAAATGGGATACTAGCAATGTGGTGACGCCATTGCCCATCATATTTTTTAATGTATCATTTGTGATTGAAAAGCATGTGTATACGACAGTATAAATGGGTATCTGTGGCTACCAGTGGGCAAGGGAACAAGGCTGTCAGGCTGTCAGGCTGCATCTATCGGGATTTGTGACTACCAGCTGCCCCCAGCCTTGTTCCCTTTCCGACTGGTAACCATGTACACCGCTTGGTTCACAGACTTGTTCCATGGCCCACTGGTAGCCACAGATCCCCATGTATATTGTCTGACCCCCACAGCCTTGTTCCCTTGCCTACTGGTAGACACAAATCCCCATGGATACTGCCTGGCCCCCAGCCTTGTTCCCTTGACCACAATTGTAACCACAGATCTCCATGTACCTACTCCCCTACTGAACAAGTGAGGAAGCAGAGAAACTGCTGTCAATGTTTAAGGGAGGGCATACCTTACAGATTGCCAGCAGTTCCACAGCCCTCCATGCTTATTGATTGAAGGCTGTTACTGCATAGGAAACTACAGGGAGAGCCAAACCTCAAGTAGCTGAAGTTGGGACTGTGAACTCTAACAGCAGAGGCAGCACATGAATACGATAATGGCTCATTATCCTGTATTTCCATATGGAAATCACTCATTATGTTGCACTTCCATATGGAAATAGTCCATTGTTGATGTGATAAGTGAAAATATGTAAACCTGTCAAAGGCATGTCTGATGGATGTCAATATGGGCATATTATTGTTGGATATGATGTTGAAGACACATTATTGCATACTGTAGATGTGTTTTCGACACTGATGCGAGAGGACATCGCCACCCTGAGCCCTATTCAACTTTTATTGCTTCTTCACCAAAGTATTATATATACTTTTAAAATTTACTAGACAATGCTATGAAAGATAGTTTAGGGTTACCATTATCACTCACATTTACAGAGATGTTCTAAGGAAGAACTATTCCAGTACAAGTACATGGATTATTTACATATACACTTAGGTGTATACATATATAGACAGTTAATAATCTCTTTTTCTCTGGGAGAGGGAGTAACTCATGTTTAAGTTAATGGAGTCAATACACTGGTGTCTAGGCAAACATTTAATAAACTAGTGTAAAAGCCCGTGTACATGGGCCAAGGTCCTGGGTAATGTTAACCCTTTGAGTGTCAGAGAGGCACGCAGTGCATTGCTTTGCAATGTGTTGCGTACCCCTCTGGCACGCAAAGGGTTTAGAGGCCGCTACCTCACTGCTCCACACAATGCAGTCTTGCATCGCCTCACTCATGTGATGCAATCATGCGCAGTAGAGACTGCCCGAACATAGGCAGTCTCTACTGCGCATAACTGCATCATGACAAACATCCTAGCAAATTATTATATAGGACTAGTTTAAAAGCCCGTGTACACGGGCCACAGTGCCACCCAGCAGCCTCAGCTGGTACCCAGAGCCTCTCTGCTTACTGCCCGCGCTGCAGTCACGCACAGTACAGAATGGCTGAAAGCGCCGCAGCTGATACGGAGCATGGTCCCTGGAAGGTGCACAGAGAGGACTTTGGTTTGAATTCGGAGCCCCCCGCTCCATATCAGCCATGGTGCGTTCGGGCAGTCTGTACTGCGTATGACTGCAGCGAGCGCAGTCTCTACTGCACATGACTGAAGCGCATGTGGTCTCTACTGCGTATGACGGCTTCTGATAATCATCCTAGCAAATTATTATATAGGATAAGGAGTCAAACAATTGCACCATATATTTCAATAATAACACCTCAAATATTTCCTAGTTGTTGTTCTCAGTACACATGGTACAATTATTTTGCATCTCATTTGTTATTCTTTTGCATTGATACATATGTTCCAGTATGTGAATACCTGTTCGATGGACATCATTCAGAAGTCCTATCCTTTCAAGCTTTGCAGCTGTGAAACAGAAGATAATTCAGTCATTTTTATCAACCCTTAAGGACCCAATGATTGTGCAATGCATGCATTGTAAAGCAATGTTTCACACACCTTTCTGATCATTAAAGAATTAGAGTAAGGTATATAACTACAAGGAATAGAAATGTGCATTTGAAGAAAGACCAATGGTCAAATTTATGAAAAGTTCTAGAGCACAGATCATAAACGTAACCCTTTCAGTGCCAATGCGTTGCATACCCTCTGGCACTGATAGAGTGAAAAAAAAACATTTGTATGCTTGGGTTATTATTCTCCTCTCACTGGGGGTTTCTTTGCTGAGTTTGCAGGTAGAGATGAGTGAAATGCTTCACCTCAAAAGAGAAAAGGGAAGATTTGCAATTCCCGACATGCAGGACATTTTTCATGAAAGTGGAGTTTTATCTGTTTTTTCAGACTTTGAATTGAATTCAGTGATAAGAATGATCCCCCCAACACACATGAGAGTTTCCCTTGTATTCTCACTGTGATAAACGGTGTGTCAGGTTCTAGCACCTTTTGTGCTAGGGAGTCTGGAACCTCTGGGGAATATGAAGGGAGACAGGAGAGTTTAAAAAACCCAAGAAGAACAAAAACACTTTTTTGAATGAGAGATGAGTAATCTTCAGACAGGCAGGTGATCCAAGTTCTTGCCTGAGCTGACTGAGCATCTACTGTGACTGACTGTCAGAAATGCTTTTCAGACTTATACATCAGACACCCAAGAGATAGACAAGTACATGTAACATAGTAACATAGTAACATAGTAGATAAGGCTGAAAAAAGACATGCGTCCATCAAGTCCAGCCCATGCCAATAACACCCCTGTTGATCCAGAGGAAGGCAACAAAAAAGCCCTCTGGAGCAATTTCCAATGTAGGTGTGTGTGTGTGAGTGTGTCAAATAGTTCCCCGGCTCAATATCCTATTTGCTTTGAAGCCATCTGTCATAACTGTCAATATTGTTCTGTGCTAGATAGGCATCCATTGCTTTTTTGAATGCAGTTACATTATCTGCAAGCACAGCATCCCGAGGCAAAGAATTCCATAGCCTTACCGCCCTTACTGTAAAGAATCCCTGCCTGTGTTTTAGTCGAAAGCGCCTTTCCTCAAGTCTTAATGGATGACCTCTTGTTCTTAGCTCAGCTCTTTGCATAAATAATTCATTGGATAGTTCTTTGTATTGGCCTTGAATGTATTTGTAAATGGTAATCATATCACCCCTTAGACGTCTCTTTTCTAATGTAAACAAACCCAGTTTGGCTAGTCTCTCTTCGTAACTCAGATCCTCCAATCCCTTTATCAGTTTTGTTGAACGTCTCTGCACCTTTTCCAGTTCAGTAATGTCTTTTTTTAGAACAGGCGCCCAAAATTGTACTCCATATTCTAGATGAGGCCTAACCAAGGATTTATACAGAGGTAGGATAATATTAGCATCCCTTGCTTCTACACCTCTTTTTATGCAGGCTAGTACTCTATTTGCTCTTGCAGCAGCTGAGTGACTCTGCACACTGCTGTGAAGACTATTGTCTATCAGTACACCTAAATCTTTCTCTAATGAGGATTTCCCAAGTTGTTTCCCATTTAGAGTATATGTAGCAAGTTTGTTTCTACAACCCAAATGCATAACCTTACATTTATCTACATTAAATGACATCTGCCACTTTTCTGCCCATTCACTTAGTTTATCTAAATCCTTCTGTAGGGAAAAAACATCGAGCTCTGTATGTATTTCCTTACATAGCTTAGTGTCATCAGCAAAGATTGAGATGCTACTTTCAATTCCCACTTCTAGATCATTAATAAACAAATTAAAAAGCATTGGGCCCAGGACTGAACCCTGCGGTACCCCACTTATAACCCTAGACCAATTTGAAAAAGTTCCATTTACAACAACTCTCTGCCATCTATCATTTAACCAGTTCTCAATCCATGTACAGATACCACCACCCAAACCGAAGCCTTTTAATTTATGCAGTAACCTGTTGTGAGGCACTGTGTCAAAGGCTTTTGCAAAATCCAAGTATACTACATCAACAGCAATTCCCCTGTCCAAATTACTACTCACTCTTTCATAAAATGCAAGTAAATTAGTCTGACATGATCTGTTCTTCATGAAACCATGCTGATTCCTACTAATGATATTGTTTGTCTTCACATAGTTCTGAATACTATCAGTTAATAACCCTTCTAGTATCTTACCCACTATGGAAGTCAAGCTCACAGGTCTATAATTTCCTGGTTTGGATCTTGCTCCCTTTTTAAACAATGGAACTACATCAGCTTTCCTCCAATCACAGGGCACTATGCCTGATGAAAGCGAATCAATAAATATTAAGTATAGTGGTTTTGCTATTACTGAACTAAGTTCCTTAAGTACCCTTGGGTGTATACCGTCCGGTCCAGGCGCTTTATTCACTATAACCCTTTCCAGTCTCTTTTGGACCTTGTCCTCAGTAAGCCATGTAGATGTTGGAGGAAATTCCATGGTTTTGTCTGTTTGCCCATAGCTTGTCATTTCTGCTTCCTTTGTATATACTGAAGCAAAGAACGTATTTAGGGTCTCAGCCATAGCTTTATCCTCACTAATCAATTCACCTGTTTCAGTCCTAAGAGGACCAATATCAACCTTAACTTTTTTGTTGTTAATATACTTGTAGAATTGTTTAGGGTTTTTCTTGCTCTCGTTTGCAATGTTTCGCTCATTTTCTATTTTAGCTAGCTTAATTGCTTGTTTGCAGATTTTATTATATTCTTTATATTTTTTAAATGATGCATCTGACCCATTTGACTTAAACACCTTAAAAGCCTGCTTTTTATTTCTCATTTCCCTGCTAACCACATTATTAATCCACATTGGTTTTGCTTTACTTCTCTTGTGCTTATTCCCCAATGGACACTTACTCCTAGAAGTGCAAGTAGATGTAGGACAAGCACATAGTAAAGCTGTAATGATGTTAGTATTGCAGTTACTAGTAGTGGTGGTGCAGGTGCTGGCAGTAGGCCTGAAACTTTTGGGGCTCACCTCCAACTAACTCGGAGTCATCCCCCTCTGTGATTTGCAGAAGGAAACATGGGTTAGTTAGGAAATTGTTGTCCCACTCTATGAGACCTCTACAATACTACTACTACTGCTATTATATGCTGCTAGGCCCTATGAACTTTTATGAGTGCCTCTACTGCTGCTAGACTGATTAGCTTCTCATGACGTGTCTCCAAAAACCCTATAAGACCTGTGATTGCTCTTCAGGTAGGATCTCCGTGAGGATGTTCCTAGCTACAATCCTTCTTTCCTCCTCTTCACATGTTTTTTTAATGAGACAATAGGTAGCAACAAGTTTAGTGTTTGGATTGTGAGTGAAGTATCTCCATACTATAAATTTCATATATTGAGGGGATTAAATATTGCAATTTTCTAGCAGTAAGTATCAGTGGTGCTGCACTTTGAATAAAAGCAGAAGCATTCATAGCTTGGGTTGTGGATGTTGATGAACTGTGTTACTGCGTAGTCAATGATACTGAGTATGACTGTATGGTTTTGGTCTTGGAAGTGGTGAAACTGATGATGATGACTGAGATGATTATTGTGTATGTTTAGCCATGTTTACTTATCCAGAGTCAGAATTTCTGGCATGTTACTCCTTTTCAGTGGTGGAAGATTGAGCCTTTTCCTTTCAGCTAATTTTGGCAATATTGTTATCAGTCAAAAAGTTGTTTTTTTATCTGTCCCTGAATGAGAGTCCTGTTAGCTTCAGAATCATCCGCTGGCAATAAAGGATAAAGCATGTAGTACAGCAGCTGGTACAGGTATGCAGCATTACCAGACCTCAGTTTGTGCTTGATCCTCTTTCACGTGCACATGTAGGAGTGAATGTGTACAGACAATATATCATATTGTATTTGTTTTTTTTTTTTTTTTTTTTTTGTTGAATGCATAATGTATTATGCATATCTGTGTAGAATCTATCAAACACTCATTCTCAGTAGCATCTCAGGCTCTGCCAGCCTCAGTTAGGAACTTGTACAATGTGCCTGCCTGCCTATCATTTATCAGTAAAAAAGTGTTTTTATTTAAAATTCTTCTTTCTACCTTCACAACCACACCCAGAGAACAACTAGCAGTGACTAATACCACCAATACTTCTATCAAGCAACTCTACCTGCTTCGTTCTGCCTATTTGTGTACACTATCTAGAATGAAATTAAACTGCTTTTCTTTCTCAATGTCTGTCTCTTACTATTACACAACTTGACCACAAACAGAATTCCAACGTAAGGCAGGAAGTGCTGTTTTCCACATTTCACTTCTGAAGAGAAAAGCTTTGCCCATCTCTACTAATAGTAACCCCCATTTACCTTATATAAAATTCTAATGGCCCGTATTAATTTTCTCCTTATGCTTTTGTTCTAGAGATAACCTCTTCAATCACTAATAGATGTCATATAAATGGAGGTAGACATGACAGCTATTGGCAATTTTTCAGACAGAAGCAGGAAGATAGCATGAGTCAATTAACACTTTCAGGACCAGACGAGTGTGCAATGCATTGCTAGGTCCTTAAAGGGATACTAACACTTAATATGTAAAAAATTATCTTGTGTGATTTATAATCCTGGGTAAAACAAGGATAATTCCACTGCTCAGATGTGTTTTATTAATGTTATTGCAGCTCAAACTTTTAGGTATAATATCTTAATGGTCTGAAAATGTACAGTGGTGCTGTTGCTACACCATCCTAAGGACTGCTCTGGTCACGATAACTATCCATAGGATAGCGTAGCAACAGCGCCAAAGTAAAATTTAAGCCATTGCTATATTGAACCCCAAAAAATGCAAGTTTGAGCTGCAATAACTTTTAAATAACAGACCTCACAGCACTGGGAGTACCCTTATTTTACTTAGGAGGCTAACCTCTACAATATATATATATTTTTTTACATATTAAGTGTTACTGTCCATTTAACCGTTTAAGTGAAGGAGGAGTATGCAAAGCATTGTAAAGCAGTGCATTGCATACCCCTCTGCTTCAAAGGGATAAAGGGTAAAATCTACTGGTCCTTCCAGCAACTGTAATGTCTGCCTCTGTGGAAATTAAATCCAGGGCTGACTGAAAATGCTATCTCTTAAACAAAGGCACAGGGGCAAAATTCATATAGGCTATAAGATGTTACTGGTCATGATAAAGTCAGTAAAACGTTATTGTTAAGAGGTGGTAGATTCACTAAGAGGTGATAAAGAGGTGATAAAGTGGAGATGAGATGATCTCCAGTTTATCACTTCTCCAGTTCCTATGTTATTCTATGGAGCCTACACACTAAGCTCTCCAAAGGAGAAGAAATATTAGTGCACAAGCTCCATAGAATAACATAGGAATTGGATAAGTGATAAACTGGAGAAGTCATCTCCACTTTATCACCTCTTTATAACCTCTTTATCCCCACTTAGTGAATCTCTCCCAAAATATCCTAACTGAGATATCTGTCTGTAGATAAGGTCAGGAAATACATGTTTGACAGCTAGTTTGCTATATAGGTGCCAGATATACAACATATTTTACATGTGCTTCTTCCAGACTGCTGTAATTCCTCAGATATTTCCATTTAATCAACTCCCTACTAATAGAGATTGGTAATGTACAATAGTTAAACATGTCACATTCCTTTCCAATTGGTACTGATTGTGTCGAGTAATTTCACAAACAAAACTGGGTCATGCATAAAAAGGAGCACTTTTGGCAAAAACCAACTGTTCCATCAAGGACAAATACAATGTCTCTTTTATTTAAAGGGATAGTAAAACGTGTAGCAAAGTGCAGCTCCGAGTCTTCTTTATTCTATTTGTAGCACGTAGCATTATATTTCAAGCTGTCTCTCATGCTGGTTTGGATGGAGCGCTTTGAGGGACAATCTTCAGTAAACACATGGAAAATCCTGCCCTCCTTCGTCAAGGAGGGACTGGTATTCATTAGACTTCCTGTATGAAGACTGTCCCTCTCTCCAATCCGTCCGGTCTCATGACCGGATTCCACAACTGATGGGAGATGGCCATAAGGGGCTGGAGGGGATCCTTTCTGATTCAACTGCAGTTTAATTACAAGCCCGTTAGTAATGAAATATAGTGCTACATGCTACAAATAGCGTAAAGAAGACTCAGAAATGCACTTGGTTATAAGTATTACTATCCCTATAAATGGGGATTTTAACCTCTTGAGTGCTTTGCAGTGGGGGCCTCTCTAGCACTTAAGGGGGTTAGAATTCAAGGCAGATTCAGATTTGTCCTCTGTGGTGCAGTTATTCTGCCCCAGGACTGCACACATTGCCTTTATACTGATGTTGAAGTTATAAGCTAAATGACCATAGTGAGGATAACACAGATAAAAAATGTTCAGCATGACGTAAACATTTCTGTTTTGTGGCTCTTTTTTAAATTGTCTTCATTTTATTACAATCCTTCTGGATATGTGGTCTCCAGAACTGTACCCAGAATATTATAATGGTTATTGTCTGATTGGCTGGCCAGCCAACCAATAGATGTTTATTCCTTAGGGAATAAAAATATAAAAAGTGAACTATAAAAATAAAGGTGTAGCTAAATAAGGAGGGTGAACTTTCAGGAATCCAGATGAGAGGAAACAAAGCAGAGTATCCCATTTAAGGCCCACTGGAAGGTAAAGGCTGACACTCCCCCCTAGTGACAAGGGCATGGGTGATCTCTGGTTATTCACAAGTGCCTGGAACATTGCTACAAGCTCCATTGAATTATAGCCATATTGGAGAACTGAACACTGCATTGATTGCCTACCTTTATGTCATCTGAAAAAGTAATTCCATGTATCTTTCCTCTGATGTTTTTGTCAGTCATATACCATTTAGCCTGTATTCTAGGTCTTGGATTCTGTGTCCTAAAATTCATTATTTTGCACTTATCAGCTATAAATGTTGGATCCCATAATTATTGTCCATCCCTGCACTTTCCCTAAATACTCATTCCTTTGTTTTATCCCTCTTGGAGAGTCAGTTCTGTTGCAGATTTTTTTATCGTCTGCATGAATACCACCAGTAACACCATTAATGAAGATATTGAAGAGAACAGACCTTAGCATTGACCCCTACGATACTCCATTAGTAACCCTTACTTTCTTTGAATGAATATAATTGATTATGGCATGCTGTTTCCTGTCCTTCAGCAATTATTCATCCAAACAACTACCTTTGTATCCAGTCCCAAACCATGCATCTTGTGAATCATCTTTCTATGGGGTATCAAAAGCTTTAGTAAAATACAAATATGCTACATCAACTGCTTCAGTCTTGTCTATTGACAAATTTAACCATATTTGACTGGCAAAATCTTTCTGCTGCAAAGCCATGTTGCCATTCAATAGTGTTTCCATTAATTTCTCAACTACTGATGTCAGACTCACTGGCATGTAATTACCAGAGTCCTCTGTACTGCCCTCCCTACTGCCCTTTTTGTGTTGCACTATGCTTGTTATTTCCAGTCATCCAGAAACATTCCTGTCATCAGAGATTTGTTAAAAAGCTCAGTAAGAGGTTCTTCAAGCCTAGAACTAAGCGTACTTAACAAGGACCAGCATCTGCTTATTACATCAGGGCATATAATAAATTCCTGAGGCCTACCGGGTGGTAGTAGAGGGATTAAGGGTAATTTGTACTTTAAAAATGCAGAAAACCTTGGGTGGGGAAAGAAAGACAAAATGATAGAAATTAGAGAAAAAGGACAGCCAAGTGATAACTAATTGCAGTCTGAGAGTGGGAAAACAAGAGAGCAATTGATAAAAGGGGAATACTGGGAAGGAGGAACGGGTGGATGTGAGAGGAGAACACCTGGGTCTGAATTCTGTGTGAGACTCTGATGGGTGTTATTGTTATACTTTGTTTATATAGTGCCAACTTTTTCGGCAGAGCTGAAAATGAAGTCATGCTTTATGATCCATCTAGCAGGTCCAGGTGTCTCCAAAGGCCTGAAATGAGGTGGTCACTATGACATGACATTTCTCCATAGTGACCAGGTGACTTTCGCTAACCTATGAGCCAGTGTTGGATAGCTGTAGATTGCCAGTGAAGCAGAATCAGAGATTTAGCCAAGTTTAACATTGCAAAGAGTGTTTTGGCTTGAGTCTTAGAAAATTTTGGCATAGAGCCCATGGATAAACAGAATAAACAGAAGACAGGTTCGGTGGGGATCAAAATGCACAAAAGCTTGGATATATGAATAATAACCTGACTCCAAAAGGGGCATCTACACCAGAGGTGAAAAACATTCCTGTTGTAGAGCTGCATCTACTACTATTTGGTGAAGATGAGGGATAAATCTTGACTACATCAGCCGGAGCTCTCTACCATCGAGTGAGTAGTTTATAGTTAATGTGACATGTTCTAGAGTTTGAAGCATATTTATAATTTAGATGAAACACCAGTGACCATTGGTCCAAGGTGAGAGTAAGCTGTAGTTCCAACTCCCAAAATAGGGTTTGATATTAGAAGTAAGCTTAGTCAGGATGGAGTAGCACAGAGATGGAGGCTTCATGGGATGAGACTGTCTATCCAGGAGTTTTTGAAATCTGAAAGATCTCTAGGGGAGTAGCTCTTCCTGATCTGCTCTGTGACCCAATGGTTAACCTGCCTATATGTAAATCAGGAAGCACATCCCAGCCTTAAGTTTTGAAAGCGGGTATCTGTTATGGAATGATTGTCACCGTTAGAATGAACCCTTTCTGTTTTAAGTGACTTTCATTGCCTTCACTATGTGTCCCCATTCTTGTAAACATTGATGTTCTCTGTGTGTGCATGTATTAGAGAGTGTTGGCCTTTTACCAGCATTGAAGAGGTTAATATCTATGATGGTGCCATGCAGTCTATATAACGCAACAGATTCAGTGTTATCAAATAGCCCCCTGTGGATCACTAGCACAACCTGAGGAATGGAATTTAAAACCTGGACAGATACAGATAGTAGACCAAATCTGTGTTAGTGGAATGAGTGTCCCTTCACCTCATACATCAGGCTAAGCAAATATATATTTTGTAATTGGTGTCTGTGACATCAGATCCTGGAGATGTGGTTATAAGGAACCATAAGAGAGAAGCTCAGGGAGAAGCAGAGGAGAGAGCAGAGAATGTAGAAACAGAGTCAGAGCCAGTCCAGAATGGAGGGAGGCCTGGGGCAGGTCTGGAGTTTGACTGGCCCATGTGCTTGCTAAGGCAGCATGGGGGAAGCTGGGACTGGTGTGTTCCCTCATTGGAAGAGTGAGGGGGCACTGAAGTGGCCAGGTCCCTCTTCAATTTGTGCTCTGTAAGAGAAGCTGTGGCAGCTGTGGCCACAGAAATTGCCCTGATGGTCTAAAGGAAAGGTTGGGAGCCATAAAGCTAAACTTTAGTGACTATTGCCAAAGTACAAGAAAAGTGTACTGTGGATAAAATCTTTGGATGCCTTCTCCAAAACCTCTTCCAGGACTACAAGGTACAAAGAAACTTCAGGCAATCCAGTACCATTTGCAGTGGGCTCTGTGTCCCACTCGTTCCTCTCTTGGGAATGTGTTCAAGCTCCAGGATATACCTAAAATGGACTGTGAGTATTAAATGGAACACCTGGCAATCTGTATATCTTTGCTGGCATACCAAGAAGAAAATAACAGAAGTGTGTAGTTTTTATACTCCATTACTGTTTATTTGCTGTAGTTGTCCTATGTTTGTGTGCCCTCTAATAAATTCAGTTTATTATTTTTTTTTTGGTCTGGCTAATCACTTAACCCCCAGTTTACCAATCAGTAACTCCTGAACCCATCACACTGTTGGCAGTGGCATGATATCCTTCTTAGGTGTTCAGGATATCTGAGGGCAAGCCTGACCACTATGTTTGCTAGTTGTGCCAGCTTGGTAGTGTGGTCACTTTTAGCACCCAGACAAAAAAAGACACAGCCAAGGATAACAATATAGGAACCCCTCCTGTTACTTTTGTTTTGCATTAGTTAGAGTTAGGCTAAAGGACATGTGAGCAAGTACCTTACCAGCACTGCCAGACAAAATGGGACTAGGGGTGTAATTTGCATCCAGCCCACATTATGCCCTAGGAATGCAGTGATTTGCATCTTTACAGACATGCCTGGATGATCCAGCACCTCAAAGCAAAGTGCCAAGTATTGAAAAACAGAGCTCCAAAGCAATCAGAGCCAATGTGGGAATTGGATTGTCCTGAACAAGTGTTTCACACCACAGAATCCAGGTATGGGAGTAATGTTTCACACAGACCAGAAGGTAAAACTAATGTCCACTGGTTTAATATTAACAGTTCTCCTTCTTTATTGGGTCCCCTCAACCTTCCACATAAGTACCATATTCTGCCTTAAATCTTATTATACCGCCTTTACATTTTCTCTTTTCACTAATATACCTAAAAAACTTCTTGCCTCTCTTTTTTACAGACTTTGCTATTTTTATTTTGCTTAGAATTTAGATTATTTGATAATGTGCTTAGCTTATAACCTTTTCTGTCTTTCTCTGACTGAGTCTGCCTGTATTTCCTGTTATGCAGATTTTTTCATTCATTACTTTTTCTTGCTTTAAATGCCTGATGCAGAATAAATTTAAGGTATAATTGAATGTATTCATTGTTTTCGATTCTTCTTGCACGCTCTGAAGCAATTTCTCCTCTGTTTAGGAATTACTTATATGTTCACCCATGAGAGAAAGTCTGCCCTTCTAAATTCAAAGACCATTGTTTTGTTTCAGACTGGTTACTTACCACTGTTACCAGCACATTAATAATATTTAACCATTTCACTGCAATGCGTTCTGTACCCCTCAGCACCGAAAGTGTTAAGACTCTGATCACCTTGCTCTACCTGACCTCTGATCTTAGTAGCAGAGAGCAGAATCACAGCCAATAAAATCACAGCTACAATGTGCAGAACAGGAAATACAATAACCCAGTTAAAGGGATAGTAAAACTTAAAATGTAAAACAAAAATATTTTGTAGGGTTTATCCCCTGAGTAAAACAAGGGTACTCCCACTGCTGAAAGGTGTTTTATTAAAACGTTATTACAGCTCAAAGTTAAATTTTTTAGGTGCAGTATCACAGTGACCTGAAATTGTACAGTGGTGCTGTTGCTATACCATCCTATGGACAGCTCTGGTCCCGGGACTGGACGGCTCATCTGAAGAGCCAAAATAGCATTGCATACAAAGAAAATATTCATTAAAATGGTCTACAAAGTGGGTACAGCGTCTACTGCCTCAAACCCACTTTGTAGGCTCTTGTCATTAATATTTTCTTTGTATGCAATGCTATTTCATCTCTCCAGATGAGCCGTCTGTTCCCGGGACCAGAATCCAAGTCTGGCAACTAGAGCGCTGACGTAGCTTAAAGAGGTGGTAGGGGTTAACTTTACACAGTGATTACTCTTACACTATATAAGTTATAGAAAAAAGGCACAGATCATTTAGTTTATTTATTTAATACCTTCACTATTAAAGCTTACATATATGAAGTATTACTATCCCTTTTAAGTGCAGTGACAAAGTGGTGCAATTATTGAGCAAAGGAACTGCACTAACCTAGTATCTATGTTGAAATAAATGGGGCTTTTAACAATTCGAATGCTAGAGGGGATTGCAATGCATAGGCATTCAAAGAGTTAATCCCGACAGAGTTTAGTGCTGTCTTTAACACATTTTAAAGAAATGGATCGGAGACCTTTGTAGTGTTCAAGGGGTTTAACGTGGATCTGTTGCCTTTAATTTTTTTTTTTACATATTTGCAAACTGCTTATGTCTCATGTTAAACAAAAGTGCAGCAGATGTATAACATAAGAAATATTCACATTTTCGTTCCTGGAAAAAGTGAAGGTCTCCTGTGGAGCACAGTGCTTCATAAGCATATGAAAAAAATCACACAAAACCTTAATCCTATATAATAATTCGCTAAGTTGTGTGTAACGCCGGACATGCGCAGTAGACATTGCTGCGCGTGCGGCAGTCATGCACAGTACAGACTGCCCGCGCCACGGCTGATACAGAGCTGGGCGCTCCGAAGGAGCGTCCAGCTCTGTATCTGCAGTGGCGCGGGCAGTCTCTGCTGCGCGTGACTGTCCCGCGACCGGCTGCCAGAGGCACTGTGGCCCGTGTAACGGGCTGTTCAACTAGTAGCATATAAAACATCTCTGAAAGGGCAAAATTAGCATATGAATTGTCACTGAAATGCTACATTAGAATACATAATGTCACTGGTGCCATACTGGTACCACCATTAGCATACACTAGCATACAGTTCCAAGTATCTCCTTAACTGTACATCTACTGGTCTTTATCTAACGTGACACTAAGTTTTTAATAAAGTTTTCATATATTCCAACTTTAATAAAGGTGACAGGTCCACTTAAAAAAGTCAAGAAGCCCTGGAAAAAGACGTAATGGCAGCCTGAATGGACCATATGTATTTTAGGCCTCAGAAAACAAATAAGTAGTGTATACAGATGCTAGCAAGATGTACAGTGTATTTCAATGTATATAAATTCCATTTGTAGGTGCTAGGTTCCTTTAACTACGTGGTCATATTAGCAATGTAATGGACTTGTAGCTCATTAATCAGCAGAGGTTATAGGCTGAAAGTTTATGATGAAGGAAGTTTTATTTGGGACAATAAGAAAACAATGGGGGGGTGATTCACTAAGCAGTGATAAAGAGTTGATAACGTGGAGATGACTTTGCCAGTTTATCACTTCTCCAATTCCTATGTTACTCTACAGATCCTATGCACTAAGATTCCGTCAGCTTTGGAGATCTTAGTGCATAAGATCTATAGAATAACATAGGAACTGGGGAAGTGATATCACTGGAGAAGTCATCTCCATTTTATAACCACTTGGAGAATCTCCCCCAGTGTCTTCTGTTGGACTGAATATGGAGGGTGAGTATTGTATTTCTATATTCCTGTCCCTACAAGGGGGTAGCAATTAGTGGCCTCCAGCTGTTGTTAGACTACAATTCCAATCATTCTCTGGGGCCAAAGGACAGACGAGGATGATTTTAGTTGTAGTCCAAAAAACATTTGGAGGCCCACAATCTGCACATCCCTTTTATAACCAGGCAGTTCCTGCAAGATGGACTCAGTTTGCATTATATGATTATAGTCGTTTTCTGTTTTATAATTATGTGTTAATAAAATTAGCAGTCTAACAGAAAACAACATTCAGTTGGGAGTCACAGGAAGAAACATACAGTACTAGGATCCCCAACCTTATTCCTCTGTCCATCATTACTTACATTTGTCTCATGGAGCTCTTTTTCACTTTTCACTACTTACAGATTGTTTTACCTTTAAACATAGCTCCACAGTATCTCTGATTAGCATGCTGAAGTAATATTCCATTAGCTATACCATCATTGTTTACCAAACTCTGATTTTTTCACATGGTTTTTTCTAGTAGACACTTACTTTTGACATGAAAAGACAATTTCTCTGGTTTCAGGCTTCGATTTATAGTAGGACCTGCAACTGAAGAAAAACCTGGGTTGCAATTAAAATTATTAATATTTTCCAAGGCTTTTGGATAAGATTACAAATTGAAGATTGTTATCAGATGTAGTGAAATCCACTAATGCTGCTTATTTTGTACAACATTCTTCATGTGCATTATGATGTTATCAAAGCATTAAAGTGAACCTAACACCTTGATATAACATTTGTATATTTAAAAACATAATTAAAACAGCATGGGGGTCATGCACTAAAGCGTGATAACGAGGTGATAAAGTGGAGATTGCATCTCCAGTGATATCACTTCTCCAGTTTCTATATTATTTATTCAGACTAATGCAAAATTGGAACTTTTCGGGGTAACCAAGTGCAGCATAATGGGCAAATGGGCTTCAGTTCAAGAAATATGGGCTCACATGATCTAAATAATGTAGTCAACATTAGATGACTAACACCACCATGATAATGCTGCAGTAGTACCACTACACCAACTGAAACACCTGTCATAACTTTCCAATCAGCAGTCTTCAGCATAACACAAACTTCTACTTCTCCGGATCAAAGTACACTCATTCATTGAGGATGACATAGTGTGGAAGAACTGGAGCAATTCTAGGGTTACCAACTGTACCATGAGGGACAAATATAAAATATATTTGATTTAAATGAGTCCTAGGGAGATTTTCAATGTATTGAGAACTAATGTGTGGAATTCAAATGGTTAAAATGCCACATTCATAGAGAAGAGTTGCAGGTAGATCCCTAGGACAGAGTAGATGAGACTGAACTCAAGACTCCACAATGTTGGCAGAGATACAGTCTAAAGAACGGAGTAAGCAGATGCAGGAGGTCTTCTTGACACAAAAACTCAGACTAATCTGTCTTGAAGGGCTAGAAAGCTGTCAGTAGGAGATAACATTTTAATTTGTATCTTTCCATAAAAAAATATTGCTTTTACACTGCTTACATAGATCTGAGCATATTTTACTGTTCAAGCATGTCTTAATATAAAGCTCCAAAAAGGCATTGTTATACAATACTATTGCACGCATTTTACAGGCTAGTTAATTTATAGGTATAAAATGATTAAAATTATCCATTTGTGTAAATAACAAAACAAAAAGAATAACTGCCATTAAAAACAACTGACAATATCAACATATTTCAGTACATGAATTTTACTTTTCCCTGTCCTTATAAGGTTTCACTTCACATCAGGGGAGGACTGGCAACATTCGGCCTGGGGGGGCAAGTACAATCCATCGGCCCATTTCTACTATCTCTCCAGCCCAATATCCCAGATCACCCACCTTTTGTTAATGTTTTAGCCAGCATTAATGTTATGAAGTAAGACAAGTGATACTACAGAGCTTATAATCAAACTACTGGTACATTAGTGATATCAAAGAGATTACAACTGAAATGGAGCTACACTACTAGTTTAGCTCCGTAAACTCTGTTTACAGCAGCAAGAGGGAAATTGATTGAGTCAGTGGCCCTTTGGCCCAGACATATGACCGTCCAGGGGGAAATTGCCCCCCTGCCCCCAGGCCAGCCCTCCTCTGCTTCATATGGATGTCTGTAAGACATATAGTGATATGTTCAGAATCACCAAAGGTCTAATTTTTCAATGATACTGTCTCGACTCAAAATCCGAAATTAAAAATCCAGTAGTACTTCTGTTTTGCCAGTTTTTGGAATCTATCATCTCCTCCTGGTTGGGCAGGTATATGTTCTATACCATTTACTCTGAGAGTCTTAGTTGCATTTGTGGTTCTTTCTAAATAGTGATGACAGTATCTTCAAACTAAATGTTTAAATGAAACTTTGTTGATGCTGTTGTCCTACCCATGTACTGATTCCGCACAGGCACTCAAGAAGGTATATCACATATCACATTTGCATAATTAATCATGTGACACCATTTATCCCATATTTGGTTATGCCCTTCCACAGCATAGATGGAGATTTTATATCCATTGATTTTTTGGGGTTTGTTCAGTATGATCAATTTAATGAATTATTCTCCTGACAGGATATTTTAGTGTGTATGAATTAATTTGGTAGGAGGCTGTTTTGTATTTAATGTGTAATTAATGGTAAGGTTGGTTTCATTTTCTTTTCTTTCTCTCCCACTTCCTAGCAGATTTTCTCAAGCAATTGCTTCCATTCTTCTTAGCGCCTTCTTAATACGTTTTTGGAGTTTCTTTATCGTTTGAAACTGTCCAGTGGGGCTTTACTAAACCAGTTTCTTTGGTGTCAACTCATATCTTCTATATAGTCATCAACTTCCATGCTTTTATTGAGTCACTGTTTCTCACCTCTTTGTCCACATTGATTTCAAGATCATGGAAGACTATGAATTTGCGGACCCCTCTGGCACTCGAAGGGTTAAGGCACAGATGGGGGGTACTCGGAGCAGAATAGAGCACAGACAGTGGCGGAAGGGTTTAAGTTTATTTTAATTTTAATTTTATTGTATGTCTTTAGGTTAATGAATAATCAATAACCCTTTGAGTGCCAGAGGGAGGGTACTCGGAGCTCAGTAGAGCAGAGACAGTGGCTGCAGGATTGAAGTTCAAGCACAGATGGAGGGTGCTCGAAGTGACACTTAAGCATGCAGCATCAGAATGTCGCCCTTTATCACTGTCGCTCCCGCTGAGTCACTATTCCTATAGGTCTACTTGTTGGTGAGGTCATCGCTCCACCCACCTGTCAGGGTTTTTAAACCTCAACCTATGTCATTACCTTTGACCTTTCGTCGTGTACCTGAGCTTATTGCTGTATTGGTCCATTCCTGTTCCTGTGCATTACCTGGCTACGTCTGACTACCCGTTCCGGTTCTGACTCTTGGCTACGTCTGACTATCCCGTTCCGGTTCTGACCCCTGGCTACGTCTGACTACCCGCTCCGGCTACGACCACTGGTGACGTCTGACTACCTGATCCGGTTCTGACCATTGGCTGCCTCTTGGGTTACTCTCTCCATTGTTGCGCTCCGTTACCATTCCGTGCCTAGGTTTGGTTTCCGTGTTGCCTGTGCCTTCCGCTCTGCGCTCGCTTCCGTTAGCGGCGCTTGTTGTCATACCGTGTGTTTGACCTCCCGTGGCCTTTCCGGTTGCGTGCTGCCTTATCGAGCCTCAGTTTACTACCAGCATTGTATACCCTGTCCTGGTATTGGTGCACTCCTTTCATTTCTTGTTGACTGTGTGTGTGTGGGAGTGCTCTGCACTGCCCTCACATCTACCGTGTAAGTCCAAGGGCCATTCCGTTATGGTTCACCTGCCTGGTGAAGGGTGAGGAAAGTGAGTCCACTGTTCTTCCCTGGTCTCGTGAAGGTGTACTATCCAGACATAAGCGTTGTATGTGAGTCCCTGGGCCTTTCCATTGTCACTCATCTGCCTAGTGAAGGGTGAGGATAGTGAGTTCACTAGTCCTCCCTGGTCTCGTGAAGTTGTGCCAATCATTCCGTGTATGCGATGTACCCGCACTATCCTCGCATATACCTGGTAGTCCTAGGGCCATTCCATTACTACTCACCTGCCTGGTGAAGGGTGAAGAAAGTGAGTACACTGTTCCTCCCTGGTCTCGTGAAGGTGTTATCCGCTACTGCCACTTGTGTCATTACCTATTACTGTTGTCATTTGTTGCCACCAGTTTCATTACTACCTGTCTTTATTGTACTTAATAAAGTTTTATATTAAGTTCATCTGTACTTGTCAGTGTGTTAATTTCATAGTCACTCCATGACACCCTTTTGATGCAGGCAACATTCTGTTGTAGCCCTTTTACTTCAGGAGACATTTTGATCTCATGTTTTGATGGTCGCCAAATACAGGGTGTCATATCCATAGTAAACTGCCACGAACTGCCACATCCTTGCATCTACAGAATTGCTATAAGCTGGTAACGATGACTGAGGTGGCACACCAGAAGACGTTTGTACATCTTCCCATGCCCAGACCCTAGTGCAAGAAGCTG
The DNA here is from genome assembly GCA_037306005.1 of Rhinophrynus dorsalis. NCBI lineage: Eukaryota > Metazoa > Chordata > Amphibia > Anura > Rhinophrynidae > Rhinophrynus > Rhinophrynus dorsalis. The sequence continues at coordinate 62,780,888 of CM074718.1, forward strand.
ATGATGAGACAATGTTTTGCACGGCATCAAACTTCCAAGCTCAGGCTGGGTTTCATCTGTTCTTCTTCCTTTATGATTTCCGCCTACATTCTTAGTGCCCTTGAGGAGGGACAGGGGGTACAGCAACAACAGTTCCCAATTTCTTTTGTGGGGGTTTGACTTTAACATGCTTCTCAGAAATGTCATGGTATCTTTCCTTTCCCCTTTTCACTGACTTGTCACATATAGTGCAAAGTGCTATCACTGATAACTGTCCTTTGCCTGTCCCAAGCGAACACTAGTTCAACACCCATGACCTCAGGGTGGGAGAGTGAGAAAGGTGGAGAAGAATGGCCTTTTTCTTCTTCTCCAGAATCCTCTTCACTGATTGGGGCAGTGGATTGTGCTACTGCTGCTCCAGAAGATTCAGCTATAAAACTAGGACCAGGATTATTGCTGGCCAGTGGAACCTGTCCTAATACCGCATCACTACTGCTGGAACCAAGTCTCACTGTGGCCACGGTGGTCTGTGGCACACTAGCTCATCTTCAGCCTGCTGCTGAGACAGATTAACATCTGGCTCTTGCAATTCAGCAGCAGCAGGAATTAAAGCAGCAGCAGCAAACTCCATAATGTTCCTTCAGATAGTGGTGGTGATGCCCATCTCCATTTGCATAGCTGTCTCCCATTATTTTCACTTTCAGCTGAAAAGGCTCTTATTCTCTCCACCACCCCAGATGCTCCACCATCACCCTCACTCTCTCCATCATCACCACCACCACCACCACTTGTCTCTTGCTGCTGCTCTGGAGGAGCTTTATGGGTTAATGATGATGACAAATGTGACAGAGGGTCCCCTACTGTCACACTTGCCATCTCTTCAGGTAAAAAAGGCACACTGGTGTCACTAGCAGCAGGCACAGGCAGCTGATGTGTGCTAATTCTAATACTGCTAGCCAACTCTTCCTTCTACATCATCATGTCCCAGAGGGACAATGCTGGGGGAATGGGAATCACAGGGACAGGGGGATGTTGTGGGCTCCCTTGACCACTAGATGATGAGATCAACATTCAAGCTAGTCCCAGCAGCTGCTTCACAATCACCACTCCCACACTCTCACCCCCACCACTCTCTAGGTGCTGTGTGGTAGTGGTGGGACTGCTTGCAGTTGACAAGTGTGAATAAGGATCCTCTGTTGTCATACGTGCCATCATCTGCTTCTCAGAATCAGAAGGCACATAGACAGCAGTAGCTGCAGAGACAGGCAGCTGCTTTTACCCGAAGTGGTAAAAAAATTCCTTCCTGACTCCAAATGGCAGTCAGATAATTCCCAGGAATTAAAACATTTATGTTGGTTTTAAACATTTCAATTATTTTTAAAAGACCTGCATCCCCTGAGTAAACAGATACAAAAAACATATTTTTTTACATTGTGTGTACAGACTCTCCAATTAACAACAGTACAAAGGGGATTTTCATCTTTGTGAACTAAAATGCACATTCCATTTATTGCAGGGTATAAATACAGTAAAACAGCTCAACAGCAATATAGCATTAATTTCCCAAAAGTACACTGACTTATTATTCAGAAAGTCTGAGGTTCCTTCCTACACAAAATTATGAAGTAAGGAAATGTGAAGAACAGGGGTTTTCGGGAAGGGTAAATTTCTGAAACCTAAAGTTACAATCGACTGTGCAAAAATATCAAGTAAGCTAAACATAAACAAAATAGTATGAAATATGAGTGCCATATATATCTCGAGTATTGCTGTATAGATGCAGGATTGTATGTCCTTTCCAACAGCACATAACAGAATTTCGATTTACATTATCATGCAGATAATTAAAATGCACATAACTTCAAAATGACCCCCTAAAAAGCAATGACATTTCCAGAAGAGGGAGCTAAAGGAAAAAAGTGGTATTTTTTTAACATTTCCACCTCTTCAAAGCTACTGAAATCTTTGAAAGCTATGGGATTTCCTACTGTTATTAAATGACAATGTAGATGGTACCAAAACGCAAAACTATGCTAGCTACAATATCTCATATTTCTTATATTTTTTTTAAAATATGACTTGTCGCTACTAAAATTGTTGTTACAACTGGAGATATGAAGGAAAAATGTACAAAGCATTTTAGAGAGAGAGTAAGCAACTGCCTTTCTGTCTCTAGTCTTGTATGCACAAATGTTTCCAAAACATGATGCTGAAGGAAAAAATAAACTCTTTTTTATGTATCCATGACTTCTAAAGAACTAAAATTTATTAGCTACTGCTCTCCTGAGAAAAATTAAACCCTGTAAGGGATGCCAGAAGCACAACACTACACAACAACTATAGCCTGCCATTTCTCTTACATTTTTCAACTATAACTTTCCTGTATTAAAATGGTGGTATAAACTATGAAAATTAAGAAAATGTAGCCAAAGAATACAATTTTGGAAATTACATAATCAGCATTTAGTGTGCATAAAACCGGAATATCCTACTGCATACATTAGCTATTGCCCTTCAGAAAAAATGACAGCTCATTGGTATGATTTGGCACACAGTAGGTGGTGACGAAGTCACAAAACTCTGCTCAAATGGTTGTAACAACTACAGAAATGAAGAAATATTAGACAAAGCATACTATTTTGGAAAGAAGATAATGCACTACATCCATTTTCTGCCCCTTGTTTGGTATGCACAAAAGAATAGGCTTTACATTTCCACTCATTTAAAAGTATTAAAATCTTTGAAAACTATGTAAGTTCCTATTGTACTTGTTAGCTACTGCTCTTGTGAGAAAAATTAAACCTCATTGGATTACCTTTCACTTTTAGGGAGACCTCCTAAGAGTATTCAAAATACAGGCAAAAGTGTGAGAGAGTCTCCCTAAGAGTGAAGTGTAATCCAGACATGGACCCCTTGTTGTTAGTGCCTAGGGAATCTAAGTGCACTGCACTGATGAGGCCCAACAAGGCCAAAATGTGTGTCTGGGATTAGCTGGTGTTCCCGTGCATGGGTATCATGCCCATCATTTGGGAAATGGACCCAAATTAGTCTTATATGTACATGGAAGTTTCTTCTCTGTAATGGCTCAAGAGAGCTAAAACATGCTGCTGCTGAGTGGTGACTAGCCGTAGAACAAGCCATTGAGCCGCTGACATTTTTGTTTGTATTTTCAATACTCTTAAGGGTTCTCACTATGGGTTAAGGGTAATCAAGAAGTGGACCCCTTTCTCACAGTGCCTAGGGAATAGAGCTGCACCTCACTGATGAGGCCCAATAAGGTCATAATGTACATCAGGGCTTAGCTGGTTTACTCGTGTGGGGGGGACTTGCCCATAATTTTGAAACTGGACCTACCTTTTGGGTGAGATTAGTCTAATATGTACTTGGAAATTTCTCCTCTGTAATGGAACTAAAGAGATAAAACATGATGCTGCTGAGCGGTGACTAGCCATAGAATAAGTTATTGAGCTTTATGTCTGTCCTCAGAGCCTCTCACATTTTTGTCTGTATTTTGGAAGGAAGATAACCCACCACATCCAATGTGTCACTTTCCTTTCTGTCCCTAGCTTTGTGTGCATACATATTTCCAGGAGAAACTAAAAAAAAGCTCTTTTTACACTTCCACCCCTTCAAAAGAATGAAAATCATTGAAAGTCAAGGAAGTTCCTATTATATTTGTTAGATACTGCTCTTCTGAGAAAAAGAAAACCCTTTTAATGTTGGCCATCCAAGTTATTTATTGCTACTTGAGACCTCACTTAATCTTGCAAATATTGAAGCCTCATTGTAATCCAGCTTTAATAAATATCCTACTTAAATACATTTACTCAATAAATTAATCTTATTTAAAGGGATAGTAATACTTCGTTTTATCTTTATTTTATTTTGTAGGCATTAAAAAAACATGAAGAATGATATAAGTCTTATCACTCAAACCCTTATGGTTTAAGAGATATTCACAAGCAAAATATCCCCCCCCCCCCGTTCAGCCAGATCAGAAGGGAGGTGCCCAGGTAGACTGCAGAGAGGGACAATCTTCAATTAAGATAAGGGAAAAAGCTGAAAAACTTGTCAAGGGGGGAAGGGCTTTCATTGTTTTCATATAAAAAAGATTGTCCCCTGCTGTTATCTGCCTGGTATTACAACCAGATTCACATCTGAGAAGAGATGGCTTACACTAGGTAAAAGGGGCAGGAGGGGAAACTTTGCTTGTGAATTTCTCTCAAACCATAAAGGTTTGAGAGATAAGACTTACATCGTTCTTCATGTTTTTTTAATGCCTACAAAATAAAATAAAGATAAAACGAAGTATTACTATCCCTTTAAGTAGAAAGATTGATAGCGAGTAGCAGGATATTAATCAAATGAGATACTGTCACTGTAAATACGATCGGCAAATGAGATGTTGAGTAATTAACAAATAATCTATATAGTGTGCATCAGCCCCGGTTATCCAGGGCACAAAGAGTAACAAAATGTAACACATCTACTCAACAACTAATCTTATTTATGCAGAAAGACCAATAGCGAGTAGCTGGATATTCATCAAATAAGTTGCTGTCCCTGTGAACAGAGACTGGCAATTAAGATGTTAAATATTTCTGATTATAGATATATTGTGTATCAGCCCAAGGTATCAAGGGTACAAAACTGAAAAAGTTAGCCATGTTTCCCTAATTATAACTATCAATTGTTAAATCACCATACAGGTAGAGCAAAATGGAGTTCTCATAAAAGTTTATAATCCACTGCATATAATGACCAAAGCCAGCACTCGTTTGTAAAGAGAGGTCCTCAAAAATAATTGAGTAACGGACAAGACTCTCAGTGCACAAAGAGACATGTATTGGTGGTCAACAGAAGAATAAACCTATAAGCAGTGGGTCCGATTAAAGGGCTAGTAATAGCTTAAAATAATAACAAGTAGTGTTGTAGATAAGAAAAATAGAAATCCATTGGTGCAAGTCCTATCTCTCAGACCTTTATGGTTTGAGAGATAGAATGTTTTAAAGTTCTCCTCTCCCTCCCCTTTCCCTGACGTCAGCGTCTAGCTGACAGCAGAAGATCCTGGTCCGGGGACTGTCAGGAGGCTCTTCAGCAGAGCCGAGATAACAAAATCTAAAAAGAACTACTTCATTGGAACGGTCTAAAATGTGTGCTTGCAAACCAGGCACTTTGTAGACCGTTCCAATTAAGTACTTGGTATTACCGTAGACAGTTCCAATGAAGTAGATTTGGTATTACGGCTCTGCTAATGAGCCACTTCGAGTTGTCGTGCTGTCAGCTGTAAAGAGGGGAACTTTAAAACGTTCTATCTCTCAAACCATAAAGATTTGAGAGATAGGACTTGCACTGACAAATTTATTTTTTCCTTAGCTACAATACTACTTATTATTTTAATGCATTACTAACACTTTAAGTACCACCGAATTTCCTGATGTACCTTTCGCTAAAGGCAACAGCAGGCAACCTCTCTACCGGTTTATATTCCCAAAAGGGACCTTCCATCATTTCCTGTTGGTCCATGAAATTCAAAACATACTCATTCAAGGCCAATTCACTACCATTAACCCTAAAGACCAATGTAGATAATAACGACTAAATGAAAGGATAAACATGAGTATTCATGATACAGCTAAATAATTGGGAGCTCAGATGTATTTAATATGCATAGAAGGAGAGAAAATAAGTCAGGTAAGCAGTCTGATAGGATAGTAGCTTAAATTACTCTGTATTCAATAAGACATTTATAACAATAAGAGTCATAAAAAGAATATGATTCATAATGATGTCAGAAGAGATTTTAAAAATTAAAAAAAAATAGTCATGCAGTCTCTTCTACCTGTATACAAATTAGAATAAGACAGGTTTCTGCCTTCCTTCCCTCTCCTACACTCCCACTGATTTTCCTTGAACTTCCAGTTTAAAGGGGATAGTAATACTTCATTTTATCTTTATTTTATTTCATAGGCATTAAAAAAACATGAAGAACGATATAAGTCTTATCTCTCAAACCTTTATGGTTTGAGAGATATTCACAAGCAAAGTTTCCCCTCTCACCCCTTTTACCTAGTGTAAGCCATCTCTTCTCAGATGTGGAATCTAGTTGTAAGACTAGACAGATAACAGAAGGGGACAATCTTCTTCCTATGAGAACAATGAAAGCCCTGCCCCCCTTGACAAGTTTTTCAGGTTTTTCCCTTATCTTAATTGAAGATTGTCCCTCTCTGCAGTCTACCAGGGCACCTCCCTTCTGCTCTGGCTGAGCAGTGTTACATCAGTAAAAGGGGCGGGAGGGGGATACTTTGCATTGAATTACTCTTAAGCTACAACTCTGACAGAATTGAAATAACACTCTCCAAGTCCAAATACTATGATGATTAATTAGAGCTGCTTTTATTATGAAACATTACTATCCCTTTAAGTGGGAGATACAGGGAATCCACAATATAATCACTAATATCAGTGATAGTGCAAGTGGGCCTTTCTGTTACTCCAACTGAAGCCGGAACTACAGGGAATCCTAGTTTTTGAGTCGGTGAGGGAAGGGTGGAAGTGAGTGCCTTCTGCTCACCATAGCTGATCACTTAAGCAATCATGTAAGAGTTAAATAAACAATGGGGGCACGAGGAGGGCCCTGATGTCCCCCAAAGGAGGTTTGAAAAAACAAAAAAAGCATTTAAGTTAAAGATACAGGGAAAGACTGCGTCCACATACCTGGCACAGGCTTGGCACTCTAAGAGTTAAATCAGAGACCTTTGCCTCAATGTACATCTCTTCTTGTTTAGTAACATCTAGCATGCATGTGGTTAAAGATACTTTTTGTCATTGTATAAGGAACATTCCAGTATTTGCCACTGAAACAATGCACTATAAAATCAGGAAATAACACTTTAACCCCTTAAGTTCCCACATTGATCCTGGTACGTCATGGCTCCAACATGCGATAAGGAACCAAGATGTGCCAGGAACGTCATGGATTTCGGGGCTGCACACCGTTTGGGGAACTCTGAACCGGAGGCATGCGTGCGGCTGGTCCTTAAGGGGTTAAATGTTGTATTTGCAGTAAATTATTTGATACCTCCAACTGGTTGGAATTTGCTGTTGTGTACTTCATTTGTATTCCCCTGTAAAATAAATAAATAAATAAATATGAATAGCTGTTTATCAGGCTGAATAAAGACACCATTAACCCTTTGAGTGCCAGAGGGTCACACAATGCATTGCTCTGCAATGTGTTGCGTATCCCTCTAATACTCAGAGGGTTAAGTAGCGAATTGTAAGGCTCATGTTCTAAGCATATCTTGAGTAATTCAGACAAACTAACTGCACCATAGGGTATAAATAAAAATTCCCTAAATTCCTATTGATTAAATCCTTAACGACCAATGCCGTGTTAGGACTGTCATCGGTGAATTTGACTTAAGGACAGATGATGGTCCTGGCACGCCATGGGATTTTAGCTCACACCTCTCCGGCAGAAGAACTGTGCGCGCTACCTGAGTCTGAAACTGACTGCTCCAAGCATGGAGAGGTCAGTATCAGACCGTCGTTCAGCGAGCTGGCACACATAATAAGTCACGCGTGGCAGCTCGCCGAATGAGATCAAAGAGGTCTGTAAGGGGAATCCACTCCATAAAACCACTGTCGTTAAGGGGTTAAATGAGATTAAACTTTTGAACTCTAGAGAGATCTGAAACATATTGCTTTAATGTGTTGGAGACCTCTAGCAATTAATGGCGTTAAAGGGATAGTAATGTTTCATAATAAAAGCAGCTCTAATTAATCATTATAGTATTTGGACTTTGAAGCGTGTTATTTCAATTCTGTCAGAGTTGTAGTTCAAGAGTAATTCAATGACAAAGTATCCCCCTCCCGCCCCTTTTACTGATGTCACACTGTTCAGCCAGAGCAGAAGGGAGGTGCCCAGGTAGACTGCAGAGTGGGACAATCTTCAATTAAGATAAGGGAAAAACCCGAAAAACTTGTCAAGGGGGGCAGGGCTTTCATTGTTCTCATAGGAAGAAGATTGTCCCCTGCTGTTATCTGTCTGGTCTATGGACTGGATTCCACATCTGAGAAGAGATGGCTTACACTAGGTAAAATGGGTGGGAGGGGAAACTTTGCTTGTGAATATCTCTCAAACCATAAAGGTTTGAGAGATAAGACTTATATTGTTCTTCATGTTTTTTAATGCCTACAAAATAAAATAAAGATAAAATGAAGTATTACTATCCCTTTAAGGTGATGCGTTAACTTTAAACCAAATCATAAATCCTTACAGTTTATTTTAATGAACTTACTTTCAATTCATTGTACTTCCGGTGCTTGATGTCAGCAGCCAGTTTCAGTCCATTAGTAATCTGTGAAGCTGCATCCATGTTGATACTTCTCCTATCTGATACAAATACATTATATACAAAAGTTGTCTATTTATTTATCTCAATGGTAGAAGAATTATGGAATTTATAAAAGTATGCATTGCTAATATCTTTTTAAACTATACAGTACTGGGACATTTCACTCAGTACTGTAGTAAAACTAATAAAATATACATCTTTGTTAACTTTTTCAGATAGGTATGAAAAGTTATTTGTAATATTCATTTTCTGTAACTGATTCTCAAAATGAGGCCTAGATTCCAATTCAGTTAACCCCTTAAGGACTGGCGGTCATGGGACATTTCCGTCCCATAATGACCGCATAGGCGCACTTGGACACGCCGGTACACGTGACCTGTCACGTGTATCGGCGCGTCATTATAGGGCCTGATAGAGATCGCTCCGATCTTGGAGAGGTCAATTTCAGGCCCTATTTTTACTTACAGCGCTCCAGGTAGAGCGCTGTAAGTAAAAAGTACGTGACGTACCATGACCGTCATCGGTCCTTGAGTATTTCAAGGACCGTGACGGTCCTGGTACGTCAAGGGTCCTTAAGGGGTTAATAAAGTGATCAAGCGTTTTACCTAGAAATGGCGTAACCCTTTGTGTGCCAGAGAGGTATCCAATGCATTGCAACTCAGAGGGTTAATAGGCTTCAATGGGAACCTGTTAGATAAAACTGTTTGATAACACTTAACTTCAATTAATTTTAGGCCTTAATTTGCCTTAACCCTTTGAGTGCCAGAAATATACAGAACTCATTGCAAAGTGATGCATTGTGCATCCCTCTGGCACTCAAAGGGTTAATGGAAAGTGGGTGACACATTGCTCCGGTCCTGGCCCCCTTTTACATTGCATTTAGTATAGCAACAGTGGATACAAATATAGGGCTTGATGGCATTATAGCTGAAATAATCTACCAGCTGGTATATATAATAATTCGCTAATTCGTGTGTAACGCCGCAACATGCGCAGTAGACACTGCTGCGCGTGCTGCAGTCACGCACAGTAGAGACTGCCTGCGCCGCGGCTGATACAGAGCTTGGAGCGTCCAGCTCTGTATCAGCCGCGGTGCAGGCAGTCTCTACTGTGCGTGACTGCCCCGCGACCGGGTGGCAGTGGCACTGTGGCCCATGTAACGGGCTGTTCAACTAGTCTGTAAATAATTGGGTAGACCAGGGCTGTCCAAGTTTTGTCCTCAAGGGTCACCACCAGGCCAGGATTTAAAGATTCCACTGATTAAGACCAGACCTGTTAATCAATGGCTAATTCCTTTTGATTAACTCACCTGTGCTTTGTCAGGGAAATCCTTAATCCTGGCATTTTAGTTCCCCCTTGAGGGCTGAACTTGGACACCCCTGTGGTAGACAATTTGAGTGAATACAAGTTCTCCAAAAATATTTTTGAATTCCAAAAATGCAAACTTGGGAAAAATCTTGAGTGAGGTTAAACGTCCCCAAATTTTCCCAAATGAAAGTCCCCAAAGCCACAAGGGAGGCAGGTGGATAAATAAAGATTACCCTGAGGTACCAGCGCTCTGTGTCAGCTCTTCTGAATAAGTGTTATCAAGTGACAGGACATTAATGGGATGATACTTAACTTTTAACGTACCAGCTTGAAAAATGTTTATTATTAGATCATTGTAATGTATTGCCAGAGCACATAATCCATCTGGCCACTTGACACGATTAAAAAGTAAACAGAGAAAAGAAAATAGCTGATGGGCGCTAAATAGATCAATTATACTGTTTTACAAAAAGAATTAGCAATGTACTCTTTCAGTGGCATCAATGCTGGGAAATGTGGCTACAATCTAGGATGGCCCTTTAAATATAAAGGCGCATATGGACTTTGCTGAAATTACCGAAATTACCTGAACTTCCAAACTCATAGGCTGAAGTATTCCAGTGTTGCCACAGTTTAAGCTGGTACTTCCAGAAAGTGGCAGCTTGGATCAGTGCCAGAATTTATTGTCGTGCCCTGGAGCCCCTGCTGTGCATGTAAGGACTGAAATGGATGGCAGAGAAGTGTCTGGATTGTTCTTAAGAATGATCCATGTCACCTATGTATATAATTGTGGACTTCTTTATGTGCCAGCATAGGATTGTTTGTTCTAGAGCTGGTACTAAAGTATGATGTGACCCAAAGTCCTGTTCCCATGATCCATAGGTCCTCCAGTATATGCTAAATCAGTTGAAGTGTCTGGATCATTCCTAGGAACATTCCATGTCACTAATGTATCTTCTGTTATGCTTCAACACTGGATACTTTCATCCAGCACTAAATCATTTTGTCCAGTGCTGGTACTAAAACAATCCTGGCACTCCAATGACCCCAGAACCTCCCAAGAGGTCCCATTGCCTTTCAAGTCCCAGTACCTTCTTCCTCCCACTCAACCCAGAAGTTCGGGTTTCACAGAGACAGGGGAATGGCTGGCAACAGGTCATGTAATAACATAAATCAATGCATACTAGTAGGGACTCCAGCAACACCACCTTAAACAAATGTGTTCTTTTGTGGCCATTTGAAATGTTGGGAGATACGTAGCCACATAACACATACGCTTTTTGATACATGAGCCTTGTTCCACTGTTCACTGGTAGTCAGAGAATGACACATACACATTCTGACACCCCAGGCCTATTCCTCCATCCCACTGGTAGCCATAGAAAAACATATATTATGGATGCTTCCCCAGCCTTGTCCCACTGATAGCCACAGAACCACACATACATTGTTTACTTCCCTAGCCTTGTTCCACTTATAGATTTGCCCATGGCACCCCTTACAGTAAGTTAACTCATACCAATGGGGTGCCATTTTTATCAGAAGAACAGTATATAATGGTAGCTGAACTGTAGCAGGGGATGAGTCAGACATCCATGTGAAAGAGACCTCACAGTATACTATTAGTATCTTCTGGCCCTGCAGTTATTGTGCTTATCTCAGTTGGGCCTTGAGGGAAAAACTTGGACACCTCATAAATGTTTACCTGCATATCCAGAAGTATTCCAGGTTTGTGAGTGGTCCATTATTCTAAAGTCCAGGTTATCTTTAGTAACAATATATTCATATTTTTCATTATCTTCATCCTAAGGGAATAATTTATAAGTTATAAATAATAATAGAACAAGAATCAGGCTGATGTACTAAGAAGAACTTGGGGAGATTCACTAATAGTGATACAGAGGTGATAAAAAGAGGAGATGACTTCTCTAGTTTATCACATTCCTATGTTATTCTATGGATCCTATGCACTAAGATTTCTTCAACTTTGGAGATCTTAGTGAATTGACTCTATAGAATAACACAGGAACGGGAGAAGTGGTATCATTGGAGAAGTCATCTCCACTTTATCACCTCTTTATCACTGCTTAGTGAATCTCCCCCGGAAGTCATTCTTGATTAAGCTATGTGTACATAGGGAAGAATTAAAACTTCTCCAAATTCCTATTGATATAAAGGGTGGTTTTAACCTTTTGTATGCCAACGAGGTCTCCACCATATTGCAAAGCAAATCTTATTTCTCTCCTTTGGTGAATCTGATATATTACAGAATTACTCCGGGGTGGTGGTGGTGGTGGTGGTGGTGGTGGTGGTGGTGGGGGGGGGGGCGTGATAAAGAGGTGATGTTACTCTATTGAGCCTATGCATTAAGATTTCTCCAGGAACTGGAGAAGTGATATCATTGGAGAAGTCATCTCCACCTTATCACCTCTTTATCACGATTAGTGAATCTACCCCCAGATATCTTAGTACATTGTATCAATATAACTGTGACTGAAAACGAATGGCATCAATACATAATTTTCAATATGTCTCCTTTTATCCCCAGCAATATTGTTGCAATTTTTCTCTGAGTCACAGCCAGTTGTGCTATGACAGTGAGTTATCCAACTTACATCAACTTGAATGGGATTTTTGTGGAACCACATGCATTTTTCTGTTACAAAGACATGAATACTTTGGTATTTGGTGACATTTTGTTATTGGACTCAAATTTTATATTTTAAACGGATAGTAATACTTCGTTTTATCTTTATTTAATTTTGTAGACATGAAAAAAACATGAAGAACGATATAAGTCTTATCTCTCAAACCTTTATGGTTTGAGAGATATTCACAAGCAAAGTTTCCCCCTCCTGTCCCTTTTACCTAGTGTGAGCCATCTCTTCTCAGATGTGAATCTGGTTGTAAAACCAGACAGATAACAGCAGGGGACAATCTTCTTTGTATGAAAACAATGAAGGCCCTTCCCCCCTTGACAAGTTTTTCAGGTTTTTCCCTTATCTTAATTGAAGATTGTCCCTCTCTGCAGTCTACCTGGGCACCTCTCTTCTGCTCTGGCTGAACGGGGGGGGGGGGATACTTTGTGAATATCTCTTAAACCATAAAGGTTTGAGAGATAAGACTTATATCATTCTTCATGTTTTTTTAATGCCTACAAAATAAAATAAAGATAAACGAAGTATTACTATCCCTTTAAGTCAAGCTTTCGAGAGACAAACTCTCTTCCTCAGGTCTAGCAATACTGAGTCACAAAGTCTGTTTATTGTAGTATGTGTAGCTGGCCAACTGGTACAGGACTTATTTTTCTCTTGATGTTGTTAGCTCCAGCAAAATCAGTGTGTGGAGAGTTTGTAACTGGCAGCCAAAAATGGAGTCTGTTAGTCACACAGTCTGTTCAAAACTTTGCAGAGTTCCCAAGTTACATAACAGTCCAGGATTTTTCCAGAGAAAGCTTGGAGAGGGTGCAAAAGGTATTGAGTAGTGTTGAGCGAGCACCCCGATGCTCGGGTGCTCGGGTGCTCTGACCGAGCACCGCCGGAGGCTCGAGTGCTCGGCCGAGCACCCGAGCCCCATTGAATTGAATGGGGCGACACGAGCATTACACCAGGCACCCCCTGCTCTGATGAGGGGAGGGTGCCTGGTCAATGCCCCCCTTCATCTCCACAATGCCCCTCTTCCACAATGTCCCCCTTCATCTCCGCAATGTCCCCCTTCATCTCCGCTATGCCCCCTTCATCTCCGCAATGCCCCCTTCATCTCCGCAATGTCCCCCTTCATCTCCGCTATGCCCCCTTCATCTCCGCAATGCCCCCTTCATCTCCGCAATGTCCCCCTTCATCTCCGCTATGCCCCCTTCATCTCCGCTATACCCCCTTCATCTCCGCAATGTCCCCCTTCATCTCCGCTATGCCCCCTTCATCTCTGCTATACCCCCTTCATCTCCGCAATGCCCCCTTCATCTCCGCAATGTCCCCCTTCATCTCCGCTATGCCCCCTTCATCTCCGCAATGCCCCCTTCATCTCCGCAATGTCCCCCTTCATCTCCGCTATGCCCCCTTCATCTCCGCTATACCCCCTTCATCTCCGCAATGTCCCCCTTCATCTCCGCTATGCCCCCTTCATCTCCGCTATACCCCCTTCATCTCCGCAATGCCCCCTTCATCTCCGCAATGTCCCCCTTCATCTCCGCTATACCCCCTTCATCTCCGCAATGTCCCCCTTCATCTCCGCTATGCCCCCTTCATCTCCGCAATGCCCCCTTCATCTCCGCAATGTCCCCCTTCATCTCCGCAATGTCCCCCTTCATCTCCGATATGCCCCCTTCATCTCCGCTATACCCCCTTCATCTCCGCAATGTCCCCCTTCATCTCCGCTATGCCCCCTTCATCTCCGCAATGCCCCCTACCTCCAGTCCCTGGTGGTCCAGCGGAGCGTCTTCAGATCTGTGCCTCCTTCGGCACAGATCCCCGCCACCCGAACATGCCGGGCGAGCACATGGCGGTACTCGTACGAGTACCGCCATGTGCCGAGCAGAGCGATGCTCGAGCCGATCCGAGCATCGGCCGAGCATGCTCGCTCAACACTAGTATTGAGCCCTTTTTCTTTAGTTTTATAGAGAACTGCCATCCTTAGTTCAAACGTCTTTTTTTCTGGAATGCATTTAGAATTACCTTTAAAGTGATAGTAATGTTTCATAATAAAAGCAGCACTAATTAATCATCATAGTATTTGGACTTTGGAGAGTGTTATTTCAATTCTGTTAGAGTTGTAGTTCAAGAGTAATTCAATGACAAAGTAGCCCCCTCCCGCCCCTTTTACTGATGTAACACTGCTCAGCCAGAGCAGAAGGGAGGTGCCCAGGTAAATTGCAATTAAGAAAAGGGAAAAACCTGAAAAACTTGTCAAGGAGGGCAGGGCTTTCATTGTTCTCATAGGAAGAAGATTGTCCCCTGCTATTATCTGTCTGGTCTATGGACTGGATTCCACATCTGAGAGGAGATGGCTTACACTAGATAAAAAGGGCGGGAGGGTAAACTTTGCAAAATAAAATAAAGATAAAACAAAGTATTACTATCCCTTTAAGAATCATGACTGCAAGATTGTTGCTTGAGTAATCCACTTGAGAAAAATGGTGTCCAACTGTAGTACAGCAATCTTCTATATTATGATGTTATTGTGTGTCTGTGAGTGTTCATATGGGCATGTCATTTTTAGCATGTTTCCCTAATGTAGCATCGTTGGTGGTACTTATTGCATTCATCATATATATGACATGGATGTGCAGCAGTATGGTCCTGTAATATTGAAAGGCCCTGCTGTGTCGATGGCTATGTTAGATTATGTGTTTCCAAAGCTGGCATGGGAATGGTATTGCATGGGTTTGTCCCATTGAATGCATGATCAGTGTCGGGTAGTTTCCTTCTTCTTTAGATCTGTTTGATGTTTATATGTTGCCAAAATGCAAGGATAAACTGTTTGGGGAATATTTATTTTCTGCTCTCTCTCCCCCCACCCACCATTCACTGCTCCCTCCCTCTCTCTACTATGGAACACAGTGCAACACTAAACTTCTACTTACGGTTGTGCACGTCAAGTCACAAAGTTTACAGTGACACCCATAGAGACGGCATCAGCGCACTATGTAACAAGGGGAAGGGGGACCCTCTAGGTGTATCTGCTGAGTGTGTGTGTCTGTCTGACACTGGCATTAAGACCGGCAACATCCATGAACCATTTGCTACTATAGATGATATCTTCAATATATGTACAAAAGGAGTACAGAGCCTGAAAGTATGTCATAGCTCATTCAATCCATTTCACCCATCAATCAAATTAAAAATGCATTATTCTGCAGATTCTGTAAACTTTCTATACACTGCAGTGTCATTGAAGGGGGGCAGATTTTACACATCTATATACAAAAAACACAGATAAATATAAATACCTCCATAACTCCAACTTCAATCCACCACATACTAGAAAAAGTCCATTAAACAGAGCCAGCCAACTAGATTTCAGTGAATGTGCTTTGAGAATAATGATCAGAATAAGAACCTTTAAATCCCTAGCTAAATAATTCAAAGAAAAGCATTATAAGCCAAAGACCATTAACAGAACTATTGATTCCGTACAGAACACCACAGGAACAACTACTGTAATATAACACACATACCACTAGAGGCCACATACAACATGGTACTAGAGAGTATGTGAAAAATAATCAAGCAGTTACAGCCCATTATAACTAGTGATGCAACATTAAAGGAAATATTAACCAAATTGCCAGTCCTCGCATTTCAGGAACCAAGAAACCTCAAACAGAAGTTAATAAGCAAGAAACTCAATGACACTGATCATGGGACAAAACCGTGCAATGCCACTTGCTGCTCTTTGCAAACACATAAACAAATCCAACATAGCCATCCACACAAACGTTCTTTTCGATATTATAGGACCATACTTCTGCACGTCTTGTGATGTATATGAGTGAATGAAATGTGTCACCAAAGATGCAAAACATGCCAAAAATTACAGGCCATTGTGAACAATCACAGACACAGAATACCACATCATAATGAATTAGATTACTATACTACAGCTGGACACCATTTTTCTCAATGAATAATCTTACAGTTGGGATCCTTAAAGGTATAGTAATACTTCGTTTTATCTTTATTTTATTTTGTAGGCATTAAATAACATGAAGAACGATATAATTCTTATCTCTCAAACCTTTATGGTTTAAGAGATATTCACAAGCAAAGTTTCCCCCTCCTGCCCCTTTTACCTAGTGTAAGCAATCTCTTCTCAGATGTGGAATCTGGTTGTAAGACCAGTCAGATAACAGAAGGGGACAATCTTCTTCACATGAGAACAATGAAAGAACTGCCCACCTTGACATGTTTTTCAGGTTTTTCCCTTATCTTAATTGAAGATTGTCCCTCTCTGCAGTCTACCTGGGCACCTCCCTTCTGCTCTGGCTGAGCAGTGTTACATCAGTAAAAGGGGCAGGAGGGGGATACTTTGTCATTGAATTACTCTTGAACTACAACTCTGACAGAATTGAAATAACACTCTCCAAAGTCCAAATACTATGATGATTAACTAGAGCTGCTTTTATTATGAAACATTACTATCCCTTTAAATGTATGATAGTTCTCTTTAAAAACATGAAAAAGGACTCAATAAAGATCTGGGATATTTATCTCAGTATGATACATTCCTAAAACTATTGCCTCCTCTGTAGATAACCCATCCCCCCTCATCTTCCCTCTAATCTGCATCCAAACCACAGCTCGAACACACTTTATTTATTACTGTCTCCGATTTCATAAAAAACACCTTTTATTCCATCTCCAAGCTTTCTCTATAAGCAACCTGAACTGTTATCTAACTTGGGAACCCTGCAAAGTTCTCAACAGACTGTGAGACTAACAAACTCCACGTTTTGCTGCAAGTTACAAACTTTCAACACACTGAATTTGCTAGAGCTATTAACATCAAGAGTGAAATATGTTTTGTACCACTTGGCCAGCTACAAATACTAGAATGAACAATGTTTGTGATTCAGTATTGATTAATGTAAGAAAGAGAACTGACCTCTGGAAAGCTTGTCTTAAAGTATAAATTGTTAGTCCATTTAAAAAGGTATCAACAAATGCTACAAATTATTACAAACTGCGACACATTAATTCTGTGACAAAGAAATGGTTTTGTCACAGTAAAACAGTACAAAAACATGTGATAAGAGAAAAACTAAACATAATCTTGTCAATGGGTGAGCAAATAAAATAGTCATTGAAAGTTAACATCTACAGGTGCAATTCAGTAAGCAGATGAAGTGCAATACTGGAGCTAACCCATGACACATTAGGGGGCTATTGATTTAAAATGACGTTTTACCACTTGAATGCTTGAAAGGTCTCCAATGCCTTGCAAAGCAACATTCAAAATCTCTATTTAAATCAGTGGGAAACTGGGGTATTCTTGCTTATCCCCTATGGTTGGCTCTTTTTTCACCTGATTATCTTATTGAATTTTACCATAAGGTCCTTATTTTTAGAAGAAAATCAGAGTAATTCGGGGGCAGATCAGCTGCACTATAGGTGATAACTATAAAATGCCCATTGATGGGACTTTTAATTGGTGTTCTCCTCTAAAATGTGCAAAGATGAGCAGTCCATTGCATTGTGTACCCCTATGGAACTCAAAGGGTTAATTGCTCTTTTAACTCTTTCAATACTGGGTCACTGACTCCTCTTTAGAGGGAACACTGAAAATGCAATATGTTCTCGACATCTCTAGCATTCAAGAGGTTAAAGGCCTCATTTAGATTTAAGGGGTTTTGAGAATTTGTTAGATTTATCCTATGGTGCAATTGCTTTACTACAAATTTTTCATTCATAAGGTCCTGAATCTGTAACACTGCAATTAAACAGTTACGTTTGAATCGGATGCTGAACTATAGACCCCAAAATTAATAACTAGAACTGATAAATTCCTGCATACAGATGTACACAGTAACAGGTGGGCAAGTGACACTTGGTCAGTTGAGGTTTGGGAAACAAACTTCAGTGAGTTTTGAGTAAGCAAAATGGATTGTCAAGTCATTGATATATGTCAGTGTGGGGGGAGAAGAAATAATATAATTTTATTCCTTTTGGACAAAAGCATAACTTTGGATAAATTAAAGGTTTACCAAAACCTTGTTTGAAACTGTTTTTAAATGTGTTAAATGTTTTTAAATACACCCAGCATGTTACTTACAAGAATCTTCGGGGGAATTTTTAACTTAGATAGGAATGATTGTATGAAAAGTTAGGTACTCGCCTGATATTGGGGAGCCTTGACGCGGCGGGCGGGCTTAGACATACTTTGGCCAGTCTATGCAATGAACACCCCAAAATTTATTAAAGTGGTATGATATATGCTTTACACAGGGTTCTCATTTGGATAGTTTATATGGAGGAGTGCAGATTTGTTTTGCTTTGGGTTTCTTTGTGGGCAATACTTAGACCATCATGCTGTGCCGGCTTTTTTTCATTATGCAGTGCAGTGACATGTTCACAGTTACAGCCAGGGCAGCATGATGGTATAGGTATTGGCCGCAAGGGGTTAAAATATTACTATCAGGGAGTTCGCTCAGGGAGCGCTCCTTTTTGTCTTCAAGCAGGCTAGCAAGGGTAAATGCTATTTAATTGGTGTTTTCAAGCTGGCTGCTATTTAAATGGTGAAGCGACCTTTCAATACACGACACAAAGTGCAATATTCTCATATCAACATTTTTATCCAGTTGACAAGGTAACTGGATCATTTGTTGCACGCTCTTTCGCATGCGACCTTTTAAAAGGATACCACATTCACAGGGGGGTGTTATTGTTATGACTGGGGGTATTATTGTTAGGAAATGTTCATTCTCCTTTTAGGTGGGTTGATAGGTGAAATATTAAATGAGTTGGCTTACAAGGTCAGTTAGCCTCCAATTAATATGATTATAGGAACCAAAGTTGATCTTCCTATACAGTTGTTCTTCCTTTCATACAATGATAGAGCTAAAGCAGTAAAATTACAATTTTACACCTCTTAAATAATGAACTCCACCTTTTGGCAATGCCTGCATGTATTTCACTGGGTTGAGGACCACTGGTTTTGGGAAAGGGGCTAAAACTAATTTCTACCAAGCCTCTCCCTATCCTATCTTATGCTATCCTATGCTATCCTATCCTAGACATTCATCCACACATCCATCCATCTATGTATTAATAGATAAACTATATTAAGTCTTGAAGTCATGCTCCAAATCATGGAAATACCCTGGTAAACCCTTGAATGCAAAGGAGGCCTCCAAAACAATAGGAAGCAATTTGTTGGAGACTTCTCCAGTATCCAAGGGGTGAAAATAAAAAATAAATTAAAAAAAAAAAAAAGATACTTACATATCCACCAGTGTAATGATCTTTTTATTAAAAGAAAAATATATTAGACAATATTTCTGTTTAATCATTCAACAGTATATGTATGCAAACAAATTTAAAATCTAGTGGGGTGAATGACGAAACCCGGTAGAAGCTGATTGGCTGGGAGGTGCATCACAAGTTAAAGTGGGTCCCTTAATGGCTAATGCATGAATTGAATTGCATATTTTGGAGGTTTTTGGGGTTTTTTTCAATGGGAGAAAACCCACGCACATTTATCGCCCGAGGTAGGTTTTTGTATTTTTTCATAGAACAGGTATTTGAATAGCTTACCGTGCTTGAAAAAATACTGTCGGCTGTTTTTTTGGCCAATGGGGCCAATTGAATAGAGGCCTAAATCTCTTCATATTCACTGTTACACTTCTATTTAGTGATTGATTCTGGCTGACGGAGCATTTTATTTCACTAGTTAATTGTTGCACTGTAATACATGATTGTGCATTTACTTTGGCCCAAAATGTGACAAGTAGCTAAATTCACATCTCATTCTCAAACTGCCTCATATTTAACGTTACTAGAAATTGTCCAAAAATTAATGATAACGATAATTACATTTCCATGCATTTTGGCTTTATTTATGTCGCTTATAAAATAAACAAAACCCTTAACTAACACGGTATTATGTACTTAGCTGAGACGCGACTGAAAATAAGAAAAACGGGGAATGTATTGTAGTAAAAATGCTACTTAACCCTTGCAGTGTCAGAGGGGTATGCAAGACATTGTGAAGCAGTGTGTTGTGGACCCCTGTGGCACTGAAAAGATTAAACACATTTGCTGGTAATAACCTTCTGTAGCCATTTTATGTTTCATCAAACAAGCATTTATTATCTGATCAATAACAACCAGTTCATTTTATTAATTATGTTAAATGTCATGCAACACCTGTATAATGCCCAATAATTGAGTGGAAACCAAGTCCTTATGTCTCCCTAGGAGTATCATAATCATGTGATTTTATGAAAAGAAAGGTTCTAGTCATCCCACAATGTAATGATATATGTAAAGATATATGTAAAGAAACCTAGTGCACTCAGTTCAGCTTCTGCTAAAGACATAATCAAATTCCTAATTTAATCAAACTAAATGGGTGATTCTACAGAGGAAATTGCATAAGGGTAAAGAAAGAAAGATAACCCTGCTGTACCCATGGACAAATACGTAACTTTTATTATCCTATATAATAATTTGCTAAAACGTGTGTAACGCCACAGTCGTGTGCAGTAGAGACTGCCCGTGCCACGGCTGATACAGAGCTGGATGCTCCGAAGGAACATCCAGCTCTGTATCAGCCGCAAAGCAGGCAGTCTCTACTGCGCATGACTGCCCCATGACTGGCTGACAGTGGCACTTCAACTAGTATACAAATAAAATACAAGAAGCAGCTAAATTAAAGTCTTATATAATAATGTGATACTCCTGAAATATATAGATGTACTGCTGGAGCACAGTCCGCTTGCCAACAGACCTATTGTAGCTCAAGTTCTATTCAGTCCATGACAATATAGTGTGGAAAGGACTATAATGGTCTTGAAGAAAGTTCCAGTTCAAATAAAAAAATAAAGAGCTAAAGCAGTAAAATTAAAATTTTACACCTCTCAAATAATGAACTCTACCTTTTGGCAATGCCTGCATGTATTTCACTGGGTTGAGCACCACTGGTTTTGGGAAAGAGGCTAAAACTAATTTCTACCAAGCCTCTACCTATCCTATCCTATGCTATCCTTTCCTAGACATTCATCCACACATCCATCCGTCTGTCCATCTATGTATTAATAGATAAACTATGGTTTGACATTATTAAGTCTTGAAGTCATGCTCCAAATCATGGCAATAGCCTGGTAAACCCTTGGATGCTAAGGAGGTCTCCAAAATACTTAAATATCCACCAATTTTATGATCTTTTAATTAAAAGAAAAATATATTAGACAATATTTCTGTTTAATCATTCAACAGTATATGTATGCAAATAAATGTAAAACCTAGTGGGGTGTATGACGAAACCCGGGAGAAGCTGATTGGCTGGGAAGTGCATCACAATTTAAAGTGGGTCCCTTAATGGATC
This sequence comes from Rhinophrynus dorsalis, assembly GCA_037306005.1. Classification (NCBI taxonomy): domain Eukaryota; kingdom Metazoa; phylum Chordata; class Amphibia; order Anura; family Rhinophrynidae; genus Rhinophrynus; species Rhinophrynus dorsalis. Next base: position 62,802,577 of record CM074718.1, read on the forward strand.
TTATTTGCTAATGCATGGATTGAATTGCATATTTTGGAGGTGTTTGGGGGTTTTGTCAATGGGCGAAAACCCACGCACATTTATCGACCGAGGTAGGTTTTTGTATTTTTTCATAGCACAGGTATTTGAATAACTTACCGTGCTTGAAAAAATACTGTCGGCTGTTTTTTTGGCCAAGGGGGCCTGTTGAATAGAGGCCTAAATCTCTTCATATTCACTGTTACACTGTTACATGACTTCCCTGTGACCGGCTGGCAGTGGCACTGTGGCCCGTGTAACGGGCTCTTCAACTAGTATACAAATAAAATACAAGAAGCAGCAAAATTAAAGTCTTATATAATAATGTGATACTCCTGAAATATATAGATGTACTGCTGGGGCACAGTCCGCTTGCCAACAGACCTACTGTAGCTCAAGTCCTATTCAGTCCATGACAATATAGTGTGGAAAGGACTATAATGGTCTTGAAGAAAGTTGCAGTTCAAATAAAAAAATAAAGAGCTAAAGCAGTAAAATTAAAATTTTACACCTCTCAAATAATGAACTCTACCTTTTGGCAATGCCTGCATGTATTTCACTGGGTTGAGCACCACTGGTTTTGGGAAAGAGGCTAAAACTAATTTCTACCAAGCCTCTACCTATCCTATCCTATGCTATCCTTTCCTAGACATTCATCCACACATCCATCCGTCTGTCCATCTATGTATTAATAGATAAACTATGGTTTGACATTATTAAGTCTTGAAGTCATGCTCCAAATCATGGCAATAGCCTGGTAAACCCTTGGATGCTAAGGAGGTCTCCAAAATACTTAAATATCCACCAAATTTATGATCTTTTAATTAAAAGAAAAATATATTAGACAATATTTCTGTTTAATCATTCAACAGTATATGTATGCAAATAAATGTAAAACCTAGTGGGGTGAATGACGAAACCCGGGAGAAGCTGATTGGCTGGGAAGTGCATCACAATTTAAAGTGGGTCCCTTAATGGATCTTATTGGCTAATGCATGGATTGAATTGCATATTTTGGGGGTTTTGTCAATGGGCGAAAACCCACGCACATTTATCGACCGAGGTAGGTTTTTGTATTTTTTCATAGCACAGGTATTTGAATAACTTACCGTGCTTGAAAAAATACTGTCTGCTGTTTTTTTGGCCAAGGGGGCCTGTTGAATAGAGGCCTAAATCTCTTCATATTCACTGTTACACTGTTACATGACTGCCCTGTGACCGGCTGGCAGTGGCACTGTGGCCCGTGTAACAGGCTCTTCAACTAGTATACAAATAAAATACAAGGAGCAACAAAATTAAAGTCTTATATAATAATGTGATACTCCTGAAATATATAGATGTACTGCTGGGGCACAATCCACTTGCCAACAGACCTACTGTAGCTCAAGTCCTATTCAGTCCATGACAATATAGTGTGGAAAGGACTATAATGGTCTTGAAGAAAGTTCCAGTTCAAATAAAAAAATAATGTATTCAACACTGATATATAATTAATGCAATTAAAAATCATAAACTAAATTGGACTCTTGGGGGAAATTTATAGAAAATGTTCTTGGCAATTTTTAAAGAATTGCCATTGGTGATATTGGCAGATCAGATTTATAAATGAGTGTAATATGTTGAGCTGTTTTATCTGTTTTATTTAATACATTTCTGGAACTTATATTGACCATATAGGGTAGAACTCATTTGTATATCTATCCTGGGAATAATAAATACATTAGCCCGTATTCATATAAGCATCAAGGAACCCTAGATAGAGGGAAATGTATAGGAAATCCTACGTCGTAAGCTGAAGTGAGGATTTGTCCAGAAAGGAGTAGACCAGGAAGAGGTGGGGGTTATCCAGCGGAGGCGTTCACACTTTGAGGTGGGAATTTTGCCTATAAAAAAAGCGAGTGCAACCATTGTCTTAAGAAGGTGTTCTATTGCACAGTGAAGGGACTATAAGGTGCAGAATAAACAGTTTTACACTTGAGTGTGTACTCCCTCTATTTTTTACATTTTTTTTACATATCGAGTGGAGGATCTGTGTTGGAGGTTCAAAAGAGAGCGGCTGCAGCGGCAAGTAGACTCCATATTGGACATTCTTGTGTCTGTATAAGGTGCCACTTTTACATATTTTCTATGTTTGCATTTATCATCTGCGTATTAGCTACTACGAACATTTCTGATTCCTTATATCTTTATAAATATGGTGTTAGTTGATATTAAAATCTGGAACGGTTTAGGATAGACTGTATCTGGCATTAGGATTCTAGTGAAAATTCTGTAGAAAAATTGTTGAAGTTAGCGACATTTCTTTATACATTTGCTGCGCCAGACTTTTTGACAGCTTTACCGTCTCGTTTTCCAAAACACAACTAGGTGGCGTTAAGGCTTCCAAAACTGGTGCAATTGTCACTTTAAATGCCAACCTTCATTTTTAGGCCACTTTTTTGTCATAACGCCGGGTTTATAAGTCTCCCCCTAACTCTTCAAAGATTAAAATCTAACTTGGAGATCATTCTTGGAATATAAATAATTGTATGGTTAATCAGAAATAATAGAATGAAAATGCTATAAACTGGCTATATTGAGCACAATTATATTTGAATAGTCAGATAAACTAATTGCATCAGTAACTGCTTCAAGTAGAGGAGACCAATCACCATGTATTTTAAAATCAAAGAAAACAAAAAAAAGGAAAGCTCAGCTTACCAAATCAGCCAACAAGAGTTTCACTCACAGCTTCATCATTTGGCAACAAAGACAGCCCATGAACCTGATGGTTTTTAAATGAAAAAGCCTGCACCTTAGGGTTGGAACATCAACAGGATAGCAGAGGCAGACCCTTCCTTATGTCGGATAGCTCTGAGCTGAATATTAACCCTCTCAGTTCTAAAGGTACAAAGTAGAATAACATGCACTAAATACCCTGGGCTGAATGAGAGATGGACATAAATAAAAAGACCACTGTGTATAAATCAAAAAGTATGTATACCTATATTAAAAAAAAAAAAAAAGTTCAAACACCTGCTATATCATGAATTGATTCAATAAGCCTCATCCCCTGACTATATTGGACTAAAAAGTCTTGAGTGGGGTTACCGAGTAGTCGCTTGTAACAGGCCCTATCATGTAGCTGTCTATTTGCTTTTTGCTTATACATGTTTAAGGGCCATATAACGACAGTGCCTCCTTTGTCAGATTCTTTAAAAAGAACATCTTCCCAACCTTTCAATTTGTTAATGGTATAAAGCTCCTGTTTTTGTAAAATTTTTATTATGGCCTGTAAAATTAGAAGACGCAAAATCTTTTTTTACTACATCTACAAATACTTGTGTCTCAGGAGAAATATGTATCAGAGTTAAAGGAAGGTTGATTTTAATGTGCTGCTGAATTAGAAAATGGAGGATCAATTTCTTCTAAAAGCTCTTTTAATATGCTAAGAACTTGAGCATCTGAGGAATCTCTAGGATTTGGATTCCTTACTCAGAAAAAATGTTTTATTAACAATTTCCTAGCACATAGCTACAAATCCTTAGTAAGTGTGAATTTATCAACAGATGAATGGGGAGAAAAAGACAATCCCCTCTCCAATACCGTTATACGAGTCTCAGTTAATACCCTATTGGAGAGGTTAATTACCTTTCATTTAAGCTCATTTGATCTTCTGTTATTGTTATTTTTTGGGCACTCATGTATACTTTTCACTATGTTTTTCCCCCTGTCCTTGTTTTGTTGAAGTTTTTCATCTGTTGTGTGAACAACAGAAATCCTATATAATAATTCGCTAAAACGTGTGTAATGACGCAGTCATTCGCAGTAGAGACTGCTGAGTGTGCTGGAATCATGCAGTTCATCCAGCTCTGTATCAGCCGCGGTGCTGGCAGTCTCTACTGCGCATGACTGCCCTGCGACCGGCTGGCAGTGGCACTGTGGCCCATGTAACGGGCTCTTCAACTAGTAGTAAATAATTACTAAGATGCTACCAAATCTTCAGATCATTCTTTTGGGCTCAGGGCCACGTCTGTGTCTAAAAGATGTTTTTGGAGTTCAATAATAGTATTGCACCTTCAAACAGCGGGAGAGATATGTGCTGTGTGTGAAATGACAGTTATGACAGAAAATATCAGTTATGCTCCACAGAGAAAATATCAGTTCTGGGTCTCTGCACTGGTATCCTCCCTTTGAAGAGAAGACCAGAAGTGATATTTGTGTGTCTAGCAAACTCTGCTGTATGTGTTTTGCAAGATAGACCTGTGCAGCCGGGTAAAAGGAAGGACTAAATGTAGTTAACAGGACAGTAATGTTTTCCAATTAAATATTCATAGTATTTGGGCCATGGAAAGTGTTATTTCAATACTGTCAGAGTTGTAGATCAAGAGTAAGTGAATGATAAAGTATCCCCTCCCACCCCTTTTACTGATGTAATACTGCTCACCTCAGAACAGCAAGACTGTCCGGATGGATCTCAAAAGGGACAATCTTCAGTGAGTATAAGGAAAACCCTGTTTTAGAGGGTTTCCTTTATGCTCACAGTAAGAAGACTGTCCCTTGCTATGATCTGTCTGTTCAATGGACCAGGTTCCACATCTGAGGGGAGGCTTACACTAGATAAATGGGAAGGGAGGGGATACTTTATCATTCAATTACTCTTGAACTACAACTCTGACAGTATTGAAATAACACTCTCCATGGCCCAAATACTATGAAGATTAATTGGAGCTGCTGTTTTTGTGAAGCATTACTATCCCTTTAAAGAAGAGGTGGGAAGGGTAAAAGATGACCTTAAAACAGTAAGCTTGGGAAGTTGATGTTAGTTAGTTGTGGCAACATTTGATGGGTGTGAGTGTGTGTGTATGGTGGAGGTCATATAATATGTGTTAAATATTTATATGTAACTTTAAAGAAAACCACTCATGCAGAATACATTTTATATCATTACTAAGATCTTTACATTTTGCATATACTTGTGTTGTTATTTTCTCTTTGCAATGTGTAGATTAACAGACAAAGAAAAAACAGATATACCTGCTGCTTAAACGCGCTAACCTTCAGTGGATTAAATATCAACTTATCATTAGGTGTGGGGGTGAATAATGAATTAAAACATACCTTTTATTAAAAATCAAATGGATATACACGCCAGCTTGACACCTCCTAACTGGATATATATCACATATGTGTGTGTATTCAAATATGTGGGTTGCATACATGTGTGTTTGGATTTCACATTAGCTTCATACCAAACCAAGAGAAAGAAGATGTGAAGCTGGACTCAGTATTGAAGTCATAAATGTTAGTTTTTTCTGACCTACAAATCCACCAGCTGCCACAAGAGGGCACGTTTAGTATAAATAAATCATGCTGTATGATTTCACTAAGACTTCACTTTTATTTTCTCTCTTAAAAATAATCAGTATAGCCCTAAATTAGTGTGTGCGTTTATTAAGAATCATACATATAGATCATAGAAAACTATGTGATAAAAATAAAACACGCTAGTTTTATAATCTTATACACCCCTACGTCTTTATATTCCATAAATGACAATTGAAGGTATGATTGGATGGGGCATCCTAGAATATATATATCTCAATCAAATGTCTGATAACTTGGCCTATATATATATAAACTGCTCAAAAAAATAAAGGGAACACTTAAACAACACAATGTAACTTGAAGTCAATCACTCTTCTATGAAATCACACTGTCCACTCAGGAAGCAACACTGACTGACAATCAATTCCACATGCTGTTGTGCAAATGGAACAGACAACAGGTGGAAATTATAGGCAATTAGCAAGACACCCCCAATAAAGGAGTGGTTCTGCAGGTGGTGACCACAGACCACTTCTCAGTTCCTATGCTTCCTGGCTGATGTTTTGGTCACTTTTCAATGCTGGCGGTGCTTTCACTCTAGTGGTAGCATGAGACGGAGTCTACAATCCACATAAGTGGCTCAGGTAGTGCAGCTCATCCAGGATGGCACATCAATGCGAGCTGTGGCAAGAAGGTTTGCTGTGTCTGTCAGCGTAGTGTCCAGAGCATGGACGCGCTACCAGGAGACAGGCCAGTACATCAGGAGACGTGGAGGAGGCCGTAGGAGGGCAACAACCCAGCAGCAGGACCGCTAGCTCTGCCTTTGTGCAAGGAGGAGCAGGAGGAGCACTGCCAGAGCCCTGCAAAATGACCTCCAGCAGGCCACAAATGTGCATGTGTCCACTCAAACGGTCAGAAACAGACTCCATGAGAGTGGTATGAGGGCCCGACATCCACAAGTGGGGGTTGTGCTTACAGCCCAACACCGTGCAGGACGTTTGGCATTTGCCAGAGAACACCAAGATTGGCAAATACACCACTGGCGCCCTGTGCTCTTCACAGATGAAAGCAGGTTCACACTGAGCACATGTGACAGACGTGACAGAGTCTGGAGATGCCGTGGAGAACGTTCTGCTGCCTGCAACATCCTCCAGAATGACCGGTTTGGAGGTGGGTCAGTAATGGTGTGGGGTGGCATTTCTTTGGGGGGCCGCACAGCCCTCCATGTGCTTGCCAGAGGTAGCCTGACTGCCATTAGGTACTGAGATGAGATCCTCAGACCCCTTCTGAGACCATATGCTTGTGCGGTTGGCCCTGGGTTCCTCCTAATGCAAGACAATGCTAGACCTCATGTGGCTGGAGTGTGTCAGCAGTTCCTGCAAGAGGAAGGCATTGATGCTATGGACTGGCCCGTCCGTTCCCCAGACCTGAATCCGATTGAGCACATCTGGGACATCATGTCTCGCTCCATCCACCAACGCCACGTTGCACCACAGACTGTCCAGGAGTTGGCGGATGCTTTAGTCCAGGTCTGGAAGGACATCCCTAAGGAGACCATCCGCAACCTCATCAGGAGAATGCCCAGGCGTTGTAGGGAGGTCATACGGGCATGTGGAGGCCACACACACTACTGAGCCTCATTTTAACTTGTTTTAAGGACATTACATCAAAGTTGGATCAGCCTGTAGTGTGGTTTTCCATTTTGATTTTGAGTGTGACTCCATATCCAGACCTCCATGGGTTGATAAATTTGATTTCCATTGAGAATTTTTGTGTGATTTTGTTGTCTGTTCATTCATTCAGATCTAGGATGTGTAATCTTAGTGTTCCCTTTATTTTCTGGAGCAGTGGGATGTGTAATCTTAGCGTTCCCTTTATTTTTTTGAGCAGTGTATATATATATATAATGTAAAGTTAGCCACTAGTAGATCACTGTCCTACTAGAATGTCGAATATGCAATCTAATAGGGTTCATGTATCTAAATGCAGATGTATCCTATTAGTTCTTACATATACTGTTACAAACTAGGAAGCTGAGAGAAAATAACTTTCAAGTGTGTTGACTCAGAAGATCTGAACACTGTTCGAATACAATGTATCAATGTAGGGGTGCATAGAATTACAAACTAGTATGTTTCTTACCTCAATATTGAGTCCAGCTTCTTTCTCTTGTTTTGGTTTAATTTAATTCATTTTGGACCTGATGTGACATTAACTAAAAATAGATTACACTTTAAGAGTCTCCTTAAATATTTGTATTTATCTCCATTTGCACATGAGCTTCATAGTCAGAGAATCCCATAAATAAATCAAGTTTGCCATTAACGCCCTTCAAACAAAGATTGGAGATTCTATCCGTGATATTAATTAGCTTCACAATATACTCATATGGATCTTATTTATATATTGGGCAACTATATCCACATATATTGTATTAGGGTGACCAGCAAGTTAAATATTTTTATTGGCTGTGATGTTTTCATGTTATTTGTTATGAGTAATATAATTGTAAACGCATAAAAAAAGCGCTTTATGCTAATGATTAAGGTCATTTTTGGCTTTTTTAAATCAATTGACCACTTCTAATATTGGCAATCTCCTGTATCACACAGGATAAAGTATCTGCCTGGTTGCTATCAATTCAATTGGCATATTAGTGAATTAGAATAAATTTATAAAGACAATAAGTTTATTCAACTTATTTGTAGGGGAAAAACTGGGACCTCTGGAGAGTACACTGATAAGAGCTGCCAGTAAAAAAGATAATCAGAAAGATTAATCACTGGTAGGCTATCGAGTTTTCAATTATCAACGTCTCCAATGACTGCACCCCAGACGGTAGCCCCATTTGTTCCTGTCTCTTAAGTCTCTTCCCGCTTCTTGTTTTCCTCTTCACCATTTGCTGTTTCGATTTTGTGGCTTTTGCCCCTCAAAAAATAATCATATTCTCTATTCTCTTGGACTGTAACACATTCTACTTTGGATCCAGAGGCTGAACTTTCAGGATTATCTTTAACAGAAGTAATTTCTCGTGGTTGCCTTTTAAACCAAAGATAAACTTTGCACTCTTTTTAGTCTCTGAGGTCTCTTTGGTATTTTTTTTCTTACGTTCAATTATTTCTTCTTCATATTTATTAAGATCCTTATTAAATTTATCAAGATATTTAGTAATTTCTTCTACTCATTCAAAAGTCTTGGACTTTTCTTCCATTTCTTTCATCTCCTCATCCAGATTGTTCAAAATGTTTGATTCATAATCTATAAGAATCGATAAATAGCCTATAGAAGAAATATTTGAGAAATCTTCCCATCTTTTAATAAATTCAGAATCTTGAAAATATGTGATGGCAATACATTCACTCTCAACCCTCTAGGCATTATTTTTGCCTCCAAATATTTTTGATACATAGTATTAGACCACCATGATTTAGAAAGCAAAATATCAATAGTTGCAGATGATACTAAATTATGCAAAGTCATTAATTCAGAACAGGATATTTTCTCTCTACAGAGGGACTTACATACAATGTCAGATTGGGCAAACATGTGGAATATGAAGTTTAATGTGGGGAAATGTAAAGTCATGCATTTGGGAGGAAACAATCCCAAGGCTACTTATAAACTTAATGGAATAATTTTAGGTGACTCGTTGCTAGAAAAAGACCTGGGTATCCTTGTCAACTACAAACTTGGAAACAGTGACCAGTGTCAAACAGCAGTAGCAAAGGCAAACTAATTCCTGTCTTGCATAAAAAGAGGTATTGAAGCAAGAGTGGATAACATTATTTTGCCAATATACAAATCATTGGTAAGACCTCACCTTGAGTATGCAGTGCAATTTTGGGCACCGGTTCTGAAAAAGGATATACTAGAACTAGAGAGGGTACAGCGGAGAGCAACAAAATTAATTAAGTGAATGGAGGACTTGACATATGAGGAACAACTAAACAAACTTGGTTTATTTACTCTAGAGAAAAGACGACTAAGAGGAGACCTTATCACATTGTACAAGTATATGAGAGGTCAATACAAGGATCTCTGCGGTGAGCTATTTATTCCAAGGCCTGATCAGGTGACCAGGGGACACCCCTTGAGATTAGAGGAAAGGAGGTTTAAACTTCAGCAGAGGAAGGGTTTTTTTATGGTAAGGTCTGTCAAATTGTGGAATTCATTGCCCAGGGAGGTAGTTATGGCAGATACAATGGATACATTTAAGAGAAGATTAGATACATTTCTTTCAAAAGGGAACATACAGAGTTATACTGTTTATCAGTAGGCTGATCAGGAAGGTCTGATAAAGACTAATTTAATTGGTAGCAGAAAAGCTATAAAATTCTCAGTTACTGAGGTATGAGGCGAAGGTTGAACTTGATGGACTTGTGTCTTTTTTCAACCTAATTTACTATGTTACTATGTTACTATGATTTGGTATGCCTATATTGTGCATGCTTTCATGATTTAAAGCATGCACAATATAGGTATACCAAATCATGGTAGTCTAAGACTAAACTAAACATTTTCCCAAGACTCAGTTACAACATTATGTATATTACTATTATTTACAAAAGGCCTCTTTAGCACTGTCCATCCATTTATTTAGTAGTAGGGAATGAGTTGGCAAATATTCCATTCAGGATTTATTCAGGTGCAACTGGATATAAAGAAAAGAGGAAAGAAGAAGAAATCACTCAAGATGTTTCACAAGCTATAGTTAGTAAATCCTATGCACGCCCAATCCATTAGTATGTGTTTGTCACCTTAAGATATGAGAAATCAGTCGGGAATGTGCTCACAGGGTAAATTATTAACAAAGAAAGAACAGATATCCCTGCTGTGTAAGAAAGCAAACCTTCATAGATTAAATATCTGCTTATCATTAGGTTGGGGGGGGAAAGATAATTAAACATAACTTTTATTAAAATTCAATGGGTAAAAGACAAGGGACGAATTAATGTTGCCAGGGTTAAGACTGAGGAGGGGTGAAACTTTTTGTCTCAAACTGAAACAGATGACGAATGGAACTTCCTGCCTTTCTCATTGCATTGAAATTAATAGTAACCCCTTAAGGACTACGTGACGTGGTATGACCGTCACGGCCCTTATACCCTTAAGGACCAGTGATGGTCATAGCACGTCATGTACTTTTTACTTACAGCGCTCTACCGGGAGCGCTGTAAGTAAAAACGGGGCCTAAAATTGATCGCTCCAAGACTGGAGCGATCTCTCTTAGTTCTCCAAGCGGCGCGCCAGTACGCGTAACAGGTCACGTGTACCTGTGTGTCGGCAAAGATCAAAGCAGTCCTTAAGGGAAGGTAACTTCCCTGTACTGCTGGTACTTAAGGGGTTAAGAATTAATTTCCCTCTAAGAGGGACCAGCATGTTATTAGCTAAGGTCTATACTCACCCTGAACTGCAAAACATTAAGACTGCACTGACACTGGGAGAGAGAGAAAGCAGCTGCTAACTAGAGGGCAAGGTGCAGAAGCAGCTCCACTTGCAGGGAGTGTGCTGACTTTCCTAAATTCTGTCACTATATTAACCTCTAGCACTTCTGCTGGTAGGCTATTCCACTTATCTACCACCATCTCAGTGAAGTAAAACTTTCTTACATTACATCTAAGCCTCTGTCTCTCTAGATTTAGACTATAACCTATTGCCTTAACATTTCTATTCATTTGAAATGTACTTCCCACCTGTACTTTGTTGAATCCCTTCATGTATTTGAATGTTTATATCATATTCCCTCTTTATCTTCTCTCCTCCAATCTATGCGTATTTAGATCCTTTAGTCTATCTGCATATTTCTTATCCTGTAAACCAGTCACCATTTTAGTAGCCTGCAGATGAGGTCTCCAGTACTGTCAATACTCTAGGTGAGGTATAACCCTTTTTCTCATACTAATGCCCCTAACTATACAACCCAGCACCCTGCTGGCATTCCCACCTATTTTGTTACATTGCCTGTCTACCTTTAAGATGTCAGAAATATTTACTCCTCAGTCCTTTTCCCTTTTATCAACATTAAACCTCAGCTGCTATACTGACGGCCATTCTTCAAATTAATTTGGATTATTGCCCCAAGAATGTCTACCCTGTTGTAGATCTTTGTATAACCTGCAAAAAGTCATTCCTTATCTAGAAGATCTTTTGCAACATCACTAATTAAAATATTAAAAAGAATGGGTCCCAGTACAGATTCCTGAGGTACCCAACTAGTAACACAACCTTCCTCTGAATATTCGCCATTGACTACAACTCTCTCTCTCCTTTCACTCATACGTTGCCTTGTGCAACTAGTATTACATCCAGATGCAAACAGTGCAATTTATTAATAAGTCTTCCATGAGGGACAGTGTCAAATGCTATACTTAAATCTAGATAAGCAATGTCAACTGCCCCCTCTCCGGTCTATTATTTTAATTACCCAGTGAAAAAAATATATATGAGGTTAGTTTGACAAGATCTCCCTGGTGTAAAACCATGCTGTTCGGGATATTGCAAGCCATTTAAATTCAGATATTTAACAATGATTTTCTTTTAACATGGCTTCCATTAATTTTCGCACTACTGAAGTAAGTTTCCGGACTTTTCCCTGCTACCTTTTTTGTGAAGTGGTACTACATTTATTACCTTCCAATCTTCTGGAACTATTCCAGTCAATAGTGACTGATTGAATAATTCTGTAAAAGGTTATACCAGAACATTTAAATACTATTTAAGTAACTTTGAGTGTTTCCTATCTGGTCCCATTTATCTGTTTTTACTTTCGAGAGTTGAAGTAGAACTTCTTCCTCTGCAAACATGTATGCTTCTCATGTCTCTATTTTTCTTTTTTTTTTCGAACAGAGGTCCCTTCCACTCACCTTTAAAAACTGAACAGAAATATTCATTGACACAGCCAGCTAGACCTTTATTGTCATTGGCATAACATCTATCTTCAGTCTAATTATTCCTTGTTTAATTTTCCTCCTCTCATTTATAGATCTAAAAATCGTTTTGTCCCCCTTTTATTGATTTGACAAAATTCTTATCTGTGTATGTTTTGGCACATATAACTAATGTAACTTCCTTCACCCTAGCCTTGTACAGATACCTATCTTCTTCCTTCTGCATCTGGTTATATCTCCCAATCATTATCTTGTTTACTATATTTGCCACTTTTGCAGATTACCACAGTGGTTTCCTTTTTCTTTTACCCTTACTAACAAGTCTAATGTATATCTTTGCTGCTTTTAATAAAATACATTTCAAATAATCTAATTTCTCTGGACTCATCACCACTTGAGTGTTCTTTATTCATTTGTGGCACAGTTACAATAATATGTTAAAAGTGTAAAGTTTATAGACTCTTGTGTGTATATGATTATGCCTCCTCCTCTCCTTCCTCGGGCTTTCCTAAAGCGTGAGTATCCTAGAATGGCAATGGCAGGTTCGGGTATTTTTAAGGCTCAGCCAGGATTCAGTGAGAATAAGGATCTTCAGTTTGTATGCATAACATCATGGTCTTAATTAATCTATTTTGGGTTTTATACTGAGTATGTTGCAATGTGCAAAATGTTGCGATTTTCTAAATGTGAAGTTGCCTTTGGTTGTGGTTTGAGGGCCAGGGCTAGTTTCTATATCATTTTCCAGGGCAAGTAATAAAATACATAAACCTTTTGTGAGTTTGTGGCAGGCATATAGCAAAGGCATTCCTTGGTTGCTTCCTATAGAATCCAAAGGATTAATACTGAATAATAATAATATATGTCCTTCTGTTTTGTTAGAGAAATATCACTGATTGAGACTAGATCTAAACTATGCAAATGAGAGAATATTATCCGTGAATCAAGGACAGGTGTGAAGAGCAAATATGCTAAAAATAAGTAAGGAACAGCAGAACTATAATCCATTATAAGAATTAAATAAAACAATATAATTCTGTTTTAAATATTTGATATCAGAATAATTTTTTAAATTAATATCATGTTACTTGATTTTGATTTAATATTATTTTAAACCCTTAGATGTGATGTCTATCAAATCCAAGGGGGTTAAACAAATAAAACCTCACTAAAATAGCATTTTTTTGGGTGCAGCAATTGCTTTTTCCCTGTAGGTGGCAATAAAGGGCAATTTATCCTTTTTCATATCTCTATGTGAGAGTCAATAAACACGCTGATACCATCTGAAACACAGTAATAAAATACAAGTTTGTGATGACAATTTCTATTTTACAGATGCTTAAATAGATTAAGATGTCACTTATTTTTCTTATTAAAAAAAAAACAAAAAAAAAACATACCTATGTGACATAAAGTATATTAATTTTGTGTTGTTCCTTTTACAACAGTAAGTTTCAAGCAAATCATTGCATTGGGGATGCCTTTCTGTCCAAATATGTATGTAAATCAATGGGAATTTTTAGTTGACCTATACTGCCTTTTGTTTTCCCAGAATTCATCCACTTTTATTTTGAACATACGTATAATAGTCATAATCTTCTCTCTTACATAGCTGCATGTTAATTTAAGTGTAACTCAGAGACTCATGTTTTGAGAATTTTTCATTTTCTGTTATGGACCAGGAACCAGACAGGACACAAAAAGGTAAAATGCAAAACACCTTTATTAAAGAAACAAAAAATAAACAGAATTGTGATCAGGAGCATAATCCAAATGACAAGCCAGGGTCAGGAACCAGGACAGGTAATCAGCCAAGCCATAGTCAGGAGCACAGAAGTCCGCAATGTCAGGAACAAGCCAGAGGTCAGAAGCACAGAAGTCAGTGAAGTCTGGAACAAGCCAAGGGTCTGGAACACAGCAAACAGTAGCACAGGAAAATCCACAGCAGCCAGCAACAACAGGTCAGCAAACAAACACAAGGACAATGGGGAAGTGAGGCAAGCTGCTTTAAATACTCTGGGAGGGTTGGCCGATAACAGTCATGTGAGCAATCAGAGAGGTCAGCTGATCAGCCTGAGCCAGAAACTCAGAAGACAGCAGCAAGTGGATAGCAGAGCACTAAATTACCTCAGACATCAGAATCAATAGGCACAATAGAGCTGCTCAGCAAAACCTTGACAGTACCCCACCCTCAATGACCCCCCCCCCCCACAGTGCAGGATGAGGTTTATGGGGAAAGTGTGCATGGAAAGCACGTAAGAGGGTGGGGGCATGCACATCTGAGGCTGGAACCCATGATCACTCTTCTGGACCGTAACCCTTCCAATGGACTAAATATTGAAGGCTTCGGCGGAACCTACGAGAGTCAACTATGCATCGGACCTCGTACTCCTCATGGCCGTCAACGGGCACCAAATGAGGTCAAAGAGTGACCATAGTGAAATGATTACATACCAGAGGTTTCAGCAGCGAGACATGGAACACATTGTGTATCCACATATTGGGAGGAAGGTCTAGGGCATAGGCCACATGGTTCACACGTCAGATGATACAGAAAGGCCCCACAAAATGGGGATCCAGTTTGTGAGAGGGCACTCAGAGGTGATGATTTCTGGAGAACAACCAGACCCTTTCACTGACCTGGTAGGAGGGTGCGGCTAAGCGTTTACTATTGGCCTGAAACTCCTGGGATTGTTGTGAGCCTTGTAATGACTCTTAGACCTTCCGGAATCCCCTGGGGAGAGAACAAATCTGGAATCATGGAGGGTTGATACCCACAATTTACCATGAAGGGGGAGAGCCGGGTAGAAGCCGAGGCGGCACTGTTATGAGCAAACTCCACCCAAGGTAGCAGGTCCAACCAATTATTCTGATGGTCTGAGATGTAGCACCGCAGGAATTGCAGCATGGCCTGATTAGCCCTTTCTGTTGCCTCATTCGATTACTGGTGATAGGCCGAGGAGAAGGAGAGTTGGATACCTAGTTGCGCACAGAAGGCCCTCCAGAATCTCGAGACAAACTGGCTACCCCGGTCGGAAACTATTACTTTGGGAACCCAGTGTAGATGATAGACCTCTTTGACAAGATGGAAGTTTTTTGAATGGTATGCAATGAATCATCTTAGGAAATCAGTCAAAGACCATGAGGATGACAGTGTTACCATTAGACAAAGGAAGGTCGACAATGAAGTCCATGGCAAGGTGTGACCATGGCTTCTCCCCATTGGATATAGGTTGGAGAAGGCCCACTGGAAGGTGACGGGGTGATTTAGTCTGCGCACAGACTGAACAGGCAGCGACAAAAGCAGCAATATCTTTGCTAAGTTCTGGCCACCAGAAGAGACGGAAAACCAACCAAAGGAGCTGTTCTTTCCGGGATGACCTGCTGACTTAGTATTATGGTAGGTAGAAAGTACCTTAGTACGGAGGTTAATAGGTACAAAACAGTACCCAGAGGGAGTCTCATCAGATGCATCTACTTGGGCGGCCAGTATTTTCTCCCCAAGGGGAGAGGTTATGCTGGTACGTATGGTGACCAGTACTTTGTCCTGAGGAATAATAGGACTAGGAGGACTCTCCTCTTTAGCACCCGAAAACTCTCTGGATAGGGCATCAGCCCGTACATTTTTGGCAGATACGAGACCACATAATTAAAACAAGACAAGAATAAGGCCCATCTGGCCTGCCTTGGAGACAAGGGCTTAGCTTCAGACAAGTAGGTAAGATTTTTATGATCCATGAGAATTAGTGCTGGCATGGAAGTTCCCTCGAGCAAATGCCTCCATTCTTTGAGAGCCAGTATTATCGTCAGAAGCTCACGGTTGTCAATTTCATAATTGCACTCAGCCGGACTTAGCTTCTTCGAGAAATACCCACATGGGTGCAATTGGCTCTCAGAAGTAGGATGTTGAGACAGGAGGGCACCTACTCCTGTCTCAGAAGCATGGACCTCAAATACAAATAGAAGCTTGGGTTTTAGGTGTGCCAAAATGAGTGCTGCTGTAAAAGCAGCTTTCAATTACTCAAATGCTCTGATGGCCTCAGGAGACCAGTTAATGGAGTCACCATCTTTTTTGGTCATGTCGGTAAGGGGTTTCACCATAGAGGAAAAATTATGGATAAATTTCCTGTAGTAGTTAGTGAACCCAAGGAAACGTTGGAGGGAGCGGAGACCTTCGGGTCGTGGCCATTCGAGAACTGCCGAGAGTTTCTCAGGATCCATAGCGAAACCAGCCTCTGAGATTACATATCCCAAGAAGGTGACCTGTTTGCGTTGGAACTCACACTTCTCCAATTTGCAAAACAGGTTATTCTCTCTTAACCTTTTGCAGAACTCGGCCTACATCTGCATGGTGGCTTTCTATGGAGGTAGAATGGATCAGAATGTCATCTAGGTACACCACCATGCATTGTTGGAGCATGCCCTGGAGAACATGTTTAAGAATTCCTGGAAAACTGTGGGAGCATTGCAGAGACCAAAGGGCATTACGAGGTATTTGTAATGTTCGCTCCTGGTGTTAAACGCGGTTCTCCATTTGTGGCCCTCCTTTATCTTTACCAAATTGTCTGCCCCACGCAAGTCGAGCTTAGTAAACACCTTGCACCCTTTTACTCGATCGAACAACTCAGTAATAAGTGGAATAGGGTAGGCATTTTTAATCGCGATACCGTTGAGCCCCTGTTATCAATACAGGCTTTCAGTTCACCACTCCTTTTTCACGAAGAAGAATCCGATCCAGCGGGAGAGGAGGACTTGCAGATGAACCCCCCGGGACAGCGCATCCGCATCATACTCCTCCATGGTTTTATTCTCCGCGACAGAAAGAGGATAGACTCGACCTCGAGGAGGTATGGCACCCGGTTGTAGTTCAATGGTACAATCGTATGGGCGGTGAGGAGGGCGCTCACCAGCCTAGCCCTTATCGAACACATCATAGAACTCTTGGCAGTCGTCAGGCAGCAAAGAGACCGAGGATGTGGTTAACACTATCACGGCGCCCGTGATCTGGGCGACATTCTGTCCATCTCGCTATTACCGCTCTCCTATTGGCTGCACTGTACTGCTCCTCCCAGTGACAGCCTTTTTATACCCTGGGCTGTCACTCTGCTAGTGTCCTTTCGTGGTGTACCTGATGCCTAGCGCTAGTTTTGCTGTTTTGACCCCACACTGCCTGACCACGCCATTGTCTTGTTCCTGATTCTGTGTACCGATTCGGATTGGCGGACGTTCCTGCTTTCTGTCCTGACCCGTCCTGGCTGATGTTCCTGCTCCGTGTACCGACCTGGCAAGACCGATTATCCTGCTCTGTGTACTGACGCGGCATGTCTGAGGATCCTGCTCCGTGTACAGACCCGGCTTGTCTGACGTTCCTGCGCTGTGTACCGAATCGACTTGGCAGTGGCTCCTGCTTCTCCTGTGCCCAGCTGGGCTCTTCCGGACTGTTCCTGTTGCTGCCTGCCTGGCACCTTTTCAGCTTTACTGGGCCTCCCTGTATTCCAGTACTCCGGTTGCCGGTTATATTCTACCAGTGGTCAGAGTCTCAGTGTGCCCCCACACTGTGTTGCATTCGCTTGGTCTACTTGTGGTTCAGTTGAGTGCCTCCGGTGGTTGCCGTTATCCAGACCATAGTGCATTTAACCCCTTTGTGGGAAGGGCCTCATTCCATTACTACCACTCTGGGTCTGTTGGGCTCCGTTACTCTGTGCGATTCAGTCTCCATTTGGTTCTGCTGTGCGCTTCCGGTTGCCATCCATTTACCCTTGAGGGTAGTACGTGCATGCGGTGTTGGGCTGCTCCGGTAGGGCCTCCATTCTGGCATGTCTTGTGTAATCGTTGGTGGGCAGCCACCGTTGCATCCTCCTACAGGTGTCCCGTGCCTGTTGTTGCAGTCCTGTCATTGTCGTCTCCCCTTACCTATAGGCGACATTGGGCCTTTGCTGTACTCATACTTTGCCAGTGGTTCCACTGGTCACATTGGACTTTCATACACTGTATCAAACTCGTTTACCTGACCTGTGTCAGTATTGTGTGTATTATACATTCTGGACCCGTGTGGGTTAATTTGCTTGTAACCTGTCCTGTGTCAGTTACTACTGTTGTTAATGGACCCGTGAGATTTACCTCATTCCTTGTGTGCATTAACAAATTTGTGTTTTTACCAACATCTACCGTGTCTGAGTGTACTGAACCGTAACAAACACCCTCCCCACTTTTACTAGGTATGCCTTGGAACATTTGGGTGACCATGCCATGACTTCAGCCCTTACCCAATTGACCATGGGATTGTGTTTGCGCAACCATGGATAACCTAGGATAGCAGGATAGTGAGGAGAGTGGATCATCTGGAATTGTAAGGTTTCGTGATGGAGAACACCTACAGCCATAGATAAAGGAGTGGTTTCGTGGGTGTCCTGCGGTGGCTATAGGGGTCTACCATCAATTGCCTCGAGGGCAAGTGAAGTGGTACGGAGCTACAATGGAATGGAGAAAGGCTCATAGTTTATTGGATGGGATGCCTCCACAGGCGCTCCCTAAAGGAAGATCTCTCATGGATTTGGGAGTCAATCAGAATACAATATGAGACCAGTTCCTCTAAATCACTGGGAAGGTCCCAGGCTGCAATCTCATCTTTAACCATATCCAAAAGCCCATTAGAGAAAGCGGCCACGACAGCCTCATTATTCCAACCAACCTTGACTGCCAGGGTACGAAACTCTATGACATAATCGAAAACCGTCCTAGTACCCTGCTGGATGGACATTAGGTGCTTGGTAGCCGAGGTGGAAAGGCCCGGTGTATCAAATACCCTTTTACAGGATGCCACAAACTCAGAGTAATTGTATACAATATGTTTCTGCCTCTCCCAAAGGTGAGTAGCCCAAGCCAAGGCCCTGTCAGAGAGTAAGGAAATCACGAGGCCCACCTTACTCCTATCAGAGGGGAAGGACTGTGGTACCATCTCCAGATAGATGCCAACCTGGTTAAGAAAACCTCTGCATTGGTTATGGTCGCCCCCATAATGCTGGGGAAGCAGGGCAGACCCTGTCATACCTCTCGCAACACTGGAATCACCATTGCCAGCCAGAGCGGGAGCGGCAGCAGCTATAGGGTCAGCCTGCACCAAGGACCACTGAGGCTGTGGAACCAGATGCTCAGTACGGAGCAACAAAGCCTGGAGGGCTGCAGCAAACTGGTCCATGCACTGGTCTACCTGGTCCAGCCTGAAAAAAAAAATATTCGGTGGATTGCCTGCGTCTCCTGAGTTCATGGTCCTTGTATTGTTATGGACCAGGAACCAGACAGGACACAAAAAGGTAAAATGCAAAACACCTTTAAAGAAACAAAACATAAACAAACAGAATCATGATCAGGAGCATAAACCAAATGACAAGCCAGGGTCAGGAACCAGGACAGGTAATCAGCCAAGCTGGAGTCAGGAGCAGCCGGCAACAACAGGTCAGCAAACAAACACAAGGACAATGGGGAAGTGAGCCAAGCTGCTTTAAATTCCCTGGGAGGGTTGGCTGATAACAGTCAGGTGAGCAATCAGAGAGGTCAGCTGATCAGCCTGAGCCACAAACTCAGAAGACAGCAGCAGTGGATAACAGAGCACTAGATTAGCTCAGACATCAGAATCAATAGGCAGAATAGAACTGCTCAGCAAAACCTTGATATTTTCCTACATTTACTAGTACTTTTATCATATTTTAAGTGATATCACTAGGAGAAGCACACTTTCAACTTAGTTTTAAAAATTAAAATACACTATTGCATAAGCTAATTTTTGAAGTTCTTACTTACAAAAGCATGGAAATATATTTTGTCTATGTGGAGCTAGATTGTATTACAGGTGCTAATTTTATCACTGCTTTTATCTCCAGGTTTCCCTATAGACTTCAATAGGAAAATGTTTGATAAAACGAGTGTTAACATTTAGCACCTGCAATAGAATCTAGCCTGTGATCCATTTTCAGTTTAATATTGCTTTCCTTGCTAAAATTATATCTGATTTATTGGGTTTATATTGTTTTGATCAATCTAGAGAGCTGTGCACATTTGATCAGTGATGAAGGCTTACATTTGCCTTTAATTCTTTCAAGCTGTTTTTATTTTTGACCTATCATGCTTTTCATGCTTAATTAGATATTGTTACTTGTGATCGATCAGTTGGACTTTGTCTTCCATTTGCCTGAAGGTCAGTATTATTTTTTTAATAATTTTGTTAGATTGATCAGTCTAAGCTACAATTTCACTATGAGGTATGCAACACAAAATCTGCTTTGTTCATTCTTGCGACTTTTTGTGTAAAACCATTCTGTACATGTGCAAAACCATAATTTAAAAAAAAAATGTAGGAACTGGGGAAACCTTTTCAACCCTATAAAAAAACTGAATATTACCCCATAAGATCTATCTATGACTGAAATTTAGTGTCTTTCCATTTGTTAGAGTATGTTGTAGCCTTAAAGAAATTTCCATGACGGATCCAAATATACAATGAAAAAATAATATTTTTTTCTGGTATTTTATAATAAAAAATATTAAATGCATTTACACTAAATTTGCAGTCTGTGGGAATTGTCAATGATTCCTGATTTCCCAAATTTCAACCAAATTCTTAATTGCATTTGAAATTCTGCATCTAGCAGTGATGTCATTAACCTTTAACTATGTTTGCACTACAGTGTGCCATCATGTGGAATACAGTTGATTATGCATTAACAAATTCAGAACACATTACTATAGAATTCTATGACTGTCAGTAGCAACTGATTTGGATAGCCCAGAGTATATATTGTTTAATTTGTTTCTAAAATGGTGGTAAAATTTGAGAGCTGCAGAAGGAATAAATTACAGAATGTCTTATAGGTTAATAGAGTAACACCATAACATTTTCGACCACTAAAGTAGAACTGTCACTTTGCAATAAGTAGGTTATTTGATAAAGCATTTAGATCTCTGTTAGCCTTTTTTATTTAAAACAGTATTGTTACAATGTTTACTTTATTTGTCAGTTCATACAAATGAGCTACTACTAGACTTGTGCATGGCAAAAATTTTCGTTAAAATTCGATTTTGTCCAAATTTTTTTTTTATTCTGTGGATCCAAATTTCAGACTGGACCTGTTTGACTCGGACGAAATTCGGAGACATTCTGAATTATTCGGCCAAATTTAACATATTTTAACCCCTAAGTGACAGCCGCGTGCGTACGCGGCTGTCACCTTAACGCCCCGTGATACTTTTTTTTTTTTTTAAATGAGTCTGGAGTCCCTGAGCGGTGTGCAGCCGCATGGAGACCCAGACTTCCGGGACTTACCAGGTACGTCCTTTGTCACTAAGTGACAGTTTCTGCGGAACGTACCTGGTAAGTCATTTGTCGTTAAGGGGTTACAAAATTACTCTCCCTTGCAGTGGCAATAGGTATAGAACAAAATAAATGTGAGACTAGCTGTGTCACTCTACTATTCAAACAAATTCCTTATATTTTGCCCAGGAACAAAGATGACTCTCCCTTGCAGTGTCAATAATGCTGGCTGCCTGCCTAGTGCCTATGCTACCTGCCTGCCTACACAACAACTGGCACTATCTCCTTCTTTGAGCTCCAACAATGGACTAACAGGAACTGCAGGCTGTCTGGGTGGCTGATGTGTCAATAGTCCAACGCCCATGATGAAACTAAGAAGCTCATTGGACTAGAGAGGGAGGGAAAGTAGAGCACGTGCGGGTAGAACTTAATCCGAATGTCCAAATTTTTTTTTACGAATTTCTGATCCAGTACCGTTCGGATTCAGGAAAAAAAAAAGAATGCCCCTTGCCTTTCAGCAGTCCTGAATAACGACCGAATGACCTGAATTCGGACGAATTCCGAATTTGGACGAACCGAATCGCACAAATCTAACTACTACTTCTTAGAAGAAAGTGGCAGTTGGGATGGTGAACAGCATTGCAGTACCTGCAAGATTTGCACTAACTGAGAAATAAATAACGCTAAATATATCTTAATCAATTTTTTTAAGTAAAAAATGTTCAATATAAATATAGGTGCTTTTGAAAACTCAATAATTTAGTGACCTTTCTTACATTCAAAGTGTTAACTGCCCCATTTAAATCAATTGGAATTTATATTTCTCCCCTATGTTGAATTGTTTTAAACCAGAATCACTGGTATAAAACATACAAACAGAACCATTCCTTCAAATGGCACTATTTGTCTTCCATGAGAATTCCATCAAAATGTGTAGTTTTTCTGGCATACGCATTCTGAGTAGGGATGGGTGAAATTTTTCACCTCAAAAGAGAAACAGGCCGCAAATTTCTCTTCCCGCCAGGTAAGAGCAGGCAAAATTTTTCCCCTCAAACTGAAAAAAAGCAAAAAATTCCTGCTGAGTGGGAAATTTTGGGCGAAGAATGATGATCCTTACCTCATTGCTCATTACATTGAAATGAATGGTAAGATTGAATTTCCCTTCACTTGAAAAGTATGCCTTCTTTTCCATCATGGATTGTATAAATGGGGTGTCAGGTTCCGCAGCATGTCATTCTGTATTTGTGAGAGGTAGGGAAAGCAACACAATTTTTGAGATAGTTAGGATAGACAAATAAAACAAATTGTAGTGTAGTTTGGGTAGTCTTGTAGGTTCTCTGTGTTTGGTGAGTCTGGGGATACTCTGGGAGAGAGTGAAGGGAGACCGGAGATTTACCCCAAATTTCCCAAAATATTAGATGTCTGAGACAGGCATCTGTAATCCAAGTTCCTTCTTATCTCTGTATTAGTGGAGTCTGGGGTGTGTGTGTGTGTGTGTGTGTGTGAAGAAAGCAAAGGAGATTTACCCCAAATCCCCCCACAAATCTGTGTGATTGAAAAGACACAGGCAGTTGTGGTCCTTGTTCCTTTCTGCTAGCTGTTCTCTGTGTTAGGGGAGTGTGTGAGTTGTTTTTATTTTTCAATACTGACAGTTAATAAAAAAATAAATAAAAATTAAAAAATAGTTTGACTGACATGAGCTATGACTGAGGCAGATGCAGACAGATACAGATAGATACTAGGAAAGAGTATTTTGTAAAGGATGAGACATTGCACACAGTCAGTTCTTTTGTGCATTTCACTGTATAATAATGTCCAGAAAATGTAGTAGGGGCAGGATATGGTGAAAGAAGTTAACAGCAAAGCCACGTATTAGTAAAGTTGCAGTCCATGGTTGCTGCAGTGTGCAAAATAAATGATGATGATCCTTTTCCCCTTGAGTAGGCTGTTGTCAAAGTCACATAAAAAGTTCCACCACCACTAGTAATATTAATAAACAATGTAAGAACACTGAAGAAGACAATGATTAAAGTCACATTTTAATGTTGATGGAATAATGGTGGAAGGTGTAGCAGTTCAACCAACTGCTGTGCTTGACCACAAGAGTAAAAACACCAGGGCTGAGATGCACTAAAATTCATTAAGGACTCAGAATGGAGATGATTTGTCAGGTCTGTGTCGAAGGCACATCACCAATATGCACTTACATGTCTTCGTCATCATATCCCTTCAATCCACCCTCATAGCCATCAATTCATCATGTCTTTTGACAGGTTTATGATTTATCACTGACTACATAGACAATGGCTCATTTCCATATGGAAATGCAGGCTAATGAGTCATTGTAGTATTCATGTGGGTGTGTTTATATTTTTATGTGGCTGTTCACCACATTCACTCAACTCTGATAGCAGCCTCTGCTGTCGGAGTTCACAGTTCCAGCATTGTCAGCCTGAGGTTGGCAATGTTGGGATATACTTCTACCTCTGTATGCAGCTACAGCCCTTGGTCACAACCCCCTTAATACCCCATAATGAACACTGTGTAGTTGACTTCTTTCTCAAGTGTTTTTCTCTCACTAGGATGAATGAGCCTCATAACCCAAGCTATGAGGCTCAATATCTGTTTATTATATAATAATATTTTTGAGAATAAGTACCATCTTGGTCAAAGTAAAACACAGGCACATACTGGTGAGTGTGGCCTCTTGTAATCAATTTCATTACTGTATTGTATGTACATAAATAATTTTAGTAGCAAATCTTCCTATTGTGTTGTTTTCATTTATTGAAGACAACTGGCCCTTCCAGTGGGTGGAGGAAGTCTTTGGAGGATAACGGAGACTGGCAGAGGTGTATAGGATAATGGTCATTCCCCTGGAGATCTGCATGTATTCTTTATTTAACTCAGGTGGAGATAATAGGACAGGGGGTGCAGGGACTGTGTGTGTGTGTGTGGAGGGGTATTCTGGAACAGCTACACCAAGGAATGCAGCAACAATTACAGATTACTCTTTTGCTAGGGTGTCACTCTGTTGCAGAGTGGCTGCATGAGCAATGTCCTGCAAGTCAGCTTTGCCAAGCAAACAGATGGCCTTGTGCAGGGTATCTGTGTCCTGCTTGGCAAAGTCATAGCTGCTCACAGTGAGCCATTTGAGCTGTAGTTTTGTTTGGTGCATCACAAGACAAGAGCAGTAAGAGTAGTAGCAGCAGCCAAGTGGAGGAGGAAGAGAATGTCCGATGTTCTTCTGGTTATGCATGCCAAGATGTAGGGATTAAATTAAAAATAGTATGAATGATAGGTGACAGAGACAGACCGATACTGAGTGACTGAAGCAGACTGGTATTAGAAAAGATTAAGTGTTTTGTAAATCACAAAATCATATCTGTTGTGTAGTTCACTGCTAAAATACACACTCTAGTCTAATAATGTCCGGCATAAGTATTAGGGCTGGGGAGGGGGCAAAAGGAGTAGGAGCAGTGCAGGGATGTGTTAGTAAAGTGGTAGTCCAGAAACTGACTGCAGCCATGGTTGCTGCAGAGTGTGCAATAAATTACAATGATCCTTCTCCTCCTGAGGAGGTGTTTTGTCAAAGTCCCATGAAAAGTTCTACCACCACAATTAGTAATATTAATAAACCATGTAAAAACACGGATGATGAGTCACATTATAGTGTTGATGACATAAAGGAAGAAGATGTAGCAGTTAAACCAACTCCTGCATCTGACAGTGACACAAATAAGTACAACACTTGCCCTGAAAGTAGAAGTGAATATTTTGAAAATACCTGTAAGGGGAAAAGTAAAAGGAAATTGTTTGAGACTACAGAAAACCTAGAGAAATATAAAAGTAGTGAGATAGAAGTGATGGGTGATGCTAAGGATGATCTAATTTCTGATAATGTTGATCTAGAATATATCGCTTTCACATCATCCTTGTGAGAGTGAGTGAAATGATGATATGGTCAGTAAATTAGCTAAAAGTCAAAGGCTCATTCTTCCACCAGTGAAAAGGAGCACTGTGCCTGTTTATAAACTTTTTCAGAAATCTTTTGGAAAGTCTGATTCATCCGCCCTATCAGTCATCATCACAATCATCACCTCCAAGTCCAGACCCCCTCAGCAATGCAAACGAGTATAGAGTAATCAGCAATACAGGTCATCAACCAAATCCACAAACCTAGCTATGATGAGTGCCTCTGATGCTGTTGGAAGTGCATCTCCTTTGACACCTAATAGTTTAATTGCGGCAACATCTAGCCCCTGTAGTAGTCGTAGTAGTAGTAGTAGTAGTAGTAGTAGCATCCCCCTCAGGAATCCCTCAGTCTATGAAGTCCACAGTCTGGAGATACTTCACTCAGGATCCAAGGCTAAACATGTTGCTAACTGTGTAAGAAGTATTTGAGCAGGGGGAAAGCAGGCCCAGACCTAGTCACCTCCCCATTGAGATCATTTCTGAAGCACAACCATAGTTCTGATTGGGAGACACATCACCAGCATATCAGATGTGCCACAACTAGCCAGTCCTACAGTGCTCGTCATGTATTATAATCCATACAAGAGAGTTACAACCTGTCCCATTACCTGCTGAAAATGGAGGTCCCTACCAGGTGGAATTCCACATTGTACATTCTATACCATATTTACTGCAGAAATAATTGTGGGGTATGGGTGACAAATCTTACAATAATGACAACACAGACATGCACCAACTATTTAACCCCTTAAGGACCAGCGGTCCCGGGGTGTGCTGTCTCTTAAGGACCACATAGAAAACTTTGACATGACATCCCATGTGACTGATCATGTGGGGTGGCACGCCGAATGGAGGGACTGAAAGAGATCGCTCTGGCCTTGGATCGATCAACTTCAGTCCCCGGTATTACTCACCGCGCTCCCGTAGGAGCGCGGTGAGTAAAAGTACGTGATGTGCCAGGACCGTCACTGGTCCTTAAGTGCTGGATCGATCAACTTCAGTCCCCGGTATTACTCACCTCGCTCCTGTAGGACCGTCACTTGTCCTTAAGTGCCAGACCAGCGTGACGGTCTTGCCACGTCAATGGTCCTTAAGGGGTTAAGGACATTTTAGCATGCTTTTAGCAGGATCCTCACATAGTGTGCTTTAAAAGCAATCCTTTGCTGCACCCTGATTTAAACATAACATTTCTGAATTCCTGCCAAAGTAGGATCAAGGTGTGATGATCAACAGCATCTCTCTGAGGAATAGGATTCTGTCAAAGAATGTAACGGTAAGTTTACAGACGAAGTGGAGTGTTGTATTGTGGAGAATGAGAGACAGAGTTAGGACAAAAAAACAGTAGAAAGCATAAAGAAAAAGAAATAACTAAAGGGATTTTACCAGCAGCAGCATAAGCAACTACATCAAAAGAACATCCCAATATATTTCTGAACATATGTCATCATTATCACAGAAAGCAAGTGACTCAGGGGCATCACGCTAACATCAGAGGTGGTGGTGGTGGTGGAAGTGGCACCTCTCTATGGGATTTGTTCCCAGAGTATAGGTTGTTAACTGACAGACATTAACAGCACCATGTAGCTCCTAGGAGTAATCCCACTGCATATGAGATGGGTACAGCATACTTGCAGGATAGATGTGTCCTAGGCTGCAACAATGACCCCATTGACTGACAGTGTGTGGCGAGCATTTATCTGTACTGCCAAGGAAACCCATAGTTGCCCACCAGCAAGCGTGCAGTCTGAGTTTGTTTTCAGTGCTGCTGGTTATATTGTAATTGACCATAAGACCAAGCTATCAAGCAGCAATGTTGGGAGACTTACATTTCTAAAAAAATATCCAGTATCTAATACCATCTAAGTAGCAGAAGTAGAAAGAACCATACATGACAGACAAACCCATGGCACATGTACTATTAGCAGCACTGAGGATGTGAAGGATGGATTTTAAGGGTTGCTACCATCTACCACTGTTGGGACCACTGCAATAACCACTGATTAATGTTTGACTTTGATCCGAGAATTATGCGAGAATAAAAAAAAAATATTTTGGGTTCCAAACATGGCTCGGAGGCCTCAAGCTTGCCAAACACAAGCCATGCGAAAAATTTGTCTGCAGGCCTCACGCTAGTACCAGCCATGTTATATGGTGGTGGAAAATGCTACTTATGACATTCTGTCATTTGCTCCTACTGTAATTGCTGCTACTGAGTCATCTAAGCAACAGAAAGATTATGTTGCTGCATGGGACTGGCATCATCATTTGCACCTGTATAAGGCAGGTGCATCTAGAGAGAAGAGGTTGGCCAACAATGCTTCTCTTCCTGTACCTGCTCTAAAATCATGGGTGTGGTGGAATAATATTTTCCCTTAAGAGCAGGATGGAACTGTGTATTTCAATAGCAACTGCAATTTGAATAGTGTGTATAAGGAAATATTGTGAAATAGGGGACGGACTGGGAAGTACCAGAATAACTGAACAAATGTCACATCTGCTCTCGTATTATGCAACAGGCATAATTGCAACACCATCCGCCAAGAAGCCAAGTATTGCTTTCACTATGGACTTTGCGTTCTCTGCTGAGATCATGTGATGTCAAGCTAAAAGACGTAATAAAGATAATGAATGCTCCTTAATGTCCTGCATTCAGTCTCTACTACATTACCATGTGTGGTCAGCAAACCAGAC
Organism: Rhinophrynus dorsalis; assembly: GCA_037306005.1. Taxonomy (NCBI): domain Eukaryota; kingdom Metazoa; phylum Chordata; class Amphibia; order Anura; family Rhinophrynidae; genus Rhinophrynus; species Rhinophrynus dorsalis. Next base: position 62,830,759 of record CM074718.1, read on the forward strand.
AATGTGCCTTGGGTGGACACAAACTGCCTGATCCTCACAGCTACAGATTCACTATCAGCTGGTGGAGGAGGCAGCAGAGGCAAAGCTGGTTTACCAGAGGAGGTGGTAGTGGACCCTGAATGTGCCTGGGAGGGGACAATGGGTATATTGTCCTGCACCTGGACTATAGCACAAAATGATGACGCAGGTGTTACACTCATCATCAGACTTCCAGGCTGGGTTTCTTTTGTCTTCCTCTGGTATTTTCACCCCCATACTTTGAGCCCTTGTGGAGGGACTGGGGAAAAGTGAAAGCAGTTATTGATTTCTTTTTTTTTGGGGGGGGGGTTGACTTTCACATAAAATAAACTTCATGATGTCTTTGTTGTTTGTGCTTTATGTGGGTAGATGTGTCAATGTGTGTCCACTCCTTTCCCCTTGTCACTACCTTATCACACTTAGTGCACAGTGCAGCAGTTGATGATTGCTCTGTGCCTGCCCCAATGGAAATATGCCCACACACATTCTTTCAGTGAGGGAAGAGGTGGAAAAAATGGTTTTCTTCTTCTCCAGAATCATCTTTACTGACTGGGACTGGTGATACTGCTGCATCCCCAGCATCAGCACAAGAGACAGAACTAAGAGTATTAATGGCAAGTGGAACCTGACCTAGTCCTGTATCACTGATTTCTGGACCCAGTCCCCTGGTGAACACAGTGGTCTGTCACATACTAGCCTGCTCATCATCATCCTGATGCTGTGACAGATGAACATCTGTCTCTAATTACAGGAATTACAGTAGCAGCAAACTCCACAATGTCACTGCTGATGGTAGAAGTGATGCCCATCTCCATTTGCATCTCTTTCTCCCATTCCTTATTGCTTTATGCCAAAAACATTCTCATATTTTCCTCCACATCAACTGCTTCCATCACCCTCACTCTCATCACCACCACCACCACCAATTTCTTGCTGCCCTGATTGCAAATGAGAAGTGTGACTCAGGGTCCCCTGCTGTCATGCTTGCCATCTCCTCAGAGGGAGGCACACTGTCAACAATAGCAGCAGGCACAGGCAGCTGATGTGTGATGCTTCTCATATTGCTGGCCAGTTATATATCTTCTTCAATATATTTCCCCATTGGTACAATATTGAGGAAATGGGAATCAGTGGGTCAAGGATATGTGGGCTCCCTTTGCTGCTTCTGATTTCTTTCCACCCTGGTATCAGCAGCAGCATCAGGGTCCATACAGCTTCTCCTGCTGGTCATAGTGCTAGCCAGTACTCCATGGTGAGAAGTTATGGATCTTCATAGTATGGTGGTGTAAAATGTCACCGCCATTAGAAAATATAGGCACGGAATGGAACTATTCTTGCTGGAAAATTTGTTAGCTGTCTATAGGTCTCTCTATTGGAGGCAATTCCCGCAGGCAAAGCAGAATTTTTTTTTTTCATGAAAATTCCTACAGGAACCAAACAGGACTTTTTGTCCATCCCTAATTCTTACCCCACCAGCTTTTTCCTGCTTCATTAATAGCATTGAAACAACACATACTGACCCCCAGATTGTCCCACAGTAGCCGTAGAACCACATATAATGACCAGCAGCCTTGTCCCACATTTCTTAAACAGCCACACATACTGAACCCTCAGCGTTATTGCATGGTACCTATACAACCACCATGCTAAACCCAGCCATGTCCCACTGCACTAAGAACTACACATACTGACCCCCAGCCTTGTCCCAGTGCACAAGTAGCCTTAGAATGACACATACTGACCCCCAGCCTTATACCACTGCACTAGTTAGCAAAGAACCACACATACTGATCCCCCAGCCTTGTTTCACTGCACCGGTAGCCATACAACTACACATACTGGCCCCAAGTCTTGTCACACAGTAGCCAGAGAATCACACAGTCTTGTCCCACTGTATTGGTCATAGAACTATACGCACAGAGTCTAAACCCTGCCTGGATATCTCAGGAATAGTTGGAAAATATTAAAATTCTCATAATATTTTGGGGTTAGAGAAAAGAAGGACATTTTATGGACATATCTATGAAAAAATCAGAAAATGATGGGTTTTCCATGAAAATTCCCAAAGGAAAAAATGTGACCTTTTGCCCATCTTTACTCTTGCTGCCTTATTCATGAAGCTAAAGGTGAGCAATTCTCTAGAAAAGCAACTACAATAGGGAGTAAAAGAACTCCCTACAGGAAATGTTCATGCCCCCCTATGAATTTTGCTCTTGTGCCTTCATCTCCATCTCCAGTTAGTCCTGGATTTCATGTGCATGTAGGCAAACATGACAGTTGACAACCTTTTTTTTTTTCAAACCGAAGTAGACAGCATACATGAGCCTACCTAACCCTTTAAAGACATGAAGGGTATGCAACATATTGAGAAGCAATGCATTGAACACCCCAGTGGTCCTGAATAGTTACTATTACAAGGTTAGGTGAGCACTGCACTTCTAGAAATGTTAATGTCCACCTCCATGGGCATGACATCCAGGACTGATTTAAGATGTTACTTCAGTCTCAATGGAAAAAACTGTTAGGGGCCATTAGGATTTTCTGGCAATAGTAAGTGGAGGTCATTAGGTGGTTTTAGATCTTTAAATAATACATGTATTTTAAAGGGATAGTAATGCCAATATTAAAGTGCACCTCCAAGTCTTCTATATGTTTTTTAAACACTTAGCACTATATTTAATTAATTACTGTTCTGTAGTTCAAAAGATATTCAAGCTGAACAGATCTCCCTCCCGTCCCTTCTGTCCACGTCACACTTCTCCTAACTGTGGTCCAGATGGAGAACGGTGAGGAACAATCTTCAGTAAGCAAAAGGAGAATCCTGCCCTCCTTCATCAAGAGGGACAGGGTTTTCCTTATACTTACTGAATGAAGATTGTCCCTTGCTGCATCCGTCTGGTCCCATGACCGGATCTCAGGTTTAATGGGAGGAGGCCGGAAGGGGCGGGAGGGGGGTTCTTTCAGGTTGAATAACTTTTGAACTACAGAACTGTAAGTCATTAAACTTGGTGCTACATGTTATAAAAATGGATGGAAGACTTGGAGCTGCACTTTAATATAGACATTACTATCACTTTAAGTGAAAATTAGATTAAATAACTCTTACCTGTTTTTGGACGTAATGGTAATAGATCACTGCATGTAAAACATGATAAAATGCACAGTGTTAGTGAAAGGAAAGCGTTCATTGTCCAGGCATAAATAAACTATTGAAATTAGAGTGACAGGTGTGTGCCTTTAACCCCATCCCGACAATTGACTTACCATGTACGATCCTCAAAAACTATCACTTAGTGACAGAGGACGTACCTGGTAAGTCCCAGAAGTCCGGGCCTCTGTGCGGCACCACGCTGTGCGGGGACACCGGAATCATTAAAAAAAAAAAAAAAAGTTAGCCGGGCGTTAAGGTGACAGCTGCGTATGCACGTGGCTGTCACTAAGGGGTTAAAGTCCAATCACTTGTAAAACGCTCTGTTCATATCACATACTTATTGATTTTCATATCTAGGAAAAATAAACCTTTTGAGCATCATTTGTGTAATACATGTTATTAATGACAACTGAAATGAAAATTATGGAAAAGTTATGTATGTATAAAGTTATGTCTATATGTACATGTATACATACATGTATATGTACCCTACAGTGCCATTGGTTTTCTCAAGAATTGCACCTGCTTTGCTTCCTGAATTATCCCACTAGACTCCTGTACTCCAGCCCATGACCACCTTATACTCCTCGCATGACGCTGTCCCCATCCCAATCCACTCCATATAGGAATGAATACATTAGTAAATAAACTAGCCACGTTAGTATATAAAATGGACATTACCTTCCATATTTTTACCTATATATTATCTGCCCATATCTTTACCATACATACACATACAGCAGTAGCACTAGACAGAAAAATATCACTATTGCCTTTTTCTGCAAAGGAATGCATTTTATCAACAAGTTCCATACTGATATAATGATTCAGTTTCCAGAGTAGAGTCCCAGAACTAATGCACTGTCTGTGACAGTGATTCTCAATCTTTTTTTTTGCTTGAGGCACCCCTTACACGCAATCTGGAGTTTTCAGTCCGCCACAGACCCTATATAATAATTTGCTAGGATGTTTGTCAGAAGCCGTCATGTGCAGTAGAGACTGTGCGCGTTCGGCCAGTCTCTACTGCGCATGATTGCATTATGTGAGTGAGGCGACGCAAGCCTGCATTGCGTGGAGCAGTGAGGTAGCAGCTGCTTAACCCTTTGACTGCCAGAGGGGTACGCAACGCATTGCAAAGGGTTAACATTACCCGGACCTTGGCCTGTGTACACGGGCTTTTAAACTAGTTTAATATAATTTATCAAGCACATAATGAAGGGCACAATATATAAATATACAGTCATTAACCCCTTAACACCCCAGGACATACATGTATGTCCCGAGCAGATGTCCCAGGTGGACAGAGGACGTACATGTTCGTCCCGGAAGTCATTCAGTAGAATGAAAAAAAAAATGTTCGGCGGGCGTTAAGTGCCAACCATGCACGGCTGGTCACTAAGGGGTTAAGTAAATATTCACATTATTGTTTGTCTTCATAGAGAACATGGGGCACTCTAAGTTCATGTCTGTGGCACACCAAAGTGCCATGGCACCCTGGTTGATAGTATAGTATAATTTCTCAGTGTGTGGTCAGGAAGCTGGACAAAACTGTTATTGTCACTCCCTTTATTTCTCTCGCTCTCTCTATCTCACACAAACACACACACACACACACACACACACACACACACACACACACACACACACACACACACAGAACATAGAATACAAAAAGATCAGTAGTCCTGTTCATAAGAGTGACAGCCTAGAGGAAAGTAGGCTGGGCCACAGAAGATATAAGTAATATATAGTAGCACATAATAGTTATGAAGACATTGACTTGGTTTCCCTGAAGAGGTGAGTTTTCAGGGAGTGTCTGAAGATCTGAAAGCTGGGGGAGAGTCTGATGGACACTGGAGGGAATTCCAGATCTCATGGGAGCATGGGAAAAGTATTGCAGGCATGAATGGGAGGATGTAATGAAAAGAAGAGAGAGAAGATGATCCAGTACAAAGCAAAGATGGGGAATGGTAGTGTATTTAGAAACAAGAGGTGAGATGTTGGAGAGTGCATTGTTAGTAAGGGCTCTATAAGCTGGCACTCGTATTTTGAATTTAATTCTGTAGAATAAAGGAAGCTCTTGTAAGGACTGGCAAACAGGAGAAGTATTAGAGGAGCTATGTGCTAGGTATATTAGCCCTGCAGCGGAGTCCATTATGGACTGTGGTGTGGTTGGTAGTTGGGTGAAAGGTAGGACAATTAGAATGGTTTTGCAGTAGTCAATACGGGACATGAAGAGTGTTTAGAGTATAATCTTGGTAGTCTCATGGGTAAGAAAAGAGTGAATTATAGAGATGTGGTATAAATGGGAATGTCATAAGTTGGAGACTAAGCAGATGTTGGAAATAAAGAATAGGTCAGAGTCGAAGGTAATCCTCAATCAGTGTGCATTTGAGGCTGAGATTGCTGTGTTGTTAATAGTGAGGGAAATATCAGGGGAAAGACTGGGAGGAGTGGGGGTATTATTAGGTCTGTTTTAGATAGGTTGAGTTATAGTTGTGAGGGAGCATCAAGGAGACAGAGATGCAAATACAATTAGATTTATGGGACAGGAGTGAAGGGGATTAGTCTGGGGAGGAAAGATTTGGGTTTTATCAGCACACAGATGATGGAATGCAAAGAAGTTTATTAAATTCCCAAGGAAGAGGAACAGATTAAAAAAAGTAAGGGGCCCAAGACTGGTTATACTCCAACAGACAGTGGTGGGAAGGGGGTAGTGCAGCCAGAATGGGAAACATTATTGTTATTTTCACATAAAATCTGCTTGTTTGGAGTTGCAATTCACCTGTGGCTCATGTCTAGTCTATGGGGTTAAGTTCTTAGCGTATTTTTATAAGTATATATTTTGAACCCTGTTTGCTTTCTGCATCCGCATATTTAAAATTCCTATATCCCATCTCAGGGGCTAGAGGAAGCATCTTCAATGCACTGAAAAGTGTTGTGTAGTAGATGTCAATGGGGGAGGGGATAAATATCCAAATCTACCAGCTCAGTTCATTTTGTGCAGCATGATGTTCGTTTCAGCCTCACTAAACACCTCCCCAATAGCATTTCCAGCAACATGGAATAAAGTCACATTGATTGTCTCTGCACTTTGCTAGTACAGGACTTTTAAGCAGGCACAAGGAAAGGAACACATTAAATACCCATATTTTCTCCTACTGTTCTCCCCTTGGTGCATGCAGGATAAAGGGGATCATTTTCAGTACAATAAGGTTAGAAAATAGGTAAGGTAAGCAGTAGCAAATGTTTTCCAGAGCCTGTTTTAGCAGAGAATCATATTTGTGCCTTCCCATTTCTTTCTCCCATGGGGTTAGCCATTTGAGTGCCAAATAGTTGCTTACCCCTCTGGCATTCAAAGGGTTAAAGTTAAGTTAGATGACACTTCCCCACATAACAAAACAATATATATGAATACAAATTAAATGGAATATGAGTCCACATATTTGTATACTAGTGAACATATCCTATAACATATAAGGCCAGCGCAGTAGAGACTGGCCTAACGCAGCACTACACCTCCCAGCATTCTGTGCGTTCCGGCAGTCTCTACTGAGCATGACCACACTGGACAAACATACATCTGGCCTTTTATATTATAGGCTATGTGGATCATCTGACAATTAATTTAATACTTTAAAGAGCAGAATGTGTCCAAAGCAATGCATTGTGCCCCCTCTGGCGTTCAAAGGGTTAATCAGAGTAACCTGCTGCATGTTACAAATGTATTCATATTCTCCCCATCTTTAGCCACATACATTATTAGTTATGTGGTCAGAGTATTTATTTTTTAACTGATAATGATTTTTTTTCGCATAGAAAAGTGTGTCAGGTGGTCATGTTGCAGGAAGTCCTGTGAAATAGAAAATGTTTGCTCATAAATGTACTGGTTTTCAAGTACAAACACAAATTTGGGTGCACGTGAACGCCAGATATGCACTTTAACTGATTCTAATGCTATATTAAGCAGCAAACCTATTTCTTAGCATTTCACGTTTTTTCCATGAATAAATAATAACCCATGTAAATGTCATGCACTCAACAGTCATGTACTATTCAATAGTACAGAATCTTTATTAACCCCTTAAATGCACTTGTTTTATCTAAGGCGAACAATGGTGATCAATCCAGTGCTGAAAGAGTTAGAGTTAATGTTAATGCAGGGCTGCACTGTGATAACAGATGCTGCATTCAGTCCCTTGCCAGTTTTGATTACTCTTTTAACTCATTCTGTGCTGCAATGCTCACAGTTGCTCCCTGCTTGAATGGAAGAGGCATCTCTAAAACACTGGGAAGGAATTAATCTCATGTGTCTCCAAGATTCAAAGAGTTAATCAGTCGATACGTGCACAGGGTAAAGTGAAGCCATTGTAGATCAGCTGCAATGCAATGGAGACCTCTCTAGCATTCAAGGGGTTAAAAGACAAATTTCAAATCAATGGAAATTTTCAGTTGTCACCTACAGTGCAGTTGGTTAACTCCCAAATTATTACAGCTCCTTTTAGTATATCAGTCTCTACATGTTCTTCTGTTAACCTTTTGAGTGCCAGAGGGGTACTCAACACATTGCAGAGCAATGTGTTGCTTACCCCTTGACACTCAAAGGGTTAAAATGAATGGGAATTTGTAGCATTTTTATTAGTACTCTATGGTGCTGTTGGTTTGCTCCCTCATTGCTCCTCTTTACTTTGTACATATTGTCCAATGTGTGGATATTAAGGCAAGGTCAATTATGCAATACTAGTTGAAGAGCCCGTTACATGGGCCACAGTGCCACAGCCAGCCAGTCGCGGGGCAATCATGCGCAGTAGAGACTGCCCACGCCGTGGCTGATACAGAGCTGGATGCTCCTTCGGTATCAGCCACGGCGCGGGCAGTCTCTACTGCGCATGACTGCGTTGTTACACACGTTTTAGTGAATTATTATATAGGATACTTATTACAACAAAGTAACTTTGTAAGCGTCTATAATGTTGTAGTCTTCATCTTATCATTTTTTTTAAGGTCCCCCTCTAACCCCTTTCCTTACGTCAGTCTGACTTCCCTCAAGCTGGTCCGGATGGATGGCAACGAGGGACAATCTTGTGTCAGCATAAGGGAAAAACCTGCCCTCCTTCATCAAGTAGGGCAGGGTTTTCCTTATACTGATAGACCCAAAATTGTCCTTCTTTGTGATCTGCTCATTTGAAGAACCCACTTTCGGATCTGAGGGAAGTCAGCATGACATGATGAAAAGGGGCGGGAGGGGGAAACCTTAAAATAAAATAACACAAAGACTGCAACTTTATGGACACTTAGAAAGGTACACTTTGTTATAAAATAGTATATCGAATAATCAACAGTGCCTTAATATCCACACATTACTATGTCTTTAAGTCAAGATTTATCAAGTACAGGGAGATTAATATATTTGAGACCCTAAGTTTTGATGCTACATGCAGTTGATATTCATTAACACTCTGTAGGGATTTATGAATGATCAAGTGTATCTTCCTGTCCAGGATATGTGTGCATTTTCCAGAACAGGAAGATCAATAGAACATGATATCATGATGATGAAAAGTTAGAGAATGGAAAATATATACTTCTTTACAGAAAGGGTGATAGACTCAAGGAACAGCCTTCCAGCAGAGGTGGTAGGGTCTAATACTGTTGGAAGATTCAGAAATGACTGGGATAGGGGTATCTATTCTGAGATGAATATAATACTGTGTATGTTAATTAGACAGGGAAATGAGATAACTGGATGAGCCACATACCTCATTTCTACTTTCAAAATCTGTTTCTATATTTAATTTGTTCCTTAGAGAAATGAGAAACATACTAGAAAGCAACATAATTTTTTTATGCAGAAAGTCATCATTTTCACATATGCATATGCTGTTTTTATGTAGATGTTCATGTCTTCACTATTACAGGATTTTCCAGGCAGAACTTAGCTCACAGGAAATGTATATTTCCATACTGGTGTCCTTCTTCTCTCTTATTGATAACTGATTGACTACAACCTGTTAATATATGTGTGGATATTAAAAACAGGCAAATATTGGCATACTTCCCTGTATTTAGCCATTTGTAGCTCAATAAACAGAAACGTAACTGTCCATAAGTGATCTTGAAATTGTCTCTAAGAAACACTTAGGTCTGGTAAAAGTAATGGCTGGGGTGGGGGTGGGTGGGGTTGCAACACCAAACAACTCTTGCTACCACACTTCTCACTTTCAATGTCTTGCTTTAAAGGGATAGTAATGTTTCAAAATAAAAGCAGCTCCAACTAATCTTCATAGTATTTTGGGCCCCTTTTACCTAGTGTAAGCCACCTCCCCTCAGATGTGGAATCTGGTCTCTTGACCAGACAGATCACAGCAAGGGACAATCTTCTTACTGTGAGCGTAAGGAAAACTCTGCCCCCCTTGACAGGTTTTTCAGGTTTTTCCCTTATGCTCACTGAAGATTGTCCCTCTCTGTGATCCATCAGGACAGTCTTGAGCAGTGCTACATCCGCATGACTACCCCGCGACTGGCTGGCAGTGGCACTGTGTAACGGGCTCTTCAACTAGTCCTATAACATAAAGTGGTAGAATGCGTCGCTCACTGTGAGCCGTAACCGCACATGCGCAGTAGAGAGTCTCTACTGTGCATGTGTGGTTTCGCACACAGGGAGCTTCACTGTGAGTCGTCTGGAGCTCCCCGCTAAGGATCAGCACATTCGGCGAGTCTCTACTGTGCATGACTGCAGTCATGCGCAGTAGAGACTCTCCGAATGCGCTTCCCCGCTCTGGACGGCTCACGCCCTGTCTCTGCTCCTGGCTCCGGGGCAGCAGCTGGTGCAGCTGGGTGCACTTTAGCCCGTGTATACAGGCTTTCATACTAGTTTAACAATAAAACATATGAGGAAAACACTATATAAGACTGTATAAGAAACATAAAACCCATTGAAATATATTTCAGGCCATGTACTTTTAACCCCTTACTGCCCGAGGCCATACATGCGGGTACGAGCGGATGTCCCAGGTGGACAGAGGACGTACATGTACGTCCTGGAAGTCATTGAATAAAATGAAAAAAAAAAATGTTTGGCGGGCGTTAAGTGCTGGCCTCATGCGCACGTGGCTGGTCATTAAGGGGTTAAACCATTAGAACATTTTGACCATTTCAGAGACAGTGGTTAACATTTCTTTAAAATTTTAGTAGGTTAGGAAATCACAAGGTCATCTACTTTGTGGTTCAGCAAGGGATTGAGTTTCTCATTTCCTATACTGATAACATCTTTGTACTCAAATTCTGTAAAAACCTGAGTTTTATGCACGTTAGTGTGTGAGGAAATCCAACCAAAGTGCTAAAGCAGAATACCCTTTCATTATCGGACTAAAATATATCATGGGAAAACAATTTATAATAAGTATTATAAGTATTTATAACACAATGGGGGAGATTCACTAAGCAGTGATAAAGAGGTGATAAAATGGAGATGACTTCTCCAGTTTATCACTTCTTCAGTTCCTATGTTATTCTATACAGTCTATGTACTAAGATCTCCAAAGTATGAGAAATCTTAGTGCATAGGCTCCATAGAATAAGATAGGAATTGGAAAAGTGATAAACTGGAGAAGTCATCTCCACTTTATCACTGCTTAGTGAACCTTCTCCATTATATTTATTGTTCTTAAAGCGGAACTTTCACCCGGGATAAAGTCGCCCTGATACAATTAAGCAGGGAGCGACTAGCTTTAGAATATATCTATTACTTCTGAAATGTTGGCCATTCTAAAGAAATTCATCATTGTAGGAGACTGACAGCCGATAACGCAGTCTGCGCTCATGCGCCATCAGTCCTGGTTACCATGTGGTACGCTGCAATGCTTCTTATAGGAGACCGGGACTGACAGCGCAGGTGCGCAGACAAGATGTCTGCTCTGTAGCCTGGGTTCAGGTCTCCTACAATGATGGATTTCTTTAGAATAGCCAACATTTCAGAGGTAATAGATATATTATAAAGCTAGTCGCTTCTTGCTTAATTATAGCAGGGCAGCTTTATACCGGATTAAAGTTCCTCTTTAAAATAGTATGCATGCAGCATGTAACATGGCAGGTATGAAGATGTATTCAAAAAGAGGTGCAATTCTGGAGCAAATCAGCTGCACCAAATGCTTTAGATACCCCACTGGCACTCAAAGGGTTAAATCACTTAGAATTTTCATTTCTGGGGTGCAGTTTGTTTGTTCCATAATTGCTTCTCTTTAGTCTAACTCTTTGAGTACAAGACAGGTGCCCAACACATTGTGAAGGGTTAATGAATATGGCCTATAATTCAGCTGTGATCTAGTTATCTGTTACCTTTCCATTGGACTATTTTTATTTAACCCTTTTAGTGCCAGAGGGGTACGCAACATATTGCTTTGCAATGCGTTGCATACCCCTGTGGCACTCAAACGGTCAATAATCTGCATATATGAGGTATATTACCTGCATTTCTAAATCAGGTTCATGATGGTCTGTATTGTTCAGCGCTTCTTTTTCCATCCAATTTAATGGATCACAAAAGTTTTGTTATAAAAATATACCTTTTAACTCCTTGTCGACAACGGTTATTTTACCACTTTAGTAATAGTATGTCTTTGTTCAGCTATATTTTCCCTCTAATTCATTTAGTACACACATGCATATACCATTTATTAAAGACAAGTAGGGCTTTCTTTTGATGCCATATTCAGATGTATAACCCATCATTTGGTTTGATAATAATATAACAATGAAGACACTTACGGTCTTAGCCCTACATTACGTCCCTTGCTCAATGAACAGGGTTGGATCTACATTCCAGTTGCCCCTCATGGTTTCTCTAGGCACCCTTAGCTCTGCCCATGGCCACACACCCCAATCCTAACATAGTAACATAGTTGACAAGGCTGAAAAAAAGACGTGTCCATCAAGTGCAACCCAAGCCAAAACACCCCTTTTAATACAGAGAAAGGCAAAAAAACAAAACAAAAAAAAAAACACTGAAGCCATTTCTAATTAAGCCCCAAGCGGATAATAAATTCCTTCCTGACAGTCAGATGGTTCCCTGGATCAACAACCTATCTGCACTGAAGCCATCTCTCATAAGTCTCAATATTGTTCTGTGCTAGATAGGTATCCATTGCTTTTTTGAAAGCAGTTACAGTATCTGCAAGCACAACATCCTGAGGCAAAGAATTCCATAGTTTTACCACCCTTACCATAAAAAAATCCCTGCCGTTGTTTTAGTTGAAAGCGCCTTTCCTCGAGTCTTTATGGATAATCTCGCGATCTTAGCTCTGCTGTTTGCGTAAATAATTAACTGGATAGTTCTTTGTATTGACCTTTCAATGTATTTGTAAATGGTAATCATATCACCCCTTAGACGTCTCTTCTCTAATGTAAACAAAACCAGTTTGGCTAGTCTCTCTTTATAACTATGATCCTCCAATCCCTTTATCAGCTTTGTTGCATGTCTCTACACTTTTTCCAGTTAAATAAGGTCTCTTTTAATAACTGGTACCCAAAACTGTACTCCATATCCTAGATGAGGCCTAACCAATGGTATATATAGCGGTAAATAATATTAGCATCTCGTGCATCTACACCTCTTTTTATGCAGGCTAGTACCCTGTTTTCTCTTGCAGTAGCTGAGTGACTCTGCCCACTGCTGTGAAGTCTATCAGTACTCCTAAATCTTTTTCTAATGAGTATTCCCCAAGTTGTTTCACCTTTAGATTATACTAGCAATACTGGCATGGCTTTGCCTGTGTGGTTAATAAAATAAGTAACTCCCCCCCAAAAAAAATCCCATGCAGTTGTATGCATGACTAAACAAACATAGAATGTGATATGTGTCTGGTAGTAATAGGGTTAAAAAATGATTTTAATGACTGGATTGTTGAATTTTCAATATTTATCCCTTTAAACTCTAAAACAGTACACATTGCAAAGCACTGTGTTACGTGACTCTCCATCATTTAGCATGAGTGTGTGTGTGTTTGAGTGTGAGTGAACGTGTGAGCATATAACAATTTGTGCATAGCGTTCTACGAATAGCGTCTTGCATACTGCGTAAAACGTTTTGACATAGCATTTTGCATATAGCGTTTTGCGCATAGCACATTGCGTATAGCGTCTTGTGTATTGCGTGACACCTTTTACAGTTAGCATTTTGCATATATTGTTTTGTGTACAGCATCTCGCATATTACGTTTTGCACATAGCATTTTGATGATAGTTAGTGATGAGCGAGCACCCCAATGCTCGGGTGTTCGGGTGCTCTGACCGAGCACCCCCGGAGGCTCGAGTGCTCGGCCGAGCACCCGAGCCCCATTGAAGTCAATGGGAGGACTCGAGCATTACACCAGGCACCCCCTGCTCTGATGAGGGGAGGGTGCCTGGTCCATAGGAAAAGGGCAGAAAAGGATGGAAACACCACAGAAATGGTTCAGGGACAGCATAGGGAGGATGTCTGGATGCATCTTGGACTCCAACATCGCTGCTGGGAACGATCTTTCGCCCGTAGTACGCCATTTTTACAGACTGACCGTAAAACACACAAAAAGGCAGATAAAAACGACTTTAGGCGAAAAATTGTTACCAAACAGTATTTGCTGTATATTTACTTGTATATCATCTGCAAATTCTCCCAAAAATTTCCTCGATTTTTCTGAACTGAGGCCATGATTAAGAGGGAAACGTGCGCAGAGGCAAATTCTCCCAAAAATTTCCTTGATTTTTCTGAACTGAGGCCATGATTAAGAGGGAAACGTGCGCTGAGCCGACCATCTAAAACATTATGGGTGAGGGTCTGCTGCGGAGCTGACCATCCTAAACATTATATGCGAAGGCCCGCTAGTGAGCTGACGCTATAAAACATTATATGAGAGGGCCCGCTAGAGAGCTGACCCAATAAAACATTATATGAGAAGGCCCGCTGGTGAGCTGACCTATACAAAAATTGTCAAACTGCGCCCGCTGGTGAGCTGGCCCTATATAAAAATTATATCACAGGGCCCGCTGGTGAGCTGGCCCTATATAAAAATTATATCCCAGGGTATATGGAAGAGAGTCAACCATATACCCGTTTTTTGGGTGGAAGGGGTGAATGGGAATACAGAGTATTCCCATCATTGTAAATAACATATATAAAGTGACTTTATGTTCCCCCGGGGCTTTCCTCCAGTGGAGTGGAGAAGTCAGGGGAAATCCAGGCCTTGTTCATTTTTATAAGTGTCAACCTATCAGCATTGTCGGTGGAAAGGCGGATACGCTTATCTGTTATGATGCCACCAGCAGCACTAAATACCCGCTCAGACAGAACGCTGGCGGCAGGGCAGGCCAGCACCTCCAAGGCGTAGAGTGCCAGTTCATACCACGTGTCCAGCTTGGACACCCAGTAGTTGTAAGGCACAGAGGGATCATTGAGGATGCTGTCACGGTCTGCTACGTACTCCTTCACCATCTTCCAAAACGTTTCCCTCCTTGTGACACTAGGCTGCGCATCAGGGTGAGGGTGCTGGCGGGGTGTCATGAAGGTGTCCCACGCCTTGGAGAGTGTTGCCCTGCCTTTGTCGAAACTGCTGTGTGCTCCCCTTTTCTCCCCTTCTCGGTTGGCCAAGGTAGCACGTACTCTGCCGCCAGCGTTGTCAGATGGAAAATTTTGGAGCAATTTTTCAACAAGAACCTTCTGGTATTGCACCATTTTGCTTGTCCTCTCCACCTGAGGAATGAGAGATGAGAAATTCTCTTTGTAGCGGGGGTCCAGAAGGGTGAACACCCAGTAATCCGTGTTGTTTAAAATGCGTATAACGCGTGGGTCACGGGAAAGGCAGCCTAACATAAAGTCAGCCATGTGTGCCAGAGTACCAACAGTCAAGATTTCGCTGTCCTCACCAGGAGGATGACTCTCAATCTCCTCATCCTCTTCCTCCTCTTCTGCCCACCCACACTGAAGAGATGGAACTAAAGTTCCATGGCTACCCTCTGTAGCGGAGGCAACCGTGTCTTCCTCCTCCTCCTCCTCCGCCTCCTCCAATTGTCGCTGAGAAGACGAAGTGAGGGTGCTCTGGCTATCACCTTGTGTAAGCTCTTCCTCCCGCATTTCCACCTCTTCCACATGCAAAGCGTCGGTTTTAATTGTGAGCAGCGAGCGTTTCAGTAGACACAGAAGTGGGATGGTTACACTGATAATAGCGTTATCGCCGCTCACCATCTGTGTCGATTCCTCAAAATTGCGTAAAACCTCACAGAGGTCTGACATCCATTCCCACTCCTCACTTCTGATTACAGGAAGTTGAACGGAGAGGCGACGACCGTGTAACAGCTGGTACTCCACTACTGCCCTCTGCTGCTCACAAAGCCGGGCCAACATGTGGAAGGTGGAGTTCCAGCGCGTGCTCACGTCACACAGCAGCCGGTGAGCTGGCAATTGTAAGCGCTGCTGCAGCTTCAACAGGCCGGCTGAAGCTGTAGATGACTTACGGAAATGTGCACACACGCGGCGCACCTTGGTCAAGAGATCATGCAAATTGGGGTAGGTTTTTAGAAATCGCTGAACCACTAAATTAAATACATGCGCTAGGCATGGTACGTGTGTGAGCTTGCCGAGCTCCAAAGCCGCCACCAAGTTACGCCCATTATCACACACAACCATGCCTGGTTGCAGGTTGAGTGGCGAGAGCCACTGCTCGGTCTGGTGACTAATCCCCTGCAACAGCTCTGAGGCCGTGTGCTGTTTGTCCCCAAGGCAGATCAGCTTCAGCACGGCCTGTTGACGCTTCCCCACTGCAGTGCTACACTGCTTCCAGCTACCGGCTGATGGGTGAGTGGCGCTGCGTGCAGAGAATTCGGAGGTGGAAACGGAGGAGGAGGAGCCAATAACGTAGGTGCTGGCGGAAACCCTGATGGAGGTAGGGCCCGCAATCCTCGGCGTGGGTAGCACCTGTGCCATCCCAGGGTCCGAGTCGCTCCCAGCCTCCACGACATTCACCCAGTGTGCCGTCAGGGAAATGTAGCGTCCCTGGCCACAAGCACTTGTCCATGTGTCAGTCGTTAAGTGGACCTTCCCAGTAACTGCGTTGGTCAGGGCACGGGTGATGTTACGGGACACATGGTGGTGTAATGCGGGGATGGCACACCGGGAAAAGTAGTGGCGGCTGGGGACCGCGTACCGAGGGACAGCTGCTGCCATCAGGCTGCGGAAGGACTCAGTCTCCACAAGCCTAAATGGCAGCATTTCGATGGCCAGTAATATGGAAAGGTGTGAGGTTAGTGCTATGGCCTGTGGGTGGGTGGCTGGGTATTTTCGCTTGCGCTCAAATGCCTGGGGTAACGACATTTGGACGCTGTGCTGGGACAGGGAAGTGGATGTGGTCGCTGATGGTGCTTCAGACAGGCGATTGGCCGGCACCGAAAACAGGGGAAGAGGAGGCAGTGGTGTGGCCTGCAGACACAGATGGGCGATCCAGGCGTTCCTCCCACTTATTACGGTGCTTGGATGCCATGTGTCGGATCATGCTGGTGGTGGTGAGGTTTCTAGTGTTCATGCCTCGGCTCATTCTGGTGTGGCACAGGTTGCAAACTACAATTCTTTTGTCGTCCGCACTTTCCTTAAAAAAACGCCATACCGCGGAACACCTACCCCTTGGCAAGGGAGATTTACGCAAGGGGGTGCTCCGTGGAACATTTGCGGGCCGGTTTGGTGCGGTCCGCCTTCTTTCTGTAGCCACACCACTGCCTCTTCCAGCCTGTTGCGGTGCTGCAGATGGCTCACCCTCAGGACTGCTGTCATCGCTCGGCTCTACACCTTCCCAGGTGGGGTCAGTCACCTCATCGTCCACCAAGTCCTCCTCCACTTCCTCACTCTGATCATCCTCCTCATGTCTTGATCCCACCACATACTCAGTCATTGACAACTGTATATCATCCTCCTCATCAAGGTCTTGAGACAGTAATAGTGGTTGATTTAATGGCAACTGTGTCTCATCATCATCATCATCCACTACTTCCTTTGACCTTAAATGCCGTTCACATCTGTCATCTTCTTGTGATTGGGTACCCTCTAGAGGTTGTGAATCAGGGCACAAGATGTCATGTTCCTCTGCAAGCGTGCTTGGAGAGAGGGTCAAATGAAGGATTGGTGATGAGACGAGCTCCTCACTATATCCCAGTGTGGGATCACTTCTTTGACCAGACCCTCTATGGTGGGAGGAAGGATGATCAGAGTGAGGATTATGTTGACCAGACTCTTGGCTACTGAGAGTGGACTTGGTGGAAGACAGGGTGGTGCTTAACCGACTGGAAGCAGTATCAGCTGACATCCAACCGACCACCTGTTCGCAGTGGTCGGACCTCGAGAGTGATGTCCTGCGACGCCCTGTAAACTGAGACATGAAGCTAGGTATGGTGGATGTCTTTCTGTCTTGTGCTCTGGCACCAGGCGCAGTTTCTACGCGTCCTGACCCGCGCCCTGAACTATCAGGATCACGTCCACTTCCCCGTCCCTTTTTACCCGCCTTCTTCATATTACACGGAATATGTGCTGCAAATCTGCAACTTTGCACAGTACACAGAATTCGCTTCTTAACTGCGGCTACGCACAGTGAATGGAATATGTGACTTTGATATTTTACAGTTTGAAGACTTAACAGTATTTTTTCCTATTCTGAAACTGTGCACAGTACACAGAATGTGCTGCTAAACTGTGGCGACGCACACTGAATGGAATATGTGACTTTGATATTTTACAGTTTGAAGACTTAACAGTATTTTTTCCTATTCTGAAACTGTGCACAGTACACAGAATGTGCTGCTAAACTGCGGCGACGCACACTGAATGGAATATGTGACTTTGATATTTTACAGTTTGAAGACTTAACAGTATTTTTTCCTATTCTGAAACTGTGCACAGTACACAGAATGTGCTGCTAAACTGCGGCGACGCACACTGAATGGAATATGTGACTTTGATATTTTACAGTTTGAAGACTTAACAGTATTTTTTCCTATTCTGAAACTGTGCACAGTACACAGAATGTGCTGCTAAACTGCGGCGACGCACACTGAATGGAATATGTGACTTTGATATTTTACAGTTTGAAGACTTAACAGTATTTTTTCCTGTTCTGAAACTGTGCACTGTACACAGAATGTGCTGCTAAACTGCGGCGACGCACACTGAATGGAATATGTGACTTTGATATTTTACAGTTTGAAGACTTAACAGTATTTTTTCCTATTCTGAAACTGTGCACAGTACACAGAATGTGCTGCTAAACTGCGGCGACGCACACTGAATGGAATATGTGACTTTGATATTTTACAGTTTGAAGACTTAACAGTATTTTTTCCTATTCTGAAACTGTGCACAGTACACAGAATGTGCTGCTAAACTGCGGCGACGCACAGTGAATGGAATATGTGACTTTGATATTTTACAGTTTGAAGACTTAACAGTATTTTTTCCTATTCTGAAACTGTGCACAGTACACAGAATGTGCTGCTAAACTGCGGCGACGCACACTGAATGGAATATGTGACTTTGATATTTTACAGTTTGAAGACTTAACAGTATTTTTTCCTATTCTGAAACTGTGCACAGTACACAGAATGTGCTGCTAAACTGCGGCGACGCACACTGAATGGAATATGTGACTTTGATATTTTACAGTTTGAAGACTTAACAGAATGTGCTCTAATCTGCAACTTTGCACACTAAACAGAATGTGCTCTAATCTGCAACTTTGCACACTAAAAAGAATGTGCTGCTAATCTGCAACTTTGCACACTGAACAGAATGTGCTCTAATCTGCAACTTTGCACAATAAACAGAATGTGCTCTAATCTGCAACTTTGCACACTAAACAGAATATATGAAGTTTTTTTTTTTTTGTTTTTTTTCCCCACACAAAATAAACTGCTGCCCCCACACACAGTAGTCCTAAAAAGGACTTTTGGGTCTTTTTTTTTACAAATTTGCTTTTCTTCTCCCTACACTGACTTTCCCTTCCTATCCTCATCTCTCCCTGGCTAAGACTGAGCCGAACTCGCTGGTCAGGTGCTATACAGCACCCGATCACGGGTTCTGGCCAGCCAATCAGTGTAATGCCAGCAGCCAACATGGCTGCTGGCATTACACTGATGTCAGAGCCTCCCTGCACGTTTATTGGCTGCGCAGCAGCCGCGAAACGTGCGGGGAGGAGACCCGAACATGGCGGGCGAGCACATGCGGTACTCGTACGAGTACCGCCATGTGCCGAGCAGAGCGATGCTCGAGCCGAACCGAGCATCGGCCGAGCATGCTCGCTCAACACTAATGATAGTGTTTTGCATTTTGTGTACTGTATTGTGCTTATAGCGTTTTTTGTATTGCTATTTGCATATAGCATTTTTCATATACAATTTTGAGTATAGTGGTGTGCATATATTGCATTGCGCATTGCATGTTGCTTACAGCATTTTGCATATCTCATTTTGCACATAGGTGTTTGCGTATAGTGTATGGCGTATAGCATTTTGCACATAGTGCATTGCTTATAGTGTTTTTTGTATAGAAGTTTGCATATAGCATATTGTGTATATCATATTTTGTTTTGCATATAGAGTAAAGCGTTTGGTGCATTACTACAGCGTGTTGCGTACTGCATTTTGAGTATTGCTTTTTGCGTATTTGAGTTTTGCCTATTGAGTTTTGTGTATAGAGTATTGCATATAGCATCTTGCGTTTTGTGTATAGCAGTTTGCTTATTGTGGCTTGCATTTAGAGATTTGCATATATTAGATACGGTATTAAGTATAGTGTTTTGTGTATAGTATTTTGCATATCGTGTGTGTGTGTATTGTGCATATTGTGGGTGTGTGTATTTTGTGTATATTATGCATGTATTTGTGTGTGTATTGTGTCTGTGTTTATTGTATGTGTTGCTTGTATTGTGTGCATGTGTGAATGTATTGTGTTTGTGTATACAGTGTTTGTGTATGTATGTCTATTGCGTGACTGTGTATTGTGTTTATGTGTGTGTGTGTGTATTATTTGTGTATTGCCTATGCCTTTGTGTGTGTTGTACATGTATGTGTGCTGTGTGTGCATTTGTGTGTATTGTGTTTGTTGTGCATGTGTGTGTGTATATATTGCGTGTTTGGTGTGTGTGTGTTGCGTGTTGTATTGTGTATGTATTGTGCATATATGTGTGTTGTATGCATGTGTGTGTTTTGTGCATGTGTGATGTACATGTGTGTGTTTGTTGTGGTGTATTGTGTGTGTTTTTATATGTGTTTGTTGTGCGTGTGACTGTATTGTGTGTGTGTGTGTGTGTGTGTGTATTGCGTGCTGTGGGTGTACTCTGTGTTGTGCATGTGTGTGCATTGTGCATGTGTATTGCATGTGTGTTGTGTGTGTTTTGTGCGTGTGTGCTGTACACGTGTGTTAAGGTTGTGTTGTGGTGTATTGTGTGTGTGTTGTGCGTGTGTGTGTGTTGTACAAAGGCACAACACAAACAGAAAATAGACACACAAAGAATACTCAGATGCACAACACCCACACGTGTGCAATACACACACAATACATACATGCAATACACATGCACAACACAAAGAGACAATAGACACACAGACAATGCGCAACACACACATACACATAATACACACACAGACAACACATGACGCACCTCAACACACACATGCAATTCACACACAAAAAACAGACAACCAAACACACATACAATACACTACAACACACACACAAAACACCACAACACACACATGTATAACACATTGCATATGTATGTGTTTTGTGTGCCTGTGTTGTGTGTTTGTGTACTGCATGTGTGTTTGTTTTGTGTGTTGGTGTGTGTGTGTGTATATTACATGTGTGTTGTGCATGTGTATTGTGTGAGTTGCGTGTGTTGTATTGTGCGTGTGTGTGTGTTGAGGTGTGTTGTGTGTGTTCGTGTATGTTGTGTATTGTCTGCATGTGTAATGTCTGTGTTGTGCATGTGTGTGTGTATTGTTTGTGTGTGTTGTGCAAATGTGTTATATGTGTGTTGTGTATTGTCTGTGTTGTGCATATATATAGCATGTGCATGTGTGTTGTTCATGTGTTTGTGTTGTGGTGTGTGTTGTGTGTGTGTTGAATGCCCCTGCAATTCCTTGCAGAGATTGTAACAGGAGTGGCAATGGGTCGAAAGGCCATGTGTGTTTTTTGAAGAGGAGATAGTGGGTGAGGGCCACCTCCTTTCAGAGATAAATCACTCCCCCTGTATGTCCTGGACAGTCAGTATAGAGGAGATTTGAATTTCTCCACCTTACTGTCGCCACTGGGTGTGTGTGTGTGTGGCTGGAGATGCAGGTTTTCTCTTATATATATATAAACCTTGACAAATTTCTTGGAGACAGACGGTTTTCTGTCCGGAGACTTCCACTCTTCAGACACAAGGAGGTCAAGAGTGGGGTTAGGTGGAAAGCAAGTAAGGGGCTTTTTAGGCTCCTGTAATACATCAGAAGGGTCAGAAGGAACCTCCTGGACGAAGACAATGTTTAGGGTATTTAAAACAGCCCTGATCAGGCCCTCAGCCAAGGGCTCAGGATCAGCCTCAAAAGACTCCCCAAAAAACAGAGAGGAGCCCACCGCAGAACATTCCTCAGCAGCTGAATCCACCAGCAGTTCCTCCTCAGAGTAATCTGACACGTCAGGTACACCCTGAGGTTTTGGCAGGGACGATTTGACGGAGGAAGGGATCTGCCAAGAATAGAAGACCCCCTGTAACTGGGATGGAAAGAGTTGCAATGTGGACCTAAGGTCCCTAATAGCAGCCTTGAACTCTTGCACCCGAACTGGCTCTAATGCATGGCTGAAGGTCCCTGTAAGACTCTCAGGGACATCAGAACATGCTGGGCATAAATGACCTGAGAATTCTCTAGGTAACCCTGAATGACAGGAAGAGCAATGTGCAATAGGGGATACAGAGACCCCAGCACCCTTAGTCTTAGGTCTGGCCCCAAGCTCCAACGGTATAGACATTCTCACAGTGTCAATAACCTTACAGTATAATAAATCACCCAATTACAGTGTGGGGAGGTAATGCAAGGCTTACCTTAATTAGCATAATCTATAAGTGTAAATAACTAAAAAAAAGTTTTTTTAAATAAATCATGTCTAATATTACATATAGGTGATTAGAAAACTATTTCAAAATCACAACACTTGTGTTTCGGTGGTAGTCCCTTTAAAAGAAAGCTTGCTTAAGGACCCAAAATTAGAAATTATACAGACTGCTGTGTGCAATTAATACATTATATAAATGTGCCCTACATTTTATTACATGAAATGAAATGCCTGCTGCATTCCTAAAGGTTAAATAGTATTGTTATTTAATTTATTAAACAGTGGGGGAGGCAATTTGATCATGTCCAAGGGTCACAAATAGTCCAAAGCCATTAGTTTGAATGTTCCTGATCTTCATAGTTATGTCCAGTATTTTTAAAGAATACAATCTTGATATTAATAACATTTGTTTAGAAGAAAATACTAGGTTTTCACATTCATTTTGCTTGGATTCTTTTCAGGTTTGGTAGGTAACTATTCAAGCACTTAATCATTCAAAAGCCACAGCTCAAAAGCTAGTGATTGAGTGGCCGGCTCCAAGCTATCTGTGTGGAGGCAGAGTTAATATCCTCCCACAGGCATTATTTGTCATTGGTATATCTCTGATGACATATCCAACATGAGAGCATATTTCTATATGACTGTATTTTCTCCAAGAATCAGAATATACTACACCATAAATCTCTCCCCTCTTTTTGTCTTCTTATTCAAACACTTGCTTATCTCTATCACATAAAACATTCATGCAGTGTAGGAAAGGTGAGAACACAGTGAAGTTATTAGATAGCGCTGAGCTGAGGAATCTTGCTCAGCTGTTTATATTATATTACCGTTATCTCACAGAGATTTAAGAAACAAAATCATAAATATTCTGGTCCCAAAAAACATAAATTGAAATAAACATATGAATTCATAGTCTAAATAATATATGTATCATTGAATACTGAAATACATGTTTACAGCAAACCCAGTATCAGATGCACTGTAAGCAGTTTGGTGCATGACCATCTGGTCCTTAATCCCTTAAGGACTGACAGTCCAGGGGTTGTCTGTGCCAGAGGACCAAGGCCATTTTTTTACGTGTTTGGAGTGCCAGTATGTGTGAATGATCACACGTGCTGGCTCGCCTTGGGTTAGGCTGAAACTGACTACTCTGGTCATGAAGCAATCAGTTTTAGACTCCCCCCATGATCACAGCGCACCTGAAGGCTCACTTGGATAATAAAAATTAATGATGTGCCATGATTGTCACCAGTCTTTAACGCACACATCCTTATGATGGTCCTGGCATGTCAACATTCATAACCCCTCAAAGACTGCGCAGTCCGGAGGTGGGAGGCTCTATAGGACCACTTTTTTTTTTTACACAGATACATTTAGCCACACTGCAATCCCAGAATTCCATGATGTGCCAGGACCGTTACCAGTCCTTAACTTATGAATAGGAGGGACGGTCCTGGAAAGTCGCCAGTCATTAAGGGGTTAAACAGATATGATATGCACAAAATAAACAATTCACTTTGAAAATGTGAATATTACACAGATGGAATGTGCATGGCATGTACAAACAACTAAAATGTGCTTACACTTTAACCCTTTCAATGCCAGAGGGGTACGCAATGCATTTGCTAATGCAATGTGTTGTGTACCCCTCTGGCATTCAAAGGGTTAGACATTTTACCCCCCCACACCCTTAGACTCCATGGTCTGGAATTTTCAGGTCATGTCATAAAAAAAAGACAAGATGGGTAGACGAAGTTACCAAATTTGTTGGTACACAGTGGCAACAAAAAGCACAGGACAGAAGTTGTTGGAGGCTCTCTGAGGAGGCCTTCATCCTGCAGTGAATCGTCAATGCCCGAAGATGATTATATATATATATATATATATATATATATATATATATATATCTTATAAATAAATACTCTCAACATGGATGTCCAAGGAACAAGATGTCCAAAGAAGGGTTAGTTCACAAATGGTATTGGCAAAAGATTCAGGTTTATTTAGCCAAAAGTTTTCAGTCCATGCAAGGACCTTCCTCAGCTTTTAGCTATCTTGGACAAAATTGGTTGCATTCCAGCAATTTTAAATGCTTTTTTTTTCTTTGGGTGTGCTTACCAAAACCTGGACTGGAATTGTTCATCTGGAAGTTTTGACCAGCTTCTATTGGTTTAAGCACCCCTCCCACCCCCAGGTGCAATGCACATTGTACTTAGGACACTATATTATGCCTGTCAGAGAGTCTCTCTACATTAATGATTAAAGCTGGCAAAGATTCAGCTTTCAGAATAAAGTAAATTAAGGTTAATAGATGAGTAAAGGGGGAGAGGCTCAAGTCATAGGATAAAGCATAATAAGGTTAGTCCTTACCTATAATGGGGCACCTTGGTGTGGTGGCAAGTTTAGACTACTATGGCCATAGTGTGGCTGTACAATCAGGAACCCACTAGATCACTGTAGTGGTGAATCTCGCTGCAGCAATTATCACATGAGTGGGCAATGAGCCTTCGCCCCCCCGCCCATGCCTGTGAAAATTGTTGTCCCTGATTCTCTGCTGACAATCTCTGCCCCATACCACCCCAGAAGTTAGAACTTATATGTAAATGTAAGTTTTTATGTAAGTGTAAGTTTTTATAGTTCAGAATGACAAAAGCAAAAATCTTGTGAATACGTTGCCATAAATATAGACTGAAACATTCACAAATCAATAAACAATTAGGAACAATTAATTTTTAAATGACAATAATTATTGACAAGAAACTCAAACATTCATGCTTAGGTAATCATTTGTTAAGCTAGTTTCACTCCTGCTTATCAGATAGAATGCAATATGTCTATTGCGGACATTGTTTCCCTATGTCTCAGTTTCATATGGGGCTCCCCCAAGGTTTCATTCTCAGTCCACTTATAGTTTCACTTTTTATTAATGATAAGATCATGGTTTGTAAAGTATCTTCTGTGCACAAGTATGCAGACGACACCATAATCTAAACTAAAAATCCAAACAGATCACAATTTGAGGAAGTATTACAGGATGATTTCTCTGAAGCTGAAAGACAGAACACTAAAAACAAACTGTTCTTAACTCCTTAAGGACCATTGACATGGCAGGACGTCACGCTGGTCCGGCACCTAAGGATTAGTGACGGTCCTGGTACGTCACATACTTTTACTCACTGCGCTCCTGTAGGAGCACTGTGAGTAATATCGGGGACTGAACTTGATCGCTCCAAGACTGGAGCGATCTCTTTCAGTCCCCCGTTCGGCGTGCTGCCCCACGCGATCAGTCACGTGGGACGGCACATCAAAGTTTCTTATCTGGTCCTTAAAGGACCACACACCCAGGGACCGCTGGTCCTTAAGGTGTTAAACAATGACAAAACAGTCACAATGACATTTGGTACAAAATGCAAATTACTTAAATTCCACAGTACCCATTTAAACATCATAACAAAGTTTAACCACAATCTCACATTTGGTCTTTGTATCGATACATTAACATCTAATGTCTGTTCAGATACAAATCTTGCCTAAGTGCCCTGGTACTTAACAGCTGCTAATACCAGTCATAGACTATGGGGGTGTAGTATATGCTTTGGTGCCACAAATCCAACTTTGTAAATTTAACGCCCTGTATAATTCGTTATGTGCTTTGTTCTCCACTGTAATTACATTACTGATCATTGAGATATGTTTAAAGAATTAAATTGGCTAACACCTAAATGAAGATGTACCCAACACCTTCTAGTTTAGTTATAACCACGTCTCTGGATAGCCTCAACACTAGCTGAGCAGTATACTCATTCCAGGTCTCCGTCCTTACTATAACCTCTTCTCCACTGCCAGCAACAATTCCATACAAGAAAGAAGATGATTGATCTTCCCCCACCGACAGAGCTCTGAAAGCCTGGAATAACCTACCCAAAAACATCAGATCTCGTCCCAGATTAAAATCCATAAAATAACATCTTCTTTATATGTAAACACAACATGTAATGTATATAAATGCAATTGTTATTTTTATTTGTATTGTTTATATTTGTATATACATGTGTAATTTTGTATTGCAAATTCTCTCCAGACCAAACTTAAAAACCTGAAATTGAAAAAAAATTAAATGTATTCTTCGTGGTACTAACAAGAGCGGGGTGTGTGTGTGTGTGGGGGGGTGATTCAGTAAGCGGTGATAAAGAGTGATAAAGTGGAAATGATCTTAACCCCTTAGTGACAGCCGCATTCGTACGCGGCTGTCACCTTAACGCCCGAGGAACTTTTTTTTTTTTTTTCAAACAAGTCCGGAGTCTCCGAGCGGCGTGCAGCCGCACGGAGACCCGGACTTCCATCACTTACCAGGTACGTCATCTGTCACTAAGTGACAGTTTCTGCGGGACGTACCAGGTAAGTCATCCGTCGTTAAGGGGTTAATGAAGAGGCTCCACTCCATAGAATAACATGGAGTAGTGATATCACTGGAGGAGTCGTCTCCGCAATATCACATTTGTATCACCACTTAGTGAATCTCCCCCTTGCGTCATTAAGAGCAAACCAAATACACCATAAACTTCAAAACATTTCCATTGTTTTACATGGTGTTTGTTAGCCCTTGATTGCTAGAGTGGTCTCTAACACACTGCAAAGCAATGCATTGGGGATCAATCTAGCATTCTAGAGGGGTTAAAAGGCTAATTTAAATTAATGGGAATTTGCATTTGTCCCCTATGGTGCAGATGGTTTGCCCTGGAATTAGTCAGTCAGCAACCATCAGTGTAATGGGTGATGACCTATACATTCAGGTTCTACACTGAATAGCTGTGATAAATCACTTTACTCTGCAGTGGTAAATCATTACTATTATTATACTGGTATTTCTGAATGCATGTGTCATTGTTTTATGGTCTGCCTACATTTACCTACATTTAACATTTTAAAAAGACAGTAACATTTACTATGTAAAACATCTATATTGTATGATTTATCCACCTGATTAGCACAAGGGAGTTCCCACTGCTGAGAGATTAATTATCCAAAAGATATTGCAACTTAGAGTTGGAATTTTTCACACCCCTCTGGCACTCTAAGGGTTTAGATATACAGTATGCAGCCAATGTTTAATTGATTGAATTTTTTTTTGCTTACAGATACAGTCAATTTTAATTAATGTGCCAGCAATAATTAAATATTTCCCATTTTCTCATACATGTTGCACTACTAGTGTAGTAAGCACTCAAAATGAAAGGGTTACATGTGACATTTCTAAACAATAGAATCTAAATTACGGCAATGTATATCAACTGCAATGGAACACCAATGTAAAGCAAACTGAACCTTTCATTTCAATGGGCTTAACTTTCTGGTTTTAATGCTTGTACACATGCATATACATGTTATCAATAATCATTCACACATGAAAGCATTCATGCAAACATCATCATGCCCATTTATGTACAAACATACACACTGAGCTGCACAAATGCACATGCATGAGCACATACACATTCACCTAAAACATCAATGCTGAAAACTTTATCCTCCTGTTTTTCCAGAAGCTCATCGCTGCCAGACACACACACACAGACACATACAAACATACACACAGACACACACACACACACAGACACATACACACAGACACCCACACACAAACACACACACACAGGCACACACACACACACACATACACACAGACACATACACACACACATACACACACAGAGACACACACACACACACAGACACAAACACACACACACACACACACAAACACACAGACAAACACACACACATACACACACAGAGACACACACACAGACACACACACATATAAACTATTTATTTGGGGGAGGGGGTTAGAATAGGGAAAGAGTGTAGCTAACTTCAGTTTCATGATGTAATAAAGTGTTTCACACTTACAATCTTATCGCCCCCAGACATACACACATACTCACTCACAGACTGGTGACAGCAATAATACAGTACAGAAGAGGAGATCCATTACTCAACATTAAAAACAAGGAGAAAGTCATGGGTACATCTAGATAGTGAGGACACACTCCTCTTCTGTGTGAACCAGTATTTACTGCGTTCCAGTGCACATTGCAAAACACTTCATACTGAGCCTAGCCCACTTTCTGCCTCCACTGATGGCACAAAGAAGGCTACAGATATTTCCTAATAGTTTATTAATCCAGAGGACATACCCATGATATAGACATGCTGGGATGGCCCTCATCCACTTTATAAAAGCAATACAACTGTCACAGCTTTAATAATGTTGCTGAGGTACTGCCTTCCTGACACATTTATACTACTGACAGCTCCTTGTGGGAAATAACCCAAGTGGACTAGTAACACGGGCTGAGAAACACTGATCTAGAGGAATCTACATGAAAACATATAGATTTCATTACTACAGGGTAAGGCTCAGAAAAAATATTATAAACTATGAGAGGTATTATCTTAAAAGCAGAGGAAAAAAAGGAGAAAAACAAAAAATCATGGACCTGCTCATGAAAGTTACCATAGGAATAAGTTGCTCTTATTTTATTTACCAGAAGTACTTACCTAAGTAGGTATCTTTAATACAGCAGATCAGTAAATCTTTGTATATGTTTAAATGGTCTGCATATAATACAGTATATATATAGGCTATAATAATCATGAATGGCTTACAAGGATCACTTGTCTTTAGCAGACTGTAAACTGGAACTAACTAGCAGCAGTCTACTACAAATATTACATGAAATAAATAAATACATCTATATATAAAAGGCTAGACTTAGAAAAGGTTTCTGAATAGGTGATAGTCATAACCCAGGGCAGGCTTGCTGCCAGTGGCCAACCAATGGGATGTGTGGGACACGGTTTGACTTCATCCCCTGCCTCCTCAGCCAATGTAATTTGCTCCCTACCTCCTCGAACAAATACATATTGTGAGTTGGATGAGAGACAGGGGCCGATTCATTTCTCCCCCCAACTGTTAATAAATTCTTTAATATTGTATATGGTATGAGTATATGAATGGGTTACCTCCACCGTATTTAAGCAGTGGTGTAATAGATGGTCTTCCCCATCTGTTGTCCTCCACTGACCCCTGTTGGATATTGAGTTAACAACTACTGTTTAAAGAAGCTGTAACAATGTATACATTCAATAAGGATTTCTTTACAAGTTGAATCCCAATTGTGTCATCTGTTATAATGCGGTGTTAGTAGACAATGGGCAGAATTGGCGTTCTCCGCTGTTACACGCCAAATTCTCTGTTAGCGAGTATCAATCCCTTCAATCGAAGCTGATGTGCTTCCAACAGCTTTAAATGAGTGTTTGCACAGAAGTTCTTCCAAAAGTAATTTCTTCTAATAATGATTATAAAGTGTCTCTGGACATTGTATGGAGCAATAATAAAATATCAAAAGTTCAAGCAAGCTCTCCAATGAGTTTTGTATCTAGTGACACTTCATCAAGGAGTGCTACTTTGGATTTCCCCATGATTTTGTTATGAACTGTAGTTAAAGGTTGTGGTGGTTCCTTTAGATCTGGCATACATTTGAAAGAGATGTAACATGGGGGGCGGGAGTATAAAACTGGTTCAATAAAGAAAGTGTATGTGAAGTTGTCATAACAGAATGTAAGATATGTGTGTATCTATAATAAATTCCTGAATTAAAAAAAAGAAATTTTACAAGTTAAATCTTAATGCCAGATACAAGCTATTCTTAATGGAAGTATATATGATGTTAAAGGGATAGTAATAGATGAAACTAAAAAGAGCTCCAATTCATCAGCATAGTTTTTTCAACATGTAGAACAGTATGTCAATCATATCGGAGTTGTAGTTCAAGAGTTATTAGGTTATAAAGAAACCCCCTCCAGCCCCTTTACTTATGTCACACTACCTCTCATACCGGTCCAGATGGAGAGCAGTCAGGGACAATTTTTAATGAGCATAAGGAAAATACTGCCCTCCTTCGTCAAGGGAGACAAGGTTTTCCTTAGGCTCACTGCATGAAGATTGTCCCTCGATGAGAATTGTCCGGTCAAGCGACTGGATACCACATCTGAGGGGAGGTGGCGTAACATAGGTAAAAGCAGTGAGAGGGGGATCCTTTATAACTTAATAACTCTTGGACTACAACTCTGTTACAATTGACATACCGCTCTACATGGTGACAAAATTATACTGATGAATCGGAGCTCTGTTTATTTTCATCTATTGCCATTCCTTTAAATATCAGATGATTTACTTAAATGGAAATCATTATTTTTATCATGGGTGGGTAAAATCAATGCCATTAAGTATTATACACTTTAAATGCCTTATCTATTCACATACCTAAATCTTTCTTTGTTTCCCTACAATCCCTAATCAGAGATTTCATATGGAGCTCCAAAACACCTAGACTTAACTGGACAATACTGACTAGACGGATATGCAATAGTGGGTTAGGTCTACTGGACTTTTATAAATATTATCAAGCCACTGCACTAGCCAAAATAACTGATTTCCTTTCTAACCCTCCTAGGCATTGGTTGGGCACACTCGCTCATTTCCTAGGACCCTTGGATCCCTTACAGATTTGCTTATCAGATAACCTGGATACACTTGCCCCTTATTCATCTCATCCTGTCCTCGGGTTTATTATAGACACGTGGCGATCAGTTAATACTGAAAAAAAACTCGCCCTATCACCATCACCACTTAAATCTTTTATTGGTATCCCTGATTTTCCCCTGTGCTTTGAAACCAAACGTTTTATAGGTTGGCAAGAGAAATCCTTAACCAATTTATATTCACTTACCCATTCAGGCGATTTCGTACCTCAAACCAAGATTCTTGATACTCTTGGATCCACAGATTGGTGGTCTACTTTACAAATACAACACTGGTACAACAAACAAATTCTTAAATACTCAACCTTTAAGAGACCTTTCTCCATTTGAAAAATACTTGTCACATGCAGCTAAATGTATTCAACCATTTTCCCTCTGTTATTCTTTGATTCTTACCCAATCTCCAGCCAACCGCACTTTCTAATACATTGGGAAGCTGAACTGCAATTGCATATAAATATGGATGTGTGGTCATCCATTTTCAAATTTGAATATAAAAACACTAGAGCTGTTGAAACTAGAGAACTTTACAAACTGATTTCACGTTGGTATAGTAAAACTAGCCAGATATTATCCAGATGCATGAGACAAATGTTGGAGATATCTGTCTCACCCAGGCACCATGCTACATATCTGGTGGACCTGCCCCACCTTAAAACCATTTTGGACAAATGTCATCAACCACATCAACTCTACCCTTAACATCCTAATGCCTTTTGATCCAATGGTATGTCTTTTCTTTTGTTCTATCACCTGTCTCTATTTCCCAAATCGCCTCAATTGTCATGTCTCCCCCTTCTACATAATGCAGCAAAATCACTTATCCCATTAAACTGGAAGTCATCGAGTAGCCCTACAATGACTGACTGGCATTCTGCTGTCAACAATCATTTGTGTATGGAACACTGTTGGGCTAAAACCACACACACTCTTCCCCTTTATTTCCGCAAATGGAATCTTTGGTTAAATGTAAACCCTTTGAGAGATAATTAGACCCCGAGCATTGGTTGTGGAACACTCACCATGCTCTTCCTTCTGTTTTTATCTTTGTGGCTTCTTCATTGAATAGCTGCTCATTGAGCTGGGAAAGTTGGGGGGCGTTTATGTGGATGGCGGAGTTTCAGGTGCTGGGGATGGCTCTCTGACTTCCTCTGCCTCTTCCCCTTCAACAGCAGCTGTCGATAAGCTCTGCCTCAGCATGTCCTCCCAGGGAGTCTAATTTACTCTAATTTCACTAAATCTCAAGTCTCACTTAAGCCGATGATGTCCCAGATGATGTGATTTACTTGTTGTACAAGTTCTTCTAAGAGTGAAACCATACTCCTAGATCAAATGTTAAGCATTTCAATGTCTAAATGCCAAAGACAGCCTGGTAGAACCCAGCGATTCTTAGTATCCTCTGCCATTGAGTTGGTCTTCCCGCTGCCATAGGAAGTAGCTCACAAGCCTGTGGGGAATGATGGACATTTTTATTAAGCCAAGTTGAGGGAATGAACCGTAATCTGCCAGGCTGCTTCAGTGTGGGTTGGCAGATTTTGGATCCATTTAATCTGGTGTCTTCTTAGCTTTGATCTGTCCACCTTGAGTGACCCTGCCAGGAGTATATGCTCCTGAGGGCATAGTTCTCAGCTTCACTGATACATGCTTTTCAGTGAACTAGAGACCTCTCTAACATTGAAGGGGTGAAAAACCTCATTTAGGTGAATGTGACATTTTATTTGTCTCCAATGGTGCAGTCAGTTTTCTGACTGCAGAATTGCTCCTAATTTCTTTTGTGGTTAAGGCCCTATTTGTTTTGACCACGCTTTCACATACTCTTATATGTATATGTAAGTAGCACCCTTGTTTATGTGTTTTTTTTTAGTAATAAACAAGTG
This sequence comes from Rhinophrynus dorsalis, assembly GCA_037306005.1. Classification (NCBI taxonomy): domain Eukaryota; kingdom Metazoa; phylum Chordata; class Amphibia; order Anura; family Rhinophrynidae; genus Rhinophrynus; species Rhinophrynus dorsalis. The sequence continues at coordinate 62,863,520 of CM074718.1, forward strand.
ATACTAGTTTAAAAACATGATTTAATGCAAAACACAGAACAATCAACTTTATGTCTACCCAGACAAGAAGAAAATATTTTCATACATAATACTAAAAATCTGGAAAAAAAACCACTACTGAAAGCAACAAAATAAATTGTAACACAAATAATATTCTTTTACCTAAAATCTAAACCATAAGTACTTTAAGAACAAGGAAAAAGAGAAACCATTCTAAAGTAAACCAATTGCACCATAGAGGACAGATATAATGACTTAAATGAGGCCTTTAACCACTTGAATGTTAAAGAGGTCTCCGATGCATGTGTTGGAGACCCCTCTACCATTCAAGGGGTTAAAAGCTTAATTTAAATTAAAGATAACTCAGAGAATGTTTGTCTCCTGTGGTACATTTGATTTACTAAAATGCACTTTTTGTCTTTCTGCAAGTGGCACTGAATGTGTAAACTAAAACACTCAGAATTGTGCTGAATACCAAATGGGAGTGGACTAAGTGTAACACCTGGGACCATGCTATGCAGCCACAAAATGGTTCTATCAGCTGATCAGAAAACCAGTCTTCTCTACTGTCAGCGAGCTGGAACCCAAACTGGAAATTTGTGCCTTGCAAACACTAGCTATGCAGTATGAGTGTGCATCTTCCATGCATAGCCCCAAAGAATCTGGTTTCAAAACCCTTCATTAGAGTCTATGGGAAAATGTACACAGTTAAATGAGTCTATTTACATGATTTCAAAGTCTTGCGTTTCAGTGTTTGGCTAAAGTGTTGTACCATGTTAGCCATAGAAAAAGCAGTAGACCTTTTTGGATAACTTAGTGGCTCTAAGATGCAAGCTTTCAAGACAGCGTAGGTCTCTTAGTTCTTATTATGCCTGAAGAAGAGACCTAAGTGGTAGTGAAAGCTTGCATCCTAGAGCCACTCAGATAAAGGTATCATGTGTCATTTTTACTAGTCTAATGATTTCAGTCTTTTATTACTGACCCAACAAGGGTTCACTGGTTCTGTTTCTCATTGGTCTGCTGGGCCTTACAATACATGCCTTGGCTTTATTGACAAGTCTGATCCCAATAGAGAAGACTTGCCAATAGGGCACCACTAACTTCATGATTTGCCATTTAAAGGGTACTTGCAGGAAGCAAAAAACAAGACAAACAAAAAAAACACTGGGCCAAAATTTTTTTTAATAGAACTAAAATCTTTGTTTTTTACTGCTGAAAGCATTAACATTTGTAAACCATTGAGTGTCAGAGTAGTATCCACTGAATGTTTTTGCAATTCACTGGATATTCATCTGGCACTCAAAGGACTGTGGTAGATTCCATTAAATGCATAAAATAATTATAACATTTTACACCTCTTTAATAGAGTGTTAACCTCACACAGTGTGTGGGAAATGAGAAGACACTGTTTGAGGCTACATCTAATTGCTATATCTAATCAGAGTGCTAATTAGAAATATCCTTAAATGTGATTTATGAATAGAAATCTCCTATTTTTCACATCCAGTATTTGACCAAAATAGAATATACTAAATTTGCAAAGTAGAAAATAAGTAACTGACAGCAGAGAGTTTTTTGTCTTATAGCTAGGGAATAGCAAAACATTTAACCTCAAAATTTCTGTGCAGGAAATTTTCCATAAAAACTGCCAAATTTGAAGCTAATAGGTCTATCCCCACCTTATACTGTAAAAAATAAGACTGCATTGTCATTTAGGAAGAGAAAAAGCTGTGCATAAACAATTTGAGCGATCAATTGGAAAGTCTGACTCTGAACAAAACAAAATGCCTAAAAATACACAATCATCCTATCATTCATCAGCATCACCAGTTTCAAATCCATCTCTCAGACAGTCACACACACACACTATTGTTGAGTATGTAGCAACACAGATAATCAACATCCAAAATCCTAACTATGATGAGTGCCTCTGCTTCTGTTGGAAGGTCATCCCTATTAACACCTACTTACGTAGTTACAACATCTTGCCACTCTATTAGTAGTAGTCCCTCAGATCCCCTCAGTCTATATAATCTACAGTATGGATATACTTCACTCATAAATGATCCAAAAGTTAAAATGTTGCTATCCCCATGTAAAAACAAAACAAAACATGTAGCCGGGGAAAAACAAGATCCTATCTAGGCACATCCTCATAGAGATCCCACCTGAAGCACAACCACAAGTCTGATTGGGAGACAAACCAACAGCAGCATGTCAGCATGTCAGAGTTGCAACATCATGAGGAGAGTGCCCACACCTGCCACTGACACACTCACGGTGAACATCACCACAAGTCATGTTGTTAAAACAATAAAGTTATGCTGTTCTTCACCTACATAGTGCTGACCCACATTTTTGGAGTCAAAAACTGCACATAAATATCCAAACGTTTGCCTGTGGAATGTCAGTGTTGCCAGAATGTTAGTGGTTGACATGCTGCCCTATTCTTGTGTGGGAAAATAAGATTATTTATTGCACCCCACTGGCATATCTCAAGCCACATTATGTTTCAAGTCCACTATGCCAACGTTGTACAAGAAGGTGGTTTGTTTGGTGGGCAAAGGCCAGGAAAGATCATACTGCAAGAACATTCACTTGACTATGACTGCCACTTCTCACTGGGTTTCATTCCCATTAATGAGCAGCACCAGCATGCAACATCAGGTCTCAGCTAATGTTGCTCCTGGTTCTGGCACTATCATGCCATTTTGTGCCTAAGTGGATTATAGAGACAATACCACAAAGTTGCAATGTGTTATATAAACTACAGTCATTTATAGAAGAATGGATTATATCCTGCTCCTTGAAAGCTGGCTTTGTACTGGATGATAATGGATCCAACATCATGGCTGCCCTGAGGATAGGAGATATAGTACATGTACCCTGATTCTCCTACTTCTTTAGTTGTTATTCGGTTTTTCTCAGAATATGAAACCTCAAAGGTATGCTGAATAGTGTCTACACAATCTGTAGCTTCTCCTACAACGCTCATAATACATAATCACCTGCCCCATCACCAGCTTAAAATAGAGGTCCCTACCAGGGGGAATTCCACATTGTACACTCTAGAGTATTTGTTCAAACATATTAAGGCCATTAATGAGTATATGTTACATAAATTGAAGACTTTAGAGAGGGCATCTTTGTCACCTGTTCAGTGGCAGCTAATGAATGACAAATGTGGGCTTCTGAAACCTTTTGAGGAAGTCATCTTGCCGGTTATTCATGCTGGGGCAGGAATTAGTGAGATACTTCAACTTATATATTTACTACATAAAAAATGAAGAGTATGGCTGGTGATTCTTACTATAGTGCTCCTGGTTATATAGTTAATGACAGTAGGATATGTTTAGCCAGCAACAGTGTAGACTTACATTTTTAAAAATTAACCAGCATCTCATACCATCCAAGTGCCATGTAGCATAAATTTAACCTTTTATTTTCTGGCAACATGCTTTCAAAATAATTGTTAGCTTTCATTGTTCCTATCAGAAGAATGAAAGCCCTGCCCCCCTTGACAAGCTTTTCAGCTTTTTCCCTTATCTTAACTGAAGATTGTCCCTCTCTGCAGTCTACCTGCGCACCTCCCTTCTGCTGTGGCTGAGCAGTGTTACATCAGTAAAAGGGGCGGGAGGGGGACACTTTGTCATTGAATTACTCTTGAACTATAACTCTGACAGTATTGAAATAACACTCTCCAAAGTCCAAATACTATGATGATTAATTAGAGCTGCTTTTATTATGAAACATTACTATCACTTTAACCCATTTGCTGCTGGATAGCATCCTTTTTGGGAGTTATGGGCACTTTTTCTACTGGGACTAGTGTTTATTGGGTCTACTGACTTCTTCTAGTGGGCTTTTGAGTGGTTTTACCTTTGCTATTCACCTTGTTAACTTTGTGCTCAGTGCTTTTAAGGCGCGTATTTACCGCATAGATGCCATTGCTCCATTCACTTCTTTGGGACTTTACAGTTTGGGGCATGAATCTCCAACAGCTGCACATAGCGAGGTCAGAGATGGCTCATTTTGTTGGTTTACCCTTACTCTGTTATACGGCCAACGTTCTGGGCATGTTGGGGGCCTTAGGGGGCTTCGGGCACTGTTGGGGGTACTCCAGCGAAACTACAATTCCCATGAGCGCTTGCTTCACGTGCTCGTCTCTGATTGGCTTCCGCTGCGGCAGCCATTTTGTGTCTTGGCAGATAGAGTATCCTACGCAGGGCTTGGACTCTCATTCTCTCTTCAGCAATTTAACCCTTCGCCTACCAGATAAGTCTAATTTAGCATTCTGGGGTGACTTTTATTATCATACACGCTGTTTTGTGGGTATTTTGATACTTTGACCTTTTGACTCTGTGAGAATGTCTACTCCATTAGACCTTGGAGCTAAACCTAAGACTAAGGACACTGGGGCGTCTGTGTCCCCCATTGCACATTGCTCCTCATGTCACTCAGGGTTACCTAGAGAATACTCAGGTCATGTTTTCCCAGCATGCGCTGCTGCCCCTGAATCCTCTGCAGGGACCTCCAGCCATGCACTAGAGACAGTTTGGATGCAAGAGTTTAATGCTACTACTAGGGTCCTCAGGTACACCTTACAACTCTTCAGGGGTCTTCCACTCGTGGCAGACCCCAGTCCCTATCAGATCTTCCCTGCCTAAACCACTGGGTGTACCTGATGTGTCTGATTCCTCTGAGGAGGAATTATTGGTGGACTCTGATGATGACTGTTCAGCTGTTCCTTCATCTCAGTTTTTTGGGGACCCCTTTGAAGCTAACCCCATTCCCTCCGCTGAGGGCCTAAACATTTCCTTGGTTCAGGAGGTTTCTTCTGACCCCTGTGATGTGTTCCAGGAGCCTGTTAGGCCCCATACCTGTTTTCCACCTAACCCCACCCTTGACTGGTTGGTGTCAGAGGAGTGGAAGTTTCCAGACAGGAAGCCATCTGTCTCTAGGGAGTTTGCTAAACTTTACCCATTCTCTGAAATGACCCCTACGCAATGGGTCCATCCCCTCAAGGTGGATGCCCCTGTTTCCAGGCTTTCTAAGTCTACTGCCTTGCCAGTGGCTGATGCATCTGCTGTGAAAGACTGGACTGACAAGAAGCTTGAGACCTCTCTCAAGGCTATTTTTGCGACGGCTGGTTTTGCTGTCCGCCCTGCATTTGCTGCGGCGTTGGTGAATAGGGCTGTGGCTGTTTGGACTGAACAGCTCACTACAGCTGTCCGTCAGGGAGCTTATACTGCTGACTTCTCGCTAACATCTCTGAAGCTCAGCATTATGTTTCTGCTGCCCTGTTTGACGCTGTCCTCATGGTGACCAGGGTGTCAACTATGTCTGTGGTAGCCAGACGGGCTCTTTGGCTCAAGATCTGGTCTGCAGACACTTCCTCCAAAAGGGATCTCTTGTCCTTGCCCTTTCAGGGCACCTCACTGTTTGGACCTGATCTTAAAGATCCGATCAGTGAAGCCACTGGAGGGAAGAGTACTCACCTGCCAGTGGTCCAGAGGAAGAAGGTGCCTGTCAAAAGGAATTGGCTTTTTCGTCCCTTTCAGGCAGACTCGAGCCAGGCAACCCAGACGTTCCCCAGACTCTGCGCTCCTCATCCAAGCCTAAGCATCAATGGAGGCCCAAGTTCTTCGTGAAGCCCAAGGCTTCCAAACCTTCTTCTGCATGACTCGACGAACCCGGGTGTCCACCCGCAAGTAGGCGGCCGCTTGCACCACTACCTCTCAGCTTGGGATGCCTCTGTGGAGGACCCGTGGGTTTTACAGGTGGTGGCTACAGGGTACAGGATTCCCTTCACCTCCCTTCCTCCTTCAAGAACATTCTCTTCTTGTTCTCCCTTGAGAGAGTAAAAGCTCCACCTTTTCTAGGAGACCATTCAGGCCCTTCTGGATAAGGAGGTCCTTGAACCAGTTCCTCTTGAGGAGAGGGACTTGGGATTCTACTCAAACCTTTCTGGATCTGAAAGACCTCAACTCCTTTGTGGTCCGGTCCCAATACCGCCAGGAGTCAATATGCACAGTGATAGCAGCCATGTCCCCTGAGGAATTTCTGGCCTCTCTGGATCTTCAAGATGCCTATCTGCACATCACCATTCACCCAGAGAGTTGGAAGTATCTCCTTTGCCTGCGACCAAGGGCATTTACATTTTTCTGCCCTCCCCTTTGGCCTGACCACGGCTTCCCAAGTCTTTAACAGAATCTTGGGGGCGTTGATCTCCATCCTACATCGGAACGGCATCAGAGTTACTCCATACACGGATGACCTCCTTCTGAAGGCCTCTTCTCCAGACCTCCTTCATCAGCAGATGCAGGACTGCATTCATGCTCTCTCCCATCATGGCTGGATCATCAATCTGGACAAGTCTTGGCCCTTCACAGAGGATGGTTTTTCTGGGCATCCTCTTTGACACTGAAGGTCCAGACTGTCCTGTCTCAGGATCCAGTTCCAGCCAAGAAGTTGTCATCCTTGGTGGGGAAGTTCATTTCCACCATAGAGGTGGTCCCGTTCGCCATGGCTCATACAAGAGAACTCCAGAGGTTTCTAATCCTGGCATGCAGGGGTCAGCCGGATCTCCTGGAACAATCCCTATCTCTCCCTCTTCACATGGAGCAGAGCCTATCGTAGTGGCTCAGCCTGTGTAATCTTCTGAAAAGCCATCCCTTCCTGGTGCCCTTCTGGATGACAGTCACGAGGGATGGCAGCCTCTGCAGATCGGGAGAGGTGCTGGGGCACTTGAGTGTTCAAGGCCGGTGGTCCCAGAAGGAGTCTCTCCTTCCCATCAATGTCTTGGAGCTTCGTGCGATATTTCATGCCCTCATCACTGGACACAGCAACTGGAGGATTGCCCAGTCAGGGTCCAGTCGGACAACCCCACAGCGATAGCTTACATCAACAAGCAAGGCAGCACAAGTCTCGCAGCTTGGCTAGCGGTCAAGGGTATTTTATCATTGGCAGAGCAGCATGTCCCTGCCATTTTCGCAGTTCATATTCCTGGCGTAGACAACATTCTGGCAGACTTCCTCAGTCGACACACAGTAGACAGCGGAGAGTGGTAACTGCATCAAGAGGTGTTCAGCCTCATTGTCCAGTTGTGGGTTCTTCCGTGCATCGACCTGATGGCAACAAGACACAACAGGAAGGTTCCAACATTCTGCTCTAGCTGGGCGGATCCTCTGGCTCTAGCAGTGGATGCCTTGTCGATCCCGTGGAATTTCCCTCTGGCATACATCTTTTCTCCCATTCCTCTGTTGCACAGGGTGATATGGAAACTGCGACTGGAGCACTGCCCAGTCATGCTGATTGCTCCGTATTGGCCTCGGCAGGCTTGGTTTCTGGAGCTTCTGGATCTCTCAGTGGCAGAACCTCTTCGGCATCCCTCCCATCCAGATCTTCTTCTACAGGGTTATCTGTGGAAGGAGGATGTTCATCATCTGGCTTTGATGACATGGAGGTTGAATCCTCAATTTTGAAGAAGGGATTTTCTTCTGGGGTAGTGGCTACTATGCTTAGTGCCCGTAAGCCTGTTTCCTCTAAGGCCTACCATAGAGTTTGATCTACCTTTCTATCTTGGTGTGCTGACAAAGGCCTGTCTCAGGATTTTGACCTTCATACAGTGCTTTTCTTCCTCCATGATGGTGTGGATAAGGGTCTTAGTCTGAGTTCCCTTAAGGTTCAGACTTCTGTGCTCTCTGTCTTCTTTTAGAGGTGTCTTGCTATCATTCCTGATGTCAAGGTTTTCTTTCAGGGTGTTGCTCGTACCCGCCCGGTGTTTAAGTCCCCTGCTCCTCAGTGGGACCTTAACTTGGTTTTGGGAGTGCTTCAGCGTCCTCCTTTTAAGTCCTTGGCTCCCATTCCTCTACGTATGCTGACGTGGAAGATGGCTTTTCTCCTAGTGATAATTTCTGTTTGCCGAGTTTCGGAGCTGCATGCCCTGTCTTGTAGACCACCGTTTTTGGTTTTTCACAAGGACAAGGTGGTGCTTCGCACTTCGCAAGAGTTTCTCCCGAAGGTGGTGTCTGAGTTTCACATTAATCAGGAGATTGTGGTTCCTTCCTTCTGCCCTAACCCTTCTTCTGACAAGGAGAAGGATCTTCACCTGTTGGATGTTGTGCATTGTCTCAAGTTCTATGTGCATCGCACTGAGCCCTTGCAGCAGTCTGACACTCTATTTGTCATTCCTGAGGGTCCCAGGGCAGGGAAGCCTACTTTCAAGGTAACCATTGCTTCTTGGATCAAGTCCACGATTTGAAAGGCTTATGAACTTCGGAAGAAGCCCGTTCCCTTCAGCGTCACGGCTCATTCTGCGAGGTCTATTGGGGTTTCTTGGGCCTACAAGAATCAGGCCTCAGCTGATGAGTTGTGCAAGGCAGCCACTTGGTCATCTGTGCATTCCTTTTCTAAACACTATCGTGTGGATGTGCTGGGGTCGGCCGATGCCAGTTTTGGGAGGAAGATCCTGGAGGCACCCTTGCCTCTCTAGGGTCTCATTTGTCTCTCAGTACTCTTTCACTTTTGGGCCCTGTTGGCTCTAGTTCAGTGTTCTGTGTAACAGTTCATGGGGTTTGTTTTACCCCTGTTCAGTGTCTGTTGACACTTTGTGGTTATTGTTGATCTATTCATGATCTGTAGGTTCATTGGTGCTCTGGTGACTTTGGGGGCCTGCGTCTGGTCCTTGCCTTTCTTCCCGCCCTGGGAACTCAATGGTTGGACATCTCAAAGTTACCAGTAACCTGTAATGCACGACAGACAAAAAAGGATTTTAGTCTTACCTGTTAAATCCTTTTCTCTTAGTCTATACAGATTACTGGTCTCCCTCCCTGTCAATTGGCCATGCTTGGTTCTCCTGTGGCAGAACCTGGGGGTCCATTCGGGTTCATGCTCACATGCGTCTTCCTTCACCTTCTTTCTACCTAGTCAATAGTTAGTTTTCAAATCTTACTGCTTGGGGATTGGCTAGATGCAACCTGAGGAGAGGAGGTAGGCTCCACCCAGCAGTCACTTCTCAGAATTGTTCCTGACTATGGAAAGGGGCTGATCGTCTACCCCAAAGTTACCAGTAACCTGTATGGACTAAGAGAAAAGGATTTAACAGGTAAGAGTAAAATCCTGTTTTTTGTCTATCCCTACATATAACAGTTAAAGTGGGGTCCACTTTAATGGTTATAAGTAGGGATAGATGAAAAGTACCATTTCATAATGGGTCATCATGGTAAACCAAGAAATGCTCCCTGTAAGGTGAGCAACCATCACTAAAAGAAATAAAAGAGTAAAACTGGGATGGGCTGCATAGTGCATACAATATTTCAGTGCAGCCCTTTAAACAGTCCTCTTTAACTAATTAAACGCTGGGTTGACCAATTTTACATAGAGGGAACACTGAAGACAAGTTTAGTTTAGTGTAGATAATTAAAATCTACCTATATGTTCCAGATATTTTTCTGCAAAATAAACAGTTTTGAGAAATGAATCTTCATGTGTTAGTGGCGCATTCCCTGCACACTATGGTAATTAGTTCTGCATGAGGCTAAGCTTATCATTATCACTCACTGTGCTGTTAGAAATGCCCAGATTCATTCATAGCACAGTGGGTGGCAATATCATCCCAGCACAAAAATAAAGGGTTAGACTGTGCCACCAACAAGTAAAGGTTAATTTCTCAAAAACTACTCATATTACAAAAAATGGATATGTAATATATAGACAGTTTTGAATTCCCTTTAAAATAATCTAAACTGATCTTAAGGTGACAGGTGCACTTTAGCTTTACGAATCAAGAAACTTCAAAATGCATTGGATAACTCTCAAACATCAAATGGGGTGAATAAAGGAGCAACAGGGTTGTACAGGGTTAAAGGGATAGTAATGTTTCACAAAAAAGCAGCTCCAATTAATCTTCATAGTATTTGGGTCATGGAGAGTGTTATTTCTATACTGTCAGAGTTTTAGTTCAAGAGTAATTGAATGATAATGTATCACCCTCCTGCCCAGTTTACTGATGTAACACTGCTCACCTCAGAGCAGCAACTGTCCGGATGGATCACAGAGAGGGACAATCTTCAGTGACCATAAGGAAAAACCTGTCGAGGGGCAAGGTTTTCCTTATGCTCACAGTAAAATATTGTCCCCTGCTGTAACCTGTCTGGTCAATAGACCAGATTCCACATCTGAGGGGAGGCGGCTTAAAAGGGATGGGACGGATAACTTATCATTCAATTACTCCTGAACTACAACTCTGACAGTATTGAAATAACACTCTCCAAAGTCCAAATACTATGAAGATTAATCGGAGATGCTTTTTTTGTGACACATTAGTATCCCTTTAAAGAATTATGCTTAGGGCAGAGAACCTGAGTAAGCAAACCATACTAACCATTGGATTGTAGGCCTATAAACTATAGAATAGGAAGCATTAAATATAGTACATTGATCTTTACCCTGTCTGTGCCAGAGGGTTATGCAACGCATTGCTTTTGCTTTGCAATGCATTGCTTAGCCCTCTTGCACTCAAAGGGTTAAAGGTGGAAAAATACTTTTTTCTGTTTTTGCCCAGACAGTGCTGAATCTGTCTGTCTGTCCCTCTGTCCATCTATCTATCTATCTCATCTGTAAAGCATTTCCAGTCTGATATGAAAAATGTATATCACTGATTGTAGTATGACATCTGCAAACTTCTGATTTATATAGTAATACCATACAATACATAAACTCGATTACAACAAAACTCTTTTATTACATTTTTTCAAATTTCCACCCTGTGCTCTATTAAGGTTTACTCTGATGCCTGGTTAAAGCAATAAAACACAAGGAACTATTTGTATGAAATAATTCTCTTAAATATCAGCTGCAATGTTCTTTGCTCTCAGCATCTAGAAATGTAATTGGAAGGTGTAAATTACAGATCATTTTAGAAACTAAGAAAATAAAAGATACATACCCTCTGTCCATGATATTTATTCCAGTTATAGCTAAGAAAACAAAAGTATATTTTTCAGTTTAATGCAAACAGAAGCAATAAAGATTTATATCCATAATTTATTTTTGTAATTTAAACAAGTTACCTGCAAGTAATAATCTAGTGAAAAAAGCAGATATGGACCTCTTCAGAGCTACATCTATGTTGGTGGTCTAGCACAACTCTGTTTTGTATGTCACTGCTGCAGAACAAGCAGTCACCACAAATTTCCTCTAGTAGCCAGGCCCTCCCACCACAGAAATATTCTCATATAAATACCCTGTATTTCAGATGTGCAAGACATTATTCGAGCTACTAAAAAAAAAGATGTATTTGTAGAATTTGAACATATTTGAAACACATTTTATGTGTAAATATTCTGCTAACGTATTACCGATAATACATTTTCTCCTCTTCCACAAAGCATTGTTTAACCCTTTGTGTGCCAGAGGGGCAGAGCAATGCGTTGTGTACCCCTTCTGGCACTCAAAGGGTTTAAGTGGGCCTATTAACTTGTTTCAAGTTTACATATTTGAAAAAATTCATGAAAATCTGCTTATATGTCATTTTAACCAAAAGCCCAGCTTTTTTTTTTTTTTTGCCTTCTTTTGGATCATCGATGGTAAATAGAAATAGGAAAGGGTTGAACTAGATGGACGCAAGTCTTTTTTCAACCTAAATTACTTTGTTACTATGTTACTATGTTACTATGTATATTTTATACTTTTATTTCTGGGAAAAGTGAAAGTCTCCTGGAGCAGTACAACACTTTATTAGCATATGAAACTTCAATGAACATCTTCATTAACATATAAAACATTACTGAAAAGGTTTCATTTGCATATGAAATATCACTGAAAAGCTTAATATGCATATAAAACATAACTGGTACAGCAGGATAATATAATTAGCATACATTAAATGCCAAGTAAGTAAATCTCTTTAATTGCACATTTGTTGGTCTTTATGTTAACATGACCGATAGACAGTTTTTAATTAAGTTTTCATATATTCAAACTTGAATCAAGGTGACAGATCCACTTTTTTTGCACCAGCTGAATGAAGGGCAACTAACGACCAAAACATAAGGACCTAGATATCTGCTGCTACTCTATCCTGGTGTATTAATTTTATAAATTTACACCCCTCACTGCACTGTGAACTCTTGAAATTCTTCTGAGATTTTTTGTGAACAGTTTTGGTGTCATAGCCACCTGCACAGCAAATAGGAATGAGGCTGATATTGTTTTTTCAGCTCTTGGAAGAAATGGGACAAAAAGCTTATGGTGGACCTGTACAATTAGGGATGGAAATTTAAATGCTACTTATTCCAGAGATATGACAAGAGGTGATTAATCAGTAAAAGACTAGCTTTAAAGGAGCAGTAAACATTTTAATGAAAATTTATATGTTATGGGTAATCCCAACAATATCAGTTTTTATTCAAAAGTTAAAGTTTATTAAAGTTAAAATTATCAGGAAGTTAATTACAGATTGACTAGTTCCTGAAAGTTCAAACTGACAACAAGAATTGACAGTTTCTATCACAATCTATAGAGAGCTGTTTCAGTGACTCACCTCTCCCAGAAAATGCAGCAGAATAACTAACTGGACTCTGTCAACTAGAGGGCACTGTTAATATAAAAAAAACTTTAAAGTATAATAACTCTGGAAAGTACCCTTGTTTTACTCAACAGGAAAAACCCTATAAGATATATGCTTTATAAAGAGTATCGCTCCTTTAATATAAGCTATATTTCCTCTCGTTTTCCATATTAGTTGTCTTTTGAGCAAAGTTACATTGAAGATAATAGGACAGATATAATTGTATAGCCATGGGACTAGTCTCACCTATTTCTACTTTGCAGTTTCATTAAGGCAAGGTCTAAAAAATTCCAGACTGACCCAAAAAGTACTTATTTATCATAAGAATTAGCTAAGAGGCAATACTGAGGTTGATGTACTAAGAAAAAGAACTGGAATAGTTCTGGAGCAAACCAACTGCACCACAGGGGAGAAATAGCAATCCATTCATTTGAAAGGGGCTTTTGTCCCCATAAACTTGGGCATGTTTATTTGTCCCATATAGTGCAGATGGTTGGCTCCATTACTTATCCAGTTCTTTTTAAAGGGATAGTAATACTTAAAATGTAAATAAATATATATGTTGTTCAACTTGGGTGGCGCTAGTCCGAAGGTAGCAGGAGGTTAAAAAACACCATAAGCTGCCGGACCGAAACCCTTACTCCTAGGGCTTAAAAACACAAAATACAAAACCACTTGGTCTAGCGCTTAATTGGCGATTGGATGAACCCCCGAAACTCAGACCCACCAGTGGGAAAATACCCGTTAAAACAGTATTATGTAATGAAACACACACGAGCTTCATATATACATTATGAAAAATACTATAAATGACAGACGCTCAAAAAAATAACAAATGTATTTATTAAAACAAATAAAAAAATAGTACAATTACCATCTTTTATAGAAAGATTAATGCTGGGATCTCCCTCTGAGGCACCACAACCACACACCAGATTGAGATGTCGCAGATCTATCCCTCAAATTACTCTCCACAGTAAGGCCAATAGTTAAATAAACTATCCGGCTACAAGGTGTCCATATATACAAACAATCCTCACTACCATAAACTACCTACGTTCTACGATCCCAGTAGCAAAACCTCGCTATCCCTAAACTATATACCGGTATATCAAAAAAGATGTAAAAATACTTAAAAATATATAACATTAAAAATTATCCAACGGAGTGGAATTCCACCAGCACGACTCCAATAGCCCTTTATACTGCTAGCTGTTTGCCAATAGTTTTTAAAGGCAAAAAAAAAAAATCCCTTAAGGGCAATGTCCCATAAAAGATTGTAACATACACGGACCAAAGTTCCTTTAAGGACAATGTACCATAGAAGTAGATAGAATTGTAACTCCACCAGATTCCTCTTTACTTCTCATTCGGTATGCGTCACATCTATCTATATGGGTTATCATCAACATATATACGGTATCAATCTCGAGGCACGTGCATATATAATATCACGGTTCACCTTACAGCGGGGTTAATTAAACAGTATGGTACCATATAAAGTAACCACTACCGATCTCGATACTTTCCAAAACACCCGTTACTTATCTGTTTGTTCACCGTGTAATAGATGACCGGATTCCTTTGATCATTGCACGCCTCTTTCCAACCGTGTCTTCACCGTCAGATGTTTCTTTTCATGTACACATCGTGCACGCTACCTCAGTAGCTGGCGTCTTTTGTTACACTGCCACGTCCTTGCAACAATTCTGATCAAATGAATCAAACAATCTTCTTTGCGCAGTCTCCAAACTTCATCATACTTCTAGGTACTTATATCCAACATTAGCACATTCCACCACTCTGTATCGTCTCCAACGCATTTCAAGACCACTCCAGTCTCTTCCTCAGGGAGTTAATGTTAGAATGTTGTAGGGTTTATCCCCCTGAGTAAAACAAGGATATTCCCACTGCTGAGAGATAGTTTATTAAAAAATTATAAAAGCTCAAACTTGACTTTTTAAGGTGCAGTATCACAGTGGCCTGAAAATTTGCAGTGGCGCTGTTGCTATACCATCCTATGGACTGCTCTGCTCTGTAGACCATAAATCTCCATAGGATGATGTAGCAACAGCGCCACTGCAAATTTGCAGGCCACTATGATATTGCACCTAAAAAAATTCAAGTTTGAGCTGTTATAATTTTTTAATAAAATATCTCTCAGCAATTGGAGTACTCTTGTTTTATTTGGGGACATAAGCCCTACAACATATATTTTTTTACATCTTAAGTATTACTATCCCTTTAACATCAGCTTCACTGTTAGGAATATTTGGATCCTTCCCTACTCAAGAGGGGGAATATACTAATATGAGTCCATTCTAAAATATGCACTGGAATTGATGTTTACATGTTGTGTATGCCTGCCTATTGCTTATATGCTAATCAATTTATACTGTAAAATCTCCCCTGCCACTGAAAGGGTTAATGCTGCTCAGAACTCTTGAAAAAGTTGTTTGAGTGAGTATGGTCATTTCAGTTTGTGTTGTCTCTCTGTGTTTTTAACCCTATGAGTGCCAGAGGGGTACACAATGCATTACAGAGTACTTTTGCTTAGGAAGATTATCCCTCTCTGTGATCCATCCGGACAGTCTTGCTGCTCTGAGGTGAGCAGTGTTATATAATTACAAGGGGCAGGAGGGGGTACTTTATCATACAATTACTCTTGAACTACAATAGTATTGAAATAACACTCTCCATGGCCCAAATACTATGAAGATTAAATGGAGCTGCTTTTATTGTGAAACATTACTATCCCTTTAAGATGACTTCCCTTTAGCAGTCTCTTCTTGTCTTATGTAGTGCCTGCTAGTCTCCAGTAGAGGCTGCTGTTCTCCATCAGATTCTTGCTGTTCTGACCAGAATTCAGGCCCTTCTGTGGATAGGAAGTATACATTACTTCTTGACCCCCTTTTCAGCTGCTGTGACTCTTCTTGATGTACTATGGCTTTCCAGGAATCATGGCTCTTTTGTATAAAAAAAGTGGTGTAATTCTGGGGAAAGCCAACTGCACCACACGTGACACATACATTTCCCAAATTCCCATTGATTTAAATTGGGGTTGTAACTCTTTGAATGGAAAAGGTCTCCTATGAAAAAATGGGGCTTTAACCCCTTAAATGTCAGGAAAGTCTCCAACACAATGTATCCAGGAGGTACCTGGGCACCCCCCTTCTGATCTGGCTGAGCAGTGTTACATCAGTAAAAGGGGTGGGAGGGGATTACTTTGCATTGAATTACTCTTGAACTACAACTCTGACAGAATTGAAATAACACTCTATGATGATTAATTAGAGCTGCTTTTATTATGAAACATTACTATCCCTTTAACTCAGAAAGATGAGAGTTAAGAATGACTACATCTGTATGAAGGTGTGACCGGACAGCCTTTATGAAGATAGTTTTGCAACGGAAGTGTGTCTACTAAATGTCACATTGCCTACTGGCAGGTGGTATTTATTGCATATATAATGGATGACCCCGCTAAGTAGGGCTTGGTGATAAGATTGTCACCTGCAATGGAATCCAAAGTAATCAAGAACAGTTATTTCCCACTGTCATAACTGTGTGATTATTATCTGTTGAATGATCTATACAATATATTATACTTTCTGTATATAAATTTGAGGTATTCAGCTCTCAATCTATAACTTAGATAACAAAGAGACGAAATGGTCTTGTAAGCTTGCACACTAGACCTAATCAATTAGTCAATGAATGTATCAGTCTGTTAGTTTCCTAAATTTGTAAAGTTACTGCATATAAAGCAGTAGCAAGACACAAATTGTTCTGACAAGTTTTGAAACATTATCACTTTTTCTTTAGCTTACAGAATAAGCCTGACATTTCTCTTCATTAATCTGGTTGTAACAGAAGTTCCTTATCCAATGTACCGCTGTGCTTCAATTCAGTTGAGTCAGGCGCAGCAGGAACACGTCCAAGCATAGAAATGAAAAGGGTTTTCCTGAGTATATAAAGGTTTTAAAACATGAATTGCTGCCTTGGCACAAAATTTATATTCCCATCACTTTATTTATTTTACCACAGAAGAATCTAAACACATTGAATTGAAGAAATGTGCTACAGAAATTACACAATGCCTTTTGGGTCAATTAAAGTCATTAAATTATCCATCTGGTAAGTGAATTTGTCATGCTTTCTGAAGTACTAGAAATCAAGTATCTGCTCAGTACAAATCAATAAAATGTTGCATTCTGCAATTTAAATCAAATTTTAAGTAAATTAGTTCCCTGTAATGATCGTGATTAACAACACACACTGATCTTACAGGAATGTGATTTACAGCAGCTTTCTTGTGTTTCCTACCATAAAACAGCTGTATTCATATTGTATTCTAGTGTTTATTTTGGAATGCATATTTCTATAACAGTGCAGAGCTCTAAAGTATTTGATGAGATCAATAGTAAATGTTATACTTGTAGCTGATATCTGGTTTTCTGTCCTCTTTCTTCAGTGGTGGGAAACAGTGGCCCTTGGACCACATGGAGCTGAGGCTTCCCTTGTGGCTCTTTGTCTGGTCTCTGGTACAGTGGGAAGAGGAGATGATTTCCCAGTGGGAAGAGGAGATGATTTCCTTTATAATATCACATTCACAGAATTTTCTCCCCCAACATGAGATGTCCTCTTTCTTTTGTTTCAGTGCCTACCTCCCTTTATTGTTTTACCTTAAAGGGATAGTAATGTTTCATAATAAAAGCAGCTCTAATTAATCATCATAGTATTTGGACTTTGTAGAGTGTTATTTTAATACTGTCAGAGTTGTAGTTCAAGAGTAATTCAATGATAAAGTATCCCCCTCCTGCCCCTTTTACTGATATAACACTGCTCACCTCAGAGCAGAAGGGAGGTGCCCAGGCTGATTGCAGAGAGGGACAATCTTCAATTAAGATAAGGGAAAAACCTGAAAAACTTGTCAAGGGGGGGCAGGGTTTTCATTGTTCTCATAGGAAGAAGATTGTCCCCTTCTGTTATCTGTCTGGTCTATGGACTGCATTCCACATCTGAGAAGAGATGGCTGACACTAGGTAAAAAGGGCAGGAGGGGAAACTTTGCTTGTGAATATCTCTTAAACCATAAAGGTTTGAGAGATAAGACTTATATCATTCTTCATGTTTTTTTTTAATGCCTACAAAATAAAATAAAGGGATAGTAATGTCTAAAATAAAGTAGATCTCCGAGTCTTCTCTATTATAAACATAACACTTTGAGCTATGTTTAATAACTTTCTTTTCTGTAGTTTTAAAGATATTCAATGTAAAAAGATCTCCCTCCTGCCCCTTCTGGCCACGTCATGCTGCATCTAAGCATGGTCTGGATGGACAAGGGACAAACTTCAGTAAGCAAAGGAAAATCCTGCCCTCCTTCATCAAGTGGGGCAGGGTTTACCTTCTTATAGTTACTTGCTTAAGTTTGTCCCTTGCTGCATCTGTCCGGCCCCAGGACTGAATTGCAGCTCTAAGGGGAGGTAGCCAGATGGGGTGGGAGGGGGATCCTTTTACACTGAATATCTTTAAAACTAAAGAAAAGTAAGTTATTAAACACAGAGCAAAGTGTTATGTTTATAATAGAGAAGACTCAGAGATCTACTTTATTTTAGACATTACTATCACTTTATTGGGTGCTAGAGTCATCTCCAATATACTGTGAAAGCAATGCTTTGGAGACCTTTCTAACATTGTTTTTCTACCCTTTTTTAGACTTTAACCCTTTACGTGCCAGAGGGGTTTGCAACACATTGGCACTCAAAGGGTTAACCACAATGTGCAACTTGAGGTCCACACATACGATCCTTGGGGTGAATACAGTTGCCCGTCTCTCTCCTATGTGATAACTAGGATATGTAAACAGTTGAGTTTCTTTGGAAACAGATGGATTTCTAAGGAAGTGTTGGTCACATGCTCATTTTAAAGTCAGGCTTATAAATATTTAAATCCGTTTGACGTAAAAAACACTTTGGGCCTCATTTATCAAAATTAAAGTGTATCAAATCTAAACCAAAACAACTGCAGCATATTTATTAAAGAAAATCTCACACTATTTTCAATGTGACTTTTTATTTGATTAATATCAAGCAGTTGGTTTCCCCCTATAATTGCTCATCTTTTGTTTAAACAAATGTAACCGTTATGTGGACTTGGCAAAGGACTTATTGGGGCCAATGCAGTGCCTGTTGCTATGTGTTCACTAGGACAATAAGAGTCTGCTTAAAGCTTACACTGGCGTGCTGGTCAGCTGCTTTTTGGATTTTCTATTTCAGGGATTCTCAGATGTATGACTCCCATGTTTTTAGTTTTCACCCCTTCTTTTTTGAAATAAATACATTTAATTGCATACATATTATTATTCATTTGCTTTTTATTTATTTTGGAATATGTTTTGAAGAAACCAATTCATTATAAATATTTGTCTTTGTGCAGACATTTGCACAAACCAATATTTACAGGCTCCCTGTCAACTGTACATGTATCACAATTAAAAAACTTCAGACTGTACTGTTAACAGCTGTTCTTGGAACCAGCTGTTCACACGGATTTCTATTCAACAATATTGATACTGCCATGTTGCATCACAATGCAGACAATTGGTGTTGAAACAAAGCCTCATATCCCTACTGGAAAGGCTTCATGCTCCCCCAGGGGGACATGCCCCTCAGTTTTGGTGCCACTGATCTATATGATTCAGGAGGGTTAACAACAACCCTAGCACGGTCATTTTAGATTAACTATATAGTGGAGGTAGATTATCATCATCAACCTTAGTACAGTCGTATTGAATTAAATGGATAGTAATACTTCGTTTTATCTTTATTTTATTTTGTAGGCATTAAAAAAACATGAAGAACGATATAAGTCTTATCTCTCAAACCTTTATAGTTTAAGAGATATTCACAAGCAAAGTGTCCCCCCCTGTTCAGCCAAATAAGAAGGGAGGTGCCCAGGTAGACTGCAGAGTGGGACAATCTTCAATTAAGATAAGGGAAAAAGCTGAAAAACTTGTCAAGGGGGGAAGGGCTTTCATTGTTTTCATACAAAGAAGAGTGTCCCCTTCTGTTATCTGTCTGGTCTTACAACCTGATTCACATCTGAGAAGAGATGGCTTACACTAGGAAAAAGGGGCGGGAGGGGAGACTTTGCTTGTGAATATCTCTTAAACCATAAAGGTTTGAGAGATAAGACTTATATCGTTCTTCATGTTTTTTTTATGCCTACAAAATAAAATAAAGTTAAAACAAAGTATTACTATCCCTTTAACTATATAGTGGAGGCAAACAAGTACGGACCCTATTACCATCATATTGTATTATCTATATGGTGCTGGAAGATACCACACTGACCTGAGCATACTGGTTGCCATATGGTTCAGAATTTGGACAGAAGAGGTAGTGTTGTCCAAACATACTGAATGTGCCATTACAGCTAAAGTGTTCCACATTAACTCCTCTGGTGCTTGAATGGTCTTCAATGAATTGCAAAGCAAATTATTGTAAACCTTTCTTGCATCCAAAGGGGTTTGCTAAATGATACAAGCAAATACTCTAAAGTATGGGTAGTCAATTATTGGACCTCCATCACCAACTAGCCAGTGGTCTAGCGAATGACTACTCCTGAACTATCGGTATTTTCTCAAAGTCAGCAATTGAAAACACAAACTATAATTATCTAACATGTACCCCCAATCTTTATACAGTATTCTAACTTTATGTTATTGGCTTTGCATCCCCCCAGATGCCATAATTTGGGACTATACGAGGCCAAATATAAGTCTGGGGATCCCTTTGCAAGACACTAGGCATATTTAACCAAGCCTATTGTCATAGCCCACTCCCTACAAGAACCCACCCACAGCCAGGTCCTCTCTTTCTTAACACAGAAAATACACTTCTCCTAAAACAGATAAATGCAAAATCAGCTCTTATTCCCTTGGATCCCAGAGAGATCATCAATGCATTGCAAAGCAATGGGGTGGAGAGACCTATCTATCATCCATGGGTTTAAAAAAGTGGTAGATAATAGGAGGCCCTGGGGTCACATAAGACCTCAGAGACCTCCTGTGGTACCCATTGTGTTTTTTGGTACACTGGGAAGAGAACATACTTTCCCTTTATCACATTAGACACATATGCACACACACATAAAACCTATTTTCAGTGAAGAATTGTTTTCAAATTATTTTTAATCTACTTTTAAACCACTGTTGGGGTTTAGGCTAGTATAGATTAGTGGGCCCCCCTATCCCCTTGGATGCTAGTGAGGTTTTCACAGTCTTGCTTCACATTGTGTTAGAGACATCTCTATTAGCCAGGACGTTAAGAACTCAAATAACTATATCCCTCCTGCTATAAGTGAGTACCAATTTGCAAGCTTATAGTAGCTTCACACAATGCTCAAGGTTACATTAAATGAACTGCCTAGTATGTCATATGATACCATCAAGGTACATATATTGTTAGATGCTTACTCCTAGAGTAGCTGAACAAGATGCATAATTTTCTCAGACATCTTTACACAATCCTGAGTTTTCACACATGGTTTCATGTATTGAGCAGATTGTATTGTGTTCCCCAGATCATAGGAGAGAGGGAGGTCCATAGGATTCCAGATTGTGATACATGTCTAGAGTTGTGGTTTTCTTCACACACCTCAATAACTAATACGGGATGCTTACACTCAGTGGCCACTGTAGGTGGACCAAATGTAATACAATAAGTTGTATCACGCCCCAGACTCTGGAACGTTCTACACACTGTTTACTACCAATTTTTATCAGGGATGCACTTGATAAATGTGGTTTGCCTTCTGAAACATCAGTCATAAACACATAACTGGTTTACATTTGTTCCAGAGGCTGGTGTGTTATACACTTTATGATATATCATATTAGTTGTGTATGGCTATCAGAATTTCTGCTTGACCATAGGGGGCCTTTTACCATTGGTCCCTGGGTAGCTTCTTGATTTGCCCTGTTTTTAAAATGACCCTGTTTAAGTGGTAATAAATGATTTTAAAAACATTTATTGATAATGATGGGCAGGTCCGCAGTATATCATTTTTATCTGCAGTTTGAAGCAATGGGTTGGAGAACATAGATTGTCCTTATATAGTTTTTAAGCCCAAACCTCACCACAATCAGCAGCTCATAATTCCACTATCAGAGCAAGTATACTTTAGCCAAAACCCAAATCACCTCAGGTGTTTCAATAGGTGTTCACTTCACCGTGTGCAGCAAAGGTCTGAATCTCTTAATGGGTGCGTAAACCAGAGCTTTCCCCAATGCCCTTAATCATGAAACTTGTATCATATCAAGGAAAACGCACATCCATAGCCTTATCCACAAGTATAAAAACAACTTTATTGTAGAATCCAAAGATAAAATAAAGCATACACAGTGTCTTGAGTGATAATTTTCATCTATTAATTCACTATATGGAGAGACTTAAATAATGGAGCCGCTTACCAGCAGATGTTGCTATGTGCCATCACACCGATCAACGCATTTCACGCTCATTTCCATTATGCGTCCTCATGCCCAGGATTATGGAGATTGGATGATGGAAGTTTGAAAGACAAGGCTTCCATTGGGGTTGGTGTCTCTGATCATGATTAAGCGTGTATTGTACGAAATGCGTTGATGATGCGGTGTGATGGCACATAGCAACATCTGCTGGTAAGCGGCTCCATTATTTAAGTCTCTCCATATAGTGAATGAATAGATGAATATTATCATTTAAGGCACTATGTATGCTTTATTTTATCTTTGGATTCTATAATAAAGTTGTTTTTATACTTGTGGATAAGGCTGTGGATGTGTGTTTTCCTTGATGTGATACAATTTATATATTTTTTACCACTGGAATACCCATTAATGTGAGTAAACAGAACTGCTCTGGAACTGTGCCTTAAATTTTTTAACTATACAATGTGGTAAATCTACTTTACTTATTGCATAATGGTATATCTGTATTCTATCCATCCATCCCTTACAGTAGAGAAGGTCTATACCAGCGGTGGACATCCTAAGGCCCGCAAGAAGTTGAGGATTCAAATTTCCATCATCCCCAGCTAGGCATTGGCTGTCTGTGGATGATGGAAATTGGAATTATCAACATCTGGAGGGCCCAGGATGCCAGTCCCTGGTCTCTACAATCATTAAAATCATTGACCTTGTATAGTTTCCCTTCCCTATTGGAAAAGTTTTAGTGATAATGAAAGGGCACCGATCAACAGACAGTTGTCCTATTGGTAGATCTGATCCTCTGGAAGAAAATCTACTGATTAAACTGAGGCTTGCTTGTGAGCCACAGGGGAGCAGAATGATGCTCTGAAAGATACCTCTGATGTTTCCTTGGTGTCATCTGCACTGCATCTCCCAGAACAGTTTCCTGTGCTGCCCAGTGTGCATCCTCATTGACCCACTGTATCTGACTTGAAAGCCTGACTTAGTGCATGTAACACAGGAGTTTGTAGCTGAGACACAAATTTCTGGTTTGCTTTCCAGCCCATATTTCTGACACCCTCCCCCTCCTTTGCAAAGGGCAAACTCTGGCTCTTTTGCTATGTCTGCTCCCACTGGTGTTTTAGATGCTATCCACTTTGGACTACTGCAGAAAAGTCACTCCTGAAGACCCTCCTGTTTAACCACTTGTATGCTACTCATCTCAAAAACAGTGTAGCTATCTGTATCAACCAAGAGGTTAATTTCAGATGTCCAGTGAATAATATATATTCAGGAAATCTTGCAAACTTCAACTTGTGCTAGATATTGCTAATTTGAGGAGTGATAGTAGTTTTAATGTGAACTGCCACTGGAGAGTAGGTAAAAATTAAATTAAACCTGTCAATATCTGTCCTACCTGTAAATCTGAGAAGATACTTGCTATCCTGACAGCTTGCCTCATTAGATACTTAGCCACCACTTTCCAATTATAGTTATTTTCTAACTATCTCCCATATACAGTAATTCTTGACAAAAAAATCTGCTCAGTGACCTCATCTTAGATAAGTTAAGAAAATGCCAAGTACAGAATAAATCACATTGCTCATGGAATCAATATGAGAAAAAGAAATTCAATGCATCTTTCTTCAGTGCTGCTCAATAAAACTATACTTCCCTCCAGGTATGTGTTTAACCCAGTAATGCTGGAGACATCGACAAGTTTCAAAGCAATATGTTGGAGATGTCTCTAGAATCCGAAGGTGTTAACTTCAGCATGCTGAATGGTTATTATTTTACTTAAAGAGAACTAAACATTTATAAAGCAGTTTTACTTATTAATTAAAAAAAAATTGCCTTTTGCACCATTTTCTTTATTTTTTAGGATGACGTATGACCTTTTCAAGACCTCCCCTCATTAGGAACTTCCATCTTGAAAGGATTTGCATGAATATTTGTCCTAATCAGTTTATTCCACCTCTTTGTTAGCAACTGATTTTAGCAGCCTAAGAAGACTATAGGCAGTTTAAATAGATATATTTAATGAGACTAAAAAGTGTGTAGGTAGCAGGTTCACTTCAACAGTCAATGATCATGTTTTACAATGTCTGGAAAGACTGTAAAAAATCAGGGGCTGTGTTATTCAGCCTCACAGTTCCTTGCAGCTGTTTTAGGGGTCATTAAACATATCTTTAAAGGGGGCTGAAGTCAATGTCAAAAAACACTTTTGGCATTGCAACTCCCATAGGAAGCAACTGTTAAGACAGTGGTTCTCAATTTTTTTTTTTGTTCAGGGCACCCCTATCACGTGTTATAGAACATTCGAGGCACCCCTAACATATTTAATGTACTTTATCAAGGGCATGATGAAGGCACAATGCATAAATATACAGTTATTAGGTCTTACAATTATAATAACAAAAGGAAACATAATTTGCATAACAATTTCCATAAATCTTTATTTAAAAGTCCATTTTTGTTAGTCTTCATAGAAAACATGGGGCACCCTAAGTTTATGTCCGGGGCACACCAAAGTGCCACGGCACCCTGGTTGAGAATCACTGTGTTAAGACTTGCCAGTCACAGATACTGACCATTTGTTGGCTGCTCATGTAGCCTTGGAAACTGAACTTCAGAGTGCTAGTGCATACATTTTTATAGGCTTCAGGATAGGAACATTTATATTTTTATAATCACTTTCACTGTTGCTGTTGTTTTTAATCCACATTTAGTTTTAGTTCTACATTAATGCAATACACCCCTTGAAAAGCATCAAAATAAGCAGAAGAGCACAATGAAACTGAGAAAAGAGATAGAGTCTTTTAGAGTGTAAGGTGAGATGCTAGGATGTTTCATTCAAAAGTTATTAATTTTCAAAGCTGAAATTTTTAGATGCAATGTCACAGTGGCCTGAAATTGTACAGTGGCGCTGTTGCTACACCATCCTATGGAGATTTATGGTCCCGGGACCAGAGCTGTCCATAGGATCGTGTAGCAACAGCGCCACTGTACAATTTCAGGCCACAGTGATATTGCACCTAAAAAATTCAACTTTGAAAATTAATAACTTTTGAATGAAACACCTTTCAGCAGTGGGAGTACTCTTGTTTTACTCAGGGGGATAAACCCTACAACATATTTTTTTTTACATTTTAAGTATTACTATCCCTTTAAGTGGATAAACCCTACAAAATATTTTTTTTTACATTTTAAGTATTACTATCCCTTTAAGTTAGTTGCTCTTATTTGGCTACAATATACACATGTGCCACGATTAATTAGCAGGACTTGTTTACATTGACAGACCAGTTTGTATAGTCTAAAGCAATTGATCAAAATGTAACAGTAACATCTCTATATTCTCCTGTATCTTTTTTCAAAGTTATACAGCCGGTATTCCAGTTGATACAAAAGTGCTTGTGCGATACAATAAAGTATCTATCTGCTATTTCCATTACCCTATGACAGCATATCTTAGTATTTCTTTGTAATATCCAAGTTAATCCAAAAGCACTTTGTATTTTGCAACTAGAAATACTACGTGTCTATCGAATATTTTCTTGACATCATATCTTAGTATTTCATTTAGTATTCTCTCACAGTCTCTAGTCAGGATATTGCACTTCCTACAATTGTATCTTGTTCACCTTACGATTGCATCGATTTCTCAAAAACTGTTGTTCTGCTCTTGCAGGTACAACAACAGAGTATAGTGTCTAAATGAGTGCAAAAGTCTGTACCCTGAATAATTGTTACCGGGGCTGATTCCGGATTGCCAAGAGAATCTATCTGAGGTGTATTTCTAGTTACAGACAGGCTAACATACATTTAGAATCTATAAGTAAAAACTATAGAATTCTTAGCACTGATTTACAGTACAGTACAGTACGTCGGCTACCAGGGGAAGGACCTGTTTTATACGCATTAAGCCCAAGAAGGGCTATTGTAAGTGCAATACCTATATTTCTTATACATTGTTTCATTAAATTATTACTACACTTAGATACTGTTTTTCTTCTTGTGTTTGCGCTGTCTTTGAGGTTTCTTGGATCAAAAAACTTACCATACTATGCTCAGAAAATATTAATGACCCCTATGACTATTGCCATTGTGCCTTTATTAAAAGATATCATGTTTAATCAGTCTTGGATATATATGTCTTCATGTGTATGTGTCTTTTTTTATATAGCACCATACACAGCACTTTAAAGAAATGGTAATAATACAGGAGAGGGATAAGAACATCAGGCTTAAGTTTCATCATTGCATTAATAGTGGGGGATAAGTGCAACCAAATTAATCATACTTTGGGAAGGGAACCCTTTCCCAAAGAGCATACAATCTAATTAGTAATAGTGACAACATACAAAGGCTTTTGTAAGGTAAGTGCAGAATGATATTGTGACTGTCAATGTGCATAAGGAGAATGTTGTTACTGAATGTCTACTTGAGCAGGTGGGATTTTAGGAGATAGTAAAAGTGATGAGTGTGACGAATGGTGATAGGACATGCATTCAAAGTCAAGGAGCATTCAGTGAAAATGTTTCAGCGGAAATATGGCTCAAGAGAGTGGATAGAAGGGAACCTTTAGCAGAGCACAGTTGGTGGGAAGGGGTGTAGCAAGACTTAAAAGCAGAAATGTAAGAGGGTGCAGAAAAAGAAAATGACTTAAAGGGATAGTAATACTTCATTTTAACTTTATTTTATTTTGTAGGCATTAAAAAAACATGAAGAAGGATATAAGTCTTATCTCTCAAACCTTTATGGTTTAAGAGCTATTCACAAACAAAGTTTCCCCTCCCGCCCCTTTTACCTAGTGTAAGCCATCTCTTCTCAGATGTGAATCTAGTTGTAAGACCAGACAGATAACAGAAGGGGACAGTCTTCTTACAATGAAAACAATGAAAGCCATTCCCCCCTTGACAAGTTTTTCAGCTTTTTCCCTTATCTTAATTGAAGATTGTCCCTCTCTGCAGTCTACCTGGGCACCTCCCTTCTGATCTGACTGAACAGGGGGGGATACTTTGCTTGTGAATATCTCTTAAACCATAAAGGTTTGAGAGATAAGACTTATATCGTTCTTCATGTTTTTTAAATGCCTACAAAATAAAATAAAGATAAAATGAAGTATTACTATCCCTTTAAAGGATGGTAGAATGATTTTGTCGGAATTACAAGCCATTATGGGTAGCAAAGAGAGGGATTTCTGGAGAAGATGAGCAGGAGGGTATCTGGGAGCAAGGGTAGTCATTCTTGAATCAAGAATAGACTGAGATGGAGAAAGATGAGAGGCAGGAAGACCAGAAAATATGTTTCAAGGGGGCTGACAAAGAATCGGATATGACAGTTGTCTGCATTTGCAAATGGAAACAGGCAGAGTGCATGTATCTAGTTATCATTTTATGGACAGGAGGTATGGAACACATTACTAATCAATGCGTTACGGGTTAAGATTACCATGTACAGTTAGCAGAGTTTGACATCCTGTGGTCCTGATAGCAACTTACTTGGACGTTACATCCAGGATTGATTGAAGATGCTAACTGTTAAGTCAAGGAGCAAGGGCAAACTTCTGAGGAGCCATTTCTACTGTAAGTTAAGTCAGGAGTGGTTAATAGGAGATTTTATTTTTCCTATAAATGTCATATCATCAGGCTCAAAAGTTTTGAAGGCTCTGTGAAGGTTATCATGAATAGCTCTGGGAATACTCATGATGTTCCACATTGCTCATCCATAGCAAAGATGGATTGTACATCTTTGATCATTATTTTTGTGTGGATTATAACATCATCTATGTCCTCTTTCTTATTGTCTTTCAGTATCTGAACAGTTTGTCCCATTTGTAATGGAATTTCCTATTCCTTTTATCTGTGTATGTTTTCTTCAAAGTCATTGTATTTTCTATGACATCCTTGTGCAACTCTGCTATAAAACAGATCCACAATTATCTTCAAAATTGGCAGAACATTACTGATAAGTTTTGGGGTGGAAAGGAAACTCCTTTTATGAACATATCTGGTGCTGGCAATAGGTTTCCTGCAGATAGGTTATGTTTAATGACTAAATCAAAGGATGGAAGTAGTGGAATTTTCACATTTTCTAGAAGGATTCTATTAACATGTTAACACGTTAAAGACCAGAGGGATGTATAATGCATTGCTTCATAATCCTTTGCACATGCCTCTGGTTCTTAAATGGTTAAACCATTGAGAGCCAGAGAGGTATTCAACACTATGCACTAAGGCATGATAAAGAGGTGATAAAGCAGAGATGACTTCTTCAGTGATATCATTTCTCCAGTTCCTATGTTATGTTATACAGCCTATACACTAAGATATCCAAAGCTGGAGAAATCTTAGTGCATTAGCTCCACAGAACAACATAAGAATTGGAGAAGTCATCTCCGCGTTATCACCTCTTTATCACGCCTTAATGCATCTCCCCCATTGTGTTGCAAGGAGTTGGATACCTCTCTGGCACTCAAAGGGATAAAATTCATCATGTACTGCATAAGCTGTTCCATCCCTGAACAGACTATTCCCCATTGTCCTTCTCTTAGTGCACATGGTGTTAAGAAAAGGAGGAAATCTGATGTATGTAGCATAGTAAATTGACATTAGGCAGGTGTAGGGGCAAAAGTGCAATTCCAGTGCCTTTTCTTGTCTGGAATTGCTGTTGTACATTCATCCCAGGAAGTCTATTGCCTGTTTTACAGTGCTGCAGAATAAGTTGAAGCTTTATAAATCATGAATAATAATAATACTTTTTATTATGTTTTAAAGGGATAGTAATACTTAAATATTACTAATCCCAATATTGTATCCATTTTAAAAAGAATGTAATTGTCCCCAGTGCCATCTCTCAAACCTTTATGGTTTGAGAGATAACAGCATGCAAAGTTCCCCCCTCCCTCCCCCTTCCCTGAAGCAGCGTTGTACTGACTGCAGGGATATCCGGTCTTATTTGCATCAGGCGGCTCTGCAGCAGAGCCGAGATCGCGTTAGTAAAAAATAATTATTTCACTGAAATAGTCTTTTTACGTGTGCTTGGTTTGCAAGCACATGTAGAAGACCGTTTCAGTGAAATAATTATTTTTTACTAACGCGATCTCGGCTCTGCTGCAGAGCTGCAAGCCTGTCGTACAACAGACTTCCCCTGCAGTTAGTACAATGCTGACTTCAGGGAAGTGGGGGGGAACTTTGCGTACGGTTATCTCTCAAACCATAAAGGTTTGAGAGATGACACTGGGGACAATTACATTCTTTTTAAATGCCTACAATACAAGGATTGGTAATATTTAAGTATTACTATCTCTTTAAGAAGAACAACTTCCAAATGTATTTTTTGCTATATAAGGCTATGAGATATACATATATAAATTGTGTTTTTAAATACCAGTGCAAAAAAATTGCAATTATGGTTGCATTTAAACAACTGTGGGGAATTCATCAAGCAGCAAACGGAAAAATGAGCATGAAAATCCTCTGATATCCTTTAGTAATCTCCAATGGCTGAATCATATCTGACACTCACGAATTCATCATTGAGTGAAAGCCCAATTGATCTGACAGTCCCATCCACCAGCTTCAGGCTGGTGGGTCCCATAGAAAGCTATGCGGGCAGACACACTCCTGCAGAAACTCTGTTTTTGTATAAAGTCAAAATGGCCATCCTTGAAGGTCTAGATTGCATAACCCATTGGAATTTAGCTGCTACCTACATCTTGGTCTAGATTCAAGTGGGTTACAGGACCTAGTCCATTAGGAGTA
Source organism: Rhinophrynus dorsalis (assembly GCA_037306005.1). Lineage (NCBI taxonomy): Eukaryota > Metazoa > Chordata > Amphibia > Anura > Rhinophrynidae > Rhinophrynus > Rhinophrynus dorsalis. Next base: position 62,893,310 of record CM074718.1, read on the forward strand.
AACAATCTAGCCTACTCTGTATAAAAAATGCTAGATTCTAGTGGGATAAAGGACTGGTTTGAGACAGAAAGGTCCTGTAACCCACTAGAATATAGCCTTTACGTTCCTCTTGGTGTCATTTTCAGGAACTGAGTGAAGTGTTGTGCACCAGCTGCTACATTATTGGCATAATTCTGTACTGCAGTATTTTATCTTACTATTCATCCATGATGAGAGGCCTAAGGAGGGAATCTGATAGCTGGGAAAGGATGGTGTGTGAAACATAAAGCCAAGGGGATCACCTGTGTGTCTGTTTGTTTAAATATGGGGGGGGCACTGGTTGAATGAGTTGAGGAGCAATAGCTGTGTATTGTGATGTGCAATGGAAAGACACCTGACGACTGAGAAGAATAAAGTGATTGTGGTAATGAGTGGTGGCATGGCTAAAGGAAGAGACTTGACTGGGGTTTTGTGGCGGAGGCAGACACCTGTCTGTGGTTGTTATTGGAGAAGCATGAGGCGAGAGAGGGAGCCCTCTGGGGGTTAAAAGTCTGCATGTGGAAAGAAATAGATGTGTGTGGGTGAGGGTCCATGGGTGAAGGAAGGGGGGTACAAAGACTTGGTCAGATTGAGGGCTAGTGGAACACCTGGCTTGGGGTAGTGGGGTTAGAGACAGTTCTGGCAGAAGAAGAGTTAGAAACCTGGGGTGGAGGAGCAGGGTAGAGAAACCTGTTAGGGACATGTGTGTTTGTGTATGTGGGAGGAAGAAGATATTCAGGACACTTGTGGAGTGGGGAGAAGAAAGAACAAAAAGACTGACTGCTGTATGAAGGACACCTATCTAAGTAAGATTTTCTGCTACACAGAGTAATTATTTAGACATATACCATACAAAGAAAAAATACTCAAAAAAAGAAGACTTGTAATAGGCACTCAACCCAAGTATACACATATAAATCACTTTAAAAATTATATTTATTAATATGACTAGACATATCCATATAATGTATATAGAGATAAAGCACTGGATAGCACATAACCCATAGAGTCCACTGTATCCATTATCCTGGACAGGCAAGTCCCTATATACACATATATATACCTTCCCCCTAATAAAAACAAACACTGGCGCCAGTATACAAAAAAAGGTAAAAAAATAATGATGGAAAATAAGTTCAAAAGTATGAGGATGGTGGTAAAAAACGATGATATTTTGATTAGTATACTGTTAATATAGGTAAATGATATCCTTCATACCACACTTAATCTAGTTAGCAATTGTTAAAGTGATGAAAATAAAACCCATATATGAATGAGTACAGATGACACATGTAGACAGATAACAGATAACAACAAAATGAGAATAGGATGTTAATGATGGTATATTAGTAATGCAGTTCAAAATACGATGATTCCTGAGAGATATTAGCACTGAGACTTCAACAAATGGAACTTTTCATGAGATTTCTTATACAGATGTGTAAATTTCGCACCTACAAAAGAAATCTCATGTGAAGTTCCGTTCCGTTCTTTCTTCTCTTGTATCTTCTGTCTTCTTGCTGTAAAAAAAACAACAAAAAAAGTATAAGTTAAAAGCATACACATGCGGCACACTAATACATAGTTTAACCCCTTGAGTGACAGAGGGGACGCAACTCAATGCAAAGCAATGCGTTGCATATCTCTCTGGGGCACAGAGGGTTAAATTAAGCAGTAGTGTGCTGGTTGATAAAATATAAATGCCCCCATGCATATTAAATGTTTCTAAGTTATGCCAAGAAAATCGTATTCCCATAAGTAAAGTTGCCAAAATGATAGCATTCATATAAGTTGTAGCTGTTTGTTAAAGCACAGCTGTTCAAAGCTGATTGGCTGGGAGGTGCTAAGCATATCCCAGCTAATGGCTATTAGAGAATTAGAAGTAAGTCTACAAGGTCAGTCTCAATTCTAATTCCCTCAGACCGGAGCGGGCATCAGACGTGGACATGAGGGGGGGGCACATTATTCTGTCTCCGCTTTGATCCTTGCCGACGTGCCGGTACACATGACCTGTTGTGTGTATCGGTGTGCCTCTTTGGGCCCTGAAAGAGATTGCTCCAGTCTTGGAATGGTCAATTTTTGGCCTCATTTTTAATTACACCGCTCCCGGTGGAGTGCTGTAAGTAAAAAGTACTTGACGTACTATGACCATCAACAGTCCTTAAGTATTTAAGGACCATGATGGTCATAGTACGTCATGTAGTCCTTAAGGGGTTAAAAGAGATTAAAAAAAATAAAAGGGTACAGTGATACAACCTACAATGAATGTGGCAGATGCAGATGGTGGTTGATTGGTGTGGAGTGATTGATGGATATATATATATATATATATATATATATATATATATATATATATATATATAGGCAATATGGGGAGAACACAAATTCTTAGTGAAGAATAACAACAATACAGTCAATATAAATGCAATATACCCCTAATATGTCTAAAACATATATAGCGCTATAAAAATAAGCAAAATATGAATTCACATAAAAAATAAAAGTTCCAATACTAAAACATATCACCAAAGGAAGACTGGAATAAAAGTACTTGCAGAATTAGTAGTATAAAGCAGACAGGTGTGATAATGGCAATAGCAGTGCATAGTGCTATCCTGTCTAGGTTCACTTTAATTGCTGTATAGATGGTAGTATTTTTTCAATAGCTCCAAATAGATGCAGGCAGGGCCTTTGATGCATATAAATACAATATTATTTGTTGTTCAGCTTTTCCCCATCTCAATATTCTGTGGAGCGAAATTATGTTTCAGCAGCAAGTAGATTCAAAACTCTTGAACACTGACAGTGAAATATAACACCTTCTGTCCTTTGATGTAAAGAAAGCTGGCAAAGTCTTCTCAATAAGCAGTGATATAGTATGTTAAAAGCACAATAGGGGTACAGCCCTCCTATGCGTTTCGTATCAAAGGTGACACTTCATTAGGGAAAAATATACTCTAATTGCTGCTGAAACATCATATTCCTTTAGCATTTTAGAAGACTCAGACAATTTCTTTTTACTTTTACTTTTACAACATTCGCTACTAATTTAATTTAAGTGTTTTTGTGCTTGTTTGCTCACTGTCAGATATAGCAGTTGGTTGAGTTGCTACTCCTTCTTCCATTATTCCAGCACTAGAATGCGACTCATTGTCATCTTCAAGGTTCTTACATGGTTTTTAACAGTACTGGTGCTGGGGGTGGTGGTGAAACTTTTGGTGGGACAAACTGCATCCTTTTCGGGAGGAGATGGATCACCATCATTTATTGCACATTCTGCAGCAGTCATGGCTGCAGTCAGTTTTTGGACTACCCCTTTACTCACACATCCCTGCACTGCTCTAATCCTTACTCCCTCCCCTTACCCTTGTGCATTTGCTGGATGTTACTCAACTACTCTGTGTGTGTGTGTTTACTATAAAGTACACAATAGAACTGATTGAGTGTGATGTCTTGCCTCCCTTGGCCATCTACAAAATACTCTGTCAAGTCTAGAATCAGTCTGCTTTAGTCAAAGCAGGCTGTCACCTATCTAGTTTTCTTTGTTTCTTTTCATTTCTAATACCAAATTTACTCCAAATACAGTAGTAGTGACATGTATTGTATGCAAAAATTGGCAGATTCTGGGCTGGGACAGGACATTGCCGCCCTGCTTCAGAGATGAACCATTGATCACATATAAAAGAGGCTGCTCATTGTTATTCATTCAAAAAAATACTTGGTTGCCTGAACAACCATAGGATGCTATAAATGCCTCCAGTGCACCACTTGTGGACATCTCCTGAGAGACAACACTTTTCGCCATCCACACAATAATCATAACATTACCATTCATCATCATCTGACATGCACCTCAACATATGTGGTCTACTTCATCATATGCCCCTGCACTCTCATTTATGTTTGTCAAACTGTTACTATTTTTCATGAATGGATGAGTAACCACAGAACCTCCTTAGAGATGGACATAATGATAAACCAGTGGCTTGCCACTTCATTGACACTAAACAAACACTGTCTAGCTTCAGGTAAATGATTATAGATCATGAACCATCTCTAGCGAGAGGAGGAGACCATAGTAGGAGATTGCTACAAAGTGAGACACAGTGGATCCATCGCCTGAACACACTTACTCCATATGGATTAAATGAACATGTTGGATACCACAGTTATCTATGATATCTTGGACTTGCAATGTGGAGGCAATGTGGAGATTGGTGGCAATGTGGGGACAATGTTGAGATGGGGGCAATGGACGAGCAATGTGTATATTGGGGGCAATGGGGAGCAATGTGTATATTGGGGGCAGAAGGGGGGCAATGTGATCGGGGGGCCCATGGCAGTTTCTGCACCAGGGCATGGGGGCATCTAGTTACGCCTCTGGTGTTAATCTTAGACCGATCTCTGGTTTATGCTTTAGATTTTCGTCTATAGCACTACACACAGAGCACCGATCCTGCTCAGTTTTTCCTTTGTTGGGGACATTTTTGACATTAGTTTGATGGTACTTTGTGAATTACAAGGTGTTGAGTGTGTGACGCACCATATACTCACTATGATTCACGTTATTTACATCATATAAGTCATTCATTAACACAACTTGTTGGATTCTGAGGCTTCTTTGGAATTTATATAAAGCCTGTAATTCTGAATAAGGGCTGAATTTGCAACGGGTCAAAGAGCTGTTCTGCAGCTCACTTCGATCTGATTCCTATATAATGTGAATTTTTTATTAGCCATTTAACCTAAGATATAGCTCTTTTAGTGCGTTACAACGGGTTTTGAGCTGTGCAATGCACAGGAGTCCCACCGTCTTTTGCCCATTGTTATATGATTACTAGGCTTTTGGGCGGCTCCTGGTGTATTCTTGTTTTATCTATTAATTAATTTTATTCTACTGGTTAATTTTTATTTTCATACACAGTGATGTTGCTAGTTCTATGTGTTTACATTTTGTTTCAGTCTTGTTGGTACAGACATGAGTGGCTCATGGCCAGTCTCCTCAATTAGGAGCTGAACCCTGCTACTCTTGTCTTTTGCAATGTATATAATAACTATTGTAGTTAAGAGGTACTGTATCCCTGGTCCCCCTGTGGTGACATCAGTAAGTAATGAGGTTAACCACCAATGATTTTAAACTTGTACGTTGGCTGATAATTTACCGGCCTCTTGTCAGTGAGTATTTATATCTTCATTATGTGATCTTTGAGCGTATGTCTTGATAAAGGTGAAGGTGTCCAACCATCGTCAAACATCTTTAAAGACAAATTTTGGCATGAAATTCACCTTACAAGTCCAGTGAGTGCTGTTTTTTTGTAATTTCATATATATATATATATATATATATATATATATATATATATATAAATACTTTTTTTTAAACTGTTTGTCCCCCCATCACCAAAAAACAAACAATTAAAAAAGCAAACTACTTCTTTCCCCAGACTCCCACAGCATAGAGATAACAGCCAGATCAGGAAGGAACTTGGATAACAGCTGTCTGTGTCTTTGTAATAAGTCACAAAGAATATTGGGATAGTCGGGGTAAACCTCAATTGCTCCCTTCTCATATCACCAGACACATCTAAAACAGTGATAATAACAACCAAATCAGGAAGAAACTTGGATCATGGCTGTATGTGTCTTTCCAATTAGTCACACAAAATGGGAGTATTTGGGGTAAACCTCCTTTCCTCTCTTCTCACCCCACCCCAGAAATGTCTAACATAGAGATAGTAGCTACCAGATAATGAAGGAACTTGGATTGCGGCTGCCTGTGTCTTTCAGATCAGTCATGCAGAATCTCCTTTGCATCCTTCCCATAACCCCAGGCTCCCTGCACACAGACAGTAACAGCCAGATCAGGAAGGAACTTGGATCATAGTTGCCTGTGTCTTTTCAGTCAGTCACGCTAATACAGAGGACAGATTTCCTTCTTACAAGACTCCCTAAACTAAGCTTCAGCTCTACTTTATTAGCCTGTCTTCTCTAGCTGAAAAATGTGCTGCTCTCTCTGTAATGGTTTTCTGACACTCAGACCAGGGTATGAAGTAAAAACACAGTTTTATTGAATCAGGAATGTAAAATAATGCCCCTAGGGGCCAGCACAGGAATAACAGTAATGGCACTTACAGACAAAGTGAATGCAATACAATGGTAGGAATAAGTGATATGTATTGACGGGGAATAACCCCACAGGGTGAACAGGTGCAATAGGAGAGAATCAGTCTTAGATTGGCCAACGCCCAAGATATATAGCAGTCTCTGGAACACAGTCTCTGAATAGCGGAACAGGAGTAAAGTGTCTGCACTGAATTCACTCTCAAGTTGGAATAGGAATGCACACAAGTGCCCAGAGCTGAGCCAATACCACCTCCGTGAGCTTAAGAGGAATGCTACTGCCAGAGCTGAAGTAACCAGAACCAGAATCGCCCTTAACTGAAAATAATAGTAACCCTGCGTGTGCCAAATGGATTGTGCCCTGACACCCCGTGGGTGCCAATACTGACGGTTACTGCACAAGCTACAAAGAGCCGAAGCACTGGGAAGTGCAGTGGATAGCATACCCTCTGAGCGTATGTAGGCCGGAGCCAGGACACCATTCTGGTGCCGCACTCAATTCTCACAGCAAGAGCAAAACAGAATATCAGCGCCAGCCGGCGCGGTCACGGTGCACACCGAACACCGGACAGACAGTGCTCTGCGGGAGATAGTAAGGCTGTAATAGAGGTACTCAGAGTAGCGGCTCAAACGGGTAACCGTATGCTTGGCAAGCGATAACGGAGGCACAAGACCGGAGACTACAGGCACTGCACAGGTTAAGTGGTTCTGTACAGGAGAGAACAGCTTAGCAAACAGCGGATGGCAAAGCAACCTCAGGCTACAGCTAGACGAGAGTGAGAGGAACAGCGAGTCACTTAAACAGTTCAGAATGTCGCCGGAGCGACCGGAGCAATACGGGAACACCGGAACAGCAGACAGGACCGGAGCAACAACCGGAACCGGATCAATACTGCAGCAGGAGCAACAGCCGAAGAGCGGGTCGATCACGGAGCAGAGTCTTCAGTCAGAACTGGGTCAATCACGGAGCAGGGTCGTCAGCCAGAACCGGGTCAATCACGGAGCAGGGTCGTCAGCCAGAACCGGGTCAATCACGGAGCAAGGTCGTCAGCCAGAACCGGGTCAATCACGGAGCAGAATCAGGAGAGAAGTCAGACTAGCCGGGTCGGTACACAGGAGACACTGGAACTACAGCAGCGAGGCGCAGGAACAGGAACACCACGAAAGGGCAACTGACAAGTTCCCAAACTCCAGCATATAAAGGCACATCCTGGGCGGGCCAATCAGCTTCCTCCAATGCACAGGTAATTCAGCCCAGATTGACAGGGAAACACGGGGACCGTGATACTCTCTTCATCTCACAAACACGGAATGACATGCTATGGGAACTCGACATTCATTTTATACTATGCCTGAGAGGAAAGAAGGAAAATTTGTCGTGTGTGTGTGGGGGAATTCAGTCTTCCCATTTATTTCAATGCAAAGACACGAAAAAAGAAGAAAAACAGCACTTTTCGTGAAAAATCTGCAGCTCTTCCAAAAGTGCTATTTTCTCCTGTTACTCTTTTGAGGTGAAAACATTTACCTAGTCCCTAATCCCTGGACCCCTCACACATCCCCTAAACTTACCTAGATGTTGAAGGTCGAGCAGTGTCTATGATGCTCAGATCCACTATTCAGAATTAGAAAAATAAAATCTCTAAACCCATCACCACTGTAGCCACCATCAAAAAATAAATAAGAAAACTGAATCCTCTGCCCACAGTCCTTCCTGCGCTATTGCTCAGGTCACTGTGTGAAAAATTAACTGGGATTGGTTTTTATACAAACATATGGGAGGTGGGGTTATGCAGGGCACAGAAGCTCTCTGCCAATAGCCCATAAAGAATTAACTTTGGGGGGGGATACTTTTTTAAGGGTAGAAACAGTGGTGCTGGGTTTTGAGGGACGTCTGCTTATATGTTTTTGAACAGAGGACTGCAGCTATGGACCAGAGCATTGCAGCCATTGCTGGACCTATGACATCTGGGTAAGTTTTAATGGAGGAGGTATACTGGGAAATTGTGGATTATTTTACCTAAAGTAAGGGTTATGGTCAGAAGCCTTGTACACTTTATCATTTGTTTAATCCTTTAAGGACACAGGGGTGTGCAAAGCATTTCTTTGTAATGAATTGCAAACAGCTATGGTCCTTAAGGGTTACAAATGATTTTATAAAATAGTCATTGCCTGTTTTTATTACTCTCCTTCTAAATACCTCCCAGCTGTTTTATGAAAAACCGATTACAAATCATCTGAGATATTTATTATGCACCTGGCTCTTGATAGTTTGCACAGAACAAAAAATTCTAGTGGTTGTGATCTGCAAGATTTTCAAGCTATTTAGCTAGCTGGAGGAGACAGCTTTCTCGATCAATTTCATCTGGTTGGCTGTTGTCTAGCTGCAGCTGTAAAAGTAAATTTGGGACTAAATCAACAGTATACACACTTGTAAAGCAATAACAGCAAAATAATTTCATCCTGACTGGGAATATCCATCCAAGAACTTGAAATTTTAAATTGGCTTCAAGTTGTTTGCCTTTTGTGCATACCTATGCTTGATATTATTTTGGTCTGCCAAGAGAACAGCACTGCAATAAGAAATGTTGCCCCGTTAATTCAATGGCACAAAGTGTCTTCATTATTATTGTTTTGTTGATATATGTTTATGTGCATATATTTTGCTAATTCGTGTGGCATAGGAGACACATTAGAAAGATCCATGTTCCATTGTAAAAAGGTTTCATGTATTGGATAGGGACGGGCTAGAATTTTCACCTCAAACCAAAATCGGCTAATAGTTGCACTTCCTGCAAAAAGTATGTTTTTTCTGCTTCTTTTTGCCTAGCTGTCAGGTACTATAAGGGAGCTGAAGGCTGGTACCCAGGTGTAATCGTGTATGAAACCTATGCCTTGAGGTAGCTGACAGAGATAAAGTTCCCCAGGGTAAAAAACACAGAGATAGATCCTATATTGCTCCAAGGATCTATGAGAGGCAGAAAGAGGGAAAGGTCAGTAGAGGTCACCTGCAGTACTAGAAAGAGGAAGTTCAGTGTAGTCCTGGGTCACCTTGCCAGAGGTCTAGGAATAGAGAGGTCAGTGTAGTAGGGGTCACCTTGCCAGAGGTCTAGGAATAGAGAGGTCAGTGTAGTAGGGGTCACCTTGCCAGAGGTCTAGGAATAGAGAGGTCAGTGTAGTAGGGGTCAATTTGCCAGAGGTCTAGGAGTGGAAAGGTCAACAAGATCTGGTAGACAAGGCCAAAGATACTGGGAATGGAGATAAAGATCAGAACTACAAAAATCAAAGGGCAAACACAAATAAGTAGCGAACGGAGGCCTGCCCAAGGTTTAAATGGAGGTGCTGCTGTTCAATGATCTGTTTCCCCCAATCAAAGGAGTCCAGTCGCACCTGCACCCACATGTAGAGGAAAGCATAAATGATATACCTGCATCACGACACCCCCCAGGTCATACCCTCCAGACCCATGATGCAGAGACAGATTGAATGAGCTGCTGGAAGATGCAGTGCACTGCAGGAAACAGGCATCAGGATGAGTACTACCACAGGTCCATCACCCATGACAGATGGGAGCCCAGGACTACCGCAGATGAGCTGAGGTAGGTCAGTAGAGTGATGCTAGCTCATTGCATTGAAATCAATGGGAAGACTGAATTTACATACAACACATAGCAAATTTTAGCTTATATCCCACAGGCATAGTGTAAAAGGGGTCTGAGGGTGCCTGTGTTGGTGAAGGCTGGGGAAAGAATCAGTTGAACAGGGATTTTTTTTTGGGGGTTGTTGACTGGGATTGGGGGGTACAGTTAATAAAATAAATAAAATAAAAATAAAATAAGACATGGTATAAAAGGGGTCTGAGGGCACCTGTGTTTGTGGATTCTGGGGAAGTATGAGTAGAACAGGAATTTTTGGGGGGCATTTTGCTGACTCAGATTTAAGTTAGTTAAGATTAGTTAAGATTTAGTTCATTTAGCTAAGGTTTAAATAGTTAATAAACCCATAAATACATTTAAAATAAAAATGTAATATAATTGGTACTTAACTGACAGAGACAAGGACCCCCTGACGTAAGCTGTGAGTGGGGCTGACTGACACTTTTAATGAATGAATGAACTCAGCCAGCTTTTTGTGAATGACCTGGTTGAATAGGAGGATCCTCAAGACATGTGTCTTGAGGATCCTCCTACTCGAGCCAGTCATTGAAAGCAAGCAGGCGGCTTGAGTAGGAGGTAGAAGAATGCGGTAATCGCCTTCCTGATCACTGTATTGATGACCTATCCTATTGGATAGGTGATCAATGTCAGGGGGCACCAGGAGGGGCCCTGATGCCCCCCGCAAGGTCTGAATTGATTTTACAACTAAAAAAATGCACTGTGTTTTTTTTAATACTTAATCTGCTACTACAGGAATATTAACCCTTTGAGTGCCATAGGGGTATGCAATGCATTGCATAAGCGCTCAAAGGGTTAACTGCGTGACAGCAGCATATGTTTTGCTGGGGGGAGGCAGCATCTGTTGAATTGTACTTGTGTAGGGGCAGCATATGTCAAATTTTAACAATGAGGCAGCAAGTTGAATAAAAATATTGTGGGGGAACATCACCATTGTGTATTAGCCCACATACACTGACTGATACCCCCCAGCCTTGTTCCCTTGCCCAGGCTGTGCCCATAGGGATTTGTGAATACCATTAGGCAAGGGGAAAAGGCTGGGGAGGGTCAGACAGTGTACATGGGGTTCAATGGCTACCAGTTGGCAAGGGAACAAGGCTGGGGGGCAAGTGGTAGCCACAAATCTCCAAGGACACTGCCTGATCCCCAGCCTTGTTTCCTTGGGAGTGCACAACATGTATAACATATACAGAGCTAAGGGGATAATTGTGTAATGCTGGTTGTACTTTTTTTTAACCCCTTGAGTGCCACAGGGGTGAGCAATATACATCTCTATGACACGCAAAGGAATACAGGAGTGATGCTGTCCATGGTGCTGAAAGTATTCTCTTCACTCCCCTACTGGCCAAGTGGAGCAGCAGAGAGAATGCTGTCAAGCTTCATGATTGCTGTAGTGTTGGTGATGTGTGATGTAGGGTATCCCTTCCACATCAATAACACTTTGACAATCCTGTTTGATAATGGGGACCTTCTCCTCCCCTCCCCTTACTTCAGTAAATTTTAATGCATACGGCGATGTGTTTGTACATTGAAATGTTAAAGTGCTTTGAACACATTGACATAATCATATTGCCATGGCATTGACCTTTAGTGCATCCCCCCATTGATTTGTAGGACTTTATCTTGTTAGAGTAACAAGCTCTGAGGAATCAGTGATAATTCTCAGAATTGTTAGTCTCAAGCCCTGAGGAATCAGTGATGATTTTTTTGCACTCAGGATTGTTAGTCACATGCCCTGAGGAAACAGTGATTTGTAGGGCTTAGGCTTGTTAGAAGCAAGCCCCAAATTTGTTTTTTTTTTTGCAGGCCTCTGGTTTATATAAAGAACAAGTCCCAAGAAAAAATATGCCCTACTGGCCTAGTGCCAACAGGTCTTGTTATGGTGGTCAGTGGCCACTGGCCATTAGCAAATGCCCCAGTGTCATTGTGGCATTTGCAAATGCTGTTCTTGCTGCTGTTGAGTTGTTTAAGCAGCAGGATGATTAGGCAGCTATAAGGAAATGGTATCAACAACAGCAGTGATATGTGTGATGATAATCAGGGTTCCACTTGCCACTACTAACTCCAGTGATGTGTCTGAGGCAGTAGCAGCACCACAACTAGCCCCCACTACTTCAGTATATGTGGAGAAAAGAAGTTGGCTAATAATGCTTCTCCTCCTGCCCCTCCTAAAAAATCATGGGTGTGTTGTTGAAAAATAAATTTTCCCTTGAGAGCAGGAATTGTGACTCTCACCAGCAATCTGCACAGTGTGTGTTGGAAATAGGGGATGGACTGGTAACAATGGACACATCTGCACTCTCATCAAACAACTGGCAAACTGTAAGCGAACACCTTGATGCTTAGGTCTGCAATGCAAATTCAATAATCCCCCCAGAAACCAAGTACTGCATTCCTCAACATCATATCCCAGGGGCACAATGCTGAGAGCAGAGGAATAACAGAAATATTGTGGGCTCCCTTGACCACTGGTCTGGCTGCTCGTCTTCACCTCCCTTCCACCTCAGCAGGAGGATCTACTGTGGTCACGCTAGTCCCTCCAGATGCTTCATGAACAACATCAACTTCCCTATCACCCCCAAAACTCTGAGTCTCTAGCTGCTGCATTATAGCAGTAGTAAAACTGCTTGGGCATAACAACTGTGAGTTAGGGTCCACTGCTGTCACACTTGCCATCATCCCTTCCTCCTGATCAGAAGGCACACTGGCAGCAGTAGCAGCAGGCAAATGTAGATGACTTGTGGTGCGCACATTGCTACCCAGTCCTTCATGTGTCTTTGCTGGTTTTCTAATAAATTTACCCCAGGGATGATGTAGGGGGACTGGGCATCATTGGATCTGGGGAATCAGGGCTTCCGGACCCTTCTATGCTGGTAGTGGTCACTTCTTCCTCCTCCTTCTCAGACTTACTGGACACATCATGGTCCTTCCAGTTCCTTTTTTTTAGATGGCTGCTCATCCAGTTAGCCAACAGCATGAGCCTCTGCTTCCTCAGTTTCACTATCTAGAACACTGCAAAAAAAAACCTACCACCTTCTCTATCTCTTTAGCTGCTTGTGTTGTATTTCACTTCCTGGAAAAGTCACATTTTTGACACAAAAACCTGAAGGACATAAAGTAAAGAGGCGGGAAGTTTGTAGCAATTGGAAAAAAATAGCAAAAACGGCAAGGATTCTAATGGCTTTGTTTAAAATGGATTTTCACGTGAAAAAGCAGACAACCATGTTGTTTTTAGGAATTTTTTATCAGGAACACAATGGGACTTTTCACCCACACCTGGTATTGGAGGCTATGTATACTAATCTGTACAGTACCAAATATGGATATTTGCTTCCATACCCTAGGAATAAGTGACTTTTATTTTTAACAGAGTAACTTTCCTATGGAGTTGTGCTTCTTGCACACACACACATACACACACACCTCCCAACATTTCAAATGCCAAAGAGGGACACATGTTTTATGTGTTGTTGCCGGGGTGTGTAGCTGGAGCAAGGGGCACTACCAGGGATTTTTAGGCTATTTCATGACCTACTGACACCTCTTTGTTTGATTTAGAGCAACAACAAGTTTTATATTTACACCTACTATTTTATAACCCCATATACAGATATTTAAAACATCAATATGAATTGCTGTGAAGCTATGTGATGAATTTATATACATACCACACAGTCTGATCTTCTAAAAAAGGAGGTACAGAGGGATTTGGGTCTCAAAGAGGGACTATTTCTCCTAAAGAGGGACACTTGGAAGGTATGTTTACAGCAGTCAGGCCTATATATTTAAATATTTTGCATTGCATTTAATGCGGTTTATACATTGGTCTCTGCTGAAGTCTGCCGTTAGATCATGTCAAGGACTTTAAATAGACCTGAGTGGCTTGTAAGGACCACTTGTCTTTACAATATTGTAATCTGAAACAGCTAGCAGAATAGCTAAACATATGCACAAACATAAACTATCTAGTTGCATCTTAATGATGTATGAATGGCACCTGCCTAGGCAAATCATTCTGTAAAAGAGCTACTCAATCCTTTGGTATATTTCCCATTTAAAGAAGCAGTCATTTTTTATGAAAACCTATATGTTTTAAAGCTTTTCCTGCTAAGTAAAATAAGGATACTCCCACTGCTTGAAATTGTTTAATTCAAGTTACAAATGTTAGACTGTCAGGAATTGAGTAAAAAGTAAAAAAATGTAGTACAGCTTCACAAAAAAGGTAGCAGGGTCTGGTAACTATAGTTAGTCTTACATCAGTAGTGGGAAAATTAATGTAGACTATGCTAAAGGAAAGAATTGCTGAATATCTGAATTTGAATGGCTTGCATGATACCAAACAGCATGGGTTTATAGCAGGGAGATATTTTCAAACTAATCTAATACATTTTTTTGACTGGGTAACTAAAATAATAGACCAAGGGGGGAGCAGTAGATATATATTATCTAGATTTAAGTAAAGCATTTGACACTGTCCCTCATAGAAGACTCATTAATAAATTGCAGTGTTTGTGTGTGGATGCAAAAATAGTTAAATGGATAAGGCAATGGCTGAGTGACAGGAGACAGAGGGTGGTGGTTGATGGAGAATACTCGGACGAAAGGAGTGTTACTAGTGGAGTACCTCAGGGATCTGTACTGGGGCCAGTTCTTTTTAATATTTTTATTAGTGATATTGCAAAAGGCCTTCAAGGTAGGGTATGCCTTTTTGCAGATGATACAAAGATCTGAAATAGGGTAGACATTCCAGGGGGAATAAGCCAAATGACAAATGATTTAGGTAAATTAGAAGAATGGACAAGAGTGTGGCAGCTGCAGTTTAATTTTGATAAATGTAAAATAATGCCCTTGAGACATAAAAATCCAAAGGAAAAATATACTGTTAAGGGTACTGTGCAGTCAGAGACAACAGAGGAAAGGGATTTGGGAGCAATTATTTCTAATGATTAAAGGTAGGCAGGCAGGCAATGTAATAAAGAAGTGGGGAATGCATGCAGGGTGCTGGGTTGTATAGCTAGGGGCATTAGTAGCATAAAAAGGGAAGTGGTCATGCCACTCTACAGATCTCTAGTTAGACCTCACCTAGAGTATTGTGAACAGTACTGGAGACCCCATCTGCAGAAGGATATAGATACTCTAGAGAAAATTCAGAGAAGGGCTACTAAAATGGTGACTGGTTTACAGGAACAGGCATATCAGGATAGACTAAAGGATCTAAACATGTATATCTTGGAGGAGAGAAGAGAGAGAGGGGATATGATAGAAACATTCAAATACATGAAGGGATCCAACAAAGTGAAGGATGGAAGTACATTTCAAAGGAGTAAAAATGTTAGGACAAGAGGCCATAGTCTAAAACTACAGGGACACAGGTTTAGACGTAATGTAAGAAAGTTTAACTTCACTGAGAGGGTAGTAGATAAGTGGAACAGCCTACCAGCAGAAATGGTAGAAGTTAATACAGTGACAGAATTCAAGCATGCATGGGATAGGCATAAGACTGTCCTTAACATAGGAAAAGACCAAGGAGCAAAAAATGTTTGATGTTTTTACAGTAGGAAAATGGGCAGACTAGATGGGCCAAATGGTTCTTATCTGCCATCAAATTCTATCTTTCTATGTTTCTATCACCCCTCTACCACCGTGCATGACAGTTGGCATGAGGTGTTTGTCCTGATATGCTGTGTTTGGTTTTCATCAAAAGTGAATCTGTGCATTATGGCCAGACATCTCCACTTTGGTCTCGTTTGTCCAAAGGACATTTTTCCTGAAGTCTTGTGGTTTGTTCAGATGCAAATTTACAAACCTAAGCCGTGCTGCCATGCTTTCTCCTGGCAACCCTTCCAAACAAACCATACTTGTTCAGTCTTTTTCTTATTGTACTGTCATGAACTTTAACATATAACATGCTAACTGAGGCCTTTTTTATTGGACTAACAGAATTATGGATTGACAAACTTTCGGGATAAACTCTCTTTCTCAAGTCTAAAGCATTTCTGAGCATAAGGACACAGAATTCACAGTTAAAACAGTTAAAGGGATAGTAATACTTCGTTTTAACTTTATTTTATTTTGTAGGCATTAAAAAAACATGAATAATGATATAAGTCTTATCTCTCAAACCTTTATGGTTTATGAGATATTCACAAGCAAAGTTTCCCCCTCCCGCCCCTTTTTCCTACTGTAAACAATCTCTTCTCAGATGTGGAATGCAGTCCATAGACTGGACAGATAACAGAAGGGGACACTCTTATTCCTTTGAAAACAATGAAATCCCTGCCCCCCTTGACAAGCTTTTCAGTTTTTTCCGTTATCTTATTTGAAGATTGTCCCTCTCTGCAGTCTACCTGGGCAGCTCCCTTCTGCCCTGGCTGAAAAGTGTTACATCAGTAAAAGGGGCGGGAGGGGGAAACTTTGCTTGTGAATATCTCTTAAACCATAAAGGTTTGGGAGATAAGACTTATATCATTATTCATGTTTTTTTAATGCCTACAAAATAAAATAAAGTTAAAACGAAGTATTACTATCCCTTTAATACAGTTAATACATTGAATTCAAAGCTGTGTTGTTTGCTGGGGTTAACACAGTGGGACTGCTGATAAGACAGGTCCCAAGAGAAAATCCACACTCTTCTTACAGAGGGTCGTAAATACCCTGTGCAAGGCAGAGTGGGGGGGAGAGAAAGAGAAGAAAAATACAGGAGTTGGTATGGGAGGGGAGAGAGTTAAAAAAAAGATTGCACATATTAAGAATGCTACAATGCCAACAATCCAATGCCAACTCTTATACATGCAGGCATATATATATATATATATATGTGGGTGGACTATTCTATATGTATATATGGGTTTATATGCATGTATGTACATGTAGGTATGCATGCATGTATGTATGTGTTTATGTATATATATATATGTATAAATACTAGTACATATATTTAGGTACTTATGTATAGATATATGTTTTAGTATGCATTCCTACATATTGTGTGTACGTATTTAGGTATATTAATTTATGTATATGTATGTGTCCATATGTATGTGTTTATATGTATATGTGTATATGCTATATACATGTATATTTCTGTGTATGTGTGTCTATAGATATATTGTATGGGTATGTGTATGTGTGTATATGTGTATATGCATGTATATGTGTGTGTGTGTGTATATGCATGTATGTATGTGTGTGTATATGTATATATGTATGTATGTGTGTGCATGTACACATGTGTATATGTGTATATGCATCTATGTGTATGTGTGTATGTATATAGATATATATTTTTTGTGTATGTATGTGTATGTGCATATGTATATATATATATATATATATATATATATATATATATATATATATATATATATATATATGTATACTCTCTTTCTCTCCCCCCCCCACTCTGCCTTGCACAGGATGTGTACAATCCTCTGCAAGAAGAGTGTGGATTTTCTCTTGGTCCCTGTCTTATCAGCAGTCCCACTGTGTTAACCCCAGCAAACAACACAGCTTTGAATTCAATGTATTAACTTTTTTAACTGTGAATTATGTGTCCTTATGCTCAGAAATGCTTTAGACTTGAGAAAGGGAGTTTATCCCAAAAGCTTCTCAATCCGTAATTCTGCTAGTCCAATAAAAAGGTATTACAAGATATTAATTTTGTTTGTTATTTTACAGCTACAGCACAGGACTAATACGGCTACAATAGTGTTTTTTTTATTTGTGAACGGAAACCCACAGTATTTCTGTTCTGGAAATCACCTACTTCTTTTTCCTCTAAAACAAAGACACATTTATCTTTATCTGTGCATCTAAAAATAACATCATGTACATTTTAAGAGCCAACAAGAATGAATCTCAGATTTAGGTGGCAATACATTTGTATGTAGATTTAAAGGAAAACTAACACCTCCTAATAATACCCCACACGCACTTACCTTACTATGGTCAGAAAATCTTAACTGTCACTGAGAATTTTGCCATTGTGTCTGTGTTCAAGTCTGTCCTGGATATTATTTAATTGGGAGCAGACATGACAGTTGCTAGCAGGAGAAATGGAACTTAAACTCTGCTCATAATATGTTAATTTAAATTGTGTGCCAGAGGGGTATCAAAGAGGGCTTAAAATGTTGATGTCCTGTTCAGAGAAGTGTGGTCATCACATCCCCATCAGTCCAACAAAAATCTGCCCACATCCATCCGACATGCCTCCACCAGGTTTACAAATTTTCATAGAAATACAAAATAATACATAGTAGATTTTCTATAGGCACTCAACTCCTCATCAGTGACCACATTAATAATAATAATAACAACAAAAAATATCAGTATCAAAAAATATATATTTTAATTATACCCCCAAAAAAGTTGACACATATGTAAAAAAGCAGAGGAGATCCCTAAGCCCACTCACAACAATCTCCCTCCCTCCCAACTTCCCAGAATACAGTAAAAGCACAACGTTGTATTAAAAACAATAAACATAGCCCCCCCAACTAGATGCCGGCATCTATGCCCCAGATAATCACAAGTAAAAGTACTCTGAAGCATAGAGAAGGAGATACAATAATAATGGCATGCTCCAATCAATCCTAAAGAAAACTGTGCTTCCTAAGGGCAACTTCTTTTGATATCCAGATATAGGTGATATTATTCCATCACATTAGAACATGAGAGTTGACATATGTTGATGTTTCTTTACGTATTTGACATAGCTCCAATCACAAGGAGCTATAGCTGGGGCAAGACTCAAAAGACGCAGCTCTGTTATGAGGAAAGTGCTTTGTAACCCTGTATCTACTAATCAAGATTGAGGAGCTGTTTGTAACGATGTATCCAGGAACCATGAATGGAAAGTGTGTTGAACAGAGCGTACTGATCACACATGTTAATGGAGGATCACTGTGATGATGAAGCAGTATGGTGTATCAGCAAGTGGTGAGATCATTCCTTTTTTTGAAATTTAATTTCTGTACACCTGATAGATTCCAGTGTGAAAGTTTTGTGGCATGGATATGCTCTTCAAGTTAAAACTGTGTGATAACTTTGAAATATATTTGAGGTATATTTACTTGCCTTACGAGTGGAGCTATGCCAAATATGTAAAGAAATATGAACATATGTCAACTCTCATGTTATAATGTGATGGAATAATATCACCTATATCTTGATATCAAAAGAAGTTACTCTTAGGAAGAACAGTTTACTTTAGGATTGATTGGAGCATCTGAATATTATTGTATCTCCTTCTCCATGTTTCAGAGTACTTTTACTTGTAATTATCTGGGGCATAGATGCCGGCATCTAGTTGAGGGGGCTATATTTGTTGTTTTTAATACAATGTTGTGCTTTTACTATATTCTGGGAAGTTGGGAGGGAGGGAGATTGTTGTGAGTGGGCTTAGGGATCTCATCTGCTTCTTTATATATATGTGTCAACTTTTATGGGTATAATTAAAATATATATTTTTTGATACTGATATTTATTGTTGTTATTAGTATTATTATTGTGGTCAATGATGAGGAGCTGAGTGCCTGTAGATAATCTGCTATGTATTTATTTGACAGCATTCTCTCTGCTGCCCCACGTCTAGTAGTGGAGTGGAGAAAACGATTCAGCACCATGGACAGCATCACTGCCTTATAGCTTTGAGTACTATAGGGATATGCATTGCTCACCTTGTGACACTCAAAGGGTTAAAAAGCATACCAAGAACTACACAGTTATCTCCTTAACTCTGTATCATACATTATACATGTTGTGTACAAGGCTGGGGGTCAGACAGTGTCCATGGGGATTTATGGCTACCAGTTGCCCCCCCCCGCCTTGTTCCCATGCCCACTGGTAGCCACAGAACCCCATGTACACTGTCTGACCTTCTCCAGCCTTTTCCCCTTGCCTATTGCTAACCACAAATCATCAAGGGCCCTGCCTGGGCAAGGGAAGAAGGCTGGGGGGTGTCAGTCAATGTATGTGGGGCTAACATAAAATGGTGATGTTCTCTCACAATACTTATATTCAACATGCTGCCCCATGCTGCTCCCCAAATAATTTCCTGCGAAAAGTGCCATTTTCCAGCTTTTTTTCACCTAGCTCATTGCATTGAAATCAATGGGAAGAACATTTTTCCCCAACACATGAAAGTTTTCTCTAGTTTTCTATAGCCATATACAAGGGTGTCAGGCTCTCACAGCAGCCATTCTGTGTTTGTGAGAGGAGAAAGCAGCATGTTTTTACCTAGAGGAGATAGGCAAATAAAGGGGAATTGAAGCTTAGTTTAGGGAGTCATTTAGGTAACACATGTGTTCTCTTTATTAGGGGAGTCTGGGGCAACTCTGGGAGAGAAGAAGGGAGGAAGGAGGTTTATCCCAATTTTCCCAAAATTCAGTGTGACTGACTGGAAAGACACAGGCAGCTGGGGTCCAAATTGCTTGCTGATTTTACTTTTATTGTCTCTGCGCTGGAGAAGTCTGGGGAATGAAGCTGTGGATTTTGTTTTTTAGCTATACATATTTTTTGGGGGGGACTGACTGTGATAAGATAGGATGGACAACTTAAAATAAATAAAATACTTTTTAAATTAATACATAAATAATTAGACAAATAAATATATTAGGTGGCAGACAGCTGACTGGGAGCCTGAGCTCTGTGACTGAGGTAGACTTTATAAACAGAAGACGACACTGAGAATTTTGTTGAGGACTAAGGCAAGACATCACACTTCATCAGTTGTGTACTGTACAGAGTAAAAGCACATGCAGTAGTTGAGTAATGTCCAGCAAATGCACAAGAGGGGGAGGGAGAAAGGTGGAACAGTGCAGGGATGTTGAAGTAAAGTGGTAGTTCAAAAACTGACTGCAGCAATGGTTGCTGCAGCATGTGCAATAAAAGATGCGAGACTCTACATGGTTGGGAAGCACAGGATCATTGACAGACTGCAGTGCAGAGCTATACCCACAGTCATTTTTAAACCTTTAATTTTAGACATACCAGCAATTTAAAAAAAAAAATGTAAACAACTTTTCAAGCTATTCTCTCTATTTACGTAATTATTAGTCAGACTTGTATGGGGTGATAGTTCCTCTTTAATAAATGAATGAACTCAACCGGCTTTTTATGAATGACCAGGTTGAGTAGGAATAGAGGATGGCAGTAATCACCTTCCTGGTCGCCGCATTGATGAACTATCCTATTGTATATGTGATCAACGCCAGGGGTCATCAGGAGGGGGTCCCAGTGCCTTCGTGAGGTGTGATTTTATTTTACAAATATAAACACTGCACTATTTTTTTTAAATATTTACACAGTTTTACATGGAAATTAACTAACTGAGTGCCAGAGGGCTATGCAATCAAAGTAATGCATTGCGTACCCCTCTGGTATTCAAAGGGTTGCTAGTGTGAGGGCATCATATGTCTTATTTTACAGGGGGAAGCAGCATATGTTGAATAAAAGGGGCAACGTATGTCAGATTTTAATAGGGAGGCAGCATATGTCGAATAAAAGGGGCATCATATGTCAGATTTTAATGGAGGAGGCATCATATGTTGAATAAAAGGGGCATAATACAGAGAGATTTAATTTTACTAGGGAGAGGCAGCGGATGTCAAATTTTAACTGTGGGGCAGCATGTTGAATATAAGTATTGTGGGTGAAAATCACATTCGTGTGTTAGCCCCACATACATTTACTGAACCCCCCTAGTCTTTTTCCTTTGCCCATGCAGTGCCCATGAAGATTTGTGGCTAGTAGTATGCAAGGGGAAAAGGCTGGAGAGGGTCAGACATTGGGTTCTATGGCTACCAGTGGGCAAGGGAACAAGGCTGGTGGGCAAGTGGTAGCGACAATACACAAATCCCCATGGACGCTGCCTGACCCCTAACCTTGTTCCCTTGGGAGTGCACAATTTGTATAACATATGATACAGAGCTAAGGGGATTACTGTGTAGTGATTGGTTTACTTTTTTTTTAACCCTTTGAGTACCATAGGGGTGAACAATGCACATCCCTATGGCACTCAAAGGGATAAGGGAGTGATGCTGTCCATGGTGTTGAAAGTGTTTTCTCCACCCCCTACTGGCCCAGTGGGGCAACAGAGAGAATGCTGTCAGACTTCAGGATTGTTGTAGTGCTGGTGATGTGTGAAGGAGAGCATCCTTTCCACATTGACAACAGTTTATAAACCTGTATTCTAATGGAAACCTTCTCCTTCCCTCCCCTTACATCCATAAATTTTAGAGCATATGGCGATGTGTGTACATCGAAATGTCGAAGTGCTTTGAACACATTCACAAAATCATATTGCCACAGCATCAACATTTAGTGTATCTCTCCCAATGAGTTGGATACCTCTCTGATGGACAAGAGGTTAAGGACTAAGGGTGTATGCTGCTCACTGCTTCATAATGCATAACATAACCCTCTGGTCCTGAAAGGGTAAGCTTATACACTGCCTGCTACAGTCTGAAAAAAACTGCCAGCAACCTGTGTACCTCCATAGACAATCCAGATCTGAATGAAGACTGGAGATTATGCACTAAGGAATGATAAAGAGGTGATATCTCCAGTGATATTACTTATCCAGTTCCTATATTATTCTATAGAAGGCTATTCACTAAGATCTCCAAAGTTGGAGAAATGTTCATGAATTAGCTCCATGGAATAATATGGGACTTGGAGAAGTCATAGAAGTCACCTCCACTTTATCACCTTAGTGCATCTCCCCTGAAATGTCTTGAGAAAAGGCAAAAGGGTAAAAGTCAGAGGCCATAAAGATTTAGTAGCCATGCTAAGGTAATTAGGATTATTAGATATCCTTTTATTGATATCTCTGTAGCAGAAATGAATGAAATTAGTATTTCTATAACTTGTCTCAATGTTTGCATATCTGAAATTAAAAAAGTGAAGCATATTATGTGAAAGATTACATTTCTCTCAGTTTTAGGTATTTCCATAGATCTTGTCTACCCTTTTTATATATAAAACTCTTCTAACTAATTTAAAGCTACGTTATTATTATTCTAAAAGGTTCTTTATTTCAGTAATATACAGGAAGGCTAATGTACTAATTAGAACTAAAGCAATTCTGAAGCAAGGAAACTGCATAATGATAAAAGTCTTGTGACAATAAAAGAAAAAAAGCATCACAAAAATATGGATACTAAGTGAGAAAGAACAAAAGAATAGTATTTATTTGCTTTTGGATAGTCACTGTACAGAGTACCACCGTTATCTGTCTAGTGTAAAATATGCATTTTCATATTGATATGACTCTATCCACAAGAGCTGCCTAGCCCAAAAGTACAGGGCAGATCTCCTGTGCGTGAAAATACTAGCCATCCCCTGATGTGCATTTAACTTTTTGTGTTGGATACCTCTCTGATACCTCTTTGACAATAATATGTTGTTGGTCTCTCAAGATGTCCATGTCTGGAGTACATATCACCCTTAGGGAGTCTCATTAGGGTTTCAAAAAAGGAATCACAGAGATGAATACTTGTTTGTACTTTAGATTGTCACCTAAGGTATAACAGCATATGCTCTGAGACTTATGACTGGGATAAACATCTGAAAAATCACAGGAGAGATGTTGTCGGTTACGGATATTATGCCATGGTCATGGACATCCAAATTCAGAGAACCACCAGTGTACTCAGACAACCACAGGAAGAGAACTGAGTGCCATTAGTAATCACCTACATCCCCCAACTTGAAGTACTGAGCAAAGTATTAAAAGCTCTCCAAACAATAATGTAAACTGATGGTAGATTAAAAATAATATTTCCAAAACCTCCAATTCTCTCCTATACATAGCCCCCTACCTGAAAAAACTGTTCATAAAAAGCTCTCCTAAGAATGCAACGGAAAGCTGTACTTCTCTCCGTCTACAAAAGAACCAGTGTACACATTTCTACCTCAGTTAAGATGCCCATTCCACATTCCCACCAAAACCACAACATCAAGGGCAAATTCTCCTGCATCATCTACTGTTATTTACCTCATCATGTGTGTGTGAAATGTCCCAGCACAGAATTATATTTAGGTGAGCCCACTTCTCCACTTTGCCAGTTACAAAGAGATGTCTCTACTAGAGTCTAAAGAATAATCTATACAGACACTGGTGATAAGAGTTTCACCTCCAGTACAATTCAAATTTACAAGGAATTTGCATGAATGTATAACCTGTCATGCATTTTGCAATCAACGTTCATTCTAATCATGCCTGATAAAGGTACTTGTGTTGTCTTTAAAGCTTGCATTCTAAATCTATTTAGTTAGCCAATAAAGATACCACTTTTACTCTACCAGTCTCCTTGTTTTAGTATGTCAGGACTTATGTACAACTTTGCTCACCCCACACAGAGGAATAGGTCTGAGTAAAAGGTAAACCACACAACTATGTCATAAACTTTAGTGAAGATAGAATTAACCCTATGCACTCCCACTGCCCTGACTTGGAAAATCATAGTGTAGGTTTCAAGTTCTTGTGTGCTAATAGCCCCCAAGATGGGGTTACTAATTCCCACAAATTATTTAAGGACATTTTGGCCTTAAAGAGATAGTAATACTTCGTTTTATCTTTATTTTATTTTGTAGGCATTAAAAAAAACATGAAGAACGATATAAGTCTTATCTCTCAAACCTGTATGGTTTGAGAGATATTCACAAGCAAAGTTTCCCCTCCCGCCCCTTTTACCTAGTGTAAGCCATCTCTTCACAGATGTGGAATCTGGTTGTAAGACCAGACAGATAACAGCAGGGGACAATCTTCTTCCTATGAGAACAGTGAAAGCCCTGCCCCCCTTGACAAGTTTTTTAGGATTTTCTCTTATCTTAATTGAAGATTGTCCCTCTCTGCAGTCTACCTGGGCACCTCCCTTCTGATCTGGCTGAACAGTGTTATATCAGTAAAAGGGGTGGGAGGGGGATACTTTGTCATTGAATTACTCTTGAACTACAGCTCTTACAGAATTAAAATAACACTCTTCAAAGTCCAAATGCTACGATGATTAATTAGAGCTGCTTTTATTATGAAACATTACTATCCCTTTAAATAAAAACAAGATCATTCTTTTATACGACTCGGTTGTGGAGGTAGATGCATAGCACTGGTTGCAAATTTTTCAACTTAAATTAGCTTTAATTTGTTTGCTTTTGGTTCACACCTATATAACACATCATTGTGGTCTGCAAAGAGTACAGCACTGTAGTAAGAAATGCTGCCCCATTAACTCAGTGAAACAAAATATCTGCATTATTACTGTGCTGACATGTTTATATGCATACATTTAGCTAACTTACTACCATAGTACAACAATTAAAATGATCCATGTGCCATTGAAAAGTTATTCATGCATTAGTAGTTATGAACACAAATCTGTATATGGCTATTTGCTCCTGTACCCAAGGAATAAGTGGCTCTTATGTCAACAAAATGACTTTCCTATATAGGTGTCCTTCACATAGCAGTCAGGTATAGGTTTAAATCATTTTGTATTGCATGTATTGCTGATTGTATACAATGTTCTAAGTTTAAATATTTCTTTAGTCCACACAGCCTCACCACAATTAAAGGGTTTCAGTAGAAAAGAATGGTTTGTAAAGGGCACTTGTAATTATCACTTTATAATATAAAACAACTAGCAGTATACCACAACAGAAATAAACTATAGAGATGCATCTCGTTGATGTATTAACCCCTTAAGGACCGGCGGTCATGGGACATTTCCGTCCCATAATGACCGCGTAGGGGCACTTTGACGCGCCGGTACACGTGACCTGTCACGTGTATCGGCGCGTCACTATGGGGCTTGAAAGAGATCGCTCCGATCTTGGAGCGGTCTATTTCAGGCCCTATTTTTACTTACAGCGCTCCCGGTAGAGCGCTGTAAGTAAAAAGTACGTGACGTACCATGACCGTCATCGGTCCTTGAGGGGTTAAGGTAATCTACCCAGTATCTACTCTGTAAATATATAAGAGCAACTTATTCATTGGGTAGATTTACCCTTTAAAAATCATTTTTCAAGTTTTACGAAGACTTGGGAAAAAGCAAGGAGTTCAACTTTGCAGCTACAATAATTATATTATTAGGTGTTTGGGGGATCAGCAAACTGACCCCCCCAGACTGGCACCTGGCTGGAAACCAATTCAGAAGTTTGTGGCTGTCAACCCAAAACTTCTCAGGTTGTGCATGTAGCTTCCATATACTCCTAGGGTCAGGCTTGAAAACCTTTCAATAGGGTCTATGGGGCAGGTCAGTCTCCCTTGTGGGACCAGTGTGGATGCACTGGACTCCACTAGAGAACACAGTGCAGCACAGCTTTAACAGTAGACATGCTCCAATGGGAGCAGATCTGCCAATAGGGAACTGCCATAGTGATTGTTATCTTTGTGTGTGTTGTGTGTGTGTGCGCACATATGAGAGAAGGAATTAATTATTATGGGAGATAAAAACATTCAATCATTATTGAAATAAATTATAGGATTTTCCTAACTTTGTGAAAGAATTCAGGATTTTATTAAAGACACGGAGGTGAATATTATGCATTGAAAACTTCTATACTACTCCTAACAGCAAAATACATATTTCAGATATTCAGTTCCACCCCTTCTGAACCCTTTTTACCAATACTATACAAGCATTCCCTAAAAATGTTGCTTCCCTCATAACGGTTTCCTCTTTCTTTGATACTGAACATATAAACTTATTTGAACTGTAGAAACTTGTCAAAATTCCAATTCTTTAAGAACTTCATTTGAAACCTTTTTTAAATTAGTTATTTCACGGATTTAGTGATATTGC
The DNA here is from genome assembly GCA_037306005.1 of Rhinophrynus dorsalis. Taxonomy (NCBI): domain Eukaryota; kingdom Metazoa; phylum Chordata; class Amphibia; order Anura; family Rhinophrynidae; genus Rhinophrynus; species Rhinophrynus dorsalis. The sequence goes on from CM074718.1 coordinate 62,919,921, forward strand.
TATCGTGAACAGAAAGAAAAAAACTTGATAGGGAGGGTGTGACATGGGAGGGATAATATTTGCCTCTGCGTCTTTAATAAAATCCTGACTTTCCTTCACGAAGTTAGGAAAATCCTTGAATTTTATTACAGGAGATGGAGGCTTCATATTATACTAGTTTACAGCTGAACTATAACATTCACAGATACATGAGCAATAGGTTTGAAATAAAAGGATTTGATAGCAGGTTCTCTGGACAAGACAGCCATTTTGATAATGTCTTCAAGTCTACCTCCAGCTAAAATTATTTGGGAGCCATAGCTCCTCTGGAGGAATGTGCTCCAAATAGGGCAGTATCAGTAATACAATTCTGTAAACTGTGAGCTGAAATAATCTAAGTTTGGGATATTTGCTGGAAAAATTGAATAAGTGTATTTTTTGTGTTGGGTAATGTGGTAAAGGAGAGGCTAAAAACAAAATATCCCCCTCTCCCTTTGTAGTTGTATAAATGATTGCTTGCAGTCTGTGTGTGGTGGGAGTGGTTGTGATGTTGCTGGATTGTGATTGGTGGCTTTCTGCTATAGAAAGCAGAGGGGGGGTAGTGAATTCTGGAAGCTGTGAACTGAAATAAGCTGTTTGGGATATTTGCTGGATAAATTAACTAAGTGTATTTTTTTGTTGTGTAGCATGGTAAGGGACAGGTTAAAAACAAAAGCCTATTTTTCCCCCCTTCACAGTTGTATAAGTGATTGATTGCAGTATGTGTGTGGTGGGAGTGGTTGTGGTGTTTGCAGGGTTGTAATTGGTGGCACTTTGCTATATAAAGCAACGAGAGAGATATAGTGTGTGAGTTCTGTAAGCTGTGAGCTGAAATAAGCTAAGTTGGGATGTTTGCTGGAGAAATTGAATAAGTGTATATTTTTGTGCGGTGTGGTATGGGAGAGGTTAAATACAATAAGCTTTTTCCCTCTGCAGTTATATGTATAAGTGATTGAGTACAATCTGTGTGTGGTGGGAGAGGTTGTAGGGATTGCTGGGTTGTAATTGATGGCTCTGTGTTATATAAAGCAGAGAGCTAGAGAATGAATTCTGTAAACCAAGCACACATAGAAGACCATTTCAGTGAAGGATTTCTGTTTCTATAACGCAATCTCAGCTCTGCTCCAGAGCCGCCGCTTGTTCAGGGACAGGATTCCCCTGCAGTCAGCTAGAACGCTGACGTCAGGGGAGTGGGAACTTTGAAAGTGGCTATCTCTCAAACCATACAGGTTTGAGAGATGCCGCTGGGCTCATTTAATTTGTATTTGTAAGGGCTACAATATTAAGTAAAGTTGTTTTAACATATTACTATCCCTTTAAGCAGGGAATTCAAGCAAGTGCTGAAGTGTGGTAAGTGTTGGTAATTTAAACAGGACATTCAAACACAGGGGATTACCCAGGTGAACACATATTTATTAACTTTATTGTGCAGATATTTTTTTCTGCCTGCCTTTTAACTTGTGGTAACTGGCATAATATGAATGGCAGCATGACTGTCCATTTAAATCAGTGCACAAGCTGCCATATTTTTGCACACCTGGAACAACCATTCCAGGGAGCATACTTCGGTGGTGAATGTGAGCAAGTAGTCTCTCTGGAAGCTCAAATGAGAGATCTGGAGAGGCAAATTGCAACACTGAGGGAGACAGCTAATCTTGAGAGATGTCTGAGCAGAAGGAATAGGGAGGACACTCCTGTATTTACTAACCCTACAGATTTGATACATAAAGTGATGATGCTGGAGATGTTGGTACAGGAATGCCTTTGCTGGAGAGAACTGTTGTAACAGCCAGGAGAACAGCCCCTCTATCACTGACGGGAGTTAGGCAGACCTAAACAGATGGTGGTGGTAGGGGATTTTATTATTAGCACGACATACAAGGTAATCTGTCACCAGGACTGTTACAATAGAACAATTTGATGTCTCCCAGGTGCTCGGGTTGGATATGTGGCAGATCAGATTGATAGACTACGAGCATTTACATGCATACATTTTATCTTTTTGTGATTCTGAAAGATTTCATTCTTTGTAAAATGTATTTGCCTTTCAGCAGGATGTAACAATGTCACCTCCCTATTAGATGAACTAGCCCTTTCCTCTTCTCCACCCCCATGCCCCTTCTCTAATCACATTTACTCAATTATACTACCTTCCCCATCCTGTGCTGCATCACCCCACCTTTTTCTAGTGTAAAGTCTCATCCAACCCTCCAACCATCCTAACTCCCAGCACCTTGGCCCTCCTTCTGCTAAGGTGCAATTCAGTCATGCTACCACTCATATTATGCCAGTTACCACAAGTTAAAAGGCAGGCAGAAAAAAATACATGCACAATAAGGTTGAAAAATAATCCCCTGTGTAATCCTGTTATTTAAATTCCCAACACTTACCAGACTTCAGCACTTACTTGAATCCCCTTGATATATAAATTGTCAACAGTTACCACACCTCAGCACTTACACAATGAGGCAAGATTCAAACGTTCAAGTATTCACTGTCTCTCTGCTCTATATAGCAGAAAGCCACCAATTACAACCCAGCAAACTACCACTCCAACAACAACAGATTGCAATAAAGCCCTTGTAGAACTGCAAAGGGAGGGGAAAAGGTTTTTGTTTTTAACATCTCCCTTACCACACTACACAACACAAAATATACATTTATTCAATTTTTTCAGCGAATATCCCAAACTTTAGCTTATTTCAGCTCACAGCTTGCAGTTTACAGCTCACATTGGGGGCAAACTTAATAAAAAGATGTTAATGGGGAATTACTAAAAGCCACCTAATATTTGGGAGTTTGAGGAGGTCCAATTTTTACTGGAAATTGAAAAGGCTTCTAGGTCAGGAAATGTAATCATAATGGGAGATTTCAACTATACTGAAACAGACTGGAGCAATATGACTTCTAGCACAGCAAAGGGACATTCTTTTTTAAGTATGATTAATGACACTTTTATGTCCCAAGTAGTAGAGGAGCCAACTAGAAAAGAGACCTTGATTGACCTAGTGCTCTCAAACAATTCTAAAATGATATACATTATACAGGTAAAGGAACATTTAGGCAGTAGTGACCACAATATAGTATCCTTTGAAATTTGTTATGAGAAACCCAATAGCAAGGGTTAAACCAAAACATTAAATTTTAAAAGGCTAATTTTACAAAGCTAAAATAAGTATTATAGGAGAATCAGTGGGATATAATCTTCCAATATAAAAATGCAGAAGAATCATGGAATTTTCTTAAAACGCTCTTAGACAAAGTTACACATCAATATATACCATTGGACAACAAGAGGAATAAATTGAAACCAATGTGGCATAGTGCCTGATTGGAGGAAATCTGATATAGTTCCATTCTTCAAAAAGATACAAACCAGGAAATTATAGACTTGTGAGCTTGACTTCCATAGTGGGTAAGATATTAGAAGGGTTACTAACTGACAGTATTCTTAACTATGTGAAGACAAACAATATGTTTGGTAGGTGTCAGCATGGCTTTATGAAGAATAGATCATGTCAGACTAATTTACTTGCATTTTATGAAAGGGTAAGTGGAAATTAAAAGTAGCATTTAAATTTTTGCTGATGACACTAAGCTGTGAAAAGAAATACATACAGAGCTGGATGTCTTTTCTCTGCAGAAGGATTTAGATAAAATGAGTGAATGGGCAGAAAAGTGGCAGATTATATTAATCTAGATAAGTGTAAGGTTATGCATTTGAGCTGCAGAAGAAAACCTTCTACATATACACTAAATAGGGAACAACTTGGGGAAACCTCATTAGAGAAAGATTTAGGAGTACTGATAGACGAAAGACATCACAGCAGTTAGCAGAGTCATTCAGCTGCTGCAAGAGCAAATAGGTTACTATACTGCATATAAAGAGGCGTAGATGCACGTGATGGTAATATAATTCTACCTCTATATAAATCCTTGGTTATACCTCATCTAGAATATGGAGTAAAGATCTGGGCATCAATCCTTAAAAAATACATTATTAAACTGGAAAAAGAGTAGAAGCATGCAACAAAACTGATAAAGGAAGAGACTAGCCAAACTGGGTTTGTTTACATTAAAGAAGAGATGTCTAAGGGGTGATATGATTACTATTTACAAATATATTTAAGGTCAATAGAAAGAACTATCCAATGAATCATTTATGCAAAGAGCTGATCTAAGAATGAGATGTCATCTATTAAGAATAACGTAAAGGCGCTTTCAACTTAAATGGAGGCAGGGATTTTTTACTGTAAGGGTGGTAAAGCTATGGAATTCTTTGCCTCAGGATGCTGTGCTTGCAGGTACTGTAACTGCTTTCAAAAAAGCAATGGATACCTATCTAACACAGAACAACATTGATAATTCTGAAAGATGGCTTCAATGCAGATTGATCCAGGCAACTATCTCACTGCCATTTGGAGTCAGGAAGGAATTTTTTACCCACTTGGAGCGTAATTGGAAATGGCTTCAATGTTTTTTTTTTTGCCTTCCTCTGGATCAACAGGGGTGTTTAGAAATGGGTTGTACTTGATTACTATGTAATACATGCTGACTGCATGATCCAGTGTATCCATTGTGCTAAGGTTGCAGTTGAAACTGGAAGATATGGTTTCCTAAATTAAATCAATAATTGATGAGTGGTTTTATATCTGAGATTAGAAGTAGCAATTTAGTAAGCTTTAAGGCAAAGAACTACACAAAGTTGAGGATTCTGGGGGAAGGTTGGATAGAAGGCTTTCCTAGAGAAAGATTTAGTTCTTCTAGAGATCAAAAATCTTACTTCATCTGGTAAGAAACATCTGTTCGAAATGTCTAATTCGTGGACATCCAACATTTGTCTAAAGGAAATTAGACAGAGTGACATAATAAGATTGGCCAAGAGTTGTTTTAATTATAATTTCTCATTAGTCTGCCAAGACTCTAAGAATTAAAGAATGTGTGTAACATCCCAAAGGCTGGAATATCTAGCAGTAGGCAGTCAGGATAGTTTAATTGCTTTCATAAGTCTACATACAAGGATTGTTGTCCCATAGGGATACCTTCTATATGAAAATGACCTGCTGAGATGGTTCTATATGCTTTCCCTTTTTGAAAACACATGGAAAGAAAATGTATAATATATTGGCAGAAATGGGATCCAGATTCTTTTTCAGGCACAAACGTGACCAGATAAACCAACATGATTTGTAACATGCTTGAGTACCTGAGGCCCATGTATCATGGTGCCCGTGATTGCTGCAGTTCTCTGTCTATCACCTGCAGGGGGCTCCCATTGGCTGCCTGCAGTCAGCCCGCCTCTGGTTGCCTTTTTAAACTCAGTCTGGGCACCCTTTAGTTGCCCTTTCGTGGTGTCTCTGACAGCATTCATTTTGTCTGTCTGCTGTAGCTATTGGGCCTGTTCCTGAGTTCCTGAGTTTACCTGTTCCTGTGTTCCTGCCTGCTTGTCAGTTCCAGTCCGGTTCCGGTTGCTGTCGTTCCGGTTGCCAGCCGACTTGCGGTGCTCGTTCCAGTTGAGCCTCGGCCTGCTCCTGCTGTTTCCTGTGTTCAGTTCCTGTGGTGATATTTCTCTCCTGTCGCTCCTGCGACATTCTGTCTGTTGGTCCCAGCGTGCGGACGCTGGTTTACTCCATTAGCCTTGCGACTCACAATACTGTCTGTTGGTCCCAGAGTGCAGACGCTGGTTTACTCCATTAGCCTTGCGGCTCGCAATACTGTCCATTGGTCCCAGCGTGCGGAAGCTGGTTTACTCCATTAGCCTTGCGGCTCGCAATACTGTCAGTTGGTCCCAGCGTGCGGAAGCTGGTTTACTCCATTAGCCTTGCGGCTCGCAATACTGTCAGTTGGTCCCAGCGTGCGGACGCTGGCTTACTCCATTAGCCTTGCGGCTCACAATACTGTCTGTTGGTCCCAGCGTGCGGACGCTGGTTTACTCCATTAGCCTTGCGGTTCACTATAATGTCAGTTGGTCCCAGCGTGCGGACGCTGGTTTGCTCCGTTGGCCTTGTGGCTTATTCTACTGTCTGTTGGTTCCAGAGTGCGGATGCTGGTTTACGCCATTTGCCTTGCAGATCAAGGTACAGTTGTTGGTCCCAGCGTGCAGACGCTGGTTTACTCCCTGACTTGCAGTCAGGCTTCTGGTGCTGTCCAGTCCTAGCAGCACTTGTTTCAGATGTGTACCGACACTAGCCTCTCCTTGGGTGAGACAGCTTGACCATATACTCTATTTACCATCCTACTGTCATTGTCATCTGACAGTCACTGGTCTTAGTGGTGTCTCCCTTCTTGGGTTGCCCTGCCCGGTATTGGTAAGGCCGGTAGAACCTTTCACGTTGCCACCTTTAGGTTGCCTTACCTGGTATTGGCAGGGCCGGTAGAGCCTATCTTTGGGTATTCATTCTGGGCTGCCCTGCCCGGTATTGGTAAGGCCGGTAGAACCTGTTACGTTGCCACTCCACGGTTGCCTTACCCGGTATTGGCAGGGCCGGTAGAGCCTATTCCTTGTGTATTCCTCAGGCTGCCCTGCCCGGTATTGGTAAGGCCGGTAGAACCAGTACGTTGCCATCTTACGGTTGCCTTACCCGGTATTGGCAGGGCCGGTAGAGCCTACTTATCACTATTCCTTCAGTATCGCTTGGGTTGCCTTGCCGGTATTATTTGCAAGGCCGGTAGAACCTATCTCAATTGTCAATTGCTTATATATATGTGATGTTTGTATGTGTATGAAAACCCTATGGGATTGCCTTAACTTTTCAATAAAGTTATATTTTTACCTAAACCTTACGTCTGAGAGTCTTAACAAACCGTGACACCATACTTCTGAGATGAGTATCAGAACAGATTCTGAAAGGCTCTCGATAAACCAGTGACTCCAAAAATCTACCAGGCCATGAAATATAATTGATTTAATAACATTAGTTTGTGAGTATTTCCCTATGGCTCTAGAAGTAATTGAGGAAACGGTTCTAGGTAGCATGGATAATCTATTGAGATTTCGAGAAGTGGAGAGAACCATGGTTGAGATGTCCAAAAGTGAAAGATCAGAACAGTGGTGACCTTCTGTTTCCTGACTTGCAGAATGACTCTGGGAATCATTGCAATGGGAGGGAACGCAAAACTTCCATGTAAGGGCCAATTCTGAAGGAACGCATATATGGCCAAAGCCTGTGGATCTGGTTTTCAAATGAAACATTTTGGTAACTGTCTGTTCAATCTCAATGCAAAGAGATCTATCTGCAGAGGTTCCCAGATTGATCCTATTTTTTAAATACTTTTTTGTGTAATATCCAGTTGCTCAAATCTGAGAGGTGTCTGGAATTCCAGGCCTTGAAGGTATTATGCTTGAATTTGCCAAAATTCCTTGACCATAATAGTCAGAGTTTTTCATATGGTACCTCCCAGATGGTTGATGTATTTGACTGCTGACACATTGTCCATCTTTAACAGGATGCAGCTCTTGAATAAGAATAAACCTACTAACAGTTCTAAGAAATTGATGTGTATTGCTTTTTCCTGATGCAACCATTTCCTTCCTGTGGTTAGATTTCCACAGCGAGCTCCCCAACCTATATTGCTGGCATCCAATTCAATGACAATGTCTGGACACATTCCGCAAATTGCTTTATGATTCCAGGCCTCCATATGGTTTACCCACCAAAAGAGTTCCTCTCATGCCTCTATGGATAGAGGAACTTAGCCTGCATATCCCAGACCCTTGTGGAGATGAATGATTTGTAGTTTCTGAAGGACTTGATAATATAGAGAACCTGGAAAGATTGCTTGAATTTCAGCTGCCAGAATTTCCACAGTTTTGTATGGTTTTATTTCATTTGCTTAGCAAATCTTCCTCCCAAGTTGAGGTTCCTTTTTGTGATTTTTGGACACAATATTCATAGAGAGGATTTCTAGTCATTTCTATTTGAGATAATACCAGATATTTTGTGTGGACAACAATGTCTCAATTTTGCTTTCCTTTTACCCCTTATTTTATCACGGATATTGATTTCAGGTGATGAACCAAAATATTTGTATTTCCTATAATTTGAGGATTAAATTTCACCTGAGAGGTATTTTTTACTTTCTTATTTGTGGAGACATCCAATGTTTCAGACATGAGCCATGCAGAAGGAAATAGCATTTAAAACTAACTTGTTATCTGTTTCATCCGTCAGTGCCTGAATATGTTCCTCAGGTCTTATCATTGATGGATTATGAGCTGCCGGTGAATCAGAAATCTGGGTTTTATCAGAGATGAAATGAGAAGGAATTCTATATGCTTTTTGAGGTGTGATGGGAGAAAATACCTTTTTATGGGAGATACTGACTGGAAAAAGAAACTCGTAAGGTAAATTATTTCCCTCAAACCCTATTTGGGTAATACAGTTGGGTTATGAAAATTGCTGAGGTAAAGTATTTTGAAAAATTCTATTAGGGATAATGTAATATATTAATTTTTTGTATATAAATAAAATGTGGTTAAAATAAAGAATGAAATATAATAGACAATGTAAGATTGAATTAAGCTTATCCATTTCACGTCCACTTTCACTCTGGTTCCCTGAGAAGGTAAGATAATAATACTGTCTCAGTTCAGTGCATGCATAGAATGGAGATAACGGCCTTTTCCCAAAAAGAAGTTGGCTACTGCATTTTCACAATGTGATTAAACACCCATTCCAACCCAAGATATAGGAGCCCATCAAGGAACATTACAGGACTAATTGGGGAGGTCTGAGGTACTCATATCGCTAAGCAGTAATGATAGACAACTACCAGTGTTCATTGAAAATATAAAAAAGTATCAATGGTGATATCAGAATTGCATTACAATAAGAATGGTAGCACTATCAAGTCTGACCACAAAATGTATTTTTTAATAAACTTTTTTGTAAGCAGCAAAGAAAGAGGAAGATGTTATGAGGGGAGCAACAGTTATAGAGAATGCTTGTATGGGATTGGTAGAGAGGGCTCTGAAGAGGTTGGACTGTTATGTTCAAACTATGAGTGTTCCTCTTTATCATTTGTTCTGTCTGTATTTTGCTGATGGGAGTAGTAAAGAAGGTTTCAATGCATAATATGAAGCCTCTGTCTATTTTAATAAAAGTTGTCTTAGTTTACTCACATCTTTTTCTTAAACATATTTCTTTGCTGTAGAATACAAAAATGATGCTAGCTTATAAATAAGATGTTGTTCAAATTATCTACTCTGATGTATTTTGTAAGGGACTGAATCTTCCACCTGTCTCAGTGAGGACTTCAGATTTTTATCCTATCGCCAAACATTTTTGTTCAATATAACCTGGTTCTCAATTGTATTATATTTAGAAACCTCTGATAGGACCTGATAGGACTATTACCTGAGATCGCTGCCTGTTAGGGATACCTGTCACACTCTTATGTTATCTTTGCTGGGTATGGTACCTTTTTACTCCCTGATGATCGATCTGTGGAATCTATGTCAATTACTGGTACCATGAGGCTGTAAGGATCGCAAGGAAAAACACACACACAACAGCGTATCCAATACAAGCTCTCTCTTTATTCTTCTCACACATAGTCTTTATAGGCCCACAGCCCCCCTTTTCCGTAAAGGGATGGGGGCTGTGCACAACACAGTTTTCAACATAGAACAGAAAATTATATATATAAAACAAAGAAGCAAACTTATTCACAGGAAGGGGGGGGGAAAGAGAGTGGTTACAGAGATAACGGTTGCTCCGGCATCCATCTCCTCCCCCGTGGGGGGGTACCTGGAAACTTTTCAGCTTTGAACATATTCTAACGATTGTTGCAATTACACAGATAAGAGGCTGGAATAAGCCAGTCTAGTGATTTCCTCCCTAGTACATGAATCTCTGCAAAGCAGTCAAATGTAACTATTAACCCTATGGGTGCCGAACACACTGCAAAGCAGTCAAATGTAACTATTAATCCTATGGGTGCCGAACACAAGTATTACACACCTTATCCCTGTTCCCTTCAATCCCTTCTTTGAATCAGTACTAAACTGATTCACCAAACTAAACTCTGGGAATTACATTGGGCCCTGGACATTGTCATAGCAAGGGGTGGGAGAGGTAGGGCGGCGGGATAACATTTTCAAGTAAGGGGCATACGGATTGGCAGGGGAGTTACGGGCGTGATATGCACAGCAAAAGAGCAGCAGTTTGATAACCAGACTCCCTTTATAATGTTAACATGGCCTGTTTGACAAATATGGAATGACTTGTTACACAAACAATTTAACCCTAAGAATATTTAACCCTTCTATATGTTATACAATCCTTTCAATCCCTTCTTTGAGTCCGAGCATACCCGGACTCACACAAATCTTACAACCTGGATAAGGCATCATCATATAGAGGTGCAGTACTGTGGAGGTGACTTAAATACTGGGTGTAAGGGCCTGACCCAGGGGAACTACACCTTTTGGCAATGAGGCAAAGCAAAAAACTTAAATAGGACATAAAGAACAATAATACTTTTGGATTACAGCTAGTGAAACAGACACGCTGATGAGGCAAGTGGTCATAACGTCAGTAGGGCTGACCATGTTGCACAAGCAAAAGTTTGTAATGTTCATAACATGTTGGTGCTAAGTAGATGCAGACATTGGAGTTCTCACGGGTCTCTGGGGTGTCCCTGCAGTCCATCTGACCCCAGTGCAGAGGTGGCCTTTCAGAAGTCCTTACATGAGTGAGGGTGAGACATAAGTTGCATACATAAGCCAGCCTTCCACCCCCCACACTTATAATGTTAATACACATTAGACCATCATTTTCTATCTGTAGGGGCACCTCCTCAAGCAGGCCACTTTCACTGCCAGAGGGTGCTAGCTTTCCAAAGGGATGGATCTTCATGATGGTCTTGTCCCACGGAGGCAGGTGGTCAGGGATTATTATGCCCGTCAAAACACCTACTTGATGATCGCACGGTGGCAGGCGAGGCAATAAGCCTGCTTACTGGTCCCACGGAGGTAGGCGATGCAATAAGCCTACTTGCTGGTATTTCCTGAACAAAAGCCTCAGACCTTCACCCTGTTCTGCCTCCCTCAGGGCATCTGCTGGGCACTGGGAGGGCACAGGGCCTTTATCCTGTTCAGGTTCTGGTGCAGCTGTCACTCTGGCGTGGTATATCCAGGTCTTTCCTTTATGCAGCTTGACTGCGCTGTAACTTGTCAACAGAATCTGGAATGGACCCTTCCACTGGGGCTCCAAACACTCTGTTCTCCATGTCTGTGCATATACCCACTCTCCAATCTGGAAACTTGCACTGGGCCAGCCGAAAGCAAAGGCTGTGGAACAGAAAATCTGGGAAGAAAAGAAAGGGTATGCTGCAAAGCAGTTACATAATCCATAATCTGCTGATTACCAATCTCTAAGGTAGAACCGTGATACATCACAATCCTATTCCAGGGCCTACCAAAGAGGATCTCATAAGGACTAAGCTTGTAAGGATTTGGAAGGGGTCACCCTGAAGTGAGTCAAGACACGGGGAAGCGCCTCTGGCCATTTGAGTCTTAGTTCAGTACATAGTTTGGTCAGAGAGCGCTTAAGAGTCTGGTTCATCCTCTCAACTTGTCCAGAGGATTGAGGCCTCCAGGGGGTATGATATCTCCAATCCACCCCTAGAGTGACACAATCACTTTTAACAATTTCAGCTGTAACATGTTTTCCATGGTCTGACTCAATGACTCGAGGCAAACCAAACCTTGGAATTACTTTTCTTATTAACACCTTAGCTACTGATCCCGCAGTAGCTCCTTTAAAAAAAAAAAAAAAAATGTCTCTAGCCACTTAAACAATTAATCAACTATTACAACAGCATACTAAAATCCCAGTACAGGTTGCAAAGCAACCCAATATAATCTATCTGGAGCCGTTCAAATGACACCCAAGCCCATTGCCTGGCCCCAGTGATTAGAATATGTCACATTTTAGGATTTATTTACAAGTATATATCACACAAATCCCAACAATTTCTAACTTACTTTGTACAGATCTGGTCTGGGTAAAGTCACTTCCTCCAGGGCGTCTACACAGTCATGCTCTGGAGGATCATTTATGTCCTCGGTCAATAGGGTAACTGGTTTTGGCAGAGCTAAAGCAGGGGCGAACATCAGCACCCGCTTCAGTTCATCCCATACTATCGTATCAGGAGAATCATAGTCAGTTTGTCATGCAATCCTTCAGTCAAAATATTGGCCACTATTAGCTTAACCCTTGCCTAGCCTCTTGGCTGATGGGGTACTATCTGTCCTAGACCGGTCCTGCATTAGGCTGCAAGTCAATAACGGGTCGGGCATCTCTACCAACCCCTGGCTTTCCAGCTGCTCAAACAGCAGAGGCCACTGAGCGCAGAACCTCCTCCGGGATGTCTGAATCATGACTATCCTGGGAAGTGTGTCTCAGTGCCATCTGGAAAGTCAAGTCATAATAGTCAGGTACATATACCTCTATCTTGTCAGCGTCAAAAGTTATCTCTGTCCTCAATCTGGTCAACAAATCCCTTCCAACAGTGCAATGGGGCATGACTCTGATAGGAGAAAACCATCTTGGACCATAGTCCCTTCTATGGTAACTTCCATAGGTTGTATATATGGCATAGAGGAGGGAATTCAATCCACCCCTACTATACTGATAGTTTTCTTCACTATGAATTCCACCCTCCTGCACTATAAGATAATGCTAAAAGAAATCTGATCCTGATCCCTTCCTATTCTGTCTTATGAGGTGAGTCATTTCTGTCTGCCTCACTACTAACAGATACACCTTCTTCCTGGGGATTTCTGTCTGTATATCTATACTTATTCCTCAGCTTGGGGCAATTTCACTTCCAATGTCCTTCCTGCTTACAGTAAAAACAAGTATTCTTTCCTACCTGCTTAGATCTCGCTGTACCACTTACATTATTCTTTCTACCTGCTTCAACAGTGCCAACTTTCCTTGCAATTGCTAAAGCATTAAACTTTACATGGTCCTTCAATATCTGCCTAGTCCTTTTGTCTCCCTCTGTATCTCTGTACATAACTTCTGTCCTTTCTTTCTCCATTACTTCACTTACTGGCTTGCTCAACACACTCTCAGTGTTTCCCTAAATCCATACAAAGATGCGGCAAGGGACTTATCCCTCTGCCGCACAACCTACTGCACCCCAGGAAGATTCAAATGAGGTTTCCCACATGTCTGCACGGTCCCCAGGATCAGAAAACAGTAAAACAATAATACATTATCAGTCACGTCATTAAGAGGGAATGCATCTGCAGTTCCTACATGTCTGTCTCTAATTTCATTAGAAATTAATTTCTTATATGTGTCAACAATCTTTTCTCTTTCATTCCCCCATAACATTATTACAACTGGGAAGAAATTACACAGGAGAGGGAGGGGTCTGATGCTGCGCGATCGTCTCATAGTGGCAGAGAATCAGCACACAGGCATTTAACCCCTTCCTGTCATTTTCAGGGAAAGCAGGATTGCTGTTTCTCTAATTAACAGACAACAGGTTGCAAAGGGCACATATACATAACTACAATTTGTTCTTATGGAGGCTAAATCACAATTCAACAAATCTTCAGTTGAACATATACATATATACACATATATATTCACATACACATACACATTGGGTGCACCACTTCAGTTGAAATATATGTTTCCCAAGAAGTCAAAAACAGGAGAGGAAGGGATGCCCGTGACCGCGCCGGGTGGACTGGCTGGACTACTCGGTCTTAGATCACTGAGAACCATTGAACCGGTAAAACCAATGCCAAAACCCCCTCAGACACTTCCAGCAAGACAGCCCCCACATTCCTGCCTCTTCTCACTCAAGAACATAATTTCAGTTCTATTATCTATAACACATTGACAATTTCTTTAACAAATCCATATTTTTACTTGCTTGGATCCATACAATTGATTACACAAAATTAGGATTGAATTTACTTAAATGTTGCAACATTGTATCTCAGAACCAATACCGTGTGCCTGTCTAGGCTTATGACTGGTGGCCAACCAGTACCTGACCCTGGCAATACATATCCACATAAATGTACAAAAAAACCTGCCCCTGTCAGAATCCTCGGATCATTGAGTTATTACGGTCCCCTTTTAACAAGGAAATACAAAACGGTATATAGATATTTAAATGCAAGTCTATACCATAATACAAATCTATATTTCCACCCAATCATATTTATTAACCCTTAGTTACCAGCTACTAGACAACATCTTAACAATAGGACCTTTAGAAAAACAGCAGCGTTGGTGACCTTGAAATTCCTTTACTTGTGTCTTATCTAAGAACAGAGAGAACAAGGGGGAGAGGTAGAATAGAAGAGAAGGGAGGGGGAATCAGAGCTGCGCTAACTTTCTCATAGCATCAACATTTTACAAGCATGGCGGCTTAACCCCTGCCTAGCTGTCACTAAATGAATGCATAATGTGTTAGTACCTGATTTTGATAGCAATAATCCACACACTCTGAATAACTTTCCCATTTAGTCCCTCAAGTCTCTCTCTCTGGTGAAGTAGACACACTCTCCCTCTTTCTGTGCTCACTTACTATATCCCTCCGGAACAGGGCACGTATCTACCCCAGACAAACGACACATAACATGTATGTAAAACAGGTAAGCCATGCGCAACAAATATGAGACAGTTGTAAATTTTCACAGTGATCAGGGGGAGAAAGTCAGTGGGTGGTATCTTGCAGGACCAAATTAGACACGACTGGAATAGTGCAATAGGAACCCCCTGTCAGTCTCTCTACATAGTGTATACAATCCTCACCTATTTCTGGGGTCTTACTCTCTTGACCACCCATCTTACAACAAGTTGTACAATACAATGCAATCACAATGTCAAATAAACGAGGAAAAGAAAAGGAGTAAAAATTCAGGTGCTCACCTTCACCTGGAATAACACCCGGTCCCAGTGCTTACCTTCACCTGAACCAGGGACAGCACACAATAACACAATACTTATTCTCAGCCTCTAATATCCTTTGATACAATACTTAATTGACATCTCTACAAACATCCATATCTCAACACCAGTGCATAGTAATCATATAGTATCACGAAACAATTTGACAGACAAGAGAGGACAGAACAGTAGATTATTGACATAGACTCACAGAGGGACCCTATAGTGGAGAGTGTTCTGCTGCCTAATATCCGGTAGTCGAATGCCACTCACTTAATTTACCGGGCAGTCTCCCGGTTGTCATTCACGGTGACCTTCCGAGACTGCCAAGGGCCGAATCCTGTGGTCATTCCCGACTACAGTAGTTCCCGAACCTCCCCTAATGTGCTCGAACATCGGTTCCCGAGTCTACCTTATAGGTTCCTCGAACCGTGGCTCCCGAGTCTACCAGCCTGATTTCTCGAACCTTAGTTCCCGAGCCTATCAAGCTGGCTCCTCGAGCCTAAGTTCCCGAGTACGGTGGTTCGAACTATACTGGTTCCCGAGTCTCTATGCCTCGAACCTTATTTCTATAGCGCGCTGATATATTAGACTAACAGAGACTCACTCCCTGTCTCCCTATTTCACTCAACCCTTAACTTCACTCAACCCTTAACACGGCAATGTGCTCCCTGAGACGGCGACAACATATAGTCACTTACCCATGGACGCACATCGCCCGCATTCTCCACCACTTGATAGGACCTGATAGGACTATTACCTGAGATCGCTGCCTGTTAGGGATACCTGTCACACTCTTATGTTATCTTTGCTGGGTATGGTACCTTTTTACTCCCTGATGATCGATCTGTGGAATCTATGTCAATTACTGGTACCATGAGGCTGTAAGGATCGCAAGGAAAAACACACACACAACAGCGTATCCAATACAAGCTCTCTCTTTATTCTTCTCACACATAGTCTTTATAGGCCCACAGCCCCCCTTTTCCGTAAAGGGAGGGGGGCTGTGCACAACACAGTTTTCAACATAGAACAGAAAATTATATATATAAAACAAAGAAGCAAACTTATTCACAGGAAGGGGGGGGGAAAGAGAGTGGTTACAGAGATAACGGTTGCTCCGGCATCCATCTCCTCCCCCGTGGGGGGGTACCTGGAAACTTTTCAGCTTTGAACATATTCTAACGATTGTTGCAATTACACAGATAAGAGGCTGGAATAAGCCAGTCTAGTGATTTCCTCCCTAGTACATGAATCTCTGCAAAGCAGTCAAATGTAACTATTAACCCTATGGGTGCCGAACACACTGCAAAGCAGTCAAATGTAACTATTAATCCTATGGGTGCCGAACACAAGTATTACACACCTTATCCCTGTTCCCTTCAACCTCTACTTTCATCTCTCAGTCAAGAATACTTTGTACTTTGTATTCATCTTGGCCCTGAACCTGGATTGGTCCGTGTACAGCAGGATTGGTAGTATAACGATTGCAAATCAAGGGTTTTAGTAGTGACACATGGAACATGTTATGTATCCGCATGCTGGCAGGAAGTTCTAAGGCATAGGAAACCAGATTGACTTTATGGAGTACCCTAAAGGGACCCACAAACCTGGGAGCCAACTTATTGCAAGGAACTTGTAGATGGAGGTTTCTCGAGGACAGCCATACCCTATTCCCCACCTGGAACGAAGGTGCAGGTAATCTCCTATGATTGGCATGCCGCTGATGTCGCTGAAATGAAACACCAAGAGCCCTCTGCACTCGTGCCTATGTGCAGTGGAGCTGCTGTATATGTTCATCCAGAGCCGGAATTTGCTGTGACTGAAAGGAATCTGGGAGCAAACACAGTTGAAACCCATAATTGATCAAGAATGGGGAGCTCCCAGAAAATGAGTTGATCGCACAGTTCCTGGCAAACTCCGCCCATGGCAACAAGTCAGCCCAATTGTGATCTGATACAAAACAGCAAAGGAATTGTTTCAACCCCTGATTAGAACGTTCAGCGGCCCCGTTGGTCTGGGGATGGTAGGCTGAGGAAAAGGACAACTGTATGCCCATCTGGTCACAAAATGCCCTCCAAAATCTAGATACAAATTGGCTCCCATGGTCGGAGACTAACACTCTGGGTACTCTGTGAAGCCGGAAGACTTCTTTAGCAAAAATGATGGCCAGTTCCTTGGAGGAATGTAAGCCAGGGAGGGGAACAAAGTGTGCCATCTTAGAGAATCTATCAACCACCATCAGGATTGGGGACGGTCTGGAGCAAACCAACAGGAAGGTGTCTAGGGGATTTGGCACAAGCACACGTGGTACAAGCTGCTGTGAAAGCCGCACAATCAGGGCGCATAGAGGGCAACCAAAACAACTGAGACAAAGACTATCAGCTGATCGTGGCCCACATGGCCGGCTGCACGAGAAACATAGTAGGTTTCAAGTAAATGTGTACGGTAAGGTTCCCCCATGAAACATTTGCCTACCGGTTTCTCCCTAGGAGCATTGGCCTGGGTTGTCAGGATCTTCTCACTCGAAGGCAATGTGATACTTGTAGGCAAAGTCGCCAATATGCGATCTGGTGGAATAATTGGCGATGGTACTTCATCTTTCTCGAGCTCAGGACCAAATTGTCTAGACAGGGTGTCAGCCATGATATTCTTAGAGCCGGGTAAGTATGACACAATGAAATTAAACCGTGACAAGAACAAAGCCCATCTGGCTTGTCGGGAAGAGAGTCTCTTGGCCTCTGATAGATATGTTAAATTTTTGTGGTCAGTCAAGATCAGCACGGGAGCCTCCGTACCTTCCAACAAATGACGCCATTCCTGCAAAGCGAGAATGATTGCCAAGAGCTCTCTATCCCCAATATTGTAAAGGATCCTGGCTTTGGACATATTTTTAGAAAATAAACCACACGGTCTTAGTATTTTCCCAGGACCATACTGCTGAGATAGGACTGCCCCTAACCCTGTGTCTGAGGCATCCACCTCCAGGGTGAAAGGTAACGTGGGGTCTGGGTGGGACAGTACTGGAGCCTTCGAAAATGCAGATTTCAGTGTCTCAAATGATTGTTCTGCCTCTGTTGACCACTTAGAGGCATTAGCCCCTTTGTGTGTAAGAGGTTTCACAATTCTGAAAAAGTCTCTGATGAACTTTCTATAATAATTAGCAAAGCCCAGGAAACATTGAATGGCTTTAAGCCCCTTGGGGCGTGGCCATTACAAGACTGACAAAAGTTTATCCTGGTTCATAGCAATACCGTCTTTAGAAATCACAAAACCCAGAAACGGCAATACTGCCACTACGTCCTTGTGGTGTTGGACCATATCAGAGGAGTGTAAAAGTATATCATCAAGATATACTAGTATGCAGGACTGCAACATATCCCTCAGGATATCATTAAAGAACTCCTAGAATACTGCTGGAGCATTACATAACCCAAAAGGCATTACAAGGTACTCATAGTGACCAGAGCGAGTATTAAAGGCGGTTTTCCACTCATCACCAGCCTTGATTCTGATTAGATTATATGCTGTCCGTAGGTCCAGTTTGGTGAAAATGAACGAACCCTTCAAGCGATTGAACAGCTCTGTGATGAGTGAGATGGGATAGGCATTCTTAGACATTAGCTTATTCAGGCCCTGATAATCGATGCAGGGCCGTAATTCGCCATTTTTCTTCTTAACAAAAAGAATCCAGCCCCCGCGGGCGAGGATGACTTTCGAATAATACCTCTCTCCAAGGCATGCGCAATATAGTCCTCCATGGCCCCGTTCTCCTCACAAGACAATGGATACGTCCGGCCCCGGAGGGGCACGGCACCAGGGGGCAGAATAATAGCGCAATCATGTGCCCTGTGCTGAGGCAATGCGCTAGCCTCTCCTTTACTGAACACATCACTGAATTGTTGGTATTCAGTGGGTAAGTAAGAAGAGATACACATCAGTTTAATTGGTTGCGAAATACAGTGCTCCATACAATACTCAGACCAAGCCAGAATCTCACAGGAATGCAAATCCATTCTGGGATTGTGCATACGTAGCCATGGAAGCCCTAGGATGACCATATGATGGGGACACTGAATAATTTGGAAACATTGCTTCTCCCTATGGAGGGCTCCGATCTGTAGCCATAACGGTACTGTCTCCTGGGTAATATGTGAGGGTTCGAGAGGCCTGCCATCAATAGCCTCGATAGCCAAAGGAGATTCCTTCTCGACAAGAGGAATCTTATGCAATACAGTGAAAGACTTATCCATAAAGAATCCAGCTGCGCCGGAGTCAATTAAGGCAGCAGTTTCTATGGAGTTTTCGGCCCAAGAAACCATAACCCCCACAGTAGGCTTATGGTTATCATAATCTGGGGACTGTTGTACCCCACCTAGGAACTGTCCCCTATAGGTACCTAGGTGTGTGCGTTTCCGGCCTTATGGGACAGGTGCGCAGGACATGTCCGGCCTTCCCACAGTATTAACACAGACTGCTCCTCCCTGGATAGCTTAGTAAAACCCACCTGCATAGGTTCACTGCCATCCTCCTTAGTGCCTGGGGGGGTGGGTAGAGAGGGAGACATGGGTGGGAATCCAAAGCCAACCTGAGGGTAATGTGAAGGTTGCTGCCTGCGACCTTTTGATGGGGTGCGCTCCCTAATGCGGGTATCAATGAGGATAGCCAGCTCAATAAACTTAACTAGATTGTCAGGTAAATCACGAGCTGATGTCTCATCCTTGATTCTATCATCAAGACCTTGTGAAAAGGCTGCCACCAAGGCCTCATTATTCCAGCCTACCTCTGCTGCCAATGTACGGAATTCTATAGTGTAGTCTGCTACCGTACGAGTGCCCTGCTGAATCTCCATCAATCGTTTGGCAGCAGAGGTGGCTCTTTCTGGAACTTCGAATACTCTACAAAAGGCAGCCAGGAATTCGGCAAAGTTCATAGTACAGGGTTTAGCCATCTCCCACGGTGGGTTCGCCCAGTCCAGTGCCTTTCCCGTCAACAGGGATATCATAAACCCCACTTTGCTTCTATCGGTCGGGAAAGCATTTGATGCCCAGTTCGAAAATTTCTAGCTGATTAACAAACCCACTACATAGTGTAGGATCCCCATCATATCTTAATGGCAAGGGAGCGGTTGCAGACAACCCTCAGTTCGTGGTTCCAAGTGCCTGGGAGTAATCTCTCGGTGTCATAACAGAGGGGACCACCAGAGTTTGCACTGGTTTGTCAAGGTGAGTGGTACGTTGTAGAATGGTCTGGACGGCCAAAGATAACTGGTACATACGTTGCTCATGTAAATCCATCCTCCAATGGACATTCTGTGAATTACTCTAACCAGTATTATCTGAGGTCATGGCCCTTTCGTACTGTTACGGTTTTCAGACACTCAGACACGTTAGGTTTAGTAAAATACAGTTTTATTAAACAAGAATTAAATACAGTAGTACAGGCACAACAATAATAATGGTAGACTCGGCAATACAGGATGCAGATACGAGAATACAATGAGGCAGAGAGGTACACCTGAGGACCCAGGATCAGGAATAGTGCAGCAGTAGCAATATTCAGGAACAGAAACAGCAGATCCCACCGGGTGGTAGGAATGACAGGAATAGGCCCAGACTGAGTAACGGGATCCCTAGAGTGCTAGGGAGGCCAGCAGGACTGACAGGAGCGAAGGCAACGATTCACCTGGTAGCCAGGTGAGGATAATAGCTGACAGATGGAAGGCAATGCAACTGAACTCCTAGTACGCTAGAAGGGAGAGTAATACTGGCAGCAACCAGGCAAGGCAACCAAACCCCTAGTACGCTAGGTGGTATAGCAGTACTGGCAGAGACAAGCATCCAGACCCCTAGTACGCTAGGTGTTATAGTAGTACTGGCTGTAACAATGTAAGGCAACCGGTCACCTAGTACGCTAGGTGGTATTGCAGTACTGGCAGCGACAAGGCAAGGCAACCCGATCCCTAGTACGCTAGGAGGTAGCACAGTAGTGGCAGTGACAAGGCAACCGAACCCCTAGTACGCTAGGTGGTAGGGCAGTACTGGCAGTGACAAGGCAAGGCAACCGAACCAACCTGGGAGCTAGAGCAACGACAAGTGACAGAAGTCACTAAACCACGCATCAGCCCATAGACAGGCTTAGGAAGCTCAAAGACCTCTGGACAAGTAGAACGGCTGCACAAGCTGAGACTAATGAGGTGCAATGGAGCGGCAGCCAACCTCGTAGCAATGAAGCGGACAGCTGTGTGAAGTCAAGCCTATAAGTGCGAGTATGCAGGAGGAGGAACACACCGTGCCAGACAGGCACTGATGGAGCACAACAGGCAACGGACCGAGTAGGAACTCGGAGAGGCTGAGTCAGAGCAGGATAGTCAGCCAAGCTGGGTCAGTACACAGAGCAGGATTATCATCCAAGCCGGGTCGGTACACAGAGCAGGATAGTCAGCCAAGCCGGGTCGCAATGGAAGTCAGGAACAGAGGATAACTCAGGAACGTAGTCAGTCGAGTCGGGTCATACACAGGATACCAGGAACCACAGGAACAAACGCTAGATATTGGAACACCACGAAAGGGCGCCACCATAATGACAGCACTAGCATATAAAGTTAGCCAGTGGGAGGAGTAATACTGATCGCCAATAAGAATGCTAGAAGGAAATGACCAGGAAGTAGCAATGTCGCAAATGGAGGAATCACGGGCACCGTGATAAGTGGACATGGATTAACATGGCAATATATTGCAAAGTATTTTTAAAAAATATGTATCTTCTAGCTTTCATTTGTATGTATCTGCTAGCTGTCATTTTGTTCTGGCAAAATAAAGATGGTTTAGCAGACAAAAAGTCACAGTGACTACCACAACATTCAAAGGGTTAGATTCAAGGGATAGTAATGTTACACAATAAAAGCAGCTCCAATTAATCTTCATAGTATTTGGGCCATGGAGAGTGTTATTTCAATCCTGTCAGAGTGGTAGTATCACAGTGCCCGTGCTCCCTTGTTTTTGTTTTCCTGTCAGTTATCCTGTATAGTGCTCCCACTGGCTGTCCTGTGTTGATCCCACCCAGTATGGCCTTTATATACTGGGCTCCTGCACCCACACAGTACCCTTTCGTGGTGTTCCTGTACCAGTGCTAGCTTACTGCTCAGTGTTTCCCAGTGTACCGACTTGGCCTGCCTGACTACTCTTCAGTTTCCTGTTCCTGTGTACCGACCCGGATTGCCTGACTTCTCTTCAGTGCCTGCTCCTGTGTATTGACCCAGCCTGGCTGACGTTCCTGCTCCCGTGTACCGACCCGGCTTGGCTGACGTTCCTGCTCCCGTGTACTGACCCAGCCTGGCTGACATTCCTGTTCCTGTGTACCGACCCAGCTTGATTGATGTTCCTGCTTCTTCAGCTAGTTGTCGCCTCGGTGGCATTCTTACTCTGCAGGTGATCCGGTTGCACTTGCTTACTAGCACTTGAGTCAGTTCCGTTTCTGCTCCTGCAGGTTGCTAGTGTCTGCCTCCGTTACTGCTCCGGCAGTGTGCCTTTGGCCTAGTCCTCCATTACTGATCATACCAGTTGCAAGTGTCTGCCTCCGTGATTGCTCTGGTAGTCGCCATTGACTTGTCCTCCGCTACTGCTCCTGAAGGTTGCTAGTGTGTGCCTCCGTTACTGCTCCGGCAGTGTGCCTTTGGCCTAGTCCTCCATTACTGATCATACCGGTTGCAAGTGTCTGCCTCCGTGATTGCTCCGGTAGTTACCATTGGCTTGTCCTCCGCTACTGCTCCTGTAGGTTGCTAGTGTGTGCATCTGTTACTGCTCCGGCAGTGTGCCTTTGGCCTAGTCCTCCGTTACTGCTCATACCGGTTGCAAGTGTCTGCCTCCGTTATTGCTCCGGTAGTCGCCATTGGCTTGTCCTCTGTTACTGCTCCTGCAGGTTGCCAGTGTCTGCCTCCGTTACTGCTCCGGCAGTGTGCCTTGGGCTTAGTCCTCCGTTACTGCTCATACCGGTTGCAAGAGTCTGCCTCCGTTATTGCTCCAGTAGTGTGCCATTGGCTTGTCCTCCATTTACTGCTCCTGCCGGTTGCAAGTGTCTGCCTCCGTTACTGCTCCGGCAATGCTCACTACACTATATCTGTTGTACTCTGGCAGTTCACGTTGTTCTGCTAGCCTTGGGCAACCTGAAGCTCTCTATAAAGTGCTATCTCAGTACCTTCACACTTGGACTGTTTACACTCTTTGATGAACTTTAACTCGCGCAGTACCAGAGTCCTGGGAAACTTACTCCTCTTCCCTGACCTATGTCAGTATATACTGCTTGTACCTTTATTTTGTACTGGACCTGTGTGGGCAATTGTATGATTAACCTGTCGTGTGTCTGTATTATACTGCCTGTATATTACAGGACCTGTGAGGGTTCTTATTGTATTGTAAAACTGTGTTTTTATCCTAAACCATTGTGTCTGTGAGTCGGACAAACCGTTACAGGTAGTTCAAGAGTAATTGAATGATAAAATATCCCCCTCCTGCCCCTTTTACATAATGTAAGCCACCACCTTTCAGATGTGGAATCTGGTCTCTTGAGTGGACAGCTCGCAGCAAGGGACAATCTTCTTGACAGGTTTTTCCTTATGATCACTGAAGATTGTCCCTTTCTAGGATCCATCTGGACAGTCTTACTGCTCTGAGGTAAGCAGTGTTACATCAGTAAAAGGGGTGGGAGGTGGTTATTTTATCATTCAATCTTGTACTATAAATCTGACAGTATTGAAATAACACTTTCCATGGCCCAAATACTATGACGATTAATTGGAACTGCTTTTATTGTGAAACATTACTATCCTTTTAATTTCAATTTGTATTTGTTCCCTATGGTACAATTGGTTTACTCAAGAATTGTTCCACCTTTGTTTTTGTGCATATTGGCCTAAATCCTAACAGCAACATTATTTACATAAAAATATAAAATTATGTTTTAGGCTATGAAAGGGAAACTTTTTTTTTTTTTTAGCAAAAAAGAAAGAAAAACTGACAGTGCTATAAATAAAGTTGTGATACCTAGTGAATGTGTTATGGGAAAGAAGAGATTCTTCAAATCCCCAAATTGGTAAAAAACTTAGGGAAAGAACAAACGAAAAAGCATTTGTGCGCTAATACATATAGATTTACAAAAAATTGTAAACCCTGTGTAGTGTATGTTTTATACCTATGTTTATTTTAACTTCAGACAACTGAGGGGTTTTTTAGCATATTTTGGCCAAAGTATGTCTAAGCCCTCTTACCATGCCAAGGTACCCTCATTTGTCTGAAATTAACATACATATAGGTAAAATTCATGCACTATAATTTCCTGTTTAAAAGTCAGTTTTACCAAGAAAGTATTAGATTTTTGAGTGGGGGGTTTGGTGATTTTAAAGAGTGCTTTATTAAGTTTGAATTTACCCACATCTACTTATTTCCACAAAAGAGCACTATCAAGTCTTATTTTATTTATTTATTGTTTTATATTTTATTTTTTTTATTTTAAAGTTATGGTTTATATCTGTATTGCATAGGACTCTCTTGAAATTGAGGTACCTTGGCGTGGTAAGAAATCTTAGACATACTTTGGCCAAACGATGCTACAAAACCCTTAGTTATCTGAAATTAAAGTGTTAGTAATGTCTTTAAAAAACTTTTTGCATTTAGAAGAGCTTAAAAAGCTGATCTAAATGCAAAAAAATGTATCTCTCAAACCTCTATGGTTTAAGAGATACTGACGTTTAAAGTTTGATTTCTCCTACTGACAGCTTTAAAGCTGTCAGCAGGAGATCCGTGTCGGTCGACACGGAGGTGCTTCAGAAGTGCCGAGATCTCGTTACTTACATGGAATCCCTTCATTGGAATGGTAAGTAACGAGATCTCGGCACTTCTCAAGCGCCACCGTGTCGACCGACACGGATCTCCTGCTGACAGCTTTACAGCTGTCAGTAGGAGAAATCGAACTTTAAACGCCCGTATCTCTTAAACCATAGCGGTTTGAGAGATAAGTTTTTTTGCATCTAGATCAGCTTTTTAAGCTCTTCTAAATGCAAAAAAAGTTTTTTTAGACATTACTAACACTTTAACATGCACATAGGTATAAAACATACACTACACTGGGTTTACAATTCCTTATGAATCTATATGGATTAAAGGGATAGTAATACCTAAAATGTAAAAAAAAATATGTTGTAGGGTTTATCCCCCTGAGTAAAACAAGAGTAGTCCCACTGCTGAAAGATGTTTCATTCAAAAGTTATTAATTTTCAAAGTTGAATTTTTTAGGTGTAATATCACAGTGGCCTGAAATTTTACAGTGGCGCTGTTGCTACACGATCCTATGGACAGCTCTGGTCTCAGGACCATAAATCTCCATAGGATGGTGTAGCAACAGCGCCACTGTACAATTTCAGGCCACTGTGATATTGCACCTAAAAAATTCAACTTTGAAAATTAATAACTTTTGAATGAAACATCTTTCAGCAGTGGGACTACTCTTGTTTTACTCAGGGGGATAAACCCTACAACATATTTTTTTTTACATTTTAGGTATTACTATCCCTTTAACTCACAAATTATTTTTTTTTCCTATTTTTGTTATGTAATTGTGTTTTTTTATATTAATGACTGTAACCAAAAGTATTCCTATTCTGGGAATAACCTAAACTTTTTACTGTAATATGCATAGTTTTGACACCTTTATCTATATCTGTATGGCCAAAAATAGCATCGTGTACATTTTTGGGAAGCAACAAGTCTGGATCTTCTACTAAGGTTTTCATACTTTTATATTTAGATATTGAGGAGAACTATTGCCTGCAAATAATTACCAACCAATTACCATACTACCATCAGAAAGTCCTAATGGCCTTTACGAATGTTGCCCTTGTACCTTTATGTAAGAACTGAACTCTTTTGTCAGTCCTTGATTTCCATGGTGGCAGACATGATGACCTGCTGAGGAGGCATTATCATCATGTAATTTGCCATGTAAAGGTAGAAATGTTTAGATTATTCTACAGATTTAAATAGTGTGACTGAAGTCAGTTAAAAGGATTAGCTTAAAAGATGTACGCAATATAATTCTCCCTCTCCCATTTTCATTGACGTCAGCTTCTTTTGCAGGAAAGGGCGGACTCCGTTGCCTGACTATGTTACCTCAGCAACTCTCCAAGGGCTTACATACACAGAGGCATTTTCCTCCCTGCAATAGTTTTAATGAGCCTTGAGCATAGATTAAAACTTAGTCAGCACTCAGGACACACTAAAAACCTCATACAGAGGATAATACCTGAAAGTATATTAACACTTGGTGGGTTGATATGGCAACTGAGCCCTTGTAGATCACTGACTGGATTATCTCTTTCACTGCAATTAATTTCATCACTGAAATGTGTTGGAGGGGGAGATATTATATTGCTTATATATTTAAAAAAATGCGACTGAAATAAGTCACACTTTAATTCTGCAGATTAAATAACTAGGAAATGTTAATTATAAATGTCCATGTCTTTAAATGTTTACAGTTTCTTTAATATTTATCAATGAAAAATGCTAAAATTGTAGCTGAAAACAAACAGTAACAATGTGAACTAACAGCATTTTGATAATTATTCCCAATGTGTCTCACTTTTGGGAACTTAGCAAACAAATGTGTGTCCCTTGGAGTGAGACTGTTTTCTATCACTACATATAGAGCTTTTTTTAAGTGTAGTAGACATAATTATGTAAAACATTATTGTATTAGTCTTATCTTTATAATGGCAGTAATTCATTTTCAGATGAGACTTATTATTTGTTTTCTGTTTGAACTTTATTAATTCTCTTGCTAGTGTGCTGGAACCCTAAACTTGAGTTGCTGGAATTACATTGCTGGAGTTGCTAAAATGCGAATCAGATTACATCTATTGCTTTTCCAGTCTAGTGACTTGACACTGCCCAAATTATAGTTATGTCATCAGGCACAGTCCTAGCTGTGAAGCTACATAGTTTTTTGCATCTTACATTTTAGTGAAAGTATAATAGGTTTGTAAATCTTATTATATTATTAATATTTTATTAACCAATTGAGGACCAGAAGTTTACTCAATGTGTTGTAAAGCATATAGGTTCTGGTAGCTGTTTAAATTCTCACCTCAGTGGGAGCATTCATCTTGACTGAATAGCTTAATTTACTCTAATACCTCATAGCAACTTAAAGGGATAGTAATACTTTAAAATGACTATCCCTTATATTGAAGCCCTTTAAAAACTGAATTAAATGCCACCAGCAGCATCTCTCAAACCTTTATGTTTTGAGAGATAGCCGCTTTTAAATTTAGCTCTCCCCTGCCTCTCCCCTGACGTCAGTGTTCTTGCTGCAGCAGGGAAACCCGGTCCCGGGACCGGTGGAGGCTCTTCAGCGGAGCCGGGATCTCATTATGGAAGACAAGATCCTTCACTAAAACGGTCTTCTCCTTCAACTTCTTGGTTAGCAAGCACAAGTAGAAGACCATTTTGGTGAAGGATCGTTTCTTCTATAACGAGATCTGGCTCTGCTGAACAGCCTCTGCTTGAGTCAGTGAACGGATTCCCCTGCTGCAGCAAAAACACTGATGTCAGGGGAGAGGTTTGAGAGATACTTCTGGTGGCATTTAATTCCGTTTTTTAAAGGCTTCAATATAAGGGATAGTAATTTTGAAGTATTACTATCCCTTTAAGTATAAAAACTAAAGGGGTTTTGAATGATATTTATGAATCACCTACGTTAGTCATTTTTTAATTAAAATTGTCATAAGTTGTTACTCAAACTTTAAGCATATTCTTTAATCAGCTCCATCTCTCAGTCATCCAATTTGTCAAAGATAGTCCTCTTTTGTTCAAAGTACTTTTAACTTCCTGGTAATTTATTTTAGGACACTGCAACATTTGTAATAACATAGACAGTGTTTTCATTTCAAAGGAATGTTTCATTATCAAATACCATTTCAATGATATCAATATTAATTTCATGTATCATGTTCTGCTTGGAATATAATTTAATGTATTTTATATTTTTTATTGTTGCCATATGGGTACAGAGTAAAGAGCTATCATTTCTAAAGCTGTGTGTAAAAGTGTCATTAGGGCCTTAGAGTCATAATGATATCATTTTTAGATCCTTAAATGGTATATAGTATGAAAATGCTCACCATTTTAGATATGTCCCAAAATTGAAGTAATTCCAGTCTAAGAGAAATACAATGGGATATGGTACAGATGTGCCCTTACTTCATTATTAAAGTAGAAGTACTCTAAGATATTGTGGAGTAGTCCACCTTGTGAAAGAGGATCACAGGAGGCATAGAAGCTCAGTTACTGAGTACTCTCAGCAGAGTGCTTAGCTCTAACGATTTCACAACTAAAATGAGCTTAGAAGTACTATAGATGGCAGTTCAATATGCTGGAGTTACAAATGTGGATTCAGCTAACATCAACACCAGAACTTAGCACACCACATGGCAGGGAAACAAGACCAGATAGAGAGACTATACAACCGTACGGCTTTGAAAGTCTTAT
Organism: Rhinophrynus dorsalis; assembly: GCA_037306005.1. Lineage (NCBI taxonomy): Eukaryota > Metazoa > Chordata > Amphibia > Anura > Rhinophrynidae > Rhinophrynus > Rhinophrynus dorsalis. The sequence continues at coordinate 62,948,404 of CM074718.1, forward strand.
ACCTGCTTGAATGTTCCTTCCAGATGCAATATGTTCTGCTTAATAGCACATTGTGTCCCATCCATGTAACAGAGGAGCTAAACTAAGACAGGTGTAGAGGTAGAGTGGATGAAGGGAGTAGGGAGGGAGGAGGGAAATTAGCACAATTACATTCCCCAAGTTGGCTTAAAAGACTTTGGGCTTTATGCATGGGACCTAGGGATTTAAGCCCACTGAGCCAGTACCTAACAATGCTCCAGGGCATCGCAAAGTAGTGACAGGGGAACGGGGGCCGATACTATTGAAATATCATGTTGGTAATAAAGAGTGTCAAAGCAGTGACTTAAAAATGTTGCAGGAGTGTAATGGGAGCATTTAAAATATCACCTTTAAAATTTAGCAATGTACCATAATCTAACTACCCCCCAAAACAATTCCCAAGTCTGACCATTACCTGACTCTAAAGTAGGTACCCTAATAACCCTAAACTAAACCTAATCTAAACCATTCCCCAAAGCTAAGACAGACCTTAAACTAACAGATAGTAATACAAGAACTTAACCTAACAGATACAGATACAACCCCAAACCTAACAGACACTGGCCCTAACCTAATCTAAGAGATACTCATCTGGGAACATTCTGAATGGTGACATATTGTGGGCTCCATTTTGATATCTGAGATGTTATAAGTGCTCCATAATGATGTTCGCCATGTAGGCAGCATAATTTGAAATGGATACCACCGGCACATAGACCCACCAGCTTTATAACTCAGAGCCATTGTTCCATTGAGGTATAGAATATGCAATGTGCTGTTGTTCTACTGCAGTCACCAAAATCCTCAGCCATTCCAAGAACAGCTGAAGTGATAGTCACATATTCCAGTTGTTGACTATAATATTGCCAAATGTATTTCCCTTTGCATCTAAAAAATGAAATTGCTTATAAAAACAAAGCTCAATTGATCCTAAATTAGCTCATGGCATCTAAAGCTCCATCTATTTCCATATCCATTTTTGTGTACAATGAAATGTACACTAGTAATACATGGCTATTAATTTGTGCATAGGAACTGTAGGTGCCCTTTACACAACCATCATGGAGAGCTATTTACTGCCTTTGTTTGCCTTTGGTCTCTGTTGTAGTCTGCAGCGAATTGTTTTAGTTTATTATCTGGTAAAGACTAAAGACCCTTAAAGGGATAGTAATGTTTCATAATAAAAGCAGCTCTAATTAATCTTCATAGTATTTGGGCCTTGGAGAGTGTTATTTCAGTTCTGTCAGAGTTGTAGTTCAAGAGTAATTGAATGATAAAGTATCCCACTCCTGCCCCTTCTATTGATATAACACTGCTCAGCTTAGAGCAGCAGGGAGTGTCCAGGTAGATTGCAGAGAGGGACAATCTTCAATTAAGATAAGTGAAAAAGCTGAAAAACCTGTCAAAGGGGTTAGGGTTTTCATTGTTCTCACAGTAAGAATATTTACCCTTGATGTGAGCTGCCTGGTCTATGGACTGGATTCCACATCTGAGGAGTGGGGGCTTACACTAAGTAAAAGGGGCGGGAAGGGGAAATTTTATCATTCAATTACTCTTAAACTACAACGCTCACAGTACTGAAATAACACTCTCCATGGCTCAAATACTATGAAGATTAATTGAAGCTGCTGTTTTTGTGAAACATTACTATCACTTTAAGAGTCATTCAGATGTACTGTAGCCCAGTGTTTGGCGTGAGACAGTGTGTCTTAGAGTCAGACTTCATTAAATCAATATTGCAACACACACACACACACACATATCTCAAAGTATTTTACCAGGAAGGATATATTGAGATTGTCTCTCATTTTCAAGAAATGTCCTGGGAATATAGGAATTATTACCCAATTTAATAGTATTCATTTTATCTACCTAGGAAGATGAAAGGCTGAGTCGACCCTGCTGGGACTAGAACCTGTGACCTTACGGTTTGAACAGATTCTACAGCTGGTGCTTTAACCAACTGAGCTATCTCACCAGCTTTATACCAGCTCTATGATAGATAGATAGATATACCTGTTATATGGACACCTATGTTCACAGGTAAATTTGTTTGAGATGCTTGTATTCCCAGGAAATTGTACCCCTTTATGAAGAAATGCAACAGTTTGAATGTGTTAACACAGCAGCTGGTAATGAATTACATAATTAAGCACATTTGACACAACTATTTGTTCTCTGAATTTAAAGAGTGGGGGCCAGATGCACCAAGATGTGTAAAAGAGGTGATAATGTGGAAATTATTTCCCCAGTGACATCACTTCATCAGTTCCTATGTTATTCTATGGAGCCAATGCACTAAGGCATTTCTCAAGTGGGAAGACCTTTGCGCATAGTCTCCATTGAATAACATACAAATTGGAGACATGGTATCAATGGAGACGTCATCTCCATATTATCACCTTCTAATCACACCTTAGTGTCTAACCCCACAGTTTTAATGCATTCAGCATATAGGAACTTATATTCAAAGGAAAATTTGGAGTGGCTTTTAGCAAACCAACTGCACCAAAGGTGAGAAATAAACATTATTAATAAAGAAAATAAGAAGTGTAACCCTAAATGCTAGAGAGTACTCCAGTGCATTTCTTCACTTCCAGTAAGAATTTGGGGAATTTTTATTTGTTGTGTGCAGTTCAGTTGATTTTCCCCAGAATTATTCCACCTTTTTAACACAACACAAGGCTTTATAGAGTAGGATAGTGCTGAGTAAAAGGTGGCCCAGGGGTCACATTCAGTCCTTAGAAGCTTCTCTTGAGTCCCCTAGTCTACTCTCTTGTACAATGACCAGTAGATAATTTCCCTCTGCCATATCACACTCCATATTTTCACCCTAAAAAAGCAGCACATTTTCTTCTGACTCATGCCTACCTATATACTTAAATTTTTCCATATTAACCCACTGATTGCTAGAGAGGTCTAGGAGTTATCTCTGACACACAAGGGATCTTTTTTTTTTTCAAACGCTAGTGAGAATTGTTAACCATAAATGTAAGTCCCTGTGGTGGACCTAAGGGCCAAATATATGAGCTTGGGGTGAGTTTGGTTGGCTCCCACACTGGTGTATAGTCCCTTTCACACTAGTGGCACCAGTGCAGTGATGCTTTGTTTGTTCTGTTGCCTCAGATGAAAGGAATGCAGCTATGGTGGTTTTTACATGGATGTTTATTGCCTCACATGAGAACACCAAAATCCAGTAAGACGCAACTTTACTGCACTCACTTTCACACGAGTTACATTGGAGGCTGAGCTGCTCATCAGAATCTCCAATGTCTGGCCTAACCATGTGGACATTGGCCAATAATATTCAACTATTCCTATATATACATAAATCAAAGGAGTACATATAAATAATAAGTACATAATTTGGTCATAACCATGTGTAACACACATAGGGTGCCAAGGATCTCAAATATCATAATATCAAAAAATAGGAAAAGGAAAAAGAAACGGGACAAGTAAAGTAGATAATAATAATAATTAAGAAATTATCAAAATAGAAAAAATACATTTATTATAGAAAATTATGGTCACACAAACTCAGAGTGGGACCACCACATCCCCCAATCCCCAAAAGAACACCACGTCCCCAATAAAAAGCAATGCTGCATACAAAACCACCCCTTTAAGACATAACCAACATCTCAATAACTACCTTTGTGTGTGAGACCACAGTCGGACGCGCCCTGTATACAACAATGTGCGTCCACAGTGATTTCCCACACACGCAAGTAGAACTCCTGACCACCAATCCTAATAGCCCACCCAAAAATTGGTATCTATCTCATATAAACCTATTCAACATCCTATATAATAATTTGCTAAATCGTGTGTAACGCCGCAACATGCTCAGTAGATACTGCTGCGCGTGATGCAATCATGCACAGTAGAGACTGCCCGTGTCGCGGCTGATACAGAGCTGGGCACTCCGAAGGAGCGTCCAGCTCTGTATCAGCCGTGGCGCGGGCAGTCTCTACTGCGCTTGACTGCCCTGCGACCGGGTGGCAGTGGCACTGTGGCCCGTGTAACGGGCTGTTCAACTAGTAAGTAATAAATGATGATATATGATCTATTGTAGTTTTCTAACTCAGACAGTACATGAACTGCACATAGTATATGCAATATCCTCTCACTATAGATGGAGTATTGACTGATGGTAACAACTCCACAACGCACATGCGTAATCTTATATATGAAATAAGATGACAACCAATCCTGGGTAATAGTCCATCAAATTGATTCAAAATATGGCAGTCAGAGGGTTAATTCCTTATATCATATGAAGCAACAACAGTGGCATAATGGATAAGAGTAAGTAATTAGTGTGCACACATAGCATAATAGTAACAGCAGAATAAGGGTAGCAGAGGGTTAATGGAGGGTTAACAGCATTGCTAGCGGTCACTTGGATAATAAAGCAACTGTGTCTGGCATTTTATTATCTTCTCTGTATATAATACTTCATATCAGTCAGTAGATACATCTCACCAATCCTGGTTTTCTGCATCATGCATCAATACTTCATGTTTCAATCATCGTGTTTACAGAGTCTCAGCCACTCACTAGTTGCAAACATAGAAATCTTCAGACCATAATCAGATCAATTAGATCAGTCCATCCTCACAAACTACCTCCATCTTCAATCTTTATCCACTGATAGCCACAGATTGTCTCCTGTTGACACTTCAGAGATATCTGGTCTGTTACCATAACATCAACATGTTTCACTCTTACTGAGAGGGCTTCATCAACACAGTTACATATTCGCTGCAGGTAAATGTTTAAATAATGCTCCACAGGAATTATATATTATATCATATGATATTATAATATTCAACTATTCCCCCACCATTGACCAGTAATATTTGGGTATTCCTCCACCATGTCAGGATTGGTGGTGGAAAACAGAAGAAGATGAGTCAGGCAAAAGAATTCTAGAAAGGGGCTGCTACATTTGTGTTGCCTGTTTGAAGGAGCCCTTATAAGTATATCATGCTCTTAAAGGGGCATTATAGTGTCAAAAAAAGACCCCCTTTAAATTCCTGGATGTTCCTTCTGAGTGAGGGCTATGGGAATAGAATTCCATTCCTAGGCAGTCATTGGCTCTCTCCTGGTTTGCTGTGCAGATCAGTAATATTTGCCACCTGGGTGAAGTCAGAGGACTAGTTGCCTTATTAGGCACTTATGGGAACTTTTCCTCTCCCCATAGAAGCCCTATAGAAAGTCCATGTTGGTGCATCAGCTAAGATTGGGTTTCTATGGAGCTTCTATTGGAGGCGAGAAGTCCACATGAGCTCCAATAATGTACTGACATTACTGAACTGTATAAAAGTCTGCGATAAGTGAATTATGAGCTAAGTTAATTAGTGAGTTATGAACTATTAAAACTTTGTTCCCATAACTCTAAGGTCACAGTCAGAAGGAGTTTAATAAGGTTCTGTTATGGACACTGTATATCTACTTTAACAGTTGTTTTAATCAACAGTGATAAAAATGATAACAGTATCTGATAAACATTTCATAGCTTTTTTTATATTTACAGACCATGTTCTGGTTTCTGGGAATCTAATTACTGAAGCTAAATAAATAAATCAAGTCTTCAGCATTCATATTAACGTCTTAGATGCTATGGGTATCTATATGATAATGCTAAGAATGTATTTATGGCTTGAAAATAAATCTTCAAAGTCACTTGAATTTTATGATATAAACTGAAAATAAATCAATGTCGGGCATTTATAAGATTAAGGAACAACTCTAAATATATAGTATGTCGAATTTATTGCACAAATCTAGAAACAACAGCTGGTTTTAATATCCACAATTTTAAAATTTTACTTCCGTGGAAAGGAAGTTTTTATTTTTAGCTGTAAGCTTTATGTAACATAGAGACCTACAAAAATAGGAGAAGTGCTATTGTAAGATTATAATTACATTTTCTGTTTATAGAAGGGTAATTTCAGTAATATTGTGGTACATTATCCCTAGCTTTACAGTATAGTTTTTGATATTCAAACAGATGAAGTTGGAAACTTATACAGCTACAACAATCCAACTGTATCATAAGGGACAAATTAGAGTCGCCATTGATTTAAATGTGACCGAAACTCATTTAATCCTACAGAAGTCAATAATGCATTGCTCAAGTATCAAAACTAAAAGTGAAAAACAACTTGATTTATAAAATTGATATGTTGGTGTAAAAATCAGTTCCGTGCAGTTGCATCTCCAGCATTCATATTTAGGGGGGGCACATGGGGGCCAGGGACAAAAGTGTGGGGTGGCAATTATAAAACTATACATATATATACATGTATGTATATATGTAAAAGAATAAGCCTAATTGCATGATTTATGGTACCTCACACACAGAACATAATTTATGTCTCCTCAGAAAACAAACACATTGAACAGAATGCCTCATTACATAATTTATGTCTCATTAGGAGACACAACTCCTATTGGGTGATTCAGTGGGGACTTTACTGCTCCCATTGGGTGATTCAATGGGGGCAGGTTTATCATACAGGGAGTTGGCCCGCCCCCTCCAGCCCACCCCCACCACTATCCAACTGACAAAAAAAATATATAGCTGTCACTCGCTCCTGAAGTAGGGGATATCAATAACTTCTCCTGGTCCACACACACACTTACTCAGGACCATGACCCCACAAACACACTGTTTCACTAAACACCCAACGAGTTTCTCAGTTAACACTGCTTCATCAGGGGTCCTGATAGGATTACCCGAGATAGAGGGAATATACTCTAGCCCATCAGTTTTGGGTGGAACACAAAGGTGGAGTGGAGAGCGGATAATACAGGGAGTTGTATTCTGTAAAGAAACCGACAATTAACACAGATCTATAGGTGTTATTTGGCACGGTGAAGGAGAACACATTTGAAGAAGGTGGAGGTGTTATATCTCTGAAATACAGTCTACATTTAGATTTGTATGCGCCTTTTCCTTTTTTCTGTTTATGCTGTTCCAAACACCTTGAAGAACTAAACACAGTTCTTCTGTGGATGTAGGCGGCCTCAGTTGCTTCTCTCTCTTCATGTAATCCCAGACAGACTCGATGTTGAGATCAGGGCTCTGTGGGGGCCATACCATCAATTCCAGGACTCCTTGTTCTTCTTTACTCTGAAGATAGTTCTTCATGACTTTGGTCATATGTTTGGGGTCATTGTCATGCTGCAGAATAAATTTTGGCCAATCAGATGCAGCCTCAAGCTTGCAAGGAACCTCCACTATGCTTCACTGTTGCCTGCAGGCACTCATTCCTGTACCGCTCCCCAGCCCTTTGGCGCACAAACTGCCTTCTGCTACAGCCAAATGTTTAAAATTTTGACTCATCAGTCCGGAGCACCTTCTGTCATTTTTCTGCACCCCAGTTCCTGTGTTTTCATGCATAGTTCAGTCGCTTGGCCTTGTATCCATGTTAGAGGTATGGCTTTTTGGCAGCAAGTCTTCCGAGAAGACCACTTCTGAACAGACAGCACAGTAGATGGGTGTACCAGGGTCCCACTGTTTTCTGCAAAGTCTGAGCTGACGGCACTGTTGGACATGTTCCGATTGTGAAGGTAAGTAAGCATGATGTGTCTTTTATCTGCTGCACTAAGTTTGCTTGGCTAACCACTGCGTCTACGATCCTCAACCTTTCCCCTTTCTTTTTGCTTCTTCAATAGAGCTTGGACAGCACATCTGGAACTTTCTGCTTGGGAGAGACCTTGCTGATGCAGTATAACTACCTTATGTCTTGCTGCTGTGCTCAATCTTACCATTGTGTATGACTTTTGAAATTGTTTTCAGCAACCTCACCATGTTAACTACATTTGACTGTACCTCACCCAGTTTTATTCCTCCTACACAGCTGTTTCAGTTAATGATTGTGTTTCAGCCCCCATATTAAATTGATGATCATTAGCATCCGTTTGGTATAATTGTTTAATCATACATCTGTATATATGCCTACAAAATCCCTGACTTTGTGCAAGTGCACCTAGAAGAATCAATGCTGTTTTGAAAGATGGTCACAACAAATATTGATTTGATTTAGCTTTTTATTCTGTTAACTCACTATCATTTTGTTAACTGATAAATATAAACTGTTAACATGTCTGTTTTTGGAAGCATTTTTACTTTACAGCATTTTTTCACACCTGCCTAAGACTTTTGCACAGTATTGTAGCTTAGTAAATGGCTTTAGGCAGCCACAGAGCTAAAATAACAAAATCTATTCCAGTTCCTGTTTTACAACAAATCATAGTTATATATTCAACCATTACTGATTTATGAATATCATTAATTACATATTAATTTTTATGATACCTTATTTTATTTTGAATATCTTTTATTCCATTGACATGGGAAGAGATGGTGCACCACTTTCAGTGTTTTGGGTGCCTGTAAACCAAAGGGAGTGTGCTGCTCTGTAATGTTATATTTAAACCATATAAACAGAAAAAAGAGAGAATACAGACATCTAAACACCAAACCCACCCCAAAAAATGCAGACAAGTGTGTATATATGGAATCTCTGCAGAAGGAGAGTATAGCAGCAAAGAAATCATTAAAATAAAACCTTTATTACATAGAAATAAAAGAGAAAAATGTGAATTTGATTAAAAACCCCAAATGAACAACATACTATTATGGTCTAATTGTACAATGGAATACGATTAGCATAGTGGCTAAGATAACTATCTCCTTATGGGTGTGAAGACAGAATCTACAGCATAGAACATAGCACTAGTAAATAGTTGTAGTACAAGATCCATACCTTTGAGTTACTGTTGTGTGGTTTGGCTACTTGAATGGATACAGAGATTGGTAATCACCCGATCTCTGTAGCTGTTTGTATTTCAGCTTGAATCAGTCCTGTATGTAGAGGCAGCTGATAGTTTCTATATAGAGAGAGATCAAAGAAGCTTGAGCTAATAAGATTGTGTAGCAGCAGGATATATACAACGTCTCACAAAGCAGGCTAATTCCAACCTCATCTGATAACCGGAAAAACTATTTCTAGTGCTATATGACACATGCTTTAGTACTGCTAGTCATCAAAAGGCTGTTCGTATCGCCACTAAACACTCAGATCCTAAACCTAGATGAAGAGGTCACTGTACCATATTCCTCAACTACAGAGTAACTATGCTGAATAAGTATTTAAGTCTAGTCCGTCTTGATTTATAACAACATTGCAACAACAGAAATCCAGAGGAGAAGACTATGGCAATTAAGGCTTGTGTATGCCTTTAGCCACAAAACAGCTTTCACAAAGGTCTGGGCCGCCATTTTCATGGCAGTATTTAAACTACTTTAAAGCCCTTCCTCTCGTTATTCATTGGTTCATTCGAATAAATGACTGACATATTTAAAGAGTTCAAAAGATTAAAATTTCCAACATCGCAATCTTCCACCCACGATCCATTTTCAGCTTGAAGTCCTTGTACAATCTCAAAAGTTCTCGCCGAATCTCTTGGGGTCCCCGTCTCAACTTCCCCTGATATTTGGCAATCCCGATTTCCAGCCTGGAGTCCACCAGCTGGCCTTCCATTTGTGGAGGCGTGCGGGTCTCTCCAGGGACCCAGATGTTCTGGTTGGAGGTCGGCTTGTCAACCTGCAGACACTACAAGACAAATTTCCTGACTTATCCTTTGATAACTATCATTATCTCCAGAATAAGCACTTCCTTCAAGCTCTTTCCCCACTTCTGCTTTTTCAAATTTAACGGCCTTTGAGTGTTTATGTAGTCATAATCCAGATTGTACGTGATTGACTGTCTCTGTCTCCCTGAAGAGAATTGCTGGTCTGTACTAGTACATATAGATGCTTCTTAACGTATGAGAGTCACATACATGCAAATGAGACCAGAGAAATATTATGTCTAAATTAGGGTCTTTAGTGATCTAGCATTTACCAATTTAACCAAATAGGTTAAATGGTGACTTGAAAAAAGAATTGCAATGTGATGGAGATCAGTTAGTTCCATAGTATCCATAGGCTATGTTTCAGTAGAGGGAAAAAAGGGTTAAATACAATGTATAAAAAATATCTCTTATAAAGATAGCAACCCACTGATGAATAGGATAGACCTTTCTTTATCCAAATTGTATTTGATTAACAGTCTCCATCTCCCTGAAGAGAATTACCGGTCTATACTAGTGCATATGAATATTTCTCTGCGTATGAGAGTCACATACATGCAAATGAAACTAGAAAAATATTATTGCTCAATAAGGATTGTTAGCGATCTAACATTTATTAGTTAGGAGAAAATATTGATAATGTTCTATGTAAGACATAAGACATGGTACAAAAGAGGTCTGAGGAGAGTGCCTGTGTTGGTGGGTGGAGTCTGGGGAATTAATCAGTTGAACAGGGAATTTTTTTTTGGGGGGGGGCTTTGTTGACTGGCATTTGGGGACCAGTTAATAAAAAAAATTTAATTAAAAATGAAATAATATATGAAACTGGTACATAACGTGACAGAGACAGGGACCCCCTGACATAAGCTGCGACTTGGGTAGACTGATACCTGACTGGATAGAGTATTTTGTAGAGGATGATTTGTAGGGCTTGTTGTTAGAGGCCCAAGCAATGAGTAAACATTGATTTGTAGGACTTAGACATGTGTCAAATGCCCCTGCGACATTGTGGGATTTGGGACTGCTGTTCTTGCTGTTGCTGCTGAGTTGTTTAAAGGGATAGTAATACTTCGTTTTAACTTTATTTTATTTTGTAGGCATTAAAAAAACATGAAGAATGATATAAGTCTTATCTCTCAAACTTTTATGGTTTATGAGATATTCACAAGCAAAGTTTCCCCCTCCCGCCCCTTTTAACTACTGTAAACAATCTCTTCTCAGATGTGGAATGCAGTCCATAGACCAGACAGATAACAGAAGGGGACAATCTTCTTCCTATGAGAACAATGAAGGCCCTGCCCCCCTTGACAAGCTTTTCAGGTTTTTCCCTTATCTTAATTGAAGATTGTCCCTCTCTGCAGTCTACCTGGGCACCTCCCTTCTGCTCAAGCTGAACAGTGTGACATCAGTAAAAGGGGAGGGAGGGGGATACTTTATCATTGAATTACTCTGGAACTACAACTCTGACAGAATTGAAATAACACTCTCCAAAGTCCAAATACTATGATGATTAATTAGAGCTGTTTTTATTATGAAACATTACTATCCCTTTAAGCAGCTCAAAAGGATTGGGATCGACAACAGGAGAAACATGGGTGATGGATGATCATGGTTCCACTTGCCACTACTAACTCTAGTGATGCGCCTGAGGCAGTAGCAGCACCACAATTAACCCCCACCACTTCAGGTATATGTGAAGAAAAAAAGATGTTAGCCATTAATGCTTCTCCACCTGTCCCTCCTCCAAAATCATGTGTGTGGTGAATAGAATATAAATTTTTCCCTTGAGAGCAGGAACTGTACCTCTCATCAGCAACTGCAATGTGCACAGTGTGTGTGTGTGTGTGTATGGTAAATAAGGGAAGGACTGGGTGGGAACAATAGGCACATCTGTACTTACATCAAACACCTATCACAACTCTATCCAAACACTATGACGCTTAGGGTCCCCATTGGGAAATCATCTCACCAGAAACCAAGTACTTCTGCTGTCACTATGCCCCTTGTCCACTTCCCACTAAGGACATGTGACAACTTGCAGATAGTTTAACCCTCCCAAACACCAGCTTAGTGAATCTCGTCAGATGCCACTTGATGCCCTACTTGAGATTATCCTCCACCACACTGCCATGTGTGGTACAGTGTGCAATGGATGGACATGAACTGACACATCCTGACATCTACTGAATGAATGAATATGTTTATTTATATAGCACCACAAGTGTACGCAGCGCTTTACAATTTAAGGCTTTAGACAATACAGGGTTATAAGTGATTTGCAAAGTGAAACACTGGAAGTGAGATCTCTGCCCGACAGCTTACAATCTAAAGTGGTAATGGGAGTACATAAGGGTCAAGTGCTGAATACAGTGCCAGAGTTCTAGTTAGGATAGGGGACACAGAGTAAATAATTTAAAAAGAGCCTGACTTGTACAAAGTCAGTGCCATGTAAAATGTATAAGTTTTGTTAAGGAAGTGTAGTTTCAATCGTGATTTGAAGACCATTAGAGAGGTGCAGTGATGCAGAGTGGGAGGTAGAGCATCCCATAAATAAGGAGCAATGAGAGAAGTTTTATAGGCAGCCACTGGTGAGATTTGAGGAGGGAGGCAGGGACAAACCTAGGTGACAACAGTAATTCGTGCTGAAGTATTCTGTATGAATTGAAAAGGATGGAGATGGGATGCAGGAAGACCAGAAAGAAGAAGGTTGCAGTAGTTCATGTGGGAAACGATGAGTGCTTGTGTAAGAATTTTGGCTGTGGAGGAAGGGACGGATTTTAGCAATGTTACGCAAGTGAATGCGGCAAGATTTAGCAATGACATTAATATGAGGAGAAAATGAGAGAGATGTGGGGTGGGGAAGGTAAAGATGAATGAGGTGGATCACCAGAAGATGTAGTTACATAATCTTCCTGTGCCTGGACCCTAGAGCAAGAAGGTGATGGCGAGCCAGGTATTTTGCTCCCTATCAAACTTTTAGCATCTGCCTGGGTTTCTCTGTTCTTCTTTGATCTCAGCCTCACCTGTTGTTGCCTTTGGGGAGAGTCAGGGGGTACAGCAACAGTGGTGTCTGACTTCTTTGATTGTTTGGCTTTAACGTGTTTCACATAAACATCATGGTGTCTGTGTTTCATTTATGTTATTATGGCTGTTGTACCAAGGTGAGTTCCTTTCTTTCTCCTTTTTACTGATATATCATAAATTGTGCACAGTGCCATTGCTAATGACGGCACTGTGCCTGCTCCAGGAAAATAATTGTCCCACACTTAGGATTTCAGGTGGAGAGGGGAAAGAAGGAGAAGAATGGCCTCTTTCTTCTTCTCCTCCACATTCTCCTTCACTGGCTGGGGCAGAGGATGATGCTGCTGCTGTTGCTGCTACTGCCTCAGAATAAGCACTGTAATTAGGACCAGAAGTATTGCTGCATTGAAGTGGAACCTGTCCTAGTCCTGCATCACTGGACTCCAATCCCACTGTGTCCATGGTGGTCTGTGGCTAACTTGCTCCTTTGCATCCTGCTGCCCTTGCAACTCAGCAGCAGCAGTAGGAATTATCATAGTAGCAAACTCCACATATCACAAAAGCTCACAGCTGGTGGTCGTGGTGATAACTATCACCATCCCTGTCTCCCATTCTTTATCAGTTTGGGCTTAAAAGGCCATTAATGTCTCTTCCACATAATCATCATTATCACCACCACTACCATCACCCCATCATAATCACCATTATAATCACCACCACCATCAGTCCCTCTCTGCTGTATTACAGATGTCTGACCGGTTGGAGGAGTTGATGAGAAGTGTCACACTAGTCATCTCTCTTATTAAGTTGAAGGCAGCAGGCAAAGGCAGCTGATCTGTATTCATGGTGGTATTACTGCTGCTAGGCAACAATTCTGTGTTCTTCAGGATCATGTTCCATCTGGACAATGCCATGGAGATAAAGGGAATACCAGGGTCAGGGGAATGTTGTAGGCTCACTTGGCTGCTAGTCTGGCCACTCTGCAGTACTTCCCATACCACATCAGCATCAGTAGGAGGATCTACTGTGGTAACACTAGTCCCACAAGCTGAATCACCAACACTGTCACTAGTACTAAAACCAACCACCTAAATTTCAGTCCCTGAGACATCCTCCTCACTAGTATTATATCACGGTGCCCGTGATTCTGCCTGAGCGACACTCTTACTTCCGGTTTTGCATTGGTTGCTTCTTATTGGCTCTGGGTTTTCAACCACTCCCAGGGCTTGCCTTTATATACGCCCTCCTGTCACTATACTGGTACCCTTTCGTGGTGTTCCTGACCAGACGTTTGTTGCTGTGTTCCTGTTCCATGTATGATCCGGTTTCATCTGACCTTGCTCCTGTCTTCACTGCCAGATTTGTTTATGACCCGGATTGCCTGACTACGATCCTGTGACTGATTCCGCTACTACTGCTCGCTGTGTACCGATCCAGGCTTTGGCTGACTACCACTCTCTGTGTACTGATCCAGGCTTTGGCTGACTACCGCTCTCTGTGTACCGATCCAGGCTGTGGCTGACTCTGCTCTCCGTGTCTATCCAGGCATTGATTTACCTCCGTTCTCTGGGTACTGTCTCTGCATTGGCTACTCGCCTAGCATTAACCTCTCCACTAGCGCATCTGTTGCCTCCGGTCTCGTGTACTATAGCCATTGCTTTACGGTTGCCGGTTGCGCTACTATACAGCCTGTGCCTCACTTCTCCCCCATTCGCACTACTATACAGCCTGTGCCTTAGCGGTCACTTGTGGTTGCGCTACCTGTCAGTCTGCACCTATCCGTTGCCTCCGGTTGCGCTTCTATACTGCCTGTGCTGTACAGCTATTTCCGGTTGCGCTATAGCTTCTGGTACCGGTCCGTTGCCTCCAGTTGCGCTGCTGTACTGCTTGCACTTACTATTGCCTCCGGTTGCGCTATACTCAGTCTGATTTACTATTGCCTCCAGTTACGTTACCTTGCAGACTGTGCTTATTCCGGTTGCCTCCGGGCATTACCTCCGTGTGGTGATTTGAGCCATCATGTGGGCTGCCTTTACCTGGTTACAGGCAAGGCTGGTAGAGCCTACTCTCTCCCTATTCCATTGGGGATTTCAACCCTGCAGTACTTACCTCTCCTAGGGCTCCTCCTGACCAGTACTGCTGAGGTTTTGTTCCAGTTCCTGTTCCAGTCCTCATTCTGCATTTCTGTATTTTGAACATATCAGTCTCTATTGTACCCTGACTTGTTCAGATTCAAAAGAGCTATCCTCTGTTTGGGTCTGGACCTGTGAAGGGCATTTCTGTTCATTATTATTTGTTTAATAAAGCTTCATTGTTTTACCTTAACCAAACTGTCTGTGCGTTCATTAAAACCGTGACATATTATGATCACACCCTCCCTCAATCCTAACACTCTGAGTCTGTAGCTGCTGGACATTCTTAGTACTAGCAGCAGTGACGGGATTGCTTGGTGATGGCAAGTGTGATTTAGGGTTCCCTGCTTTCACATTTGGCATCATCTCCTACTCCCCGTTCCTAAGAATCACAAGACACCCTAACAGGTGTAGCAATGGCAGCAGGCACAGGCAGCTGACCTGTCCTGCTCACACTCCTACCCTCTTCTAACGGTGATCTTGACACACATATCTCCAAGATCCCTATGGGTGATGTAGTGGGACTGGCCATCATTGGGTCTGGGTAATCAGGGCATCTAGTGGCACTTCTTCCTCCTCAGACTTACCGGATGCATAACAGTCCTTCCAGCTCCTTCTTTTATTATTATTCCATTTGTTCCTAGTGATATCAGTGGCTATGAGCCTCTCCTGCCTCTATTTCAATACTAAAACACAGCACAACAGCCTAGCAGCCTCTCTCTCTGTAGCTGCTTGTATTTAACTTTCTAGAAACATTGCATTATTAAAGAGAAAAGGCGAAAAACTTAATTAAAGGGGCAAAAACTTTGTAGCCATTGAAAAAAAATAGAAAAATGTTTTTGCAATGGGCGAAAACAGCGAAGATTTTAATCATTTTATTAAAAGTAGATTTTCCTGTCAAAAAGATGACAACCATGTCGTTTTTGCTGATTTTTTTTCACAGGAACACAACAGGACCTTTCTCCCACCCCTTATCCCATCTTTGGAAGTACTCCTGTTTTACTCAGTAGCAAAAGCCCTAAAACATATTTGTTCATAGTTAGGATTTACTGCCCATTAAGGAGGTGGTGATATCAAATACATTAGATGCCTTTAAAAGGGGCCTGGATACTTATTTAAAAGAGCATAACATAGAGGGCTATGTACGTTAGTATTGGGATTAATATTTAGTTAGGGCTTGTTGATCCAGGGAGAAATCTCTTCTTTTGGATCAACGATGGTAAACAGGAATAGAAAAAGGGTTGAACTAGATGGACGCAAGTCTTTTTTCAACCTAAATTACTATGTTACTATGTATGTAGAAGACAATATTAATAATGATCTTGTGCCATTATTACTAGGAATGTTCTGAAGATGAGCATTTTATTTGTTTTCTTTTTCGAATACTACTTGACATATCATAGAAATGTCATTGTCTCATTATATGAGGTATACAAAGCATGCATTTCAGTTGATGGATATACGATTAGTTTTATGCCCACATGAAATATTTTGTTTTGTTGGGAAAATACTATTCATGAAATTGTAATTCAGTTGAAATAATAGTACAAGGTCAGTACTGAGTTTCTGAAAATATTATTAGACTCCGCTTTTTTTTTTTTTACTTCCTTAATATATATCTAACAGCTTATTATTATACAAACATTTATCTTGCAGGGCTTGCATCAAAATAAGTATTCTTACAGAGTAATATATAAAAAATGATAGAAGCGCTCACCGGGTAGGAATGGGGAGGTAGAGAGAGGACACTGAATGAGACAGAAGCACCCAGAACAAAGACACTGATATAGAAAGCCCCCCTGTTTTGGATCAATGGTTACCTACACTGGATAAATAACAAATAACAATCATCAGGTAAAAAAGTTGGATAAATAAGAAGCATAATGGGCTGCAGCCCAAATAATAAATATATATATAATACATTAAAAGAGACCAGAATACAAATAGTGTATATAAAAAACACTGTACGATGTGCTTAAAATAGTCCCAAGAATAGTTCTGTATATTGTTAAAATAAACAGTCAAAAAATGATAATAAAAACAAAAATAGTCAGGTAAAGGTTGGAGCCTATAAGAAATACCAGAACCGTTCCGTAGTGGATCGTCTTGTTCCATTTATGATTGAAATGGCAGATGAGGATGACTGAATCCAATGATGATAATGATGATGATAGTAATGATATGTCTGTGGTAGGGTTTACGACCTTGGTCAGAAGGTTCTCTGTGCTGTCGTAAAAGCCCGGAGTCATTTTGAGCAGCTATACATGTGAAAAGAAGGCAAAAAAGGGGCTGGGACAGCTCACAAGAGATCTAAGTGTAGCGACACAATGATCGATATGCATAATATATTTATATCACTTACATAAAAACAAAGTAACAGCTCACAGGTAGATAAATGTATTCATATGATAAAAAGGGATGATATATTTAATAGTATAAGAAATATAAAAAATGAAAAAATACAGCAGTAAAAAGGAATATATACAAAATATTCAGTGTGTACAATGTATCAAGAAGTGGCCCAGAGATCGCAGGATTTAAATAGCTCGACAAGGCACCAGAGAATCAAATCCCACTTGTTTTCAAGGAATACACATCTGGGGAGCTGGCATGTGTAGGATAAAGTCACAAAGAATTGACAACTTAATCAATACAATCTGCTCACCGGATGCTTACTTTAATCTAAGCGTATCAGTATGTCTTTACACACCGCTGGTATACTGCCAGCAATCCTGAAGTGCAGATCCCTTTCAGGTTCCATGTCTGCTCCTGCTGTGCAATGTGATGTAGTGTCACTCCTGCAGTAGATGGTTAGTCAGGATGTGATGCCACCACTCAATTCAGTCACAGCACTTGATACAAAGCTGAATTGTTCAACCAAAAATACTGATTTTATTCTTGGTCTTCGACGTGTTTCGGGGCAATCCCAGCCCCTTCCTCAGGAAACCCAAGAATTTGAATAAAATAAGATAAAAGGCGGGTCCAATATTTAAGAGTTCCAACCAATCATAGTTATGAGTTTGAGAAACATTAATAATCATTGATAAAAAATGTTACAAAATTATAAAATACAGTTTTGAAAGGAGATACAAATCTAAGAGATATAATCCCACCAAAACCCACATTCATTTACAGAAAACCTCCAGACTTAAAGAAAAAACTAGCACAATCAGCAATCAGAAACAACAGCAAACAATGGATCAACAACCCAGTTAATAGACAACCCATGGTAGGTAACTTCAGATGTGGATCAAACAGCTATATCACATTTGGATTTACAAGAAACAGGTCTAAGACTTTTGCATTCAAACATAACTGGTGAATCATTCACAATTAAACAGTTCATCAATTGCAATACCAACAACACCATCTATCTACTAGAGTGCAGATGTGGAATGCAGTATATAGAACGTACCACCAGACCCCTGAAAAAAAGATTTCTTGAGCACAGGAATAATATATTAAAGAACAACAGGAAACATACAGTCTCTAGACACTGTAATGATTGTGCTAACTTTAAAACTATTGAAGTTGTATCTATTATGGGTATAGAACATATTGCCCCTATAATCAGAAGAGGAGATAGATTTAAACATCTGGCCAGACAAAGTTTTTGGATTTTTAAATTACATACCATCCAACCGGAAGGGATGAATGAGGAACTGGACCTTTGGTGTCTGACACAATCTACTACTGATCAAATGTTATTTCAGTTCTCTGTCTCATAACCCGGGTTCCATTACCTGTATTTCTCCCACCATACCCAACAATTTGGATGGCAGTGGTGTCATCAAATGTATGCAGCAGCTGTTGACCTTTATATACCAATAGGTACCTTGGTTTATATCTATATGTTTAATGTGTGTATGTCCCTTACAGTCAGATGATTAGGGTACCTATTTGCCTTATTTTTCCTGTATATCTCTTAAAAACTATATGAAGTTTTTACTCAACAGAAGTGACTGTAGACACCACTTCTGCCTACAGTTGTGACACAATACAATTCATCTCAACTACCACAGTCCACTACCACTATGTAAATCTATTGTAGTTCCAAAAATTTCTATCCCCACACGGCTACATTTGATTATTTGTTAGGTGTGGATGTGTGGGGGGCATACTCCTTAGTATGCAGAGCGCACTAGCCACTAGATCATACTGATATACCTTGACACTGTTGCTCGATCTATACCTACCATATAGTGGGACTGTACTAGAAACCCTGGGATTGCTTATCTATTTGTGCCATTCACAATAAGTACCCTTCCTTTACACATAGCAATTTAATATGGTCTATCACTATATTGGATATTTCCTGCAAAATTGCCAAGACAGAGTTAATTAAGGCAGTCAGCTATGTACTGACAGCAGATCGCACAGCAGTGATGTGTGGAGCAATAAATGGTTGTGTGTCGTGTGTACTATCCTACTACAAACACATGCATACTTTGGAGCTTTATCCTCCTTTTACTCCTAATCTGGCCCCCATGGGTATTAGCAATGGGCCTTTGATACATTTGTATTTTGTTTTCCGAAATATTGGTTTTTAACATTAGCCTGTATCTATTGTACAAATCAAGGATAGATACATACTAATAAGGATTCACATGTATTTTATAATTTTGTAAACATTTTTTTATCAATGTTTATTAATGTTTCTCAAACTCTTAACTATGATTGATTGGAACTCTTTCAATTCTTGGATTTCCTGAGGAAAGGCTGGGATTGCCCCGGAACGAATTGAAGACCGAGAATAAAATGAGTATTGGTTGAACAATTCAGCTTTGTATCAAGTGCTGTGACTGAATTGAGTGGTGGCATCACATCCTGACTAACCATCTACTGCAGGAGTGACACTACATCACATTGCACAGCAGGAACAGATGTGGAACCTGAAAGGGATCTGCACTTCAGGATTGCCATCAATATACCAGTGGTGTGTAAAGACATACTGATACGCTTAGATCAAAGAAACCATCCAGTGAGCAGATTGTATTGATTAAGTTGTCAATTCTTTGTGACTTTATCTTGATCAGTAATTGGTTCTTGACTTATAAATGCCAGCGCCCCACATGCGTATTCCCTGATAACTAGTGGGATTTGATTCTCTGGTGGCTTGTCCAGCTATTTGAATCGTGCGATCTCTGGGCCACGTCTCGATACATTTTACACACCGAATATTTTATATATATTCCTTTATACTGATGTATTTTTAATTTTTTATATTTCTTATACTATTAAATACATCGTTCTTTTTTATCATATGAATATATTTATTTATCTACTTATGAGCCATTACTTTGTTTTTATAACACGCACATGCACAGTAGAGACTGCAGGAACGATGCAGTCAGGAGCAGTAGAGACTGGACGAACACGATGTTCCGGAGCGGGGTGCTCCAAACGGCTTACTGCCTGTCTCTGTTACCGGAGCAGCTGGGTGGCACTTTAGTCCGTGTATATGTATGTGTGTATATATATATATATATATATATATATATATATATATATGTGTGTGTGTGTTCCAAGAGGGAAGCACTTATGTTTAGGGTTGAGACAGCAGCCTGGGTTCTATTGTAGAGTAGTAATATGCAGAAGGAATTGGCATAAGCACTCACAGGTCTTCAAATAGGTGACAAAAAGGTGTTTTTTATTACATCAATGTTTTGGGTGCCATGCGGCAGCCTTCATCAGGATGATCCTGATGAAGGCTGCCATCATTGTGCCACTACACTTACATCTCTTGAGCGCTGTCTCCCCCCCCCTTTATTTTCTTCTTCTTCTTCCAGAGTAAACTTTAATTTTTATTGTAGTTTGAAATTTTTGCAGCCAGGTGGTGCTGTTGCTATTACTGCCTGTGAAGTGTATCATACAAAGGATTTCCATAGATGTATGCAGCAACTGCTCCACCTGGCAGCAAAACATCTTGAGCTCACAGTATCAGAAAATACCAAGCTTTTTCTGTAATAACAATTTGTGTTTACTGCCCCTTTAAAATGTATTCTTTTTATCAATCCTCTATGGTTCAGTTGCCTTGTCCTTGGCATGTTAACACCACGTTTATTGCCATTGATGACACTTTTGTTGTTTTTGAAGTCTGTTGCTACAAAGTTGTTTTGTTTTCCCTTTTTTCAACCCGAATGAGAGCATGTTAGGGTCTATTTTTACTTTATACTTTGCTTTAATAAAATCCTGTATCAGGTTATATAAACATTATCTGTGAATGCCTATTGGTTTGATGAAATCACTGTGATGATTAACTCTTCTAGCCATTGATGCAACGAGTTAGTTACCTCATTGGAACTAAAAACTTTTAACTTAACTCTGTGATAAGAAACCCAGGCAACATAAATCCGTATCCTGACATTATTATAATATTATTATTATTTTCTTTAAATAATATCTGTATCGACCCAGTGTAATTTTGCCATCTAAATATTAATAATGGTGGCTAATGTTTGTAATCCTCTGGACCAGTGTAACAATTATCAACAGGAATGTCAATGTATAAGATATGATAGTGTTATTATAATTTGATTTGTATTTCACTTTAGCTATCCATACAAACATATAATAATTAATCAGCCCCCGTGTTCTGGGGTATGAAGGAATGATTGTAATCACTATAAAACAATTCACAGTAAAATGCATTGCTGCATCAATGACATCTGCAACGAATTGATTTTCTTTTAGCTGGCAGAGTGTTATGAGAAACATTTTGCTGATACCATAAAGGTGCAGTTCTGATTTAATCAGTGGTTCTAAAATAGCTTCCAACTTTGCAGATCTATTTGTGCTTGGCATTCGCAATTCATTTGTCTTACAAGTCTGCATTATAAACAGAAGACAATAGTAATAATGGTACAAGGTCAATATTTTTCAAAATGTTAGCAAGATCAGCATTTAATTTGTTTTCTTTTTCAAATACTACCTATGCCATATCATAGAAATGTCTAAAAATGCTTTAGAGGCCAATGCCTCATTATTTCAGGTATACAAAGCATGTATTTCAGTTGCTGATATATGATTGGTTTTATGCAATATGTGCATGCCCACATGAAATATTTTCTTTTTGTTGGGCAAATACTATTCATGACTTTGTAATTCAATTGAAATAATAGCACAAGGTCCGTACTGAGTTTTTGAGAATAGGCTCAGCTTTTTTTTACTTTTTGCATTTAATAATTCTTTAATATCTCATTATTTCAAGTTTACTAAGCATGTTTTCTGGTTTGGTTAGTTTTCATTTTCTTGTTTGTTTTGCAGTATAATCATACTTTTAGAATGAATGTGATTGTTTAGGATGAATTTCATTAATCCCTTAAGGATCCATGACAGTCCTGACACGTCATGGGTTGGGCATGAGATATAATACTATATGATAAACCAGCTTTAGATGTGATTCATGCTGTTATTATACAGTTGGCTGTCACAGTACCTTGTTTCCAGCGCCGCTGCTTCAGCGACGCTCTGCGTCTTTCCACACGTCATCTGCAGGCAAGAGACTTCAAACATGCTGCAGGCCTCTGTTTTATGTGTGTTTGTTTCCTGTAGTCTCCTCCTACCTACTTCCTCCCTCTAGCTGCTCCTCCTACCTACTTCCTGTGCAGGGGTTTATAGGGCAGACTGAGTCCTGACTCAGTCACCCTTATGTTGTTGTTCTGAGCAGTTCTTTTCTAGTATTCCTGATTCCTGTGTATGATCCGGCTTGTCTGTCCATCCATTCTGGTGCTGACCTGTGGCTCTGTCTGACTATTTTCCTTGGTGTTCCGATTTTGCTCAGATATCCTTCTGGTGCAAACCTGTGGCTCTGGCTGACTACCCGCTCCATGTATGACCTTTTTTTTGATGTGTTTACTGTTAATGTTTCACCGCAGTGCACCTGGAGCGGGGGTCATTTGGGATTACATGGTTAATAGGGTAGTTTGGGCAGTACGCATAATCAAGTGACCTCAGGGTGATCTCCATCCATTTACAGAAACATTGGATGACAATGTTCTGACGTCACAATGTATCTGCATGGGATTTTGGTGCCCAACACCCGGTTGTTATGTATTTAAAGCTGAGATTGTTAATTTGTTCTGTCTGCTTTCTGTCTTGAGGAAGGCTCTTACTGAGGGACGAAACCTCGACATTTTAATTTTAATCAAAATTTCATATGAAGTCCTGAGGAGTGCCCTATTACTGTATGGTTATATTTACTATACATTGCAGGTTATATTTACAGCAAAAACATAAAAGAAATAACATAATGGCATACATATAAGGAATATATATATATATATATATATATATATATAATACTCAGCCTGGGACCAAGGAGACAGCACTCAGCATAGTAGGTGAAGAACAAGATTTTATTCAATACATGCCAAACATTTTTGGTCTTAATCAGACCTTCCTCAGTGCAAACAGGGGACCCAGCACCATATCAGGGGTATGTGTGAATATATATATAAATATAATAATATTATGGATATAAAGAGCTTGACCTCTTCCTAAGGCTTGCACCAAAACTGGAGTTTTCATAGTGACCTTGTCTAAGGATGAGAGGGGAAACCCTTGCTATGTAAATGGTACTCACAACAGAAGATGCTACTGAGTGGCAGAGCTCATAAGAACATCCTCTACTCCTCAGCATCATATGCAGAGACTTATATATACACAAAAATAAAAGGCAAGACAAGTGAAGAAAATGAGTATGAATAAAGGCTAGTTGATGTATATAATGTCGCTGCGGTGGACTGGTGTAAATAGAGAACACCACCGCATCACAGGGCACAAAAGTGCACCAAATCCAAGAAATAAGTATCGCATGCATACTTAAAAAATATGTCAAGAAGAAACACCAGTATATGATAAAACATATATCATTTTGTGTTATGTGTGTTTTTTTTTGTTGTTTTTTATTTTCTATTCTTTACTTTTTATTTTTCTGATCCTTATATTTGTACCTTTTAGCTTAGCCAAGCGGCTGCATGTTCAGCCCAAATCATTTTATCACACTTATTGAGCTGGATATTCAAATTCTAAGTGTATCCTTATGTTAAGCTACTTAAGTCATATACATATTTCTTTGCCATTAAAGTATTTACAACTTTGTACTTCTGCTTTCACTGTTGCGATGCGGCTGTGTCCCCAGTCCACCCCGCTGCATCGCAGCGCATACAGTGCCCACATTAGAATTTCTATACACTGATGTTTTATCATATACTGGTGTTTCTTCTTGACATTTTTAAAGTTTGCATGTGATGTTTATTCTTATGATTAATCTTTAATACACTATTAACATAAGACCCATTCATACTGGGAACTCTCCAGATTTGCCCTGAAGACTTGGGTTTTAGAGTGCATTACCGGGATACAGGGGAGAGTGGCCGATTATTCGGATGTGTGCAGTTTCCTGTAAAACTCTGGTCACTTTCGTGGTAAGCCCTGCCCCCACTCACAGGTAAGCCCGCCCCTTTTTGGCAGTGATTCACGGCAATTATACCCCCCAGCCTCACCAAAGGAGTCAGGGAATTCAGAAAAAAATGTTCCCATGTATGCCCATGATACAAAAACCTGTCTTGGAATCCATCGTGGTCTGTCTTCCTATGGAAGTCCTGAGCAGGGAAACCATGATGCTGCACAAACAAATCCAAATGAAAGAATAAGAATAAAAAATAGTAAAAAAAGAGGTGTGTGTATGTATGTATGTGTGTGTATGCGTGTGTGTTTGTGTGTGTATATATATATATATATATATATATATATATATAAAATTATAAAAAGATGGGGCAGCGCCTGTGGGACTTACCAAAGACAATTTATTAGAGTAAACGATCAATACAAATGGTCAATGTTTCGATCCAAAACTTGGACCTTTCTCAAGACTTGGGTGAGATGGTGCTGCCCCATCTTTTTATATTTTATACATGCTATTAAGGGATTGTGCACCTGGGCAGATATAACACTAAGAGAGAGTGCTTTCTCTCTTAGCTTTATAGTAGAGAGAGAGAGAAAGGCTGCACACTCACGGGTTTTACAAGTTCATAGTAAACCAGTCGTTTATTGGTAAGCTGAAATGCGATGTTTCGGTCCACTATTGGGAACTTTATCAAGCAGATATAACAATACATTAACATGTACAGTGCATAAAATACTCTCGTGTGACCCTAGATGACCCATAGTGATGACTTGTAGAGTCAGAGAAAAAAGTAGAAGTGTAGAGAGAGACCAGTACAGAGAACCCATAGCACCCAAGGGAGAAAAACACAGCAATGCCACTCTGTGGTACAGGGTCTAGAATAGAGGCCATCCCCAGAATGGGGAAATATGCTGCTGAGTCCTGACTAAGGATAGGCACTAAGACCATACAATACCTTTGGCAATCTCCGCACTTGAAATCTCCACACTTGATACTCTCATACCCTCTTGTCTCCTACAACCCATTTAGATTGTAAGTTCCTTGGGGCAGGTTTTGTGTCTTTGGGAAAAACCACAAATCCCTTTTTCAGCAAAAATGCATGCTATGAAATATATATACAATTTCTGCCTTATTGCCAACAATGACTTTCACTTGAAAACTTTGCCGTCTTTCACCTATACTTTTTTTTTAAATGCAAGATTCCAATATGGGGTATTCCTACAGTAGTAATATATTTTTACAATATCACAACACTTCAATCATTGTCCCCATAAATAAATAGGTCTTTGTTTTTTTAGTGTCGGGGACAAAGTATTATCAGCGGCTTACAAACAGCATGTCTGCCATTTTAAAACACAAAACACATTTGTAAAACCTCTAAATAAACAAAAAAAACAAAACAAACAAACAAAAAAACAAACAGTTGAAGCATCTTACTTTATCTCAGAACAACGCAAATTTAGGCTGTGCACAGAGTCAGGATTCCGTATGATAGGTCAGTAAGAACTTACTGGAAGAAAAATAATTGCAGAGGCCAGAACACACGGATAGGCAACCACTGACACTCTGGGTTTTGAAGACTACAAACTATATAGTAATGGTGTAAAATAGCCACTAAAATGTTACATCAAATGCAAATAAGAACTAAAATATAAACAGAGACCTGGATAAATATCTGAGGGGCTAGCTACTATTCTAAATGACCCAAGTACAGAACAGAGGTGATACGAAGATGAAAACCCATCCACAACAAAAAAATACTAGCAATCACAAGCATAAGCGCTAGCTAGCATAAACATATATATAGAGTAACAATATATTAAATATTGGCTGAAATATAAATGCAGTGTCCCAATAATGTAAATGTTCATAAGTAACAAAGTCCTTGATGTGTATGACATGGGTGCTATTGTTAATGAAGAAAACATTGTTCCATTCTGTTATAGCTACAAAATTACTGGTATGTGTCCCTTGGCTCCATGCACTAGGTGTGCTTCTACTGCTACTAGTCATGACACATGTGGTTGTGCTTCAGATGAGATCTCAATGAAGATTTGCCTAGTTGTTATCCTGCTTTTTCCCCTTCTCACATATGTTGTTTAGAGACTACAGACAGCAAGATATTTACTATGGGATTGTCAGTAATTTCATAGACTGAGTGGTTCCTGAGGGGTTACTACTAATATATTTTGATAGATGATTTGTATGAAAATAATGTAATGTTTCTGTGTCACCTAACCACCAAAAATGATTTATTTTTATTTGTTTATTTTAAACTGTCCCGGTCTTAATGTCACTGTCTACAAATCTCATCCATACTCCCTGCAGCCTCACACAACTACAGCTCTCTTTCATTGTCTCTCTGTGTCTCCACTACTACGCAGTGTCAATTATTTTTATCTCCCAAGTGCTGCAATGCTAGTTATGAAACCAGGCAGAAAATATTTTGATGTATCTCAAGGATATGTCTGCTTTCTATAATGTAACATGGTATTAGTAACAGTTGTAAAAACACCTTGAGAAGTAAGAGCTCCCTTTCAGGATCAATACCACCAAAGCAATAAACTGAGGATTGCTGAGAATAACTGGCCCCTGGTGTAATATATTCACCCAACATGTAAGCAATATTGAATCTGCAAAAGACATCCATTGGAGATCTAAGAACCAAGCCCATCTGGGACAATAAGAAGGATTGAGATTCACCATGTCTTTTTGTGTCAATTTCCTCTGAACTTTTGGAACCATGGAGATTGGAAGAAAAACATATCCCAGACAGATTTAACATTTCTGATGAAGTGTATCGACTTCTACCAGGTGGTCCATTGGATTTAAAGGGATAGTAATACTGAAAATGTAGCAAAAAATACATTGTAGGGTTTAATTTTATCCCCCTGAGTAAAACAAGGGTACTCCCACTGCTGAAATGTATTTTATTCAAAAGTTATAACAGCTCAAACTCAAATTTTTTAGGTGCAATATTACAATGGCCTGAAATTGTACAGTGACGCTGTCACTACACCATCCTATGGACAGCTCTGTTCAGTTGACCATAAACTTCAATAGGATGGTGTAGCAACAGCATCACTGTTAGGGGTGGGCGAAATCTCTCGCTGTGTTCCTGTGAGAAATTCCTTGAAAACCATGTTGTTGTCCACTTTATAGCGGGAAAATCTGCATTTTTTTTTACCATTAGCCACCATTTTTTGACATTTTTTCCGCCATTTATTTACGTGGTTTTCACCTTTTCGCTATAAAAACGTGGCGCATTTGAGGAAGTGAAACACAATAGAAGCAGTTACAGAGCCAGGTGGATGTGCTGTTCTGCTGTGATCTTGAGGCAAAATAGAGGCAGGAGAGGCTTCTAGTGACTGCTATTACCATGAGAATGTTTAAAAATTAATAAAAGGAGGAACTAGAAGGACCATTATGTGTCCACTGAGTCTGAGTCTGGAAGTGAGGACTACAGAAGCAATGCTGGCCAGTCCCCCTTAAATCAACCCCAAGTTTTTTGGGGAAATTAATGTTAAGGGAGGAACAAATGGGTAGTAGTAGTGAGAACAGGACAGGTCAGCTGCCTGTGCCTTCTGCCAGACGTGCTGCACCTGATGTAAGATGAGCTGTGCCTGCTGTCAGACATTTTACACCTACTGCCAGTGCCACCACCAGTGCTGTGCCCTCTGGCAGTACTGCTCCTGCTGCCAGTGCCACCACCAGTGCTGTGCCCGCTGCCAGTACTGCCCCTGATGCCACCAGTGCTATGCCTGCTGCCAGTGCGGAACCTGTTGCCACCAGTGCTGAACCTGCTGCTAGCGTGTCTTGTAATATTCAGGAGGGAGTAAGGAGAGGATGATGCCAAGTGTGACAGTCACACTTGTCATCCCCAAGCAGTCCCGTCAGTGTTAGTACGACTACTACTAAGGCCCAGCAGATTGTTATCATTAGGAGTGAAGGAGGGGGTAATCAATATCCTCATATTAATAGTGATTGTGAGCAGGAAGACTCAGTGGCTGAAATTGATGTGGTTGGTGTTAGTAGTAGTAACAGTGACGGTGAAGCAGCCGGTGGGTCTAGTGTTAGGAGAGTGGTAGTGGAAGCAAGTGAGAGCATCCAGACTAGAGGCCAAGGGAGCCCACAGCAGTCCCCTGACCCTGGGAGTTCCCTTCCCCCCATGGCATTGTCCAGGTGGAATATGATCCTGAAGAAGGAAGAATTGTCACCACCGCAATAATACCAGCACCACCAGGAGCACAGATCAGCTCCCTGTGCCTGCTGCTACTGCTGCCAGTCTGCCTCCTTCATGTCATCAAGAAAATGCAAGACATTAAGGGACCCTCTGTCTCATTGCTCCTCACATCCTCCAACCAGCAGTGAGCTTTTGGAATTTGCAGAATTTGCAACTGCTTTAATTCCTGCTACAACTGAGTTGCAATGTCAGCAGGATTCTGTGGAGCAGGCTAATGTACCACAGACCACCGTGGACACAGTGGGAATGGGGTCAACAATTGATAAGGGACTTGGACATGTTCCACTTGCCAGCAGCAGCAATACTCCTGGTCCTATTTGCAGTGTTGATTCTGAGGCAGTAGCTGCCACAGACAGTGAAGGGGAATATGGGGGACAAGAAGTAAGAGGCCATTCTTCTTCACCTTTTCCCTATACCTATCACCTGAAGTCATGGGTGTGGGATTACTTTTCTCTTGGGGCAGGCACAGTGCAGTCATCACCAACGGCACTGTGGACAACTTGTGACAAGTCAGTAAGAAGGGGAAAGGAGGGAACGTGCCTTGGTACAAACACCCTGATAACAGACACCATGACATTTATGTCAAACATGTTAAAGCCAAACATCTACCACTGTTGCTTTACCCCCTGACTCTCCATAAAGGCAAAAATCAAAGAGGAGGAAGAGTAGAGAAACCCAGACAGAGACTGGAAGTTCCATGATGAGCAAAACAACTAGCTTGCCATCTTCTTCTTCCTCTAGGGTAACTACATCTTCTGCCAATCCACCTCGTTCATTGTTACCTCCCCCGCCAAATGATAGTAACTCTTTTGATGTTAGGATGTGGCAGTTCATGTCCACCCATTGCACACTGTGTGGTTCACTGATCACACATGGCAGTGTGGTGGAGGAGAATCTCAAGCAGGGAATTAAGCGGTATCTGAGGAGATTCATCATTACTATTAAACTGACAGCAAGTTGTCATGTGTCCTTAGTGGGTTATAGACAAGAGGTATAGTGACACTTGCAGTACTTGGTTTCTGGTGTCATGGTATTTGGATACAGTTGTGCCCTCAGATGTTATTTACCACACACACTGTGCACATTGCAGTTCCTGCTCTCAAGGGAAAAATGTATATTCTAATAACAACACACCCAAGATTTTGGAGGAGGGTCAGGTGGAGAAGAATTATTTGCCAACTTCTTTTCTCCACAAAGACTGGGGGTTACTTATTGTGCTGCTACTTCCTCAGGCACATCACTGGAGATAGTTGTGGCAAGTGGAGCCTTCATCATCCTCACTCATATTAATGCAACAGAAAAAAATTACAAAAGCCAGCCTCTAAGAGTACACAGTATATATTAATGAGAACAAGTTTCCCTGCATATACTGAATGCACTCACCAAATAATTTCTTGTTGTGTTGCTCATCAATAGAAAAGATCTTGTAACATTTCTCCAAGTGATCCCTTCTAGATCTCTAGATGGAATAATGTTGCCTCGGCTTTTCAGATGTATCCTTCACTCGCAGTGAGGAAATCAATTACATCTAGTCGTCTCAATGAGGGAAGTAATGCCGTGATTATCAGTGTTACTGTGCAGGTCAAATCGGGTAAAATGGCTCGATGTTGTCACGGTAGGCAATAACGACAACGAGGTACAGTAAAGGAACACAAATTATTGAAATATATACAAAATCAGGCAAGATAGAATACTCCTTCAAATAAGCGAGACAAGGTGCCTATCACGGTGCCTGTGAACATTGCGACATTTTGACACTAGTAGCCTGATGCTTTCCTATCGGCTAGTATTATGGCTCCACCCAGTGGTAGTACTGTGATCTGTCGCTGTTACAGGGCCCTTTCGTGGTGTTCCGTTGCCTAGTGCCTTGCTGCCATGATTTGTGTGATTTCCTGTGTATGACCCGGTTCGCCTGACTACTCTCTATCGGTTCCTGTTCCTGCTCCGTGTACTGACCCGGCCTGGCTGATGTTCCTGCTCCGTGTATCGACTTGAATTGGCTGACGTTCCTGCTCCGTGTACCGACCCGGCCTGGCTGACGTTCCTGCTCCGTGTATCGAATTGGATTGGCTGACGTTCCTGCTCCGTGTTGTCTGTTGTGGAGTCCGTTGCTCTCCCCTGACTCCTGTTCTACTGGATCCGGTAGAGAGTTGCCTCAGTGCTCTGTCTCCAGTGTACTAGCCCAGTCGGTTGCTGTAGATACTGCTTTACCATTCTGTACTGCAACCCACTAGTGCCTTGCTTCCTCCTTACTCCATACCTATCACGGTCCCCGTGATTCCCTGTCAATCTGTGACTGTGTTACCTTTGCATTGGAGGAGGCTGATTGGCCCGCCCAGGATGTTCCTTTTTATACGGGCTCTTGGGCACTTGTCAGTTGCCCTTTTGTGGTGTTCCTGTTCCTGCGTCTTGTTGCTGAGTTCCAGTGTCTCCTGTGTACCGATCCGGCTTGGCTGACTCCTCTTCTGATCCTGCTCCGTGATTGACTCGGTTCTGGCTGACGACCCTGCTCTGTGATTGACCCGGTTCTGGCTGACGACCCTGCTCCGTGATTGACCCGGTTCTGGCTGACGACCCTGCTCCGTGATTGACCCGGTTCTGGCTGACGACCCTGCTCCGTGATTGACCCGGTTCTGGCTGACGACCCTGCTCCGTGATTGACCCGGTTCTGGCTGACGACCCTGCTCCGTGATTGCTCCGTTCTCCCGTTGACGTTCCTGCTGCTGTATCTATCCGGTTCCGGTTGTCGCTTCAGTCTGGTTTGCAGTTCCAGTGTTCTCCGGTCGCTCTGGCGACATTCTGAACTGTTTAGTATCTCACTGATCCTCTCTCGCCCTTCCAGCTGTATCCTGAGGTTGCATTGCCGTCAGAATTGCTGAGCTGTGCTCTCCTGTATGTACCAGATTAACCCGTGCAGTGCCAGTAGTCTCCGGTTACGTGCCTCTTATATAGCTTGCCAAGCCTCTGTTTGCCCTTTGAGCCGCTACTCTCTGAGCCTTCTATACACGCCATACTATTCCTTGCAGAGCTCCGCCTGTCCGGTGTTCGGGGTGCACCGTGGCCACGCCGGCTGGCGCCGGTAGTCTGTTCGCTCTTGCTGTAAGGATTCCGTGCGACACCGGAAGGGTGTCCTGGCTCTGGCTCACATTCACTCAGAGTGTACGTTTCCTCCTGCACTTCCTAGTGCATCGGCTCCTAGTAGCTTGTGCAGCAACCATCTATCTTGGCATCCCAAGGGTGTCTTGGCACAATCCAGTTGGCATACGCAGAGTTACTAACTAGTCTCGTTTAGGGCAATTCCTATTCTGGTTACTGCAGCTCTGGCAGTAGCATTCCTCCTAGCCCACGGTGGTGGTATTGGCTCAGCTCAGCGCAATAGGGGCGCTCCCTGTTTCTACCTAGAGAGTGATTCAGTGCAGACACTTTACTCCTTGCTCTACATTCAGAGACTGTTATCCAGAGACTGTTATCTCTCCTGGGCGTTGGCCAATCTAAGACTGAGTTTCTCCAGTTGCTCCTGTTAACCCTTTGGGGTTATTCCCAGTCTATATTTGTGTTTATACTCCTGCTTGTATTACACATACTTAGTCTGTATTTGTCAATACTGTTCTTACCTGTGCTGGCCCCTAGGGGCACTGTTTATCATCCTGATTCAATAAAACTATGTTTTTACTTCATAACCTGGTCTGAGTGTCAGAAAACCGTAACAGTACAAAAGGGCCATGACCTCAGACAGGAAAGGTGACAGTAATACCCCTAACCTCCACTGGAGGATGGACGTTCACGAGCAACGCCTAGACCAGTTGGCACTGGCCATGCAAACCTTGCTTGAACGTACGGTACACCTTGATAAACCGAATCAAAATCCGGTGGTCCCCCCAGTTATGACACCGGATAACACTACTGGGCAATTGTTGGCTCCCTCTAGAAGTTTAACGGCGGCGGCGCCGTTACTGGTAAGGTATGATGGCGAACCCACACTATGCAGAGGTTTCCTTAACCAATTAGAGATATTCCTAGAACTCACACCCCATGCCTTTCCGAATGACCGTAGCAAGGTGGGGTTCATGATATCTCTTTTAACTGGCAAAGCCCTGGCATGGGCTAATCCTTTATGGGAGCAGGCTAAACCATGTACTCTGAGCTTTAACGAGTTTGTCAAACAGTTCAGTAGAGTATTCGAGACACCTGGGCAAGCCACCTCTGTGGCCAAAGAACTGATGGTAATACAGATGGGCGATCGTACTGTGGCTGATTATGCTATAGAATTTCAGATTCTAGCTGCAGAGGTGGCATGGAATAATGAGGCACTGGCAGCATTTGCCCAAGGGCTTTCTGATTCCATTAAGGATGAGATAGCTGCCAGGGAGGTACCTACTGATTTGGATGAGTATATAGATTATGTGATACTCATTGATACCCGCATGCGCAAGAGGCGCTTGGCAAAAAGGGCGAGTTTCAAAACCCATGGGCACGAGAAGTCTTTTAACCCACCCTCTCCTCCCATTCCTCCTGACCGGGTATCTGAAACAGGGGAACCTATGCAAACTGACTTCACTAGACTGTCTAAGGAGGAGAGGGCATACCGCAAAAGACAAGGGTTATGCCTATATTGTGGCAAAAGTGGGCATTTATTACGCATATGTCCGGTGCGCCCGGGAAACGCACGCACCTAGGGTACCTTGGGGGACAGGCCCTAGGTGGTGTACAACCGTCCCCAGATCCTTGTTCCAAGAAACCCACCATACCGGTGAGTTTTCTCCTAGGCGACCAAGCTGTGGAGGTACTAGCCCTGGTAGATTCTGGTGCAGCAGGCTATTTCATGGACCGGGCATTTGCTGAAAGACACAATATTCCTCTGTCTAAAAGAGATACTCCGCTAGCCATTGAGGCTATTGATGGCAGACCTCTAGAACCAGCCCTTATCACCATGGAGACTACTCTCCTCACTATGTCTATTGGGGTCCTCCACAAGGAGGAGGTTTGTTTCCAGATTATACACTCACCCCATCATGCGGTCATTCTGGGGTTCCCTTGGTTGATGCTGCACAATCCCCAGTTTGACTGGCAAACGTGAAATTAAGTCATGGTATGATTATTGCACTGGTCACTGTCTATCTCGTCCAGTCAAGATTATGTGTACCTCTCCTTCTGTGCCAGCTGAATACAGCAAGTTCAACGATGTATTCAGTAAGGGTGAAGCTAGCACACTGCCGCAGCATCGGCCATATGATTGCGCTATTGATTTGCCCCCGGGAGTGGTGCCACCGAGGGGTAGGACGTACCCATTGTCCTGTGAGGAGACTAAGGCCATGGAGGAGTACATTGAGGATGCTCTCAAAAGAGGGATTATTCGTAAATCATCCTCTCCGGCAGGTGCAGGGTTCTTTTTTGTGAAAAAGAAAAGTGGCGAATTACGACCTTGTATTGACTACCGTGGACTCAATAAGCTGATGTCCAAAAATGCGTACCCCATTCCGCTCATCACAGAGTTATTTGATAGGTTGAAAGGTTCCTCTATCTTTACGAAACTCGATTTACGGGCCACCTACAACTTAATAAGGATAAGGGCCGGTGATGAGTGGAAGACGGCATTCAATACGAGGTCAGGCCACTACGAATTTGGGTTGTGTAATGCACCTGCCATATTTCAGGAGTTCATCAACGATATCCTACGCGATATGTTACAGTCTTGTGTAGTTGTATACCTGGACGATATATTGATTCACTCAGCTAATTTAACCCAGCACATCCAGGATGTTTCTGAGGTATTGCTTCGATTGCGCAAGAACAAATTGTTCTGCAAATTAGAAAAATGTGAATTTCATTGTTCCCGAGTACCCTTCTTGGGTTTTGTTATATCTAACGATGGCATAGCTATGGACCAAGAGAAGTTGGCTGCAGTCTTACAATGGCCACGACCCAAGGGGTTAAAAGCTATCC
This sequence comes from Rhinophrynus dorsalis, assembly GCA_037306005.1. Taxonomy (NCBI): domain Eukaryota; kingdom Metazoa; phylum Chordata; class Amphibia; order Anura; family Rhinophrynidae; genus Rhinophrynus; species Rhinophrynus dorsalis. The sequence continues at coordinate 62,982,821 of CM074718.1, forward strand.
AAAGATTCCTGGGCTTTGCCAACTATTACAGAAAGTTTATTCAGAACTTTTCTACCATTACAAAACCTCTCTCTGACCTTACGCATAAGGGCGCAAATCCCTCTCAATGGTCTGAGGCAAGTGAGCAGGCCTTCGAGACCCTCAAGAAGGCATTCACATCTGCTCCTATACTATCCCACCCTAATCCCACCCTGCCTTTTACGCTAGAGGTCGATGCCTCTGAGTTTGGGGTAGGGGCAGTTCTCTCCCAACGCCCCAGGGAAGAGGGTAACCTAAAGCCGTGCGGATTCTTTTCCAAGAAGCTTTCTAGTGCCCAAAGCCATTACGAAATTGGTGATAGGGAATTGTTGGCTATCATCTTGGTATTAAAAGAATGGCGGAATCTTCTGGAAGGCACAAGAACCCCAGTCTTAATCCTCACTGACCATAAAAACCTGATATACCTATCTGAGGCCAAAAGGCTGTCATCTCGCCAGGCTCGTTGGGCTCTCTTTTTGTCCAGATTTAATTTTATAGTCTCATACTTGCCTGGGTCCAAGAATATTAGGGCAGATGCTCTTTCCAGACAATTCTGCACAGACATTGAGAGGGATGTAGCCCCGGTTCCTATAATTCAGCCAGATAGGATTCTGGCTACTATTCGTACCAGCATCACTTCGCCACTGGGAGAGCAAATCTTGGCTTCACAAGCTCGGGCACCTCCTGAAACCCCAGTTGGCAAGTGTTTTGTGGACGAACCTTTCTGTACCCGGTTACTCGAGACCTATCACTCATCTAAGGCAGCCGGGCACATTGGCAGGGATCAGTTGGCATGGTCATTGTCACAAACATTCTGGTGGCCCTCCCTGAAAGCTGACTGTTCCGCATTTACTGCTGCTTGTGCCACCTGTGCCCGTGCTAAAACTCCCAGGCATCTCCCAGTGGGGCTACTCCAACCAGTGCCCAATGGTGATCGTCCTTGGTCCCATATATCTATTGATTTCTTGTGATAGCTGCCAATATCCAAGGGCTATACGTTTATCCTGATGGTAGTAGATAGGTTCTCTAAAATGGCTCATTTCGTGCCCCTCTCTGGCCTTCCTTCGGCCCAGCAATTGGCAGTGATTTTTGCCAGGGAAGTATTTCGCTTGCACGGGGTTCCTAGAGTGATAGTGTCGGACCGGGGGAGCCAATTCGTGTCAAGATTCTGGAGGGCATTCTGTGGCCAGATGGGCATTCAATTATCATTTTCCTCCGCCTACCATCCCTAGACCAACGGGGCCGCTGAGCGTGCCAATCAGGGACTGGAGCAGTTTTTGCGCTGCTTTGTGACTGATCATCATGATAACTGGGCCAACCTGTTGCCGTGGGCGGAGTTCGCCAGGAACTGTGCGGTTAATTCATCGTCTGGGAGCTCTCCATTCCTGGTTAATTATGGGTTCCAACCCTGTCTACTCCCAGACTCATTTCAGTCCCAACACATTCTGGCTCTGGATGAGCACATGGAGCAGCTCCGCTCCACTTGGGCACAGGTACAATGGTCCCTCAGTCAGTCCTTCCATAGACATCAGCGGCAGGCTAATCGCAGACGGCTACCAGGTTGGGGACAGGGTATGGCTTTCCTCCAGGAATCTTAACCTGCAAGTGCCTTCGAACAAACTGCCTCCCCAGTTCAGTGGGCCTTTTAAGATTATTCGCAAGGTCAATCCCGTGGCATACGCATTGGAGCTTCCTAATACTATGCGTATTCACAATGTGTTCCATGTGTCGCTATTAAAGCCCTTGATTTGCAACCGCTATACTACCACTCCGGTGGTTCCTGGGCCGGTGGATGTACAGGGCCAAGGGGAATATGAAGTTCAGAGCATTATTGACTCCAGGAGATTTAGAGGCAAGTTGCAATATTTGGTCCACTGGAAAGGCTATGGGCCTGAGGAGCGCTCTTGGGTTGACCACAAGGACCTTCATGCTCCACGATTGCTGCGCAACTTTCATTCTAAACATCCTTTGAAACCAAGACCCTCTGTCAGGGGAGGGGGTCTTTGAGAGGGGGGTACTATCACGGTCCCTGTGATTCCCTGTCAATCTGTGACTGTGTTACCTTTGCATTGGAGGAGGCTGATTGGCCCACCCAGGATGTTCCTTTTTATACGGGCTCTTGGGCACTTGTCAGTTGCCCTTTTGTGGTGTTCCTGTTCCTGCATCTCGTTGCTGAGTTCTAGTGTCTCCTGTGTACCGATCTGGCTTGGCTGACTCCTCTTCTGATCCTGCTCCGTGATTGACTCGGTTCTGGCTGACGACCCTGCTCCGTGATTGACCCGGTTCTGGCTGACGACCCTGCTCCGTGATTGACCCGGTTCTGGCTGACGACCCTGCTCCGTGATTGACCCGGTTCTGGCTGACGACCCTGCTCCGTGATTGCTCCGTTCTCCGGTTGACGTTCCTGCTGCTGTATCTATCCGGTTCCGGTTGTCGCTCCTGTCCGGTTTGCAGTTCCAGTGTTCTCCGGTCGCTATGGCGACATTCTGAACTGTTTAGTATCTCGCTGATCCTCTCTCGCCCTTCCAGCTGCAGCCTGAGGTTGCTTTGCCATCAGCATTGCTGAGCTGTGCTCTCCTGTATGTACCAGATTAACCCGTGCAGTGCCAGTAGTCTCCGGTTACGTGCCTCTTATATAGCTTGACAAGCCTCTGTTTGCCCTTTGAGCCGCTACTCTCTGAGCCTTCTATACATGCCATACTATTCCTTGCAGAGCTCCGCCTGTCCGGTGTTCGGGGTGCACCGTGACCACGCCGGCTGGCGCCGGTAGTCTGTTCGCTCTTGCTGTAAGGATTCCGTGCGACACCGGAAGGGTGTCCTGGCTCTGGCTCACATTCACTCAGAGTGTACGTTTCCTCCTGCACTTCCTAGTGCATCGGCTCCTAGTAGCTTGTGCAGCAACCATCTATCTTGGCATCCCAAGGGTGTCTTTGCACAATCCAGCTGGCATACGCAGGGTTACTAACTAGTCTTGTTTAGGGCGATTCCTATTCTGGTTACTTCAGCTCTGGCAGTAGCATTCCTCCTAGCCCACGGTGGTGGTATTGGCTCAGCTCAGCGCAATAGGGGCACTCCCTGTTTCTACCTAGAGAGTGATTCAGTGCAGACACTTTACTCCTTGCTCTACATTCAGAGACTGTTATCCAGAGACTGTTATCTCTCCTAGGCGTTGGCCAATCTAAGACTGAGTTTCTCCAGTTGCTCCTGTTAACCCTTTGGGGTTATTCCCAGTCTATATTTGTGTTTATACTCCTGCTTGTATTACACATACTTTGTCTGTATTTGTCAATACTGTTCTTACCCGTGCTGGCCCCTAGGGGCACTGTTTATCATCCTGATTCAATAAAACTGTGTTTTTACTTCATACCCTGGTCTGAGTGTCAGAAAACCGTAACAATACCCCAGGTTGTTGCTCAGCTTGTTGATCCATATACACTTGGCTTGTCCCATTGTCACTTGGGTTGGTCTCACGGGCGCCTCAGTTAGTCTCCGCTCCTGTTCTGTCGTTCCACAAGCCAAGCGCCCGTTCAGGGCCTTCTGTTTATACACCTGGGTAGGAGCTTTATTGTGGCGCTATTACGCTGGCTTGTCATTCCAACATTAGTAGGTTGATCTCTGGGCACCTCTATCGGCTCTGTCACCTGGCAGTTGCCAACAAGCCGTGCGTATCACGATAATACCCGGTACCATTACGTGGGGTGCAGTTGGAGAATATTCAGGGCTTTCTGTGATTCCTCCGGTTGCAGTATCACTATTGTCTGTGTTACCTCCTGGGCCTCGAGCAACCATCCTGGGCTAGTCACCATTTTTGCACTTATCAGCATTTGAGTGCTTCCTGGGCCTCATTATTAGGGCCTCCCAATCACCTGGCCTAATAGCATTAACCATTTGTGTCTCACAGAATCACACGAACTGTTCCCGACCTGTGTCAGTATATTTACTACGTGTTATTTGTATACTGGACCCGTGTGGGCAAATGTAATTGATTTACCTGTCCTATGTCAGTTCTGTTGTTTCATTACTGGACCCACGAGGGTTAATTCAGTTTGCTTATTCAATAAAACTGTGTTTTACCAAATTGCCTGCCTCTGAGTGTACTGAAAACCGTTACAGTACGAAAGGGCCCTATGAACTGGCAACGCGCTAGCCTCCCCATTACTAAAAATGTCACCAAATTGTTGGTACTCAGCTGGCACAGAGGGGGAGGTACACATGATCTTAATAGGGCGGGACATGCAATGCATCTTACAGTATTCAGACCAGGCCATAATTTCACAATTTCGCCAATCAAACCTGGGATTGTGCAAATGGAGCCATGGGAACCCCAGGATCACTATATGGTGGGGAGACTGTATAAGCCTGTGAGACCAACCCCAGTGACAATGGGACAAGCCAAGTGTATATGGATCAACAAGCTGAGCAATAACCCGGGGTATGGAGTAAGGCACTAGTGGGTTGCAGTACAGAATGGTAACACAGTATCTACAGCAACCGACTGGGCTAGTACACCGGAGACAGAGCATTGAGGCAACTCTCTACCGGATCCGGTAGAACAGGAGTCAGGGGAGAGCAACGGACTCCACAACGGACAACACGGAGCAGGAACATCAGCAAATCCAAGTCGATACACAGAGCAGGAACGTCAGCCAGGCCGGGTCGGTACACGGAGCAGGAACGTCAGTCAATCCAAGTCTATACACGGAGCAGGAGTGTCAGCCAGGCTGGGTCGGTACACAGAGCAGGAACGTCAGCCAATCCAAGTCGATACACGGAGCAGGAACGTCAGCCAGGCCGGGTCAGTACACGGAGCAGGAACAGGAACCGATAGAGAGTAGTCAGGCGAACTGGGTCATACACAGGAAATCACACAAATCCCGGCAGCAAGGCACTAGGTAACGGAACACCACGAAAGGGCCCTGTAACAGCGACAGATCACAGTACTTAAAGGCTACCATTGGGTGGAGTCATAACACTAGCCAATAGGAAAGCATCAGGCTACTAGTGTCAAAATGTCACAATGTTCACGGGCACCGTGATAGTGCCGAACTCGAGCAAGGAGATCCCATCAGGAATGGGAGACTGCTGCGGGGAGGTACCTAAGTAGCAAGAACCCCTGCAAGGGTAATGGAGCAGAGCCCTGATGCCAGAAAGCAGGTAGACAGACCAGGTCTAAAGTCAGTCTAAAGGGCTAGGTGGTCAGAGACACAGGTCAGGGACCAGCGAGGTCAACACCGTCAGGGGGACCTGGCACGCAGCCCATTAACACTCACCCTCATAAGAGCAGAGCAGATGCGGAAGCAACCCACATCCACCTGCGCGGCATAGACCGCTGCAAGGTTCTCCAATGCTGGCTGCCCAAGAAAGACCACATAATGGTGACAGTACCTTCCCCTCAATGACCCCTCCTCTGTGGAAGAGGCCGAGGCTTCAAAGGAAAGTGAGAATTAAATTTACGAGTGAGAGCAGGGGCATGCATATCTCTAGAAGGGACCCATGAACGCTTCTCAGTCCCATAACCCTTCCAATGCACCAACTATTGCAGTTGGCCTCTGACTCTGCGAGAGTCTAGAATACTTTGAATTTCATACTCATGATCTGCAACTCTGACAGGACCAGGCTGCACAGATCCAGAGGTATAGCAATTGCAAATCAAGGGTTTCAAAAGAGACTTCAAACACATTTGAAATATGCATACTGTCCTGAAGCTCTAGGGCATAATTGACAGGATTGACTCTACGAAGAATATGGAATAGGCCAACAAAACGAGGAGCCAGTTTCCTGCAAGGCACCTGGAGGTTCAGATTGCATGAGGATAACCAGTTTGTAGTGAGTACACAATAGAACTGATTGTGTCTAATGTATTGCCCTTTACAAAATACTTTCTCTCTTATAGTATCAGTCCACCTCATTCACAGTTCACAACAGGGTCCCTGTCTGTACCTATTAGTAAGACTGTTTTAATTTATTTTCAGCCATTTCTTCTCCTTGAGAAGATGACTAGTTAAGCTAAGTATATACTATCAAAACTTAGGCACATATGCTATACAAAACAATACAATCTTTCTCATACATTTGATATATTACTTCCAAATAAAGTGAATTCAGAGTCATAGAATGTTGCTGTAATACTTGTATCTCATCAACATGACAGTGAATTATAAATAACATCATCCCATACTAGTACAGCCAACTGCACTTTTGCTTCCCAAAACTGACCTTCACTTCTCTCTGACAACATAGTCATAAATCCATTTCACTATTTTTATGGTTGATTAAATTACAAATTATTGCTTCAGTTACAGTGCAGCTTTAAGCACCATTGTGGCTTCTACAGTTGCCAAGTTTCTGTATGACACAGCTGGAGGTTGTAGAAAAACATGATGCTGAAAAATGATGTTTTAAAAAACTGCAATCTGTTATCCTGTAGATATACATTCACAAAGAATGTTTACACAGAATTCCATGTCTAAGGTAATGGATGTTGTCTCCAATAAAGAACAGAATATCCAGTTGTAATTTTGGGAATATTATTAACCTCTTGAATAAAGATGTCAATGCATTGGACAATGGAAGCACAACGGGGTAGGCCTCTAGGACCATTATCCCATTAACTTTATGACCCATTTAGACATAGTGGGGTGAGTGTATGCAGAGGATCCTGCACTAAATTAGGATCTGGATTCTATTGTCTAGCACTATGCCTTCATAATCCACATTTACCAAGCTTCCTCTGCTCAGATTTTCTCCTTAATGCTGCTTGTGCCAATTAGAAAACAATGGGCTAATATCAATAGAGCTGTACTGACATATTCCTACATTCACCCAGTGATCCCCCTAATACAATGGAGGGCTGCCCACTCATGGTCTAAAACTGATGATTATTAATAATTTATTTCTATATTTGCCCAAATCATATGCTGCTGCTTTGGACCAGAAAACATACATTTTTCATTTATCTGTCTATCCATTGATCTATATATACATATATCCATTTATATCTATCTATCTATCTATCTATCTATCTATCTATCTATCTATCTATCTATCTATATCTCACTGGCTAGCTATCTCTCTCCTGCTATGGAGTTTCACTGTCTATGACTTTTGCTCTCCCAAGAAGTGCATTATTCAGACAAAATGGATTTTAGTCACAAGTTGGAGTTGCTGCTTATGGTTTGATATAAAAAAAATATAAATGTTTGAGCTGTAACAACTTTTGAAAGAAAAATCTCCCAGCTTTAATATCACTGAAGAAACAGCACTAGCTAGCTAGATAGACATACAGACAGATAGATGTATGTAAATCCAGCCTACCACATGAAGCTGACATTCAAATTTGTTTTAACATAGATATTTTGAATCTCATTAGCTGTGTACTAAATATATATGTACATGCCTCTGCATTATCTAACCTATATGTAAGAGCAGAACAGACACAATGCTGAAGGGTTGGTACATTCCTCTTACAATCTCTGTGTGTCTCACACTCTATCCCCCCTTCAGCTAGGCAGCCATCACAGACAAGAGTGAGACACACATAGAGGGAGTTTGTGTCTAATCCTTTGCAGCTACAGTTTTCTGTCTGACTCATTTTACAGTCTACTGGTAGACCATGCTCAGTTGTGGTTCAACAATATAAGCAGAATAAGTGGCTGCTTAGTGCCCCCACTTGGTCAGAGGGCCCTGCAGTGCTTTTAAAGGGATAGTAATGCTTTATTATTACTATCCCCCATGTTGTAGATATTTGTAAAATAATTTAATAGCCCCCAGGTTCATCTCTCAAACCTTTATAGTTTGAGAGATAACCGAAGGCAAAGTTCCCCCCTCCCTCCCCCTTCCCTGAAGTCACCGTTGTACTGACTGCAGGGGAAGTCTGTCGTATGACAGGCTTGCGGCTCTGCAGCTGAGCCGAGATCCCGTTAGTGAAAAATAATTATTTCACTGAAACGGTCTTCTACATGTGCTTGCAAACCAAGTACATCTAGAAGACCGTTTCAGTGAAATAATTATTTTTCACTAACGCGATCGCGGTTCTGCTGCAGAGCCGCATGATGAAAGTCAGACCGGATATCTCTGCAGTCAGCACAACGCTGACTTCAGGGAAGGGGGAGGAAGGGGGAAACTTTGCGTTCGGTTATCTCTCAAACCATAAAGGTTTGAGAGATGAACCTGGGGGCTATTAAATTATTTTGCAAATATGTACAATATGGGGGATAGTAATAATGAAGTATTACTATCCCTTTAAGGTACCGCCACCTTATTCAAACAGAATAAGGTGGCAATGTCTTATTGGAAATACTGAAAAGATGGGCCCATTGGAATTTATCACTTAGGGCCCCCAAAAACCTATCAAACCCTGACCATGCTCAGATTGTTGAAAGTCAGTTGAAGAGGAAAAAAATGAAATAACTAATACAATATAATTGTATTCTTTATTTTATTTATATAGCGCCAACCAGTGTACTTGGCACTTTACAGTTTACATTTGATACAGAAGAGGTACAATAAGTACTTATAAAGACAATCATAAGGGGAACAACAGGTGAGTATACATGAGGATGAAAGGTCCCTGCCCTGTAGAGCTTACAATCTAAGTATATGATGAGTGACATAGAGATAAGATCTGGTAGAGGAGGAAGTGCAGTTTTTGGCATATGAGATGCTGTTTTCATAATACACTGTTGCTATATTTAAAAGGTGCTCTTTTAGTTTAGATTTAAAGTTGTTGAGGGTTGTGGCTTGGCGAATACTGGATGGTATGGCGTTCCAGAGGTAGGGCGCAACAAGGGAGAAAGCCTTCAGTCGTGAAACAGTGATAGTGGTTAAAGGGGCAGAGAGTCGTCCACCATGTGTGCTATGTAGTGGATGTGCAGGAATATGGCGGGATATCAAAGATGAGATATAAGGCGGAGACAAGTGATGGAGAGCCTTGAAGGTAATGAGGAGGATTCTGAATGTGATACGTTGCTTTATGGGAAGCCATGAGAGTGATTTTAAAAGTGGTAGGGTGAGTACTGTTCTGTAGGAGAGGAAGAGTATTCTGGTGGCTGAATTAAAGGGATAGTAAACCCCCCGAAAAACTTTAAGCCAAATGCTAGGAATAATAAAAACATACTTAACTCCCTCATTCCCATTTTTCAAACCGTTTTGGTTTGAGAGATGTAAGAAAATAAAGTCCTCCGCTCCCTCCCCTTTCGGCCTGACAAGCTGTAAAGCTGTCAGAGGCAGAATCCGGTTGCCCGACTGTAGGCGGCTCTTCAGGAGCACTGTCATCTGGATATCTAACTATAATTACTTTATCGGTATGGTCTACAAAGTGTGCCTAGCTTGCAAGCACACGTTGTAGACCATTCCGATTAAGTAATTATACTTGGATATCTCAAACACAGCGTTCCTGAAGAGCCGCTGTCTGGTCACGGAAGCAGGATCTCATGACGTCCGCTATTCAGCGGACGCATGAGAAGGGGGAGGGAGCGGAGGTCTTTATTTTCTGACATCTCTCAAACCATAACGGTTTGAGAGATGGGAATGAGGGACTTAAGAATGTTTTTTATTATTCCTAGCATTTGGTTTAAAGTTTTTCGGGGGGTTTACTATCCCTTTAAGAACTGATTGAAGAGGAGCGATATGGTTATTAGGAAGACCAATAAGTAAAGAGCTGCAGTAGACCAGGCGAGAAAGGATAGGAGCATGTATGAGGGTTTCTGTTGTAGAGTGAGAGAGAGGAATGGCCGGATTTTTGCTATATTCTGAAGAAAGAAGCGACAGGTTTTGGTTACATCAGTAATGTGGGTGGAGAAGGAAATAGCAGAGTCCAAAGTTACCCCGAGGCGGTGGACCTTTCTTTTCCCATTGTTAAAATAAGTTTAACAATGGGAAAAGAGAGCTAGCATTACTGTGGATTACTAAAATATGAAAAATGAAGCTAGCATACAATTATTTTAAAATCAATTTAGCTGCAATAACCTATATTTGTTCACAGGTTTTATTTTGTATAAATTTAAGTTTTCAGCATGTGATTAGTTAAATAAGATTCAGGGGTAAATGTTGGAGAGCACATACCCATGTCTGTACATTTCCCTGTATATGAACATGTGAATATATGTGTGTGTGTGTGTGTGTGTGTGTGTGTGTGTGTGTGTGTGTGTGTGTGTGTGTGTGTGTGTGTGTGAGAGAGAGTATACAAGTGCTAATACAGGATGACCATATCAGGGAGAACAATGAGATACTGGTAAAATCTCAAAGCCTTTTTTCTTTAGGAGTGGTGTGCACAACTATGTACTAAAGATATCTGTACATGATTCACCATTACCAAGCCTATATATAGGTTTGTAGTTCTTCCCTTTGGCCTAGCTATGGCCCCAAGGGTTTTCACACCTTGAGGATTGACCTTGAAGAATGTCAGTCTTCACAATTCTCCTTTTTTCCCTTCTTTGGGTGGAAACTTACATTCCAGCTCTATCAACTGTCTATATCCAGGGTGTAAAAAATTGGGAGGTGGACTATCTCAGGAGGCAGACCATCTATGAAGGAGAATGGGAGTTGAAATAAGACCTTTTTCTTCAACTAATGGGTTATTGGGGAAGACCAGAGATAGACCTCATGATGTCCCACTTCAATGCTAAACTACCATACTTTTGCACAAGGGTAAGGGACTCAAAGGCAATGGTAGTAGACTACTTGATGGTTCCTTGGCAGTACATTCTAGTGTACATCTTTCCTCTACTGGCTATGATTCTCAGGGTGATATTCAAGATAAAGAGAACACTCAGACCATGCTGATTGCTCCATTCTGGCCAAGAAGAACTTTGTTTCATCACATGCTAAACATATAAATTGACAATCCTTGACATTTTCTTCTGATGGCAGACTTTATTTCCCAAGGTCCTGTTCATCATCCCAACTTAAACAATGTTGCCTTAATGGCATGGAATTTTTGAAGCACAAGTGGCTGAGTGGCTCAGTAATTCAGAATATTCAACAAGCCCACCTGTAAATTGTACTATTGGATTTGGAGCATCTACTTTGCCTTTTGTGATCAATATGACCTTGATGCTCTCCTCTTCAAATTTCCCTCTGTTCTGGACTTTTTACAAACTGGCCCTGAAAAAGGACTACTTTTCAGCACCCATAAAGTTCAAGTTTCTGCTTCAACCATTATTTTCCAGAACAAAATTTCTGAGATTCCTGAAAATGAAAATTTCTTCAGGGGGTAACTCCTCTGTGCAGGGAGCCTATTCCTCCCATGTGCTTGATTGTTGTGTTAGAAGTATTTCAGTCCTCTTCTTTTGAACCTCTGCTTCCCTCAAGTTTCCTTCAAGCATATGAAATGCACAACTGTTTTTCTCACTGCAATATTCTCAGAGAGAAGAGTCTCTGAACTCTTTTACTCACCTAGTCTTCCACCAAGACAAGGTTGTATTAGAGACTGTTCCTGAGTTTCATCCTAATGTTGTCTTTGAGTTCTCCCATACTTGTGTCCTAATCCTTGCAACCATAAGGAGGTGCTTCATATTATGGATGAAGTTAGATGTCTTTAACGCTGCTTCAAAACTACAGAATCTTTCAAACAAATGGACACCTTGCTTGTCATACCTGAAGACTCTAGAAAGGCAGGCCTGTGTCTAAAGCAACAACTGCCAAATAGCTTAAATGGACTAACAAACAAGCTCCTTTATGGGTTACTTCCCATTCAGCACACTCCCTGAGTATGTCATAGGCTTTGGAGAACCAATCATCTGGATCCCCTCTGCAAGGTTGTGATTTGGTCTGTTCATACATTCCTTGCTTGATATTTGTCTCTAAGAAATCCCTTCAGCTATTTTCCAGTTCTTTAGGGTGTCAAAGTTTTGCAAATATAGGTTAGTTTTATCCAGTAACTACAAGAACTTCTACTGAGAGTTGAATGTACTCTTTTTAACATCCTGTTGGGAATGTGCAGACCATGTATATATGTAACACTATATATTTGATATATGTGTACTCTGGGGTACATAACTTATTACACTTTGAGTGCCAGAGAGGTATTCAATGCATTGCAAAGCAATGCATTGGATACCCCTCTGGCGCTCAAAGGGTTAATACTAATTGTAAAATAAACCACAAAAGTACCATTTTTTGGAAATGTACTTTATTATAATAAGAAAATACATATTTATTTTATTTGTTATTGTGTCATAATTTTTGTAACAATGCAAAACTGCTGTAGGTGATGGATTGTTGTAAAGCTGAACTTTTCTTAAAAAAATTAATCATGTCTAAATAGATGCATAGCAAAGTGTTATAAATATGTTTGGCCTCCTTGGAGAAAAAATGCCTTAAGACCCTGGCACTCAAAGAGTTAAGCCTTGGGTTTTGTATTCAGCATGGGGCATGCAATGGTGTTCATTTCCCTACTAGTAATGGTGCAACTGGCTAAATCCACAACTTTTTTGGGAAATATCAATTCCTGTAGTTAAAAGCTGTTATGCAGTAACTATACCCATGTATCACAGTGTTTTCCTGTTATTACTGGAGCTGTCAGTGGCATTTGTAAATAATAAATGCCCTATGGAGTGTACATTACTTTTAGAACTCAAAAAAATTATATATATATATAACTTAAAGGGACAGTAACAAGCGAAACAAAACGCAGCTCCGATTATTCTTCATAGTATTTGTCCCATGTAGAGATGTATTTCAATACTATCAGTCTTGTAGTTCAGCAGCAATTCAATGAGAGAGGATCAACCTCCCGTCCCTTTCTCCTGTGTCACTCTGCCTCTCCAAGCTGGTCTCAGTGGAGTGCAGTGAGGGACAATCTAAATTAAGCATAAGGAAAATCCTGCCCTTTCTTCATCAATGGGGCAGGGTTTTCCTTATACATACTGCATGAAGATTGTCCCTCGCTGCATCCGTCCGGTCCCAGGACCGGATTCCATAACTGATGGGAGGCAGCTAATAGGGGCAGGAAGGGGGGATCCTTTCTCATTGAATTGCTGCTAACCTCCAAGCTGCATTTTGTTTGAAGTATTACTATCCCTTTAAAGGGATAGTAATGTTTCATAATAAAAGCAGCTCTAATTAATCATCATAGTATTTGGGCCTTGGAGAGTGTTATTTCAATTCTGTCAGAGTTCTAGTTCAAGAGTAATTGAATGATAAAGTATCCCCCTCCCGCCCCTTTTACTGATGTAACACTGTTCACCTCAGAGCAGTAGGGACTGTCTAGGTAGATTGCAGAGAGGGACAATCTTCAATTAAGATAAGGGAAAAAGCTGAAAAACCTGTCAAGGGGGGGCAGGGTTTTCATTGTTCTCACAGTAGAATATTGACCCTTGGTGTGAGCTGTCTACTCTATGGACTGGATTCCACATCTGAGGAGTGGGGGTTTACACTAGGTAAAAGGGGCGGAAGGGGAAAACCTTATCGTTCAATTACTCTTGAACTACAGCTCTGACAGTATTGAAATAACACACTCTATGGCTCAAATACTATGAAGATTAATTGGAGCTACTGTTTTTGTGAAACATTACTATCACTTTAACTGCACACTTATTGGGGGTTTCTCCTTTTCAATGCTGCAATCTGTGTAGCTACTGATTCATCTTATATGCAATGTTTGTTAAGGTGTTATATGCCCTCTGTGTCACTGCTGTGTCTTCGGAGCTTACAGAAAAAGGCTGATTTATTGACTTGTCTTTAAATGTGTGTTCACATAAGTGAATCTTATCTTTTAAGTGGAGGATTACATCACCATTCTCCCATGTAAGTATCTTTTATGTTCTGTGTTTTAATCTTATGAAACACATGTATATTTAAGGTGGTATGACATCATCCTATTGGCTGATTTCATTTTGCTGTTGCTATTGTTGAAAAAAAAATCCTGTTTGATAGAATGTACATAAAAATCATGCTGGTATAGATTTGTAGTAAATTGCTTTTACAAAGGACTAAGAACAAAACACATGTAAAATTCAGTTTTGCAATATGCCCATTCATATGATTGCATAATTAATATTTCAGTAGAATAACTATAATCTGTAAAAATGTGTTGATGCTTGTGCTCAAAGTCCATCAGGACTGCACCCTGTCAACATATAACACATTTGGTGATTTTGAAAGTGCTTTTAAAATCACCTATATACTGAATTATTGATTGTTATAATTAAAAAACTGATTTGAGCCATTTAGGTTGATAGATAATGTAATTAAGACATTATGTTAAAAGGTATCACTTTAGTATGGATTGACATCCCATAGGAAGTGCCAGAAACACAAATCTACACCTGCCACTTTTCTTTTATGAAATGACCTGCCTGCACTAAAATGGTCATAAGCAGATATGAAGAGGAGGTTAGTAAGCCATACCATTTTGGAAAGTAGTCATTCACTCACATCAAATGAGGAGCCACTTGCCCTTTTTTAAACCCTAGGCTTTCCAGAAGTGGTGCTATAGGGAAAACACACACACAAACACACACACTTTTTTACATTTCAGTCACTTCAATGATCCTACTGATATGTGTTGACATATTGTAGTGGGTGCCAGGAGCATGGCTACTGTAGGAACAGGCAGTTTTTGTGTGATTCACTGACTACAAGCGGAACAAGGCTGGAGGTCTGTATACAGCTAATAGTGGGCAGTAGAACCAGGTTTGGGGGAAAGGTCAGCCAGTGTGTGAGGCGATCTGGGACTTCCAGTGGGCAACAGAGTCAGGCTTGAGGGCCTGTTAGTGTATGTTGTGTCTGTAATGGGACCACACAGGGGGTCTGATAGCTGAGGGGGGCTGGGTGGTGAGTTTCAGAGGTGTTTACAACACATTGCAAAGCAATGTGCTGGACACCAATTTGGATTATTTTATTTTAATATTTTTTTTAAAAAATATGTTTGCATTTATTTTTAACCCTTTGAGAACCAGAGAGGAATGGTACTAAAATGTTATGGTAATTCAGACCTCATGGGGGCATTAGGAAAACTCAGTTTTTGATCTCCCAGCCAATTTGGCCTGGAGAGCAATAAAGGACACACGGGGAGCAGCCACTGCTTCTTCCTGCTTCACTGATCACATGACGTGGATGGCTTTCTCCAGTCCTGCTCATTCCTACCCAGAAGTTAGGGTAGGATGGAAACAGGGGCACCATGCTGCTCCACTGCATTGCTTGTATTGATCTCCCAGCCAATAACTGGGGGGACATCCGGAGGGGTCCTGATGCCTCCTACAAGGTATAAATGTTTTTTTTTTTGTTTTGTTTTTTAATGAGGCACTGCATACTGGTTTCTCTGGCTTATGCAGGGAACACATTTCGCTTGTACAATGAACAGGTTTGGCACACTACAGATTACATTTCAATGAGTGGGGAAGGTAATGTATGGCTAAGGTATGAAGTGCCTGATTGACATGGCTTAATTATAATCAATAAATCAAAATAACTGAAGAACTAACATTTCTAAAGAATAACATATTGTTGATTTTGAAAGCTCTTGTTTTTAGGTGATGGGTTCCTATAACAGAACAAGAAGGAATCTGGCTATCCACAAGTGTTACATCTTGCTGTGCACCAATAAAATGAGCATCACATACTTAAAAAAATCTGAAAAGAGGAATGTAGCAAGTGAGGTTGCAGTGCATGAACTCCACTTATGCAGAGTTTTGCTAACTGACTGCCTGCATCTAGGCTTTGTACAGATGCCTTAATATATTTCAGCACACACCTCCAGCACATAATTTGTGTGAACTGCTTTTTAAAAGGGTAGTAATAAATAAATAGTAATATAATAAATATACATCTGATTGTTCAAATTAATTTTTTTAACGGAGCAGTAAACTTTTTTTATGAAAAAAATATGTATTGTAGGGATTTTCCTATTGAGTAAAATAAGGGTATTCCCACTGCTGAGAGATTTATATTTACAGAGTTATTACAGTTTAAACCCATGTTTTTTTTACATTAGCAGTGCCCTCTAGTGGTCAAATTCTAATTAGATTTACTGTTAGATTCTAATGGAGAGGAAAGTCAGAAAAGTCAGAGACATACAGTTCTCCATAGAATGAGATAGAAACTGTCTGTCACTTCCTGTCAGTTTGAACTATCAGGAAGTAAACACAGTAAATTCACTTCCTGATTATTTGAACTGCCATAAATTTTGAATAAAACACCTGACAGTGATGGGAGTACCCTTGTTTTATTCAGCAGGAAAAGCTCTATAAAATATATGTTTTCATAAAAAAAGTTTACTGGTCCTTTAAAATGAGTAGTATGTTCTGAAAATCCTTTACCTTCATGTTCTGCTTAAAAATCCAGTTAAAGGTTTCCCCCTCCAACCCCTTTTCAGCACGTCATGCAGACTTCCCTCAGATCAGAAATCCTGTTTGGACAGAATGCAACGAGGGACAATATTGTGTCAGCATAATGAAAACCTGTTCCTCATCAAGAAGGGCAAGATTTTCCTTACACTGACAGACACAATATTGTTCCTTGTTCCATCAGGTCAAGTGACTGGCTTTTGGATCTGAGGGCAGTCTTCATGACATGCTAAAAAGGGTTGGGAGGGGGAAACTTTTAACTGGATTTTTAAGTCGTATGTAACTGAACAAACAGATGTATATTTGTTTTTTGACAATACTATCCTTTTAATTCTTCCTCTCCAGGGCAGGCAAAAAGAAAAGGAAGACTTTTGATTTGATTTCCCAAATCACACATTGACCAGTACTTTTCACATACATTGTAAAGTAGCCAGTTCATTCATTACCGTAGTCCATTGAGTGCACATACATAGTTCTTTGCATACATATAAAAAGATGTTAATGGGGATTTGCTACAAGCCAAATAATATTGGGGAATTTATGGAAGCCGAACTGTTACTGCAAATGGAAGAGGCTTCTCGGTGAGGAAATGTAATCATAATGGGAGATTTCAACTATCCTGAGATTGACTGGAGAAATATGACTTCCAGCGTAACAAAGAGAAGTTATTTTTTAAGTATGATTAATGATAATTTTATGACCCACCTAGTAGTAGAACCAGTTAGAAGAGAGATCTTGCAAACAATTCTGACATGATAAACAGCATACAAGTACAGGAACATTTTGGCAGCAGTGACCACAATATGATATGATATCCTTTGAAACCTGTTATGAAAAACCCAATAGCAAGGGTATAACCAAAACATTCAGTTTTAAAAAGGGTACGTTTACAAACCTATTAAAGGATATTTAGTGGGATGTAATCTTCAAAGAAAAAAATGCAAAAGAATCATGGAATTTTTTTTAAAATGCTCTTAGATGAATATACATGTTAATCTATACTATGGGGAATAAGCACAAGAGGAGCAAATTAAGACCAATGTGCTTAATAATGAGGTTTACAGGGAAATTAGAAATAAAAAGTAAGCTTTTAAATGTTTAAGTCAGATGGGTCAGATGCATCTTTTAAAAATATAAAGAATGGAATAAAATCTGCAATCAAGCAATTAGGCTAGGTAAAATTGAAAATGAAAGAAGTATTGCAAAAGAGAGCAAGAATATATGCTAAGCAATTCTACAAGTATATAAATAACAAAAAGATTAAGGTTGTTATTGGTCCTCTTAAGGCTGAGACAGCGAGGATAGGGCTATGGCTGTCACCTTAAACACATTCTTTTCTTCTTTACATATAAAGGAAGCAACAATGACAGGCTATGGGCAAACAGACAAAACCACATATTTTCTTCCATCATATACATGATATACTGAGAAGTCGAAAAGAGACCGGAAAGCGTTATGGTGGTGAATAAAGCACCTGGACCTGATGTATACACCAAAGGGTACTTTAGAAACTTAGTTTAGTAATAGCAAGTAGGGATTGGCGCAAAATTTCACCTCAAACTGAAATCGGCGAATAATGGTACTTCCCGCTTGGTGAATAATTTCCCCTAAAAATTGCAGATTTTTTGCCTAGCTCATTCCATTGAAATCAATGGGATCTTTGAATTCACATACAACAGATAATAAATATGATTTTATTTCCCAAAGGTGTAGTATATAAGGGGCATGAGGGTTCCTGTGTGGGTGGAGTCTGCGTAATGAATCAGTTGAACAGGAAATTTATTTTGGGGGGGTTTCTTGACTGGTATTAGGGGGGCAGTTAATAAAAATAATAAATAACATTTGTACGTGAAGTGATAGAGACAGGAACCCCCTGACATAAGCTGCCACTGGGATGGACTAATTCTTGACTTGAGTATTTTGTACAGGATGATTTGTTAGATTTGTTTTTAGAGGCCCAGGCCCTGAGGAAACATTGATTTGTAGAACTTAGGCTTATTAGAGGCACAAGCCCTGAAGAAACATTGATTTGTAGGACTTAAGCTTGTTTGGCACAAGCCCTAAGGAAACATTGATTTGTAGCACTTAAGCTTGTTAGAAACAAACCCCCCAAAATTGTTTATTTTTTTTGTAGGAATATTTGTTTATTTATTTTTTATTTATTTATTTTTTTTAAAGCACAAGCCCTGAGGAAAAAAAATGCCCTACTGGCCTAATGCCAGCAGGTCATGTTGGCCAGTGACCACTGGCCATTGTTAAATGTCCTCCTAAGTCCATAACTGCAGAAATTGCAACTGTTGTTCTTACTGCTGAGTTGTTTAACCCCATAAGGATGGCCAATCATGCATGCGGCCTTCACTTAAGGACCAAGGACCATTTTATTAAATTTCCGCATCCGGTTCAGGGCTCCCCAAACGGCTTGCAGCCACGCAGGGAGCCCTGAATTCTATGATGGTCCTGGCATGTCATGGGTCCTTAACGCAAATCACCCATGATGTGCCAGGACCATCAAGAGTCTTTAAAGGGTTAAGCAACAGGATGATTAGGCAGCTGAAAGGGAATGGGATCAACAATAGCAGTAACATGGGTGATGGATGATGAAGGTTCCACTTGCAAATTATGGACTTATTTAATAATGCACTTGTATTCCTGTGTAAAGTGTTTAACAGGTGGTACTGTGTTGTTGTTAACTCTGTTTATGAAATGATGAATGACTGAACAATTAAATCAAGTCATTCATTCTCTTTCTCAAATTCATAATCATGTTAGTGACATGCCATAATGTTCTAAATTTTACTGAAGGAAAAGAAAAGTAATTCTAGCTCACAGCTAGACCAAGCTGTCTTCCACTGTATATTATATTCAGTATATCCTTAATCATTTAATACTGTATTTAAACACTACCGTGATGATTTTTAGTTGGTTTGGACATTTGTTAATCTCTGAAGATGGTTAAGACCCAGCATCATCAAGTTTCTCTACAAACTAACTGTTTTTTTTTTTTTGCAAAAGATTTCCATTTACATACTGTATTTCAAACTTTGTTTTCTGACTAAATACATTTTTAAACAGATTCGCGTATTGAGATGTATAAAAAGATCTCTAAATGTAACTCTATAAAGGCAAATGAAATACGTGTACAAGAATCATATTCAGGATAGGTCCATCATTGAAATTATACAGACACTTGCAAATTTTTTACTACTTTGAACACCCCCCTATATTTCATCTCTCATTTCCAAATATACTCCCACCCGCCATCTTTGCTCTGCATGCGACCTTCTACTCTTCACAGCTCTTATCACATCCTCCCACTGCCGGCTACAGGACTTCTCCAGTGCTGCACCTCGGCTCTGGAATTTCCTCCCCCGCCCCATCAGACTCTCCCCCAGCCTTCAGATCTTCAGACGCTCCCTGAAAACTCACCTCTTCAGGGAGGCCTATCAACAGCCTCCATAAACATGATCACCAAGATTCACCCTTTGCATGGACTACTGCACTCACCAGCACTTCTCTCTCCCACCCACTGACTGGCAGTTCATGTGGCAGGAGGCACTTAAACCCAATAGCACTTACTCCTTCTGTATCAAACCTACCTTCCTCTACACTGTAAGTTCTCACCATCAGGTCCCTCGGATCCTTCTGTTCGCCACATCTGATTTGTACTATTTAATACCTCTGTATGTCTATTCCCAATTGTACAGCACTGCGGAATTACTTGGTGCTATATAAATAAAGAATAATAATAATAATAACAAGCATAAATTATGAAATCTCTGCAATGCTGGAACTCACACTTTAGCTGAAGTGAATAAAATGTACATTGAGGCTGAAGATTTTAAACACATTCATGCAGAAAAATGTGTGAATGTGTTGCATGTATAAAATTGGTGAAAAAGGTATGCTATCCCAATTTGTCCTTTAGTAAGAAAATACATAAATGAATAATGTGTTTGCTACATACAGAAGTTCTCCAAATCTTATTCTGGATGTTTTTAGATTACATAATATTTTAACAGATTATATTGTAACATGGGGTTCAGACATTCCTGCACTCCTAGCAATTCATTCCTAATTGTAATAAATTAATTATTCAGAGTTTTGAAATTTTTCAAATAAAACATAAAATAAAAAAAATGTATATATAAGGGTGTTGTGGTGAGTCAGTGGACACAACGGGCCATATGTTCAAAGAAGTAGTGAAATAGCTTTTGTCGTTTGTGACGACTTTTCAAAGTAAAGTGTCGTTGGGATCATTAATATTTTCAGAGACTGTCGGTTGCGATTGGAAATATGTTGTTTGTCCTGACTGAAATTGTCGTATGGAACGACAAAAAAATGTCTTAACTAAAGACAAAAATGTCTTAAAAAATGTCTTAACAACAAAAATGTCTTTAAAAATGTCTTAACTAACGACAAAAATGTCTTAACTAAAGACAAAAATTCTCACATTCAGAACATATTCCCTCCACTTTTTTCTTAACGTACAAATTTTGTCTTTTGAAAGACCTTTTTTTGTCGTTAGTTACGACAAATTTTCTTTTCCTCTATACGACACCGGAGAATAGTTTAGCCACGCCCCTTTGCCCGTCAATTCTGGAGTTGTGTCGTACACAACGGACATTACTAGTTTTTTGTCGTATACTCTATAGAAAATATGTTGTTTATACCTACAATTACTTATTTTTGTCTTTAATACGACAATTTTGTGTCGTTATTAGTGTTGAGCGAGCACCCCGATGCTCGGGTGCTCGGGTGCTCTGACCGAGCACCCCCTGAGGCTCGAGTGCTCGGCCGAGCACCCGAGCCCCATTGACTTCAATGGGGCGACACCAGGCACCCCCTGCTCTGATGAGGGGAGGGTGCCTGGTCAATGCCCCCTTCATCTCCGCTATGCCCCCTTCATCTCCGAATGCCCCCTTCATCTCCGCAATGTCCCCCTTCATCTCCGCTATGCCCGTCTTCCACAATGTCCCCCTTCATCTCCGCTATGCCCCTCTTCCACAATGTGCCCCTTCATCTCCGCTATGCCCCTCTTCCACAATGTCCCCCTTCATCTCCTCTATGGCATAGAGGAGATGAAGGGGGACATTGTGGAAGAGGGGCATTGCGGAGATGAAGGGGCACATTGTGGAAGAGGGGCATAGCGGAGATGAAGGGGGACATTGTGGAAGACGGGCATAGCGGAGATGAAGGGGGACATTGTGGAAGAGGGGCATAGAGTCTATGCCCCTCTTCCACAATGTCCCCCTTCATCTCCGCAATGCCCCCTTCATCTCCGCAATGCCCCCGTACCTCCAGTCCCTGGTGGTCCAGCGGAGCGTCTTCGGATCTGTGCCTCTTCCGGCACAGATCCCCGCCACCCGAACATGGCGGGCGAGCACATGGCGGTACTCGACGAGTACCGCCATGTGCCGAGCAGAGCGATGCTCGAGCCGATCCGAGCATCGGCCGAGCACGCTCGCTCATCACTAGTCGTTATCCCTTTGAACATAGGACCCAACAATGGACAAAAACTGTTATGTCCAACCTCTCCCCACCAACACCCCCTTCACATAAATCACCTAATCCCCACTCAATATATTTAGGTATATTGTGATAATGTAAGTGTAAGGAACAGGATAAAGGCTGATGTAAGGTGAGATCATTCTAGACGGCAAGTATAACATTAAAAATGCCTGATATTATGATATATACTTTGGACCATGGTGGCTAAGTATTGCTTAAAGAGTGTAAAAGCAGGAAAAAAGAACAGTAAGGTATATTACAAAATAATGATCAGCAACATATTCGGTGTCCAGACTGTGGTATGGATATAATATTCAACAGGTAGGAATAATAGATAGTGTCAGAATAATACAATGAACAGAACCCAATGAGAGCCCAGGTTTCCGTATATAGAAATGACCCACAAACAAAGAAAACGTAATAACAAGTTCACATAAAAGTTGAACAGGGTATAGAAGAGTTCCAAAGGATAGTTCAGAAAATGATAATAGCCTGAGCTTTCTGAAACACAGAAAAATCAGGATAGTAGAAGTGTGGGTCAGAGAAGCTACTCTTCCTCATCTTCCATGGTGTGAGTCATTTACTACTAGACTTTTGTGGAGATAAGTTGGCGAATGTCATAAGCAAAGAAACTTCAATTTGGAAGGTTTGAAGAGGTTCAAATCCCAGTGCTTCGCACAAATGTGACACTTCTTTAAATGACTGAAGGTTGGGTGTCTTGTCATTATGGTCAGGATTAGTACAAATGGGAATATACAACATATGGTTATCTCATAGTGTGTGTTTGTTTGTTTAAATATCCTTCACAGTTTTCAGATAAAAGCTGATAGGTCATTGTAAAACTAAAGGTTCATACCCTCGTACAAGCGTTACTGAATATATTTGGTTTTTTGATCCCATCTTTTCCATGAAGGAATGCATACAACATAAAATGTTGCATTGTTTGTCCTCTTGAAAGTGTTTTGGGTGTAATGGATGAAGGACTATTTCTATTTTTATTTGCTTATCGAGTGGGGAGTGTAGGATCATGGCAAATACCCAAAACAAGGTGCTTACCAGACCTTTTGGGAAATAGATTCTGGGAGGCTACTGATCCACAGATTGCAATGGCATCCCCCAATTCTCCGGATCATCAATATGGTATCTCAGTTGAGTAAGCATGTTGTCTTGCGTAGAGAGTTGATAAAAAAAAATAGTATCTTGGTATTTCAGCATTACGGGTGGGCGAAAAGTGTGAAAAATTTCCTGCATGGCTTTTCACAAAAACGTGCCGATTTTTTGCTTTTCCCGTGAAAAATTTCGCCTTTCCGCCTATGAAAAAATGTCCTCATTTTCACCTATTTTAACAAATTTTCCACCTATATTTCCTATAGGTACTACATTTCCCACTGTAATATTACTTGTTCTGAGGGCTGAAGTTTAGAAATAAGTGGCTGAAAGTCAAAGTTGTGAGTCCTATAGCAACATGTGGCTTGAAAAATGTGTTAGCATACAGTGTGCATTTGTCCTTTGCCCACAACACTAACTTCCTTCGTAAATTACACTGGCACATATTCATGATGTCAAGAGATTAAAAAAAAAAAAAAAAAAATACAACCTACAATGTGGCAGATGTGTATTGTAGTGGTGGTGGTAGTGGGGGACTGGCTGGTATGGTTGTGATTTGTGCATGTATATAGTTTACTATTGTCATTTTTGCATCAAATCTCTATCCTCCTCAAATTAGTGACACACATTACTTGTCGCTTATAGCAGTGGTCCCAAGTGGGGTAGATGGTGGCAACCCTTCACATCCCCCCTCCTCATTTGTGCTGCTGTTAATATATTTGTCCTGGCTTTGTCTGTCATGTGTGGTTTCTGCTACTACTACTGGAGGTGAATGTTGATGTAATTCTACTGCCACTACTGCTAGTTGTTAAAGGTGCAGCACTTACAGCAGCAGCACCAGAGGTACACGTCATATCTAACACTGTGGATGTTAGATGTGGATGCTGTTGCTGGGTACTCAAAACAGGTATGTGTGGCTGAGTGGAACTTGGACTTTTAAGAGGCACTGATGCTGATGATGACTGATAGGGTGACTGTGTGCTTTTTGACATATGTACCTTGTCCAGGGTCAGACTTTCCAATGGCTTTCTCAAACAGTTTATAAGAAGACACAGTGTTCCTTAAAAGTGGCGGAAGACACAGCCTTTGACTTTCTGTTAACCTTATAGCCATGTCATCATCCTCACTCTCAACTTCATCTGTATCGGAACAAGAGAAGGCTGCTGGAGGGATATATTCTAGATCTGCATCATCATCAGTCATCATTAGGTCATCCTCAGTAGCATCAGCATCACCTGACAGTTCTTGCCCACTACTACCCTTATATTCTTCTAAGCTTTTAGAGGTCTCAAACAATTTCTTTTTACTTTTACTGTAACAAAATTCACTATTACTTTGAGGACAGGTGTTTTGGTGCTTGGTTGTCTCACTGTCTGATGCAGCAGGCGGTTCAGCATCTTGCAAGCATCATCAACACTTGAATGCGACTTGTTGTCGTCTTCAGTTTTCTTCTTATATGGTTCTATATTTCTACTGGCACTGGTGGTGCTGGCACTAGTTTTGCTGAGACCTTGAGAAACTGCATCCTCCCTTGGAATAGAGAGATCATCATCATTGATTGCACACTCTGCAGCAACCAGTTTGAACTACTACTTTACTCTCACGTCCCTGCACTGCTCTATCCCTCCCCCTTCCCTTTGTGCATTTGCTGGACATTACGCAACTACACTGTGTTTTTTAGTGTACGATACACAACACAACTGATGGAGCTGTATGATGCCTTGCCTAAGCCCAGTCAGCTGTCTGTCGCTATCACCTAAGATATTTATTTATTTATTTATTTTAATTTATTTATTTTTATTTATAAAAAATAACCCTGTTGTCCTATCAGTCTGTCCAAAAAAATTATAACTGAAAACAAAATCAACAACTTCTTTCCCCAGACTTCCCCACCCAGCACAGAGACAATATCAGCAAGATCAGCAAGCAAATAGGTCCCTAGCTGCCTGTGTCTTGCCAGTCAGTCACATGAAATTTTGGAGTATTTGGGGGTCAACCTCCTTCCTCCTTTCTTATCCCCCATTGTGCCCTCAGACTCCCCTACTACAGAGAACAAATGTCCTACCTAAATGACTCCCTCAACTAAGCTTCAATTCCCCTTTATTTACCTATCTTCTCCAGCTCAAAAACATGCTGCTCTCTCCTCTTGCAAACACAGAATGGCTGCTGTGAGATCCTGACAGCCTTTTATATGGCTGTAGAAAACTTTCCTGTGATGGAGAAATATTTTTTTCCCATTGATTTCAATGGGTGGAAAAGGTGGGAAAAAGTGGAAGCCCCTTACTGAGACCTGCTAAAGTATTGTTTCAGAGCACCTCGGTCCTTTTTTTAAATTGTAGTGTCTCAATTTGTACTTCTAATTCAACAATGAAACTTGACATGTTTCTCTATTAAGTCACTGGAGAAGCTCACATCTTCATCATACAATTGTTGCATTCTTCTGTCCCTCGCTTACTAAACTGAAGTTAGAATAATAAAACAGATCCAAAGATTAGAGGGAGGAATGTGGCTTTTCTTCATATAATGAAAGTGTTTATTCATATTTTCTTCTTTGAGATGTCTTGAGGGCAACACAACTGCAGTGAGATAAAAAAACACACCTTAGAAATAATTTATAACATATATTGACCTAAATAAAGAATATGTTTAAAGGCGAGTTAGACTGGCTAGTTGTAGTGCCAATTAACAACAAAGAAGAGCAGCATGCAGTTCAGGGTTAAGACAATGTTGTCTCTGTGACCCTTACTACCAAAAGATTTGATGTCAGAAATACCACTCACTCCTTTATTGTCAAATGTTACTTCCCTGCTATCTGACACAAAAGCTTATAATTGACGAAGTAGAGAGAAAGCTTTCAGAAGAAACAATTCTAGAATTCATATAGAATTCATATTTTGTAGGCACTTGAGTAACTAGGTCTTACAGGATGACATAGAACTACTTAGAGTGGCAGAAACCTTTATGTTCATTTCATCAGGCTCATTCCACTTGTTAGTGCTAGAAAACATTAAATCCAATAATTGCAGAAAGGTGTTTTTCGTTTTATGTGGTTGCATCACTTTGGCAGGCAGATACACGTATGTGAACAAAAAAGAGGTTGTCTGCGCATCAAACCCTGATATTTACAAACAAGCAACCAATGTCTTCCTACAAATAAAACAGTGGGGTTAATGTCATATATTTTGGGCAAAGATATGGGAAAGCTTGCCTGCCCCATCAATGCACCCCAGATTAGGGCAAGTCCATTTCTGCCTCTACTATGTGTACATGTATTTTGCATAATGCAGTTAAAAACAGTGATTCCACCTTACCTCTACTGTGAATAAAATGAGGGAGGCATTTATACCTTCCCTAATTCAGCTATCACCCTGTTTGGGGAGTTACCAACCAAGAGAGGAGTTGCCAAAACCTCCCATAATACATACAAAAAATATGAAACATACAGGTTCCTGGTGACCTTGAAATAGC
Source organism: Rhinophrynus dorsalis (assembly GCA_037306005.1). Taxonomy (NCBI): domain Eukaryota; kingdom Metazoa; phylum Chordata; class Amphibia; order Anura; family Rhinophrynidae; genus Rhinophrynus; species Rhinophrynus dorsalis. Next base: position 63,009,208 of record CM074718.1, read on the forward strand.
CTTTTTTAGTAGTGTTCAGTTAGTTACATATGTGCATAGCCAGGAGAACAGAAAGGACAATATTTTGGCTACTATAGTAAGTGAACAAAAATAAGAGGTTGTCTGCGCATCAAACCCTGATTTTTTTTTACAAACAATCAACCTATGACTTGCTACAAATAAACAATGCATGCACTTTTTTTGTTCACTTACTTTAGTTGCCAAAATATTTTCCTTGCTGCTCTCCTGACTATACATGTGTTCATCATATGCTGGGTCTGACTCAGGCTCTGCAGTATGTGTTTCAGCAACATCTTCTACTGCTCCTCTACGGAAGTCCTGGGTTTTTGGGAATATTTTTCACTGGGATCTGGAATAGTGAAGGAAATTGCAAATGCTTTATGCACCCTGTATAATCAAACAGCAAAGGGGGGAAAGCAGGGACCCCACCTTGGCACATCTTCATTATTTAAGCATATGCAGCACTGGCATGCTGACGTGTAATTTCCACTCCCATGCCACAACAGAACTAATTGTGTATGATGTATGATATTTCAACTTTTCTACTATATGCCTATCTCATTCACAGAGCACATCAGGGTCCCTGTCACCTATCAAACTATTTTAAAAATTTTTTACAGTGTTTATTTTTAATTTTTTTATTATTACCTACTTTCCATGTAAGAATACAAAAAACACACTACCTTTTGGATCTGCTTCTTTCCTCAGACTCCCCTAACACAGAGATAACAGCCAGATCAGTAAGAACTCGGATCACAGGTCTTTCTGGTCAGTCACACAAGATTTCTGGGTATTTGGGGTAGATCGCCTTTGCTCCCTCCACACACCTCCAGACACTCCTAACAGATATAACAGCTGGATCAGGAAGGAACAAAACGTGTTGGGGTATTTGGGGTAAATATCCTTTGCTCCCTTTCTCAATCCCCCAGACTCCCATAGCTCAGAGATAACAGCCAGATCAGGAAGGAGCTGTGTCAGGCAATCAAGATTTTGGGGTATTTTGGATCAAGCTCCTTTCTCCCTTCACACTCCCCCAGAGTCCCCAGACTCCCTTAACACAGAGAACAAATATCCTGCCTACAAGACTCCTTAAACTACACTATAATTCACTTCCTTTGTCTATCCTAACAAACAGCAAAGTTGTGCTACTTTCTCTGTGTGTAACATACACAAAATAGAATGTGGAGAGAACCTGACACCCCTTTTATACTATGCCAGCAGGAAAAATAAGGAAACTTGCCATGTGGTGGGCAAAATTCAGTCTTGCTACTGATTTCAAAGCAATGAGCTAGGCGGGAAAAAGAGAAAAAAATGTCATTTTTTGCAAAAAACTACCCACTTAGCCGAAAGTGCCACTTTCGCCTGTTTCTTTTTTGAGGTGAAAAGTTTCAAACATCCCTACTTAAAGGGATAGTAATACTTAAGTATTACTAATCCCTATAGTAAAGTCCTTTTAAAAATACATGTATTGCCCCCAGTTTCATCTCTCAAACCTTTATGGTTTCGCTCCCTCCCCCTTCCACGTAGTCAGCGTTGTTGCACACTAAGCACACTTAGAAGACCATTTCAGTGAAAGTTTTCTTTTTTATTAATGCGATCGCGGCTGTGCTGGAGAGCAGCCTGAAAGTCATATGACTTGCTTCCCTGCAGTCAGCTAGAACGCTGACTACGGGGAAGGGGGAGGGAGAGGGAAACTTTAGGAGCGATCATCTCTCAAACCATAAAGGTTTGAGAGATGACACTGGGGGCAATACATTTATTTGTAAAAGGACTTTACTATAGGGATTAGTAATACTTAAGTGTTACTATCCGTTTAAGAAAATAAATGGCTTTCAGTATTTGACCTTTGATTAAACTCAGCATCAGAATCATTTTGTTATACTTATACCATGATTGATTTTGTTTAACATTTTAAACATATGTACTATTTTGTAATAACAAAGCTCTTTGAGACAATAAATAATTTGTCAGCAAACACCAATTCCTGCATGCAACTTGATGGTCTTAAGCTGGCTTTTACATCTTCTTACTATAACAACTACACTTCCATATTTATTATACAATAGCTTTAAATATTGTGTACACCTAAATCTTGTATCAAACTAACTGTTATACATGTGCTGAGTCTAACCACTTTTGCTTTTTTCCCTGTTCACAAACTTGCAATGAGCTATAAATGCAAACCAGAAAATTGATCAATATTACTACTCATCATTTTTCAATTCAGAAAGACCCTTTGGGGCTGATGTATGAAAGCAGTGGCACAATGCACAAAATGTTCTGATGCGCCTGAATAAAATAGCTCCTTATGGTATGCTGTTTGTTAAGATGTTGACAGCTGTGGCAGAGTCACATTGGGGTCAGGAAGGGGAATGTGAAGGCTTTTCCCCCTCTTCACAGATAAACCTGACTTCATCTAGTTATCAGGGTGTTCACTCTCAGGAGCTGAACCCTGATGATGGGGGGAGGGTATACTTGTAAATACTGCACTAATGAGGGGCCCAAACATTAGAGCAAAGCCATAGATCCCAGGATGCCAGGTGGACACAGATCCCAGGATGCCAGGCACTGTACACAGGCACTAGGATGTCCAGTACAGGCAGAAGGTACATGACACCAGATACAGGCAGCAGGTGCAAGGAAGCCAGGTACAGAGAAATGCAGGATTGGAATCAGACAGATAGAGGTGTGGTCACACAGGCGGGTCCAGGTCAATGCAAGTGTTGTACACAGTAACTGAAGGACAACTTCTTGCCCCCAGAGATTGAGACCCCAGGTTTGAACAGCCACATACAGAATCACTGCAGAACCAGGTGGGGAACAAGGTTGACTGGTGAAGTTAGGGTCACTAAACAGGTCCAAATCAAGGCTGGAATTATGAGCTAACTAAACCAAGCCAAGAAAACCAAGGCAAGTCATGGTCAGATAACAGGCATGGGCACCAGCACTGGCACAGGCAGAGTCTCTAGTCAAACCAACAGCTGAACAACTGATAGATCTGGGAATCTGTCTTAAAGGGATAGTAATGTTTCATAATAAAAGCAGCTCTAATTAACCATCATATTATTTGGACTTTGGAGAGTGTTATTTCAATATTGTCAGAGTTGTAGCTCAAGAGTAATTCAATGACAAAGTATCCCCCTCCCGCCCCTTTTACTGATGTAACACTGCTCAGCCAGAGCAGAAGGGAGGTGCCCAGGTAGACTGCAGAGAGGGACAATCTTCAATTAAGATAAGGGAAAAACCTGAAAAACTTGTCAAGGGGGGCAGGGCTATCATTGTTCTCATTGGAAGAAGATTGTCCCCTGCTGTTATGGACTGCATTCCACATCTGAGAATTGATGGCTTACACTAGGTAAAAGGGGCGGGAGGGGAAAGGTTTGAGAGATAAGACTTATATCGTTCTTCATGTTTTATTAATGCCTACAAGATAAAATAAAGATAAAATGAAGTATTACTATCCCTTTAAATACCTTCCCCCAGGAGACATCTGTCATAGGTCCAAAAAATGAAGGGGGAGAAGGTTTCAGAATGCAGATGAAAACCGTATGATTCAAGGAATAAGGCCAGTATGAAGACCAATATCATAGTAAGTCCTCACAACTGGCAGAGCAGGAAGTTGAAAGACTAGAAACCAGGAGGTCACCGGACCTAGTCCAGGCTAAAGTAGAGGTATGAACAAAGCAGCCAGTTGAGCCGTACAGTTTTCTGTCTCATTTAGTGGTCCTGACAAAGTGAAAGGTATGTCAAGCACCTCCTTTCATTGTGCCTTATACATAATTTGTGTGCAGAATCTTTGAGGAAACCCCCTATTTCCCATTAAATGGGGCTTTCAACTCTTTGAGTGCTACAGAGGTCTACAAAACATTGCTTCACAATGCTCTGGATACCTTTCTAACATTCAGTGGGAATTTTGAGAAATGTTTATTTGTCCCCTATGGTACATTTGTCTTTCACCAGTATTACTTCAGTTCTACTTAGGTTAGCCTCACTATTTGACCATTTGGAGGTAGGTAATGTTAGTATCTGGTAAAAAGCCACTTATATACATACAATCCTCTATGTTCTAAGTACACATATATGACACTGATTGCATCACTGATTGCATGACTCCACAAGACCATATTCTAGGTCTAACATCCCAAGGATACACATTTTTCGACTAGGGACTAAAAGTAAAGAATATGAGAGGATAACTAACATCTTCTAATAATAACCCACACTTACAAGCCAGAAAATCCTAATGGACCCTATGAGTTTTACCCTTTACATCTTCAGTCAGTCCTGGATGTCATGTCCATGGAAGTGGACATGACAGTTGCTGGCATTTTTTTATCCCAAACTGAAACAGGAAGAATGCATAGGTCTACTTAACTCTTTAAAGGAGCAGTAAACTTTTTTTATGAAAAAATATATTGTAGGGATTTTCCTACTGAGTAAAATAAGGGCACTCCCACTGCTGAGAGATTTATATTTCCAGAGTTATTACAGTTTAAACACTTTTCTTTACATTAGCAGTGCCCTCTAGTGGACAAATTCTAATTAGATTTCCTGTTAGATTCTAATTGAGAGGAAAGTGAGTCAGAGACATACAGTTCTCCATAGAACGTGATAGAAACTGCCTGTCACTTCCTGTCAGTTAGAACTATCAGGAAGTAAACACAGTAAATTCACTTCCTGGTTATTTGAACTGTTATAAATTTTGAATAAAAAATCAAAACAAGTGCCCTTGTTTTATTCAGCAGGAAATGTTCTATAAAATATGTGTTTTCATAAAAAAAAAGTTTACTGCTCCTTTAAGGACCAAAGGGTGAAAAAGGTATTGCCAAGTAATATATTACACACATACACACACCCCTATGGTCCTTAAAGGGGTAAGATTACTACGTGAAATGAGCAGAGTTTGACGTTATGTGGTGCTGCTGGAAACTGTCATGTCAGCCTTCATGAAAATGACATGTAGGGCTGACTGAAGATATGATATCTGTCTTGAATCGAGGAGCAAGTGAAGAATGTATAGTGGCTATTAGGGACAGAGAGTTATTACAGCCCAGGAGAAACAGCTGTGTTACTTTTATTACTTTGCTGGCTGTGCATGCAGCAAGAAAAATACATCTGCTGGTCCTACAAACCTTCAAAATGGTTAAAGAGTCAGTGCAAGTACAGGTTCATAATAAAATGCCTTTGTCTGAATATAATGGGTTATATATGGCAAATAAATTCAATATGTAAAAGCTTTAGCATTCAATGAGCTCTGCAAATGTTATTTCACATAGCTTTCTGATGGATTAAGCAAAATCAGATTACAGCCACCAGAAAGCAAGAGAAACACAGATGTATTGCAAAGATTGTTCTGTGTCTACTCTGAAACAAATTGAATCTCTGTTGTCCATCTCCAATATTCGTAACCCTTTAGATCAATAAGAAGCAACTAGATTCACTCCAAGGGCCACATATGTGGCCTTTAATTCCACCAAAGGGCTGCACTATATAGTTAAAGGAGCACTAAACTTTTTTTTGAAAACCTGAATGCTATAGAGCTTTCCCTTCTGACTAAAACAAGGCTACTTTCAATTTTTTTCAGTTGTTTTATTCAGAGCTGTCAGGAATAGAGTGAAAGTATGATTAGTTCCTGTGAATTCAAGCCATCAGGAATGACTCAGCAGTACCTATCACTTTGTTTGGAAAAATGTTTATCAGGTACTCACAGAATGCTATAACTAATTGATATCTAACCACTAGAATGATAATCTAAAAAAGTATTGAAAAGTGCATCTCACAGCAGTGGGAGTACCCTTGTTTTACTTAGAAAAACCCATACAATAGACACTTTTTCATTAAAAAAAGTTTCTGCTCCTTTAAAACACTTGACTGCTGGTTGGTCTTATATTATGACTACAGAAAAACATCATCACCCAATAGCGTCAATAAGCAGATAGTCAAGGTTACCGCAACCTTGTGAAAGAAATTCTTTTGATTATATGGTTGTTGGAGATTGTCTTTCTTATTAAATACAATAAAATGTATTTGGGGAATAATGCTACATAGTAGATTAACCCATTGCTTTGCACTGCAGACATCTCTAGCACACAGTGGGTTAAGGCAGAAGAGTGTAAGGGTAAATGGAAGTATGCTTTGAGGCAAAAGAAAGAGGGTATGCAGTATTTAGGGTAAATACAGGGCATGCGTGATGTACTGGGAAACTGCCAGGTGCTAACGTCTGTAGCATTCCACATTATTACCATAAAATCTCGGGTATAATATGCACAATTTTACCCCACTTCACCTTATGTGAAGTGGGGGGTGCCAATTTGATGGAGGTTGAAGGTCCTGAAAGCCCATTGAAGGAAGCGGGCGGCAAATGGAAGCATGCCGCCTACTGGGAAGCTTTGTATTTTGCCTTTCATCAATGCGAGAGATGCGGACTTCAGTGGGGAGTTAAATTTGAACCAAGTAAGTCTTGGTTTGGCAGCAGTTTTGGCCCGAGGGAGGGAGGGAAGCCTTAAAATATTTCTTAGCACGGGGGAAAGCAAGGGTGCGTATTATACATAAGCACTCTTGTTTTCCCCTAAAATATTTGGTATATTATACACCTGTGTATTATACACAGGTACGTATTATACCTGAGATTTTACGGTAGTCCTTTTTCCATTTCTAGTCAAGCACTGATCCATATGCAAAAAGAAATTGTTCTATAGGGGTTATATAAAACAGTTCCCATGGATATAAATGGGGACTGTAACTAGGGGTGAGCGAAAAGTGAGAAAAATTTCCTGCATGACTTTTTGAGAGAACTGGACAACTTTTCTGTTTTTTCTAGAACGATTTCTTCTCCAGTGAAAAATGTTCCTACTATTCACCTATTTTAACACATTTTTTTGTGTATATTTCCCATGGGTACAATATTTCCCACTGCAATATTACTTCTTCTGAGGTCTGTAGTGGAGAAATAAGTAGCTGAAAGTCACTGTTGGGAGTAGGGGTGGGTGAAAGGTCCCACTGTGTTCCTGCGAAAAAATCCACAAACAACACATTTTTGTCAGCTTTTTCGCTGGAAATTAGTTTAAAAAATGGCAATTACATTATTTGCATTTTTCGCCCATTGGCCAAAATTCTTCACCATTTTTCAATGGCTAGCAAGTTTCTGCCGACTGATTTACATATTTTTCACCTATTCTCTATAAAAACTGGACGTATTTGAGGAAGTGAAACAAATAGAAGCAGCTACAAAGTGAGGTACACATGCTGTGCTGTTCTGCTGTGATCTTTTTGCAAAATTGAGGCAGAAGAGGCTCATAGTTACTGCTATCACTATGAGAAAGTTTAAAACAAATAAAAGGAGGAACTGGAAGGACCCCTTATGTGTCCACTAGTCTGAGGAGGAGGAGAAGTGAGCACTATAGAACCTAAATCACGACCAGGGATCTTGGGGAAATTAATGTTAAGGGAGGAAGAAGAGGGTAGTATTGAGAGCAAGATAGGTCAGCTGCCTGTGCCTGCTGTCAGACATGCTTCCCCTGCTGCCACCATTGCTGTGCCTGCTGCCAGATGTGCTGCCCCTGCTGGTTGGTGTTAGTAGAAGTAACAGTAATGGTGAAGCAGCTGGTGGGAGTAGCGTTAGAGGAGTGGTAGGGGAAGCAATTGAGTCAAGGGAGCCCACACCATTCCCCTGACCCTGAGAGTCCCTTTCCCCCAGCAGCATTGTCCAGGTGGAACATTATCCTGAAGAAGCCAGAACTGGTGGCTAGCAGGCACAGCAATAATACCACCACCACCACCAGGAACACAGATCGGCTGCATGTGCCTGCTGCTAGTGCTGTCCATTTGCCTTCTTCAGGTCTCCAAGAAATGGCAAGTGTGACATTAGGGGATCCTCTGTCACATTTCTCATCACCTCCTCCAACCAGCAGTGAGATGCCTGTAAAAGAGCAGCAGCACATAGGGACTAGTGGTGATAGTGATGATGATGGTGGAGACATTGATGGCCTTTTTACCCCAAACTGAGAAGGAATGGGAGACAGGGATGAGGATGGGCATCAGCACCAGCAGTAGCAGTGAGCTTTTGCAATTTGCAGAGTTTGCAACTGCTCTAATTCCTGCTGCTACTGAGTTGAGGAGCAGGCTAGTGTGCCACAAACCACCGTGGACACAGTGGGAATGGGGTCAACAAGTGATGCGGGATGAGGACAGGTTCCTCTTGCTAGCAGCAGCAAAACTCCTGGTCCTAGTTGAAGTGCTGATTCTGAAGCAGTTGCAGCAACAGCAGCATCTTCCTCTGCCCCAGCCAGTGAAGGGGAATGTGGAGGAGAAAAAGAGAGGCCATTCTTCTACACCTTTTCCCTCCCCCCTAAAGTCATGGGAGTGGGACTATTTTTCTCTTGGGGCAGGAACAGTAATGTCATCAACAACAGCACTGTGCATAATATGTGACAAGTCAGTGAGGAGGAGAAAGGAGGGAACATGCCTTGGCACAAGCACCCTGATAATACACATGAAACACAGACACCATGACATTTATGTCAAACATGTTAAAGCCAAACACCCACCACAGAAATCTAGCACCCCATTCATTGTTACCTCCCTGCCAAATTATAGCTACTCTGTTAATGTTAGTATATGGCAGTTCACGTCCACCCATTGCACACTGTGTGGTGCACTGATCACACATGGCAGTGTGGTGGAGGAGAATCTCAAGCAGGGCATTAAGCGGCATCTGAGGAGATTTCTCTCTGGCAGGGAGGGTTCATCATTACTATTAAACTGGCAGCAAGTTGTCATGTGTCCTTAGCGGGGTGTGGACAAGGGGCATAGTGACAGCACAGTACTTGGTTTCTGGGGCCCTGGTGTTTGGATAGAGTTGTGCCAGGTGTTATTTACCACACACACACTCTGCACATTGCAGTTGCTGATGAGAGGCAGCAATTATTATTCTAGTAACACACCCATGATTTTGGAAGAGGGGCAGGTGAAGAATTACTGGCCAGTGTCTTCTTTTCTCCACATATACTGGGGGCTAGTTATGGTGCTGCTACTGAATCTACATCAGGACATTTGACAATGGCCAGTTGCCACTGGTCAACAAAACATAGTCTTCTGGCACTAGACCAGTAGAGCATTTTTTTTTTCTCAGGGCTTGTGCTTAAAAAAAAACCCCATAGACCTACAAAAAAATAAGCAATTTTGGGGGGTTTGTTTCTAAGTCCTACAAATCAATGTTTCTTCAGGGCTTGGGCATCTAGCAACAAATCTTACAAATCATCCTCTACAAAATGCTCTGTCACTTCAAGTATCAGTCCACCCCAGTGGCAGCAAGGGCACCACATCTCACAGCAGGCACGGCAATGGTGGTAACAGGGGCAGAATGTCTGTCAGCAGGCAGAGCTATGATGGCAGCAAGGGCAGCACGTCTGGCAGCAGGCACCGGCAGCTGACCTGTCCTGCTCTCACCACTACCCTCTTCTTCCTCCCTTGACATTAATTTCCCCAAGATCCATAGGGGTGATTTAGAGGAACTGGACAGCATTTGTTATGTAGTGCTCACTTCCTCCTCCTCAGACTCATAAGGGTCCTTCCAGTTCCTCCTTTTATTTGTTTTAAACTTTCTCATAGTGATAGCAGCCACTATGAGCCTCTACTGCCTCAATTTTGAAAAAAAATGATCAGAGCAGAACAGCCCAGCACGTCTACCTCACTCTGTAGCTGCTTGTATTGTGTTTCACTTCTGCAAATATGTCACGTTCTTATAGAGAAAAGGCCAAAAGCACTTAAATCAATAGGCGGAAACTTTCTAGCCATTGAAAAAATGGCGAAGAATTTTGGCCAATGGGTGATAAATACAAATATTTTAATAGCTGATTTTAAAGTGGATTTTCCTGCGAAAAAGCAGACAACATGTTTTTTGTGGATTTTTCCATGGGAACATGATGGAACATTTGACCCTCCCCTATTCCTCTCCATGCTGCTCTCTCCTTATGCTTCCCGCTATTGCTTACTTCTACCTATACTTCCTATTGATTTGTTTCTCTCTATGCTCCTTGTTACTGCCTCCTCTATACATGCTCCTTCATGATGCCTCCTCTTTCTCACTACTTCCAGTTATTTTTTCCTCTCTTGTGTACTCCCTGCTATTATCCCATCTCTCTAACACAAGGTCCTTCCTATTGTTCCTCCTGGTGCACTCTGGTAACTACTCTCTACCCCAGTCCCTCTCCCACCTCTCTTGCAAAACAAAGCAGGTTACACTCACCTTTAAGCTTGACTCCATAACAGGTAAAGTAATAATCTTTTTTTTATTGCTTGAACAATGAGAGGAGGGGGCATAAGGTGATTCCATTGTCTTTAAAACTGTTATACTAGCCCTATTCTTGGTGAATAGAGAGGAGATCAAATGATCACTCATTGGCCAATGCAGACCCTTTTATGGGGTTAGATCAGGTTTGGGTAACATAAGGCTCACCAGTTGCTTCTGAACTACAAATGAAATTATCCTCCATCAACAACTGGCATGTTTTATCATGACTGCCCTTTCTTAATATTTTACCCAAAGTATTATATATTTGATTTTTGTTTACTTTTTGTATATACTCATACTTTGGACAGAACACATTTGCACTGCACACCAATCAAATGACTAAAGACATGAGTAATTGTTTCATACAGAGATTTACACAATCAGCATTATCAAGACCTGTACCTGTATTTTCACTGAAAGTAAATATAGAAAGGATGTTAAAGGGATAGTAATACTTATAATTAAAAATTTCTAAAATTGTAGAGATTAACAATAGAATTAGAATAACCTACCTCCCATGTCTCAAATTGTTATAGTTTGTGAGTTTGTAGCATTTAAAGTTCCCCCCTCCCTCCCCTTTCCCTGACATTAACGCTCTAAGGGACAGAAGCGGATCCTGGTCATTTGACCGGCAGGTGTCTCTTCAGCAGAGCCGAGATAGTGCTATCTAAAATGAAATACTTCACTGGAACAGTCTACAAAGTGTGCCTGGTTTGCAAGCACACTTTGTAGACTGTTCCAGTGAAGTATTTCAATCTAAATGGCACTATCTCGGCTCTGCTGAAGAGCTGCCTGCTGGTCAAATGACCAGGATCCACTTCTGTCCCTTAGAGCGTTAATGTCAGGGAAAGGGGAGGGAGGGGGGAACTTTAAATGCTACAAACTCACAAACTATAATGTTTTGAAAAAATTAAAGTACACAGTTATCTGCAGCACACGCCCATTGGCTATGCGACGTAACAATCTCGTGCTGTCATGCACTGCGAGATTGTCAGGTCGCTCTTTTTAGCCATGCGACCTGCTGAAACAGATGAATTGTTGCTCGCTCTTCTGCGTACAACCATTCAGAAGGCTACCAATCAGCTGCACCTCACTGATGAGGCCCAACAAGGCTGATACGTAAGTTTGGGGCTGGCTGCTTCTCTTGCTCAGAGAGGAATTGCCTGGCACTTTGTGGCTGCACTACTGTTTTGGCAAGATCAGTATGATGTGCTTTAAGATATTTCTTCTTTGTGAAAGCCACTAATGAGTAATGAGCTAAAAGACACTGTACACTGGATAGGAGTCGGACTATAGCATGTTCATTCCTAGTTGAGCATCTCTGACCAGTCCTTTTGTATATACTGTCATAGCCATTTATTGTTCAGAAAACTATTTCGAGTTTTTTAGATTATGGTAATGAAGGTATGCTGTGCCACTTCCTGTCTTAGCCTGACATTACCTTCCTGTCAGGCTTGTTATGGTTGGAGCGTAGGAGCAGGGAATGCTATCTCTTGCCAGACAACCTTACCAGGTGATCCACAGAGGGATACAAGTAGAACACCTAGGTAAGAATGACAGCACGGGAGTGCAAGGGTTAAGCAAAGCGTAGTCAGGAACAGTTCAGAAGATCAGGGCAGGCGGCAATCAAGCAGAATCGGTAAAACTAACCAAGGTTAGGAAACAGGCAAGCAGGGAAGTCCAGGAGGCAAGCAGAAGGTCAGGCAATAGGAAATCCAGCAGAGGGTCTGTAGCACAGCAAGGAAAGAAGCACTGAGCACTGGGAGTTTACAGCACACAGGAACCAAAGTTCTGGAACACTGAAGCAAAGAGGACACAGTCTGAGGGGTTTTTATAGTGTTATGGGTTTTCTCCCCTCCCCTTTGCTAAACAAACCTCTCACTGGATTGGCCAACAGAGGGGTGTGCAACCACAGCACCTGCCTCACTGTTTACCTGGAGGCACACTATTGGTGGACAGTTGATGAGAGAGGCAGGCTTCACCTCCCCACTACAGGTGTACAACACCATGGTTTGATCTGGGCACCCTGTGGATTCCTTCCCTGGAGATTCCTTCAACTTTAGGCCATGGCTTAGGCCTACCGCACTATCGCGACCGCGACCACAACCGTGGGCAGACGTCGCTACTCAAGGCCACGGCTTTGGCCTACTCAGCGATCGCAGAGCATCTGGGAAGCCCCCAGCAGCGGCGGATGGTTGGGACAAGGAGGTAGGCGCTGGAGGGGCATGACACTTCCTCAATCACTGCCATTGAATTCCTACAGTGCTACAGAAGACTGGACAACTTAAAGGGTTATTGAGGGCAGGAGGAAATGTAGGGATAAAACATGAGGTGCCTGAATGGAATACCTTAATGTAATCAACTCCCAAACTAGTTTTCTTAATAAAAAATGGTTAATAAAACATATATGCTGATTTTTAACAAGCCTTCAAAGTCATCAAGTTACAGTTCATTAGTTGATCATCTCCCTTTGAAACTGGTCTATAAAAGGGACGTAGGGATCATTTAGAGAATCATTTTCAACATCAGTCCCATAGATTTAATAAATACTGAGAATAGAGAGAATTCAGTTAACTGAAAGATTGCGTAAATGAGGCCACTTTACAACAAGGATTTTTAATTCATATTCCTTTATGCACATTCATTGAAAGTTGTATTATATTAAATCAAAGCAACATGGAAGTGTATTGCAGCTAATTACAATGTAAAGAGATGTCTAAACTTCATAGCACATACTACAAAATTAACTAAATTAGATTGTAGTTTTGAAGAGTGTAAGACACAAATCAAAGTAATGCAGCTATGATGAAAGGCTTCTCATCTATTTTCTTGAAAACTGCACATCACTCTGGTGATTAAATGGTTAAAGGGCAACTACCATGTTTCTCTGCACTTACAGGAGATTGTTAAGAAGCTTCGGCTACATTGTACAATTCCAAACTAGTTTGTGGCTTTCTGATAGGTTGGCCTAAACAAGTGAAGCCAAATACTTCAGTCTCAGTTTTCACTTAAAGGGGAATTATATAAACTAGAAATAAGTGGGCAGGGACCTACTTTCCTAATGTATGCTCACCTGATGTTCCCCCTTTGATTGTCTATATAACCACTTAATTACTGCACTTATTGTACCCACTCTGTACAAAATGTAAACTGCAGCATAAGAAGACCAGATAGTAGCTCAGTCACTTTCATTAGTTTACCTGTGCTCATTCATGGATATCCTGAGTATATGCACTGTTGGTAGCTCTTGAGGACTAGGGTTGTAAAGAATTCAGTAATATGATCACAGGCAAATTATATACTATTAGACAGTATATTAAGTGCAAAACCAATAATGTGGTCTATTTACTCACATTCCTAAAATGTAATATTCAATATGTTGGCCGTACTATCAGGCCACTAAAAGACAGAATAAGGAAACACATCTTGTCAAATAAAGATGTGTTAAAACCAGTGACATTTTATTTATTGTAATGAAGCAGATTTATCTTTCTTCTCTTGTCAAGGGATAGACAATCTTTCCTCATGAGAGAAGAGGTAATATCTAGGCTACTTTAGATAGAAAAGAGGTGAAATGGATTCTTTATCTTTCCACAAAAAGTCCAGGAGGTCTGAATTCCGATCACGATGTGAGTTTATTTGTTCATAAATGATACCCCATTATTTTCTTAATTTGACCACAACAAACCTTAGGGAAATGGAACCATCTGAGCCTATTGTACTGACTTGTTTATATATCTCTCCTCTCTAATACTAAAACAAGATACTTACGAAATGTCTAAGTTCTAAAAAAGGATACTTTGTATTGCATTAATGAAGTTGGCCACCGGTGTCACTATTTCATGACTGGGTATATATGACTTGGATTGAGCATCCGTAGTTTGAGCATGGTATCAAATGTTTGCCTTAAAGTATGCATGGCGGGAGATCCCAGTATAGTGATCGTGACTCCTATGAATGGTCAGTCCAATCATTTTGTCTTTTATTCATTTAACCAGTTATATGATTTTGTTTTAATTGTATTAATTTGCTGGTTTTGTATTTAAGACAAGATTTTGCCATAATACACCCAGCCTATGAATAAGTGACACTCATGAAACGCGTAAGGCAGATCGTGTATTTGTTCTGATACCATCACTCACATCCACTCGCATGGATTTAGTTTTATTGTTGAAGAAATAAATTCTAGATTTTGATGTATCTTTTCTGACTGCTTTCTACTTGTGGTGGGTCCGTTTGAGAGCTCCCTTCTAGTGGTCTTCTTGTTTGTTAAAGCTTCTTGCTGAGGATGTTGGGGTCTGCACCGTATCCACAAAGGCCTAAGAGCTAGGTGAGTTGTTTCTACCATATATTATGGACCTGTTAATTTGCGGCGTCATTAACTATTGTACATATATGCACACTTCCTGTTTTTTTTGGTTAGGAGAGCTTCCCGTATACAGGGCATTTACATATTAATACTCACATTGATATTCCAGTCAGATTGCTGATTGTATATTTCCATACGTATGGAGCTACACGGTGCCCGTGCTTCCCCTCTGTGAACTGCGACATTATTAACACTGCAGTTCCCTGATTGGCTGGCCTTTATTGCTACCACTAAGGCTTGCCTATATATACTCTGGGACGTTCTCCCTTAGGTGCCATTTCGTGGTGTACGAGTTACTGAGTCTGCACTGTATCTTTGCTGTTTTGTGTATGACCTGGCCTGCCTGACTACGCTTCTGTTCCTGTGTTCCGCAGTTACGCTCTGTTGCTGACGGTATCCTGGCTGAGAACCCTCTCCGTTGCTGATGGTATCCTGGCTGAGAACCCGCTCCGTTGCTGACCATATACTGGCTGAGAACTCGCTCCGTTGCTGACTGTATCCTGGCTGAGAACCTGATCCGTTGCTTACTGTATCCTGGCTGAGAACCTGCTCCGTCGCAGACTGTATCCTGGCTGAGTACCCGCACCGTTGCTGACCTTATTCTGGCTGAGAACTGGTTCTGTTGCTGTCTGTATTCTGGCTGAGAACATGCACCATTGCTGACTGTATCCTGGTGGAGAATCGCTCCGTTGCTGACAGTATCCTGGCTGAGAACCGCTTCATTGCTGACAGTATCCTGGCTGATAACCGCTCTGTTGCTGACTGTATCTGGGCTGAGAACCGATCCGTTGCTGACTGTCCTGGCTGTTACCCGCTCCGTCACTGACAGCCTCCTTGCTGAGTACCGTTCCGCTATTGACGGTAGTGTGCTGCCTCCTCACTGTGGCCGTTGTCCTCAGTGGATACCATCCACTTGGTACCGTGTTAGTCTGAGCATTCAGGTGACCCCATGTGGTTACTGATTTCCGTTACCATGCAGAGATTGTCGGTGTGCGCCCTGGGGCACTGTTTCTATCGACCTGAGGCTGTGCCTTGTGCTCAAGCTGCTCTACTGCCATCCAGTGGTGTGTACAATCAAAGTACTGGTGTGGTATTGTCCATGCCAACTGAGTTACTCTGATCCCTCTCTGTGTCTGTCTCACCAATATCGCTGGGCTCACTCCTTTTGGGAGTTGCAGTTTAGTTGGGCGTTTTCCATTAACCCTGTATGTACCTGGGGATTCCAGGTACAGGAGCTCTACCATTACTGACTGCAGAGTCTTGGACTCAGGAGCCAGCGTTGCACTTTCAGCTCACAGGTTGAGAGACACTGGTTGCGTTCTGGTACTTACCTCCTCTTGATCCACCCCTAGAGTTCTAGGGCTTTCCTGTAGCAGCTGCCTAGGTCTCCGTTAACCCTTTGTGGGTTGGGCTGCATATTCATGGTCAGTCGGCTAGGTCCTTGGTCAGCATTGCCTTGTTCCTGTAGGATCAGTAGCCAGGCGTCTGGGTTGTGCCAGTCCCCTACTGTGGGCTCCCTGCCACTGTAGTCCTGTTGCCTTTCCAGGACTGTGCACACGTTGACTTACCGGTTCTGCCAGAGGTCGGATTGTCAGCAAGCGCCAGTCCTTTACTGTGGCTCCCTGCCACTGTAGTCCTGTTGCCATTCCAGGACTGTGCACACGTTGCCTTACCAGTTCTGTCAGAGGTCTGATTGTCAGCAAATACCAGCTCTCTCCATCTATCCATACGTGTTCCAGTACCCAGGCGTCTGGGCAGTCTGTCCGATTTGTGTACCTCTTGTGTTAGCATCCTACCGCCTGCTTGGGACTCCTCCTAGGTTGCCAAATACTGTGAAACGTATTGTCAGTACGCTACTGGATAATACTTATTTTATTACTGTTCTCTTACCTGCCTATTGTTCTGTTTATAGGTTGAGAACCTATACTCTTGTATGCTCTTTGTTCTAATAAAGTTATTTTAACCTTACCGATCTGTCTGAGTGTTCATCTAAAAACCGTGACAGGAGCATTCTGAAGAACCAATATCAACAAATGTTATTTCACAGGAAGATCATGTACATCACTCATATCCACTTGCATGGGTGTCATCTTATTGTTGAAGAAATAAATTCTACATTTTAATATATCTTTTCTGACTGCTTTCTACATGTGAAACAGAAGAAAATAAGCGCACACCATCTGAGAGCAATCTCTATAAATTCAGTGGTAATAATAAAAATAATACTACTTACAAGATAAATTCTTGTAAGTGAAGCCCATATAATCAGTCAGATGTCCAATCGAGTGGCAATAGTCTCACAACAGTACTTGTCCAGGGGAGTTGTCAAACATCAAATATCCAGCAGAGGTGAAATAGCGTGGGGAGGAAGATTCCTAGTGCACATACACTCTTAGAGAATTCTGGTGTATCTGTATAGCCAGAGATATAACTTGTAACCTCCCCCCTAATAAAACACACTCACCGGAACGATGTCAATGTAAATGCACATCAAATGCCCGACCTGGCTTGAAGTCCCAATAGTGAGTCAAAGGCAGTCAATGAGTTAATGGGTAAAATGTTGATATTTATTATGTGATAAATACACGTTTTCCCAACGCGTTTCGTAAGACATGCGCTCACTTCTTCAGGGAATAAGCAGCAAAATATAATCTACCGCTATTTAAACATTTAATCACGTACCTTTCTGTACCACGAGAAGGCGTCCGGTCCGCACCGACTAGACAGAAGCGAGGCTAAGACCGACAGTCACAAGGCCTAAATCCATGCCTCGCTTCCTCTCCTCTCCTCGCCCCAGTCGTTGCCATAACAACCAGGACGCTGCTCGTATACATTCAGGTGCTGCAACATAAAAACAAATGGGAGACTCATGGTGATGCAATATCATATAGCACATCCTCCTGTGTCTACCATATTCTAACAAACAGATGGAAAGTGATAGAGAATGATAAAAAATATGATAAAAAATATATAGAAAAAATATATAATATATAATATATATATAAAATATATATAGAAAACTTGCATAAAATAAAACCATATGCTGGTTATATATTATATATTAGAACAAAGAGCATACAAGAGTATAGGTTCTCAACCTATAAACAGAACAATAGGCAGGTAAGAGAACAGTAATAAAATAAGTATTATCCAGTAGCGTGCTGACAATACGTTCCATAGTATTTGGCAACCTAGGAGGAGTCACCTAGAGTCCCAAGCAGGCGGTAGGATGCTAACACAAGAGGTACACAAATGTTTGACAACTCCCCTGGACAAGTACTGTTGTGAGACTATTGCCACTCGATTGGACATCTGACTGATTATATGGGCTTCACTTACAAGAGTTTATCTTGTAAGTAGTATTATTTTTAATATTACCACTGAATTTATAGAGATTGCTCTCAAATGGTGTGCGCTTGTTTTCTTCTGTTTCTCCAGTTTCTGCTACAAGCGAAGGGTGCTATCTAGGACACCACGAAAAATAGCTGTCACCTAGGAGACTTTTTACTTTTTGGGACTTTCTATATATTGGACTTGGTTCTATATATATTTTATATTAAAGGTTCAGGTATTTGCACCTTTTTTTTCCAGTATTAGAGAGCGCTTTATATGTTTGTCTCTTTTGTGCTTTCTACATGTGGTGGGTCCATTTGAGTACTCTCTTCCAATGGTCTTCTTGTTTGTTGAAGCCTTTTGCCGAGGCTGCTTGGGTCTGCACTGGATCCAAAAAGGCCTAACAGCCGGGTGAGTTATTTCTACCATATATTATGGACCTGCTAATTTGGGCCGCCATTAACTATTGTACACATACGCTACTCCGGATCCAGGACATACTTCCTCATAGCAAGCAGCTTCAATAGACCTGAGAAGATTGTAAAAGACACATTTTTATCAGTCTGTATCAGACTGCAAACAGAAGCAAGGAGCAGTGTACAACAAGAGAGATCAAATGCTCCAACATAAACTAATTTGATGTAACTCGCTGCTGTTGAATGTCATTTACCCAGGTAATCATCTGTTGAACAAAGTAAGAGCCACTTAATAGGGATATAGATCACCTTTGTTACAATTGAGGTCTGGAATTTCTAAATAAAGATAAAAACACACTGAAGTGAAATACAGTTTATTAAAACATGCAATGATTTATCAAGTGGTGAGATAAAAGAAACCAGAGCTATTGCCAGAGCTTACATTAATAAAAACAGACTCTGCAATACACAAAGAAGAAGGAAGGAAAGGTACTTGTCAACGGAGTGGCAAAGCCTGGATATTACCTCTGCTCAAAAGCCCCCCCTCCCTCCCCCTTCCCTGACTGAACGCTGACTGCAGGGATATCCGGTATTACTTGCATCAGGCGGCTCTGCAGCTGAGCCGAGATTGCTTTTATAAAATAGAAATCCTTCACTAAAATGGTCGTCTACGTGTGCTTGCAAACCAAGCACACGTAGAAGACCGTTTCAGTGAAAGAATTATTTTTTATAAACGCGATCTTGGCTCAGCTGCAGAGCCACCTGATGCACAGAAGACTGTTGTACGACAGCTTCCCCTGCAGTCAGCGTTCAGTCAGGGAAGGGGGAGAGAGGGGGGAAATCTGAGCGCTATCATCTCTCAAACCGTAAGGGTTTGAGAGATGACACTGAGGGCAATGTTTCTTTTTAACTAAGCTACAATATGGGGATTAGTAATTTGCAAGTATTACTATCCCTTTAAATATATTATGCTTTATGTAGTCTGTAATGGGCTACATTACATAGAAACTGTAATGCATTAGATATGGCTCTAACATAAAATCTTACCTAAATATATCCAATGCCAGCCAGGTTCAATATATCCATCAATATAATTATTTTTATATTGAAGGTCTGATGTGGTTTATAGGTAGATTCTCACATTTTACAATCATCTCCTTGCATTGTTCTGCATAACATCAGGGGCTGGGGAGATATCTTTGCAATGGGCTTTATCATCCAGAATGTCTTTGCTATTTTGGGTTGTGATGTAATGTGAACAATTATTATCTTTTATTTATATACACGCCATCATATTCCAATGAACAAAAGGATTACTTGTATTTGCAAATACAGCCAATGGTAGACTTGCCATATATAAAAATGCATATAGCAAAATAAAGTACCAGACTGTTATACAATGATTCGCACATCTTTAAGTCTTTCTGTTAAACAAAATAATTCTACCTAATTTCTAGAATTAAAACTGGTAGTATATCCAAGCATATAGGATATACAGTAAGGCTGTAGTTGTCAATTTTTGGATCTCTAGCCGTTGGAGTCTACATATCCAATAAGAAACACAGAAACATAGAATCTGAAGACAGATAAGATCCATTTGGCCCACATAGTCTTCCCATTTTTCCTACTGTAAAAATCTCAGTCCTTATTTTGTCCTTGGTCTTGTCTTTTGTTCAGGATAGTCTTATGCCTATCCCGTGCATGCTTAAATTCCCTCATTGTATTAACTTCCACCACTTCTGGTGGAACGCTATTACACTTTCCTACCACTCTTTTGATGAAGTAAAACTTTCTTACATTATATCTAATCCTCTGTCCCTCTAGTTTTAGACTATGATCGCTCACATATCCCCTCTTTCTCTCTTCTCCTCCATGCTATACATGTTCAGATCTTTTAGTCTATCATCATCATTTGTATCCTGTAAACCATTCATCATTTTAATAGCCCTTCTTGGAATTCTCTCCAAAATAGATTCATCCTGCTGGATATGGGGTCTTCAGTACAGGCACGTGCATACATATACACCAAGGGGGCTTGAGCACCTACCCTTTTTGTTCAAAGTGCCCACGTGCCCTTTTAACAAAAAAAAAGTAGCCTCGCCGCCCGCACTAACACCCCCACTGCCCAGTCAGGTCTGTGCCCCCTTCAGGACAGACCTGTAGATGCTGTGCTCCCTCGTTGGCTCTTTAGTATTATAGAGCGCTGGGAGATGACATCATCTCCCATCGCTCTGCATGAAGAGAAGACCACTCGGGAGCTCCAGCAGCTACAGGTCTGTGCCAAACGAGGCACATACAGACCTCTCCTGCCGCTGGACCACCAGGGAAGAGGTAGGAAATGGACACTGGGGGGGTAATGTGGAAATGATGGGGCAATATGGATCTGATGGGGGGGCAAGATGGAGATGATGGCAATGTAGAGATGATGGAGCAATGTATGTGAGGGTAAGTTGGAGCTGATGGCAATATGGAGCTGATGGGGGCAATATGGAGCTGATGGGGGCAATGTGAGGTTAAGTTGGAGCTGATGGGGCTATATGGAGCTGATGGGGGCAATATGGAGCTGACGGGGGCAATGTGAGGGTAAGTTGGAGCTGATGGGGCAATATGGAGATAATGGGGGCAACATGGAGATGATGAGGGCAATGTGGAGCTGATGGGGGCAATATGGAGCTGACAGGGGACAATGTAAGGAATATATGGAGATGATGGGGGGCAATGTGGAGATTAGGAGCATTGTGGAGGTGTCCAGTAGAGATGGCCAATGGGGGGGCACTTCAGATTTCTGTGCCTACAGGCTCCTGAGATGTAGATCCGGCCCTGAGTGTAAGGTCCTTTTAGCATGCTGTCCGGGTCCTTTTTACGTGCCACTGGGTCTTCTCCTCTTGTGTGTGTCGGATCATCTCCACTTACGCCTTACGCGCCGCGGAGATGCTGCCGTTGGATGTGACAGGGCTGTGATAATTATGAGAAGTGCCCTTTTTTTCATTTGAGCCCCTGCCCCCCAAAATGTCTGTGCACGTTCCTGCTCCAGTACCACAACCACTAGATGACGATTATTATAGCTAAATGTAAGGTTGAGCATTTGGTTTGCAAAAACACTTTGACACTGTGCATCATAACAGGTTAATATATACATTAAAGGTTTCAGCTTGGTAAGTGATATAAGTACATAAACTGAGAACTGGGTAAAGGATCAAATGTAGAGAGAGTTTTTAAATGGGACATTAAATGGGACATTTTCAAGTCAGCCTAAATTTGTAATTATTATTTGAATGAATGAATAAAATAAGAAACTCAGATGCACAATAGAAAGATGTATCATACATACTTCGTGCAGTTTATAGTAATGGGTCTTTAGATTCCACCACCCACTTACTGCAAGTACTGTAATCCCTGTTTGAAAGCAGGTCTGTTTAGCCACTAGGGTATTAGATTGAGCTTAGAGTCTTAAGCTTTAGAAGTAATATTTCTAATTTTTTAAGGAGTGATATATAGATGTTTTTGATGCAAACGTGTTTCTTCATGGGAATGTTTAACCCCTGGAGTGCCAGAGAGGTACTCAATGCATTTCAGTGCAATGCATTGCATACCTCTCTGGCATTCAAATGGTTAAATATAAATTGTTTTCTTCAGGAGCAATATTTGAGTTTTTAATTTAAAGTATCTTTAAAAAGTGAGCCATAAAGATGGCAATATGTATTAAATAGGACTCGCTTAAAGGGATAGTAATGTTTTATAAAAACAGAAGCTTCAATTAATCTTCATAGTATTTGGGCCATGGAGAGTGTTATTTCAATACTGTCAGAGTTGTCGTTCAAGAGTAATTGAATGATAAAGTATCCCTCTCCCGCCCCTTTTACCTAGTGTAACACTGCTCACCTCAGATGTGGAATCTGGTTGCTTGACCAGACAGATAACAGCAAGGGACAATCTTCTTACTGTGAGAACAATGAAAACCATGCCCCCCTTGACAGGTTTTTCAGTTTTTTCCCTTATCTTAATTGAAAATTGTCCCTTTCTGCAATCTACCTGGGCACACCCTGCTGCTCTGAGGTGAGCAGTGTTACATTAGTAAAAGGGGCGGGAGGGGGATAATTGATCATTCAATTACTCTTGAACTACAGCTCTGACAGAATTGAAATAACACTCTCCAAGGCCCAAATACTGTGATGATTAATTAGAGCTGCTTTTATTATGAAACATTACTATCCCTTTAAAATGAAGTACCTTGACTAGGTAAGTGGGCTTTAAAATACCTTTGCCAAAATGTCCAACAAAAACCCTTTTGAAACAGGCAAATTAACACATTGTTACAATATATGCTATACAGATGGTTTCCGTTTACATATTTTATAAGGAGCATCACAACACTGTCGTTTTCTTCTTTTTTTAATTTTTAAGTGGTGGGTCCAGTCCTGGGTTTAATGAATTTTAATTTGTTTACTAATGATCTTTAAATGGGTATTGAAATGGATGGCTCAATCTTTGCTGTTGACACAAAACTATTTAAGGAAATACATACAGAGAATGCTAAATATACACTATGGGAGTAAGATGTGACTATAAAATTCCACCACTTTATAAATCTTTGGTAAGGCCTCATATAGAATATAAAATTATGTTTGGGACGCCAGTAGATATAAAATAGAAATTATTGAAATTACAGAGATGTGCAACTAAACTAATAGGTAATGGATGATTTTAGTTATAATGAGAGTAGCCAAACTGCATTTGGTTATATTATAGAAGTGACACAAAAGGCAAGTTATTATTACTATTTAGAATATATTCAAGGTCAATACAAAGAACTCTCTGATGAATTATTTACTCAAAGACCTGAACAAAAGACAAAGGACACCACTTTCCCCTTATGAGTGCCAGATAAGTGAGCAATGCATTGTTTTGCACAACTCTCTGGTATTCAATGGGTTAAGACTAGAGGAAAGGTGATTCTGAGTAAAACAAAGGCATGGATTATTTACAGTAAGGATGTGGAATTCTTTTGATCAGGAGGTTGTGTTTGCAGATACTGTAGATGCTTTCAAAAAAGTATAGGATACCTTTATAGTGCAGAACAATATTGAGAATTATGATGGATGTTTTTAGTTCAGATAGAATATTAATCCAGATAAACATGGAACTTTCTCAGAAAGGAATTTTCTTACCCACTTTGCAACATTGTTGGAAATGGCTTCATGTCCCCTGCTAGTCCATTCTCCCTGCAGCCTGTCTTATTACCCTGTTCGCCTTATCTTGCCTTCATTTTACAGCACATACATACACTGGCAATAAGAACTGCTCTCTCAACATCTGGCTGTCCGTTACCAGAGCTTGGAGCAGAATCATGCAGAAAAGATGCAAGTAAGAATACCATCTGGCTTGGACTACAAGTAGGAGAAAGCGCCATTGAGAATATTAGGGGGCATATGACCCCGAGATACCTTTAACCCCTTTGGGTCCAGTGACTGCACATTAGTGTATTTTAATGTGCTTTTGTTATTAAGCTAATCATTACTCTTAGATTGTTTTCCTCTTGTTTTTCTTCCAATATGGGCAATGATACTAAATACTGGGAGTCCTGAGTGCTGCTACATTGTCCTGAAACTTTCATTATGATGATTTTATGAACATTGCTCCAAAGAAACAAATTGTGATGTTATAATTATACATTTTCACTGGGTAGTACTCTCATTTTTACTATTAGCCTGTGTCAACCTCTTGAGTAGCAGATGGGATTTCTCTGGCATTCAAAGTGTGAGGATTCAAATGTGGGTCTGCAGGCTGTACAATCTGTGGTGTTGGACAGCTCCTGTTGTCAGTGTAATGTTATTCTGATCAGTCCTGATATATCCTGGAGTCCAGCACCAGCCACAAACTTCTGGCTCCACATTGACTTTATTAGCCAGTCCTGTGCACTTGCTGTTTGCCAGATTATTGTGATTATCTACTGATCTATTCTTTCCTTCTACCCCTATAGCATAGAATAGTAAATAGAGTAATGCAGATACTGTTAAATAAGGAGCTGATGAAAGGAAGTCTCAAATGACAATACACTTCCCACTCCTTGGCACAAGTGGCATATAGGGGACAATTTTGGGATAAGTATCTAAGTAAGTTGGCATTAGGCAGCACCAATAAAATTAGAAATGAATCCTATGAGGACATTCTCTTTACCTTTCAAAAATTGCTTGTTTTGCAATATTTTTTGAATAATATATCAACCACAGTGTTTTTAACTATTTTCATAATACATGTTTACTATCCCTTTAAGAAATAAAGGCTGGGTGCTGGGTCTTATTCAGTGATATATAGCACATATACAGAAACAAAATGCTCAGACTGAATTCTGAACATGTTTTAGTATTCTGGTTTGATGGCAACCTTACAGATTTTAATTTCTTTTTGCATGCAGGATCTAGAGAACATTTTGTGCTAGATACAGTTTCCTATTCACATTGTGTTGGATACATTTTCCTATTCAGAAAAAAATACCTCACCCTGCAGTTTGTTTTGCAAATGCAATAATAAAAGAAGCCTTAACAATATATCCACAACACCCATTCTATCAAAGAAACAAACACTACGTGTAAATATTTTTTGTTCAGTTTATATTAAAATTTTTGTATAATAAATATTTTTCATTTCATTGTAGGAAAACTGCTCACAAAACCTTGCACTTGTACAACCTGGTTGAGGTATATGGACAAAATGGACAAATGCATTGGCATTATATTTAGCTGAAGAGAAATTATCATAGAGGTCTCCAGCGCATTGTGAATCTTTAAACTAAAGACCTAACTGGCATCCAAAGGGTTAAAAAAATGTACAGTATATTAAAGGAAAAAAAAAAAAAAAAAAAAAAATCAAAGTGCTGATTCATTAATCAACGTTTTGACCCCAACAAGGGTCTTTAGCAATCTTTTCTTCGTGACTGGCACCCAGGCAAATTTATATATATATATCCTATATAATAATTTGCTAAAACGTGTATAACGCCGCAGTCATGTGTAGTAGAGACTGCTGTGCGTGCTGCAGTCATGCGCAGTAGAGACTGCACGCGCCGCGGCTGATACAGAGCTGGACGCTCCTTCAGAGCGTCCAGCTCTGTATCAGCCGCGGCGCGGGCAGTCTCTACTGCGCATGACTGCCCCATGACCGGCTGGCAGTGGCACTGTGGCCCGTTCAACTAGTATATATATAAAATAGTACTGTGCAAAAGTCTTAGGCAGGTGTGGAAAAATGCTGTAAAGTAAGAATGTTTTCAAAAATAGACATGTTAATAATTTATTTTTATTAATAAATATTAATTAATATCAATTAGCAAAATGCAAAATTAGTGAACAAAAGAAATCTAAATCAAATCAATATTTGGTGTGACCACCCTTTGCCTTCAAAACAGCATCAATTCTTCTAGATATATTTTCAAATGTTTTTTTAAGGAACAAACAAACATCTTGGAGAACTAACCACAGTTCTTCTGTGGATTTAGGTGCCTCAGTTGTTTCTCTCTCTTCATTTAATTATAGACAGACTCGATGATGTTGAGATCAGGGCTCTGTGGGGGCCATAACAGGACCTGTTCCTGTTCCTATTTTTCTGCACCTCATTTCCTGTGTTTTCTTGCATAATTCAATTGATTGGCCTTTTTTCACGTTGGAGGTATGGCTTTTTGACCACAAGTCTTCCATGAAGCCCACTTCTGACCAGACGTTTCTGGACAGTAGATCGGTGTACCAGGGTGCCATTGTTTTCTGCCAGTTCTGAGCTAATTGCACTGCTGGACATCTTCCGATTGTGAAGGGAAGTATGTATGATGTGTCTTTCATCTGCTGTAAGTTTTCTTTGCCGACCACCGCATTTACTGTCCTTAGTGTTGGCCGTTTCCTTGTGCTTCTTCAAAAGAGCTTGGACAGCACATCTGGAAACCCCTGTCTGCCTTGAAAATTTCTGCCTGGGTAAGACCCTGCTGATGCAGTATAACTAACTTTTGTTTTGTTGTTGTGCTCAGTCTTGCCATGTTGTATGACTTTTGAAATTAAACTTTTTACAGCAACCTCACCTTGCTAGCTGAGTTTGGCTGTTCCTCACCCAGTTTTATTATTCCTACACAGCTGTTTATTTTTCAATGAATGACTGTGTATAAATCCACATATTAAATTGATGATCATTAGCATAATTGTTTAATTGTATAATTGTTTAGTAATACACCTGACTATATGCATACACAATCTCTGACTTTGTGCAAGTGTACCTAGAAGAATTGATGGTGCTTTGAAGGCAAAGGGTAGTCGCATCAGATATTCATTTGATTTAGATTTTTCTTATGATCACTCACTATCATTTTGTTAACTGATAAAAATAAACTGTTAACATGTCTATTTTTGAAAGCATTCTTACTCTACAGCATTTTTTCACACCTGCCTAAGACTTTTGCACACTTTAAGGTATACTTCAACCAAAATATATACACACTTTAAATACTCTATACTTCAGCCTTAAAGCAACTTTGGTCATTTTTAAATGAAAGAGCTTTTAATATCATCTTTATGTTGTATTATCCATTTTTTATTTTGAAGACTATTTTTGAGTTCTGTAGATTTATAGATTATGTACTTCCTGTCTTAGCCCTACATTAACTCCCCCACTCAATGCTAGGGGCAGTGTTCCCTCTAATGTACGCAATATTGGGAGACCCACCACCAAAAGAGTTAAAGGGATAGTAATAATTAAAATGCAAAAAATATGTATTATGGGGTTTATCCCCCCTAAGTAAAACAAGGGTAATTTTACTGCTGAAAGGGGTTTTATTCAAAAGTTTTTACAGATCAAACTTGAATTATCACAGTGACCTGAAATTGTACAATGGTGCTGTTGCTACACCATCCTATTGACAGCTCTGGTCCACGGGCCATAGGATGGTGTAGCAACAGTGCCACTATACAATTTCAGACCACTGTTATACTGCACTTAAAAATTTCAAGTTTGAGCTATAATAACTATTGGATAAAACACTTCCCAGCAGTGGGACTGCCCTTGTTTTAATCAGGAGGATAACCCATCAAACATATATTTTTTCATGTTTTAAGTATTACTGTACCTTTAAAGGGATAGTAATACTTAAAATATATAAAAAAATGTTGTAGGGTTTATCCCCCTGAGTAAAAGGGTACTCCCACTACTGAAAGGTGTTTTATTCAAAAGTTATTATAGCTCAAAGTTGAATTTTAGGTGCAATATCACAGTGGCCTTAAATTGTACAGTGGCCATACATCTCCATAGGATGGTATAGCAACAGCACCACTGTACAATTTCAGGCCATTTTGATAATTCAAGTTTGATCTGTAAAAACTTTTGAATAAAACCCCTTTCAGCAATAAAAGTACCCTTGTTTTACTTAGGGCGGATAAACCCCATAATACATATTGCACCTAAAAATTTCAACTTTGAGCTGTAATAACTTTTGAATAAAACCTTTAAGCAGTGGGAGTACCCTTGTTTTACTCAGGGGGATAAACCCTACAACATATTTTTTTTTACATTTTAAGTATTACTGTCCCTTTAAAGGAGCGTGTTGATGCACAGCCTCATTGGAATACTAGAATGCATCATACTACCCTGCCCACTTTAATTACTCTTTTAGGGCTCGATCCAAATGATGGCATTAAAACCAACGTGAAGAAAAAAAACTGCCTTCGCAAGTTAACCAAGACCGGGTAACGTGAGATTTAAATCTTCGTTACCCAGAAAGGCTAACGAGCGATGACCAACAAAATACATTTTGACCTTATACCGGCGTCACATTGAAAACCTTACCTAAAAACACACGATAAAAACATTACCTAGCACCACAGCCAATCACAGTATAAAGTTCAGTCACAAAACCCAAAATAACTGACGACAGTCTGAACAGAATTCTCTGTGCTTCCCTACCCAGCCAGTAGGGGAACCCAGAGATGGCTTTCAGCACCATGGACAGCATTGAATGCCATAGGGATGTGCACTGCTCACCCCTGTGGCATTCAAAGGGTTACAATAAAGAAAACTAGTACACCAAGCACTACGCAATGCCCCCCCGTCGACACCCCCCTTCTTAGTATGTGAACATATATTGCATATATTCAACAAACTAACTCCATCAATCATTCACCTTAGGGACTGCCATGTAGTGGACAAATCTGTCTTTTATTCAACACTTAACTATTTGAGTACCAGAGAGGTAGGAAAGCATTGCTTAGCATGTTTCCTACCCTTCTGGTATCCAAAGGGTTAATAGGCAAGATATGCCTGTATATGTGTGTGTGGTGTTCAAGCACACGTTTTAGACCATTCCAATGAAGGGATTCCTTGTAAGTAACGAGATCTCGGCACTTCTGAAGCGCCTCAGTGTCGACCGACACGAATCTCCTGCTGACAGCTTTACAGCTGTCAGTAGGAAACAGCGAAATTTAAACGTCTGTATCTCTTAAACCATAGCGGTTTGAGAGATACGTTTTTATGCATTTAGATCAGCTTTTTAAGCTCTTCTAAATGCAAAAAAAAACTTTTTCCTAGACATTACTAACACTTTAACAAACTTTCTGCCTATGTTAACAAATTTTTCACCTATTCTTCCTATAGGTGCTACATTTCCCACTGTAATATTACTTCTTCTGAGGGCTGAAGTTTAGAAATAAGTGGCTGAAAGTCAACGTTGTGAGTCCTACAGCAACAAATGGCTTGAAAAATATGTTAGCATGCAGAATGCATTTGTCCTTTGCCCAAAACATTTTCTTGCTTAAGTGACACTGCCACATATTCATGACGATATCAAGTAATAAAAAAAAATAAAGTACAACCTGCAATGTGGCAGATATGTATTTTAGTGGTGGTGGTGGAGGACTGGCATGGTGTGGTCTGTGTATGTATTTTTACCATTGTCATACTCTATCCTCCTTCTCAGATTATTGACACACATTACTTATCAGTCATAGCAGTGGTCCCATCTGTTCTCCACCTCCTCTTCTGTGCTGCTATTAATATATCTGTCCTGGCTTTGTCTGTCATGTGTGGTTTCTGCTACTACTAATACAGGAGCTGGATGTTGATGTAATTCTACTGCCACTACTACTAGGTGTCAAAGGTGCAGCACTTACAGCAGCAGCAGCAGAGACATATCTAACTCTGGGGATGTTAACCTGTGTTGCTGTTGCTGGCTACTCAAAACAGGTGTGTGTAGCTAAGTGGGACTTGGACTTTGAAGAGGTGATGATGCCGATGATGACTGATAGGGTGACTGTGTGCTTTTTGATATCTGTGCTTGTCCAGAGTCAGACTGGCTTTCTCAAACACTTTATAGATGGGCACAGTGCTCCTTAAAAGTGGCGGAAGATACAGCCTTTGACTTTCTGCTAACCTTATGGCACTGTCATCATCCTCACTCTCAACTTCATCTGTATCTGAAAAAGAGAAGGGTGCTTGAGGGATATATTCTAGATCTGCATCATCATCAGTCATCATTAGGTCATCCTCAGCAGCATCAGCATCACCAGACAGTTCTTGCCTACTACTACCCTTATATTCCTCTAAGCTTTTGGAGGTCTCAATTTCTTTTTACTTTTACTATAACAAAATTCACTAATACTTTGAGGACAGGTGTTTTGGTGTCTCACTGTCTGATGCAGCAGGCGGTTCAGCTGCTACACCTTCCTCTAGTATGCTGTTGCCAGCATCATCAACACTTGAATGCGACTTGTTGTCATCTTCAGTGTTCTTCTTATATGGGTCTTTATTTCTACTGGCACTGGTGGTGCTGGACCTAGTTTGCTGGGACCTTGACAAACTGCATCCTCCCTTGGAATAAAGGGATCATCACCATTTATTGCACACACTGCAGCTACCATTGCTGCAGTCAGTTTTTGAACTACTCACGTCCCTACACTGCTCCACCCCTTCCCCTTCCCCTTGTGCTTTTGCTGGACATTATGTGTTTTTTTACTGTACAGTGCACAATACAACTGATGGAGCTGTATGATGCCTTGCCTAAGCCCAGTCAGTGGCCTGTCACTGTCACCTAAGATATTTCATTTTTTTATTTTATTTATTTATTTATTTATTTTTTATTAAGTTGTCCACCCTGTTGTCTTATCACAGTCTGTCCAAAAAATGTCTTTCCCCAGACTTCCCCACCCAGCACAGGGACAATAACAGCAAGATCACCAAGCAAATAGGTTGCCTGTCTCTTGCCTGTCAGTCACATGGAATTTTGGAGTATTTGGGGGACAACCTCCTTCCTCTCTTCTTCTCCCCTAGAGTGCCCCCAGACTCCCCTAATACAGAGAACAAATGTCCTACCTAAATGACTTCCTAAACTAAGCTTCAATTCCCCTTTATTTGCCTATCTCCTCTAGTTAAAAAACATGCTGCTCTCTCCTCTCACAAACACAGAATGGCTGCTGTGAGAGCCCTACAGCCTTTTATATGGCTGTAGAAAACTTTTGTGTAGTGTAGAAAACTTTTCTTCCCGTTGATTTCAATGGGCGGAAAAGGTTGGAAAAAGCGTAAAACTGCACTTTTTGTGGGAAATTTTTCACCAAGAGGAAAGTGCCATTATTCAATTTCAATTTCAGTTTGAGGCGAAATTTTTCGTCCATCCCTACCTGTCACTCTTAACAACTTGCATAGACAAAATAATAAAATAATGAGTATAGAAAAAGGGAATTCTGTATATTCATTTAAAAAGGTTTAGGGCCATATTGTACACATTTGGAATGAAAGAATGTTTACTGGTGCTGAGGACAAAGAATAATAAAAGTATGTGATCCATTAAAACTGGTACATGTTAGTTTCCTTTAAACTAAAATCACATTGTAACAAACAGGCTTTTGAAAGAACTTTTATAATATATTTGCCTTTTTTTTTTTTCAAACAATAATTTATGAGCTATTTAGATGTATTTATTTGTTGGTTGATGCAAATGGGCTAGTACTGGCAGGAAGTGAGTAGCAGCTGGTATGGGGAGCAGTGTGGAATTATTGTATCTGGTATGCATGCCTGCCAGATTTGCATTAAATGACAACTAAATAAAGCTAAATATCTCATAAATTATTGACTTAATTACAAAATGACTAACATAATTAAAGGTGCTTTGAAAGCTTTCACTTTAACCCCTTAAGAACTAAGGATGTAGGTCATGGGGAGAACATGCGTAAAGGACCCATGACATACATGAACATTCTGGAATTCAGGGGTTCCAAGCAACTGCAATCCATTCTGGGACCTCTGATTCCAGTAACCCCCCCCCCCCAAAAAAAAAATGTTCCATGGTCCTTAGGTTCTGACCACGTGGCTGGTCCTTAAGGGTTTAAAAAGTGTAAGGTAGTTTAAAATGAGTGAGTTGCACTTGCAAATCAGATAATGTTAAACAATTGTCTATTATGGGGTTGTCCTACAAATATAATGCACCTGAAGGCTGATACCTCTTACCATCCTCAATGTGCAACTGTCACTTTGTAACAACTACCTTATTTTGAAAGTGCTTTCAAAAGCAAATGTTATTTATGTTCCACATTTTTTATGTAAAACAAGTGTTTATAAGATATTTAGCTTTAATTATTTGTCAGTTAATGCAAGTCCTGCAAGCATGTCTGGAGGACTCAAATATTCCACAGAGCTCTGCATTACCAACTGCCACTTCCTACCAGGAAGTACTAGCTCAGCTGCATAAACTGACAAATAAATGAAGCTAAATATCTCAGAATCTATTGTGTGAAATAACTAACAAAACTAACAAAATAACTAACAAAAATATGTGTAATTTGGGATGTTCTTTATAGAATCACCTATTACAAAGTTCCACTTTGGGATCAGTTAAGTTTCAGATAGGAGGGGATGTCTATGGGTGCAGAGTTTTCTCAAATTAAGTATGTAACTTCAATCTTCTGCAGCAATATCAGCTCTGGGCATCAATGTTCTTCCCATAAAAACAGCTACTAACCGCATGTGAAGCACCAGGCTGGTTGAAGTGCCATTGCCAATGGCAAATGCCACTTAACATCAATGATGTCATTAAAAGAATACACCTAACAGGCATGGGTATCATGGATGTACCAAGAAGACAATGGAAGCACCATACTCCATCAACAACTTCACTTACAAATCATTCAAACACATCACTATGTGAACGTCAAACACGAACTACACCAACACCACCTCCAGCATGATATACTGCCCCCCACAACGATTGCTCATGCATATTCTGGAGTCCACAGCCCACCTCAACACCAGCAAAAGCAGAAACATCTTCATGGTATCACAGTGCCTGTGATTGCTGCATTTTCTTGTCTGTCACCAGTAGGGGGCTTCTATTGGCTGTCTGCATTTAGCCCGCCTCTTATTGCCTATCTAAACCTGGATTGGGCACCCTTTGAGTGCCCTTTCGTGTTGTTTCTGACATTTTTCGCTATCACTATGTCCAGTGATAGTTGGGCCTCTGTTCCTGTGTTCCTGAGTTCCTGATTGCAGCTGTTCCAGTGCCTCCTGAATGCTGAGTTGTTCCAGTCCTGGTTCCGGCCTAGTCCTCTGGGGTTGCAGTTCCTGCTGACCTTCTTCTCTGCTGTTTCCTGACCTGACTGATCGCTCTGCTGGTTCCTGTCATCTCCTCGCCTGTCTCCTGTGATCCTGGCGAACTTCTGCTAGGTCGCGTCGGCGACATTGCTTGTTAATCCCAGCGTGCGGACGCTGGTTTGCTTCAAAGCCTTGCGGCTACTCGATTCAGTTGTTAGTCCAGTGTGCGGACACTGGTTCGCTCCAAAGCCTATCAGCTACATTATTCAGTGGTTGGTCCCAGCGTGCGGGCGCTGGTTTGCTCCAAAGCCTTGCGGCTACACGATTCAGTTGTTAGTCCAGTGTGCGGACGCTGGTTCGCTCCTAAGCCTATCGGCTACACTATTCAGTGGTTGGTCCCAGCGTGCGGACGCTGGTTTGCTCCAAGGCCT
The DNA here is from genome assembly GCA_037306005.1 of Rhinophrynus dorsalis. Taxonomy (NCBI): domain Eukaryota; kingdom Metazoa; phylum Chordata; class Amphibia; order Anura; family Rhinophrynidae; genus Rhinophrynus; species Rhinophrynus dorsalis. Next base: position 63,042,592 of record CM074718.1, read on the forward strand.
TGCAGCCATATGATTCCCTGTTGGTCCAGTGTGCGGACACTGGTTTGCTCCAAAGCCTTGCGGCTATACGATTCCCTGTTGGTCCAGTGTGCGGACACTGGTTTGCTCCAAAGCCTATCGGCTACACTACTCAGTGGTTGGTCCCAGCGTGCGGACGCTGGTTTGCTCCAAAGCCTTGCGGCTATACGATTCACTTGTTAGTCCAGTGTGCGGACACTGGTTTGCTCCTAAGACTAGCGGCTATACGATTCCTCTGTTGGTTTCAGTGTGCGGACACTGGGTTGCTTACGATCCTGTCACTCTGTCATTATCATCCGACAGCTATTGATACCTCTGGGCTGCCTTGCCCGGTATTGGTAAGGCCGGTAGAACCTTGCTTCACATTCCTCTTGAGGTTGCCTTACCCGGTATTGGCAAGGCCGGTAGAGCCTATATCGAGGGTTGTTGGGCTGCCTTGCCCGGTATTGGTAAGGCCGGTAGAACCTTTTGCCACATTCCATCTGAGGTTGCCTTACCCGGTATTGGCAAGGCCGGTAGAGCCTACACCGTGTACTTATTGGGGCTGCCTTGCCCGGTATTTAGGTAAGGCCGGTAGAACCTTTACGCTATTCCATCTGCAGGTTGCCTTACCCGGTATTGGCAAGGCCGGTAGAGCCTATTATTCCATCATCTCAGACTGTCCTGTCCGGTATATTGACAGGACCGGTAGAGTCTGCATACTGTCTTTGCTATTTTCTCTTGATATATATATGTATGTGATTGCCATTCTACGTGATCATTTTATTATTTCAATAAAATTGAGTTTTTTACCTAAAACTTGTGTCTGAGAGTCATATCAAACCGTGACACATGGGTCAAACATCTGAAAAGACAACAAAGCAGACACAGATTCCACAACCTTTCAAGATGAAATTACCACCCTAGACTTCACTTGATCACCACTAGTGCAAACCACACACATTCACATACCTTACAGCTGGTCTTCACTAACAGAGTGGAAATCGGTTCTAAGCCCACCAACAACATTCTGCCCTGAACCGACCACAACCTTTTCGCTATTATCCTCAGGAACACCATTCCAATGACATAATGCAGACCTCAAAAAATATTTCAGGTAATTAAAGAGCTAGCCAACCCGAGCTATACTGACATGAAAAATGCCAAATAATCCAGGATCATTTTGCAGGTATGATATGCAATTACACTTCAATCTATCCACAGGACCTGCAACTGAACCATGCTACTCGCACTCAGCCAAGAACAAACTACTAGAATCATTCAATGTCCCATCACTTAGTGAGCTAGTTAAAGCTTTCACTAAGGTAATACTTAAACTCTGTATACACAATCCATGTCCAGTTTCCTTTCTCATCAACTACAAACTAGATATCAACTACCTAAACCATACCATTGTCCCTGTCTCTACTAAACAGAGCTCCCTACACCTCTAAAAGAATCCATTGCAAATCCCCTGCTTGAAAAACTCTCCTTTGACCCATATGACCCTACCAGCTTCAGACCCATCACCAACCTCTTTCTCATGGCAAGAGTTATAGAAAAATAAATCACCAACAACACCCAGAGAAAAACAACAACTGTCTCCAATCAAGATTCAGGTGAAAACACAGCACTAAAAACCACAATGGTTAAAAATATGGGATGACATATATCTATTAGATGAATGCAAGGATGCTGCCCTTATTCTACTAGACATATGTGTAGCCTTCAACATGCTAGACTGCAGATGATTATTAGGAGCATTGAGATAGTAGCAGATCTCAGATGCTGTGCACTAAAATTGGTCCCCTCCTTCCTGGCCAACTGCAAACAAGCCATGGGTATGGGGGATGAAGCTACATCAGCATCCAAAGTAATATTTGGGGTACCCTGTGGATCCTCGCTATCATGGAACTGTTAATCATATATATTAAACACCTGGCAAACTTCATCAGAGACAGCACTCTATACTTTTGCCTATATACCTATGACACTAAACACTACATTAAAGAACCACAAAAAACACATTCAGACACCATTACATCTGCACTCAAGGACATTCAGAACTTACATCAAACATGACCAAGCTTCAATGCAGATAAAACCGAAATCATGATCAACGAAGCACAAACAAAGCTAACACTAAGACGCAAACTAACAGCTGCTGGACTAAGACCAGCATCAGGGAACCCCTCTCAACAGAACTCTCCTATCCCCACCATATCACCTCCAAAACAGATTAAAAAGCCTAGGAGTAGTGACTGACAGCAATTTCTCACTATAACCGCAGTCAGAAACAACTACCAGATCAGCACTGAGGCCACTGTGGATAACAACCCACATAGTGCATCTGCTGAAACCTAAGGACATCAAAGTGGTTATAATATCTTTGATGCTATCATGTCTGCATAACAACTAGGGATGGGTGAAAGTTGTAGCGGTGTTCACGCGAGAAATCCCACGAAAACCACATTATTGTTTGCTTTTTCACAGAATAATTAGCTTTTAAAACAGTAAGTAAGATTTCCGCACTTTTCACCCATTGGCCAAAATTCCCCACAAATTTTTCAGTGGCTAGAAAGTTTTCGCCTATTGATTTACATTGTTTTCGCTTTTTCATTATAAAAACGTGACTTACTCCAGGAAGTGGAACACAATAGAAGCAGCTACAAAACGAGATAGATGTGCTGTGCTGTTCTGCTGTTACTTGTTTGTTAAATTGAGGCAGGAGAGGCTCATAGTGACGGCTATCACTATGAGCAGTAAAAAGTGTATCTGGAAGGACCCTTATTATGTGTCCACTGAGTCTGAGGAGGAGGAAGTGAGCAGTACTGAACCAGTGCTGTCCAGTCCCCCTAAATCACCCCTAGGCATCTCGGGGAAATTAATGGCAAGGGAGGAAAAAGGTATTGCTAGTGAGAGGAGTCAAAGGAGACCACACCATTCCTCTGACCCTGGGAGTCCTTCCCTTCACTAAAGTTTCCAAGTGGAACAGGATCCTGAAGACTAAGAGGCCAGAACTGTTGTTGGGGGAGAGCAGGCACACAATTAATACCATCACCACCAGCAGGAGCACAGATCAGCTGCCTGCTGCTACTGCTGTCAGACTGCCTTCTTCAGGTCAAAAGGAAATGCCAAGTGTGACATTAGGGGACCATCTGTCACATTGCTTGTCACCTCCTCCAAGCAGCAGTGATATGTCTGTAATAGAGCATCAGCAGCAGCACGTAGGGACTAGTAGGGGTGGTGATGATGATGCTGGAGAAGCTGGGGTGGAAGAGACATTGATGGCCTTTTAAGCAGAAACTGAGAAGGAATGTGAGACAGAGATGAGGATGCACCAACACCACTAGCAATGACATTTTAGGAATTTGAGGAATTTGCAGCTGCTCAAATTCCTTCAGCTGCTGAGATTTAAGGGCAGCAGGATGCTAAGGAGCAAGCTAGTGTGCCACAGACCACTGTGGACAAAGTGGAAATGGGGTCAACAAGTAATGCGGGACTTGCCAGCAACAGCAATAATCCAGGTCCTAGTTGCAGTGCTGAATCTGAGGCAGTAGCAGCAACTGCAGCAACATTATTCACTGCCACAGACAGTGAAGGAGAATGTGGAGGACAATAAGAAAGATGCCATTCTTCTCCATCTGTTCCCTCCCCCTGAAGACTATTTTTCTCTTGGGGCAGGCACAGTGCAGTCATCAGCAATGGCACTGTGCACAATTTGTGACAAGTCAGTGAGAAGAGGAAAGGGGGGGGATCACACCTTGGCACAAACTCTGTGATGTCACACATGAAACACAGACACTACGACATTTATGTTGAACATGTTAAAACCACACACCCACCACAGAAATCAAACACTGCTGTTGCTGTACCCCTTGACTCTCCAGAAAGGCAATAACAGGAGAGGCGGAGATCAAAGAGGAGGAAGAATAGAGCAACCCAGGCAGAGACTGGAAGTTCCATGATGAGTGAAACAACTAGCTCACCATCACCACCTAGGATAACTACATCTTCTGCCAGTCTACCTCGTTCATTGTTACCTCCTCAGCTAAATAATAGCCACTCTGTTGATGTTAGGATATGGCAGTTTTCCTTTACCCATTGCACACTCTGTGGTGCACTGACCACATATGCCGGTGTGGTGGAGGAGAATCACAAGCAGCACATCAAGCAGCATCTGAGTATATTCCATTCTGCAGAATATGCTAGGATGGTGGCAGGGAGGGTTCATCATTACTATTAAACTGTCAGCAAGTTTTCACGTGTCCTTAGTGGGGTCTGGACAAGTGGTATAGTGACAACGGCAGTACTTTGGTTCTGGTGTCATCATGTTTGGATACAGTTGTGCCCCCAGATGTTATTTACCACAAACACTGTGCACATTGTAGTTACTGATGAGAGGCACAGCTCCTACTCTCAATAGAAATTTTCTATTCTAATAGCAACACACCCATGATTTTGGAGGAGGGGCAGGTAAAGAAGAATTATTGGCCAACTTCTTCTTTTCTCCATGTAGTCTGGGGGCTACTTATTGTGCTGCTACTGTCGCAGACGCGTCACTGGAGCTACTTGAGGCAAGTGGAACCCTCATCATCCATTACCCCTGTTACTGCTATTGTTGATCTCATTCCCTTTCAGCTGCCTAATCATCCTGCTGCTTAAACATCTCAGCAGCAAGAACAGCAGTTGCAAATACTGCAATTATGACTCAGACTTAGGAGGAGGACATTTGACAATGGCTAGTGGCCACTGGACAACATGACTTGCTGGCACTAGGCCAGTAGGGCATTTTTTTTCTCAGGGCTTGTACTTTGGTTTTTTTTTTTTCCATAGTCCTACAAAAAAATAAACAATTTTCCGGGGTTTGTTTCTAACAAGCCTAAGTCCTACAAATTAATGTTTCCTTTGGACTTGTGCCAAGCAAGTCTAAGTCCTACAAATCAATGTTTCCTCAGGGCTTGGGCCTCTAACAACAAATCTAACAAATCATCCTTTACAAAATACTCTATCACATCAAGTATCAGTCCACCCCAGTAGCAGCTTATGTCAGGGGGTCCTGTCTCTATCACTTTACATATACATTTCTTATTTTATTTTATTGATTTTTTTTATTGACTGTCTCCCCCAATACCAGACAAGAAACCCCCTCAAAACAAATTAAATTGATTCATTCTTACACCAACACAGGCACCATCCACAGACCCCCTTTGTCTTATGGGGGGTTAGTTAATTGTATTTAGTATTTGTTTTATATTAACTGCTCCCCAAAAAACATTCCCTGTTCAACTGATTCTTTCCCCACACCTCACCAACACAGGCACCCTCGTGCTCCTTTTATACTATGCCTTTGGGAAATAAAATAATATTTGCTATGTGTTTTGTGTGACTTCAGTGTTCCCAGTGATTTCAATGAGCTAGGTGAAAAAAGCGGGAACAAGCAGAAAATCAGCACTTTTCACTGGAAATTATTCACCAAGTGGAAAGTGCCATTTTTTGGCGATTTCAGTTTGAGATGAAAATTTTCTCCCATCCCTAATAAAAATGCTGTGTACAAAGATATGTCAGATAACCTATTTTCCTCCCTATAAGAAATAAAAAATACAGTAGAACACATAATCACAGGCATAACTTTGGCTACCTACAAAACCCTTGACATTTTTCAAGCTCCTCACAGTGGTCCATGGAACACATCTTCATACAGGATCACATCACTGTGATGCTAGACTAATGAGCACCCAATGTTAGCTGCCTGGTGGTTACGTCACAGAGTGAAATCTCAACAAAGAGGAAACAGACTGCTATTAATATGAATAACAGAAATCAACAGATAAACAAAACAAGTAATACTGCTGAGTAGGCCTCAGTGAGCCAGATGCTAGGGTGCACTGGCTGGGAAGCGCGGCTAGCTGGCAGGGGCTGCTCTAGGGAAGTCTTGCTGTGGCCTAGGCCTTGTTAAAGGTGCTGGCCATGAAGCCAGATAATGGGATGATAACCCTAGATACAGCTGCTACTCACTGAGACAGGGATGTATAAAACCAACCAACAGTACAGTTGTCTCTGTTGAAATACTGGAACAGGAAGAACCAGGAACCAGGACCAGCTATGTCAATGCTCGAGGGGTCGAAGGGGTTGAACCTGATGGGAGGTCGATGAAGGTGAAATTGACAAGGTTGTCGGTAAAGTCGAACTCGACAAAGGTGTTCGACGGAGTTGAACTCGACAAAGGTGGTCAACAGAGTTAGACTCAACAAGGTGGGCACAGGAGAACCTTTGGTGTTGAAGGGAGAATTGTCGACAAGCTGTCAGTAACAAAAAGGGCAGAGACAGTACCAGGGATAAGACAGGAGAATAGTAGAACTGTTGAGGATATACAGGAAAGGGTTAAACAGGAGACCCAATTAGGTTGTATATCTTCACATAAATAGATAACATAATATTAAATTAATTTGAGAATTTTACACAATACTAGGTATTGACACACTACTTCACAGTAAAGAATTGATTGAAATAATCAATTACGCATAATTGAGCAAAATATATATAACTTATTTCAGTAAAAATTACTATATATAAAATGTAGTCAGAACTAATATGAATGAGTGAACACCAATTGACTCATAAATATAGTTTTCTCTATGACTTATACTAAGATATCTTTTTGAAATAGACACACAGTAAATAATCGATATCACAAAATACTATTACCCATAAACAGGATTAAACATTGCATGGGAGTATCCAGAGGTATTTGGTAGCAATATTTGAACACAGCAGCATAGAAAGGGTTAATTGATACTACAATTAATTATAATAAACTATGCTAATTAAAGTCTAAGTAATATCGTTATGTGAGTTGCTTCTCATAAAGCAAAGCAGATCTCATAACAATTTCCTTGCACCATATAAAAATATATAACAATTTAGAAAATTATCTTGGAATGAAAAGTCCCAGATTTGGATAAATAGAAATGTAACTATTTAGCTACTGTTTTCAATATTGCATACATTCTGTATAAAATATATTTATTGCATTTATTATTGTCAATAATAGATTAAACCAAGACTATACTCAGAAATAAATCTAATAATATATGTTTAGAAAGCAGACTAAACATTTCATGCCACATATACTATAAAAATGACAATAGCAATCTTATTTATAACACCTTACAGCACACCTAGGGTTAATCCACAGATTATACATTACATGGTTGCCTCACCCAAGATGGCAGCTTCTTTGTTCTATGAGAGGACTTCCTCAATAGAACAAAAGTTTAGGCCCAAACACACATGCAACAAAGAAAATCTTTGAAACACAAAACAAGATAGACAAACAGCAGGTTAAGGGTTAATCAAAGAATTAAAAGGATTTACCAGATCAAATATAAGCTCAATAACCTTTTCAGAAACACAACTATATGATTGTATAGGCATCAATAATTAATTAGATTTAACTAATATATAACGCTATATTGATCTAACTGCCATCAACTATTTTACAATTATCTGGAGAAATTTGCAAATTAATTCTGTTTAGTTCCCTGAATAAACTACAGCCATATAGCTTTATTATAATAATTCTAAAAATGGGTGGCCAGTCCACTTAAGACAAATTATTAGAAACTTTTTTCCTCAAATGTAGAGAAAATATATATATAGTAATATATATAATATATAATTCTTAGGGCTTTACAGAATTAATAGTAAACAGATTATAATTACCAGAATATAAGTGTAGATTTCTTAGAATTTTCTGGGCCTGTTCAGATGATTACTGGATCAGTTCAAGGATGTTGGCACCAAGAGAGATCTACTCAAAAATAGTACCTTATAAAGTAAAATCCCCTTATCAGAAAGTCACATCCCATCCTCCTCTCATAGTAGCCATATCCTTAAATATGATGTCAGAATAAATTATCTGGACTTTTTGATTGGTCAAACCCAAAATTACATTCTTTTTAGATTTTGGAGTTCTTGTAGCAATGTTTCTATTATTCATGAAGATGGCACAACAATTGATGACTCCTCAGAGTCCTCTACAGACACATGAGGCAGAGGAGAATAGGGGGGAGAGACCAGAGAGAGACAGGTCTCAAACTTAAATGGCCCTAGTTACAGTGACCCAGTTTGTCAGATGGAAGCCGGAGCTTAAGATTTTTGGTAGAGAGCAAACCAAATCACCCAGAGCAAACCTGGGTGCTAAAGACCAATGACAGTCTACTGCCACTTTTTGATGCATCTGGGAGGAAAGATGCTTGCGGTGTATCTTCTGCCATTGGTCTGCAGATCATGGGTGTGTGTTTTAGTAGAGGGCACTTCAGACACAGGAGGACAGAGAGTAATAGCATGAGGTTTATACCCAAGGGCTGTGAAAAATGGTGAACAATTCAAGACATCTGTAGAAGAGAGTTATAACAGAAGTCTGCCAGTGGTAACAGATGAGTTCAGGCATTCTGCTGATGGGAACAGAGGAGAAAGTGTTCCATGTTCTGGTTTAGCCTCTCTGTTTGTCCATCCCTCTGTGTGCGGAACGTAGAAGTATGTTGTAAATTAATACACAATCTGGAGTAGAATGCCCTCCATAACCAAGTTAAATGTCATGGACAAACAGGTCAGCCATCTCTGAATAGGTAGGGAGCTTAGGTAGTGGAACGAAATGCCCCATTTGGAGAATTGATCCATTACATGTGAAATTACTGTATTGCTGGGGAAAGGAGGCAAGTACACCACAAAGACCATGGAGATCTGAGTTCATGGAAGGGCTGGTACTGGGAGAGGTTGGAGAAGACCCACAGAATGAGATTGAAGTATCATCAGGTGGGCACATACCGGACAGGAAGACACAAAGAAATGTCAACATTAAATTTATATACTTTTTCAGTATACAAGTCCTTATGAGTGCTCATTTGTTGAGGATTGCCCCCAACTGTATACTATTATATATAAATTATTTTTTTTCATTTTTTTTAACTATTCTGTTACTATCCCCTTAATATATTTCCTACGGGTGTTTATGCTTTTATTTTTGTGTATGTGGAAATACATTTCAATCCTAAACCTAGAGTTCCTTGTTGCACTTTCCTGTTCTTTTGTTCTGCTCCCATAATTAAGCAGAGTGTGTGTGTGCACGCAAGCTGAGCCATCTCATAATTAAACTCCATTAGCCCTGGGGTAGACAATTTTTGTCCCATCAGCTGTTATTAGAATATGTGATATACTGTAAGATACTGGAGATTTGTGAAAATTAAGTGCCTTTTGAAGAGAGCGAAAATTGACGAGTTCTGGAGTATACCAATTGCACTATAGAGAGGAAATAAAATTCCCTAAACTTTCATTGATTTAATTGGGGTTTTCACTGCTTATATGCAAGAGAGCTCCCCAGTGCATTAATATGCAGTATGTTGAAGATCTCTCTAACATTTAAGAATTTTTGAGATCTGCATTTTAATCAATGGGGGTTTTTGTTTCCTCCTATGGTGCAGTTCATTTGCTCAAGAATTGTTTTTTTTTCCTTTCTGCATTAGGTCCCAAGTTCTAAGGAAAAGAAGCAATGTGCTCATAGTTAGCATGCATTAGTCATACACATCATTTGGCTGAATTTAATATGGATGGCAATTATTAAAGGAGAACTAATAATCCCCCACTTATCTTACTCAGCCCCAGGGGTGGGCTGGCCTGAGGGGAAGGGAGTGCAATTGCCACTTGGACCAGTCCTATGTCTGGGCCACTGGGCCACAGTAATTGGAACTACACTAGTGATACCATAACACTTACAATAGAAATGGAGCTACCACAGAACTACAGCCTTAATGAGACTACACTTGTAGCATAACCCATTTCTCTTGTAAGCTCTGTGGTATCTCTAGTGTAGCTTTATTTAAATTGTAAGCTCTGTGGAATCACTAGTGTAGCTCCATTTCAAATATAGCTATTTGGTATCTTTTGCCATATTTCACAACATTAATATCAATTTTAAAATTATCAAAATGGGATGGACTGGCACAGTGGAACAGTGGTACAATTGGGCCATGTGACTGTATTTGCCCCCAGGCCCTAAGTTGCCAGCCTTCCCCTGCTCACCCCTGAATGCTAGATTCATGGAGGCTGACATGACAGTTGCTGGTAGTTTTTCAAACTGAAGCAGGAAGAGTGCACACGCCTACTTAACCCTGTCAGATTTGTGTGCAACATATTGTGAAGTAACGCAATGCACATCCTTCACAGTGGCTGAACTACCACTGGTGCAGCAGGTGCAAATCAATGGGGCCCAGCCAAATTTTGTATCCCATTGAGTGCTAATGTTAGAAAATATTTGTAGTTTTTCAGTGTTTTCTGAGAAATAGGATCCCAAAATTTACTTTGCACCAGGATTCTTATTCACATGAATATGACATCAGGACTGATTGAAGATGTTCTCTTAAACAAAGACAAAAGAGCAAAATTCACATGGCCCATTCAGATTTTCTGGGCATAGTAACTGGAGTATGAGCTTATTATTTGAAGGTGTTAGTTCTTTAAATGTGTATCAGGAGTGGGATGAAAAAAAGCATAGCACTGATAAAAGAAGGTTGAAAAGGGTGGGCATTATTAGTATTTTTATGAAGTTCAGAACTAGTCAGCTTTCATGCAGCAAGAAAATAGGTCTTTCTTTAGAAAAAAAAAACAATTCTCCATTGAACGTGTGTACGAGTCCAGAATAGAAATTGTGTGATGTTTGGCTGCCAGGGGAACAAGCTCTACTAAAAGAGATTGCATGAGAGAAATGAAAGCATGAGACAAAGACCATGGTGCCAACTGAGCTGACTGACTAATGGATTACTAGTGTTATACTGCTCACAGCATCAACACCCTCTGACATCAGTCTGCCACAAAGCCAATAGTCAGTATGGGTTGCCAACTTATCAACTGCATGTAATCTGTATCTTTAACTCTTTTGCTGCCAAGCTTATTGGTTCTAATACCTATCCCCAGGGACCATTAAGAGTCTATTCAGTAAGCTAAAGAGAGCAAACCAACAGCACAAAAAGAGAGAACTGAGCATCCCCAGTGATTTCATTTTAGCATTTAACCCCTTGAATGCTAGAGAAATCTTCCAGACCATTGTTTCACCTCTCCAGCATTCAAGAGGTTGAAAACTCTATCAAATCAATGGGAATTTGGGGAATTTTTATTTCTCCCCATGATACAGTTGGTTTGGCTCAGTATTGCAGATAATTCAGTTGACATCTCAGTACTCTTTATCATGTGGTGACTGCAAGTGAGACCCCCTCCTGTACCATGAAAGCCTGAGGGGCCTCCAGGATGCCCCTACCCCAGAGGGGAAAGAGATTAATGGAGGGGCACTGAGGGAAAAAATAATGAGGAGAAAGAGGAGAAGAGGGATACTGGGAGAGAGAGAAGGGGGCTGATAGAGAAAAAAAATGTTAGCTTGGGTAGAGAGGGGATTAAAAAACTAGAGGTGAGAGAAGGGAAGACTTGGGGGAACAAGGGGGGGCTTGGGTAGAGAGGGGATTAAAAAGACTAGCGGAAATCGGAAGGGATGAGAGAGGGGAAGAAGACTGAAGGGGTGTGGGGAAAAGACACAAGAAAAATGAGGCTGGGGTTGCTGGAAGTTCAAGGATTATACACACACCTTTATGCAGACACACACACATTACACACACCTTTATGCAGACACACACACATTCTGATGGAACAGAGCACCGTGTTATGAAGCACACATTACTTACAGTGGTAAATAGGTATTGAAGCTTTAAATTTCTGCACTATTGATTCAAGTATGCTGAGTCATTGAGCATATTTGAATAATCTGAGCCAGCAACAAACAGAATTTTAAAGTTTCAGAACCTACCATTGCAGAGACACTTGTGCTTTTTAAGGTAGTGTTCTGTTCCATAATCTGTGTATTTGTCTGTGTGTGTGTATGAGCATCTGTTTATTTGTGTCAGCCTCAGATCTTGTACTGGGGCCCAGCAGTATCTATTTACATCCCTGCATGAGTGTGTACATGCTGGAAGGTTAAGTATATTGAAATCAATGGGCTTACCCTTCTGGTTTTAGTCCTACTAACCCCAGAAGTATATCTATATATGAACCTTCTTTAGTAGGGATGGGAGAAACTTTTTGCCTCAAAAGAGAAACAGGAGAAAAATGGCACTTTTTGTAAAGTGGTACGTTTTTGACAAAAGGTTTACATTTTTCGTTTTTATCACTTAGCTCATTGCGTTGAAATCAGTGGGAAAACTGAATTTCTCTACCACCACATGTCAAGTTTACCTTTTTTCTTTTTAACTACAGGCATAGTATAAAAGGGGTTTAAGGATGCCACAACATGCCGTTTTGTGTTTGTCAGAGGAAGAGAAAGAAGTACATTTTTTAAATCTTAAATTAAAACTGTAGTTTAGGGTATATTGTTGGTAGGAATTCTGTTCTCTGTGGGATTCTGTGGGACAGGAATGGAGTAAAGGAGGTTTGCCCCAAATACCACAACATTTTCTGTGACTGAGTAGACACAGGCAGCTATGATATAAGTGCCCAATGTAAGTTTCCTGGTTAGATACCCCATAAAGAGGTGACAGACTGCTATTTGACAAGTACACAACAACAAACAACACAGGGTATACTGCAAGGTAGGTCCCAGTGGGCCAAATGCTTGGTAGAGAAAACGAGAGTTCTAAGGAGGATGACAACTGAGAGAACAGCAGCTACCCAATGAGGATGAAGTAAATAATAGGACAGACAACTTACTTGCAGTATTAGTGGTTCATTGTTTTATAGGAAAACTGCAATCTGGAGCTCGACAGAGAACAGGGTAGTCAGAGTCCAACTTATGGTCCAGATGGTTGATGGTCAATTGAGGGCACAGGGAATAGAAGCGCACCAGGGTCGAGAGAGATGGTAAGTCTGACAAGCCAGGTCAGGAACAGACGGGCAACTCAGTACCCAGTGGCAGATGAAAGAATGGTCAATAACGAAGCTAAGGTCAGAAACTAGTCAGGCAAAGCAGTACAAAGAAGACAGGCAGAAGAGAAGTTGAACAAATGGAACCAAAGTCGGTAAAAGGAAATCTAAGTCCATGGTACCAAGTCATAGGGAAAGAGGGAAATCAAAGGAGAAGCTGGCTTAACACACAAGGAGATCACACAAGAACAAGACTGGAACTACAGGTAACAAACTGGAAAATTTTGATCGTGCATTAGCTCAAAAGCACTGAGGCTCTGTAAAAGCTCAGAGTAAATAAAAAACAAGGCAGGGAATCAGGATCTGGATAACAAGGAGAAAACAAGCAAAAATCAAGGAATCACAAAAGGCCAAGAAAAAGGGGCAGAACATGACAAAGAAGCAGTGAAACAGGGAATTTTGACAATGATAGTGATAGGGAGGGGACAATTAAAATGAAAAAAAAAAGTATAGGTGACAGAGGCATGAGCTTGTCCGAAGCAGACTGATACTAGGAAAGATGAAGTATTTTGTAGATGGCCAGCGAAGACATCACATACAATCAGTTCTAGAGTGTACAGTAAAAACATACACAGTAGTTGAGAAATGTCCAGGAAACACACAAGGAGTAGGAGGAGGGTGAAAGAAGGAGGATCAGTGCTGGGACATGTGAGTAAAGTGGTTGTCCAAAAACTGACTGCAGCCATGGTTGCTGCAATGTGTGCAATAAATGAATGTGATCCCTCTTCTCCAGAGGATGTAGTTTGTCAAAGTCCCCCTAAAAGATCCACCACCCCCACCACCACCAGTACTATTAATAAACCACATAAAACACTGAAGATGACAAGTCACAAGACAGGGAGACAAACAAGCACAAAAACACCTGTTCTGATATAGTAACATCCACTTTGAAAATCCCTAAAAGGGGGGAAAAGTAAAAAGAAATTGTTTGAGACCTCTAAAAGCCTAGAAGAATATAAAAGTAGTGGGGAAGAAGTGGTGGGTGATGCTGAGGTTGATCTAATTATTGTTAATGATGTTGATTTAGAATGTATCCTTCCAGTTTCCTCCTCTTCTTCATATATAGAAGTTGAGAGTAAGAGAGAAAGGATGACATTGCCAGAAAAGTAGCTGAAAGGCAAAGGCTCAATATTCCCCCACTGAAAAGGAATGATGTGCATGTTTATAATCTGTTTGAGAAATAATTTGGAAATACACAATCATCCTGTCAGTTATCACCAGCATCAGCACCGCGTCCAAGTCCAACCCTCCACTCAGCCACACACAAAGTAACCAGCAATACAGGTCATCAACATCCACAACCTTAGCTACGATGTGTGTTTTTTCTGCTGTTGGAAGGGCAGCACCTTTGACACCAACTAATACAATTGCAAAATCTAGCCAGTAGTAGCAGCCCCTCAGGAACCTCTCAGTTTATAAAGTATACTTTACTCACAATATAAAAGCTAAACGTGTTGCTATAGATTGTCTGTGTAAGCATGTGAGCAGGAGGAAAGCAGGATCACACTTAGGCACATCATCATTGAGATCCCACCTGAAGTACAACCATAGGTCTGGTTGGGTGACACACTATCAACGTATCAGAAGTACCACAACTATCAGCAGCAGAAGCACTCCTAAAAGTTTCTGGGGCTCTGGGGCACATAATAGAAGTGCTACTGTTGTGTCTGATTGTGTGCCGAGATTTCCTGCAACTGCTGCAGAGGTGTATGACACCACCCCCATAATTCATGTTATTAAAGTGGACGTTTCATCAGCTACTTCTGAGAGGTAACAGATGTATTATAAAGCTAGTCGCCATCTGCTTAATTATTGCAGGGCGACTTTATATAAGGTGAACGTTCCACTTTAAATCACTGAAGTTACACAATTCTTCCTCTATGTACTTCCATCCTACACTTACTAAGCTCTTAGAGAAGTTAAAACCTACACAAAAATAATCCAGAAGTACACCTGTGTAATAGTAAACTTGCCAAAATGTTGGCAATTGACATGTTGCCCTTTTCTTTTGTTGAAAACAGAGGCTTTGAATAACTGATGTCAGGTGTTGTACCCTGCTGGAATATCCCAAGCCACAGTTATTTTTCAAGAATTTTTCAAGAATGGTTAGTGTTGTGGACAAAGGATAAAGACACTCAGTCTTTTTCAAAGTATATGTTGCTGTAGGGCTCATATTTTTACTTTCAGCTGTTTATTTCTCCATTTCAGCCCTCAGAAAACGTAGTATTGTGACAGGAAATCTTGTAGCCGTACAAAACATAAGCAAAAAATGTTAAAGTTCTGGCGGGAAATGTATTGGCAGTGGCAAAAAGGTGGAAATGTTATGTATTTTCTATAGCTTGGACCTTGTCAGTGAAGTTCAGCTGGTTTCCATACGCACTAAGAGCAAGACACCAGATTACTCTTCACCCATAGGGCCTCCTAAGGGTTTTATAGGCTCACTAAGAACAAACAAATACAGATTTTGCTTGTTCAACTGCTAGTCATCACTCAGAGGCATCACATTTTAACTCTATAGTGCCATTACCGAGGAGACATTTCCGTATATAGCAGACTAATACCAATCAAAATGTACATCCAGTTCCGAATGACTGGCAAGTCCCCCATGCATAGGAATTTCAGATAACCCAGAAACACTTTTTGCACTTTTCTGCCCTTGTCAGTGAGGTGTGTGTCTGGGGTGAGCTGTTATCTCATAGAGAGGAGACGTGCCTATTGTTTCGGAAGTGGGATGCACTTTTGTGTGAGGTTTATCTAATATAAACATGGAAATCTGTCCTCTGTAATGGCATTAGAAAGTTAAAATGTGGTGTTTCTGAGTGGTGACTACCAGGGATGGGCGAAAGTTGTTGCTGTGTTCCAGCTAGAAATTCTGCAAAAACCACATTTTTGTCAAAGTTTTCCTGGGAAAATCCGCTTTTAAAACAGTGATTAAAATCTTTGAGATTTTCAGCCATTGGCCAAAATTCCCCACCAATTTTTCAGTGGCTATAAAGTTTCTGTTCATTGATTTACGTGGTTTTTGCCTTTTTGATATAAAAATGTGAAACACAATAGAAGCAGCTACAGAGTGAGATAGATGTGCTGTGCTGTTCTGCTGTTATTTGTTTGTTAAATTTAGTCAGTGGAAGTAGCAGTGCTGAGCTGCACAAATACAGTGTCACGGTTCCCAGGAATAAACCAGGAGTTAGTACAGTAAATTAAAACAATCTTTTATTAGAAAAATCACAGTAATGCACGTAAACAAACAAACTCACAGAGGGTGATCAAAGAGGCAAGCACTGTATCAGAAATAGCAGTTTGCCAATAGATCCACCACACTGTCCGAGAATAGGCCTCAGCCCACTGGAGCCTCAAGTAAATTTGGAACGCCCAAAGGACTAGCACTGACTCAACCTGCAGTCAGTAAGCTAGGAGTCTGATAGAGCAGCAGGTCCACACTAGGATAGGTGTCTGTGGAGCGGGGACCAACGCATGGAGGAAACAGACAGAGTCCCTTACTCAGAACCAGAAAGGATAGTCAGACAAGCAGGGTCATACACGGAGCGGGTTTGCACCAGATAGGATATCCACTGAAGCGTTGGTATGCTGTATGCGCAGTGGACAGAGCCCCAGGTAAACACCAGAGTGGGTAGTCAGACAAGGCAGGACATACACGGAGCGGGTAGTCAGCCAGAGCCACAGGTTTGCACCAGAAAGGATGTCTAAGCAAAATCGGGATGCACAAGGAGAATGATCACACAGAGCCACAGGTCAACACCAGCATGGATGGACAGATAGGCAGGGCCATACACAGTTCAGGTAGTGAGCCAGAGCCACAGGTCCGCACCAGATTGGGTGTCCACTACACAATGGGAGCAGGCAAAAGAGTAGTCAGACAGAGCTACAGGTCAGCACCAGAATGGATGGTCAAACTAGCCAGGTCATACACAGAACCCAAGGGAAACAGAACTGTATTGTACAACAACGTAAGGGCAACTGAGTCAGGACTCAGACTGCCCTTTAAACCCCTCCTCAGGAAGTAGGTAGGAGGAGCAGGCTCAGAGGAAGGAAGTAGGTAGGAGGAGACTACAGGAAGCATGGCATAAACAGAGGCCTGCTACACTCTGAAGCCTCGCTACTGCAGATGACGCATCTTGCTCACAAAGGAAACAAGGTCACAGGATCCAAATTATCATGCAAAATCAAGTCAAGAAAGTAGATAAGGTCAGGACAGGAAGCAAACAAACATGGTACTGATTTAGAAGCCAAGGTCAAACACAGAGTTCTAGAATCAAAGCTCTGGGATGCTGCAAACAATAGCAGAGCTTAAGTAAAAAAAACAAAAAACAACAACAACAAAAAAAACATCAAAAGAGTTTACTAAAAAAAGGAAAAGAAAATCAAAAGTCACCAATAGGTGGGTAAATTGCTAATAGTTCTGCAACCCCCCCCCCCACACACACACATACAGTTTGAGCTTTAAAGACATTTGAACTCTCAGCAGAAAATCCCTATAATATTTATACATTTAAAATGTTTTGAGCCATCTATTCATTTAACCAGTACAATCTCTGAATTCAAAAGTAGAGTTTAAGAGTCTTCCCCTGAAACAAATTTGTTTGTTCCTTAATTTACTTATGTATTTGTCATTTAGAAAAAATTAGGAAGGTTTATAGTCAAATCTACTGAATACTGTAAGCCACACTACATATACACATGGATCATATGGGTTAATGCTGTTTTTTTAAGAGTTGCCTCCGTTCCTGATATACTTACCGTATGTTAAAGTAACAGTTTTGCGCATGCATAGTAAGATTCTACACAAAAGTCCTAACTCATGACTATGCTCAGAGCTAACTTTGGTTTACACTGCAGTATATATTCAGATAAACCGTACCTCAAATTGATGCAGCTTATATTATTATATAAAAAACAAATTATTAAAATTCAAATTACACTATGTTTGTTAAAGTATATTTTGGTAACTATAATCAAAGCTCTATTAAGTGCATGTAGTTTACACAAAATGTCCATTAAAGGTCAAACATTAACTTTTGATTGATTCCAGTTGTGAAGCACCCTTGATCAGTCAAGAGAAAAACGCAGTCAATATCTGGACTAAATAGCTTTTTGAGAAATATTGAAAATAAAAAGGCAACAAATTATGTAAAGCAGCCATTGTTATAGTTTTCACTTGTACAAGCAAAAGCATGAAAGTTGTTATACTTCTGCATACTTAAAGGGATAGTAATACTTCGTTTTAACTTTATTTTATTTTGTAGGCATTAAAAAAACATGAGGAATGATATAAGTCTTATTTCTCAAACCTTTATGGTTTATGAGATATTCACAAGCAAAGTTTCCCCCTCCCGCCCCTTTTACCTACTGTAAACAATCTCTTCTCAGATGTGGAATGCAGTCCATAGACTGGACAGATAACAGAAGGGGACACTCTTATTCCTTTGAAAACAATGAAATCCCTGCCCCCCTTGACAAGCTTTTCAGGTTTTTCTGTTATCTTAATTGAAGATTGTTCCTCTCTGCAGTCTACCTGGGCACCTCCCTTCTGCCCTGGCTGAAAAGTGTTACATCAGTAAAAGGGGCGGGAGGGGGACACTTTGCTTGTGAATATCTCTTAAACCATAAAGGTTTGAGAGATAAGACTTATATCATTATTCATGTTTTTTAATGCCTACAAAATAAAATAAAGTTAAAACGAAGTATTACTATCCCTTTAAGCTCGATTCCCAAGCTTTTCTTTAATTATAATGATTCTTATGTTTTATGTTATCAACAAGGCATGGATTTTGGTGGAGGGGAGTCCAGTTAAAGACCCCTAAACTAAAACTGAAATTCCATGATTTTTCTTTAACATAAGGTTTATGCCTTTTACTGCTATGTGATTTTAGAGGTAATTGGTTACTTATTTTAGTTACACTGGTTACACTGGAAACTTCAGAATATCAAGTCATCACCTTCAAGAAATCATGCCCATGATCAACAACCACCAGATGATTCTATTTATGATGCATTAGTGTCGGTTATAATGCAAGAGTACATAAACAGCCAAATTACAAAAGGCTTGAGACTAAAATGTCAGGGTGCTCTCCTTGCATGTATTTTCTTAGGCATTTTAGCTATTCTCTATTTAGTATGTACATAATAATCTACTGTATCATAATTGTAGCCTTTTTTGTACTTCTGGAACAATGTAACAGTTTTATAATATGTTTTTTTCGTTCTATTCAATGTGACACTATTGTATCTGTTAAAGGTTGACATTTTATAACATACCTTTTCAAGTTGCAATTCTAATTTTTAGTCATGAGGGCTTTCTTTTTGTGCATCTGCTCTTCACTTTTAAACTGTGACTAGGAGCAATTCTAAAACTCTAAGCACCACCCCCTGAAAAAAAATTGAAAGGACATGATCATGTAGAAACAAGATTTATGTTGCATTTGTGTCCGAGAACCTGACAGCCAAGAAAAGGGTACTGCAAAGACAAAAAAGAGCACAAAGGGGCACCCTAGTGCAATCACAACTATGAGGCATGTTTCCACCACCAAACTTCCCCCCACACATGGGTACTCACAAGGAAAATGGCTGTTAAATCATATGTATGAGTAACAGCTGATACACTTGCTGACTAATTTTCCTGTCACAGCTCAGGCAGCGAGTGAACTCCAAACTTTGATTGTTCCTATCTGGCAGCTTTTATCACACCCTCTTCCAGTGGTAATTGATCTAAAAAAACAAGATAAAAAACACCCAATAGTGTAAAATGCTTCACAGAACTTTCAAATTCAAACAAATGGTGAATCTACTCACATTTTTGTGTGGTCAACGTTGTGGATAACCAAGGTTGACAATCAAGCTGGTGGAGATATCATATCGTCTCCACTCAGTGATCCCAGCAACTGCTCTATCTGTAAACACACAAAGCAACTTCAACAAAAATTTCTTCTTCATTATAAATTTAATAAAGCTCAAAAAGTAGCTTAAAGTATCATACAAAATGGTAAAAACAAATAAAAGTCAAATACTTAAAGGCTACACGTTTCGCAGTTGCAACACTGCTTTATCAAGCCAAAAAGATCTATCTGTATGCACAGAACATGACCATTTAAATCCACCTAAAAAGCTCCCAATAGGTTTATCACAATTAAACTCACCTGTCTCATATCCTATGGAAAACCCGAAATACCACTCCTAGCTTTTCATCATCCAAATGCGTCCATAGGAGAAATTTCATAGTCCCCAACTGGACAGACAGGGCTCGTCCAATTTCTACTAAGCAGACTATTGAACATCACTGCTTTTTAACATGGACAGCATTTACCCTTGCTACATTTAATCATGTCTCACTCTTGTTTACTATACTTTTGAAGATTTAAGGCATCATTGGACACCCTTATATTTTACTTTATATTTTTAATTTTTCATTTTTTTTTAATTATATTTACACCATCTTCTAATTGTTTTTGAGTTTTATATTCAATAAATTATCCATTTTATTTTAGCCTATTATCATTCTGCTTTTTAGATATCTTTAGTATATTTGAGAGTTCCCGTCGCACAATTTTTGTATTTAGAATTCAAATGAATTCACCATTAGGTCCATTAGTTCCTCATTGGGTAGTTATATACACTTTTTTATGTATTTATTTATTTACTCTCCTATCTAATCTTTGTTAGATATTACTCCTAGTGTAATCAAAAATAACATTATCTTTTATTCAATTGACTGTTTGTACTATTGTTCTTGAAATAATATTTGGATACAACCATATATGTTCCTTCAGTTATTTTTTTCCAAGATCTGTAGTTGCTTCCACGTTATATACATGCTGTCTAAGCACAGGTAAACTGCATATCCATTTAATTTACAGATTTTTGTTGTCTTTTTCTGAGCACTGTTGCCTCCATCCATTCACTTTTGAGTTTTTGATATTCAAGCATCTTGGGATCCTGATGTAATCAAAAATAGTACCTCAAGGAGAGGATAGGAGAAGACTAACCTTTGGTTTGAGAGATATTCGCAAGCAAAGTTTTCCCTCCCACCCCTTTTACCTAGTGTAAGCCATCTCTTCTCAGATGTGGAATCTGGTTGTAAGACCAGACAGATAACAGAAGGGGACAATCTTCTTCCTATGAGAACAATGAAAGCCCTGCCCCCCTTGACAAGCTTTTCAGGTTTTTCCCTCATCTTAATTCAAGATTGTCCCTCTCTGCAATCTACCTGGGCACCTACCTTCTGCTCTGGCTGAAAAGTCTTACATCAGTAAAAGGGGCAGGAGGGGGACACTTTGTCATTGAATTACTCTGGAACTACAACTCTGACAGAATTGAAATAACACTCTCCAAAATCCAAATACTATGATGATTAATTAGAGCTGCTTTTATTATGAAACATTACTATCCCTTTAAGTAAACTGGTATATAAACTTGTTACTATAAACCATGGGAAACAAATTTGCTCTGATCACCCCTACAACTCAGCACAACCAAAGCATTCCTCAAAACTTAGAGCTCAAAGACATCTCTTTTGTGTTATTTTGCACAGCTTCCTTAACTGGGAAGTTCAGATACCACTGACATTTATATGTGCTGTTTTGTTATCTTATATAATCTATTAGGAATGTGTATTCCTGTCACTGTGTGCTAAGTGCGTACATCTGTTCCTATTGAAATGCTTCACAGTCAGAGATGCTCAACTACAAACGAACCTGCAATACAAATTTGCAAGCTCTATAGGAATGGTGTCCTACCCAGGGTGCAATCTCTTCTAGCCCACTAGTGCTTTTCACAGAAAGGAAATATCCTAAAGCATATCATATTGGTCCTGCCCTTACAGCAGTCCAACCACGAAATGCCAGGCAATTCCTCTCTGAACAAGAGAAGCAGCCAACCCCAGACATATACGTTTCAGCCTTGCTGGGCCTCGTCAGTGAGGTGTAGCTGATCTCTCTAAGCACTGTGAGCAAGGGGTCCAATGCCTGATTCCCCCTATTGCCCGTGGGGTGACTAATCCCAAGGGTAATTTGCATTCGTATATTAAAAGTCAGAGATGCTCAACTAGGAGAGAACCTGCAATACAAATTTGCAAGCTCTATAGGAATGGTGTCCTACCCAGGGTGAAATCTCTTTTAGCCCACTAGTGCTTTTCACAGAGAGGAAATATCCTATAGCATATCATATTGGTCCTGCCCTTACAGCAGTCCAACCACGTAATGCCAGGCAATTCCTCTCTGAACAAGAGAAGCAGCCAACCCCAGACATACGTTTCAGCCTTGCTGGGCCTCGTCAGTGAGGTGTAGCTGATCTCTCTAAACACTGTGAGCAAGGGGTCCAATGCTGGATTCTCCCTATTACCCTTGGGGTGACTAATCCCAAGGGTAATTTGCATTCGTATATTAAAAGTCAGAGATGCTCAACTAGGAGAGAACCTGCAATACAAATTTGCAAGCTCTATAGGAATGGTGACCTACCCAGGGTGCAATCTCTTTTAGCTCACTAGTGCTTTTCATAGAGAGGAAATATCCTAAAGCATATCATATTGGTCCTGCCCTTACAGCAGTCCAACCCCAAAATGCCAGGAAATTCCTCTCTGAACAAGAGAAGCAGCCAACCCCAGATCTACGTTTCGGCCTTGTTGGGCCTCGTCAGTGAGGTGTAGCTGATCTCTCTAAGCACTGTGAGCAAGGGGTCCAAAGCTGGATTCCCCCTATTGATGTCATAAATAACTTGATCAGAGAAAAAATTACTCAAAGCAGCAATGCATTTTTCAGTTATACAGATTGCTTAGCCTTTAACCATTTGAGTGCTTTTGGACACCCTTCTGGCACATAAATAGATCCAATTTCCATGGGCAATATACTGTGGCTATATTTGATGAAGATTTAGAGATGACCTCTTTACATCCTTTTGAAAGCCATTGCCATTAGAAAGCTCCTTATATTTCCTATAGTGCTTCTTCACTTCAGTTACCACTGTTGAGCTGGCAGGATAATTGGTTATAGAACGTCAGACAGGAAGCCTTAATAACAAAGGAAGGGTCCTTTAAATACCCTCCTCTTCTCTGCATTTCCTGTTGGTTGACTTTGAGAAGTTATAAACAGTCACATGCAGCCTCTTAGTACACATGTTAGTATAATCACATCACATTTACACAGCTTGATTCAAAATTCTTACCAGTTTCTTTGTTCGGCTTTTTAATCAGCTTCTCCCACTTGCCCTATATCAGACTCATCTCAGCATCCCAAGATGGTGCAAGAGTTAGCTATATGGTTTACCCTTCCTACCTTTTTAGTCTCCAGCTCAGGGCCATCAGACCCTTTGGATATACTCCCAGATTTTGGCTTGTATTTGCTCCTCCTGTAACATGTGGTTCCTGTTGTTTTCTTGCTTCAATTAATTCTTGCCCCTTTGATTGTTTCACATACTATAGCCAAAGTGTACCTTATCTCAGTATGTCACACTAACCTCCAGTCTTCCTTTTGTTATGCCGATTGAGCTAGTGAGGCTGATGTAGAATATGAAAAAAAACCAGGAGGAAGTACGAAGAAGGCTCCTACAAGCTAAATCTGACATACTGGATACACTCTATAAATTCACTCTTTATTTTGAGTGATAAGGAAAAATAAATATAGAAAAAGTTGTAAAAACTCCATGTCTCCATAGAAAATATAATAATATTTATTTAATTGAAGTAACATAGTAACATAGTAATTTAGGTTGAAAAAAGACTTGCGTCCATCTAGTCCAACCCTTTTCCTATTCCTGTTTACCATCGTTGATCCAAAAGAAGGTAAAAAAACCCTCAATACAGCAATTTCAAATTCTGCCTTAAATGGGGGGAAACAATTCCTTCTTCATTCCAAATGGCAATCAGATTTCTCCTTGGATCAGTCTATAAAAAAAAAAAATACTTAATAAAAACCTGTATAAGCACCATTGGTCATCCTGTCATCCACTAAACAGATGAACATGATAATAAGCTGAGATTTCTTGAACTATCACTCTGTTGGTTTAGCCTGAAGACTAACTCTGAGAAGCACTGCTCCCGAGAGGAACCTGAGAACAGTAATGAGATGTACTATATGCAAGACTGGGAGTAAAGTGATTAAATACAAGATAACAACTGAAGAAACACCATTGAGAAATAAAGAACATATGGAGAGATTATTGAGAAGTGGAGTATTTTTTCAAAGTGTAATGTGTTATTATTCAAAAGCATGATGAGACCTTTAGGTCACAGAATAAATTCTGGAGGAATAAGATGTGTCCTGAATAAAAAAAAAAAGCCATGATCTGGTGCACGGAGGGGGAGTGCTTGGAGCAGCACTAGATACTGAATATGGAGGTTAGAGTCCCAGCATGATGATGAGCATACAAGGGTTGTGTATATCTGTACAGCAACAGCCAGATTACTGGTGAGATTGTGATGTATGCACTACATGCACTGTTTATGGCATACTACCACAATATTGGTGAGAGTATTGCTCCATATGGAGGCATCTCCAGGGTGGCTTCAGTTTTTAAAGGGATTTAATCACCACCTCAATAAATACATTATATACTTCTGAAACTCTTTATGCTTTGAGAATCTATGGAGGTTATGCTCTAAGGCATGATAAAGAGGTGATAAGGAGTTTATAACGCAGAGATAACTTCTCCAATGATATCACTTCTCCAGTTCCTATGTTATTCTATGGAGCCAATGCATTAAGATTTCTCCAACTTAGATCGTAGTGCATAGACTATATAGAATAACATAGGAACTGGAGAAGTGAAATCACTGGAGAGGTTATCTCTGCGTTGTAAACTCTTTATCACTCCTTAGTGCATAATCCCCTATAAGTTTTTCTGCTACTATGAAAGTTGGCTGACTCCTACTTGATGTGTGAAATTTGGTTTACAACATACAAATTAATGTAACAGCTTGAGCAGGAATCTATCATGTAATAAGATTGTCATTATTTATTTTCCAGACTGCAGCAGTGTCTAACAAAGTTTACTGACAGATCATCTATCTTACTGTTGTGACATATTATATATCTGCTTAACTAAATGAACAAGCTTAATCAACATCCATTGATTACTCAAATGTTTACCCATCCTTCAACAAAACAATGGATGCATAAGGTTACTAATTTACAAGCAAGGATTTATTCCTTTACTGATTTACTTGTATATTCATTATTGTTATGTGGACATTTGATTACAGCTGATAATATATGTTGGACATATCTAGAGCAGTGTTTCTCAACCCATGCCCTCAGTGGCCACTAACATGCCAGGACTTTCCAGGACTTTTCCAGGAATTTCCCTGCTAGAGAACAGGTGTGGTGATCAGAGGTTCAGTCATATTGATTAACTCACCTGTGCTCTAACAAGGAAATCATCAAATCCTGGCCTGTTAGTGGCCACTGAGGGCATGGGCTGAGAACCACTGATCTAGAGGGTTTATTGCTTGTGTACATGGGTGGAAAGCTTGGCTTGACATCTCAACCAAAACTGAGAAGGAAAAATGGTGATATTAGATTATCACATGCTAGTTGAACAGCCCGTTACACGGGCCACAGTGAAGCCGGTCGCAGTGCAGTCATGCGCAGTGGAGACTGCCCGTGCTGTGGCTGATACGGAGCGGGGTGCAGCCATGGCTCGGGCAGTATCTACTGCTCATGACTGCACCGTGCGCAGCCGTCTCTACTGCGCCTGACGGCTTCTGACAAACTTTAGCGAATTATTATATAGGATGTAGTTATACATCTTTTTGAGTACTTTAAGAAAGGGTTTGTTTTGCATTTTATTTATTATATATATAGTCTAGGCACCTGTGGGATTGGTTCATTGTACTGAATGACCTTGAGTGACACTGGAATAACTTTTTGGGTTTCTACATAATTATGTCTGCATATACTTAAGTGTAGGACGTGTACGTTTATATTGTCAATGAAGGTTTTTTCTACACTTTGGACAGTCAACGGGCTTCACACAAACTGGGGTGTTTCTCATTTGTTATTTTGTATTTACTCACAGTCTTGCATATAGTACATTTTCTTACTGTTCTTTGCTGCTCTAGACAGAGCATTAAGTATATCCATTTAGAGGAGAACAAGATGCCTCATTGTCCGTATACAGGATTGTTGTTTTTTCTAGGCTTCAACTAAATAAATATTACTATATTTTGCATGGAGTCATGAGGTTTGTGTCATTTGTTTTTTTGTTTATTTAATCTTCAGCATACAGCACAATTTTCACAGTGTTTCCAGTGTGTCTGACATAGCTGTTTCAAAGGAACACACAGTTCATTAGGAATATATATACCCATTTGATTCTTTTGGGAAAATTGGGGAATAAAGGTGTAACCATGGAAGAAAAATTTAAATTCCCATTGATTTGAAAGGGGAAAATTTAACCCCTTGAATGCTAGAGCATTGAAGAACTCTCTAGAAGTTAGAAACATATGAAATGGGGGAGCTTTAGAGTAGAGAACATATATACTTTAAAGGGATAGTAATATTTCAAAATAAAAGCAGCTCCAATTAATCTTCATAGTATTTGGGCCATGGATAGTGTTATTTCAATACTGTCAGAGTTGTAGTTCAAGAGTAATTGAATGATAAAGTATCCCCCTCCTGCCCCTTTTACTGATGTAACACTGTTCACCTTAGAACAGAAAGGTGGTGTTCAGATGACTTGCAGAGAGGGATAATCTTCAATTAGCATAAGGGAAAAACCTGAAAAACATGTCAGGGGGGCAGAGCTTTAATTGTTCTCACAGTAAGAAGATTGTCCCTTGCTGTGAGCTGTCTGGTCTTAAGACCATATTCCACATCTGAGGGGAGGTGGCTTACACTAGGTAAAAGGGTGGGAGGGGGATACTTTATTATTCAATTACTCTTGAACTACAACTCTGACAGTATTGAAATAACACTATTCATGGCCCAAATACTATGAAGATTAATTGGAGCTGCTTTTATTTGGAAACATTACTATCCCTTTAAATGTAAAGCAGCATGGCCGGTTTGTGTATATCTCTTGCTGGTGTGTAGGCTTGTCCACATCAAGGGAATAAATCTGCCACTGCTCAGGCCACTTTCAGGCACTGCTGCAAATTAAACATGTCAGAGATGTTGTGTGTTTAAAAAACATTTAATAAAAAACTTAACAAATATTGAACATTTAGCCCTGTTTATTTAACACCCTTCTGTGACGGTACCAGGATTTACCGGACCCTTTTGGGGTCATCGGTTCCTGAACCGCCACTGCTGCTGCCCCTCTTCCCCGGCCGGCTGGAGCCCAGCTGCTTCCTGGAGGTCCTGGATACTCAGGCAGGAATAACTGGATGCTGCCTCCTGGCAGACTGGCAGAGCTAGTGAATTTAGCTGCAGAATCCTAGGTGGGGTTTCCAGAGGCCCTACACCAGTAGACCGGCGAGGCAAGTGAATTCGCTCCTGCAGTGGCTAAGGTGAGAATCTCCAGCCCAAGCTCCCTCCAGAAATACAGCCGAGACTTGTATTAAGGAGGATAGAACAGAACAGCCTTTATTGATAAAACACACTTATATACACTTCCAGACACTCTTATCAAGATAAGAATACAAATTAGTGCTTGAAAAAGGAACATTTTAACTGGTCCATAATAACCTCCACTGACTGGTCAATGAAGCACAGCAGGAGTCAATTCATATTCCTTAGCACATTCCTTAGCACATGGAGTATTCTTTAAACAAGCCAGAGTGCTGGACTTAACAGCCCACTCTGCAATCTGGTTCCCCAGATTTACCAAATGTCACACAATGTACAAAACAGTGATCAATATTTCAAATGTTATAGTTCTAAATTATTCCATCTGGTCACACCTTCTAAAACCCTTGTGTACTTCATATATTTTGTGTTGGTCTTTAGCTTTTGAAAGGTTAAAAGCACCATTAAAAGTGAATTGTTAATCCTTAGAGAAAAAGAGGGGTGTCCAATGCACTGCAAAGAAACGAGTTTGCAGCGGATAGACTGGATCCTACTTTCTACTATAGATGCAGAAAAAGAGTGATGCAGATAAGAAGAGGGGCTGAAGGTTCCCTCTGCCTCTGTGTCCTGTTTCTCCTCCCCCACCACTTCCTAGAGGACAGGCTGTATCCTGGTTCCTGGCTCTGTTATATGTACAGTGACTACTGTAGTGAAAAAAATAGGAGCATGGTAGAATCTTGCAAAAACCACAGGCACAATATAAAGATGTGATGGGATAGTAGGGTTTTGTTTAGGATGGGATGACCATGAGTTTGGAGCAGGTCCTTCAGCTGTTGTTGGTTTAAAACTTCTGCCATCCCCGAACAACTAAAATCTGGCTGAGAATGATGTGTACTAGTCCAACATAAGCTGGAGGGTCACAGGTTGTCTGCCTATGATACAGTATATATCACATCTATTTTACAGTCTCTCCCTCCATTCCACATGACTCCCATATCCCCATTATCCCCTCCCATCCTCGCCTCCATTCCTCTGCATATAATCATCATCATTTGCCTCATCCTTCTCCCCTCATGCCTCTGAAAATCATCATCATTCTCCCATGCCTTACTCCCCATATCACAATCACTCCCTCTTCCCACTTCATCGCCCCCATTTCATGCAATATCTCCCCACGCTGCTATCCTTCCCATCCCTCTTCTTCCTTATACCACCCCTATACCTCTCCATGACATGACTTTTTTCCCCCTTCCTTCACTATATCCCCCATTCCACTCCTATACTTCTCCATATCCCCCACAGTATTCTCTATCTCCTGTATGTCAGCCTGCACTGCTCCATATGCCCATCTTTCCCCCTTCCCCCTCCATCTGTCTCACGCCATGCTTATGACTTTACATGACAATATTCCTCTCCATAACTCAGGATAGCCCCAGTTTCAGACCAAAGTCCTCCATATTACCATCCCTTACCTCATAACTCTTCATCTCTGCTATTTCACACCATACCCCTTCATATCGCTATATGTCCCCATATGTATTAACAGCACTATTTATCCCCATCCCTCCCCCATTCCATATCACCATCATCTCCCCCTCCCCTCTTAATCTATTCCTTTTCACTTCCATGCCTCATCATCATTTCCCTCTTTATGTACCCCATTTCACCTCCATGGTGGTGGAGATGTACTAAATTTCGAAGCTGTTGCAATCGTCATGGTGATGTAGACACACCATATGCACTAAGAATTAGTGATGCAAGGGGAGCAGGGGGAGGTCATCATTAGCATATAGAGTTACTGGATTGCTGGCGATATGGAAGGGATGCCATCCCTTACACATCACCAGCAATTTGACAACCCTGCAATCTAAGAACAGCTATATCAGGGGTCATACAGTATGAACAGGTGGGTGGGAGAAGGGCTATGGGGTGAACAGCAGGAAAGAGAATGTGCTGCACCACTTAGCGATGGCACATCCCTTCACATTGCCAGACACACTGTGAAAGTGGATGCTTTGCCAAGCTGGGTCACTGGCTTGCTTATTTACCATATTATTCATGTATAATGTTTTGATTAGTCAGCTCTTAATTTCTGTTTCTGGATTTGCACTTTTATTCCTAACACATTGTACGTCTATTCCTTTCATAAAGCTTGTTGTTTTTAGATCTTGTGCATCATTTGTGTTTCCTTTCACATTTCTGATTAGGGATCACTCTGAGCTCTTTTGCTTCCTACCTTTGGAGAGTTTTTCTTTTAACCCTTTCAGTGCCACAGGGGTATACAATGTACATTCGTATGGCATGGAAGGGGTTAAGGAAGGGAAGTTGCTGTCTCTGCTCTTTAGCACAGGTAGCATACTGTCATCTGGCTCCATAGAGAGCTAAAGGCAAACCTGGAAACGCTACGGATTTGCCTGGAGACTCAGGTTTTTACATTGTATTACTGGGTCTCCGGGCACAGGCACTGATTCTCCAGTTGTGGGGAGTTTCTCATGAAACTGTGCCCACTTCTGCTACTTCGCAGCCTGTACCACTCATTTTTTTCTCCCACTTCTCCTCATTCCCCACCCAGTTTCCTCCACTTCCTGTCCACTTTTTGACATGTCCATCAAGCCCTGCCTCCACTCATGAGTAAGATCCACCCCTTTTGACATGAATCACTTAATTTATATTCCTCATCAGCACCACAGGAGCCAGCCTCAGGTTGTCAATGTTGGGACTGTGAAATCCAACAGTAGAGGCTGCTATCGGAGCTTAGTGCATGTGGCAAACAGCCACATTAACATATAAACACACCCATGTGAATATGACAGTGGCTCATTATCCTGGATTTCCATAGGGGAATAAGCCATTGTTGACGTGTTCAGTGCAAAATCGTAAACCTGTCGATGGCAAGACAGACTGAGGAGGATTCGTGGTGGATTAAAGGAGATAGGATGGTGAAGACACATTAGTTCATACTGGCGTTGTCCCTTCGACATTGATCCTACACAACATTGCCCTCCTGAGCTTATGTAGAACTTCATCTTGGTGAATTCTTCTTGATATCACCTTCACTCCCCTCTTCATATATCCCATTTCACCTCCATGCCTCTCCATATCACCATTTCCTCTTCTTCATCTACTCCATTTCATCCCACTAATATCACTATCTGTCCCCCATTTCAGTCCTACTCCTCTACACGCTCCCTCATTTCACTCACACCCCTCTTCATCTCACCTATTTCAAACTACCTGTCAAAAAAGTTATTTCACTATATAACTTTAGTTTTTTCTTTATATTTATGTGCATAAACACACAATCATATTTATGTAATGATTGTGTACCTTAGATTCCTATCTTTTAAATTACACCCATCACCAGCTCAGGTGAGTGTGAGTAAACTTTTGCTTCCGCTAGCTTCTATCACTTGCTTTTCATAAGTTTATTAAAAATGGTCCTTATCGGTTTCAC
Organism: Rhinophrynus dorsalis; assembly: GCA_037306005.1. NCBI lineage: Eukaryota > Metazoa > Chordata > Amphibia > Anura > Rhinophrynidae > Rhinophrynus > Rhinophrynus dorsalis. Next base: position 63,073,459 of record CM074718.1, read on the forward strand.
ATCATTTTGCTTTCTCACTTTCATTTCTCAATTTTATTTATGTACAGCAATATTATCGCTACCTCATTTTCTGCAATCCTTGTATGGTCTTTCTGTCACTAAGTTTCCCACTTCCTCTTAGAGTGATCCTCTAGTGATGACAGAGTGTGGACATCCCAAAAAAAACATATACAGCAAACCTGTATCCTCATTCATCTCACTTAAAGGGATAGTAATGCTTAAAGGGAGAGTAATGTTTCAAAATAAATCCATAGTATTTGGGCCATGGAGTGTGTTATGTCAATACTGATAGAGTTGTAGTTCAAGAGTAACTGAATGATATCCACCTCCCGCCCCTTTTACCGAGTGTAAGCCACCTCCCCCAGATGTGGAATCTGGTCTTAAAACCAGATAGCTCACAGCAAGGGACAATCTTTATACTGTGAGAACAATGAAAATCCTGTACCCCTTTACAGGTTTTTCCCTTATGCTAATTGAAGATTGTCCCTCTCTGCAAGCCATCTGAACACCACCTTGCTGCTCTGAGGTGAGCAGTGTTACATCAGTAAAAGGGGTGGTAGGGGGATACTTTATCATTCAATTACTCTTGATCTACAACTCTGATAGTACTGAAATGACACTCTCCATGGCCCAAATACTATGAAGATTAATTGGAGCTGCTTTTATTTTGAAACATTACTATCACTTTAATATACAGATTAAGTTGAAGTTGTGTACATGTGTATTTCAGTATATACAATATAATAGATTACACATTCATCAATTAAAGGGACCCAATCACCTAAAAAAAGATCATTTTGAAACAACTTTCACAATCACCCGTATCTTGTATTAATACAAACAACAATCCTGCACCACTACAAACAAATTATTTAAATATGAACCCTTTATATAGCATATATCATACTCACATATTAATTCACTAGAGAAATTAAGTTTTTGTCACATAGTTTGACCAAAATGTGTTTAAAGGGATAGTAATGTTTCATAATAAAAGCAGCTCTAATTAATCATCATGGTAATTGGACCTTGGAGATTGTTATTTCAATTCTGTCAGACTTGTAGTTCAAGAGTAATTCAATGACAAAGTTTCCCCCTTCCGCCCCTTTTACTGATGTAACACTGTTCATCCAGAGCAGAAGGGAGGTGCCCAGGTAGACTGCAGAGAGGGACAATCTTCAATTAAGATAAGAGAAAAACCTGAACAACTTGTCAAGGGGACAGGGCTTTCATTGTTCTCATAGGAAGAATATTGTCCCCTGCTTTTATCTATCTGGTCTAAGGACTGCATTCCACATCTGAGAAGAGATGGCTTACACTAGGTAAAAGGGGTGGTAGGGGAAACTTTTCTTGTGAATATCTCTCAAACCATAAAGCTTTGAGAAATAAGACTTATATCGTTCTTCATGTTTTTTTTAATGCCTACAAAATAAAATAAACATAAAACAAAGTATTACTATCCCTTTAAGCTCACTTGTCAATGAAGGCATGTTCTGTCTTAGGCCTACATTACCCCCAAGAACTGACACAGACCTTTCAGTGCTAGCTGAAGTGGGAAATGCAAGGATTACATGTCATTGAGTAGGGGAGATAATGTGGGGCTAAAACAAAGACAGGATCTGTCTGCATGTTATGCCTTATTTAGCATCTATATATATTTATAAAAGAGAAAGGCTCATTGCATAATTTATGTCTCCTTAGGAGACACACACATCCATGGGTGGCAATAAGGAGGAGTTACGGCTCCCATTGGGTAATTCAATGGGGGCGTGATTTTCACAGGAGTTGCAGCACTGCAGGGAGTTGGCCTGCCCCACTCTCTAGCCCGCCCACCACTATTTAACTGAGGACAAAAACAAAATGGCTGCCACTTGCTCCTACACCCACATACACATAGCACCAAACACACACAGCATCAAACACACACACACACCACCAAACACACACACCCCAAACACACACAGCACCAAACACACACAGCACCAAACACACACAGCATCAAACAAACACACAGCATCAAACACACACACAGCATCAAACACACAGTGCCATAAAGGGATCCCATACATTGCAACCCAATGCATGAGATTCCTTTCTGGCACTCAAAGGGTTAAGGCTGTCACTGTGTTTCTGCTTCCCTACTGACACACTGCTGCACTCCTACTAATGACTACAGGTTTACACCACACAGTGTGATCTCCTCCAACAAAATAACAGCCAAATAACTCTTACTTCACTTGATTCCCCTCCCTACAAACTTTCCTACCTGCAAAGAGCCATGTCTGCTGGTTGCCTAGCAACCACCCCACCTCCTCCACTATACAGGAAGTTGTGCTGCTGGGAGAAATACCCTGACCTGCTCTGTGTGTCATCACATAGGACTCAAGACCACTGTTGTGTATGTATGTCTCACACTATGGGGACACTGTGTAAGTCTCAGTATGGAATGTGTATGTGTGTCACTATGGGTTGTATACGTGTGTCTAAGTATGATGTGTATGTGTGTCTCATTATGACATTTGTATGTGTGTCACAGTATGGAATATGTGTGTGTGTGTGTGTGTGTGTGTGTCTCACTATGAGATCTGTATGTATGTATGTATGTATGTATGTATGTATGTGTGTGTCTCTCACTATGAGATCTGTATGTATGTATGTATGTGTGTGTGGCTGTGTGTGTCTCTCACTATGGCCATAGCTGGGAACTTTTGAAATACCATCACTCACAGATCTGATATTAACCCTTGAAGCCCAGTGGGGGAAAAAAAAGAAAAAAAAAAAAAAAAAAAGAGTACATTGCATTAACTGTTTCACTGCCAGAGGGGTAGGCAATGCATTTCAAATTAATAACAAATATACACTTATGGATGGTTATATGTGTGTGTATGCCTCACTATGAGATGTGTATGTGTGTGTATCTCACTATGGGATGTGTGTGTCTCTGTATGGGCTGTGTATGTGTGTGCTCACTATGGAGTGTGTGTCTCACTATGGGATGTGCATGTGTGTGTATCTGTATGGGATGTGTATATGTGTGTGTGTCTCACTATGGGATGTGCATGTGTGTGTATCTGTATGGGATGTGTATATGTGTGTGTGTCTCACTATGATGTGTGTGTCGCTGTATGGGATGTGTGTGTCTCACTATAGCATGTGTGTGTGTGACTCTTTATGGCATGTGTATGTGTGTGTGTGTAAATGTATGGGATGTGTATATGTGTGTCTCACCATGGCATGTGTGTGTGTGACTACGGAATGTGTATATGTGTGTCACTATGGCATGTGTGTCTCACTATAGGTGTATGGGATATGTGTCTCTCACTATGGGGACACTATGGCAGTTCAAGTCAGCTGGGGGGGGGGGGCGGACAGCTAAAACAGAACGTGATCACATGCATTTTACAGAACTTTCATAAACAACGCCATCCCACACTGCTAGTTATCTATAAATCTAAATAACTCAAAAACAAGTTTTCTGCATAAGAGTGACTAACAGGTGATTCTGAAAGACATTTCAAAATTACCAAACCTGTTTTTGGGTGATAAGAAATCTTCCAGTCATAACATGTAGCTCAGCGGGAATTTACACATTGCTAGAAAATACTCTAGTGACAAATGTGTGAAATACTTGCTGATAATGAATAAAAGTCCAGTTTGTTTGTTGTAGGGTTAGTCAACATGAAGGAGCTTCACATTTTAACTCTCTTCCCATTACTGAGGAGAAGTTTCCTGAACACAATAATAAGGATAGTCCAGCAAGTCTTATATACACAAGCATACCTGCAAACCCAAGGCATATATTCTGGTCTTCAATAGACATGGTCAGATGGTTGCAGCCGGTCTGTAGAAACCAAGAGCTTTACTAAAGCAGACCAACTGCATCAAAGGAGGAAATAGACAGTTTCATTGATTTAAATAGTCTTTTAATCCTTTGAAAGCAAGACATTGTAAACTAATACACTGAAGATCATTCTGGCATCCAAGTTAAAAAAACAAAACAAAAACAACACACATTTAAAGGGATAGTAATGTTTAACAAAAACTGCAGCTCCAATTAATCTTCATAGTATTTGAGCCATAGAGAGTGTTATTTCAATACTGTCAGAGTTGTGGTTCAAGAGAAATTGAATGATACAATATCCTCTTCCCGCCCCTTTTAAGCTAGTGTAAGCCGCCTCCTCTCAGGTGTGGAATATTGTTCATAGACCAGACAGATCACAGCGAGGGACAATCTTCTTACTGTGAGAACAATGAAAACCCTGCCCCCTTTGACATATTATTCCATTATGTTAATTGAAGATTGTCCCTCTCTACAGTCTACCTGGGCACCACCCGGCTGCTCTGAGGTGAGCAGTTTTACATCAGTAAAAGGGTGGGAAGGGGATACTTTATCATTCAATTACTCTTGAACTACAACTCTGACAGTACTCATGGCCCAAATACTACGAAGATTATTATGAAACATTACTATCCCTTTAATCCTGGCACATCATGGGTCCTTAAGGGGTTAAATCAATGTCAGATTGGCAAATTCTTATTTCTGTCCTATAGTCTAGGTGCTTTGTTCCAGAATTTCAGCTATTACGCTTGATGACTATGGCCCCGAGAGCTCATTAAGTGGGAATTAGATCACAGAACAAGGAACTTCTGCTTTATTCATTCTCGGAGCGTTTCTCACCTTTGTGGCTTGATTTTAAAACTATTAGGCCAGAGGAGCTCAAAACAGTTTTCAATACTCCCCCCCCCCCCACATGATTTCAGGATCTTGTCAAATAAACATAATCAAATCTTGTTAACTCAGGGAGATCCTTCAAAATGACTAAACCAGTGATTGATTTACCCGAGTTCATGTGAGGAGATCCTGAAAACCTGCTCTGTTGGGTGGACCAGAGGACAGGTTTGAATACTTCTGCATTAAGGCATCTTCCTAAGGCTGTGGAATACTCCAAATATGGCTCCATTGCTGTATAGAGCAGATGCACTTAAGTGGATCATGGAGACAAATTAGAAAACAAGACAGTTATGCATTGTTTGTTCAAGGTGTGATTCACACTTTTTATTACTCCACTAGCACCCATCAATGATCTAATGGGAAAACAAAGAAAAGAGGACCCTGATTCTCCCTCATTGGTCCTGTGGGAACAGACTGTTCTCTTCAGACTCTTATCCCATGTGATGCATTCTCTGCATACCCTCTGTATCGACCTTGAAATCCCAGAACAGCAGATCTATGGACATTGCACATATAACCCACAAAGTTTGCGTCTGACAGTCACATAAGCCGGAGTTGCATTTAAGCTAAGGAGTTTTCTGACCTTCCCGCACTGATGACGATAGGAGGCGTTTAGGGCTGTGCAGTTCAGCCCAGGCTTTTTACCAAGTTTGCTCCCTTGGGAGCAGACCTAGTAAAAGTATTTGCCATTTACAAAAATCAAATGCTGTTATTCAAATATGTACTCCAGGTTGGACTAAATCAGTTGTTTTTTTAGGTTACTTTGAATTAACCTCTTTTTGTTAGTTTAGCCACAATTCATATGGTTGTGCCTATCTTTTATTTTAACCCTTTGAGTGCCAGAAGGGTACACATCCCATTGCAAAGCAATGCATTGCATACCCCTCTGGCAGTCAAAGGGTTAAAGGATACACGGAAACCAGCGTGCAGGGGGGCTGAAGGAAGTGGTCAGAATGTGTTTAGGGAAGTGGAGAGGTGTGGGAGTACACAGTCTGGTATGGGTTATGTAGTGATTTAGACAGGAGTGGCCACCCTGCCCAAAATTATTTCCCCAGCCATGTCTTTGCTCAGACATGGCTGGAGCAGGAGGATGTTCCTGCAGGCAACAGTGGAGAAGAATCAGCAGAACCCTTCCTACTACTGCCCTTGCATGGACTCAAGATCATAACATGTAACTATGCCATATACATACACAGCAGGAGGCTGATGTGCCAAGAACTGGAGCAAACCAAGACACAGCAAATTACAATTTAAATGTTTTATTTTTAACTATTTGAATGCTGAGGAGGTCTCCAAGGCACCGCAAATGGAAACCACAGAGTTTTATTAAGTAATCATCGACATGGGAAAAAATATTTGGTGGTAGACTGTGAATATGTGGTTTTATGACTAAGGGATGAGTAAAACGATTTTGCAGATATATTCTCTTTGAAACAGGCTGTTTTGCAAGATCAAAACCACATCGTGTGAAACAGCGGTTTTGTCTCCAGGTTTTGCAGTAAAAGAAAAATAGAGTGTTAATTTACCTGTAGATTTTCCTGTCCAGCATGTTCCTGTTGTCTGAGAAGAGTAGGGATCCTCTCTCCCCCTTTAGCTTCCTGTCACCCAATTAGAAGCCTCCTCTTTCTACTCAAGCCCATTCCTCTTCCCTCCCCTTTACTTTTCTTTTGCCTGCTTCCCTTTGTTTCCATATGTTGACAGCCACTTTCGTTTCATTGGTGCAGACCACCTTCCATCTCCTTGCAGGCTTCCTGTCCTAGTCTTATTTAACTCAGGAGGGCCAGAATTATATATATTCCCATTATTCAAAAATACTCATGTTATACAGAATATATACAGAGGGTATATTCTGCCTACACATCCCGATATGTACCGATTTGTACTGGCAGCATATTCTTCCCTTCTCTCTCTGTTTGTATATGGAAAGCGTGGCTGTTTTTCACCACTATACAGACAGACTGGTGTCAGGGATAACTATACCTACGGATGTGTGATGAATAATGATTTCAGTAATCTGCATAGCAGCATGTCTGTAAACTCCCCCCCCCAAGAAAACCCCCAAAAAACTGTGGAATACAGGAATGAAAAGGCTACTTTTACATATAGAACAATTACAAACTGACCCCTTCCACACTCTCTCCCAGAGCTAATCCTTGTTCCATTTAGAGCTGACTCAGTGGTATCTTCCAGGTCAAAGTATATAACACCACCATAAATCCAGTCTTTGAAACACATTGCCAGGGTGTGATAATTGATTCCACTTGCTTTTTTCCCTCATACTCTTACTGCCAAGTCTTGCTGATTTTTCCTATATAGCTGAACTGTATGCTACCTTATGTTCCTCCACAAATTCCTTATGCAAGCACTCAATAAATGGGCTATGGTAACCTTCTTCTCTATGGCCTTTCTACCTCACAACTACATACACAATGTTGCTGCACTAATTAGCTTACTTTAACCTGTGTATTGTGACTACAATTCTCTCAGACTTTCTTCTACTCATTGCTCCGTATTGGTGGAACCGTTTTCCTACCGCTTCCAACTCACTTACCTTACCATCTTCATGTCTCACTTGAAACTGCTTCCCCTCACATTATTAACAATTTTAAACCCCTACAATATATTCTGCACTTAACCCCTTATGTACTTTGTAAGTTTCCTTTATTTTTATTTTAGAATACTTTAGGGACCCCAGCATTTCCCTCTGTAAAGAATGGCATTTCAGGTTGATGTCCTGGTAACATTTTACCTAATATTCTTACCTGGGAACTTTCAGAAATCACTCACCATGAGATTATAGGGAAAAAACCCCAAACAAAAAACCTTTACCACGGTGTTTAAAGTCATACGTGGCATGCCCCCTAGTCTATAGACCATCTGCTTATGTAGAGCTAGAATTCCAGTTCTGCACAAGCAGACTTAGTGCTGGATTCTATTGCAGGTGCTAATTTTATCACTGCTTTAATCTCCAGTTTTCACCATGGACTTCAATAGGAAAATGTTTGATAAAACAGGTGTTAACATTTATCACCTGCAATAGAATCTGGCACTTTATCTTCAAGGTTTTTGAGATGTGACTTCATCATGTATTAATATTATATTAAACTTCTGATATAACTGAGCAAATTGTAGCTAGCCATGGGATCAACTTGTTTTTAGCAGGGCCCTGGCTGTCTGATGGTTCGTATTTACTGGTTTGCTCCTTTAAGCTAGACATGTGAAACGTATACAGTCGCTCACATAGATACGCAACACTATAAATATAATTCCTCTATTGTGAATGAACAGTGCCAGTACTTTTGGTCCATTTGTTCTTCCTGCTCTGCAATGCCAATTATTAATGAAGGACTGTCATTAACTTACCAGCCAACACTGGGCCTGGCTGGACTGGAGAGGTAGTGCTTTGCAAATTTCAGTTACACAGCTCTCTGCTTCCACTGACTGGCAGCTTCTCTCTCTCCTTGTGCCCTGCGACGCCAATGTCATCACATTGTCATCAACCTTCCTCCCAGTAAAGCCAGCAATTGGCTGGCTCATCAGTCAGGTGGTGTTGAGAGGGTCACATGCTGATAAAGATCAGGTGTTGGAGATTATGCCTGAATGCGAAGCAGGCAAGCTGCAAGTCAACCAGTTGACACCACTCACTAGTATATTTTTTATTAGTACAACTAGCTGAAGAGCCAGTGTTCATGGGCCAAAGTGCCAGCAATTCATGGTGAAGTCATGCGCAGTAGAGACTGCTGCGTGTGCTGCAGTCATGCACAGTAGAGACTGCTGCGTGTGCTGCAGTCATGTGCAGTACAGACTGCCTGTGCCGCGGCTGATACAGAGCTGGACGCTCCAAAGTCAGACCTCTGGTCTGACTTCAAAGTGCCCTGCTCTGTATCAGCCTTGTCACAGGCAGTCTCTACTGTGCATGACTGCGTCATTACAAACTATTTAACGATTATATAGGATAATTTTAAGCTTCGGAAAATCGGAAAATGCCGCATGAAGCATGATGATGATTACATGCATCCGCCTACCTGGAGATTTAAATGTTTCATCCGGAGACAGTGCTCTATATCCGGAGTCTCTGGGTGACACCCGGTAAGTTCCCAGCTATGCTAATATTTAATGAGGAGAGCAGAGCAATACACCAGTATATGCCAACAGTAGGACAACACTCAGTTACAGTAGGTGATGACAGGGTCCCACTTTAGAAAATCACTCTGTGCCTTTCAAAACTCCATACTCTTCCAATTCACTTCTATGTATCTTTATTTATATACCACCTTATATGTACACAGCACTTCACAGAAATAGTAATAGTACAATACAAAAATATAGGACAGGGCTAAGACCATCAGGCTAAAGTGTAATAATTGCATTATTAGTGGGAGAGAAGTGCAGCAAAGAGAATCATGCACTGGGATGTTGAACCCTTCCCACACTCACATACTCACCCTTAATCATACATGTGTAGTTGCTGTGCTCTCACTTTATTCCTTTATTGTTAATACAAAATCTTCTGCAGTTCAATGTTACTGCATCGGGCAAGAGAGTGAAGGGCTGATGCTGTACTCTTACACTGTAGGCAGACTGGTACACTTGTGTTAACCCTTTCAGTGTCAGAGGGGTAAGCAATGCATTGCAAAGCAAAGTGCTGTGTATCCCTCTGGCACTGAAAGAGTTAAAGTACTGTAGAAGGCTAACCCCACTTATGCACCAATGTGTGACCTGGTTCTTTATATTTAACACCCTCCATAGAGTTCTAGGCTGCCATTAAACTTTTCCCATGTCTAGAACTGGGAGGAGTAAGAAGGGAAAGTATTTAAAGGGATAGTAATACTTATTATGTAAAAAAATATATATTGTAGTTTTTATCCACCTGTGGTTTAAAAAAAAAAAAAAAAAATATATATATATATATTCTCACTGCTGAAAGGTGTTTTATTCAAAAGTTATTACAGCTCAAAGTTGAACAGGGGTGCTGTTGTTACACCATCGTATGGACATCTCTGGTCAGTAGACCATAAATCTCCATAGGATGGTATAGCAACAGCACCACTGTACAATTTAAGGCCACTGTGATTGCACCTAAAAAAATTCAACTTTGAGTTGTAATAACTTTTGAATAAAACACTTTTCAGCAGTGGGAGTACCCTTGTTTTACTCAGGGGATAAACCCTACAACATATATTTTTTTACATTTTAAGTATTACTATCCCTTTAAAGGGATAGTATTACTTCAAAATCACTATCCCTCATATTGTAGCCTTTAATAAACTGAGTTAAATGACACCAGCGGCATCTCTCAAACCTTTATGGTTTAAGAGATAACCACTTTCAAAGTTTCCTCTCCCCTGCTGTCAGCGTTCTGCTGCCAGCAGGAGAATCCGGTCTCTGAATCAAGAGGAGGCTCTTCAGCAGAGCCGATATCTCGTTATGGAAGGAAAAATGATAAATTGAAACAGTCTTCTTCGTGTACTTGGTAACCAAGCACACGTAGAAGACTGCTTCAATTAATTATTTTTCCTTCCATAACGAGATATCGGCTCTGTTTAAGAGCCTCCGCCTGTCCCGGGACCGGATTCCTCTGCTGACAGCAGAACGTTGACAGCAGGGGAGAGGAAACTTTGAAAGCGGCTATCTCTTAAACCATAAAGGTTTGAGAGATGCCGCTGGTGTCCTTTAACTCAGTTTATTAAGGGCTACAATATGAGGGATAGTAATTTTGAAGTAATACTATCCCTTTAAGGGGGCAGTACAAGGATGCAAGGCAGTTTGGAGGAGATGCATGTACTCAGTAAGGGGAACTCTAATTGGAGCTGCATCCAGGCGCATCTGAGCCACAAGAGCTTCTGACAGTGAACATTGGAGACAGATGGTGGTGGTTCCCTCAAACGGATTCAGCAGACTATATGGAAGTCATTGTTACCCTTTTCTGAAGAGCAGGAAGGACATTAACGGTGTACCGTATGGGCTCAAATAATAAGCGTTGTACGTGAGTACTGGACACCGTACTCTATTCCATTGGGATATAGAGATATATAGATTAGATACTAGTCTAGCCTAACCTAGCTGTCAGAATGTGCCACCCTCCACCTTGGACAATGCTACCATTCAGTATGTGTTGTTGAAGTTTGGGGAACAAAGTTAATGTGAGTGCATGAAAACCCCTGTCTTCAAAGTTGTGACTTACTGAGCTGCTGGCACACACCTGTTTAGTGGGCCTCAAGGTGAGAAGGAGAATGTGTGTATGCTGCACCGCTTGGCACACCCCCTCACAATGGCCAGTGTGTACAAGCTGGTGATGTGAAGGCATGCCAGAAAAGCAGCTTGGCGACATATCAGCAAAGCTTGTGTTCAAACTACATATTACACAATGTGCAGTAACAAGTCTTCTCTCTGCAGCTACAGTGTCTGAATTATATAAGTGGGATTTATGTCTTAATGAGGCCCTCTCAAGCCTTTCATCTTCCGGTTTTACTATAACTTTTCTGTCCCTTTCAGTGGCTCAGGGGGTATGCAATGCACATTGGGCAAGCAGGGAGAATGCACTCAGACTTCAGGGTAATGTGTAAACGACAGCATCCCTTCCACATCACCAGCAGTTCAACATCCCTGCATTCTAATGAGGAGCTTCTCCTCCCTCCTCCTGCATCCCTATCTCTTTACAAATATGGCGATTTGGGTCCTTATAACTATTTCGATGTGTTTGCCACATATCACCAGATGCACATCGCCATATCAACCTTTAATGCATCTCCCTGAAGGTGTTCCTTTGAGTGCCAGAGACATATCAAACTCATTGTGTTGCAATGTGTTGGATACCTCTCTTATACTTAAAGGAATATGTTAGCTCCTTGGATGCTAATATGGTAACCAATGTCTTACCTTTCGCATCTAGTGAGATAGAGTATTTACAAATTCAGTTATAAGCAATGTGAACATTTTATAAAGCATCCTATCAATTATAGAAAAAAGAAAAACACAATTATAAGTGCTTAAGTGAAATATTTTAGTATATTCAAAAAAATGAATACGTTTTATTAACAATGAAAGCCCATAGAAAGAGTTTTCATACTTATGTAAAAAAATATAAACTACTTTATGTGAATTGCATTCTAGTGCTGTACATAGGTATTTATTTCTCCATTTACAAATAAATTATAGCTTAATATCCTTCCACATTTTACAACAATATTCTTGAAAGTTTCACTTCATAATGCATAGCATCCTAGAGCCAGTCAAATGTTCTTCCAACAAGTTCAAAGAACTTCTTATTAGGCTCATAAAAATAGTCACGCATTTTACTCAGTAAAAAAGAACTAACTTGCGGATGAGCCCTCCCCTTGGATTCGTGCAAGCATCGGTCCCTGCCACTGTCCCTTAAACAGTAGAAGCCTTTTGTTTTATTGAAGTAAAAGTTCGATGCATTAATTTGTGGAGAAAGGTTCAAGAACCTCTCTACTTTTTGCATTTCAGGAAAGGGATCTCTGATCAGACAATCCCCATCAACAATGTGAATATTTTCAAGAGGAAAATATTTCAGCCAGTTTTCCATGTAAGGGTGATATAGACTCCTGTTTATTGCTTTATAGTCTGTATTTAGTTCACTGTTTTTCAAAAGGAGGTCTTCCACAGGTGGATAGGATTTATTTTTCTGCTTATGGTTATAAAAAACTTGGGTGTAGTCCGATAATACTCTTTCAATAGGATCTCTTAAAATAAGCAAGAGTCTGATTGTGCTGTTCATTTTATAAATTCTCTCTGGAACTTCATTAGATGTAAAATACGCTGGTGTTTTTTCCACCGTTAGCTGATGAGGATAGGAGAAGGGCATTTGGCTGAGATACCACTGTAAACCTTTTTTATACTGATCTTCCCAGTCAAAGAAATGAATTTCACTTTCAGCTGCAGAAATATCAGAATGAAGACTAAGCATTTCAAGCAAGGCTCTTGTTCCGCCTTTGCGAACACCAATAATAATAGTGTGTGGTAAATACTGACTGGTGCCATTAAGATGGACCTCATTTTTCAAGTCATTTTTAAATGAAGCCTTCTTAATCTGTTCTCCATTACTTGGATGAGATGAAGTATAGGCCTTTGCGTTTGATGCTGGTCTGGAAGGCACTAGCTGAGGTTGAATAAAAAGTAAACAAACTCCTAGTAGAAATGCAGCCATGACAAATGTCCTGAGGTTTCGATCAGTTAAACAGACGGTGCTCCATAAGTACACTTTATCTTCAGTTGGGCCCTTCTGCTTCGTTGTGTACACAGTCCTTGAAAATTGGGTACACTGAAAAAGAAAAAAAGAAAAACAAATTTAAAAAACAAACAGTTTGCACACATTTTAGTATTTAACCCCTTAACGACCGGCCGATCGTCACAGTGTGGTCAGTTAAAGACCACGGAGCATTTTTTTTTTTTTTAATCTTTTCCGCTTCCGGACTCCCCGAACGGTGTGCAGCCGCGGGGGGGAGCCCGGAATTCCATGACGGTCATAGTACGTCATGGGTCGTTCAGTCAGATTTACCCATGATGTACTATGACCGTCAAGGGTCGTTAAGGGGTTAACAGTAAATGTTTGTTTACAGAAACATCTGTATTTTTGAAATGTCACAACAGGATTTGGTTCAAGTCTTTTCTGAAGCATTTGATATTAGAGCACAAACCAAATATATTTTATTAACCCTGTGAGTGCTAGGGAGGTAGCCAAAGCATTGTGTTGCAAAGGGTTATAGCGCTAAACCTAAAACAGGCAAAACTAATACCAAATATTACAAGATGCACTGAATTAAATATGACTTTACCAAGAAAAAAAAAAAAAAAAAAAAAAAAAAAAAAAATGTGAACATGTTTTCTATCAATCAGTGCTTTAACCCTTGGAGTGTCAGAGTGGTATCCAACACTGTTTTGGATACCTCTCTGCCAGTCACAGGGTTAAAAAAATGCATTATTTGGGCTTGATTTACATTTCAGGTGCCTCTAGGTAAGGAACCCAAGGCACCCTTAGCCCCCCATCCACAGCTATAGCTGGGAACTCTCTGGGTTTGCCCAGGAGACTCCGGTTTTGACTCTGTATTACCGGGTCTGCGGGGCAGAGTGTGATTCTTCGGGGTGCGGGCAGTTTAATAAACCCTGCCCATGTGTGCTTCTTCCCTATCAGTTCCACCACTCCATGCCCATTTCTCCTCCTTCCCCAGCCTATTACCTATAGTTTTACAACTTTCTGAAGCCCCATGCACAGTTGTGATTAAGCCCCACCCCATTGTAACAAAAATTGCGTCATTTGTCTCCCTGAACGGCACCACAGGCCTCCCCCCTCCGGGGAGGCAAGAAGAAAAAGTTCCCAAGTATGCCCATGGTCACACTCCCAGTCTTCATTTAATTCAACCACTTTTCCCTGGCACAGAGAATAACTTTGGTCTATAAAGTCTATAACCCCCTTGGCTTCAAGAGAGCTCTGTAACAAATTGCTTTGCAATATGCAAGGGGTTAAACAAAGACCACTAACGTTATATGTAAACTGGTAAATAAACTGGTCACCATAAACTAGGAGTGTGATTAGGGACATCATTCAGTATACAGAGTGGGTGACCTGAGGCATCTCTCAAGACTTCGAGCTCTAGGCAAATGCCTACTCTGTCTAACTCTGGCCCTGGACAATATCACCTAAAAATGAGAAGGGCTAATATTCAGTTAGCCATCACCTACTAGCCAGCATTTAAGAAAAATTAAATAAAAAAAAAAAATAGGATTTTAGTCTTACCTGTTAAATCCTTTTCACTTAGTCCATACAGGTCACTGGTACTCTGGGAGGCGTAAGTCCCCTTTAATAGGCAGGAACAACTATGCAAATGATTTGCAAGGGGCGGAGCCTCCCCTCTTACTTAAGCCACCTTCTGGCCAGAGCCACTTAGATTGATTTGAGACCCTAAAACTGACCTCAGGTAAGCAAAAAGAAAGACTCCTGTGAGCATGCCCGAACGGTCTCCCACTGGATGCCACAGGAGAGCCAAGACTGGTCCCTTGACAGGGTGGGAGACCAGTGACCTGTACGGACTAAGTGAAAAGGATTTAACAGGTAAGACTAAAATCCTATTTTCACTGTCGTCCAATACAGGTCACTGGTACTCTGGGATGTACAAACATTGAGCTGATCCAGAGGCGGGAAGTAAGGCAAGGACCAGGCGCAAGGCCCAAGTCACTAGAACTGCTATGACCAGTTAATAACATAGCCCAAACTGTAAGTGTCAACGGACACCAACCAAGGGAACAATCCCTGAACTAACACAGCACACGGAACCAGAGCCAACCGGGCTCAACAGTAAGGAAGCACTAAGGATCACAGAGCGGAAGACCTACACAGGCAAGACTGCCTCCAGGACCTTCCTTCCAAAACTGGCATCAGCCGAAGCCAGTACATCAACTCGATAGTGCTTAGAAAAAGTGTGCACAGAGGACCAAGTGGCCGCTCTGCACAGTTGATCAGCAGAAGCTTGATTCTTGTAGGCCCAAGAGGCCCCAGTAGATCTGGTGGAATGGGCAGTCACCCGGAAGGGAACATGCTTATTCCTCAACTTATAGGCTTCACGGATAGTAGCCTTAATCCAAGAGGCAATGGTAACTTTGGAAGCCGGTCTCCCTGCCCTAGGCCCCTCAGGAATGATGAATAGGGCGTCAGACTTCCTGATAGACTCGGTGCGATGAACATAAAACTTGAGGCAACGCACCACATCCAACAGATGGAGATCTCTTTCCTTGTCAGATGAAGGATTAGGGCAGAAAGAGGGAACCACAATCTCCTGATTGATGTGAAACTCGGACACAACCTTGGGTAAGAATTCCTTGGTAGTGCGAAGCACAGCCTTATCCTTGTGGAACACCAGGTAAGGAGGTTTACAAGACAAAGCCTGTAACTCTGCTACCCGGCGAACTGAAACAATAGCCAAAAGGAAGGCCATCTTCCAAGTCAAGAGACGTAATGGAATAGAAGCCAAGGATTCAAACGGTGGTCGCTGGAGAACTCCCAGCACCAAATTGAGGTCCCACTGGGGAGCAGGACTCTTGAAGGCAGGTCAAACATGAGTCACACCTTGGAAGAAAACTTTCACATCAGGAAGGATAGCGATCCTTTCCTGGAAAAACACAGACAAGGCAGAAGTCTGAACTTTGAGGGAACTCAGACTGAGCCCCTTATCCACACCGTCCTGCAAGAAGGCCAGGATAGTGGGAAGATGGAATTCAAGGGATAACTTCTTATCAGAGCACCATGTCACAAAGGTTGACCATATGCGATGATAGATCTTGGAAGACACAGGCTTACGAGCACTGAGCATAGTCGACACCACAGAAGGAGAAAAACCTTTCTTTGCTAGAATCGAGGATTCAACCGCCATGCCATCAAATGGAGAGAGTGAACATCCTCCTTCCACAGATATCCCTGAAGAAGTAGGTCCGGACGGGCAGGAAGCGGAATCGGATCCGTCACTGACATGGCCATCAACTCCGGATACCAGGACTGGCTAGGCCAGTTTGGAGCGATCAGGATGACAGGACAACGCTCCCTCTTCAACTTCTGGATAACTCTGATCAATAGAGGAAGAGGAGGGAAGATGTAAGCCAGGGAGAAGTCCCAAGGGATCGACAAGGCATCCACTGCTAGAGCAAGGGAGTCCCTCAACCGGGAGCAAAACACCGGAACCTTCCTGTTGTGTCTGGTAGCCATCAGGTCCACCACAGGCATCCCCCACCGCTGAGTGAGCATATGAAACACCTCTGGATGAAGAGCCCATTCTCCGCTGTCGACGGTGTGACGACTGAGGAAGTCTGCCATGACGTTGTCCACGCCTGGAATATGAACTGCAGATATGACAGGCACGTGATCTTCTGCCCAAGACAAAATATCCTTGACCTCCCACCAGGCGGAACCGCTTCTTGTGCCGCCTTGCCTGTTGATGTAAGCCACCGCCGTGGCGTTGTCGGACTCCACTCTGATCGGAAGACCGGTCAGTTGAGACTCCCAGTGCTTCAGGGCAAGCCGGACAGCTCGAAGTTCCAGAACATTGATGGAGAGCAGGGATTCCTCCAGACCCCATTTCCCCTGAGCACTGAAGCGACCCCAGACTGCACCCCAGCCCCGAAGGCTGGCATCCGTTGTGACTGTGGTCCAACGAGGAACTAGAAAGGATCTCCCTTTCAGGAGATGAGAGAGATCTAACCACCAGTGTAGACTCGCCTCGACATGAGGAGGAAGAGAAACAGACAGATGTTGATGATCTGGATGATTCTTGCACGTCTGGATCACAAATCTCTGAAGTTCCCTGGAGTGGGCCATGGCAAATGGGACTGCTTCGATCGTGGAAATGAACTTCCCCACTAAAGACGACAACTTCGGTACTGGAATTTCGTCCATGTCCAGAATCCCAGCCACTCTGACGGCTATCTGGTGAGCCACGTCCTCTGGAAGAAACACCATGCATTGGCGAGTGTCGAACAGGAGACCCAGGAATAGAAGCCTCTGAGATGGAACCAAGTCCGACTTGTCCAGATTCAGGATCCAGCCATGACGGTTCAGGGTGTGCATGCACTTCTGTAATTGCTGACGGAGAAGCTCCGCTGAGGAGGCTTTCAGTAGGAGATCGTCCATGTATGGGGTCACTCGGATCCCATCCTGATGAAGCACCGCTATCAAGGAGCCCAACACCCTCTGGAAGACCTGAGGGGCTGAAGTCAGCCCAAAGGGGAGCGCTGCAAACTGAAAGTGTCCCCTGTGGCAGGCAATTCTGAGATACCGCCTGCTCTCTGGATGAATAGGGATGTGAAGATAAGCATCCTGGAGGTCCAGGGAGGCAAGAAACTCCCCTGGAGACATTGCTGCAATCACAGAACGCAGAGATTCCTGGCGGAAGTGGGAAGTCACCACATAGGCATTGAGATCTTTGAGATCCAAAATGGGACGAGCTCCTCCGTCCTTTTTGGCTACCACAAACAGGTTGGAATAGAATCCTGAACCTGTGTCCCCTTGAGGAACCACCTCCAGGACCTCTTTGTCCAAGAGATCCTGAATAGCGTCGTCGAACAGACGCCTTTTTGTGGGTTCCTGAGAAGGACGAGTAAAATGGAACCGAAAAGGAGGAAGGGAAGAGAAAGGGATCCTGTATCCCTCTGACACCACCTGAAGAACCCATGGGTCCGCCACTGACTCCTCCCAAGTCCGGCGAAAGATGCGGAGACGACCGCCTACAGCCGGATGCGGACCCGGGTTCGGCGAGTCATGCCGAAGCAGTCTTGGTGGTCTTGGCCTTGGGGGCAACTTTGGGCTTCCAGGACTGTTTGGGCTTAGAGGAGGAGCGCGTAGCGGGAGGACCCGTCTGGGCCGAGGAGCGTGTCTCAGTCTGAAAGGAACGAAAGGACCGATTGCGTTTGGCTGGAAACTTTTTCTTAAAGACTGAGGGTAGAAGAGTACTTTTACCGCCAGTAGCCTCACTGATCATTTCTTTTAGTTCAGACCCAAAAAGCAAATTCCCCTGAAAGGGCAAGGAAAGCAAAGCTTTCTTAGAGGCTGTATCAGCAGACCAAATTTTCAGCCAAAGAGCGCGTCTAGCCACCACAGAAGAAGTGGAGGCCCTCGCCATCATGCGCACAGCATCAAAAGCAGCGTCAGCAACATAGTTCTGAGCTTCAGTGATATTAGCAAGGAGCTGTAACTGTTCAGATACTGGCGCATCCTGGCGAACTGCTTCAGTCAGTCGTTCAGTCCAGGCCGCAATGGCTCTATTAACCCAAGCCACAGCAAAGGTTGGGCGCATGGCAGTGCCAATGGAGGCAAAAACAGATTTAAGAGAAAGCTCTAGCTTTTTATCCGTCCAATCCTGCAGGGCAGAGGCATCAGAGACAGCCAAGGCGGTAGACTTGGATAGTCTAGAAACAGGAGCATCCACCTTGGGAGGATGAACCCATTTTGCCAACTCAGCCTCAGGAAAAGGGTAAAGTTTAGCAAACTTTTTAGAGACAGAGGAAGATCTATCAGGATTCTTCCATGCCT
The DNA here is from genome assembly GCA_037306005.1 of Rhinophrynus dorsalis. NCBI lineage: Eukaryota > Metazoa > Chordata > Amphibia > Anura > Rhinophrynidae > Rhinophrynus > Rhinophrynus dorsalis. Next base: position 63,092,226 of record CM074718.1, read on the forward strand.
CAGAGACCAGACGGGGTTAGTTGGAAAACAAACAACTGGTTTAGATGGCTTTTTCTGAAAAACATCAGTAGGATCATAAGTGGATTCCTGAGTCAGAGGAAGGTTGAGCGTATTCAGAACCGCTCTGATCAGACCCTCAGCCAAGACTTCAGGGTCACACTCATAGGGGTCCCCAATGGACCTGTTAGATTCAATAACAGTACGTTCCTCAGCATCAGAATCCTGTAAGAGTTCTTCTTCAGAAGAATCAGTGACATCAGGAGCTCCCTGTGGCTTAGGCAGGGAGGTCCTGATGGTAGAGGGGGTCTGCCAGACCTGGAGAGCCCCCTGTATCTGAGAGGGAAAGAGTTGAAGCGTGGATCTGAGATCCCTAGTGGCAGCTTTAAACTCCCTCACCCAAGATGGCTCAATAGCGTGGCTGGAAAGCCCAGGGTTGCTATCTTGACCAGTACAATTAGGGCATAGATCCCCCACATTATCGGTAGACAGCCCAATGTGGCAAGAGGAGCAAAACGCCATGGGGGTAGCAGACCCCCCATCCTCCTTAGACTTGGGTCTAGCCCCTAGCTCCAGTGAAGTAGAAATGCTCACAGCGTCAATATACCCCACTAATAACACTATCACCCAGAAAAAGTGTAAATGATTAAAGTTTCACCCCAGAAATGTCTAAATTCGGACTTATCTGGCCAGCGAAGGGTTAATCTGTTGAGGAGAGAGAAGGCTCGGTCCCTGCGTAGTGTCGCTTAGGAAAAGTACCACAAAATGGCGGTCGTCATGATAGCCAATCAGAAACGAGCGCGAACCAGGCGCTCATGGGAAATGTAGTTTTCCCTTACAAGTACCCCAAACAGTGCCCGAAGCCCCCCTGAACATCCCACATACATAAAACACATTCCGGATGATAGAGCAGGAGCCTAGCATTAAAATGAGCCCTCTCTGAAGTTGCTGTGACAAGCGGTTCCAGAGATACGTCCCACACTGTGAATTCTCATAGAGAGTAAAGGAGCCCTTGCGTCTGAGCGGGAAAAAGCCGCACTTAAAGGCGCGGAACACCATTTTTAACAAAGTTTAAGAAAACATTAAAAAGTGCCCAAACAAGTATGAAACACATAAGAAACATGAGTAAACGAATATCAAAAGCTCCAAAACCCAGAGAATACCACAGAAATTGCATAAAACAGTAATAATGCAATAAAAACACCCTATGAGTGCTGGAGTGTATTGAAACTCCCAAATACAAGCCCATCAAAGGGACACTGTGGGGACAAGTGGACCTTCAGCACTCAATGGGTGACTCACCTTTCTTGCAGGACTTCTGTCTTCAGGTGACCATGATAAGGTGGGAAAGAACCAGAGGTAAATTCCCCAGTAGGGGAGCTGCTTAACACAAGCTGTCCCCTCTTCAGGGCATAAGGTCCACAGAGAATCCCTGGAAGCTGCACCAGCCACTTTAAAGAGGGCAATTCACAGCCATGGTCACCCTCCTAATGGTGGTATTCCATATGTGAATAAAAAAATAATAAAGCACTAAGATGCATAGATGTTCTCTACCTGGTGTGCAAAGCACTCCAGGAACAAATCAATCTAAGTGGCTCTGGCCAGAAGGTGGCTTAAGTAAGAGGGGAGGCTCCGCCCCTTGCAAATCATTTGCATAGTTGTTCCTGCCTATTAAAGGGGACTTACGCCTCCCAGAGTACCAGTGACCTGTATTGGACGACAGTGAAAACTATATTATATATATATATATATATATATATATATATATATATATATATATATATATATATACATATACATTGCACATATCACTTCTTAGAAGCTGTACACCAAATAGTAAGAAGCGCTCCCGGGACTTTATGAGATGTGAAAACAGAGTGAAGTTTATTTACAGATCAACGTTTCGGTTAACACACCGTAACCTTCATCTTAGAAGCCTGTATAAATACACGAGTCAAATGGTCTTGCAATGTACGTTATGATGGACCTTGTATATAAAGCCAGATGGAGCAATTCTGAGGTAAAACGTATAGAATAAATAAAAATTCTCATTGAGCTAAATGGGGCTTTTAACCCCTTAAATGCTAAAGAGGGCGCCATTGCATAGCTTCACACTGGGTGATTTTGAGAATGTTAATGTCTTCCCTATGGTGCAGTTGGTTTACTCTATTGTTACTCCTTTTATACATAATGTCCAATGTAGGTAAAGTCTCTGAAACCAAGTGCAAGCTTTCAAGATTGAAATCAAATTATGTTGGTTGTATGTTTTATCTAAGAATAAATATAGCCTTCGTATACATTACAGTCTATAGCCTGTTCAACTACACTGGTCCAGGGTCACTGCCAGCCCCACCACTGGGAGGCAGTAGGAAGGACTTACTGAAATTGGGGCACTGAATTGAAAGGGGGCATTGATTTTGACAGTTGTGGCCAGGAGGGCAAAACCCCTGGCTACTCTTGTCAAAATCTATGCAGAGTGTTTCCTCATTTCCACCTGCCACTTTGCCTCTTCCTCCCTTTTTCCAACTCACCCCTCACTTTTACTACTATGTCTCACCCTCCCTTTCACTGCTTTGCCTTTTCCTTCTTCCATCTTCCCTTTCACTGTCCCTCATCTACCCTCCCTTTCATGCAATTCTGAAAGGAACCCATAGGATAACTCTCTGACTGTGCCGAAATTGAACCCGCTTCAGAGTCACATGTACATGCCTCTGAGCTAGGCCTCAAGGAAGGAACACGAACATATAGCGGCCCTATAGGCACAATGGGCGAGTGCACAGGGACTCAGTCACTTGTAACACAGAGTGCAGATCCAACTTCCCATTTTCTGCTATGAAAATATTTAGCATGTTATACCAAAGACCAAAATGCTTACTTGGCATACATGAGATTTAAACTGATATTTATTCCTGGAATAAACCAAGTAAACCACTGGATACAAAATATTCCCAAATTCCATTTTAAAGGGGGTTAAAAAGCTCCATTCAATCATTAAAGGAGTTAAAAGTTCCATTCAAAGCCAATGGCAATGTTTATTTATCCCCTATGGTGCAGTTAGTACATGTTAGAATTTCTCCATTTTAGTGTATCTGCTTCACTGGGGCAATGCAAAAGCAACAAAGGGAAAAATAAATCCTTCTTTATTTTTGTGTGGAATATGTTACATTCCATGTCACAGTTCAGTGTGTTATACTTAGCCATCAGCTTGTACTCAGATATTTCTCTCTCTCTCTCTGTATCTTTTATTCTTGTTAATGGACCTATGGAAACTTACTCTTTTTTTTTTTTTTTTTTTTTCCCAGTTTGTCTTGTCTCACCCACCATATAATTCTGGGCGAGGTACACAACATTAAATCTGAAGTCAATTTGTCCTTATCTGTGGTATTAAACAGGATACATCCCCCTGTAGGCAGGGAGATGTATCATATTCTGCAGCACCGTTTTGGGAGTTTTTTTTTACCAACAGTTGATTCAGGTTGTGTAGCTGTTTTTTTAAGAAAGAAAAGTAGGTTTTGGCAATTTTTTACTCTGTTATTTGTATGTAGTGTGGAACCGTTTGAAGCAGTTTTGAGATTTTGTGCTAAAGTTGGGGTTTGTGGGTGATCACTAATGGCACCCTGTTCTCTTCCTTTGATTGTCTGTGTTCAAGGAGAGGTTTGTGTACACTGGGACTTGGCATTATATAATTGACTGAAAATCTGATATTTAAGATGTTTATCCTGGTCAGAAGTCTCTTAGCAGATGTGGAATTCACAGTTAACCCACCCCTGATCTAGAGTCAGCTACGAGGCAGAAAAGCCAATTTAAACAAAGGTTTTAACGCCTTGAATGATAGCAGTGTCTCCAAGGGTATAAAAACCCAGTAGGAGGGAATAAATGGATTGTATAGAAACACATAAAATGGAATTAAGTAGGGGTCCTTTCTGAATTGTACACACACACACACACACACACACACACACACACACACACACACACACACTCACTTCTGACCTAGTTGTTAAAATGCGTAAAGTCATAATTTGGCTTACAAAGTGGTTAACTGAAACCAGAAATTTAAAGACTTGATGAATTGGCTCAAAACTGAAAATGTCAAGTCTGCTTATCTCTACTAACCACCAGGATGTTGCTGAACAGTTTAACCATTTAAGGACCAGAGGGGCTTTGCAATGCGTTACCCACCCCTCTGGTACTTAAACGGTTAAAGACTCAAATCTGGTTGGCAGCCTAAGATATGTAATAGTGTAATACTGTACAGATGCTAGCGTTACAGGCCTTTTGGGAACAATACAACTACCTAATAATGAAGAGGGAACGAGTTTTCCTCCAGTCTCAAGTATAAGCCAACATTGCCTTGACACAATTGCCCCCTCGACAACATGTAAGAATATGTAAAATGGCCTTATGATTAATAGGTCTAAAAAGGTAATTGTAGAGAACGTTTGTCAGGCAGATCAGTGGCCGCTGTTGGATGACCATGTTGGAGATTAACATTTGTATTGCAAATGTTAAAGAATTGGCATAACATAAGAAAGAAACTCTTGGCATAAATAAACAGCTCACAACTGCCAACATTGATACAAGAATGTAATCTGGATGACTGAACCTTAATGAGTGCACCTGCCTTCCATGTGACTACTAATCCCCCCTAGAAAAAAAAAGTGTTTCTTTTAATTATATATATTTTAAAAAAAGGAGGCGGTGTCATGTGACCAAAAGTCTATGTTCATGGACACACACAGGGTCAGCAGTAAGGAGGAGTTATGCACAACTCCTCTATATTGCCTGTCCCTTTGGTAGAGCATGGGGTTTTAATTTCTCAGGAGTTGGCATGGCTGTGAAAATTTCTGCAAGGACTTCACCTTCTATCACAGTACATAACTACTCCCTCCCACTCACCACCTACAACTTCAGCCTCCAACACAATATACACCTCCTCAGCTTTGCCTGATCTACTCATACTCCCATTTATTTAATCTCAAATTCCACTTCACCTCCTCACGCTACACCCTCCCTCACCGTTCACACACTGACTCACATTCACCTTCTTTTATTCTACTCTTCTATTGTTCAACTCACAAATCGCCTTCCACCCGCATAAGCCTTCCACTCTTCAAATCAAATACATTATGTCCCTACTATTCACATACTTCTGTGTACACCCCTGCACACACACACCTTCTCTCCTGTTTCCCATTATCACATTCTTCTCTGTTTGGACTCACTTGGATTCACACTGCTTTCTCCTGTCTGCTGTAACAATAGCCTCTTCTGTCTGAATCAAATTGCTCTGTGCCTTCAGTTAAATTGAACCTGTGAACACTGTCTTTAGCTGTACTGCTCTGTCAGCAACATCTCCTGTCCCATTGTACTCGTTGGTTGCTGTGTGCTCTCTTCACTTCTCACTCACTGGCTTTCTGACACTACATGTTCCCAGACACAGAAGCTTCCACAAGTAAGGCCGGGTAGAAGAGACACTGACTGCTCCAAAAGAAGCATGGTGAAGAGTGAAGACCATTGTAACACAGAGTTACTGTCAGAGTTATAGTTCAAAAGTAACTGAATGATAAAATTATCCCCCTCCCGCCCCTTTTACTGATGTAACACTACTCACCTCAGAGCAGCAGGACGGTGTCCAAGTGGATTGCAGAGAGGAACAATCTTCAATTAATATAAGGGAAATCCTGTCAAGGGGGCAGGGTATTCATTGTTCTCACAGTAAGAAGATTGTCCCTTGCTGTGAGATGTCCGGTCAAGAGACCAGATTCCACATCTGAGGGGAGGAGGCTTGCATTAGGTATAAGGGGTGGGAGGGGGATACTTTATCATTCAATTACTCTTGAACTACAACTCTGACAGTATTGAAATAACACTCTCCATGGCCCAAATACTATGATGATTAATCAGAGCTGTTTTATTATGGAACATTACTATCTTTTTAAGGCAGCATCTTTTGAAAGCTAGAAGATTTTGTGAAATACACATTCCCACAAAGAGATTTTGAAGAGTTGAACTCTTTCTTGCTCAAAAAGGAATCAAGGTCAGTCTAATCAGAAAAATACTAGTTAACTTATGTCTTTATACGTAATAGTTTAGGTGTTTGTAACTCAAAGTGCATTTTTACTTTTTTTTAAGCCATAAAAATTGCAATATGCATCGGACAAGACTCGCTTAAGATGAGGTACCTTTTCAGGTTACATAGGCTTAAACATACTTTAGCCAAACTAGGTAACAAAATCCTTATATTAACACTTTGGTATAATATGTGCTCTGTACACATTTCACATTTGAGTCATTTGTATGAAGCATCGCACAATTATCTTTTGCATCTATAAGGAAACGTGTCATAATATTTTCTGTACTTGAATGGATTAGGGTATGTAGTTTTGACAAGCTTGTGTAGCTTAGGATTCCTAAATGGTTTTACATGCAGTATGGGCTCTGAATTTGAATTCTTAACCCCTTAACGACCGGCCAAACGGCGCAGAGTGGTCATTTAACAGGACCACTGAGCATTTTTTTTGTTTTTCAAATTCTGGTTCCGGACTCTCTGCACGGTGTGCCGCCGCGGGGGGATCCCAGAATTCCATGATGGTCATAGTACGTCATGGGTCGTTAAATCGGATCGACCCATGACGTACTATGACTGTCAAGGGTCGTTAAGGGGTTAATTAAGAAGGCTGAAGTGCCTGGTATTTCTAGTGTTTTTGTTAAGTCAAATTATAGTTTCTTCTTATGGCACTATTTCAGAAAAAAGCATTAGTGTATGTAAGAAGTGGATGTCACTGTCTTCCCATTTCATACATTGCAATTTATTCATGCCTGGGGTGAATTCGAGATCGGCCACAACTAAATGGTCCCAGCAGGGAAGAATTCTTACCAGATTTTCTAACAGTGAGCAAGTGACCCACGATTACATTTTTATTTAATGCAGGTGGATAATAGAATTGTTTAACCAAGACAGGTTAAGGTTAGCATAAGAATTTTGAATAATTCCAATTGTTGCACATGGTATTATTAGCTAGGTCAATCAGTTTGGAAAGATTTGTAGAAAAAAAAATGATATATACATTGATAATGGGAAAACCTAATCCACCCTTCTGATGTTTAAGCGAAATCTCATACATAATTCTAGCCTGGTTTGAATGCCTAAACATTATTCAAGATAGCTTATAGTTTTGAGAAAGACTAGGTAGGGACAAGGACCTGTATAGCCTGTAAAAGATAAAGAATAATTGGCAAAACACTGATTTTGATTAATTTTATACAACATATCAAGGAAATTAAAAAGGTTTCTCAATTGTTGAAAAGGGGAAAAAAAAAAATCAGTGTTGAAAATGATAGCTAGGTTGGGTGTTATATGAATACTCAAATATTTAATACCAGTATAAAAGCCCGTGTACACGGGCCAAGGTCTGGGTAATGTTAACCCTCTGAGTGCCAGTGGGGTACGCAACGCGTTGCATACCTCTCTGGCACTCAAAGGGTTAAGCAGCCGCTACCTCACTGCTCCACATGATGCAGTCTCGCATCGCCTCACTCACACGATGCAATCATGCGCAGTAGAGACTGCCCGAACGATGCAGGAGTGCATCGTGACAAACATCCTAGTGAATATAGTGAATTATATAAATAATATAATTCAGTCAACTTTCTCTTCAGGATGCTGGGCAAAGGGGGCAGGTATGAATACTCTGCTTTAGCTAATCTTTATTCAAGTAGCTATTAGCGTTGAAAAGAATTTCTAAACAAAATTCACAAGTGAAGTAGGATGAGTACTACATAATGTGGGATCTTTCCCTGATTTAGGAATTCCAACTATATTGGTTTTTAGGGCTTGCTTAGTCATGGAGATACCATTAGAAATGTAACTGAAGGAGCAATATTGTTTGGAAATCAATTGCCATAAAAACCTGTGGTAGTAAGTAATTGAGAAGCCATGTGGATCTGGGCATTTATCCGGGAAGGTGGATTTAATAGCCACAATTCAGTTTAATGGAAAGGAGATTCAAGGCATTTTTTACTCATTCATGTAGTTTGAGCATTTTAGCTTTGATCAAAAACCTATTATTGACTGTATTGGTTAATACTTCTGAATCATACTTTGGTTCAGATTTGTTTAGGTTGTATGACACGGTTATCCTCTTCTCCAGAGTTTCTTTTTCTCATTTGTTTTTCTCTGTTTCTGTTTTTTGTGTCTGCAATATTCCTGTATTAGCCCCAGTCCATTTCAGACTGGTGCATATTTTTAGTGTTCAGTTTCCTGTGACCAATATTCTGTTGGTCAGTTCCCTGTTCCTTGACTCCCTGTACCTGTTATTGGTTTGATCAATGCTTCTCTCTGACTTCTCTTCATCTGTCGATTTTGTTACTTCTCTTTGCCTTCCAGTTGCCGACCTTGCCTGTGTCTGGCCATTTGTTTGCCTTATGCTCTTGCTCAGCCGGTGAGCGACTCCTCGCCTCCTTGTGAAGCTTTAAGGTACCTTCAGTTTATAACGTGTACTCCATCTATTGTAACCCCAATAGGTATAACCTGCTCATGGTTGACAATAGTGTCTGAGGGCTAGAATGTGGTGTGTGAGTAACGGCCATGAGGTTCAGCATTCGAAAACAACCAATTTCCGTTCCGAGCTTGGTTAAATCAGAGCTACACAGATTACCGGCACTATTATTTTAGATACCATTGTCAGCACAGACTGAGCTGAGACACTTAAGTTATACCTTGATACCTGGAGCCGCTTACACATAGATTCCCATTGTATCGCCTTTGATATGATTTGATGAGAAATAGGCTACATACACCCTAGATTTGCTCTTACACTGTATTTAACCCTTTGAGTGCCAGAGGGTTACGGAATGCACTGCAAGGGTTAACAGCTTGTTTTACATATAATGAGACGCTCCTTTCGGCTAGTACTAAGGACCGGAGGATGGACTGATTAGAGCACGGCACAGCTGCACAAACGGTGTGTGTGAGCAATCAATTCATCACACACGTGGATGATCTAAGTCTAGCTGTCTGCTCTGTCTCTCACACGGCTATAGCTGCTCATATATACTGCATACAGTCTCATATATATTAGCACTGGTTAGCTATATCAAGAAATCAGATGTGATCCTGTGACTCAAATTACATCCACATCTGAAATGAATAGCCTTCATTTACACACCAGGTATTATTTGTATCCTAATTCATGAAGGAATTAACCATCTGTTTTTTTTTTTTTAATACTTTTGAATTATATTAAAAGTTAAGTATTAATGATGCCATGCATTCTACCATTGTGGACAGAATACTCCACTTAAAAGGTTCTCTTCACACTGGATTTCTTCTCTCTTTTTTTGTGCTCATTAGTTCTTATGACCTGCGAAGTTAGCTACTAAGAATTAATATCTATTACTGTGAGCTCCTTAGTTTTTTGATAAATAACCTACCCCTATGCAGTTATCCAGGGTATAGGCTGGCTCCACCAGTAGGCGCTAAACTAGTCTTGTGACCAGCACTTTTAATCTGGCTTCATCCACAGTACAACTGTTGTAGGGGTAGTCCATGCCATCCAGTTGCGTTCTCTACACAGTGTTCCCCATCTGCTTACCTACTGGGGTTTCCTTATCTATATATAAACTGTTTACTGTTTATTTCCAGTGCTTTACTATTGTATTCTCAGTTGGGTACTCTACACCATCCAGTTGTGCACGCTAGCAGGGCTCTCTAGGCCTCACCTAACAGATCTCTGACTTACTTATTGTTCCATCCCGGGTATTACATTATATAAAATCTTCAAAAAGACTCTTTAAACAAACTTGCAATTCTGTGAAACTTTAAGACTAAAGTAAGGATATGAAATCTAAAGTATGCAACATAATAATATTGGTCGTTTGCTTCTAATGAGCCAGGATATAAAATACATGCTACCCACTCTTATTTTCTTGTAAAGCCACAAGCATGTTTTGCCAATACTTTCCTTAAGAAAAAGTGCCAAATCAGCTCTTGCTGTTTGGAATAACTCAAAATCATTAGTATCTAGGAGACAGTTATGTTTTTGTTCCAAGGACAGTTGGTGTTTTTTATTTGTCTTTTTATTTGAGCACCTATTTTGAGAAATTTCCCTTATTATTACGCACTTAAGCATGTCAGTAGATATCCTGAGCGTCATTTAATTCAAACTAGTTTGTTTCATTACATCTACGTTAACCTTAACCTTCACAAAGGCTAAGAATGTTTTATTTGTACTAACACTGAGGAGCCGTCCAACCATGAAATAGAATCTGTTTCTGCAAATGCAATATCTTGTATTTTATATTGTTCCAAAATTAAAAAGTATATTCTAGAATAAGACAATTATATTGTGAGTATTAGGTTTAGTCTTTGGAAACAAGAGTCTCCAGGAGTCAAAGAAGTGGTAGATAGATCGTTATTTGTTAAAATGGCTAAATGTTGAATATGTGATCCATTGTTCAAATAAGTTAGTTCTGGAGATAGTGGCATATTAAAAGCAATGAAACATTGATAATTATATCTGCCCAGATACAAATGACCAGTTCCATGAAATAAAAAGTACGCTTTTCAGGTAGAACAGAGCCGAGATCTTACAAGATATGCAAGTGCACTCATGGGATACAACACGTTTCACATGCCAGCCACACTTACTCATGGATACCACGAAATGCTCTGGACCATATCAGTCAACTGTCTTGGAAGTACATAAGTTCCATTTTTAAAGGGATAGTAATGTTTAATTTTAAGTTGCTTTAATGTTATTTGCATTAAAAAAAAAAGATTAACATTGATGCAAGTCTCATCTCTCAAACCTTTATGGTTTGAAAGATATGACTTGCTACAATTACACCTTCCTGGCTGTTTCAGAGAAGTCAGCGCTCTAGCTGACAGCAGCAGATTCCGGTCATTTGACTGGACAGCGGCTCTTCAGCAGAGCTGAAATAGTGAGAAATAGAAATAAATACTTCATTGGAATGGTCTACAAAGAGTGACTGGTTTGCAAGCAGACTTTGTAGACTGTTCCAACAAAGTATTTATTTCTAAATAGCGTGATTCTGGCTCTGCTGAAGAGCCGCCGCCTGTTAATCTTTTTTTTTTTATGCCTACAATATTAAAGCAACTTAAAATGAAACATTACTATGAAATTTTAAAGCTACCCTAATATTATTATTTTACGGTTTATAAGATTTTTCATTTAACTGTTTATTTGGGTCTGTGCATGTAGAATTATCAATATTTCACCATCATTAACACCTTACCGAACTCTGACAGTACTGGCACATCATGGGTAGATTTGCGTCAAGGACCCATGACGTGCCAGGACCGTCATGGAATTCAGGGCTCCCTGAGCGGCTGAACGCTGTTCGGGAAGCCCTGAACCGGATGCCGGAAAAAAAAAAAAATGGTCCGGGGTAGTTAAGTGACAGCTGTATGCGCGATCGGCCGTCCTTAAGGGGTTAAGGCTAAGGATGGCCAGTACACTGCACCATATACAGAAATTACCTCATCATATTGGTAAGGCAAATATATTCCCAACTGATTTGTTGGATAATATTTCTCTCATTTGCCTGTATATGAAGTAAACCTTAAAGGGATAGTAATACTTTGTTTTAACTTTATTTTATTTTGTAGGCATTAAAAAAACATGAAGAATGATATAAGTCTTATCTCTCAAACCTTTATGGTTTATGAGATATTCACAAACAAAGTTTCCCCCTCCTGCCCCTTTTACCTAGTATAAGCCATCTCTTCTCAGATGTGGAATGCAGTCCATAGACCAGACAGATAACAGCAGGGGACAATCTTCTTCCTATGAGAACAATGAAAGCCCTGTCCCCCTTGACAAGCTTTTCAGGTTTTTCCCTTATCTTAATTGAAGATTGTCCCTCTCTGCAATCTACCTGGGCACCTCCCTTCTGATCTGGCTGAGCAGTGTGACATCAGTAAAAGGGGAGGGAGGGGGAAACTTTGCTTGTGAATATCTCATAAACCATAAAGGTTTGAGAGAAGACTTATATCATTCTTCATGTTTTTTTAATGCCTACAAAATAAAATAAAGTTAAAACGAAGTATTACTATCCCTTTAACAACTAGAACAAGCTAAAATACACAAGAAGGGGCAGGTGAGAATATACAGGCCCTGTGGGTTGAATTACATACTGGGGGCACATATAAAAAAGTAAATGATAATTTACTTTAATCCACCTATATTTGGGGAGTTTGTAGAAGCCCAGCTGCTGCTGCAAATGGAAAAGGCTTCTCAGTTATAAAATGTAACAGCAATGGAAGATTTCAACTACCCTGAAACTGAATGGAGAAATGAGACTTCCAGCACAGAGGGTAATCATTTTATAAGTATGCTTAACAATAACAGCATGTCTCAACTTGCAGAAGAGCCAATTAGAAATGAGGCTTTGCTGGACCCTGTGAACCCAAACAATTCTGAAATGGTATGCAAACACCGGTTAAGTGGTATTTGAGAAACAGTAACCATATTGTATCTTTTGAGATGAATTATGAGTAACCCCTTAAGAAGGATTCAACTAAGAACTTTTTAAAAAGGCTAATTTTACAATGTTAAAAAGTAGTATCAGAATATATTCAATGGGCAGTAATCTTTTAGGATAAAAACAATGCAGAGGAAAGATTCATTGTTAAAATTGCTTTTAGAAATTATAAGTACTTTAGGAGATTAGTTCATTCACAGCAAGGCCATGCATATTGTTGTGCAAGTAAAACAAGGGCTCTCAAACTGAACTAAAATATTATTGCTCAGCATTTTGTGTTTTAATTTAAATGTTTAGCATCAGCACCAACTGAGATCTAAAAGGCACACACTTTTGTCTCTTTGCTAACATATCCTATGGGATGACACAAGTAAGACCATAGTAAGTGATAGGAACTGCCCAATGGTGGCCAGAATAAGAACACATAAGTGTCTACATCTCTGGTCCTTAAAGGGACAGTAATGACCCCAAAAATATTTCCAGTTTTGTAGAGTTTAAAATAATAATCAATATGCTCCAAACCCATTCTCTCAAACCGCTATGGTTTGAGAGATATAGGGATTCAAAGTTCCCCCCTCCCTCCCCTTCTCCTGATGTCAGCTGTAAAGCTGGCAGCAGGAGATTCGAGTCATACGACTCAAGGAGGCTCTGCAGCAGAGCCGAAATTGCGTTATTGCAAAAGAATTCATTCATTGTAAAGGTCTACAATTAGTGTGCCTGGTTTGCAATCACACTTTGTAGACCTTTCCAGTGAATGGATTCTGTTTAAGTAACACAATTTGGGCTCTGCTGCAGAGCCATCTGCTGGTCCCCAGACCGGTATCTCCTGCTGTCAGCTAGATGCTGAGATCAGGAGAAGGGGGGAACTTTGAATCCCTATATCTCTCAAACCATAGCGGTTTGAGACATAGGGTTTGGAGCATATTGATTATTATTTTAAAAGCTACAAGATTGGGAACATTTTTTGGGGGGGACATTAATGTCCCTTTAAAATGCTAAGTTGCATATTCAATTTTCATAATGCACCATAAGGATTACAGTAGGGAAGGACACCTGCAGCCTGTTGGCTCTTTTTGGATAACAGTAGCCAGTCTAGGATGATAGGAACTATAGTCCAACAGCTGGAAGGCAGCAGGTTGCCAACCAATGATCTGAACCAGTCACTTGGAAAATAACTGAATAAAAAGCCCCATGTGAAATCTTTTTTATGAAAAATTCTAAGCAAATTTGGTAATTCATAGTTGCTTAGAACACTGAATGAACTTGCTTTATTTCCTAGATATGTCACAGACTGCCAGCCACAGTGGCTGTGAACTGGAAGCATATGCATGAAATCATCTCTACAAGTCATTCAGTAACATTTCCAGATTCTGCTAAATACAACCAGTGTTCTAACATTCACAAATGTTACCTTGTTAGCTCAAGCCTGAGTGGAGTCTAGCAAAAGAAGTGCCAAGTTCTCCTCAACAGTAATCTGTCAGTCTTTGTGGAAATTAAAAGGATATAAAAACAGCCACTAGTGTGAGGTTATAAAAGAGGAAAAGAGAGAGAAGACTACTGGCAGGGGGGGTGGGTAAATTGCAGCTTCTCAAAATAGTGAAAATATGCGGTTATAGAACACTCACCAGAAAACGTAAATAAAGGACTGGAAAAAGATTTAAAAGGGAGCAGCATAAATAGCTAGCGGGAATAACTGTACTACAAAAGGGGCTTATATATACTACAGTCAGATAAATCTCCAAAAATTACATTTTTAGAGCCATATATTCAAAAGTAAACCGAAGTAATTCTAGGACAAAAAAATACAATTTTCTCTAATTCCTGTTGTGTACCCCTCTAGCACGGAAAGGGTTAACCCTTTGAGTGCCAGAGGGATACGCAACGTATTGCTTTGCAATGCATTGCGTACCCCTCTGGTACTCAAAGGGTTAAATGTGGCTTTTAATATTTTGAATGTTAGTGAGGTTTCCAATGCTTTGCAAAGCAATGCCTTGTAGACCTCGCTGGCACTCCAAGATTTAAAAGCCCCATTTAAACGAATAGACTTTTATTTTTCCCTCTGTGCAGTTGGATTGCCCTAGAATGTATCTCTTGGTATCTGTCTTCTCTCCAATCGTGGGTCTCTTGCCTTCTGTCTCTATGGGTCTTTTGGTGGTCTAAATGTCAACAGAATTCATATCTAAACAAACACCTATTTTTTTTTTTTTATGACCAGGCAGTGTTGACTCACAGTTAATCTACCCCCAGCATAAAAGGCCACAGCTGATGTATTGTCACGATAACCTGTAGACTATAAAACATATATAATACATATGACAGCTTATCATTAATTTAAACAGTTAGTTCTAACTTCATAACTACACCAAGTGGGGAGGTCTTGCGAACTGTTAGCAGAAGGGCTTGACTTGCAACTCCATCTTAGTCAGGGTCCTATCCACACCGTTGTGAACCCAAAATCATCAAATATCTAGTCTATCATTCAGGTGGTCCACATTCTCCCTGGAAATCCCCTGGCACATTGCTCATGTTGGCAGAAAAACCTCTGTTCCGATCAAAACTGCCTTATTGACTTTAAGGCTGACCTGAGTAATGCCCCCCATCAAAGGGGCAACCAACAAGGTTTGTAAATGATCTTGGATAAGAAAACACATGCACTTCCGAACAAAACACAATGAGATGCTATAAGCCATATTTAATGGCTCTGATCATCCCTTTATCTGTGAACCCAAGAGTGAACCACTACTATATCAGTTGGCCTATTCAGCTACACAAAATAAACCATCTTGGGTGCATTTATGTGTTTAAGACAGAGCTGGGCAATCTGGGGCCCTGCAGCTGCTGTGGACTACAACTCCCACTCATTGCACAAACCTTTAATATCTGAGCACCCCTACTGCATCTGCTGCCAACTGCTATACCTGGGAACATTATTGTCCCCTATCCCCTAGAGTACCAAGGAGGACTGTAAGCAGGCGTTTCCAAATGACTTGATACATAACATAATGAAGGTAAGGCTGAATCAGGGTGGGCAGGATTTGAAGGATGAAAGGTAGGGCTTGTCCTAAAAATGGGTGAAACAGGGCAAGGTTATCAGAGAGCTCACACAACTAGAGAATCAACCTCTGTCCCCGGAGTCTCCGTATTTAACTGGGAAGATCCAGAGAATGCAGAGGTGTCCAGGCGGATTCTCAACTTATGTTTTTATGTGTGTCAATGCAAGTCAGCCAGTCAGATGTATGTTTGTCTGATGTGGTCAAGTGCAGAAGAGATTGCCTGAACGCAGGTAGTCATGTGCAATAGACACTGCCTGAACGCACAGAATGTTGTGATATGTAGTGCTGCGTTCGTCCAGTCTTTACTGCGCTGGCCTTCTATATTATAGGATACGCCCGTGTATACAGGCTTTTACATCACTAGCTGTATATTTTGCCCTCATTAGATGAGATTCCATCTTATAGTACAACTTGTATAGCAAGTTATACAAGTAAGACAAGGAATAGGAATCTGCTTACCATTTGTTTTTGGGTTAACATAGCATTTGCAGTCATAACAGCTGTAGCCCAGGAACAGTTGGAGAACCACAGGTTGTAAATCCTTGGAGGTATTTCAAGGGTTACGCTAACTACAAAGAAGACAGTCTGCTTTAGACTAATAATCAATAATCCTCCACCAACTATAGACAGGAGGTGGCAGCAGAACACGCCTCACTGTATAGGAAACAGAAGAGTGGAGATTCAACTCCCAGATTTCCTACTGTTTCCTGGTAATAGCATTCTGAGTAATAGATATTTATTAAAAACCGTGTCTCACTTTCCTAGTAAAATCTTCTCCAAGACCAAGTTTTGCCATCAGAGTTCATGAACAAGATAAACATTGCAACACAGTGAGACTGATGTATTAAGAATGATGCAAACCAGCTGCACCACGGGGAACAAACATTCCCAAAATATCCATTGATTTAAATGGGACCTTTAACTGCTGAGTGCTAAAGAGTCTCTAACACAATGCAAAGTATTACTTTGCGTTGCAATGCATTGCGTACCCCTCTGGCATTCAAAGGGTTAACCCTTTCAGTGCCAGAGGGGTACGCAACACATTGCAGAGCAATATGCTGCATACCCCACTGGCACTGAAAGGGTTAATAAGGTTTTTATTTAGAAGTTAAATTGCCATAAGAACAATGAAAGAGGAGCAGTTCTGGCGCAAACCCGTTGTACTACAGGGTACAAATAAATGCCAATTGATTAAAAATTAACTTATAACACTTTGAGTTCCAGTGAGGTATCCAAGGCAAGGTGCTGGATTCCTAGCTGGCTAACCCACTGACTGTAAGCGTGGTACATATGGCTCAGGGAGCGCTTCGTTTTGTCACTACCAGGGGATGTGTGCGCACATTTAAAGTGGCACAAGTTATTTTCCGCTAAGATCTATCTACGGTTTATGCAAAAGTTTAGGAATCCCTGGCCAAATTACATGTTTTGTTTCTCTTCCATCGGGGAAACCAATGCAGTGATCCTTCATTGGTTACTAGTGTAAAAGCCTGTGTACACATTGCTTTGCAATGTGTTGCGTACCCCTCTGTCACTCAAAGGGTTAAGCGACTGCTACCTCACTGCTCCAAGCGATGCAGTCCTGCGTCGCCTCACTCACGCAATGCAATCATGTGCAGTAGAGACTGCCCAAACGCGGTCAGTCTCTAATGCTCATGACTGCATCGTGACAAACATCCTAGCGAATTATTATATAGGATTATTATATAGGATGTCACGGATTGTGAAGGGTAACACAGTTTCCCTTTTGCATTTAAAGGGATAGTAAAGTATCCCCCTCCTTTCCCTTTTACTGATGTAACACTGCTCACCTCAGAGCAGCAAGACTGTCTGGATGGATCCTAGAGAGGGACAATCTTCAGTGTGCATAAGGAAAAAACCTGTCAAGGGGGCAGGGTTTTCCTTATGCTCACAGTAAGAAGATTGTCCCTTGCTGTGAGCTGTCCGGTCACTGGCCCAGATTCCACATCTGAGGGAGGTTGTGGCTTACACTAGGTAAAAGGGGCAGAAGGAGGATCATTTTATCATTCAATTACTCTTAAAGGGATAGTAATGTCTTAATTAAATAAAAAGTAATATTGTAGAGCATAAAATAATAAATTAATTGATGAAATTCCTATATCTCAAATGTTTATGTTTTGAGAGATACAGCATTCTAAAGTTCCACCCTCCCTGAAGTGAGCTGTAAAGCTGTCAGGAGATCCGTGTCGCCCAAAATGAGGAGGCTCTTCAGCAGAGCCACAATAGTGAGATTTAAAAAGAAATACTTCTTTGGAATGGTCAGCTTACAGCTGGATGTCAGGAGAAGGGAAAGGAGAGTGCAACTTTAGAACGCTCAAAGGTTTGATAGATAGTAATTGCATAGACTGATTTCTTATTTTATGCTCTACAATCTATATCTTATAATTAAGATATTACTATCCCTTTAAACTACAACTCTGACAGTATTTAAATAACATTCTCCATGGCCCAAATACTATGAAGATTAATTGGATCTGCTGTTTTCGTGAACATTACTATCCCTTTAAAACCAAGTGCACCACAAAGGGACAAGAAAATCTATCCATCTATCTATGGACTTAAATGGGACTTTTTAACTCCTTGAATACCAGGCAAGTTTCCAAAGCATTTGCTTCACAATGCATAATAAAAAGGAGATGCACAATACTTTCTCATATGCCCATGTTCTTCTACGGAGCCTATGATTTCTCCAGCTTGAGAGATCTTACTTCAGTGACTATAGAGAGAAGTAGAGAAATTGGGGAGATTCACAATGTAGTTGTTATTCCTTCTTTATCACACCAGATTCCACATCTGAGGTGAGCAGTGTTACACTAGGTAAAAGGGGCGGGAGGGGGATACTTTATCATTCAATTACTCTTGAACTACAACTCTAACAGTATTGAAATAACACTCTCCATGGCCCAAATACTATGAGGATTAATTGGAGCTGCTGTTTTTCTGAAACATTACTATCCCTTTAAGCATTAATCAATGCTGAAATAGTAACATTACAAGACAAGAAAATTAATTATAAAAACGGTAAAATAAATAAATGATTTAATAATTGTTTTATATATAACAAAAGAAAAATCACTTAAAAAAGAGCAACTATCATGAGTATAGTACCTTATCTGCAGACAGACCTCCCATTGAAAACCAGGCTGCATTATGAGCCATGGAGCCAGGGAGAGAGAAACCTCCCCCAGTGGCTCCACAAGAAAGACTGAACTGTGTGACCCAGAGAGCTTTAAAGTTTTAAATCAGCGGTTTATGGAGGAAGGGGCGGTGCAAGGATTTTTGTCTGAACAGGTGAAGGTGCATTTTGATGCCCCCACCCACATCCGACCTTGCCACTATCTGGGGTTGTGTCTGTTCTATGTCACCGTGCAGCACTCCGCTCCTGCTTGCATTGCTGTCTGGCATCGTTCTGATGTGCGAGTTAAGAATGGAATATCGATAAAAAGGCAAGAGAAGGAGAAATACCAGACTACCCCTCTTTCTCCCTACTCTTGCCCCATGCCTCTTTTGTTCCCCAATGCCTCTTTCACCACTCTTACCCCCATACTTCTTTTGCCACCCTCTTGCCCCCCCAATGCCTCTTTCACCACACTTTTGCCCCCCAATGCCTCTTTCACAACCCTCTTGCTCCCTCAATGCCTCTTTCACAACCCTCTTGCCCCCCCATCCCTCTTTCACAACCCTCCCCAATGCCTCTTTTACCATCCTCTTGACCCCCCTGTGGCTTTTTCACCTCCCTTGCTCCCCCCCCCCTTGCTTCTTGGCTACGTAATTCCTGATGGATCTGGCTACCCACTGACCGCACTGATGACAGCCAGAAGTGAATGAGACGCAGCGATGCCACAAGGTGAATGCTAGGATATTTTTTTTTCCCTCAAACTGGGAGCCAGTTTTAAACTTGCACATGAAGAAAACCCCAGCATTCACCTTGTGGTGTTGCGGTGTCTCACTCAGTTCTGGCTGTCATTAATGTGTGCTGCGTGCAGTGGGACCAGACAGAAAGATTGTCAAGCAACTTCCTGTCAGACCGGGCTAGAGGATACAGTCACAGAAGCTCCTGTATCCGCAGCTTACCCTGTTTCGGCGCCCCTTCACTGTGGCACCCTAAGGCAGCTGCCTAAACAGCCTTATGCTAGCACCGGCCCTGTATGGAGGCTACACGCACAGCCAGCATGGTATGAGGCCAAGAAAAAAAGCTTCTGGGTTGCATTCCAGCCCACTGGCAGCTGAGGGGTAGGTTTTCTGATCTCCCAAGACATAATATTATATCTTATATAGTAGCTTAAGGTATTATTTTACCCTTTAAGGACCAGAGGGGTATGTAAAACTTTGTGGAACAACACACTGCACACCTCTCTGAGCCTTAAGGGGTTTAATTAATTAAAGACAAAACAAAACAAAAAAAACGCAAACACTTGAGTCACTTCAGGAGGGGAAAGGTCAAGTGCAAATGACTGAAAAAGGAATGTAATCAACTGTATAGGTCTTTCAATTCATTACCAACGTACCAGTGAATAACACATCTGACAAAAGAAGAGACATCACTTAACACAAATTGAATGGAAGCAATCCAGATGAGACCAAATGAGAGTAAAATGCCAGAATGCCTTAAAAATGCATACATTTCATGATTTAATGGGTAGAGTGCAAGATTCTCCATAGAGTTCAAGGCTGTACTCGTTCAATTGGTATTGTACTTATCTGCATTTTTAGAACACTTTTCTGCAATATGGAAATAAATATAAATAAATAAAGTAAAGCATTTGTTGAAAGTGACATGTAAATCTATTGCTCTTCAATGGTGACACATATATATTACTTGCTTATTTACACTTACATGGCCACTTATCCCATATAATAATTCGCTAGGATGTTTGTCACGATGCAGTTATGTGCAGTAGAGACTGCCCGTGTTCGGCCAGTCTCTACTGCGCATGATTGCATCGTGTGAGTGAGGGGACGCATGATTGCATCACGTGGAGCAGTGAGGTAGCGGCTGCTTAACCCTTTGAGTGCAAGAAGGGTACGCAATGCATTGCAATGCGTTGCGTACCCCTCTGGCACTCAAAGGGTTAACATTACCCGGACCTTGGCCCGTGTACACGGGCTTTTACACTAGTTCTGGATAAAGTACTTATGCTTTCAGTTGGGGGACCAGAAACATTTACTTAATTCATCATGTAGTTGCAAATGTTTAGAGCAGAGGAAGGATATATATATATAAAACTGTGTGTGTGTGTGGGGGGGGGGGCTAGGGACTAGGTGGAACCTAAAATTGACATGCAGTTGAAAGGACGCAGAAAATGGTTTATGTTTGCCAAGACTAGGCATGAGCTAAACAATTTTGTAAGATTATTATTCCTCAGAAATATCCAGTTCCAGAGGACCCAGAAAAATTTAGCAACACAGGTGTTAAGTTTCTGACTTAATTTGTGTAGGCTCATAAATTACAGAAAAACAGATGACATGATGTTTAGTATGAGTAAGGACACACTGATGGATGGGTCTATCTCCTTCAGTAGATTTGGTCAGTACCACCCCCCAACCCCAAATATTGGCTAGATCAATCTGAGAACCGAAGACCCCAATCTCTTATTAACCATGAGTGAAAAGTGGCAGTATAGTGTTTACACAAGACCCTTTTAAATGCTAAGCTGTGCCACAAGACACCCAGTGACTGCTGGTTCACCAACACTGGGTTTCTAACCAACTGAATACAAAGAAGCGCAATCTTCTATGTGAGCCTCAATCAGTGCCAACATCACACAGCATGCAAGGCTTACTTAGCTTTATTTGTCCATTTATGCACATTAACCCCTTGAATACCACACAATGCATTGTACACCTCACTGGCCTTCAATGGGTTAAACAGCTGGCTGCCGTGCCAGGGAGATACTACCATTCCATACTGCTCTGCATACCAACTGTCATTTCCTGCTTTTCCAGTGCTAGTTTACATAAATGTGCAGGTAAGTAAACCTAAATATCTACAAACTGCTGTTTGAAATTAAAAAGGTTAACAAAAATATAGCTTATTTTGAAAGCACTTTCAAAAATCACCAGTGTATTACATATTCATATTTCCACAAATTATTCAAGCTGTGGTTTGTGACAGTCATAAAGCAGAGGGAAAATGTTTGTCAGCATCAACACAACAATAAACAACACCACACCAATCTTTTGAATTATACTATAACACTTATTTTCGCTCTGTGTAACCTCAGTGTTCCCTAAAGTACAAGGGGTGCTACTAAAAACATTGGAGTACCGGTGGACATTGGAACAAGAATAGAATGGCAGATGATACATGTGCTTCTGTGAGCCCCAGTATATACAGATGGCAGGCATTCAAGAGTAACTGAGTGATAAAGTATCCCCCTCCTGCCCCTTTTACTGATGTAACACTGCTCACCTCAGAGCAGCAAGACTGTCCGGATAGATCGCAGAGAGGGACAATCTTCAGTGAGCATAAGGAAAAACCTGTCAAGCGGGGGCAGGGTTTCCTTATGCTCACAGTAAGAAGATTGTCCCTTGCTGTGACCTGTTCAGTCAAGAGACCCGATTCTACATCTAAGGGGAGGTGGCTTACACAAGGTAAAAGGGGCAGTAGGGAGAAACGTTATCATTCAATTACTCTTGTACCACAACTCTGACAGTATTGAAATAACACTCTCCATGGCCCAAATACTATGAAGATTAATTGGAGCTGCTGTTTTTGTGAAACATTACTATCCCTTGAAAACTAGCTGCACCACAGAGAGAGAGACAAGAAAATCTATGGACTTAAATGGGACTGTTTAACTCCTTGAATACCAGGGAAGTTTCCAAAGCATTTGCTTCACAACGCACTGCAGACATCTCTAGCATTCAAGAGGTTAAATGGCCCATTAAACTCAAAGGAAGTTTTTATTTGTCCCCTGTTCTGCAGTGATGTACGAAGGTGTAACAATAAGGAGATGCACGATACTTTCTCATATGCCCATGTTATTCTATGGAGCCTATGATTTCTCCAGCTTGAGAGATCTTACTTCAGTGACTATAGAGAGAAGTAGAGAAATTGGGGAGATTCACACTGGAGTGATTATTCCTTCTTTATCACAACTTAGCACATCCCCCCCCAGGTCTTTTACATATGTCAGCCTCACTCATTTTAACCCCTCGAGGACGAGAGAGGTGTGCAACGCATCACATTACTCACCCATCTGGTTTTCAAGAGGTTTAGAAGAAATACATTTCAACATATCAGCATTCAAGCTGTTAAAAGTTTGATTTGAAAAAAAATAAATAAAATCCCACCACAGCAAGAAGTTTGTGAATCACTGTGCTGACACATTTCAAGTTTAAATATATCCATCACAGAAACTGCTGTCCTTTCCACTAACAGATGTGCATCTTGTAAACAAAGCACTTCTAGTAAAGAGATTTCTAAAATTTCTACCATTTCATCTAATCACTAACGTTTTAAATTAACACATCAGATGGTAAAAAAAATAAATAAATAAACTGCACAAGACGTTTGTTAGAATGCACATATGGGCATATCACAGGTGTGACAATAATACTTGAGGACACATCACAAGTGACATGTTTGGAACGGATTTTGTACTTGATTGGAGAGATGGAATACAGGCTTAATCCCTTAATCTGTTAAGGACACATGACGGTCCAGGACCATCACAGGTAGGATCCACTTAAGGACCCATGACGGTCCTGGACCGTCATGGGTTAAATGATAGCAGCGCGCCTCCATGCACGCTGCTATCATTAATTCCAGGCTGAGACTGAGTGCTCTGCAGCAGCGATCACATGTACAGGCATTTGGATTGAATGAGACAGTGTGATTTACACAATGTCTCTGTGTCTCCCCTATGTCTGTCTGTCTGTCCCTTACGATCAAAGTAAGGGACAGAGAAGCAGAAAGGAGACACTGGAGGCTGGCTGAATGCAGGTCCATTTTTGACCTGCTCAAATAAACTTTTTTTTTTTTTTTTTTTTAACTAAATAAAAATTGTATTTAAAAAAAAAAAAAATTTGAATTAACAAAATTGGGAGTTTGATTGTTGTGGAGCCATGTAATACATTAATACACACCGCCAAATGTCATCAATAAAAAAAAGTGGCAAAATAAGGTAGGAAAAAGGGACATGGGGATTTTCACCCAGGGGGACAGTGCCTACTTAAAACTGTCCATTTTGTAGGTATGACTGACCGATCATACCTTTCATGCAGTCTCCATAAAATGTTAGCCCACTGTGCCCAAATGATCCCAATTTTTTTACAGTTTTCTTTAATTTTACTAAAATGTAATTGGTGGGCTATCCATGTGTGTGGTATCAAAGAAAAAGAAAAGCCCTATTTGTGTGTTAAAAAAAAAAAAAAAAAAAAAATGAATATAATTTTCTTGGGTAAAATAAAGTAAAGTACTTAGAGGGAAAACACTGTTGAACAAAGTCAATAAGGTCAGAATTGCTCTGGTCCTTAAGTGAAAAATACTTCAGATTTTCCCGGTCCTTAAAGGGTTAAGGACCAGCGGTCCCAGGGTGTGTGGTCCTTTAAGGACCAGATAGGAAAGTTTGACGTGCTGTCCCATGTGACTGATCATGTGTGCAGTCACACTGAATGGGGGACTGAAAAACATCGCTCAGGTCTTGGAGTGATCAATTTCAGTCCCTGCTATTAATCTCAGCGCTCCTGCATGAGTGCTGTGGGTAAAAAGTACGTGACATGCCGGGACCGTCTCTGGTCCTTAAGTGCCGGGCAGCCATGACGGTTCTGGCATGTCACTGGACACGAAGGGGTTAATGGTACTGGGAGTGATTATTTCAGCTGACTGTTACGGTTTTCAGACACGTATGGTTTAGTAAAACACAGTTTTATTAAGAGAAAGGCAAGAACTGTAACCCACACAGATCAGTATATAATAAAATGGTAATACAGACAACTGACACAGGAACAGGTAAGCAGACAGTGGAACGTATCCTGTGGGAGCGAACAGACTACCAGACTTCGAACACCGAGCTGACAGGGCTCTGGGGGTGGATGCTAGGCAGCAAGAGAGGTACTCAGAGTAGAGGCTCAAATCAGTAACCGTATGCTTGGCAAGATATATCGGAGGCACTAGACCGGAGACTACAGGCACTGAAAGGGTTAAGTGGTTCTGTACGGGAGCGAGCACCTTGCCAACCAGCAGAAGGCAAAGCAACCTCAGGCTACAGCTAGTGACTAATGAGAGGAACAGTGAGGCGCTTAAACAGTTCAGAATGTCGCCAGAGCGACCGGAACGGTACAGGAACACCGGAACAGCAGGCAGGACCGGAACGGCAACCGGAACAGGATCAGCACACCACAGCCGAGGAACCGATCAATCACGGAGCAGGGTCGTCAGCCAGAACCGGGCCGAATCACGGAGCAGGGTCGTCAGCCAGAACCGGGTCGAATCACGGAGCAGGGTCGTCAGCCAGAACCGGGTCGAATCACGGAGCAGGGTCGTCAGCCAGAACCGAGTCGAATCACGGAGCAGGGTCGTCAGCCAGAACTGGGTCGAATCACGGAGCAGGAACAGGAGAAGAGTCAGACAAGCCGGGTCGGTACACAGGAGACACTGGAATACAGCAACAAGGCGCAGCAACAGGAACACCACGAAAGGGCAACTGACAAGTGCCCAAGCTCCAGCATATAAAGGCACATCCTGGGCGGGCCAATCAGTCTCCACCAATGCACAGGCAAGTCAGGCTAGATTGACAGAAAATCACGGGGACCATGAAAGGAACTCTAGGAGCAGGAACAACGGATGAGCCGAGTAGGTACACGGAGCAGGATAGTCAGCCAAGCCGGGTCGGTACACGGAGCAGGATAGTCAGCCAAGCCGGATCGATACATGGAGCAGGATAGTCAGCCAAGCCGGATCGATACACGGAGCAGGATAGTCAGCCAAGCCGGATCACAATGGAAATCAGGTACTGGCGATCAATCAGGAACGTAGTGTCACGGAGTGACTAGGAAATAACAACACTGACAAGTACAGGTGAACTTAAAATACAATAGTGGCAGCAATGGTGACACAATAGTGGCAGCAATGAGTGACAATAGTGGCAGCAATGAGTAACACACTTTCACGAGGCCAAGGAGGAACAGTGAACTCACTCTCCTCACTAGGCTAGTGTGATAGGCCCACGTCTGTACCCAGATGATAGAGTAACTCAGGCAACGGGAGCGAGTAGCTCCAGATACTGGAGCACAGAGTACCGACTCTAACTCCACCACCTCCACGAGACCAGGTGAGGACAGTGCAAGACACTTCCTCAACCCTTCACTAGGCAGGTGTAGCTAGTATCCGAATGGCCCTAGGAACCTTCACAGACTAGATGGGAGGACAGTGCATGGCACTGCCACAATCTCAGTCGGCAGGAGAATGAAGCGCAACAATACCCTAACGCTAGGGTATACCAAAGGCAAGGTAAATGGCACTTGAGGGCTAGGTGAGGCAACACTCAAACCGGAACAACCACGGGAGGTCAGTACACGGACTGACCGACAAGCGCCTTTAGAGGTGGCGAGCACTGTAATAGGTAGGCACAGGCAGCAAGGATCCCAATAGCCGAGGCTGGGAAGCCGAGACTGGTAAACGCAACCGGAATGCAACAGAAGGAGAGTAACTAGAGGCAGCCAGGGGTCAGAGCCGGATCGGGTAGTCAGACAAAGCCAGGGGTCTGAGTGGATTGGGTAGTCAGACTTAGCCAGGAGTCAGAGCCAGAACAGGTAGTCAGACAGAGCAGGAGTAATACACAGGAACAACAATGGACCAACACAGCACTAGGCTCAGGTACACCATGAAAGGGCAAAGCTAATAGGACATGCTGAGGTTTAAAAGGCCTGGCAGCTGGGCGGAGAGATGACATCACCAGCACAGTGACCTAAAAGAAGAGCGACTTGCATAGAGCAACAGCCAGGAAGTAACAATGTCGCTGTTACAGCAATTTCCCAATGCAGGCAATCACGGTCACCGTGATACGTAGTCAGTCTAGCCGAGTCATACACAGGATAAACAGGAACCACAGGAGCAAACACAAGATACTGGTACACCACAAAAGGGCGCCGCCATAATGACGGCGCCAGGAATATAAAGGCACTCGATAGGAGGAGACAGCGTAGATCACCAATAAGAATGCAGTATGGAAAATCAGGAAGTAGCAATGTCGCAAACAGAGGAATCACGGGCACCGTGATACTGACGAAGGTAAGCAAGCACTGCAGTAAAGAAACAGGAAAAGCAAACCACATTATTGGCTGTGTAGAAAAGAGGATTTTAGTTTTACCTGTTAAATCCTTTTCTCTTAGTCCATACAGATTACTGGTAACTCTGGGTAGGCGATCCGCCCCTTTAATTGTAGGCAGAAACAATTCTAGAATTGCATGCAGGGGGTGAAGCCTACCTTCCCTCCTTGGCTGCAGCTAGCCAACCAGCTCCAGAAAGATTTGAGACACTAACTATTGACTAGATAGTGAAGGGAAAGAAGACTCCTGTGACCATGACCCCGAAGGACCCCCCCAGTCTGCCACAAGAGAGCCAAGCATGGTCCCTTGACAGGGTGGGAGACCAGTAACCTGTATGGACTAAGAGAAAAGGATTTAACAGGTAAGACTAAAATCCTCTTTTCTCTGTCGTCCAATACAGGTTACTGGTAACTCTGGGATGTCCAACCATTGCGTTTACCAGAGGCGGGAAGAAGGCAAGGACCAGGCGCAAGGCCCCCAAAGTCACCAGAGCAGACATGAACCATAAGATCAGAGATAGTCCAACAAACAATGAAGTGTCAACAGGCACTGAACAGGGGCAACACTCCCCCAAATGTTACACAGCAAATTGACAAGAGCAAACGGTCTCAAAAGTGAAGGAAGCACCAAGAACCGAAGAAAATCCTAGACAGGCAAGACTGCCTGCAGGACTTTCCTAACAAAGTTGGCGTCAGCAGATGCCAGTACATCAACACAGTAATGCTTCGAAAAGGTGTGCACAGATGACCAGGTGGCAGCCTTGCACAACTGATCAGCAAAGGCCTGATTCTTGTATGCCCAAGTGGCCCCAATAGATCGAGTAGAATGAGCCATGACCCTTCAGCAGATTGGAGAGGTCGAGCCACCAGGACAAACTCAGTTCCACATGAAAAGGAAGGGATAATGACTTCTTCAGAAGGTCCGGTTGACCCCTGCACACCTGGATCTCAAACCTCTGGAGTTCCCTGGTGTGCGCCATAGCAAACGCTACCGATTCTATGGTGGAGATAAATTTCTCCACTAGAGAGGGCAGCTTCTTGGCTGGAACTGGATCTTGAGCCAGGATCACAGAAACCCTGTAGGCGATCTGGTGAGCCACATCGTCCGTGAGAAACACAGTTTTCTTCTAGGTATCAAAGAGGAGGCCCAGGAAGACCAGACGCTGGGATGGGACAAGATCTGATTTGTCCAAGTTGATGATTCAACCCCTGATAGGTGAGAGCATGACTGCATTGCTGAACCTGCTGATAAAGAAGTTCCGCAGAAGGGGCTTTCAGAAGCAGATTGTCCATGTATGGAGTAACACTGATGCTGTCTTGGTGGAGGACAGACACTAAGGCTCCCAGGACACAATTGAAGACCTGAGGAGCTGTCGTCAGACCAAATGGAAGAGCTGAGAACTGAAAATGTCCCCTGTCGCAGGCAAACCGGAGGTACTGACGGTTCTCTGGATGAATGGCAATGTGTAAGTACGCATCCTGAACATCCAGAGATGCAAGGAATTCCCCTGGGGACATGGCAGCAATCACCGTAAATAAAGACTCCTGGTGATAACGAGTAAGGATCACAAAGGAATTGAGATCCTTTAAATCCAAAATGGGATGACAACCGCCGTCCTTCTTGGGAGACCATAAAGAGGTTTGAGTAAAAACCCATACCTCTGTCC
This sequence comes from Rhinophrynus dorsalis, assembly GCA_037306005.1. Classification (NCBI taxonomy): domain Eukaryota; kingdom Metazoa; phylum Chordata; class Amphibia; order Anura; family Rhinophrynidae; genus Rhinophrynus; species Rhinophrynus dorsalis. The sequence goes on from CM074718.1 coordinate 63,120,741, forward strand.
TGAACTGGAACATCCTTGTCCAGAAGAGCCTGAACAGTGCCGTCGAACAGACGGCATTTCTCTGCGCCCTGAGGCATAAGAGAAGGAAGGAAGCGAAAGGGAGGAAGAGAGACGAAAGGGATCCTGTACCATTCCGTCACCACCTGTAAAACCCATGGGTCCATCACTGAATCCTCCCAAATGCTGTGAAAGTGACACAGATGACCACCCGCAGCAGAGTGTGGACCCGGGTTCGGTGAGTCATGCCGAAGAAGGCTTGGAAGAGACCTTGGGCTTCCATTGCTGTTCGGGCTTGGAGGAGGTACGCAGAGCTGAGTGAACCGTCTGGTTCGCCAGACGTGTCTCAGTCTGAAAGGAACGAATATACCAGTTGCGCTTAAGCAGTGTTTTATTCCTAGGAACTAAGGGTAGAAGTGTACTCTTACCCCCTGTAGCCTCACTAATCAGATCCTTAAGATCTGGCCCAAACAAACAAGCGTCTTGAAAAGGCAAGGAGAGCAATGCTTTCTTAGAAGCAGTATCAGCAGACCAGATCTTCAGCCAAAGAGCCCGTCTGGCAACTATAGACATGGTGGAAACCCTGGACACCAAACGGATGGCATCAAATAAGGCAGCAGAAACATAGCGCTGTGCCTCAGAAATGTTGGCAAGGAGGCACAACTTATCCGAAGTAGGAGCACCCAGATGGACAGCAAGAGTGAGCTGTTCAGTCCAGACCGCAATGGCCTGGTTCACCCATGCTGCTGCGAATGCTGGACGCATGGCAGAACCAGCAGTGGCAAAGATGGACTTGAGGGAGACCTCAAGTTTCTTGTCAGTCCAGTCCTTTAGAGCAGACTCATCAGACACTGGCAATGCAGTAGACTTGGATAGCCTGGAGATAGGAGGATCCACTTTAGGAGGATGAACCCACTGAGCAAGAGCAGCCTCAGAAAAGGGATAAAGCTTGGCAAATTTCTTGGAGACAGGAGGTTTCCTGTCCGGAGACTTCCACTCTTTGGACACAAGGCAGTCAAGAGTGGGATTAGGTGGAAAGCAAATAAGGGGCTTTTTAGGCTCCTGAAATATATCAGAAGAGTCAGAAGGAACCTCCTGCACTAAGGGAATGTTTAAGGTATTTAAAACAGCCCTGATCAGGCCATCAGCTGAGAGCTCAGGATCAGCCTCAAAAGGATCCCCAAAAAACTGAGAAGAGCCCACGCCGGACACTCCTCAACATCTGAATCAACCAATAGTTCCTCCTAAGAGGAATCTGACACGTCAGATACACCCTGAGGCTTTGGCAGGGAAGACTTGATGAAGGAGGGGGTCTGCCAAAAGTGAAAGACCCCCTGTAACTGGAAAGAGTTGCAATGTGGACCTAAGGTCCCTAGTACCAGCCTTGAACTCTTGCACCCAAACTGGCTCTAATGCATGGCTGGAGGTCCCTGTGAGACTCTCAGGGACAACCGAACATGCTGGGCATAAAAAGACCTGAGAATTGTCTAAGAAACCCTGAATGACAGTTAGAACAATGTGCAACAGGAGATACAGAGACCCCAGCATCCTTAGTCTTAGGTCTGGCCCCAAGCTCCAAAGGTATAGACATTCTCACAGTGTCAATAACCTTACTGTATAAGAAATCACCCAATTACAGTGTGTAGGATTAAAGTTTCACCCCAGAAATTGCTAAAACAGACTTATCTGGCAGGCAAAGGGTTAATCAGCAGAGGAGAGAAGGAGAGTCCAAGCCCTGTGTAGGATACTCGTTCTGGAAATAGCACAAAATGGCTGCCGTGGTTTGAGCCAATCAGAAACGAGCGCGCGTAGCAAGCGCTCATGAGAAATGTAGTTTTCCCAGAAAAGTACCCCAAACAGTGCCTGAAGCCCCCTGAGCCCCCCAACACACTAGAAACATGAACCAGATGACAGGGCAAGGGCAGACAAGACAAATGAGCCATCTCTGAAGTCACTAGGTTAAACGGTTGCAGAGATATATCCCAAACTGTACAGTCCCATAGGAATGAATGGAGCAATGGCTCCTATGCGGTAAAGTGCACCTCAAAGGTGCGGAACTCAAATTTTACAAAATTGAAAGTATAAAACTAAAAGACATGAAACATCACTAGAACATGTTAGAATACCCAAAAAACACTGAACCAGTAGGAAAAAGCAGCTAAAGGGTTAAATACCAAATAAACCTGCTCCAAACACCCAACAGACATACAGATAGACCCAATGAGTGCAGGAGTGTGCAATAGGAACTCCAAAGGGGAACCCCTGTGCGGAGGTGCTCTGTGGGACATGTGGACCTGCAGCACTCAAAGGGCTGCTCACCTTTCCTGCAGATCTTCTGTCTTCAGACTACCATGTATTAAGAAGAAGCCTCGGTGGGCAACTCCTAAGGAAAGAACTTGTGGTCACGATTTTCCCCCCACAAAAAGCACCTGGTCACTGAGCTAGCCACATCTAAGGGCATTGTCAGTTATGGTAATACGCTTAATGGTGGTATTCCATTTCTAACAGAAAAATAAAAAAAACTTCTAAAGCTATAGCAAAACTGTTCACTTGCCTGTGTGATCTTCACCAAGGAACAAATCTTTCTGGAGCTGGTTGGCTAGGTGCAGCCAAGGAGGGAATTGTTCCTGCCTACAATTAAAGGGGTGGATCACCTACCCAGAGTTACCAGTAACCTGTATTGGACGACAGAGAAAGAGACATTAGTAGCAGGAAGAGAGGAGTACTAATGCCATCCTAATGACGATGTCTAAAACATTGGAACTGGAAAGACTGTAATACCCAGTCAGCAAGAAATTTGAATCTTCTACATGCTTCCAGAAGCCAGGAAATCCAGGCAGATGCATTATAACAGGTATGGTGAAATGACTCAAGTACAGCATGTTGAGTGTTGTAATATGTCATGTTTATGTATAGATGGTTTTATTTTAATATTTTGCTTTAACATGTATCACTTGTGGCGGATTTCTTCAGATTAAATTATACCAAATTAAATATTAGGTGTTGTGTTTGCATATATTGTGCCGAGTTAAGTTTGTTTTCTGTTGAGTCAGTGCATGTGATTCTATTAATTCAATACCATGACTGAAACAGTGAGTCACAAGCTTGTCTCATTGTTTTATAGAAAAATTACCTAGGGAGATAAATCAACTCATTGTTTGCTCTGGAGATTGAGATCTTGACTGAGAGCTTCATGACAATCAAGCTTCGAGCTTGTTAGCAGTCTTCTGAGGGCATGATTTGGATCTCCCAGGTTAGAAGACCATCAGGAGTGGGAGAATAAATACTGGGAACAATAGGAACTGACATATGGGCAGAATTAATGAAGAGAGCCTCTGAGGAAAATGGGACTTAAAGGGATAGTAATACTTAGTTTTTACTAAAGCCCTTTAAGCATGTTTTGAAAAGTTATGTACAGTGTTACCTTTCAAATTTTCAGAAACAGTCTGGTTCGTGGTAAATTTTAAATAAAAATGTCTCCAAAATCCTAAAATGTCCGCCATGTTTTTTAATCCAAGCATAAGTGCGCTCTTGCAATCATCCTCTAAACGTGCACGATCCTCTGCATTTCTGTTTGGGAGGGGGTGACCGCATCACTGAGGAGTAGGCTGTGAAGTCCCGTGAGAATGAGGCGCCTATGGATCAATGCGCTCAATGCTGGTGCTGGTTCCAGTCTCCAACAGTCAAGTACCCTGCCTGACTGCCACTGCATTAAAGAAATATGCAAAGTCTGAATTGCAACGAGTATCTGGTGCCCAAGCTAAAAGCTAACCACTCGGTCATGGCATATTATGTTTTTGTTTGCTGTACTTGTTCAGCCGGGAAGCGCAGCACAGTAATGAGCAAGATGGTAAGGATGATGGGAGTTGGAGTGCTGCTCGTTCGTTGCCACATTAAGACCCAAAGCATCCGGCTAGCTATTATTCTTAATGGTCATGGCATATGAGGTTTTCGTTTGCTGTACTTGTTCTGTTCACTTTTAACCCTTTAAGTGCCAGAGTGGTATGCATTGCGTTGCGTACCACTCGGGCACTCAAAGGGTTAAAAGTGAACAGAACAAGTACAGCAAACAAAAACATCATATGCTATGACCATTAAGATTAATAGCTAGCGGGATGCTTTGGGTCTTAATGTGGCAACGAACGAGCAGCACTCCAACTCCCATCATCCTTACCATCTTGCTCATTGCTGTGCTGCGCTTCCCCAACTCTCTCTCTCTCCTTCTGCACATAACCTTTTCTCAGTCTGGCTGAACGCTGCCTCAGTTCGCTCTCATTTTCTCTGCATGCAGAGTGACAGGAGAGATAGAGCCAAGGAAGCATTCAGCCAGACTGAGAAGAGGTTATGCAGAAGGAGAGAGGGAGAGCCGGGGCAGCGCAGTGATGAGCAAGATGGTAAGGATGATGGGCGCTGAAGCCCAGGAGAAATCCAAAGGTGTAAGAATACACCTACCGAGATGGATTGAGGTCCCTGGCCCCCAGAGATGGAAGGTGGCGACTCTGATACGGGCCCGCCTGCTCCGATGGTTGGCTCCCCAGATTGGGACACAACTTTTTTCAGTCTGCGCAAAGTTTTATTTCCTTTGCAAATAATGGGTGTATTAAGTGTGAACAAGATGTTTGCAACACACTCCAGCTGCCTCCATATGCTTAATGTGCCCATTGTTTGCAGTGATCAGTGGTACTTTGTGATTTGCGGGGATCAGTGGTATTTTAATGCGTCCTTCTTCTACCCGTTTCCCTCCCCATTCCTTTGCCCTTTTCCTGGCCATCACCTGGGACGGTCTTTGCTCTGCTCTTTGGTAACTGGTTGCTTAAGATCATGCATGCACTTACGCTACTAGTATGATTTTTGTGATAATCTCTATTGCTGGATAATGCATCTTTCTTTTATTAAGTGAATGACTGGTTGAACTGCTTGAGATGAGGTTATATAGGCAGGCTCCTCTTCAAAGCAGATTCTATACAACTTTTCAAGTGACAGAAAGAAGTTCCGGTCACTGCTGGCAACTTATTACAAACAGGAACACGACGTATAAAGGGGGCTGGGTTTTGCATTGCAACATAATACTTTTGTCTTTCAGTGCTACCTGTCCAGTCGTACGTCCAGCACTCAGACCAAGAGGTAAAGCTGTGACGATGTGAAAAGGGGCGGTGAGGGGAAATTTTAATGTAAAATTTACCACAAACCAGACTGTTTCAGAGCATTTGAAAGGTAACACTGTACATAACATTTCAAGACCAGCTTAAAGGGCATTAGTAAAAATGAAGTATTACTATCCCTTTAATCAGAAACAATAAACAATGGGAAGAAGAAGTAATTAACCCCTTAACGACCCTTGACTGTCATAGCACGTCATGGGTATATCTGACTTAACGACCCATGACGTGCTATGACCATCATGGAATTCCGGGCTCCCCCCCACGGCTACATGCCGTTCGGTAACAAAAGAAAAAAAAAAAAGAAAAAAAGAAAAAAGGGTCCGTGGTCCTTAAGTGCCAGCCGCGTGTGCTCGCGGGGCCGGTCCTTAAGGGGTTAAGATACAGCCAGGAGTCAGTTCATTTATTGCCCTCTGTAAAGAAGAGCAAACACTCTGGCTCAAGAAAGACAGTGATTGTGCTCTAATCCCATCATATTGTTTCTGTGTTGGGAGTTTATTTTGCTTAACCGGCTGTGATCCACCTTGTGTCTCTATTTCTTCTTTTGTCAGTCAGCTAAGTCAATTCTCTCGGTCTGTTCCTGTGGGGCGGGCATATGTTTAGGCAGTGTTCTAAAGCCCTGTGTTGCTGTGTATCCTGTTCTATATACTTTGATTGCCTGAATACATATGAGCTGTACCATCCTCCTGCCTGATCCTCTTTCTTCAAAGAGTAAAGAACCCATGGCGTGCCCCTAGTCTGGTGAAGGGATTGTTTCATCACAACAGGTATGAACATACTTCTAGAACAATTATCAGGCCTTGTAGAAAATAAATATCCTTCATCCAAAAGCACCACCAGTTTCATACAGGATACCACAGACTCTCAAACTTTATGACATCATTCAACTGCCACCTGACAGACTCTTGGTTACCATGAATGCAGAATCTCTATACAGCAACAATCCTCGTAAGGACAGATAGATGCATGCTACAAACTCCTGACATCCTCCACAAATAAGAATTCTAGTGCTGAAACTCATTAATACGACCAGGTGCATTCTTTCACACAGCTACTTCATCTTCAACAAAAGAACCTTACCCTCAACTTACAGTAATTGCTATGGGAACAAGGATGGCACCCTCAATATAACTGTTTAAGGAAAGAAAGATTTTTAGCCACATACCTATAAAAACCCCTACATACGTAACCGCTATAGTTGATCACGTCATATGGACAGAAGGAGAGAGCCTGAAATGATTTCATAGCTCATTTAATTCATTTCCTCAACTATTTAAGAATGGATTATTCTGTAAACTTTCTAAATAGCACAACATCAATGAAGAGGCGCAAACTTTACATATCTATATATAAAAGACCCACAAACCAATGTAACTACATCCACAACTCCAGAATCCACCCACCACATACTGAAAAGCCCATCATCTACAGTCAAGCAACCATATACCACCGAATATGTTCTGATAACGAGGACTGGAATATGAACCTTAAATCTCTGGCTAAAATCATTCATAGGAAAAGGTTACAAGCTAAAGACTATTAGCAGAACAATCAGTTCTGTACTTGGAACTCAACAGGAACACCTGCTGTAGTATAAATAGAAAAAACAAGCACACACATATCATTATAGCCACATACAAACCGGTACTAGATATGCAACAAATAATCAAAGGTTTACAACCCATTAGGAGAGGTAATGTAACATTATAAGGAGATATTCGCAAAACCGCCAACCTATAAACCTCAAACAAAAATAATTAGCAGGAAACTCCAGTGACGCTGATCACACATATATTCAGTGGGACAAAGCCATGCAATGGCACTCACTGCCAACTTTGCAAGCACATAAACAAATCCAACATAGCCATCCAAACCACACAGACTTTCAGCATCACAGGATCATGCTGCTGCACATCCAGACATGTAATATATATATATGACTTGAAAGCAAGATCCACCAAAGTTGCTACACTGGGGGGAAAACAAAAAAAATAGTATGAACTAGCACAGACACACAATAACAAATTACAGTGAAGAAGATTAATGTACTACAATTGAACACAATATTCTCTACGAGGTCACTCAATAAACAATCTTACAATCGCATCCGTGCGTGACAGGTCCTTAAGGGGTTAAAAATTAATCCAAGAAATTTGAAGGATTATAGATAAAACAGGACTCAAAATATTTAGGATTATTATCTCACTACCAGAAATGTCTATGGACACTGCTTCCTCTATAGTGGTACTAGCCCCCTCATCTTCTCTCTGTTGTGTATCCAAACCACTGATTACAACCTTTATTTATTGTCCACTCCACCTACATCAATATCACCTTTTCACCCTCTCCAAGCTTTCCTTGTAAGCATCCTAGATTGCCATACAATTTGAGAACTGTGCATTTTATGAACACAATATGTGATTGGATAAACTTGTCTTAAAGTATTAACTGTCAGTCCAAATAAAAACCTGGTATCAACAAATACCAAAAGTACTCATATCATTTTACTAAAACTGGATGGCTACTACAAATCAATGCCCCCCTACATCACTGGTGAGACCTTAGCTGGAGTACAGCATACAGTTCTGGAGAACAAATCTCCACAAAAACACAGCGCCAACTCATTCCACAGAGCTAGAGTCAAATTGCTTGATATGTGCAACTTGGAAGTACAGATGGAGAGAGGTGATATGATAGGAAGTAATGTGCATAGGTTCTACTTTACAAGAAAGGGAATACAACTCATGGAACCGCCTCCCAGTAGAGATGTTATGGACACATATGGTTAGGGAATTAAAAAATGTCTGTGATAGAAATGTATTCTGAAAAAACAAGAGGTAACCCATCATGACTAAGGGAAAGGCACTTTTGATTAAAATAAAGGAAGAGATTTCTTATAAAAACAATATTAAAATTTGGATAATTATTTGCCTCAGGATGCTATGCTTGCAGATACTGTAATTGCTTTCAAAAAAGTAACAGATACCTCTGTATCTCAGAACAATATTATGAATTATGATAGCTGGTTTCAAAGCAGATAAGGTTATGCACTAAGGTGTGATAAAGAGGTGATGACTTCTCCAGTGATAATTACTTTTACAGTACCTATGTTATTTTATAGATCCTGTGCATTAAGTGTTTTTCAACCAGGGTGCCGTGGTACTTTGGTGTGCCTCGGATGTCCACCTAGGTTGCCACAATCTTTTATAAAGATGTTGACAAATATGTGAATGGTTGTGCATAATAGGTTTGGTTTTGTTATTTTTATTGTGAGACCCAAGACTAACTATATAATTGTATATTTGCATCCTTCTTTGCACCTTTGACCAATAAAATAAAATTGTTAGGGGCATCCCAAAAATTCCAGACAATCTTAGGGGTGCCTTGAGCAAGAAAAAAAAAAAAAAAAAAGTTGAGAACCACTGCGCTGAGATCTCAAAAGCTGGAGAAATCTTAGTGCACTGGCTCTATAGAATAACACAGAAACTAGAGAAGTTGTATCACTGGAGAAGTCATCTCTGTTTCATCACCTCTTTATCACACTTTAGTGCATCTTCACCCAAGATGCTGATCCAGGGAAGTAACCATTTACTTTTTGGAGTCAGGAGAGTTTTTTTTTGTAATCCATTTAGGGTTTAATTGGAAATTGCTTCAGTAGGGTTTTTACTTTCTGGATCAAAAATGGTGATATGGCATGGCCTGAGCTTCTTGGATACATGTCTTTTTTCAGCCTCATCCACTATGATCCTATGTAAGACAGTATTTTAATTAGATAGGGAAATACGCAGACTGAATGGGCCAGATGATTCATTTCTGCCATCAAAATCAATGTTTGTAAAATAGCTACATGAACCATTTATAGGGAAAATTAACCTTTAAAGACCAGAGGCATGTTCATGACACCAACCAGGTAATAAAATGGCTAATTCCTAAAACGGAAAGAGTTGCAGTGTAGTTCGAAATGCAGCTACTCTAAATTACAGCACCAAGAAATGGCAATATAACCCACATTAAGCCAAGACTTGCTAGCATCCAAGGGAGAACATATATGAAGTAAATGGAGTAAGGGGTGATCTTTTAAAAAGGGAAACCATTATGTTTGAGACCTCTCAGATGGCTAAGAACTGTTGCAAGTGTAATTTCACTCACCTTTTCCAGCTTTCAACAGTCAATGCAGACTGTTGTCTTACAGCCTGCCTATGTGAGTTCCAGCCAACTGGCTTGTGCTCACATGGGTCAGGCATGTCTAAGAGGATGCAATGAGTATCACAGCCTCCACCGGCACACAGTCTTCCGGCAGCAGCATTGGATGGCTTGAAGCCCTTCCTTCCTGCGTTACCTCAGACCATTGTGAGTCAATATTAAAAAAAACAAAAAAACAAAAAAAACAAAAAAAAAAAAACACCATTTCCCTAGAGCAGAACCTTTAACAAATGGAGACAAAACCATTTTGGTTTTGTGTAGCCCATTGTGATTGAGGCCTTAAGTAAGTCTTCTATTTGAGAAGTAAAAAGCTTAAAACTGCACTGGGTCCGACTAGCCGGGCAGGGGGTTAAGCACAAAAATCCCCCCCTTTGGCTCGAAGTACACTTCCTGGAAGTATGTGGTTCTCAGCCATAAACATTATGGGTTGTACACACACACACACACACACACACACACTCTCTATGGGCCTTCCCTCAGGCTTGATATCCTGAAACAGAGGGTCTATGGCAGGGACATCCAAATGTATTAATTCATGGGCTACGTGATCCAAAAAGTGTCATATGCAAGGGCCACATTAAATATATTATTATTATTACCATTATTGATAACTGTGGTGAATTATACCTCGGAAACTATTCTATATTGATTTTTTTTTTAACAGATCTACAAAACCAGTACCAAAAGTTTAATCAGCTGTATTCATACAAAGGTGCACAGTTACAGGTCTAGTTAGTGCTAGTCACTTATCAGTTTTGGCTCAAGTCAATGCAAATGTTGGTATTTAAACAGACAGATACAAAATTTCAGGTAAGCTGCACCCTGGGGTCAGGCAGGCCACATGTTGGACTCCTATGGTCTATGGGAACTGTGTTGTGCATACTTAGGGACTAAACTTCAGATTTCATGTAACCAAAGAGGGAGCACCAGGGATCAGTTCTGATCCCCCCGTTGGTCTGCAAAGGCTCACTGTGCAGCCCTGGCTTGACTGGAAGGTATCCTCCCAGGGGGAAGATCTGCCTATAGGGCACTATGCACATAGCAGTTGACCTTTATGGACACAAATGATGTGCACAGAGTTGCACATCCCTCTAGTCTCTAAAAGGTTAAAGAACTACTGAAGTAATTCCTGGGAAAGGTTCTGACTGGTTAAAAGACGAAGTTCCATTTGGCTTAAAGGTTATTAACCATTTCAGAGTCTGAAGTGTACAATTAATTTGCATTGCACAACAGCTCTCTATCCCCCAAATGGATAAAAGACACACTGACAGAGGAAGAATGGACATCAACATTTTAAAGTCAAATGCACAAAAAACACACGTGTATAAATCCAACTAAAACATCAGGAACAGGTACATATTCCCCTTGATTGCAATTTGACTTTAAACTCTTTGAGCCCCATTAAAATCAATGTGGATTCTTATTTTCCCACTGTGTGCATTTTGTTTGCCCCAGAACTGATCATTTTTGCTTTTTATAGAAGGACCATTCAATGGTATCTTTCACCAAAACCTACATTTTCACTTTTTTCTGTACTTTAAATAAAAACAGGCACAACTTTGTACCCTTCTTCAGTTCCAGATGACATCTCCCCCCCCCCAGGAAAGTGACGGAGATGCATCTCGTGTGGAGGAAATGGATAAAGGTTCTCCTTATGTGTTCCCATCCCTCAAATTTAGTGCTAGTCCTCTTTCAACCACCGCCTCTATACCCATGCTAGATTGTCTGGCAGATCTTAAACAAGAAAGTACAGTAACTGAATTGGTTAAAGAAAGTCCAAGATTTATACACAAAAATAATCCCAAACTACAAGACAGACTTATAGTGATTACTAGCCACCACAGAACACAACATTGTTAACTAAAAAAGTGAAAGCGAGTTTTAAATGTGGACATTGTGCTCAATGCACTAATACAACAAATTCTAAATATATTATACATCCCTATAATCAGAACATTTCAAAGAAGCAGGACATGCATCACCTGGAATTCTACATTTTTATAGGGTTAGAAAGAGTTAATTTACCCAGGAGACAAGGTAATCTTAAACAAATATTGCTTCAGACACAAAGGTGGATAGACTAGGAGGACTTGGTAATGCATGTGTTAATAGAGAATGTAACTGACTACTTCTGTGCGTGACATATTTGAAATGTATAAAAAGGTATAACTACTAATCACTTCCCCTTTTAATAACGGCATCTAGAATGTCAAAACCGGTCAAGGGTTTTTAAATACATTCTGCACAACTTTTTATATAAAAAATAAAGAATGTAATCTATCTGATACGACCCTGAATGGGTCTCACTGCTGGATTCTTCCAAAATATGAGTTTTAGGAAACATACTAGCATAAAGAATATGGCGTTGCCCTAACACAGTCACACATATACACACAGAGCCATGAGAAGAGGGGCTCATGAAAAGAGACCTAAATAGTTACAGATGCATACACACACGAGGAGAGGGTGTCATGAGAGTCGAACAGGGGAAGGTGAAGAGGTGTGCATTGTGTTGGAGGCTGAAGTCATGTAGGTGGCAAATGGGTAGAAGCAGACATGTACTGTTGGAGGGTGAAGTACTAGCAGAGATATTCACAGGAAAATCACATACCATGTTCTACCAATGGGACAGGCAGTATAGGTGAGTTTTGCATAACTCCTCCTTACTGCCTCCCCTGGGTGTGTGTGTCCGTGCATGCAGACTTTTGGTCACATGATGCTCCTCTTATATATTAGATTACAATTAGGATGATAGAAGACTATTATAACATTGAACCGGAGCTGTTCCAATAAACATTGTCGTACCGACTAAGAGGTACCTAGTGGAGACTCAGTAGTGATAATGGTGAGACTATATTTTACCTTTTGTACATATATATATATATATATATATAATACATGTGAGTGATTATGCTTATAAACACACTAAACCTGAATATATCTTGAAATTTTAAATTGAAGAGTGAATGACTGTTCTAGATCAATAAGGTATATAGTTCATGATATATACACAAGACTGTGGCTCTGCTAAGATCATATTGGAATGTCTACTTTCCAAAATGGTATGACTTGCATACAGTTCCTTCACATCTCTAATAGGTAGGACCATTTTAGTGCAGGAAGCCTATTAGTAAATGAAAACAGGTAGGTGTCATTTTGTGCTACCGACACCCTCTATGTCAAGCCATACCATTGGGGTGCCATCTTTCTTGGAGGAGTAGTAGCTAATAAATGCAGTAAAAATGTCAGTTTTCAAAGATTTTGGTACATTTGAATGGGTGAAATATAGAAAAAATGCCTATTTTTTTTCCTGTAGCTCCACACTCTGGAAACATTTATGCACACCAGGTTAGGGACAGAAAAGCAACAAACAAAACAAAACAAAAAAAAAAAAAAAAAAGAGAAAAGAAAAGAAATGTATGAGGTGGATTGGGCCTTCTTTTTAAGGTTTGATCCACATCTTTTAAGCCACCCATTTACTCTCTTATGATCTTCTGCAATCCTTTCACATCTGTGGGTGTGGAAAGGGCATGGCAGATATTTGACAGTTTCAGCCTATGTGGGTATCATCTAATATTATTACCTAATACCTACGAGGGTTGGCCAGTCAATGGAGGTTACAAATGGCCTCTAAACCTCCAATATTGCCTGTGTGAACAATCTACACCATGGCCATTAGACCGCTGTGCAGATCTGGCATGCTGAGTCTTTGGTGCATACTGTTCTGAATGCCCCAGAGTTACTGCATGCTGTGATCTGTGTGGAAATAATCACCATTGTGAGCTGAACTATAGAGCTGAATAGTACAATATCCTGTGATGTATCTACATTGAGATTTTCACCCATGTGAACCGAACTGAAAGATTATAACCTAGGGAAATAACGATACACACACACATACAGCAATGCAGTAATTCTTGACATGATGAGAAAAGCAATGTACTTACTGCTAGGAAATATGTCATTCAGGTGTTACTGCAGCTCCAATTTTTTTTTTAAACTGTAAATTTTCAATGTTGGCCACCAGGTGGTGTTATTCCAATCACTTACTATGAAGATCCAAAGACGATGACTTGAGATCTAACACAGTGTACACTGCAAGAGAAGGTTTGCCTTTTGGACACTAGTTGGCTCTCTCACTAACAGTATAATAAATAAGTAAAATAAAAAACATAAATAAAAAAGCTTGAATTAAATATAAATGAAGTCTCCCAGAAGTAGGGACTCCCTTGTTCAAGTATATTTTCTGGAGGTGCCGGTACTTTATAACGTTTGTATTTTTGAAGAAAATACCATATTTTATAAATCTATATATTTTACTCTGCAGCAAGAAGAACTATTACATTCAGTTACTGCTCTAACCCTTTGAGTGCTGGGAAGGCGTCCAGTGCATTGTGCTGCAATGTACCAGATATCTCTCTGGCACTCAAGAGGTTAACCCTTTGAGTGTCAGAGTGGTAAGCAATGCATTGCTTTGCAATGTGTTGTGTACCACTCTGGCACTCAAAGGGTTAAACATTTGAGTACCAGAGAGGTATACAATAATTGGATATCTCTCTGACAGTTAATGGGTTAAAAGATGGGAAGACAGAGTAGGGAAGAAAAAAATAGATATGTCAATGATTAGGTTCAATCAAAGAGCAACAGTTAACTGTTTGGAAGAGAGAGCGCTGGAACAAGTACAAACAGGTCTTTGTATGAGGATAATTAATTATAAAATGTCAGATTGCATTATATGGAGGACAGTTAAAATGTATAAATGCAAAGTAATTGAAGCACATTATCCAAACAGACCGTAACAAGCTTGTGCACAAAGTATCTCTACTAGAATCAGGTAATTACCTGCATATAAAAGAACAATATGTGACAAAGCAAACGGAACACTTCCAGGCTCTATGAGTCACGTTAAGAAGGAGAAGTTATATCAGTAACTCATGATATGATACCATCAACCCATTTTATTCCACTTTGCTCTTAAAAGCAATTCTGTGTTCATAAGGTGTGATTCAATAAAGAGGAACAATTCTGGGGAAACCAACTGTAACATGGAACACAAATTAAAAAAAATCTCCACATTATCTTTTATTTAAATAGCGATTTTTACCCTTCAAAGCGTCACAATGCACTGGATAGCCATGTGGCATAGAAAGGGTTAAAACTGCTATTTAAATCAATGCAGAAACACAAAAGAACAAAACAAAAAAAAAAATGAAGACATCACTAAGAATTTTTTATTTGTCATCTACGATGCAGTTGGTCTACTCTACAATTGCATTTTTGTAGCTTATTGAAAATTGCACAAAGAGCCTATAAACACATTTTTAAAAGTAGCTAGAAATGCCTGTGGTTTTCTCCATTTTCCCTGCAGATTTGCCAGAGTGATGTCAGTGGCTTACTGTTTTCATGAGATTGCTCTCCTTTCTATTGAACTACATAGGAGCTTCAGGATTGCAAATCCATTGTCTATAGGCTTCTATAGACACTGAGGCTCTGATGTCACCCACTCTTGAAGATCTCCATGACCAGGGGAAAACCAAGGAGTTTTGAGATATGGAACACCATTCACTTAGCTCTGGGACCTTTCTGTAACTTAAAGGGTTAAATCCCCTTGTAAATCAAAGAGAATGTTTACATGTTCCCTATATTGGAGTTACCGTGCTACAGAATACATTATCTTCAACTTTCTGCATAAGACCCTTAGGGTTGCAAACCAACTGCACTATAGGAGAAAAATACAACTTCTCATTAATTTTTCATCTCCTTGAAATCTACAGAAGTCTGCAACACATGAAGGCCCCATCAACATCAAGAGGAAGTGTGGGGCAATCTAATGGCTCCATGGGGTCCCAAAAATATGTCACAAATGCCCAGTGATTTAAAGGGATAGTAATACTTAAAATGAAAAAAAAAAATAATTAAATATGTTGTAGGTTTATCCACCAGAGTTAAAGATAAAAAAAAAAAAAAAATAGTAATCTTATTGCTGAAATGTGTGTTATTCAATAGTTATTAAAGCTCAATCTTGAATTTATTTAGGTGCAGTATCACAGTGGCCTGAAATTGTACAGTGGCGCTGTTGTTATACCATCCTATGGAGATTTATGGTTAACTGACCAGAGCTGTCCATAGAATGGTGAAGCAAAAGCACCACTGTACAGTTTCAGGCCACTATGATACTGCACCTGAAAAAAAAAATCAAGTTTGACTGTAATAACTATTGAATAACACATATTTCAGCAGTGGGGGTACCCATATTTTACAAAGGGGGATAAACCCTACTATACATATTTTTCCATTTTAAGTATTACTATTCCTTTAAAATGAGTCTTTAAATCCAGTGTTGTTAAAACATCAGGGTGCACCCAGCCTACACCAGAGCCTCTAACTTGTTAGTCTATCTTCTAGTTTTATCTCCAGAATGAGATCTGACCAGTTCAATGGAGATCACAGATAAGTACTACATTGCTGCAAGAAGCAAGTGGTGCATTTTCCCTGCATATTATAATGAAGTTCAAGTAGCTCCTGCCACACCAACATTCATAGCGTCTGTCTGGTAGAAACAGAAGATAAAGCAGATAGACTGGGCTCCATTTGCCAAAAGTGTATGCACTCCCCTGACTCAGCAGAGTCAGGTTTTCACTAGTACAGGAGAAAAGAGGTGGGGGTTTTATACTTCTCCTTGCTTAAGTGGGGTGGTCATAGAATTGCAACCTCTGGTCTCCTCATGTTAATTCTGGAGATCACCTGGTTTGTCAGATAGAGGCCAGAAGAGAGGAGGTAGATTTGTGAAGGGGGAGGAAGCAGCACTACCAGGCACCATCAACATAACCACCACACTGAGTACTGGGAATCCATTACAGTCATGTCTCCTCTTCAGGTTAGGTGAGTATTCAGTAATGTAGTAACTGTACAGTCAATAAATATCAGTGCATATCCTTTTAGAATACAAACACTATTGATTGTCTACAAAGTCACTGTGATTCCTGCATACATTAGAATGATATATATAGGAGAGCACACTAAATATACAATATAACAATGTGTCTATAATGCAAAGGATAGTATGGAGATTATGGAAATTTTTTGTTTAATAATCACCAAAGACTATGTAATATAAAACAAACAGGTATTACTTGTATATAATATTTAAAATGTGCATATTTATACAATATTTAATCCTTAGCACTACACATTTATATATCTATATAATCTATTTGATCCCTGGCCAGGAATTTGAGATGAAAAAGTATAAAAAAATAAAGATATATTGTAAGTAAAAAATAGTTCTTATTATAGTCCCTGTATTTGAATAAGGGACCTGTACACTGAGGTGTCGCTTGAACAGCTGATTTCTTGGTATAAACAGTAATACTGGTATTTTCTTATGCCAAGTCACCTGTTGGAATAGCTCCCCTCAGCTCTGTGTAGTCTACGCTAAGTGGATCTAACCCCCAATGGTGCCGACAAATGAACGCGCCAAGTCCCCTAATGAGATAGCGGGCAGGGTTCTTTTCCTCCCGACTGTGTGGTATCCTCTGTATTGCTCTGCCCCACACTAATACCAGCTGAGAAGTAGTGTGATATGCCAGCCTTCACCTAAACTGCGGGCAGGGTTCTCTTCATCCCGTCTCATAAGGAGCAACCTTCTCCAAGTTCAAACTCTGATGTGAGAGGATATTGTCAGCTTTAAATCAGCATATATACAATTTTTAGTGGTGTTCCAACAGTGATAGAATATATACACAGAAAGTCGTTTGAGTGACACTTCTTATTATAGTCCCAGTGTTTTAAGAAGTATTTTTTACTTACAATATATCTTTTTATACTCTTTCATTTCAAATTCCTGGCCAGGGATCACACACACTATATATATATATTTTTTTTTATGTGTAGTGTTGAGGCTTAAATATTGTATAAATATGCACATGTTTTAAATGTTATATACAGGTATACCTGTTTGTTTTATATCATACAGTCTTTGGTGATTATTAAACAAAAATGTTCGTATTCCATCATCTCTGTACCATCCTCTGCATCATAGATACATTGTTATATTGTATATTTAGTGCCCTCTCCTATATATTCACACACATCTTTTTAGTATTTTCCTTTTTACCACCACCCTTTTCCTTTCCCTTTTTTAGACTGTGTGGTAATTGATAGAGCGCCACTTTCACCTAATTTTGCGATTATAAATTAGAATGAGTATAACAGAAAACAAAAAGTGGATGTATTTATCTTTTTTAGACACATACTTTAAGCACAAACACTCACTTTGTGTACCTGGTCTTAAAATCAAATATTATTCCATATTCTATGTGCTTTTCACTTAAAGATGAATAGGCTACCAGCTGTTAAAACAATATTAACACCTAACAATGAACTGGGGTAATACACATTTATGTACCCTATACTTCACGCTAGCATCTGTATATATTCTCTGTGTTCTAGGGCCTAAAATCCAGTTTTACATATGCTCAGAGGAAGCAGCAATTCCTGCCTTTTCCAGGGCTCCCATTGATTGTTCTGAATTATCTATAAACTAAAATAGATAAGTAAACAACATTTTTCAGTACAAGAACAGTGGCACTAATCCATTAACTGACATTAGCTCTTATTTATGGATACAAAACAGCATTACAAAAATGCACTCTGAACAAGACAATTTTCACCTGTACTAAAAAAGTTTAGCATTATATTTCAGGGTGTTAATATATGATTTTCCATCTGCTATCTATAATGTGTGATATTTAAAATGTATGTAGATGTATACAATATATCACCAGATGCAACATTGTATGAGCCTGGTGCTTCAGGCTCCTGGGATTATGCCCACCTGGTTAAAGAGGAACTGTAATCTAGAGATACCTGCATGAGTCTCTATAGTATAACAGAAGATCAATCTGGGTAGGCAATCTTTATACACTAGTCAGGTATCCTATATAATAATTCGCTAAATCGTGTGTAACGCCCGACATGCGCAGTAGAAACTGCTGCACGTGCTACAGTCATGCGCAGTAGAGACTGCCTGCGCCGCGGCTGATACAGAGCTGGGCGCTCAGAAGAAGCGTCCTGTTCTGTATCAGCCGTGGCGCGGGCAGTCTTTACTGCGCGTGACTGCCCCGTGACCGGCTGCCAGAGGCACTGTGGCCTGTGTAATGGGCTGTTCAACTAGTAGTTTATAATTTAATAGATAGATTATATATCAGGGCTTAAAATGTGAAGTCCTTTGCTACTAGACCTGAAAAGTTACTCTCCACTGCAATCCATAACATACCCACCAGGGCTGAATTTCTACTCACCAGGGCTACATTTTGACTCGCCATTGGCTAGTGGCGAGTGGAAATTTTGAGCCCTGTATATATTATATATATATATATATATATCCCCAACTATTGTATAGTCCATCTAGGGAGGAACCTCTGATATACAAATTAACAGCCACTGATCTGTAGGCTACAATTCCCTTTAAGGAAGGGTAAGGGACTCTTTCACATAGGCAATTTAACTGTAGCAGCCCCCTGACATAGATCTATCGTCAATTTTCTCTATTTTACTTATTCATGTGTTCACCCACCAATCCCTTTGCAGCGATTGACAACTATCTCAAATGATCTCCAGCAGAATATTATTGGCAGATTCCCATATCAGTCAGTAATTCACTGAAGGTTAAAATGAGCACTGCAACCGCCAACATCACTCGTGAAAGATTTGCCTGTGGCTCCATAGGCCACCATACAGATCTTCTCTGCTGCATACCACCCAACATTTCAAAATGGCCAAAGAGGAACACTGGGGTGTGGCTGGCATTACAAAAAGTTTGTTTAGGTAATTTCATGACCTACTGACACCTCTTTGTGTAAATGAATAAATGATTTAGAGCAAGTCCAAAGTCTTGTATTTACACAGATTAAATTTATAGACACATATACTGAAGTTTAACCCCTTAACGACCGGCCACGCAGGCACGCGGCGGTCACTAAAGGACCATGGAGCATTTTTTTTTTCAGATCTGACTCAGGGCACCCTGAACGGCGTGCAGACGTGTGGGGAGCCCTGAAATCCATGACGGTTCTGGTACGTCATGGGTCGTTCAGTCACTTTTACCCGTGAAGTACCAGGACCGTCAAGGGTCATTAACGGATTAAACAAACCTTACTGTGAGTTTTATTGCTATGGAGCACATCACAGTCTGATCTCCTAAAAAGTGGCACACCAGGGTGGGAAAGAGGGACACTTGTCAGGTATGCTGCTATATATTCTCTGCGTTCCTGCATGACTGCTTAAAAAATTTTAAAAATTCAGTATGCTAGACTTTGGTGTCTGTTGCATCACATGACCATACTAATGTGAAAGGCACCATTGTCATTCCTGGGAATCTTGAAGCCCAAGCCCCTGGAGTATCAAGAAAGCGTTGAGATGGGAGTGTTCAAATTATGCAATATATAGTATGATGTGGGTGGAGCTTAATCAGGGTGAGAGGGACAAGGAGGAAGAAAGGCAGATTTTCCCTCAAAAGGGAATGCGTGTAGACGGAGAAGCACCCTCTGTCCCCAGAGTCCTGATATTTAAGTATGAAAACTAATGTCTCCAGGGCAGGCCCGAAGGGTCCCTAGGTATGACCATAGCCCAGCATCTTATCGACATAAGCTGCATTGGTGTTGCCCATGTGAGATGGGCCTAAGGTTCTTGATGGTATACCAAGCACAAAATGTTGATATATTTTGCTACAGAGGTTGGCAGAATGAGTTTCCAGCTTGTGGAGACCACAACTCCTATCACCCCCAACAAATCAATGGCAAATTTGGGAATGATTGGTGTTATAGTCCACAACAGCTGGAGGGACAAAAGGTGTCTCCATGGTATGAATATATTATACCCACCATCTATTCTGTGATTGTGAAATGATTTTGCATAGCTGCTTAGAAATCAGCTTCAAAAGCTTGAACCAATATATTGTTTAGATATATAAAGACTACCGATTGATGTTTTTTCTTTAATTAAGTGCAAGTGCAATAATGTGAGTGTGTAAAGGTAATGGAATCATATTTATACATTAGTTGTATTGCTCCAAACTTTATAGGGCTGTACAATTTGATAGCATATTTGCTATAAGTTATGGCACAACTCTTGTATTTTTTATTTTAATACATTGCTTGCACCATCTTAAATATATCTTCTTTTTTACATTTTTAAAAACTGTCACAAATGGTGCAAATACAGTTATATATTGCACAAATTTCATTTACACCATTTTATGCGCTTACTTTGTCTTGCTGCTACTTTTATACCCCCCCCCCAATATAAGACTATCCCTGTACCAGAGAAGCCTGCCTCTTCTACAGCATGCAACTGTCAGCAATGGATGGCACAAAATTTTATCATAGTCCATAACAGACAGCTCTGTCTGTGGAAACAGATATTCAGATCGCTCAAAGTCAAGGGTAAAAGTTAAAAAAAAAAAAAAAAAAGTTATAGGTTAACATGAAAAAAGCATAGGCAAATTAATATTATGCATGCAATTACAGTATATATGAATCTAACAGGAAGTTGACTGGCAGCATTGTATAATGGATTTACTATTAAAGTCCTAAAACTTGCCAAAAGTTAAAAAGGAGACAGGCTACACACCTACACTTTGGCTACATTTGATATCAAGCTTCATAACAAATGGATAAAACTTAAAACCAGATAATCTGTTTGAAATTAAAAATGTTCCCTCTTTAGTTCACAAAGACCATTATCTCACTTATGATTTACCTTCTATGTATCAGTTAAATATTTATGCACCCAAGATTTTTCTTCTCAAATGTTGGCAAGAAAGAAATGAATTCTAATTAAAGGGGGTATAGGCTATGTTATAAGTTTCAATGTTCCTTTAACCCCTTGAATGCTAGAGGGTTGCCCACTCATTGCGAAGCAATACATTGGACATCTGTCAGTAGAAGGGTTACCACCCTTAAATGCTACAGAGGTCTCCAATAAAATGCCATGAACTGCATTCTGGAAACCTCACTAGCAATGAAAAGGTTAATGGACCTCTACTTCTAATCTATACCCCTACCTAATGAAAATCAAGTTTATATGAATGCCTGTCCTCAAACCATAATACTGAAATATTCCTTCTTGCAACACAGGGCAAAAGTGGTATACATTGTATAGAATACATTTATTTATGAATGCAAGAGGGGGGTAGGCATTGCTCTGCAATGTGTTGACAATGTCTCTACTAAGTAAATACGTACATCTAATAACATACTGTTTTATCGTCTAGGGAGGTTTGCAAACTTTGTTGTGCAGAATGTATTTATACACAAACACTAATTCTGACATCATACAATTCTGAAAACTGACATTATCCCTTTTAAAAAGATGGTATTCCTTTATTTTAACGTTACATATTCTGCCAATACAGAATATGTAAATTCAAATTACCTATATTTATTTATTTTCTTCTCCCACTCTAAAATCCCTAAAAACAACTACTTCTTTGAATCTAAAATATTTAACTGTATATATACTTTGTGTACGTCTCTATATTATTTCTCTTTTTGTGTGTAAATATGTAACTCCTTACAGTAAATCTCTCTGGAATATACTTGACAACTAGAGAAATCACAGTGTATTCTTCCAGAGAAAACATTTTCTAAATAAATTCTTCAGTGTAAAAAAGGTGAGCCCTTAGTATTTCAGGGATAGTGTTACATTGTATCATTGTCTTCCTTTCTTTGTCGATTGGCCAGAAAACTGTGGTTAAAAAAGAGCAAGGAAGCTTATTGTAAAAATATAAATAAATAAATTACAGGCAATATGAACTTTCGTATTATGCACTTACAAAATGTGTAAAGTCAAAATAAAGAGTTGCTATTCATTATATGGTACCTACAAAAAAAATGCTGTCAATTTACATGAACCCTAAGGAATGCTGTCAGTGTAGGAATGTCACATACCTCTGAACTCCCTTGTTTTGTAACAAAACTCAGCCTTACTATGCATTCCTCAAACTCACCATTTAACCCTGTGTGCCATAGGCCTGGAAAACTCATGTTATATGTAAAGGCATGGATCAAATGTTCAGGCACAAGTAAAGCATCATAGAAGAGAATTGATTAAAGTCAAAGTTTTAACCCCTTGAATGCTAGAGAGATCTCTCGGAGACCTCTCTAGCATTCAAGGGGTTAAAAGGCCAATTTAAAAATCAATGATAATTTATTTTACGTTGGCCTATTAGGGTGAAGCTGGCTTCCTACATAACTGATTATATATATATTACATAGCCCAAAGGATGTGTACATTTGATAGAAAGTTGTCATAACACAAGCTATCATGATTTTCTCCTTGTGTTTTGACAAACCAGACTGCTACAATGTATGTATCTTGGAAAGCAAGGCACAGCAATAAAGAACTGCAATTTGGTTATGTGCTCATTCCCAGATGGCAGAGGAGGGTAAGTGTCATTTACCAAGAGTCATAAATGGGAATGATTATTTGACATTGCAACATACATAAATTAAGGAGAGGCTTTGTTTGCCATCTTCCTGTCGAACCTTTAGATCAAAGGTCTTTCTGTAATGATTATGCTTAAAAGTTTCAGTTACACGTGCAACAGCAACAAGAAGACATACTGTATTTTATTTGTAATCAGCTCTGATTATGATTACTTAATGCATAAGGCCAGTAATGCACAAAGGGTGTACCATTCTGGAGAAAAAAAAAAAATCAACTATACTACAGGAGACAAATAAAAATGTCCACTGATTTAAATGGGGGTTTACTTTTTTATTACAAGAGATCCATATGTTCTAGCTGGTTTTCTCCAGAATTTCACCTATGTATGTTACAGAGTATGGTCCTTAGGGACATATGCACAGAGAAAAGAAGAACAATTTTATAGCAAACCAACTGTGCCACAAAGGACCTCTCTAGCTGATATACCAAGATAGCAATTCTAGAGCAAACCAACGGTGCCACAGAGGTCCTCTATGGCTGAAGTACTAAGAACTGGTGCAATTTTAAAGCAAACCAACTGTGCCACAGGGGGCCTCTCTAGCTGATGTACCTGAACAATTCTAGAGAATTCCAGTTATTCTACAGGGGATCTACAGGCTAATGTACCAAGTAAAAATGGAGCCATTCCAAAGCAAACCCACTGCATCAAAAGCAACAAACCAAAATCCTCCGAACTCCCATTGCTCTAAATGGGTCTTTTAATTCCTTCAATGCAATGGAGACCTCCAACATTGTGATGCTTTGGAGACCTCAAGTATCCAAGGGGTTAAAAGAACCCTTTAAATCAATGGAAAGCTTTATTTTCCTAATGTGTTGTCATTGTTTTGCTATAGAATTGTGCCTCTTCTGTGGAGAAGGCCCCCAGAACAGTATCTAGAAAGTAAAAGAGGAGTCATCCTGGAGCAAACTACCTGCACCACAGGGGGAATACAAACTGAGTTAAATGCAACTTTTAACCCCTTCTGAGAAGTCTTCAATTTAATTTGCCCCTAAAGTGCATTTGGTCTGCTCTAACTTGCTTTTCTTGTAATTTTGTAGATACAGATTTAAACCTTTGAGTGCCAGAGGGGTACAGCACCCCTCTGGCACTCAAAGGGTTAACTGCACAAATATTTGCACTTGATAAAATGCATGCTGTATGCTGGCAACTTTATTGGCAAAATGTGTTTACATTGGTTCCACACAAAGGCACTTACTTCGCAATAATAAATGCAAGTGGGCATTCTGTACTGCAACATGCATTCCTAAACCTGTGGGTAATAGAGACAGGAACTAGACTTACCCCTTCACATCAAATTCTACCCCCCCCCCCCCTCCCCAAACCAAACTCCACTCTATGGTCTCTGGTCTTCAACTCCTCCAAGAAAATGTACTGGCAGTCAAACAATGCAAAGCATTCTCACAGCAGGAAGAAAATAATGTTCAGGTACAAGATACCCATTGTGGCATTGCCAACCCATCAGGACTAGAATGATCTAGATGGTAAGAATGCAGCTACAGCCAAGGATTGTGTTATTTTAAGGAAAAATCGCATGTTCATCGGGATAGCGAAAATGAACCTGCTGCAGCACCTCACGGGAAGCAACGTTGTCAGTCAACAACATTACCTCTTAACATTTTGAGCGCCAGATGGGTGCGCAACACATCGCTTTGCAATACTGTACGTACACCTGTGCTGCCCAGGGAGTTAACCCTCAAGAGTATCAGAGTTGTCGTTGCACGCCAGTCTCGTACTCTGTGTTAGGAGTTCATGGTAATGATTGAAAGCTATGATTCTCAAGAGGCACTGCAGCAGCTACAAGTTATTCTGCATTGTCAACTGGATGTACATAGATGCTATTATAATCACGCTAGATAGTGGAGAAATTGCATTGTGCTGCACACCAATCCGGTACTCTTACGGAGTAAAGGCGATACCGTTGATTTGACAGCTTTTCAACCGGTACCGCAGCAGTTGCGGTTGTCCCTTTCCAAAATATTCCATTCAGATGGATTTTACACCTGTGCCAGTATGTACAGCACAGTGATAACAGGTTAGACTGCCCTTGCAAATTAACCATTTGAGTGCCAGAGGGGTACGCGACGCATTGCTCTGCAGTGCGTGGCGTAACCCTCTGGCACTCAAAGTTAGAGTTAACACTTTAAGGATCATGCTTCCAAACGCGTTATGCGCCACACTGGTATTCAAGGAGTTAACTGAAGTGCGTCTCATTTACTTACCTAAATGAGGTTGTCCAATCTAGAGGTCAATCAGATCCATAGCAATGAAGCTGTAAAGAGGCAAATCCCTGGAGAGGACGAGTCCCTCTGATCCCTACCAGGATACAAGTCCAGCTGCTCTCAGTCCACGTAGAGTGAGCTTAGGCTTGTAGAGAGGGACGTGAACTGCTGCTTGCTGTCGGTCTCAGCCACAGCACATTCCCAAGCAGTGCCCCCTTGCTTTAAGCGCTCAGCTGTTCTTCCCTCCTCTCTGGATTTAAGCATTGCTCTTTTTGCGTCACCACAAAGGTCCCTTCCCTGCCCTTCTTCAGGTGTAGGACAGCCCTATGGGCGTGGCTTTGTGCAATACTCCAGCCGACAGGGCTGCAGGGTCCTAATTCAAAAAAGCGGCACGGATCAGATTTGGAGATTGGTTTTTTGTACCTTTGTAATTTCAGATAGAGATTTAACCCTCACGTTAACGATCCAAAATAGATACCATATTTTAGTAAAAGAACATAAATGTAATTTATTATTATAATGATAAAACTAACAACGTTAATAAAAATACTAAAGTCACTCATGCTGGTGTACTAAACAAAAGAGATGTAGTTCTGGAACAAACCAACTTCAGTCCAGGGCAAATAGTTTTTAAATCCCTGTTGACTGAAATTGGTACACAACGGGTTAAAAATCCATTTATATGACGGGAATTTGTGCTCTCTACAGTGCCTTTGGATTTCCTGAAACTGCACTAATTGTTATTGTTCATCATACTCTACACCTTTATAATTTGAGCTAAAGATTTTGACATTTACATTAATTGTCCAAACTACTTACCATATTTTCATAATATTCATAAATTGCTGGTGAATATGTTTTTGTTCCATGTGAAGCAATTGGTTTACTTCAGAATTGCATTATTTTTAGTACATCAGCTCCAATGTCAAAGTATTAAATAAAAAACACGCACACATATCATACACATATCCCCCTTTCCCCTGGCACTCAAAGAATTAGTATTATGTTTGAGCCTTCTTCAGTTGGAAACCCAGGATTTCCAGACTGGGGTCCCCAACCCCACAAAAGGATCACCCCACCCACCCAAAAAGTATGGGTCCCCCTACCTCCCTCTCAATATCTGTTAATTGTAATTCTGCATCCAAAAGTTATTATATAGTATAGACCAGGTGAGCGCAATCTCCTACTCTTGTTGTACTACAACTATGATCATCTTTAGCCAGATAGGAGTTGCATTCCAACAACATCTGGTAGGTCACAGCCTAGACATAAGGACAACAGTAACAATAAATATTTCAGTACTTTGGTGTAGAGCTGTCTTTTTCTGATTTGATAAGCGAGGTAAAGGGTACAAGTGGTATCTTGGGAACTGGAAATCCTCTCTCAGTTTTTGTTCATATCTCTTTAAGGACCAAGTATGTGCATCACATTGCAAAGTGAATCCATGGCATACAATTACAGGGATTGGCTGTGGTAATGTGATCATTATCAGCTTTTAGGCAATGGGGATCCCCTTTAATTCCATTGGGATCATCACTGCCTAATGATTCTATAGATCTGGGCTTTTATATATACAAGCACACTGGACTTATTCTGGAGTAAACCAGCTGCAACATAGGGCACAATCAAAATTCCTAAATTCCCATGCACTTGAATAGAGATTTTTAACCCCCTTAAATGCCAGAGAGATCTCAAATGCATTGGTTCGCAATGCACTGGAGACCTCTCTAGCATTCAAGGCATTACAGGCGCAGTTTTATTTAACCCTTTGAGTGCCAGTGGGGTACCGAATGCATTGCTTTGCAATCCATTCCGTACCCCTCTGGCACTCAAAGGGTTAACAGGAATTTTTATTTGTTCCCTATGGAGCAGTTGGTTTACTCCAGAATAAATCCCATTTGCTTTTATAAGTATGGGCCTTTTTGTCACAGAACCTAGAACCTTTTATAAGTATGAGCCTTTGTGTCACAGAACCTAGAACCTAGGTTGTTGATCCAGGGAACTATCTGACTGCCATTTTGAGTCAGGAAGGATTTTTTTTACCCACCTGGAAATGGCTTCAGTGGGTTTTTGTTTTCCTCTGGATCAGCAGGGATGATTTGGAATAGGCTGGACTTGATGGACGCAGATCCTCAAGACTTCTGAAATTTCCCGACACATTATTTCCATCGCAGCTTTTGTTACTGTAATACAAAATTGGGATTTTGAAAGACAGTGAGGCTGATATACTTAGAACTTGCACAGTTCTGGGGGCAATTGAGTTGAAACGCAGAGGACAAATAAATATTCCCAGTGATTCAAATAGATCTTTTAATCTAATGAATGAGTTGGAGACCTCTCCAACAGTTGTGAAAAAGAGTATATGTCCTCTGTAGTGCAGTGGGTTTGCTCCAGAATTGATCCAGTTTTGCTTCGAACACCAGCCTGTTTCCACGGAAAACATGAATAGGGTCACACGGTACAATTCTGAAAAGCTAGCATTCATTAGAGACAGTTTCTCAATACTTAAATCCTTTTTTTGCAAAACAGTAGCTTTATTTCTTGTTTTATCCAATTATGAGGTCAGAAAAGTGATCATGTGATGTCCTGGAAGAACAAAAAAGAGCAGGACACTTGTACAGTATGATATAATGAAGAGGAGATAACTCCTCCAGTGTGATAAACTCTACAGTTCATGTTATTTTACAGAGCCTTTGTATTAAGAGCTCACAAGCTGTATAGATCGAAGTGAATAGGCTCCACAGAATAACAAATGGAATTGAAGAGTTGCTCTCACAATTTTAGCCCATCTTCTCCTCACCATTATTCCAAATAGGTTCATGTCTGGGTCCCTACTCCTCTAAACAAGACAGAAATACTGCTTGAACAGTATACTACTTCTAAAGGGATAGTAATGTTTCAAAATAAAAACAGCTCCAGTTAATCCTCATAGTATTTTGGCCATGGAAAGTGTTATTTCAGTACTGTCAGAGTTGTAGTTCAAGAGTAATTGAATAATAAAATATCCCCCTCCTGCCACTTTTACCTAATGTAAGCCGCCTCCCTCCAGGTGTGGAATCTGGTCTCTTGACCGGACAGCTCACAGTAAGGGACAATCTTCTTACTGTGAGAACAATGAAAACCCTGCCCCCCTTGACAGGTTTTCAGGTTTTTTCCTTATGCTAATTGAAGATTGTCCCTCTCTGTGATCCATCCAGACAGTCTTGCTGCTCTGAGCAGTGTTACATCAGTAAAAGGGGAGGGAGGGAGATATTTTATCATTCAACTACTCTTGAACTAAACTCTGACAGTACTGAAATAACACTCTCCATGGCCCAAAATACTATGAAGATTAATTGGAGCTGCTTTTATTTTGAAACATTAATATCCCTTTAATCTCTCTCTATCTTGCTATTTCTCTCTCTCTCTCTCTCTCAGTTTAGCCCCTCCACACTTTGTTCAGAATTTGCACAGAACATGATTTATTGAAATATCCAGTGATTTAAACTGTCAACCAAAATGCAGTAGTTTTGCTCATCTATAGAGGTGAATTATCTGCTGTCAGTGAGAACTAAGTAAAGGGAATTTTGTAGGGCTTGGGAGGGGAACCCAAGCTGGTCTAAAAGGATGATTGATGGCATGGTGAATATTTAAATGGACAATGGCACAGAGGGGGCTGACATCATCTAGTGAATTTACCCTCCATCCCTCCCTTCCCTTATTGTTAGTTATTTTCAGGATATTAATCTATGTTTTGCTTCCCAAAGCATGGGGTCATTACAGCAGGGCACTATGCAATCTGCTATCTAGAAAATGTGGGTTGTGCTTGGTACACAGGGATTGGCAGAACTGTGTCTGTGATATTGTGGAAGGTGATGGATACCAGAGAGTGATACATGACCTTTACAAGGTCATGTTGTGGAGGATGTTGCACATGTTTTCAGTTGTATTAGCATAGAGAGGTGGGGATCATGTTTGACATTAAATATATTATGTAAATGGTATAGCTATTTTTTGCAATAATAAATAAAGCTGTGGCCACATTTGTAAATTCATTGTAGGTATTCTGTGTTTATTGTTCTTCTGGGGTCATTGATGGATACATTTATATGTAACTTTATGAAGAAAGTTTAAACTTTCTACTGGAAAGTGTAATAGTAACATGCAAATGATATTCAAATCAATGTAAGTCCTTTTAACTTAAAGTATAAAATCCCATCACAGATAAAAGCCTATAGCTTCCATCACATACATTCTGTATTTGCAAAATATGGCGTAAGTGACTTTGAACCTACTAATCAGTACAACAAAATAAACATATGAGCTCAAAATGTACAAAAATGTAATTAGCTGAAATAGTAATATTTACATTTTATAAGTCAACTAGCGAGTGGTGCATGGTGTTGCCCATTTGCCTGGACACACCGTATATGTTGGGGACCCGCTGGGTAGTTGCAGCAGTGAGTCTTGCTTCAGGGATTTTCACAGGAGTGGACTGGGTGCTTCTTTCCCTGCACACTCCTGTGAAAATCTCTGCCCCTGATTTGTTGCATGCAGACGATCTCTGCCCGCTGTCGCACAGAAACCATTTAGATTTGTACATATATAAATTATTTCTGTGAAGCAACTGGCTGTCTCCTGGCAGAGTAACGGTGCTGCTGCATTCTTACTTTATGTATGGAAAGCCAGTTTAAGAGACAAATCCTATATAATAATTAACTAAGGATGTTTGTCAGAAGCCGTCATTCGCAGTACAGTCGGCTGTGTGTGCTGCAGTCATGCACTGTACAGACTGCCCGCGCCGCGGCTGATACGGAGCAGGGCGCTCCGAATTCAGACCGGAGTTCTCTCTTTACACCTTCCTGGGACTGGTTCCAGGAAGGTGCGCAGATTGGAGTGCCGCGCTCTGTATCAGCCGCGGTGCGGGCAGTCATTTTTGTGCATGACTGCAGCTCAGCCAATGTTGGCCCGTGTACACGGGCTTTAAAACTAGTTTAACATATAAATGAGTTTGTTTGGACACAGTCACCACGCACACTAATGGTGCAGGTTTTCAAGACATCCCAGCCTGTTAACAGGTGTGTACTCAGAAGCCCAGTCAATGTGTTTGTTCCACCTGTACTTAACCCCATAAGCAGGTGCTTTGTACACCGGAGGACCAGCGCCATTTTTTTCACTGAGCAGGCTGAGCAGGCACATGTGATTGATGACACGTACCAGTTAGCTGAGAGAAAGGCTAATACAGACTGCTTTGTTCATGGAGTAGTCAGTTTCAGCCTCCCGGCATGATCACAGTGTGCCCTCAGGAAAGCTATGACATTCCTGGCATGTCCATGGTCCTTAAGGATATTCTTAACACCTGACCTATCAGTGTGCTCTGAGGATCAGAGATGACAATCCCTGGTTTGGACACAGGTTGTTGCACTACTGAAAAGTGATGCAGCTTTGGGGCAAACATAACACGCCACAGGGGACTAATAACATTTATCATTGATTTAACCAGTGCTTTTAACCCCTCAGATGCTAGAGCGGTCCCCAACACATTGCAAAGTAATGCATTTGAGAGCTTTCTAGCATTTAATTGGTTAAAAAAACACCATTGAAATGTAGGGAATTTTCACGTGTCCCTTGTGGAGTAGTTGATTTGCTGCAGAATTTGTCCTCTTTTCTTTAACCTGTTGAGGTGTGTGCAGTTCATTAATGAACAATGCATTGCTCACCACTCTGGCACCCAAAGGGTTAACCCCTTGAGTGCCAGAGAGGTACGCAATGCATTGCAGAGCAATGTGTTGCATACCTCTCTGTTACTCAAATGGTTAATGCATGAGGCTCACTGACTTTATATATGTCTTCATCTTTGAAAATCTCTGAACAAATTTGATCATAGAACAAAACTGACCATCACATAAACTTTGATTTTCCTGAGCTTTGATGCCACCCCTTCACAAATAGAACATTATTTAATTCAAGTGAAATTCAAACCTCCCAAGTATTCCTCTTTAGGAGGGACAGTCCCTCTTTTTGACCCAAATCCCTCTGTCCCTCTTTCCCACTCTGATGTCCCTCTTTTAGGAAACCAGATTGTGTGGTGTGTATATAAGGGTATCACATTGTTCCACAGCAATAAAACTCACATTATTGTTTGTTTAAACATCAGTATATGTGTTTATAAATTAGTCTGTGTACATAAAATACTTTGATCTTGTTAGAAGACATTTATTAGGTTACACAAGGAGGTGTCAATAGGTCATGATATAGCCTAAAAATTCTCGCTAATGCCCCGCCCACCAGCCACACTTCCAGCCACTCCTCCTAAAACACAAGTGTCCCTCTTTGGCAATTTGAAATGTTGGGAGGTATGGAAATTCCCTTTTATAAACCTAGCATTTTGTTTCCTCTGAAATACATTCCTGTTCTCATTCCCTGCTCCGTTACAAGGATACATTACATCTGTCCTGGTATATTTACTACCTTGGATCTTGGAGAGATTAAGGTTGTAACATATTTGAGATTAAGGATGAGCAAAACTTCAGCAATCTGGCTCGTGGATCATTTTGGCTGATATTGAAAAATA
Source organism: Rhinophrynus dorsalis (assembly GCA_037306005.1). Taxonomy (NCBI): domain Eukaryota; kingdom Metazoa; phylum Chordata; class Amphibia; order Anura; family Rhinophrynidae; genus Rhinophrynus; species Rhinophrynus dorsalis. Next base: position 63,152,382 of record CM074718.1, read on the forward strand.
TTTGTTTGCAGTACAGTTAATTTGGACCAAATCTACAGAAGCATAGAAGAAGAAGGCGAGACAACCTGAGACGAGAGACACCTCTCTAACAGTTCTAGCTTGATTACAGTATAACTTGCTGTAAATAGTAAATGGCTTAATCAAAGAATAGGACCGAACTTCATAACCTGCTGTATGCAGCTATCATTGGTGGATACCTTCAGATACCTTGCATGTGCAAAATGCAAAAAAATCAAATAAATTGTGCCATTCCAACAATACACACACACAGTGTATGCATCTGCATGTGTTAACCCCCCTTACTTCAATAGGATCTGCTTGAAGATGGCAGACTGAATTGATGGATCTATCTGGCCATAACTTAATGATAGTCAGGCATGATCAGCCCATTGCTGAACAGGCTAATTCCTCTTATTCCCTTGTACATTGAGCCATTCAGACACCGCAGATTATGGCCTATACTGTAGTAACCCTTTTTTTCATAGTTTAACACATAGGGGGACCACACGTCCCGGAATGCCCGGGACTGTCCCTTATTGTAGGTCACTGTCCCACGTCCCGGGTCACCGCACACCGGGACAACAAACAGGCCTGGAATGGAGCAACAAAGCTGGCACCCACAGCCTACCTACATAGCGCAGCACATACCAGTCCAGACAGCCAATGAAATGTATTTGCTATATGAGGACCATATAGCAAATACATTTCATTGGCTGGCTGGACTGGTGCATGCGAGGCAGCTGGGATGGCGCAAGTATGCTGGCACTGTGAGTGAGTCTGGCGGCTAAGGCTCCCGCCAGCACTGACCATCTTTCTGAGGCTGATACAGAGTAAGAGTTCTTACTGGAGAACTCTTACTCTGTGTCAGCTTCAGAAAGATGGTCAGTGCTGGACGGAGCCTCAGCCGCGGGACTCACTAGGGTGACCACATGTCCTGGAATGGCAGATTGGAAATGTGGTCACCCTATTAACAAAAAAATATCTTGCAAAAGACAAAATTTGTACTTTAAGAAAAAAGTGCAGGGAATGTGAAGTCACAACACAAGCACAATTATCATACCTATATACTGACATTTTTGTCATTAGGTAAGACATTAGGTAAGGCATTTTTGACATTAAGACATGAAGGAGAATTAAAAATCCCCCAGACTGACACTGAATTAAACAGAGTTTTGAATGCTAGATAGAAAATACTACAGGTTAATATTTCGACAGTTTTTTTTAATTGCAGTGATGCCAACTGTCCTAAATTTTAGTTTTTCCTTTCACTTCACTTTCTAAAGAGGAAAAAGGTGATTATTTTTACCTTCTGGGGTTATTTGAAACAAATCATCACATTATTATAGAGCAAAAACAACACTTTAGTAACAGATTTAGTAAAATTACCTCTTTCAATTCATGTGACTAGAAACAGCGAGGTGGATGCACTAAGAAACTGGAGAAAGGTTTGAGCAATCCAATTGCAACACATGGGACACATAACAATTCATAAAATGTAAATCGATTGAAATTGGGCTTTTAACCCTTTGAGTGCCAGAGGGGTACACAACACATTGCAAAGCAATGCTTTGTGCACCGCTCTGGAACTCAGAGGGTGAAAGCAATGCAATGGAGAACTCTCTAGCATTCAAGGGATTAAAGGCTCAATTGAAAATCAATTAATATTTTTAATTGTCCCTTATGGTGCCATTTTTCCACAGAATTGGTTTTATTTGTTTTATACATAAGGAACAAAATATGTGAGTAGATAATATTTCTTTCCTCCATTATCTGACAAAATAGGCCTAATACTGTTATATATTTGAAAGTGGAGTTAGGTTTTTGAACATTCCAGTCTAAATAAGCTGACAGTAAAAAAAAGACTGAAATTTACATCAGAATTACTAAACAGTTGTTTTTTCAACATAGGATCCTATGTCTCTAAGGACATGTTATAATAACTGAGATTAGTGTGTTCTGGAATCTTCCTTGTTCTACAAGGGGGGAGATTCACTAAGCAGTGATACTAAGGTGATAAAGTGGAGATTCCAATTCCTATGTTATTCTATACAGCCTATTCACTAAGATCTCCAAAACTGAAGAAATCTTAGTACATAGGCTCCACAGAATAACATAGGAATTGGAAAAGTGATAAAATGGAGGTCATCTCACTGCTTAGTGAATCTGCCTCTAGGTGGCATGACCAGTACAACTCTTACACCCCTCCCAGTTCAGTTGCCCAATCTGACTTCACGCAATCCCAGCTCAGAATGCAAATTTTAAGAAAAGTGTTTGTTCACTATATCAACCCTTTATGTGCCAGAGAGGTATATACAGGACATACTTGAAAACAAGATAAATCTCAATGTATTCTTCCTGGTAAAACATTTTCTAAATAAATAAATACAGCATTGCAGAGCATTCAAAGGGTTAAATTGGTTTATACGTTCTGACCTCATCATCTTTCTACATAACCCTAGTTTAAAAAAGCCATGAGTCAATTAAGTTCAATGTTTGCTTTTTCTCATTTGCTCATCCAGAAGAAGGTAAACAAAACTCAGTTGAAATTATTTCCAATACCCAGAGTGGTGAAAAACATTCTTCTGAATTCCAAAAGGTGATCAGATTTCTCTCTGGATCAATATCCTACCTGAACTAAAACCAGCTATCATAATTCTCTAAATTGCTCTTAGCTGAAAATCCATTTTTGAAAGTGTGGTATATGCTAATACAGTAACCGGATGCAAAGAATTCCATATCCTTCCTGCCATATTCTTACCTCAAAATTTGCCTGGGGCCCAGTAACTTCTATTTGCACCTTGGTATTACACATTCCAGATGAGATCTTACCAAGCATTTATAGGGAGGGAGAATTATATTCTCTTCATGTGCACCTACATTTCTTTTTTTGTACAGTATATTACCCTTTTGGAAATTGCAGCAGATTTGTGACACTGCACATTGTGAATGATTTATTAAAAAGTGGTGCAATTCTGAAGTAAACCAACAACAGGGAACAAATAAACATTTCCATTTATTTCTGTGGTGTCTTTAACCCTCTGAATGCTAGGGAGATCTACAATCCTCCCGAAGTATGAGAGAAGGTTGAGCACATGAGTGTCCAAAGGGTGCAATATGCTCATAAATAGGGTGGGGCTTAATCAGGGATGGTGGAAATGTGAGGCAGCAATGTGGAGTTTCTTCAGAAATGAGTGGAGAAATGGACGGAACAGGGAAGGAGTGGGTGGAACAGGACTCAGTGTGAATGGGGTTATCTCAGAACTGGGGAATCAGCCTCTATTCCTGCAACCCTGAAAACTGGAGTCTCCAGGGTAGATGTGGAGAATTCCCATGTATGGGTAGCACAGAGAAGTGCAGAACATTTGTAGGTTATTTCATGGCCTATTGACCCCTCTTTGTTTAAGTGAATAAATTATTTAGAACAAAACCAAAGTATTTCATTTACACAGACTAATTTATAAACACATATACTGAAGTTTAAACAGATATTAATGTGTTTGTTTTGCTGTGGAGCAATGTGATACACTTATTACACACCACACAATCTGATCTCCTAAAAAGAGGGACAACAGGGTGGGAAAGAGGGACAGAAGGACTTGAGTCTCAGAGGGACTGTCCCATCTATGGAGAGAAGATTCTGTGGTGAAATCTGAAAGAAAAACCCTTGATAAAATTAACAAAAGGCTATAGTTTATAGTTAATGTTGAAATACTAATTTCAATGCCTAGTTCAAAATCATTAATAAAAATAAACAATTGATAAACAAATAAATACATAATTGATATAATAAATAACAAAATAAACGATATTGGGCCCAGAACTGAACCCTGAGGCACCACTTACAACTAGGGGTGGGCAAAAAAGTGAGAACAAATTTCTATATGACTTTTTATGAAAAACTGACACTTTTTCTCTTTTCTTTTTCCTCCTTTTCTCCTATTCCAGCAATTTTTTTTACCTATTCCAACACTTTTTTCTCCTATTTCAACACATTTTTCACCTGTGTTTCCTATGGGTCAACAGAGGGTTGTAATGGAGAAATAAGTAGCTGGAAGTCAAAGTTGTGAGTTCTACAGCAACAAATACCTTGCAAAATGTGTTAGCATGCAGAGTGCATGTGATAAAAATAAAGTGCAACCTACAATGTTGCAGATGTGTATGGTAGTGGGGGGGACTGGAGTGGTGTGATTGGTGGGACCTTGACAAACTGCACTACTCTGGTAGGAGAGGGGCCATCATCATTTATTGTACATGCTGCAGCAACCGTTGAACTACCACTTTACTCACACTGCTCCATCTCTTTCCCACCCCCTTGTGCATTTGCTGGACATTAATCAACTATTGTATGTGTTTTTACTCTGTACAGTACTCAACTGATGGAGTGTGATGTCTTGCCTTAGCCTCAATATCGTTAGCTGTCTATAAAGACTGCCTCAGTAACTGAGCTCACATCAGGTTCCCAGCCAGCTGTGTGTTACCTAATATTTTATTTGTTAAATTGTTTATGTATTAATTTTATATATATATATATATATATATATATATATATATATTTTTTTTTTTTTTTTTTTTTAAGTTGTCCACCCTATGTTATCACAGTCAGTCCCCCCAAAAAATATAACCAAAAACAAAATCAACAACTTCTTTCCCCAGACTTCCCCAGTACAGAGACAATAAAAGTAAAGTCAGCAGGCAATTTGGACCCCAGCTTCCTGAGTCTTGCCAATCAGTCACACCAAATTTTGGGGTACTTGGGGTCAACCTCCTTCTTCCCTTCTTCTCTCCCAGAGTGCTCCCAGACTCCCCTAATAAACAGAAGAAATGTCCTACCTAAACTAAGCTTCAATTCCCCTTTATTTGCCTATCTTCTCTAGCTCAAAAAACACAACTGACATATTTTATATGGCTGTAGGAAAAAGTACAGAAAACTCTTACATGGTGGGGAAAAATTTTCCTTCCCATTGATTTCAGTGCAATAAGCCAGGTGAAAAAAGCAGGAGAATTGCACTTTTTGCAGGAACATTTTCGCCAAGCAGAAAGTGCCATTTTTCGATGATTTTGGTTTGAGGTGAAAATTTTCGCTTATCCCTAGTTACAACTTTAGGCCATCCTGAAAATATTTCTTCGAAAGCAACTTATTGTTCAACTTACTTTATTAAATTATATAAGGTTTTGCAAGCAGTGTCTTTTCCATTATTTGGTTGTAATGCGTTCGCTAATTATACTTTTCTGAAGAATTTCTTTGTGCTTTATAAGTAAATAATAAAACCTTTCTGTATGTACCAGTTTTTATTGCTGTGGTCAATAATTGGTTATTATAACCTATGTTTGGAATGCTGTGCTTTTAATTTTTTTTAATCTTTCATCCATGGTATTTTTTTCCCTTATAAGTGTTAGCAAAAGGTCACTGGAGGGGCTAACTAATGGATGGCTTTGACCACTTAAGAGATGAAATAATGATTTGTGGGTGGAACATAGAAATTGAGAAGATCAATGACAGGCAACATTTGGGAAATATCCCATGAGGCATATATGTCTTGGAAACTAGAGACATCTCCAGTACATTATTTCAAAATGCTTTTGAGATGTCTGCAGTATATAATGGGTTAAATAACCTTAAAAAAGAGGAGTTAAATATCAGGAAACATGGGGCACATGACACTGATAAGCTAAAATAAGAATTTGTGGGTGGGGCTTGACTACAGTGGATAAATGACAAGCATGTGTGAGGAACTCAGGGGACTAAAAGGTTGAATGGCTAGCTGCACGGGGAAAACAGCTCAGAAAGTGTTAAATCTTTGAGTGCCAAGGGGCCAATGCATTGGATACCTCTCTGGCACTCAAAGGCTTAATTATCAGACAAAATGTGGTACTGGACATTAGAGGGATTCATTGTTCAGTTATTGGGGTCATAAATTCAAAAGAAAAGTGGGGAATTTTTTGGGAAAGCCAGCTTCACCCATAGAGGAGAAATAAAAATGTCCAAATCCGCATTGATTTAAATGGGGCTTTCAATCACTTGATTGCTAGAGAGGTCACCAGACTCCAGTGTATTGAAAACCAAATTAATGAAAACCTCTCTAGCATATAGTGGGTTAAAAGCCCAGAGTAAACCATTGGGACTTTTATATTGCTCCCTTATGCCGTAGTTGGTTTGCCCCAGACTTACTCTTTTTTTTTTTTTTTTACGTAAGGCCCCAAGTAAGGGTTAAATATTCTGTAGCACAAGGAGACGTTTGGGGCAGTGGAAGAGATAAGAGGTGGGCATATATAGTGGCATGCAGTTAGACAGCTGAATAGAGCAAAATAACGGTTCTAATACATGTGGCGAGTGTGTCCATATGTGTATCTATGTGTGTATGTGTATACGGATATGCATGTGCATCCCTGGGAACACTCCAGATTTGCCCCGGAGACTCTGTTTTTCAGACTGAATTACCGGGTCTCTGTGGACAGAGGATGATTCTCCAGCGGTGCTGAGTTTCTTCTCCTTCCAACCCTGTTCCGCCCACTTCTCCTCCTTCCCACCCTGTTCCGCCCACTTCTCCTCCTTCCCATCCTGTTTGTCCATCTTCCCACACACTTCCTTCCCACTTTATGACACACACAGCCCATTAAGCCCTGTCCACCCAATTAAGCCCCACCTTCTATATTACACTAATTATGTCATTGCTCCATTGCTTTCTACATATAGTGCATAATATCTATTTTGAATTAACACTGTGAAAGTTAGAGATAGAGACTAACGGCTCAATTTGATTATTTGCTCTAAAACATGTGATAAGGCAAAACTGGCTACCGGACGACAAAACAAATGTGTAGGTCGGTATCCAATTGTCCTACCAGCTGAAACCACATTGGACGTGAGGCCGCAGAAACAGACTTGTGGCCAAACGTACATTTTGCATGTTAAGTCCCCAAAACCTGGCTGAAGGGAACATTAAAGGAAAAAAGATAACAATTGGTGCTTGACACACTGCCCGGTGCCTGACACAAGCACCATCCGTTAGCTCAAACACACAGTCATCCTCCCAAACACTAACCCTACACTGCCCATAACAGTAACTACTCCTAACACTAGCCTAGCACCCATATCTGTGTAACACCTGTCATCCTCTGTCCATCTTCTTCAATCTCCTGTCTTCTGGTTTCTATAATCTTCCATCTTGTCTCTTCTTTACAATCTATAGTTGAAAAAGGGAATTATGTAAATGTAAGATATATATATATATATATATATATATATAAAGTTTCCTGAACGATATGCCAGCACTCAAAGGGTTAAATGCAGTCTGGCATATATGTATGGTATGCCATTCTTATTGTTAATTATTAAACATCCTCCCTTGGCTAGAAAATGTCCCAGCTGTCGCCGCCTCCGCTAGCCCCTCCCTTCCTCATACCTTCCAGGCCACTTCCTGAGTCCAAACGAGGGAACTTTGAACAGAGACCGCTTTTTATATGGCCAGTCTCTGTTCAAAATAGATTTCAGATGACAATTGTGCTTACACACCTCCAAACCAATCAGCTTCTAGCAGGTTTTGCCATGCCCCCCCCATTAGAAGCTGATTTGCTGGGAGGTGGGTTAGCACACATCCCAGCCAATAGTAGGCTGGAATCCATTTTGAAGAGAGACTGACCATTTTGGCTTTGGGGAAATAGAATCTAGGTCTAACACTCATATCTATAAAAGCAAAGTGGAGTTATTCTGAAGTAAAGCAACTGCACCATAGGGTACAGATGAAGATCCCAAAATCCCCATGTGCTTGACTAAAGCTTTTTAACCCACTGAATGCTAGTGAGGTCTCGGTCTCTAGCATTCAAGCGATTAAACTCCTAATTTAATTTAACAGGAAAGTTTATGTGTCCCCTATGGTGCTGTTAATTTACTCCAGAATAAATCCCATTTGCTTTTAGAAATACAGGCCTATGAGCCTTATGTATACAAGCAAACTAGAGCAATTCTGGGGCAAACCAACTAGCAAATAAAACTTGTCTCTTAAATGAGATGTGTAACCCCTCAAATGCTAGAGTGGTCTCCAATACATTGCAAAGCAATATTCTCTAATATATTCTGTAATATGTTAAAAAAAACAAAAAACAAACAAACAAACAAAAACAAACAAACAAACAATTTAACCATTTGAGTGCCAGAGTGGTATCCATCACATTGCCTCACAATGAATTTAATGCACCTCTGGCACTCAAATGGTTAAAACAATAGGAATTTTGGGAAAGTTCATTTATCCCCCCTTGATAAAGTTGCTTTGCTCCAGAATTGCTGAAGTTTTCTTTTATATGTAAGGCTACAAAAGCATTAACCCTTTGAGTTCCAGAGGGGTGTGCAAAGTGTTAGATACCCCTCTAGGATTCAAGGGGTTAAAGGCCCATTTTGATCAAAGTCTTATTTTATTTTTCCTCTATGGTGAAGTTTTTTTTAGTTCGGAAATACTCCAGTTCTTCATAATTTATTGGTGTAGAAATTTTACTTCAAACATGTAACATAAGTGGATTTCAGTACCGTGGGCAGCAACTTCCTCTTTCTTCTAGGATTTAGGACCCAGAGGCAGCCTTATTGTGCACTGCATGAAACCACCTGACGCCAGTTCTACCTCAGTTCACTATTCATATCCCGTCTCTCCCTGTTCTTATCCTGACCCTCCCACCTGTGACCAGCACTCGCCTGGTGCAGGACATAAAGGACGCGTTCCTGCCCAGCCCTCCTTCCTGGGAGTGTCACACGTGTAAATTACTCGTAACAGATTAAGGAAATGCATCTTGTGCAATACTCCCAGTCCCAGTTGGTGAAAGACATGAGAAGATATGGGATTTTTGTATGAATGTGTAAATAAAGCAGGGTTGACAACATGAGGCCCTCCACCAGTCAAGGACTACAACTCCAATCACCCCCCCCCATCAGCCACTGACAAGTATAGAATGATGGGAATTGTAGTCCTTCAGAGCTGGAGGACCTCAGGTTGCTTAGCCTCCCAGGAAAGTAACAACCACAGCAGCAGTTTCTAGTGATATCAGTCAATCAGTGTAATAATATTATTAGCCTCCCCAAAGAAAGTATTCATCCTACTCTTATGCTACCTATGCCTGCTGTAACACCTACTTACAGTAGACCAGAGGATTAGGAAACCTTTGGCTCTCCAGTTGTTGGGGACTACAAATCCTATTGTAATCCCCAACATCTAAAGTGTCAAAAGGTTGCCTACGAAGAGCAATAGACCCTTAGCAGGCAAACAATCTTATTTAAACTTCTCACTCGAATGAGCCAAAACTGGGAAATTAAGATTAAAGCTTCACTCAAAAAAACCAAAACTATCTTGCTTTACATCTAGTTATAGACTATGACCTCTTGTCATAACATTCCTACTCCTTTGAAACATATGGTCCTCCTGTACTTTGTTGACTCTCTGGACGGTCATGGGTTGTTATACACGTAAGGACCCATGATGGTCTTGTGCACGCTGCTATCATTAATTCCAGGCCGAGACTGAATGCTCTGAGACAGGGGCGTTCAATCTCAGCCCTTCGTGCTTGTGCCGGGTCATGTGATCACCGTAGCAGAGATCACATGTACCGGCATTCTGAGAGATAGAGGCAGTACTCAAAGCATGCTGCCTCTATGTCTCTCCTCTGCCTCTGTCTCCCTTGCTATAAAAGTAAGGGAGAGAGAAGGAGAGAGGAGACACCTAGTGGAACAAGAAATACAGCAGCAGGGGGTATTAACCCCTTCACTGCTGGTGCTGGAGGCTTGCTAAATGCAGGTCAATTTCTGACCTGCAATGATACACTTTAAAAAACAAAACAAAAAAAAAAACACAACACACTTTTTTTTTTTTACAAAAAAAATCTTATTAAAAAAAAAACAAAAAACATCTCATTAAACAATATTGGAAGTGTGATTGTTGTGGAGCCATGTAATACACTTATACACACCGCCAAATGTCAGGGATAAAAAAGTGACGAAAAAGGAACATGGGGATTTTCACCCAGAGGGGACAGTGGCCACTTTAAACTGGGCATTTTGTACGTATGACTGACAGGTCATACCTTTCATTCAGTCTCCATAAAAATTTAACCCTTTGCGCCCAATTGATCCCAAGAGAAAAAACAAAAATTTGTGTTTTTTTTTTACTTTTTTTTACCTTTTTTTAAATTTTAATAAAGTAAATGGTGGGTTATCCATGTAAGTGGGGTATCAAAAGAAAGCCCTATCTGTGCTTAAAAAACAGTATATAATTTATGGGGGTGGAATAAAAGACTTAGAGGGAAAACACTGTTGAACAAAGACATAGTTAAAAAGGTCAGAATTGCTCCGGTCCTTAAGTGAAAACGACCTCAGATTTTCCCGGTCTTAAAGGGTTAAAATTACCTCTTTCTTATCTCTCCGGCAAGCCATTCATGTCCATATCCTTTAATCTTTTCTGATAATTTTTATCCTATAAAAAATGGGCGTCCAACTTGTGATCCGTGGGTGAGGCTGGCCTGAGATAAAATATATATATATATATATACCTAATTAATCATCTCACATTAACTAATAGGCCAGAAAAACCTAATCTGCCAGTACTGCAAAGCTTAAGAATAGATGTCTGTATCAATATTTTTTTAATAGCTGACAGGCTATAATTCACCATAAAAAAATAACACACTTATGGCTTTCTGGTCACGTGGCTCACAAATAAAAAAACTTGGACACCCCCTGCTCTAAACCATTCACCATTTTCGTAGCCCTTTGTTAGGGACCAGGAACCAGTCAGACACAAAAATGTAAAATGTAAAACACCTTTAATAAAATAACCAAAGCAAACACAGCAAAATCACAATCCAGGAGCATAAACCAAAAGACAAGCCAGGGTCAGGAACCAAGGCAGGTACTCAGACAAGCCAGAGTCAGGAATATGGAGATCAGCGATGTCAGGAACAAGCCAAGAGTCAGTTACCAGAAGGGACATCAGAGGAAGCCAGGTCATGCACGGATAAACAGCAACTCAAGAGAATGCACTTGCAGCCAGAAGCAGACACAAGGGCAAGGAGGAAGTGAGCCTAGCTGCTTTAAATACTCTGAAAGGGGTTGGCTGATAACAGTCAGGTGAGTAACCATGGAAACTGAGAGGTCAAGGCAGCTTGTTAAGCATCAGCTGACTCAGCCTGACCCAGGGAAGGAAAGGCAGCAGTAATCAACAGGTGAGTGTTAAATCAGATTAGTCAAACCATGACACCCTTCTCTGAACTCAGAATATCTATATACTTCTTGAGATTGGGTCTCCTATACTGTACACAGTACTCTAGGTGAGGTCTAACCAGAGATCTGTAGAGTGGCATGACCACTGTTTTACCTTACTGACAGATAATTCCATATCTCATGGAAGTCACGAGGGTGACAGACACATCAGGTGTCTTCCTGGAACTGCAGCTCACAGACACAGAAGATGCATTTTAAAAATTATTAAAGAAGTAATACAAGATGGAAAATGTTGACTGTAATAGTCAATTTAGGGACTAATTATATGACTTGTAATGAGGTTAGTGTGGTAAAAGACAATTTTAATAAAGTTGGTAAAGATGTGCAGCAAGTTGCATCCACAGTTTCTTTTTTTTTTCAGAAATTCTTCCAGTGTTTAAGGAAGAGGATGGTAGGATGCAGTGAATTAGATACTTTAATTCAGGGCTAGGGAAATGGGACCAAGAATATGGGAGAAGGGAGTATAGTGGAGTTGGTGTGGATGAGGCATTAGCCCTGAATTTCCCAGCTTTGAATTATTCATGGTAATTTTAGATTATTGTATGTGGTGAGGGCCTGTGAAATAAAGAAACAGTTCAACAACTTTCATTATATATATATATATATATATATATATATATATATATATATATATATATATATGTAGCTGCAGGAACAGTATAAAATTATATACATAAATATACCAAATTGTTTCACTTATTCTTAGGGTATGGCTGTACCTTTAAGGCTTCTTTCATATGGTCAATACTAATGAACGAATGCTGTATTGGATCTGTCACTCTGCTGAAAGGTACATGCTGGACACACAGGGATTTTACCAAAGTCCAGAAAGCTTCAACTTTACTGTCTTCCCTCAGGAACACAGTAAGGTTGCAGTAATCAAGGACTGTATGGCAGCCTATGAGGCCACAAAACAGACCTTACACAGAAGCTGAGTTGGAGGTTGTGATTCTCTTTGCATTTTCCAATGAATGGCCAACCCTTGTGGGCTCAAGTAAGTAATATTAGGTAGCACTCATGTGGGCCAGTCACCAAATGCCCCTCCTGAATTACCATTGATGGAGGAAATCAGAAGGGAGTTGAATGAACATACATGGACAAGATAACTGTTGCAGGAGAGTTGCAATGGTTCAGTCACCGGTGTTAAAGAGGCCGAAGGACTCTTTCACTGAAATGTAGCAGCATCCTTGCCTCAATTCAACTACCACTTGAGGACCAGAGGGGTGTGCAGTGTATTTCTTTACAATATGTTGGGCACCCTCTGGTCCTCTAGGGGTTAAAACCTAAGTATTAAAGGAACTACAAGTACCCAAGACTGAAATAAAAAGACAAGTTATTGCTAAATAATTTACCAAAAGATAATGAGAGATTTGCAGCCCGAGAGATTCACCAATGTCCATTTTTCAAAGCTGCTTCATCAATGCCCTGAGTTGTGGAACAAATAAGGTGGTGTATCTCTCCAGAGAGAAGGCCAAAGCTGTCTTTTAATGTTGTTTATATTGGAATTAATAATAAATGACTTTTTTCAGTCTAAGCTTTTGTGGCAACTAGATATTCCTGCTTCAGAGACTGACTGGAGGTCAGCTGTCTACTGTGGGTGACTCAGCCGTCATCTTATATTTAATCCCCTGGTGTGCTAGGGATGTATCCAACACATTGCATCTAGCACCAAAGGGGTTAATACAACTTATTTTTCTTCTTTAGATGTCATATGTTTGAATGTGTGTTATATATAACGTTTTGCATGTCAGCTTGGAGGACGACTTTAAAATGAAGCACGCTGATGATCAGAACAAAGGTTTTGGGTGGAAATATTTCATGAAATGTGATGAGTGAAAGGATTTCAGTACTTTCATTCAGTTTCTGTGAAACATATTACTTTGTCTGCAAGTACATGTTTTTATCTTTGTTTACTGTGGAACTGAATCATTTAAGCCCTTGGAGTTCTAAGCCCATACTCGGTACAACAGGACCCACCATGCCAAGCCCGTACCTGTTACATGGTTGCACTTTTCTACTGCAGTTTATATATATAGGGTAGAAACTCTACACAGGTGATAACCCAGGTGCACAATACCAAAAAGAAATTCACACAAGTAGAAAGGATGGCAGCACCAGTGGGACTTGTTCAATTAAATTTATTGGTGAGAAGGGTAATGTTTTTTTTTTTCTTTACCAGACCTCATTGTAGGATATCAAGATCCTACTGATGCTCCCCTTCATATTGATAGTTTAGACTACTGTGTAAGTGATCAATAATGGCAAACTGAACACACTCACTGTCTTCTTTCCCTTTTTCCACCAGCATCCAGCTTGCCCTGAACATCTGGGTTGAGTAGGAGGAGCAGAAAGGCCCACTCACATCATCACTAATATCAGCATTGAAGCTATACATTTCCTGCCCATCCCATTTGACCAGGAACTTCAGTGAATAGTGGGGGAAGGAGAATCATTTGAAGTAAGGCAGTGAGTGCCTTCCAGTTTCCATTATTGTTCGCTTGCAGAATCATGTGATTGATTAATACAAGGGGAAGCATAAGGAGGGGTCTTGATACCCTCACAGTGATGTCTGAATATCAGTAATGTAAAAAAAAAAAAATTGACCCTGTGTGTGCCACAATGAGTTGAATGTGCCTCTGGCATAGACACTTCCACTGTTTGCTTTGCAATGCATTGCATCCCCTATGGTTCTTAAAGGGTGAGTATATAATGCCAAGGATTAAACTAAAAAATACTGATTTTGTAAAACAAAATGAAAATGGAACTATGTCTAAACTGGGTGGGCCAGGGGCCCTATGTAATACAAACCAAATGCTCCATCCTTAGAGATCGGTCCTTCTTGGTTATTCTAACATCCTGGCCTTTCTTTAGTTTCCCAGCTTTTGGTGTGAAAACATTTAGCTGTATATGCACAAAGACAAAAGTTGAGCAATTCTAGACAAACCAACTATATCAAAGGGCTTGGGTGCATCAAACTGTCCTTGAACTTCCACTCTGATCTCAAAAGTGCAGCTTTTCTCACATGAACACAGGTGGATCAGTGGCTCATTCATAATGAAGGATCTGCCTGTTTTCATGTGACGATAACACCTGCACTTTTGGCATGCTTGAGGACAGATTTCAGCTCCTCTACCTGGGTGACAATTAGAAGTGGTTGCAGTGGGGGAGGGAAGAGGAAGAGGGCAGCCAGTCCTGAGTTTTTCCATCCAAACAAATTTGCTCATTTAAGTGAAGATGTTGGGGAGGCAAACCCAGAAGTGTAATTGCTGGAGAGGACTGTTCTCCCTAACAGCAGGGAGAACAGCTCATCTAGCACAGAGGGGATCCAGAGGAAAGTGAAGCCTAGGCAGGTTGTGGTGGTAGGGGACTCCATTATTAGGAGAACAGATAGGGTAATCTGTGGCTCTGATCGCAGCAACCGAATGGTTTGCTGTCTCCCGGGTGCCCGGGTTCGGCATGTTGCAGACAGGGTGGACAGATTATTGGGAAGGGCTGGAGAGGATCCAGCTGTCTTGGTGCATATTGGTACCAATGACAAAGTTAGAGGAAGGTGGAGAGTTCTAAAAGGTAATTTTAGGGATTTAGGCAGTAAGATTAGGAACAGGACCTCCAATGTAGTATTCTCAGAGATACTACCTGTGCCATGCGCTACGCCAGAGAGACAGCGGGAGATTAGGGAGCTCAATGCATGGCTGAAGTCTTGGTGTAAGAAGGAGGGCTTTGGGTTTTTAGAGCACTGGGCTGATTTTGCTTTGGGGTACAATCTCTATAGCAGGGATGGATTGCACCTGAATGCAAGAGGGTCTCAAGTGCTTGGGGAGAGGATTACTAGACGGTTGGAGGAGATTTTAAACTAGGAAGGGGGGGGAGGGGCCAATAAATACTGGGATAGATAGTATAGAAAGGGAAGGCGATGTAGTTAATAACCAGGTGGGAGGATCTGGGGGCGGGGTTAGTACAGATGATAGGGAGAAGCCTATAAGCCACATCAAAATTAAATCACAAATGGAACACAGCAGTGGCATAAATTGTATGCTTGCAAATGCCAGAAGTTTAACTGGTAAAATAGGGGAACTGGAGCTGGTAGCTGAAATTGAAAACTATGACTTGATAGGCATAACAGAAACATGGTGGGATGACACACATGATTGGTCAATCAATTTGGAGGGCTACATGTTATTTAGAAAAGATAGGTCAAGCAAAAGAGGTGGTGGGGTCTGTCTGTATATCAAACCAGCATTATTGCCTCAATTGCGGAAAGATATATGTGATGACAGTAGTGAACATGTGGAATCCCTGTGGGTTGAAATAGTCACTGGGGGTAAAACTGCCCAGAAAATATTAGTGGGTATTTGTTATAAACCACCAAACATTGGTGACCTTGAAGAAACACAGCTATTAATGCAAATAGAAAAGGCTTCCCAAATAGGGAGAACTATAATCTCTAACATCCAAGTAAGGGAGCACTTGGGGAATAGTGACCATAACATGGTATCGTTTGAGATTAATTAAAAAAAACAAGTTGATATGAGTTCCACCAAAACACTGAGGCCAACTTTAGCAGGTTTAATTCATCCCTTGGTCTCGTTGACTGGGATAAAATATTTTCAGGAAAAAACACAGAAGGTAAGTGGAATGCCTTCAAAATAACATTGCAAAAATACACATATAAATTTATCCCTGTTGGAAACAAATACAAAAGAAGCAAATTAAAACCAATGTGGCTAACCAGTAAAGTAATTCATGAAATAAATAACAAGAAAGCAGCATTTAAACATTACAAAGCTTAGGGATCAGCAGAGGCATTTGCAGAATACAAAAATGTCAACAAAACCTGTAAAAAGGCTAATAAATTAGCTAGACTGGAGAATGAAAAAAATATTGCTAAGGAGAGCAAAAGCAACCCAAAAAAATTCTTTAAATACATTAATGGCAAAAAATTAAAGTCTGATAATGTTGGGTCCTTGTTATCTGAAACGAGTGAGATGGTCAAAGGGGACAGAGAGAAGGCAGATATTTTAAATAATTTCTTTTCTTCTGTTTTTACCAAGGAACACCCATTGGACAAGAATCTGCAAACTACTTTTACAGAACAGTCACATCAAGCATGGGACTGGCTAACACAAGAAAAAGTGTTAAAACAATTGAATGGTGTCAAGGTAGACAAGGCTCCGGGGCCAGATGGTATACACCCACGGGTACTTAAAGAGCTAAGCCAGACCCTGGCCAGACCGATATATCTGATTTTCAGGGATTCTTTTATTTCTGGTATGGTGCCCATGGATTGGCGTAAAGCAGATGTGGTGCCCATATTTAAAAAGGGATCAAAGTCCCAGCCAGGAAATTACAGACCCGTAAGCTTGACATCTGTGGTAGGGAAGCTGTTTGAAAGGTTGCTAAGGGAATATATTCAAGAATTCTGCTGGAACAGGAATATCATTAGCAATAGCCAACATGGCTTTGTGAAAGATAGGTCTTGTCAAACGAACTTGATCGCATTTTATGAAAAAGTAAGTAATAATATAGATGAGGGAGCGGCGGTTGACGTGATCTATTTAGACTTTGCCAAGGCATTTGATACAGTTCCGCACAAGAGGTTACTGTACAAACTGAATGAAATAGGACTAGGGGAAAATGTTTGTGTGTGGATTGGAAATTGGCTGAAAGATAGAATGCAAAGAGTGGTAGTAAATGGCAAGTTCTCCAGTTGGATAAACGTGATAAGTGGAGTGCCTCAGGGATCTGTCCTGGGTCCTCTTCTTTTTAATTTGTTTATTAATGACCTCCCAGAGGGCATAGGAAGCCATGTATCAGTGTTTGCCGATGACACAAAATTAAGTAAGGTAATAAAGTCTGAACTGGATGTGTCTTCATTACAAGAGGATTTGGACAAATTGAGTAACTGGGCAGGCAAATGGCAAATGAGATTCAATATAGACAAGTGTAAAGTTATGCATTTTGGGTATAATAATAAAAATGCAACATATAGTTTAAATGGTGTTTCTCTGGGGAAATCTACTAATGAAAAGGATTTAGGAGTAATGGTAGACAATAGACTTAGCAGTAGCATGTAGTGCCAGCTGGCAGCTGCAAAGGCCAATAAGATATTGGCATGTATTAAAAGGGGTATTGACTCAAGGGAGGAAGATATAATTATGCCTCTTTACAGGTCCATGGTAAGACCCCACCTAGAATATGCTGTTCAATTCTGGGCGCCCTTTCTGAAGAAGGACATTATGGAACTAGAGAGAGTGCAGAGGAGGGCTACAAAACTAGTAAGGGGAATGGAAAGTTTTAGTTATGAAGAGAGGCTAGAAAAGTTAAACTTGTACACACTAGAGAAACGGCGTCTTAGAGGGGATATGATAACACTATATAAATATGTTCAAGGCCCATATAAAGGGCTTTCAAAAGACCTGTTCATTAACAGAACAGTACACAGGACAAGGGGCCACCCGCTTAGACTTGAGGAAAGGAGATTTAATCTACAACAGCAGAGGGGTTTCTTTACGGTAAGGACAATAAAGGTATGGAATGCACTTCCGGAAGAGGTGGTGCTATCAAATACATTAGATGCCTTTAAAAGGGGCCTGGATACTTATTTAAAAGAGCATAATATAGAGGGCTATGCACGTTAGTATTGGGATTAATATTTAGTTAGGGCTTGTTGATCCAGGGAGAAATCTGATTGCCATTTGGAGTCAGATGTCTTCTTTTGGGTCAGCGATGGTAAACAGGAATAGGAAAAGGGTTGAACTGGATATACGCAAGTCTTTTTTCAACCTAAACTACTATGTAACTATGTAACTATGTGGTGATTGTATGCCTCAGTTTTATGTATTTAGATGAACTGGTGCCATTCTTGGACCAATTGCTCTAGTTTTGCTTTTGTGAATATGGCCCTTAGTCCAGTATAATCATGCATTGTTACCAGTTTCTGCTGCGGGAACATGAAATGTTATTTGTTGCCTATATGGTGTAGTTGGTTTGGCCCAAACCACTCAGGGGGGAGGGGGTGTAATACACTGAGGTGCGAGAAAGAGGGGATAAACTCTTCAGTGTGATAAATTGACCATTTTCATGTTATTTTACAGAGTTTATGTAGGAAGATCTCTACATTGTTTGAAATCTTAGTGTATAGGCCCAATAAAATAACGTAAAAGTTGGAGAGTGTATCACACTGGAAAAGTTCTCTTCTTCATCACACCTGAGTGCAAGGGTAGTTGATTATTGGCCATTGACTAATTGGGGATGATGTAGGT
The DNA here is from genome assembly GCA_037306005.1 of Rhinophrynus dorsalis. Lineage (NCBI taxonomy): Eukaryota > Metazoa > Chordata > Amphibia > Anura > Rhinophrynidae > Rhinophrynus > Rhinophrynus dorsalis. Next base: position 63,170,901 of record CM074718.1, read on the forward strand.
TGTAATTCCCATCAGCGGGAAGTCCAACAATTTACTATCCCTGTCATAGTTCATATTCGTATGCAGTAGCAAAATTTCCTGAAGAGACACATGTTCATATACCTTTAGATTGAGTAATTCACTGCTGAGCCTTGGGAAAGGTATGCAAATCTTGATGACTTCACGGGTTTCAACTGCTTTTTTTTATATAAAAAAGTAATTGCCAAGAATGATACGGTTTCCCACATGTTCAGTAATCCAGCATTTTTCTTTCTAATTATTTTAATCCTGTCACCAATGGAAGTATTCTCCAAAAATAAAACTGGGAATAAGGCCAGCAATATGCAAATATCCAAGACCAGGAAATGTGTTTATTTGTATGTAGAGTTTACCGTACATTATGCATCTCTCTGTATATTTTGACCCAATTTCCTCATACTTAATTTTCTGACTTCCATATGTGATATCATTGAGGAATCACTGAGATTCTGGCTTAACTTTGTTCTATTCAGTAATTACATCACAAAACGGTTCAAATCAAGCCTTGCATTTAGGACTTTACCAGATTTCTTCATCCTTTAAAGTGCCAGAAAAGTATCTAGTGTATTGTGTTGCAATGTTTTGGATATATCTCCAGCAATGAAACAGTTAAAGACCAGAGCAGTGTGTAACACATTTCTTTTTAACCAACGTAATGTGTTGGATACCTCTGTGGCACTCAAAGGGTTAATGTGTTATGCGCCTTAAAGGAGCAGTAAACTTTTTTTTTATGAAAACACATATTTTATAGAGCATTTCTTGCTGAATAAAACAATGTCGCTCCCACTGCTGTCAGATGTTTTATTCAAAATTTATAGCAGTTCAAATAACCAGGAAGTGAGTTTAATGTGCTTTACTTCCTGATAGTTGTAAGTGACAGGAAGTGTCAGGCAGTTTCTATCACATTCTATGGAGAACTGTTTGTCTCTGACTTTCCTCTCCATTAGAATCTAGCAGAAAAAATAATTAGAATTTGACCACTAGAGGGCACTGATAATGTAAAAAAACTTGGGCTTAAACTATAATAACTCTGGAAATATAAATCTCTCACTAGTGGGAGTACCCTTATTTTACTCAATAGGAAGAACCCTATGATATATATTTTTTTGTTAAAAAAAGTTTACTGCTCCTTTAACCCTTTGAGCACCAAAGGGCGTGTCCAAAACATTGCTCAAAGGGTGCCTCAATGGGTTAATAAAATACTGGCAATGGAACGCAACCTACATATGATTTTGTTTTTGTCTTAGTAATTTTGGGTTGAAACTAAAGAAAGCTAACCAACTGCATCATAGGAGACAAATTAAAACACACAGCAATTTAAATGGGGCTTTAAACCCTTTGAATGCCGGAGAGGTCTCAAACTTATTGCTTTGCAATGCACTATAGACCTCTGTAGCATTCACGGGTTATAAATCTCTATGTTGTTACAGACAATTGTTTTAATATAAATAGTTTTTAAAAATCAACCTTTATTTGTTGGTGGCACACTGTGGCACTTAAAGGGATAGTAATGTTTCAAAATAAAAGCAGCTCCAATTAATATTCATAGTATTTGGGCCATGGAGAGTGTTATTTCACTACTGTCAGAGTTGTAGTTCAAGAGTAATTGAATGACAAAGTATCGCCCTCCCGCCCCTTCTACCTAGTGTAAGCCACCTCCCCTCAGATGTGGAATCTGGTCCACCGACCAGACAGCTCACAACAAGGGACAATCTTCTTACTGTGAGAACAATACCCTGCCCCCCCTTGACAGGTTTTTCAGGTTTTTCTCTTATGCTAATTGAAGATTATCCCTCTCTGCAAGCCATTTGGATAGCACCTTTCTGTTCTGAGGTGAGCAGTTACATCAGTAAAAGGGGCAGGAGGGGGATACTTTATCATTCAATTACTCTTGTACTACAACTCTGACAGAATTGAAATAATACTCTCCATGGTCCAAATACTATGAAGATTAATTGGAGCTCCTTTTATTTTGAAACATTACTATCCATTTAATGCTAATTTCTGTGCTGCGTGAATATTGCTACACACTGTGCGATGATGGAATCTAGGCAGAGCCAGCACACTGGGGTAATTTCTAATAACACAGTAGAGGTAAGTGTAGTCTCAAAACGAACTAATTAGTATACTGTTCAAGGAATTACCATAAAATGGTATACCTTGCCACACCTTGTAAACATTAATTTATCAAAAATTATATATTTTATAGAAAAATGTATAGTATGCAAAAGCAATTTTGAATTGCCTGTTGTTAAACAAACAAAACTTGTCATGGGTGACACTTTAGGACTATTAGAGAAAACAAAGTCTGTGGGTGATGCTCTAAGGACCAATAAGAGCCTTACATGGAGATAAATATGTAAAGACCACTCCTATTTCTCTTCTCTTCAGGTCAGTCCTGTGCAGGGCAGTAGTGACTGTCTTGTAAAGAACTATGCAAACCATCCATTAGTTATCCAATTACAATACATGCCTGAGAATATATATAATATTCTTGTGTACATGAATAATATAATAATAAGCCATCTCCCTATTCCACTTTTCATTATTGGAGCATTAAAAATGTTTTTATTAAATAAATGTATGTTACGGGAATTTACTTGCTTAGTAAAACAAGGGTGCTCCCACTGCTGATATTTTTATATTATATATGTATTACAGGTTTTATTTTTAAACTGCAGTTTTCTATTGTGGTCTCCAGGTGGTGGTTTTTCTTTTACTTAATATAAGGCTGTAGTCTTTGACTCAAGTTCAGTCACTAGGGTATGAGGCAAAGGTTGAACTTGATGGACTTGTGTCTTTATTCAACCTAACTGACTATGTTACTATGTTATTATGTTACTAAGTTCTCCAATAGAATACATTCTAAAAATATACTGCTTTCTGGGCACCAACTGACATATCTAAAATTTTGAAATCATAGCTTATTATGATTGAACTGTTAACATTTTTAGTGAAAAATCTCCCATCAATGGATGTGCCCTTGTATTACATAGCAGAAAAACTATATAACAGCTCATATCTCTTTTTGCTGTCTCCCTTACCCTCCTCCGTGTTTTTTTTTTTAATTTCTCACCCCCACCCTTCTCCCACGCATGAGACCAGAGTCACAACTTGCTTTTTCACCCAAACTTAATCCATCATCCTTATGGCTCACCTTAAGATATACATGGTTAATGTGAAGGGTCTAAATTTACAGGAAAAACATTCTTAGGGAGTTCCAGAGACTCAGGACATAATCTTAGATCAGGAGGAGACCCACTTTTACTGACGGTCCCCACCTAAATTCTCTAACCGCATATTCCCGCATATTCTTGTTGCACGCCAGAGAAGAAGTGCAGAGTCTGTGTCTTTTTTCGCAAATCTCTCCCATGGCAAATACTAAACAACATATCTGACAATAAAGGTAGATACCGTGGCCTAGATGCACTAAATTTTGAAGAGGGCTAAAAATGTTGATGTCCTGTCGGAGAAGTGTCATAGGCACATCGACAGTATTCACTAAAGTGTCTATGACATTACATCACCAGCACTCTGACAAAAAGATGCCCACATCAACATCAATCCAACAGGTTTACGAATTTTCATTCATCACATCGACAATGGCCTATTTCCATATGGAAATGAAGCATAATGAGACACATTAGTATGCAAGGGGGAGTGTTGATATGTTAATGTGACACTTCGACACATTCACTAAACTCTGATAGCAGCCTTTGCTGTTGGAGTTCACAGTCTCAGCTTCACCTGCCTGAGGTTTCCTATGAAACAACTCTCAATCAAGTTGTAGCATGAAGGGTTGTCCAAGTGCTGGCAGTGTGGAAGCACTTGGATTTGGACTCATACATTACTAGCAATAAGACAACCTTAAGAATTGAAAAAAAAAGAAAATTGAATGAATAAAAACTGAAGAAAAAGAAAAATGATTAAAAACTAATCGTGAGAAACGAATAATATCATAAAAAATTGCAAAATGTCAAAGAAAGTGTAAATATCACAAAAAGAAGCCAAACCACAAAATGAAAACATGTACCGATATGTAGCAGCATGAATTATTATTTGGGATGCCAGCACATTGCAGTGCTTTACTATTCATTTTATTTTGGATTTATTAGGGTTTCAGCCATTTTTTTTGCCCTGTAATAGTCTTCTTTGCTCTATTGCATTATACTGAAATGCTTTGCAATGCACTGGAGACCCACACATTACGGGTCTCCAACCCTCCCCTTGCATCCAACAATTTTGGTGAATATGTGTGTGTAGATCGAAATGTCGAAGTGTTTCGAACACATCAATAAGATCATATTGACACAACGTCAACTTTTAGTGCATCTAGTCCCTTATTTTGCACTGTCTTTTACATAACAAACCCTATACTATCGTCATCATATACACTCCTAATGCCAACAAAATTGCCTTTCTAATTAAAACTCTAAAGAAGATAGATGCTTATTCTGATGGTTGCCTAATAGTTGGGGGAGATCTTAATTTTGAACTTCATAACCCACTAGACTTCTCTACCAGTAAGTCCTCACATAGATTAACTTATCTACATCTTCTCTGACATGATCTCTCAGGTCTTCACCTCAGTGATGCCTGGAGAGCCTTACGTATCAGTAACAGAGACTTCACCTTCTTTTCCTCAGTGCACTCGACTCAACATACTCATGGATTGATTATCTCTTTCTCTCCCAATATCTCTTGGTCTGATCATTCCCCAGTAAGAATCCTCCTCTCCATACCTTCATCTTTCTTAGCTCCCAACACCTGTAGACTTACTGACCTTCTATTCCATGGGGCAGGGACCTCTCATTCTATACGAACATCACTTTAGGAATATTTCACCAATAACACAACCCAGGATATCTCTCCGGAAATGGTTTGAGAGGTGCACAAATGCTTCACGAGAGGGGTTCTTATCAAAATGGGGTCCCAACATAACCAAGCTCAACATGCACACATAGAGACTGTTCTCTAAGAGATCCACTGGCTAGAAGCTAAACATAAAACTTCTGGCTCAGATGAGTTTCGAGTTGCCTTGGATCACCACAAAGCAGAACTTAATGCCATACTATGACAAAGAGTGACCAAATCATTCATGTGGCACAAATTCAACCTCTTCATTTCAGGTAACCTTTATGGCAAGACCCTAGCTCAGGTGATACAAGGTAGGAGACATGCTTTACATGTACATAGGATCTATACCTTGAGGTGCTCATCTCTCCAGTCATACTCTAATATTGCAGCAGCCTTCAGAGATAACTTCTACAAACTGTATGACCTTGAACTGGAACATTTCAGCATGCCTGTTACAGAGACCTCTGCACTCCGTCAACTCCTTGACAGATTACAAGTTCCTACACTTACCTCCTCTGCCACAATGGACTTGGAGATGCCAATATCCCTGGCCAAATCTGAACATGCTGTCAGAGATTTACATACTGGCAATAGCCCAGGTCCTGATGGCTTCTCCACGCAGTACTACTGTCTGTTCCTCAGAACCTTCTCACCTCACCTCCTCTGCTCCTATAACCAGGTGTTGGAGGGGTACTCTTCTCCTCCTCAATCTCTGGGGGCTCACATTGTAGTGATCCCCAAACCTGGCAAAGACCCCTCAAGATGCAGGAACTATCGCCCCATCTCTTTCCTGAACCTTGACATAAAATAACTCATGAAAATCATAGGTATCAGATTACGTCTCCATTTATGATCCCTCATCCATCCTGAACAAAGCATCTACAGATACTGAAAAGGCATTTAGCACGGTTCACTTGTCATACCTAATGGAGGTACTACGGCATATAGGACTTGGACTAATTATGATGTCTAGCTTTCTTAGTTTTAACTCAACTCCCACAGGTTGGGTGTCAATCAATGGATTTCTGTCCAATCCTTTTCCTATCACCCATGGCACTGGGCAGGGTTGTCCTCTATCACCACTAGTCTTTATTCTCTTGTTGGAGCCTTTTGTAAATTGGTTATACTCTACCCCTCCATTACTGGCATCTCCACAGCTGATTTCACCTTTAAGTTTTCCGCTTATGCGCACAATGTTCTGCACTATATTACTGACCAGGTAAACTCAGTGACTCCTCTCCTATGCATCCTTGAAGAATATTCCTTCTTTTCCCAAGTCAAGATCAACTTCTCAAAGTCAGAGATTCCTAACACCAATATATCATCTTCCCTCATTTCACAACATAAATCTTCTTATCATTTTACCTTGGCACATATTCATTATCTAAAAGTAAATTTATCCCCCTGCCTGGTATCTCTCCCAGAGAACAACTTCTCCCCATTAATTTCTTCTATAAAGATGACCTATCTAGATGGAGCTCCACCTTCATATAGTGGACTGGCAGTATAATAAAGATGATTGTTCTCCCAAAAGTCTTATCTCTTAAGAATTCTCTGCCTATCCAAATCCCACACCACCTTCTTACAATGCTTCACTCCACCATCACCTCTTAAATTTGTGGCTGTGTTGACCACCATGTCAAAGTCTAGATGTTCTTTCCAGATAGCGGAAATGGGGGGGGGGGGTTAATTCAGCACTTCATCAGGTATTATGAAGCTTTAGCCAAGCTTTTTGACGTCACCTCACCCTCACCTCCTCTCTGGATCCAGTCCCTCTCTTAAACTATTAATGGAATGGACTTCATACAAATTATTTGGTCTCCAGCAAGCCAGGCTAAATACTAAATACTCATCATATCCTAAGACACCTTCTCTCCTCATGGACACAATGTAACAAACTACATGCTCTCTCTCTCTTTCCCTGTCCCCCCTCAAATCAATTCATGGAAACCCTGACTTCTGTCTGAGGGTCCTCCACCCATCAGTTTTCATTTCTTTAAAAGTCACAAATCAATATACCCTTGAATCACTTGCTGTCCATTTCCTACCCACCAATTGTGATAGTTTCCCCTTCCTGTACACTTGGAAAATACTACTTTGTTTAACACATGCCAGATGTGACACTGGGAAAAAAGGAATGTGGAAGCCACTTCATTCAACGAGATCTCGGTGTATTTAAAAAAAAAATCTAATTCCTACTGAGTGGGCAGGCCACTGGCCTTCTGCCATGACTTACTATCCAAATCTATATCCTCTAGTAAACCCTGATTCTTCACTTCTTGAGAAAAGGACCTGTCGAGATCCCTAGAGTCCAAGCAATGGAGCACAATATTGCATCTTAACTGCAGCCGCCCCAAAGGCTCTACATTGAGAGAAATTAAATAGAAATTGATTTTGTGATGGTACAGGACCCCTTCAGTCTTTCTATAGTCTTCCCTAACCTCCCTTGCACTTGTTAGAGATGTCTCACAGACACAGGCTCACTATTCCATATTTGGTGGAATTGCCGGAGCATCACTGCTTTCTGGACACAAGTCATACACCGTATCAACAACACTTACCCGATCTTATTAGCCCCAGACCCAGCTCTATGTCTGTTATTATATGGTCGTAATAATGCTAGACCTAGTCATAAACACTATTGCTCTGCAATCGATGCCCTACTTATCCTAGCTAAATCTTTGATTCCCCTCAAGTGGAAATCAAGTGCTATTCTGTTACGGTTTTCTGACACTCAGAGTAGGTTTAGGTAAAAACACAGTTTTATTGAAATGAAAACCAGGTATAGCGCCCCTGGAGGCCAGAAATGGCATACACAGACAGATAATGGACAGGAGTAGTAATAATATGCAAAAATGCACAGAAGAACTGGATGGACAAGGGTTAATGAGTAAACCACTGATCAGTCACAATATTGGTTAGCAGCCAACGCCCAGCTGAACCTATAAGTCTCTGAGGGTGCTCTCGACTTCCTGTGCCGTTAAGGAACAACACACTGCGAGAGCACGCAGGAGGCCACAAGCACCGGGAGGTGCAACCACGGTACCACCACGTACCGGAATGGATACTGCTCTGCTTGTGTATATGGATAGGCTAGGTCACAGCGGTACGGCTCAGTACGTGTAAATGGCTCGGATAGTACGTATCAGCTTGGCAAGTGATCTGAGGCTCAACAACGGAGGCTACACACACAGTAAGGTATAGGCAGGTTCAGACACGGAGAAACCGCTCAGCAAGGCTACAATAGCTCGGTAAACGAAGGCCACAGCACCGCTAGCTTGAGAGTGATTGAACAGAGCACTACTAGATACAGTTCAGAATGTCGCCGGCAGGCAACCAGGATACTCAGGAACTCAGGAAACCACTGATGAGCAGGAAGCTTCAACCGGAACCGGGAAATCACAGATCAGGAACGTCAGGCGAGCCGGGTCGATACACTGAGCAGGAACGTCATCCAAAGCCGGGTCATTCACGGAGCAGGAACGTCAGCCAAAGCCGGGTCAATCACGGAGCAGGAACGTCAGCCAGAGCCGGGTCAATCACGGAACAGGAACGTCAGACAAGCCGGGTCGGTTAACGGAGCAGGAACGTCAGCCAGAGCAGGGTCCAGTCATGGAGCAGGTACGGAGAATAGTCAGACGAGCCGAGTCGGTACACAGGAACGCAGAAACACAGCAAGAAGGCTCAAACTCAGGAACACCACGAAAGGGCACCAGGCAGATGTCATAGGCCCAGTATATAAAGGAACATCCTGGGCGGGCCAATCAGCCTGCTCCAATGCACAGGTACCATAAGTGTAACTTACAGGGGATCACCGGCACTGTGATATATTCCTAGCATAACTCTAGGTGGTCACCTTGGCTTAATTATTCACACCCCATTGGTCCTGATGCTCTCCCTCATGGAACCCACATACCCTAATGGATTCTGTCCTGCTCTTGGCCTCCAGGCCTCTGGACCTCACTTCATCCAATCCCTTGACTACTATGATAGATGACCTATTTTTCTTGAGTCTCAGTTCTCAGATTACTCGATGGGCTTTGGTCTCTTTTTTCCTTCTTCTCCTCCTCTTCACCCATTTTTGTTTTTTTCTCCTCTTCATTCAATATCCACCCATCGTTGTCTCAATATCTACCCAACTCACACACCCTACCATATGACCCATATTGTAGCATACCAAACTTGCAGTCACTCGCTGATTATAACCTCCTCCTAAGCCTAGTAATTACCACTTAATATTATGATATGAGCTCTCAAGAGCACTTTACTTATGCCCTTTCCCCCTCCCTCAATCACTTTCATTTATACAGTTGACTTGAGATTTGTTGTTGCACTGTAATTATAAATTCTTTATACAGTGTGTATGTTTTTTGCTACTAGAATGCTTTGCCTACTGTAATGATCCTCACTTTTTTATTCATTTGTATTTATTGTATCCCTTATTCTTTAATAAAACTTCTTAAAAACCTTAACAAACAAACCTTAATCCTTCTCAGTCCATTGCCCAGACCAGAATGAAAAAACACTGAACAGGTACTGTCTTTCATATGGCTATCCCTGTGTAAATTAGTTTCCATGCTCCCATTGCCTAGGATTGTGGGGTTGCACAGGGCATGGAACATGTCCTGTAGTAGCCCCTGCTCCCAGCCAATCAGCATCTAGTTGAAGTGGTCACAGAAGTGTGTAATGTCATCTCTCTAGCTAGCCATGGGTCACCGTCTCCAAGAATAAAAAAACCTAAATGTATATATGTATGCTTCGTAAACCTCTTTTATTTTGTATATGTAAAAACTCAGCATTTTGTGAAGAATGGTTTTAAATCTCACTAAATGAATTTGCCAGTGCAGCCCCGTGGTGTTAGAGTCTAATGCCAGTGGCTACACTTCAGGGTATGCACTAAAACATTTATGACTGCTGTAGTGTATACCAGTTTAAAATCTTTGCTAGCATTAGAACTTTAATGCCAGAAAGCCACATAAGTCAGCCCCATGACATGTGCAGGGAAAGCACTGTGTCTAGGGGTGATAATTGATTCAGCTCTCTCATTCTCTTCACCAAGTCCAGCCACTTTCTCTTGAGTAGCATTGCAAAAATCTCTCCCTTCCTCTGTTCCTCCACAGGAATGAATGGACTACTGTAACCTTCTTCTCTTTGGTATTCCTGCCTCCAAACTCCATTCACTTAAATTCATACAGAACGCTGTAGCACAGATTACCTCACTGACACCTAGGTTTGTCTCTGCCCACCTCCTCCTCCAATTACTCCAATGGCTCCTTATCAAACTTGATATCTTAAAAAACTTGGCTTCTTTCGTTCAAGGCCCTTCTGTCCTCTACCTCTTCCTACTTTTACACTTTGATCTCCCGTTATGCCTCATCTCACCACTTATGATAATTAAAGACATTCTTCTCTCATCTTTTTTTTGGATCTACAGCTCTGTCTCATACCAAACTATTTTCACTTGTTACTCCTTATCTGTAGAATGCTCTGCCTCCCAGCCTGCACCACTGCACTTCTCGTTCCATCTTTGAGTCTCGCTTAAAATGACACCTCTTCAACAAGGCTTCAAAAGGAAGGAGGCACTCACAGCGGACAAAAAATTTTCTTATAATTGACTTATTTTTGTTTCCCTACCTCAATCAGAAATAGAGCAATGTATTATGCACTTAACTGTTATGTTCCTTGTATCTCCCTTTACCACTTTAGATTGTAAGCTTTGAAACAGGAAAGCCACTTCCAATGTTTAGCTTTATTAAGAACTTGTTATCCTGTATTGCATAAACACTTAAATTGAAAAGTGATGTGCACACTTTCATTAAGCATATTGATTGAATCCTTCATTCATTCATTTAGGGAAATTGCATACATTCACACTATTTCATCTTATTTAATATATTGCCTTAAACAATGAATAGAGTAAACAAATTCCTCAAATTGCATATTGACTTCCCCTTTGTCCTCTAGACCTGTGAACAGCAAAAAAAAATTTGATTTGTCTGAATGATTCATAATTTTTTGTTTTACCTTTTCGGATGAAATTAATTTCATTGTCCCTCCTTTCAGCTGATCAGAATTTCTGTGAAGACTTCTTCAACATTATCACCAACGGATCCTGGTCTTAAGAATAAACCCGGTGTTGTACATTGTAGTCCATTAATGGGGAGGACTGACACCGATAATTCCCTGTCTGCTTTCCTGACCAGCATACAAATTGCTTTAGCCGGTCAGTGAGGACAATGTAAGTACAGTGCCATTTATTTTATAAATGTAAATATTGGTTTATATTTGCTACTCCTGTTGGTGTGCTCTCCCTCTGGTTAGTGTTCTTTTATTTTAGGAGGGATACTGTACCTCTGAGGTGAAAATCCATCACTTTTGTCTTGCTCTAAATCCTTTATCCAATGACACAAAGGGTTGGCAGTAATTCATCAAGTGATCAAAACTGCTCTACCTCTAGTTTTGCCCCCATCATATTAAATATAATTACAAGTAGCCCCAATAATGGCCCTTCCCCATGTGGAAATGTGCACTTTTGGCTTCTCTTGTGCTATAACTGTGAAGAAGAGAGAGGCAGAGAACACTGACAAAGGCAATGTATAGTAAATATTGCCTTTCTCATTGGCTCAACCGGCACATATATGATTGCTGTAGCAGTGGCCAAATGTATCGTATCACTGGAGAAAGGCTAAAACTGAGTGCTCCGGTCCTGGAGCTGTCAGCCACAGCCTCCCCGGCATTATCACAGAGCACTCTGAGGTCAAGAAGTCTATGACGGACAAAGTCTGTCACACATCCTTAAACAAATGTAGGTGCACAACAGTGTTGAGTGTTTTGTTCATGTTTCTGAAATTGCATGTTCCGGGACATTTATATATAGTTTTAGTCTGTATGTCACAAAACATTACATTTTCCTACATGTTTGCATTCATAATGAAACAAATTCACAAGTCTGTTGAACTCCCCTTGGGCAAGTGATTAATGGGAGGAATTTTGGTATATATTTCATAATAAATTGATGTTAAGCAGGTGTAGGGTTAAAAAAAAATCTAGTGGCAGATTTATGAAGGAATCATCATGGTTCATTCACCCAAGCATTTTGTCAAGCTGTTAGAGATATATAAGAGCTTAGCACTGTATGAACCTAGGAATGAGTTTACAACATTCTATGAAGACAATTTAATACAAGCAAAGAATTTTTCTCATGTTCTCTGAATCGATCTGTGAAATAAATTGTACTCAGTCATCTGTAGACATAAGTCACAGTAATCACATTTAACCATTTGTTTTGTAATGTGTTAGACACCCCTCTGGCTCTCAAAGGGTTAAAGGCATAGGAACATGCTCCTTTTGCATGCCCCAGATTGAGGGATAGAATGTGGCAGACAGACTGCAACACTCAAATAACATGTAAAACAGTAAATAAATAAAAAAAGTTACAGTTGAAAATATGTAATACAATCATTATACTATTAAATATATAATTGCTGTTACACGTATATATACTTTAACGGTGTATTTGTTGTAACTGCATGCTTTTGATTCCTGTTGTGTATCCTATATAATAATTCGCTAGAATGTTTGTCAGAAGCTGTCATCCGCAGCAGAGACTGCCTGAATGCACAGAATGCTGGGAATTCTGTGCTGGGAGCATTCTGTGTTTTCGGGCAATCTCTACAGTGCATGACTGTGTCGGCGGCAGGACGCAGAGCAGAACCAGCCTCTTAACCCTTTGAGTGCCAGAGGGGTATCCAACGCATTGCAAAGCAATGTGTTGCATACCCCTCTGGCACTCAAAGAGTTAACATCACCGGGACCTTGGCCTGTGTCCACGGGTCTTTACACTAGTCCAATAATAAAGAAGTTTTTTTTTTAAATAAATATAATTGTTAATTTACACGGAAAACTTACACCTTTTCTGTGAATGGCACAAGTGGAATGTATTTTGGACTTAGTAACTGATTATATAATCAATAAAACTATAGGGAATATATGTTTAGTTTAAGGTACCTGTCGGAGCAGCGCTTACCGTGGACGGCGTGTGGCGCGCTCACTTCCGGGTAACGTCGCTAGGCAACGGCGTCGCGGCGTCGGTCATGCCGTCGGGCTGCAGTGACGTCATCATGGCAGCATATATATGTCGCGGCGCAACGCTACCCGGTGCTCAGTCTGAGTTCTCAAGCAGTTAGGCTGTATTCTCTCCTTGTACAGCCAACCTCTTCCTCAATACTTAGCCAGCCAGCATCAGTCTCCTGCTCACTACTTGGCCAGCCTTCAGCCAGTATCCAACCTCTTGCTCAGTAGTAGCCAGCCAGCATCCAGTCTCCTGCTCTCTTCTTGGCCAGCCTTCAGCCAGCATCCAGCCTCTGTTCTTCTGGTCAACCTCCTGCTCCAGTCCCTCTGGTCAGTCTCCTGCTTCAGCTTCTCCAGCCAGTCTCCTGCTTCAGCTTTTCCAGCCAGTCTCCAGCTCCGGTTCCTCTGGTCAGTCTCCAGCTCCGGTCCTTCTGGCCAGTCTCCTGCTTCAGCTTCTCCAGCCAGTCTCCAGCTCCAGTTCTTCTGGTCTGTCTCCTGCTCCAGTCTCCAGTTGCCGGTCTGTCTCTCACCCTGCGGGCCTCAGGTACTCAGTACGTTGCTCTCTCTTATGTATATGCATGATCCTATGTGAGTGTATATATGTAATAGTTTTGTGGGTAACTTCCTGGGTTTCTCCAGTCCTGCATCTGGGTATCCTCCTATTCCTCCCTCTTTCAAATTATATTGCTGCCTGCGCATGCTCGTTGTGGCCCTCTCTACATCGGGTGAGGGTTTCATGCAGCATACATATACCCCTTAATAGGGTAGAGCTGACAGTACCAAAAGAAGGCTTATTTTAGCCTAAAAAAAAAATATAGTTTTCATGCGTAGGCTAAACAATAGACCTATGAAACACTTAGCAAAGAACCAAATGATGTGTGAATAGGACAGACTACACGTATATTAAAATAGCTACTATTGGATTATATTTTAGTGATATAACATAAAACAAACCTTATTTTGCAGTTGCTAGCTGTATATAAAGGTACATTATTCTAATTCATTTGTTGGTGTTATTGTTTCTTTAAGTATTTCTTGTGCATTGAATGACCAAAACTCATCATCATTAGGCAACTTGTCCCTAATGGACAGTCATCAGAAAAAAAATGGGTTGTTATTGCTTTTTTAAGATTGTTTTCCATAAGATATCCCCGGTTAGTCTACATTAACTCAAATACTGAAAATTCACTACTTAAAATAATTACTAAAATAGATAGATGGCACTTAAGCATAGATCTCAAGTAATGAGATTGTCTTTTATAAGTAAAAATTTGCAATTTTAATAATTGATTTTGCTACAGGATAATGTATTGTATTAACTTGAAAGTCTTCAATTTAGGTTTCAAGAAAATGAGGGAGTAGAAGTCCCTTGAATTTCCTATACTGTCCCTTAGGAAATCTTTATGTTACTAGTGATTTGCTAATGGAAAGGCAGTCTAGAATATCAGCAATTTCCCCTGTGGTTTAAATTGGGGAGAACAAATATGACACATTCTTATCAATCAGTTTACTTGGAGAAAGAGATGGCTCTTGATTTGAATATGTTTTTTAGTAACATAGTAAATTAGGTTGAATAAAGACACAAGTCCATCAAGTTCAACCTTTGCCTCATACCCTAGTGACATGAGAACTGTATAGCTATCCTGCTTTTTCAGACCTTCCTGATCTGCCTACTAATAAACAGTATAACCCTGTATGTTCCCTATTTAATCTTCTTTTGAATGTATCCATTGTATCTGCCATAACCACCTCCTTGGGCAAAGAATTCCACAATTTAACAAACGTTACTGTAAAAAACCCCTTCCTCTGCTGAAGTTTAAACCTCCTTTCCTCTAATCTCAAGGGGTGTCCCCTGGTCACCTGATTACAGTTGGAATAAATAGCTCACCACAGAGATCTTTGTATTGACCTCTCACATATTTGTACAATGTGATAAGGTCTCCTCTTAGTCATCTTTTCTCTAGAATAAATAAACCAAGTTTGTCTAGTCATTCCTCATACGTCGAGTCCTCCATTCCCTTAATTAATTTTGTTGCTCTTTGCTGTACCCTCTCTAGTTCTAGTATATCCTTTTTCAGAACTGGTGTCCAGAGATTTGTACAATGGCAAAATGATGTTATCCACTCTTGCTTCAATTCCTCTTTTTATGCAAGACAGGATTTTGTTTGCCTTTGCTACTGCTGTTTGACACTGGTCACTATTTCCAAATTTGTGGTTCACAAGGATACCCTGGTCTTTCTCTACTAACAAGTCCCCTAAAATGATTCCATTAAGTTCATAAGTAGCCTTGGGATTATTTCCTCCCAAATGCATGACTTTACACTTTCCCACATTAAACTTAACCCCTTAAGGACCGGGAAAATCTGAAGGACCGGAGCAATTCTGACCTTTTTGACTATGTCTTTGTTCAACAGTGTTTTCCGTCTTAGGCTTTTTTTCCACCCCCATAAATTATATACTGTTTTTCTATGCACAAATAGGGCTTTCTTTTGATACCCCACTTATATAGATAACCCACCATTTACTTTATGAAAATTAAAAAAAAAAGTAAACAAAAAGTAAAAAAAATACCATTTTTGATTTTTCTCTTGGGATCAATTGGCCACAAAGGGTTAAATTTTTATGGAGACTGCATGAAAAGTATGACCGGTCAGTCATACCTACAAAATGCGCAGTTTAAAGTGGCCACTGTCCCCCCTGGGTGAAAATCCCCATGTCCCTTTTTCCCACCCTATTTTGACACTTTTTATACCTGGCATTTGGTGATGTATATAAGTGTATTACATGGCTCCACAACAATCACACTTGCAATATTGTTTAGTTATGTATATATTTTTTTAAATAAAAAAATTTTTTTGTAAAAAAAAAAAGTGTTTTTTTTTATTTAAAAAAAAAAGTGTATAATTGCAGGTCAAAAATTGACCTGCATTTAGCCAGCCTCCTGCACCAGCAGTGAAGGGATTAATACCCCCAGCTGCTGTTTTTTTTTTTACCACTAGGTGTCTCCCGTCTATTTCTGTCTCCCTTACTTTGATAGCAAGGGACAAGGAAAAAGAGGAGATACACAGAGGTAAGCATGCGTTGTGTGCTTACCTCTGTCTCAGAATGCCGGTACATGTGATCGCTGATACAGCGATCGCATGAACCGGTAGAAGAAAGAAGGGCTGAGACTGAATGCCCCGGTCTCGGAGCTCAGTCTCAGCCTGGAATTAATGATAGCAGCGTGCACGGAGGCACGCTGCTATCATTTAAGCCATGATGGTCCTGGACCGTCATGGGTCGTTAAGGGTATAACAACCCATGACGGTGCAGGACCGTCATGGGTCCTTAAGGGGTTAATATTCCAGTTGTTTGCCCAATCTGCCATTTTATATAAATCCATCTGTAGAGAGCAATTATCCTGTTCTGAATGAATTACCCTGCATAATTTAGTGTCCTCTGCAAATATTGATATTTTGCTTTCTATATCTATTTCTAGGTCATTTATAAACATGTTAAACAGACATAATACTGAACCCTGAGGTACTCCACTCTCCACTTTAACTGTATTGGAGAATTGACCATTTACAACCACACACTGTTCCCTATCCTTCAACCAGTTCTGTATCCAATTGCAAAGGTCATCTCCTAGCCCCGATTTCCTTATTTTATACCCCAGCCTTCTGTGTGGCACTGTATCAAATGCCTTTGCAAAGTCTAGATATACTATATCAACTACATCAAATGGCACTTCTTTGTAATGTGGCATGAAACATCCATAGATGGTGAGAAATTGTGATTACATCTGTAAAAAGGTGTTGCTTAAAAGGTGCACAATCATTTAAAAGTATGATAAATAATACTAACGTATGCGTGCAGGTAGAACCTGTCCTACATTAATTACTGCTAAGTGGGAATTCTCTACTGGGTGCCTGTGAGTGGGGGAGGTAACTGCCATTCTGTAACAAGCGGGTAATTTTGAAAGAGCTTATATATATATATATATATATATATATATATATATATATATATATATATATATATATATACATTTTCAGTATATATAGACATATGAGTCTTGCTGCATTAAAGTCCAAATGATGGAGGAAGATGTCTACCGGTATGCACTACAACAATCATACTGTGTAGTGCATATCCTGATGTGCAGCCTTTAGGGTTAGGGCTAATGCAAGTGGATATACACTGGAGAATCTGTGTATTTGTCACAGTACTAGGCGTACTACTAGGATAACCCTGGCACAGGTAGATGTTGAGGAGAAGACTGGCTCCTCCAACTAAGGTTGGTAGGATAAAGGCTTGAGTGTGGAGCTTGTGACCAGCACTCGCTGATGTAGTCCCCCTGTGGTGAGTTGTGCTGTGGCCTAGGCTGTGTAACGTTGCTGGCCCTGAAGCCAGATGATACCCTTCTGTTGAGCCAAATAAGGCCCAGGATAACCCACCACAGAAAGTTCTAATGCTACCAACCCCAGGGAGAATGATTGCAACAATAATAAAATAAAGGAATAGGAGACTCTCCAGCAGGAACATCTTCATAAAGGAACAGCACAGAGTCCAGGTACAGACAGGGTCAGCAATGATCTGGATACAAGGTACAAAAACAGCAAGCAGAAGGGTGGTCCAGGCACATGCATAGTCAGCAACAGGCAGGAGACCTGAGGTTCGATTCTATTACCAGTGCTAAAAATAAAACAGGCGTTTTTTTAAGTCAGTTTTTGCTATCCTATTAGCCAACTTGTGAAAACAAAACCAGTCTAAAAATAGCCCATAGGAAACAACTAAAAACAACGTGCAATTAGTATCCTATTACCCACGCTCAGTATTACCGCCTGTTTTGTGGTTACATTTAAATCAGAAATTTTGCGCCTCAGAGGTTGAGGTGTAGAAGACATAATAACAGTTTCAAAAGCATCGTTGTTCGAACAAAAGCAGTGTATAATACAGTATACAGCATAGAAATCCGATATAAAGTGCCCCCCTTCAACACAATAACCCCACCTTTTAAAAGTCGACTTGCAGTGCTTTCTTTCACCACATTAATCCGACAGATATTGTTCATTGTCGACAATTAACCTTTCCCCTTCCAAATCCGACTTTTTCACCATATTAATTCAACGAATATTGTACATCTGACATTTTAACCCCCCCTCCCCCTTGAAAAGTTGACTACAGTGCTCCCATGACTTTCTTTCACCATTTTTATCAGACATTTTTCTTCTCCTATTATATTCGACATGCCCTCGTATTTTGTATTGCAAGATTAACCCTATAAGTACCAGAGAGGTATTGTAATATGTTTGCTACCCCTCTGGTACTCATAGGGTTAATATGTATATGTAAAAAAAAATGGTGTTTGTTTTAATTATAGATGTAATTTGTGTGAAAAAGTAAATTAGATATTTAATTTATGTGTAACAATGATTTTCCTTTTTAAAATTATATATGTAATTTGTATTAAAATAGTACTTCAGACCTCAAGAGGGGTATCATGACCCCTCATGACACCCCCTAGCATGGGGACAACAATTGCCCCCTTTATTAATTAACCCTTTGAGTGCCAGAGGGCTACGGAAAACAGCATATAACCTATATTTCACATAGGTTATATGCTCTATCCTATATAATAATTCGCCAAGTTGTGTGTAACGCCCGACATGTGCAGTAGACACTGCTGCGCGTGCGGCAGTCATACGCAGTAGAGACTGCCCGCGCCGCCGCTGATACAGAGCTGGGCGCTCCGAAGGAGCGTCCAGCTCTGTATCAGCCGAGGCGCGGGCAGTCTCCACTGCGTGTGACTGCCCCGCGACCGGCTGCCAGAGGCTCTGTATCAGCCGAGGAGCGGGAGACCCACGACCGGCTGCCAGAGGCACTGTGGCCCGTGTAACGGGCTGTTCAACTAGTAATTAATAAAGGGGGCAATTGTCACCCCCATGCTAGGGGAGTGTCATGAGGGGTCATGACACCCCGCTTGAGGTCTGAAGTACTATTTTAATACAAATTACATATATAATTTAAAAAAAGAAAATAATTGTTGCATATAAATTAAATATTTAATTACATTTTCACACAAATTACATATATAATAAAAACAAACACCTTTTTTATACATATACAGGTTGCCTATTAACCCTATGAGTACAAGAGGGGTAACAAACACATTACAATACCTCTCTGGTACTCATAGGGTTAATCTTGCAATACAAAATACAAAGGCATGTCGAATATAATAGAAGAAAAATGTTGGATAAAAAGGGGAAAGAAAGTCATGGGAGCACTGTAGTCGACTTTTCAAGGGGGAAGGAAGGATAAAATGTCGGATGTACAATATTGGTTGAATCAATATGGTGAAAGAAAGCCTCTAAGTCGACTTTGGAAGGGGAAAGGTTAATTGTCGACTATGAACAATGTTTGTTGGATTAATGTGGTGGAAGAAAGCACTGCAAGTCGACTTTTAAAAGGGGGGTTAATATGTAGAGGGGGGCACTCTGTTGTATTTTGTTATGTGGACAACACATCTAACACTGAACTTGATCTTTCTGTCGTCAAATGTACGCTTCTTTACTTGGACTTTGACATTTTGCGTGTTTTTTGTAGGCGGTAGTCAGAAAAATCGGACAGAGACATTTTTGTTCCTACTCTGAAAAGTGCTGTCTACTCCAGTTGTGTTTTACTGTGCATCTCCAACAGAATACCGATGTAACACGTTTGCAAAATTTGCTCTACTTGTTTTTCTTGTAACGCCGATTTTAGCGCCGGTAATCAAGCCCAAGGTGTCTAAATCAGAATGCTACAGAGATGTCAGTTACAGGCCAGGTCAGAAACAGGCAGGGTCCAAATCAGCAGGCTACAGAATGGTGAGAATATAAGTAGGGTCAGCAACAGACAAGGGGACAAGGAATCCAAATCGGCAGGCTTTAGAATGGTCATTTGAAAGCAAGGTCAACAACAGGCAGGATACTAGAAACACAAACCTCAAAGGATTAATTAGCTAAGATTACTTTGTGCAGCGAGCAGAGGTTGAGGTCCTGTGGTCCTGCTAGCATCTGTCCACCTCCATGGATCTCACATCCAGGACTGAAGATGTTATCTCTTGAATCAAAAACTAAGGGCCAACTACACAAAGGGTATTGGTGGACATCCATATAAACTCAATGTTAACTCTTTACACTGTAGCTTATTTCCTGCATAGAATCACTCTACTAAACTGCAGTTTTAGTTACTTAATATGGCCACAGTATGCTATGCATGCCACCATCCCAAGGCACCTCAGTATAAGCAGCAAGTACTATCTAGGGATGGGTGAAAATCTTCACCTCAAACCAAAATCTGAAAATATTTTAAAAGGGGTATGTGGGTGCCTATATTGGTGAAGTGTGAAAAGTATCAGATAATTTTTTGGGTTCTTTTACTGGGATTGGGGGGACAGCTAATACATAAATCAATCAATCAATCAATCAATCAATAAATAAATAAATAAGTCATGGTGTAAAAGGGGTCTGAGGAGGGTGCATGTGTTGGTAGATGGAGTCTGGGGAAAGAATCAGTTGAAAATATTATTTTTGTGGGGTTTGTTGACTGATGTTTGGGGAACAGTTAATAATAAAGTAAATACATCAAATTAAAAATAAAATAAGAAATTGGTGCATAACATGACAGAGACAGGAACCCCCTGATATAAGCTATAGAGTATTATGTACAGGATTATTTATAATTTTTATCAATTTGGCTTGTTAGCTTCACAAGCCCTGAGGAGGCAGTGATCTGTAGGAATTAGGAATGTTAGAAACAAGCCCTGAGGGAAAAAAATATGTCCTACTGGCCAAGTGCCAGCAGGTCATGTTATGGTGGCCAGTGGCAAATGCCCCAGTTTCATTGCAGCATTTGCAACTACTGCTCTTGCTGCTGCTGCTGATTTGTTTAAGCAGCAGGATGATTAGTCAGCTCCAAAGGAATGGGATCAACAACACCAGTGATATGGGTGATGGATGACCATGGTTCCACTTGCCACTACTAGCTCAGTGAGGCAGTAGCAGCATATCACTGTGCCCGTGTTCCTGCTCTGACGGCGACATTGTTATTCTGCCTAATTTTAATGCCGTCCTCTTATTAGCCTGATATTGTTGCTCCACCCAGGGCTTGCCTTTATATACCCTGTCATGTCTATACCAAGGAGCCCTTTCGTGGTGTATCTGATCCTGACGTTTGTTACTGTGTTGCTGTTATTGTGTATGACCCGGCCTGCCTGACAATGTTCCTGTGCTTCCTGTGTATTGCTCCGTTACCGACTATCTGGCTGAGAACCCGCTCCTTTGCTGAACTGATCTGGCTGAGAACCCGCTCTGTTACCGACTGATCTGGCTGAGAACGCGCTCCGTTGCTGTACTGATCTGGCTGAGAACCCACTCCGTTACTGACTGATCTGGCTGAGAACCCGTTCCGTTACTGAACTGATCTTGCTGTGAACCTGCTCCGTTTCTGAACTGATCTGGCTGAGTACCAGCTCCGTTGCTGAACTGATCTGGCTGAGAACCCGTTCCGTTGCTGCACTGACCTGGTTGAGAATCTGCTCCGTTACCGACTGATCTGGCAAGTGTGACTTAGGATCCCCTGCTGTTTCACTTGGCATCATCTCCTCTCCCCCACCACCTGAGAATTACAAGATACCCTGGCAGGTGCAGCACTGGCAGCTGACAGTTCCTACTCACACTACTACCCTCTTCTTCCTCTGTCTGTGACACAAATTTCCCCAAGATCCAAAAGGGTGATGTAGTGGGACTGGCTGTCATTGGGTCTGGGGAATCAGGGCATACAAACTCTTTAAAGTTGGTAGTGATCACTTCCTCCTTCTCAGACACACTGGATGCATAACTGTCCATCCACCTCCTCCTTTTAGTTGCATTCCAGGTGCTCACAGTGATAGCACCCTAGCACAACAGCACAACTGCCTAGCACTCTTTTACTCTGTGACACTTGTACTGTGTTTCACTTCCTGGAAAATGTTACATTTTATAGCAAAAAAGGTAAAAATCATGTAATTAAAGGGGCATAAAGTTTGTAGCCATTGAAAAAATAATGAAACATTTTTAGCAATGGGCAAAAACAGCAAAGATTTTAATCACTTTATTTTTTCACTGGAGCACAACAGGACCTCCCCCCCACCCCTAGTCCTAACCCTGATATGGTTTGTCTTGTGATCTGAAGCCTTGCTGTATTTCTTTATATAAAGGAGAGACTATCTGACTAGCATTTTATAATATCTTAAATACAATCCTAATTGCACCTGTGAGTGTATGTGTAATTGAGAGATGCTAGTCAAACCTCCAACTATTTATTTCCAGTCAAGGTTTTGGTAGGCACATTCCCAAAAAACACATTTAAATAGTTGAAGTTCAACCAATTCTAACTAAATGCAAAATTATTGGAATGACAGGTGCATTCCAAGTTATAATTATATCACTGGTTTCATCTACACCTTTCCTCATGGGCTTCAATAGGAATCTGTGAGATAAAACATTGACACAGTTATTACCTGCAATGTAATATAAGCCATGATCAGTTCTTTAGGTATTTCTGAAGTGGATTATTTAACTCTTTAGAGTGTGAGAGGGGTATATGCCTACATACCCCTCTGGCTTTTTAAAGGATTAAAGGGACTCAGCCACTGATTGATCAACATGTACTTAAGTAGGCATATACTGAAACTATGCACTCTTGGGGGCTACTGAGGAAGAGGATTGGCTACCTATGAAATACGGCAGAGATTTTCAAATGTAGTTCACAACAAGTACTTCTAAGAGTGCAGGTTTACTGGATTTCTTTGACTGTGCAAATATGTGTGCTTTGTGGATCTTTCATTCTTATGAGTTCCTCTGTGCTAAGGCAGTGAAATCCAGAAAACCTGCACTGATAATGGTACTTTTAACCCTTTGAGTGCCAGAGTGTTACGCAAAGTAAATTCTGGTTTAGAAGTACAAGATACAGGTGGTTTAAAGGGATAGTAATACTTAAAATGTAAAAAAAAAATATGTTGTAGGGTTTATCCCCCTGAGTAAAACAAGAGTACTCCCACTGCTGAGAGGTGTTTTATGCAAAAGTTATTAATTTTCAAAGTTGAATTTTTTAGGTGCAATATCACAGTGGCCTGAAATTGTACAGTGGAGCTGTTGCTACACGATCCTGTGGACAACTCTGGTCAGTTGACCATAAATCTCCATAGGATGGTGTAGCAACAGCGCCACTGTACAATTTCAGGCCACTGTGATATTGCACCTAAAAAATTCAACTTTGAAAATTAATAACTTTTGAATGAAAGACCTCTCAGCAGTGGGAGTACTCTTGTTTTACTCAGGGGGATAAACCCTACAACATATTTTTTTACATTTTAAGTATTACTATCCCTTTAAGACTGTTATTAGCATTGAACGTAGCAATATTTTACAGTCATCATAGAAAGGGTCATGTCCCAACTAACTTTATAACACACACACAGCAAATGTTCCTACTAATCATACCTGGGAACTTCTGGTTATGGATTCCCCGGAGAGGGGAATCCTGTGGTGCCAGAGAGGGCGATGAAAGACGCAAATTGCGTCAAATGGGGGGGCTTCATCACGAGTGGGGATGGGATGTACAAAAAAAAAAAAATGTAGTAATAGGCTGGGGAAGAAGGTGAAGGAGTTGGGGAGTGGGAGGAACACACCAGAAATGCACAGAATTCCCATCATCCGAAGGATCAGCATCTGCCCCGGAGACCCGGTAATTGGCTGCACAAATCGGCGTTTCCAGGGCAAATCCGGAGAGTTCCCACATACTAATCTCCTCTAATCAAGGACACTTATAAAAACACACACACATTACAGGGTTGAAACGATTCTTGTGCAGTCTTGCTGAATGACATTTTCATGCGTCCCTGATTTAAATGGATATGTGGTCATCTTTGTAGGCAGCCTGCTGACTAACAGCTATTGTTGGACTATAATAATCATAATCCTGAGATGGCTAATGGTCAGCTAAGGATCATGGGAGTTGTAACTCTCTGGTCCACAAACAGAAAGAAGGAGGAGGAGGAATTCTGTTTCAAATTGCACCATAAGAGTCAACACAAATTTCCATTGACTGAAATGGGAAATGTAAACTTTGAATGTTAGGTAAGTCTTAAAGGGATAGCAATACTTCGTTTTATCTTTATTTTATTTTGTAGGCATTAAAAAAACATGAAGAACGATATAAGTCTTATCTCTCAAACCTTTATGGTTTAAGAGATATTCACAAACAAAGCATCCCCCCCCTTCAGCCAGATCAGAAGGGAGGTGCCCAGGTAGACTGCAGAGAGGGACAATCTTCAATTAAGATAAGGGAAAAACCTGAAAAGCTTGTCAAGGGGGGCAGGGCTTTCATTGTTTTCATACAAAGAAGATTGTCCCCTGCTGTTATCTGTCTGGTCTATGGACTGCATTCCACATCTGAGAAGAGATGGCTTACACTAGGAAAAAGGGGCGGGAGGGGGAAACTTTGCTTGTGAATATCTCTTAAACCATAAAGGTTTGAGAGATAAGACTTATATCATTCTTCATGTTTTTTTAATGCCTACAAAATAAAATAAAGTTAAAACGAAGTATTACTATTCCTTTAAACCCATAGTTTAAAAAAAGTTTTAGAGACAAGGAATGCCTTAAAACAGCTATACACTTCCCCACTGCTGTCCCCTTGTCACTGATGATGTACAGAGGACCATTTTGGTGAAGTAGCTTAGTAAATAGGCATTAGGCAGATATAGCCCTAAGAATACTGTCCCAGGTCCTAGTTTAGCATTGTATTAGTACAGTCCTGAAAAAAGAATCATGTGTATGGACATGATATCCAGTCCTAAGTAATGATTCATTTTGGAGAACCAGTTCACTTACAGTGGCCATGAAGATTTTCTGTCCCAGATTAAGGTAAGTGGGCAGTCATTATTTAGGTGTTTTTGTTCCTTTAAGTATTGGGCTAGCCATTACTTCTGTGACCTTACCATACACATGAAACATAAATGAGTTTGCTTTTAAAGTAATTTATAACATGTGACGTTTTTATGATCTTGCATAATCCACCTCCTCAGATAAATATGCTATCAATTTACCTTTTACCCCAGACTCCTAAAGCTGCTGCCTGCATTCCTTATCCAACAACACATTCCCTATGTCGGCTTTGGGCATGTAATGCACTTGTTCATAAACTCTAATATATACCAATTTCAACACATACTTATTTTCCCTGAACATTTATATGCATTATTCTCTCTGTTCCAATAAAGAATTCTTCTCAATCGTTCTTGCCTTTAACATTGCATACAAAGAATGTTTTACAGGATACTTTAGTCCAATCTGTGTGTAATTATGTCCTGAGCAATCAAAACAGTTATATTACATTAACCCTTAGAGGTAATTTTATTATATAAGAGCTTTGCCTGCACTGCACACTGTTGTTGTTTTTTTAAGCTATAACCCTTTAAGTGCCAGAGAGATATCCAATGCATGGCACTAAAAGAGTTAAGAATTTTTAGACATTGGTGCTTGCACCCTTTGCATGATTTATGTACTGTGCACCTTTTACCTTCTGACCTGAGCAGTGTCTGCTTCTTGTTTCTGGAGCCAAATAAGAGGGGTGACACACTAAGGTGATAGAGAGGAGAAGATTTCTCCAGTTCCTATGTTATACTAAGCAGCCTCTGCACTAAGGTCTCCAAAAGTTGTAGAAATCTCAGTGCATTGGGAGCTCGATACTATCCCCACTGATAAAACAGCTGGTAAGGGGAAAAAACACAGTGCGAGAAACCCAATTTTGCATTACAGCTATTCTATAGCTGGACTGGTACATGGTTGTGGCCAAACACTTGTAGATTTTTGTTCCCACTTAGCGTGAATTGTGGGAACATCAAAGGAAAATAGCCAACTCTCGTTGTTTGACACAGTGCCAAATCACCCTCCCCCCACCATCCAAACACTAACCCTACATTATCCCACAGTTAAACAATACTAGCCCTAACACTATCCTAACTCTCAGAACTTTAACACTTACCTGTTATCCACTGTCTGTCTGCTTCTTCTTCAATCTTCTCTCTTCCGTCTTCTTGTTTCTGTAATCTTCCTTCTCCTTCTTTTCTTTCTTCTGATCTTTGTCATCTTCTTTCTAAACTAGTATCTGAAAAAGAAATAAAGTCAAATTAATCATTTCTTTAAAAAATATGCCCTAAAGATATCCTTGTGCTAACCCTTTGATTGCCGGAGGCATACCAGTCAACAACAAAACACATTCCCTGTTCAACTGATTCTTTCTCCAGACTCCAACAACACAGAGAACAGCCAGATCAAGATGAAACTTGTATCACTGCTGCCTGTGTCTTTCCAGTCAGTCACACAGAATGTTGGGGTATTTGGGGTAATTCTTCTTTGCTCCCACCTCACACCATCAGACTTCCATGTCCCTGACACCGAGATAACAGCCAGATCAGGAAGGAACTTGGATCATGGCTGCCTGTGTCTTCCCAGTCAGTCACACAAAATTTTGGGGTAATTGTAGTATATCTCCTTTGCTCCCATCCCACTCCACAGACACCCCTAACACAGATTTAACAACCAAATCAGACATGAACTTGGATCACGGCTGCCTATGTCTTCCTAGTCAGTCACACAAGATGTTGGGGTATTTGGGGCCAACCTCCTTTCTCTCTTCCTGTCTCCTAGAGTCTCTCCAGACTTCCCTAATGCAGAGAACATGCCTACAAGATGGCCTAAACTAAGCTTCAGCTCTTTTTTAACCAGCTTGCCTTCACTAGCTGACAACTGTACTGCTTTATCGTCCTCTCACATACACAGAAAGTCATGCTGTGGGTTCCTGAGACCCATTTTTATACTATGCCTGTGGGAATGGAAGGATCATTTGCCATGTGCTGGGGAGAAATTCAGTCTTCCCATTGATTTCAATGCAGTGAGTTAGGCAAAAAAAGCAGAAAAAATTGACTTACTGCCAGAAAATTGCCAGAGAGTCGGAAGTGCAATTTTTCTCCTTTTTCCTCTTTTAGGGCAAAAAGTTTTGCGCAATGTTATGATGTTGCAAAGGTGTTGTGAGGATGCAGGTGAGTGTTGTAAGGTTGTTGAGTGGGCACAGATAGGCGGATGAGGATTCTAGTAAGGTACTTCCTCATTAGCCAATGACCAGAAATAGACTGTGAAACTCCTTTTTGCTATTCTATTGTGCACCGAAAGGAGGCATTTTTCATAACTCCGCCTTCCCACCACCCTGGTCATGAGAAGGGGGGGACAGCAGGCAAGGAGAGGGAGAGAGACAGACAGACAGAAAGACAGACAGATCCACAGTACATAGAAATAAGTGTGAAGAAAAGATGAAGATGCGTAAATACAAACTAAAACAAAATAAATTGAAGAAAATATTATATAAAGTTTTGGTAATGTGAAAGGAATGAGGAATCCTAATCCATCCCTCCCTTCCCTGCATTCTTACTGCTATAACCTTGATATGATTTGTAGTTTACGGGCTTGTTTTTTCTTTAGCTAGGTATTTAACGTATATGTTTAATTTTTTTAATCACAGTATGCCTTTGATTTGATAAAGGGAGCTTGTTACCGTTGAAAGCGTTTCCTTATAATTGAATCTTAGTCCAGTGAAAAAGGTACTGTATTACAACATACTGGGATGCTCATTCACTAACACGCTATCCTAAATTAAAAAAAAAAAAAATATATATATATATAAGATAAGGAAAGGATGGGGCAGCACCCGTGGGACTTTTCAGCAAATTTATTGGCCAATACATATAAAGGCTTTATCATCTATTTTGGCACTACTCTCGACAAGAACCACATAAGCCCGAAGGTTGCCACTTGTCACTTTTTGCTATGGGCTCCCGTCACACCAATGTTATGTATGTTTTGGAAAAACGGTATGTAGCTAATGACAGTTTGTATCCATAAGGTTTGGTATTGCTATTAGTACTGTATACAAAAGGGATCCAGTTACATGTCAGTGGTCAGTATTGGACATAAAAAGTTTCTTTGGGCTTACACTTGTGATGAAATATGAACAAATGCTATGGACTCCTTCTACTTTTGGTCATTTGGTTATATTCACGCATCTGACGACATGCCAAATATCATTACTGTACACGACGAGTCCATTGAAACATACTTCCACACAGTTTCCGGACCTACATATGCATGGATTCAGTGTATTGGTGGTGACTGTGCATAAAGGGGGTTAACATCTACCCCTGAACGATTTAGTATCACTGTCCTCACTTTAAAATAAACTGAGCTTTTTTATTCACAGACACATATGGAATACAACATTGTTACTCATCACACCCACGTAGGCTGTGGATTTATTTTGTCATTCTGTGTTTTGTTCGTTGTCAGGGTCATTTTGATTAATATATTGTTTCCCCTTGAATGTTTACGAACAACATTGTATACACTTAGATCGATGTACATGATGGACAGTAAGCGCGTCCAGTCCAATGTCTAGGCACCTATCAACCCCGTTAAGGGCGGAAGGTGTGGACTTGGAGCGTGAGCGCTTGATACATTGTTGCATCGATCTTTTGTACTTTCAAGGGTATGTTCCTTTACTTTTGTTTGTGGCATTCTTTCTTGTGTATCTGTCGTTCTCTAATATTTGTACTCAATAACTGTATGTTATGCACTTCTTGTGATTGCACAAATACCTATCTGCTTCACATTCTTATGTTGAATGAGGTACGTTTGACCCGCCGCCAATCAATGTGATGACGGCGAGTCAATGACGTCATCGGCGCCATGCTGGATGCTCTGGAATGATAGGGTATTTAACACATGGCGCTATAATAGTTTGGCGTCTTGAGAAAGGTCCAGACAGGACTGAAACGTTGACCATATTTGTTTCCTGTTACATTCAATAAATTTGCTGAAAAGTCCCACGGATGCTGCCCTGTCCTTTCCTTATCTTCTATAGTACTTTAGGAATTGTGCACCTGGGCATTAAACTGTCTTTTGGAGTAAGTGCGTTCTTCACCAGTATATATATATATATATATATATATATATATATATATATATATACTAAAGAGAAAACCAGCACTCTCAGGATCCCTTTTCTTCGTGAAAATGAAGTTTATTCAAAGATCAGCGTTTCGATCCCAGCAGAGATCTTTATCAAGATGGCTACCAAACACACAACACCCCCCTTAAATACCCTGTGACCTGTGCTCTTTGACCTCCCACCCAAACATGTTTTATAATGATCAGTTATATCAATACTGAATATTATAAAGTGTTGACCACATCCATTTAGTAATTGCAAATAAAGAAAATTACTAGCACCGTGAATTGACATAAATTGGTGACAACATGAGTATATCAGGATAAAATCAAAAGAAGCAGACATCTTACTTCAAATTGTTGTTACATATCAAATACAAGCATACCCCATATGTGTTCTGACATTACATATTTCCTACTAGGGTATCACCGTTACTGAATAGAATAGTGGTATAAGCTGACCGATTTCTGATCACCACGGGACTCCCTGACATCGCACAGCACATGCTGCCGTATCAGAGTCGTCCCTGTTGAGCTCAGCAACCAGTAGTACTATAATATAATACATCTAGGCCACCAGTATATCAAATAGAATCCCTGTTAGTGCAG
The DNA here is from genome assembly GCA_037306005.1 of Rhinophrynus dorsalis. Taxonomy (NCBI): domain Eukaryota; kingdom Metazoa; phylum Chordata; class Amphibia; order Anura; family Rhinophrynidae; genus Rhinophrynus; species Rhinophrynus dorsalis. The sequence continues at coordinate 63,200,522 of CM074718.1, forward strand.
ACCCGACTGTTAATCGCCATGGTTCTTACTCTCATCGCACAGTCTATTTCCTAGTATCAAAATAGACCACGCTGGATCAGCAATTCATCCAATATCAAACCTGCTTATGCATCTTACCTATAGTATCACCTGGATCTCCCTCGCATTGCCCAGCACCTCTCTCGAGACATACTCCATGTGTGTAACATTGTGGCAAGGCTATGTAAAAGGTTAATCTAATGATCTATTAGTACACAGTGTTCTTATGGTGTGTATAGTTATGCTGAGCAATAATCGGGAACAAAACAGATACAAAGTAAACAAATACACAGTAGAATTAGCTAATGCTGTTTCCTATGTATTTGGGTATATGCGCTCCCACCTACCTTGTACTTCGTGAATATATAGATAATCCATACTATGATTTATTCTAGCACCTCATATTGTTAAATAATAGCCTCAGGATTCAACAACAGACTTAGTATTCTGACAGCAAGCATATTGAGTAGTGGACAAAGATATGTGATTATCATAGCATGGAGATCCAACATCAGACTTAGTGTTATGAACTAAATATATATTAAATCAGACACTTCAAAATGTGATATTCACTCCCTTAAGGCCAGTCTCACTACTGTTCAACAAGAGGGGTTCAAACATATTAAAGAGCATTGATACCCAGGAGGATCCTATATGACAGTACTAAGTGAACCAGAGTTAGTAGTGCATTATCATTACTCAGTCTATATAGTACATATTCATGTGGAGGAAAACAGAGAGTATCAAGTGGTACCATAATATTTTAGAATGGCCCAATTCCCTGTTGGATCAGGGACCCATGGGTACAATGGATAACTCCGTCATCAGAGATAGGTCATTCCTGGACATATGTCTCCATTGTCACAGGTTCCAGAGCCCAGACTTGCTGTAGGCATGTATTTTCCTGTGAATATGGTATGTGATAGGTACCTTACTATCTTGAATCACTTCTTCAGTGTATTTTTGATCCAGCCACCTCCACCTTATAGTGGATTAAAGTGGCCCCTCCAGTTGACTTATATTTTTGGAGACAATATAGTTCATGAAGATGATAGAACCCCTCATCATGCTAAAGCCCACATGGGAAGTAAAAGGTATGATCCTGGGCTTTGATGTGTGATTTTTGAGATGTTCATGGTACGGTGGCATTTCTCCAAACTGCACTAATCCTGTGAATTTCTCAAGTGTAATAACTTTGCCCTATAGCAATACATGTCTGTACAACCGAATTGGATATCAAATTAATAATAAGGATTTAAGAACTATTGATGATCATGATATGAATGCCATGGTCTATGTATACACTGATTCCTCTTAATACTATATGTCAGTACTATTGATTACATGTACCTATATGCATGTTGATGCTCTGGAATATGATACTCAAAACCCTGACTGTATACACAGGCAATTATACTGTTTCACATTGTGACGCCATGTTGAACTGTAAGATTATAGAGCATCCTCTCCATCCCTGCATCTGCCATATTATATCCATTGTATGTAATCTACATATATGATGTAATCCCCCTTTGGGGTATATTCTTTTTTACATGACCATCCTTTATCCAGGGATCTGGATACATAATCACATATATGGCAGTCAAAACATGATATCTAACACATATGTTAGATAGACACATACTTTCTCCTTCTCCCCCAATGAGCGCTATAATGACCGCACACATACAACATAGTATCTAATGGTATCTATCTCGCTCCTGTACCCCATATGTACATGTCTCTTAGTATACTGTTCTGATTATACTGCAGCACCAGTTCCATACTTGGAACTTCTTGATCATATCATTGTGTTTGTGCTCTAAGCTGATGTTCTCTGCGTCGCAATGCGTTGGAGACCACGGACCCACAGAATCCTGAGGCCAGCGAGCACGGGTGAGATAGTTTAGATACACTTGCTGCTTTATAACTGTGTCATTTTTGTTTCTACACATTCAATGAAGGGTACGCATGATTGTAGATATTTATTGATACTACTGTATAGGGAACTTAAACTTTATGTATACTGCACCTCTTAGTTGCGATGTTTTGGCTATACATTTCATTGATGTTGTCTTTTACCGTTATGAATATGTCATATGATGTATATACTTTATTTGTATATTTTGCATTTTTCACTTGATCTTTACACATACACTGCTTGTGTTCATGTTTATTTTTTTAATATATGCATATTCTGAGGTACTGTATTCTCACTGGTGCCATCAGGTTTTGCGTGAAGAACGCTACCTTGGCGCCAATTCTTAACGTGGTGTTGTAATTACGGTATAAAAAGTCTGTGTGTACACTGTGGTGACATCTTGATAAAGGCCACGAGTGCTGGCCAAAATGTCGATTGACTAAACCACCTATTTTTTCACTTAAAAATGTTCCTGTGAGTGCTTTCTACACATACAACATTCTATGAATATCACTTTTCCATTGATGAACACCCAGGTCACTTTGATACCTTCTGAACAGTGAGTGCATTCCTCCTTTATCTCTCTCTCTCTCTCTCTATATATATATATATATATATATATATATATATATATATATATATATATATATGAAAAATGGTAAACCAACTGCACTATAACAATTCCCCTTTGTTTTTATTAGATCTTTTAACTTCTTGAATTCTATAGGGTTCTCCATCTCATTGTCTCACAATCATTGCAATCAGTGGGACATTGGCTAATTTTTATTTGTCCCTTTTTATTGAAATTACATTTTGAGGTAATGCATTGAAGACTCTTTTATAATCTAATGGGTTAAATAATGGCTAGAAACTGGTATATTATTGGTTAGAAAACTAGCTAACTTATTATTTACATTAATAATTACTCTAATTAATAAACTGTTAAATCAACCTTACAGCATAAAGCAGCAGTAGATATCTAGTGCAGAGATGCTGAGGCTGATGTACTAAGATAGGGTTGCCAGATCATCCTGCTCACAGAGGGCACATGAAGAAAATGCCTGTTGCATTGATATATGGGAACCATTGCAAACTAATAATTGTTGTAGACATATGGCTTGGCTCAGCTCTGTTCAGATTGCTGCTGCTGATCTTTTCACCCTGTTGGCACTCTTGGCTGTCATACATATGGTCTGTAAACATCAGGAATACATTAATTCATAGCTGCTTCTTGAACCGTAATCCCCATTCATGCACATTTGCATATATGATCCCAGGTGTAACCAAGCTAACATCCATTCTATCAAAAGAAAACATTAACAATTGCACCAGACCAACTTTAAATATCAACTATTCTAATATAAGACTATTTTTAAATTTAGATGACAAAGACTGCTCATAAATGAATTGCAAAAACATTTCAAAACAATACTATTGGTACCCATATATGAAAATATTCAAAACATACAAATTCCTTTAATAATCCCAAACAGTACAGAACACAGACATTTTATTTTGACAACTAAGTGATTAGAATACCTTCCTTGATCTAGTTCTTGGATTCATTGTGGAGATGCAGGAAAAATCCAGCTCCATCTGTAACACTTTGGACTCAGTGGGGGAGATTCACTAAGTGGTGATAAAGAGGTGATAAAGTGTTGATGACTTCTCCAGTGACATCACTTCTCCAGTTCCTATGTTATTCTGTGAAGCCTATGCACTAAGATCTCCAAAGGTGAAGAAATCTTAGTGCATAGGTGCCATAGAATAAATAGGAATTAGAGAAGTGATAAACTGGAGAAGTCATCTCCACTTTATCATCTGTTTATCACACCTTAGTTAATCTCCCCACTGAGTCAGAGAGAAAGATGCTAATAGAAAAACTAGTAGTAAACCTCTCAGGTAGTTCTTCTATCTAGTAAAGATGAGTAGTGACCCAGTCAAGAACCTGTTTTGTATGACATTTATGTAACGTGAACCTGTTAATATTTTCCCCGACATCCTGTGACCAATTTTCTGTCAAAAGGGTTGGTTAATAAAGCAAATGAAATAAGAAATTACACTGGTTTTACAAAATGTATGCTGTGTCTTGTGAAAAATACTGTTTCCTATCAGTACTAACATTACAGCATAATTTTGTTTATCTCTAGAGATAGCCTGCAATCCAGCACACAAGCCATGAATTTCATTCTATACAATTCTAGACAAAGATAAACTACTAGCAACACAACTGTCTCACAACTTCAAAGGATTATAAGTACTGTTTGAGGGTGAAGTTCTACTATAATAATACAATTCAACAATATATGTCAGGTAGGCATCAAGGGCAAATGAGTCAGATTTTCTGTTGTCCAGAAACTGTCCCTAGCACTTTGATGCCTCATCAGATGACAAGTGGCAGTTTGAGAACATTTTGTTTGTGCTTTTCTGCAAATGCCTTGGTGGGCAACCTGTAGACATCCAGTAGTTGTTGAACTGTCCTGTCCTGTGGATGATGGGGACTTTAGTCCAATGAAGCCTGGAAGTCAGCAGGTTTTATGGTCTTAGTTTATTCTTGGTATTGTTATTGCATACTTTTTTTTCAGTTTTTGAAACCCCTTGCTAAAAATCCTGGGTGGGCCCCTGGGTATAACAATAACAATGACAGAATGATCACTGAAGCTACCTTAGAAGATGAACATAGTGCCCATCAATAGTTTATAATATCAACCAATGAGCAGTTATGTGAAACTGCATTCATAGTAGGACAGAGAAAAGAGTTAAAGGGATAGTAATGTTTCAAAATAAAAGCAGCTCCAATTAATGTTCATAGTATTTGGGCCATGGATAGTGTTATTTTAATACTGTCAGAGTTGTAGTTCAAGAGTAATTGAATGATAAAGTTTCCTCCTCCCACCCCTTTTACCCAGTGTAAGCCACCTCCCCTCAGATGTGGAATCTGGTCCACAGACCAGACAGATCACAGCAAGGGACAATTTTCTGACTGTGAGAACAATGAAAACCCTGGCCCCCTTGACAGGTTTTTCAGGCTTTCCCTTATGTTAATTGAACATCGTCCCTCTCTGCAAGCCATCTGAACACCACCTTTCTGTTCTGAGGTGAGCAGTGTTACATCAGTAAAATGAGAGGGAGAGGTATGCTTTATCCAGGGCTTAAAATTGTAAGTCCTTTGCTATTAGCCAGATCTGAAAAGTTACTTGACAATGCAAGCCAAAGTATACCCACCAGGCCTGAATTTCTACTCACCAGGGCTAAATTTTCACTCGCCATTGGCTAGTGGCGAGTGGAAATTCTGAGCCCTGCTTTATCATTCAATTACTCTTGAACTACAACTCTCTCAGTATTGAAATAACACTCTCCATGGCCCAAATACTATGAAGATTAGTTGGAACTGCTTTTATTTTGAAACATTACTATCCCTTTAAGTGTTCCTCCTAATAGTGACATAACCCTACTTTTCAACAGAAAGCTTCTTATGTAACAGAATATCCAGATTTCCATGGAAAAATGTTCTCCACCCTAGAAAGGAAATAGCATTGCCAATCTGAAATAAAAAGAAACATTTCCAGTGCATGGCAATGCACGCTATTTTCCAATAGTGTAATCATACATTAAACATTACTAGTGTATATAAAAATTATACTTTTTTTTTAAATATCCAAAATATTTTGAAGTTAAGTTTAAAAAGTTTTACTCTGCATTGTAAAACAATGTATTGGAAACCTCACTAACATTCAAGGGGTTAAATTGGACTTGTCACTTTAAGACAAGTTTAGTTTGTTTCAAAAATAACCTTAAAATTGCCTTTATGTTGCGCTAGCAACTTGTCTGTAAATTAAATTGTTCTTGGGAAATTAATCTTTATATTTTGATGGTACAGTGTGACATTTAATGCTAGTGCCATGCATAGTACACCAATTAGTTATTTTGGAACCAGACATAACGCTCTTTGTGCTATTACACATTTCCACATGGCACAGTTTGCAGTAATATGAACACAGCAGAGAAAATAACTAGCATAAAGTGCCGCACTATGCCACCAGCACATTAAGGTTAACTTCTTAAAAACTATTTAGTTTACAAGTCAGTGCCTAGCAAAACATATCAGCAGTTTTTAACCCCTTAAGGACTACGTGATGTACTATGACTTAAGGACCAGTGACAGTCATAGCATGTCACGTACTTTTTACTTACAGCGCTCTACCGGGAGCACTGTAAGTAAAAACGGGGCCTAAAATTGACTGCTCCAAGACCGGAGTGATCTCTCTTAGGCCTCAAAGCGGCGCGCTGGTACGTGTAACAGGTCATGTGTACAGGCACGTCGGCAAGGATCAAATCGGTCCTTAAGGAAGGTAACTTCCCTGTACCGCTGGTCCTTAAGGGGTTAAACCTTAATCTTAAAGGGATAGTAATGTTTCATAATAAAAGCAGCTCTAATTAATCATCATAGTATTTGGACTTTGGAGAGTGTTATTTCAATTCTGTCAGAGTTGTAGTTCAAGAGTAATTCAATGACAAAGTATCCCCCTCCTGCCCCTTTTACTGATATAACACTATTCAGCCAGAGCAGAAGGAAGGTGCCCAGGTAGATTGCAGAGAGGGACACTCTTCAATTAAGATAAGGGAAAAACCTGAAAAACTTGTCAAGTTCATTGTTCTCATAGGAAGAAGATTGTCCTCTTCTGTTATCTGTCTGGTCTATCGGCTGCATTCTACATCTGAGAAGAGATGGCTTACACTGGGTAAAAGGGGTGGGAGGGGAAACTTTGCTTGTGAATATCTCATAAACCATAAAGGTTTGAGAGATAAGACTTATATCATTCTTCATGTTTTGTTAATGCCTACACAATAAAATAAATTTAAAACGATGTATTACTATCCCTTTAAGGTGACATGCCCATTATAAAAGCCATTGTCACAGTTAACTGTCATTGAGAAGAAAGAGTTTTACCAGGAATACATTGGTAATTCAGTGATTGAGAGCAAGAATACATTGGTAATTCAGTGATTAGCAGGAATATTTTGGTAATTGATTACTAGGAAGAATACATTGGCAAGTCAGTGATTACAGGGACTAATATGTCAGTAATTATTAATTACCAGGAAGAATACATTGGTAATTCAGTGATTGCCTGGAAGCATGCATTCCTGGAAAGAAGATATGAAATGTAAGGGGATGCAGTGTTAGTAAGGACTCTGTAAGGTAGCACCAGTATTTTGAATTTTATTCTAAATGCTAATTGGAGACAGTGAAGTGAGTGGCAAAGAGGAGCCTATCAGAGGAGTGATGTGTGAGGTAGATTAGTCTGGTGGCAGAGTTCATAATGGACTGTAGAGGGGTTAGTCGGGTGAGAGGAAGATCATTTAGGGGTAAGTTACAGTAGTTAGGATGGGACAAGATGAGGGTTTAGTGTAAACTCTCCAGTTCCTCTGTTATCTATGGAGCAAAGGCACGACGATCTGGAGAGAAATGGAGAGATCTTAGTGCATTGGCTCCGTACAATAACAAAAGGACATGGATAATTCATATTACTGGAGAAGTTATCTCTGCTTTATGATCTCTTTATCCCAACCTTAATGCATATTCCCCCTGGTAGTTCTTGACTGCAGGCTGCAACAAATTAAACACATTATGATTCTCATTTAAGGCCTTGGTGACAAGGGCTTTTGTATACTAGAGGACAAATGGGGCTTTTTTAAGCTCACCTGTTATTTTTATTTAAATGCTAGGCAGGTCTATAACAAATTGGTTTGCAATTAAGGTAACTTAGGTAAAGTGCATTTGTCCTGTATAGTGAAGATGGGTTTCTCCAGAGGTATTCCAGGTGTGATGCACTGAGAAACTACCTTTCTATGTTTTATTATGGAGCACTAAATGATCTCTCAGGTTAGAGGTATCTCAGTGAATTGGCACCATATAATAACATAGGAATAGGAGAGTTTATCTCGCTAGATAGCTTATCACACAGTTGTCACCTTTAGTACATCAGCCTCAAAAATATATCTGCTGTTCAAATCATTATAGTGGTTCTGCACCAGTATGAGAGATCTTAGTGTTGATAATCCATAGAGTAATATAGGAATTATGGGAGTTTTTCAGTGAAGAATTTCTCATGTTTATTTCACCTTAGTGCATCTGCCCCCTGTTTTGTGTTTCTACATTCACCCAAAAACTGTGGATGTCACCAGTTATGTGTAAATTGTTCTGTTAGATTAGACCATATATACTTATCACCTTTAGTGCCTAGTGGGAATAAGAAATATTGCATCACAATAAATATTAGATATTACCAAAAAGATTAAATTCATTTTGTAGAGCATGCAGGTAAAAAAAAAAAATGCACAGAACTGAAAGAGAAAAAAAAGCAGAAAATACAGACTGGACAAAATATTGAGTAATAAATCCAGGCAAAAATAGAATGTCCACACATACAAACTGGATGAATTATCAAGCCTCAAAACATCACCTACAAGGCCTTTGCATCCACATGGTGATGTATACACTTTATTTATATACAATTTTGTAATGATTCAGCATCTTGGTGTGTGGACATTCTTTTTCCTGCATTACATTGCAGTGTACTGTTCATCCCAGAGGAACTCACATGTTCTTAAAGGGATAGTAATACTTTGTTTTAGCTTTATTTTATTTTTTTAGGCATTAAAAAAACATGAAAAACTATATAAGTCTTATCTCTCAAACCTTTATGTTTTGAGAGATATTCACAAGCAATATGTGTAAGCCATCTCTTCTCAGATGTGGAATGCAGTCCATAGACCAGACGGATAACAGCAGAGGACAATCTTCTTCCTATGAGAACAATGAAAGCCCTGCCCCCTTGACATGTTTTTCAGGTTTTTCCCTTATCTTAATTGAAGATTGTCCCTCTCTGCAATCTACCTGGGCACCTCCCTTCTGATCTGGCTGAACAGTGTTACATCAGTAAAAGGGGCGGGAGGGGGATACTTTGTCATTGAATTACTCTTGTACTACAACTCTGACAGAATTGAAATAACACTCTCCAAAGTCCAAATACTATGATGATTAATTAGAGCTGCTTTTATTATGATACATTACTTTAAGTATATAAGAAAACTGTAGGAAATCTTCACAGATTTGTATAATATCCTACATTTTTTATCACATATAGATTTACCTCTCTGGTAACTGAACAAAAACAAAAAAATAGGATATAGTGGATCGAGAAATGTACCAATTTAAAAAGGCACTCCAGAAACTGATATTAAATTGCCAGAAACCCTTTTATTGTATCAATCAAAACATTAAATCAAACACATGAAAAGACTGAGCTAGACTGTCATTAATAATTGTAAGCACAAACAGACTGCATATAGATGATAGATTCTTGCCTTATGCCCCCAGTATATAATTATCAGTGATTCAGTTTTGATGATCATTGATATTTTGTACCCAAATACTTTATCAACAATTTATAACATATACAATGTTTTAGAGTATTAGATAATAAAGGGCAACATGAGCAAACCCCAAACACATAACCATGAACAATGTACTTGTACAATATGGTCCATCACCATCTCCTAACAACTCTTGAACAGTCTCCAGTCCATAGTTATTCCTTCATGTTTTTGTTTTAACAGCATGTCTTGATATGATAAAGGTAATTTATTGATTGGTTTATTTATTTATTTATTAATTTATTTATACGTTTTATATCAGGTTCAGAAGTACCTTACTGGTAGATCTCCAGGTTCCTCTATATCCTATTGTTTTGTTGTTGACAAAACTTCCCATTGATTTGAATGTAGCTTTAACCCCTTAAAGACCCTTGACGGTCCTGGCACGTCATGGGTTGTTTTGCGTTAAGGACCCATGACGTGCCAGGACTGTCACGGAATTCAGGGCTCTCTGCTCGGCTGCACGCCATTCAGGGAGCCCGGATGCCGCAAACAAAAAAAAAGGTCCGTGGTCCTTAAGTGACGGCTGCATGTGTGATCGGCCGTCCTTAAGAGGTTAAAGGGATAGTAATACTTCATTTTAACTTTATTTTATTTTGTAGGCATTAAAAAAACATGAAGAATGATATAAGTCTTATCTCTCAAACCTTTATGGTTTATGAGATATTCACAAGCAAAGTTCCTCTCCCCGCCCCTTTTTCCTAGTGTAAGCCATCTCTTCTCAGATGTGAGTCTGGTTGTATGACAGTACAGATAACAGAAGGGGACAATTTTCTTTGTATGAAAACAATGAAAGCCCTTCCCCCCTTGACAAGTTTTTCAGCTTTTTCCCTTATCTTAATTGAAGATTGTCCCTCTCTGCAGTCTACCTGGGCATCTCCCTTCTGATCTGGTTGAACAGGGGGGGGGGGATACTTTGTTTGCGAATATCTCTTAAACCATAAAGGTTTCAGAGATAAGACTTGTCTCATTCTTCATGTTTTTTTAATGCCTACAAAATAAAATAAAGTTAAAACGAAGTATTACTATCCCTTTAAAGCCCCTTGAATGCTACAGGTCTCCAACACATTGTGAGTCAATGCTTTTCAAGACCTCTCTAGCATTCCAAAGGTTAAAATACCCATTTAAATCATTGGACATTTTTAAAAGTTTGATTTGTCCCTTATGGTGCAGTTTGCTTGCCTCCAGAATTACTTTAAGTTACTTTTGTACATACGGACCAGAAGGTTCATCACTGAAAAGATCATGAAAAACATGTCCATTATTTCCTGATTTAAGAGTGAAACTGTACTGACTGCGCTAACCTGGCCTTATTTAACCTTTTTATTTTTTTGTTTTTCTTAGCAATATGAAGTTATAAGAGTTTGGAAATGTCTCAGACATTTTTTTTTATTATTAGGTATTAAAGTTCTTTTAAACTATCTTTATATAACTGCTTTAACCCTTTGAGTGCCAGACGGGTATCCAACACATTGCAAAGCAATGTGTTGTATACCCCTCTGGCATTCAAAGGGTTAATGTTTAAAAGGATAGTAATACTTAGCATGTAAAAAATATATATTGTAGTGTTTATCCCCCAGAGTAAAAAAAGGGTACTCTCACTGCTGAAAGGTGTTTTATTCAAAAGTTATTACAGCTCAAAGTTTTATTTTTTAGGTGCAATATCACAGTGGCCTGAAATTGTACAGTGGCACTGTTGTCACACCATCCTATGGACAGCTCTGGTCCCGGGACCAAAAATTTACATAGGATGGTATAGCAACAGTGCCACTGTACAATTTCAGGCAACTGTGATACTGCAACTAGAAAAATTCAAGTTTGAGCTGTAATGGCTTTTGAATTAAACATCTGTCAGCAGTGGGGGTTCCCTTGTTTCACTGAGCGGGATAAACCCTACAACATATTTTTTTTTACATTTTCACGATTACTATCCCTTTAATATCACTGATTATCAAATATCAAAATATAAATGTTAGTACAGTGTCAGACTTAGAAATCCATGTCAAAAAAGTTTTTGATCAACAAATACTTTGTGACTAAGGTGACTATTTCATACCCAACAGATTGGTCCTGGCTTTTTTCTACTATGCAAATTAGTTGTCCTGCTTGATTAATTAGTATGCTGGTTTATAAGATCACAACATGATAAATTACACCTAGGTTTGCCAGCAAGGTGTTTGAAGTAACACATTGAGAACTTTCTATAAAATCATGGTCATTGACATTGTTAATTGTGTTTGTGAAGACTTTCCTGTAAAACTGTTCTAAAGGATGTGAAGTTTATGTAAAGGATTAAAGTTTATGTATTTGTTAAATAAGTAGAGATCCTACTAAACATATATTACACTAATGGCTGACTTTTTTTTTTTATAAGATACACTTTATTAGTATGAAACCTCTATATATAAAACAAAAAATACAATAGATACAATAATAATATACCTAATAGTGGTACCAGTTGAGCGCCATATTTCCACATAATTTTTTTTTGTATAATAATTTTTATTGGCATTTTGAAGTTAGACATGACATGAATAAAGGTAAGATAACACATTTACATCCATGATGAGTATATGAGAGATAGCAGAGCTTACACAAGATTGCCCAATTCATATTATATTATTAGGTCAGTCACGTCTCATATGAAACAAGACCAAAAATGCCTAAAACATAACAGATTGATATGAGCATGAAGCAACAAGAATGAAACTCAAAACAAAATAGAACCAAGAAACACAAGAGCAAAAAGGCATTCAAGGGATGTTTACAATGTATATAGCATTGAATTATTGAAAACTAAGGTACTAGTACCAGACTGGAAGGCAATTATTGATTGATATGTGAGTCAAAATTAAGAGAAACACAGCATACAATCAACAGCTATTAATGTAGTCTAACCAAGGTAGCCACAATACAGTAGAATTACAATCATCAATAATTGGTATATTTATGTTAGTTAAAAAATGATAATTTGTTTTGGTGAAAATGAACATGTTGGGGGAAATTATGGATTATGGATTTGCCAGTGACTCCTACTCTTGCGCCTGTATTTTAGTGTATGTAATAGCATGTATGAATGATTTACTACGTACCAGCTCATGCATTGCACAGTGGTTAAGATGTTAATGTTCACAAGCCCTAATGTCTCCCCTACAACGTGCTCCGAAAAATTGAGTAAAATTACATCACTTTTATTGGTCCACTCATAAGACAAAAAAATTGAAGCCATTTCCAATTATACCCCAAGTGGGTAAAATATATTTCTTCCTGATTCCAAAAGGCAGTTGAATTTCAGCCGAGATCAAATTATATCTGTGGTCATAGTTATCTAAATTGTCCTGTGCTAAAAAAAGGTATATACTTTTATGAAAGCATCCTATATTATTTGCTAATACCATGCCACAAGGCAAGGAATTCAACATCCTTACTGCACTAAAAACCTTTGTTCACGTAAACAGAACCTTTCCTCCAGTCTTTATGGGTGTTTCCTTGTTTATGCTAAGCTTAGAATAGGGTTTCTCAGAGAGTGCATTGTATTGGCCTTGATTATACTTGTAAATAGAGATGGTGGACATTTTTCACTTCAAAAGATAAATTTGAAAAATTTTACTATATTTTCTTCTTTTTTTCATTGCACTGAAACAGATGATGATAACGTAATTCCCCCCATGGGAAGAGTTTCCCCCATGAATTTTCACCATGCTAAAGTATAAAAGGGGCTGACAGTATACTTAATGTTGTCAATCTGTGCCTGGGAGTGAGAGAGAGAAAGCAGCTGATTTTTTTACTAGCTAATGTAGAGGCAGACATACAAACAGAGTTGATGGTAGTCATTTGTTCTCTGAACAGGTGGGATGTGGAGAGTGTCAATGAGAAGGGATCGGAGAAAGGAGAGTTACAATAAATACATAAATAGATGAGTGACAGATATTACACACAGGCCTAATACATCATACATTCAAGATAACAGACACAAGGTACAACTTGACATATTGTGTTACTTACACACACTCAGTCCTACATTCATACATATAAGAACAAGTAGGATAAGCATAAACTGATGTGTGTTGACTCTGGTGCTGCACCTGCTGTTGTGCATTCAGTCCTTTATTGGCAGCTGCTGATTCAAAATGTCCCCAGGATACTGTAATCCTTGGGAGGGAGACGAGAGAGGGAGAGAACGAGAGGGAGAGAGAGAGCGAGAGAGAAAGAGAGAGAGAGAGAGAGAAAGCACTGATGAAATGTTGACATTAGCTACTAGTGTAGAGGCAGACAGGAAAAGAGGCATAGCTGGAGCTGCTTGCAGTTGAAGGACCCCTTGGATATGACAATGAGAGAGAGCCACAGTTAAAAAAAATCTTTTGACTGATAAGTGACAGACAGGAAGGAGATACTACACTGAAGCTGTGAGTATGTGATGGATTATATAGACAGAGACATTCACATTATACATTACCAAAGACTAACAGCTCTGTAGTGTTCCCTACAGTAAAAACAACACTACAATCACTAAATGCACCAAACATACCAGGGGCAGGAGTAAGGAGAAAGGGGTAGGGCTAGGAGTGACTCAACGTTTTGGTGGTAGTAAACCCATGGCTACTGCAAATTATGATAACGACGCTCATCTCAAGAAGGCAGGAAAAGTACCACCAATATTAGTAGTAAGCATTAAAACATAATGACAACAAACAAACAATCACATTCTAGTGTTGTTGCTGTAGCAGAAGGCTTAGAATGCTTTGCAGTGACACCATCTGGGCTTTGGTATCGGACAGTGATGAAACCCCACCACAAACTATGATGAAGTGGGAAGGATCCCACGAAAGCGCTAGGGCTATTGAATAGCTCGCACTCTGGATCAGGTCCCGCCCATGTCCTCCGTGAATCCCTATGCCTGTATGGTGTGCATCCGGCCAAGAGAGCTATACTGACATCGCGGTTGTTTACCGCGCTACTGCAAGACGCCAATCAGTCTGCTGGCTTGGAGACCGGAGGCATGGACTTAAAGGAAAAAGGGACGCGGTTTGTGACTTTTAGGGGCTGGGACCCCGAGATGCTTAACAATCAAGTAAATACAAAGTGAGTGTGCATTTGTCTTGTTTTTGTGGATTATTATTAAAATACTACACTTAGAGGTTATTTCGTTTCTGTCTTCTCTTCCCTGTTTTGAGCGCTGATTATCAAATTGAATTCTCCTACATGTGATGGTCTATACAAGTCCATATATGTCAGCTGCACAAGGGTTACAGAGATTGCTTTAGCTGGAGACTGAGATTCCGTGACTGTGAATGTTCTCCTATCTCATCATCGTTCCATCTTTTTTCATTTCATTCCATCGTTCATCCATTCATCATCCATCATTTCTCTGCATTTACTTCATCTATATATGTGGTGCTGGACTAACAGGTACTGTGTAAACATCTGTATTCAGCTTTCCAGACAATTGGACTTTAGTTATAACATTAAAAAGGGACTATTACTTATTTTCTGCATATAAACTGGATTATTATTGATATTATATTGCATTTTTTTTTTTTTTTTGTTCTTTCTCTCTCTCTCTCTTTTTCACACACAGTATTTGCAGTTGGTTATTATTTTATTTTCCCAGAATTTCTTTTTTGACTTTGAAGTAGGGCATTACTAGAAGAGTGGTTGATGCGCAATAACTGTGTATTGTACAAACTATTCCGTGTTTTAGAAATTTTCTTAAGTGGAAAAGGTAAAAGAAGCCTTTACAGACTTTAACAAACATACAATAATATAAAAGTAGGGAAAAGAAAGCGGATTATGCTGATGACCTAATAATTGATGATGTTAACCCTTTTGATGATGATGTTAACCCATTGCCAAAGGGCCAATAAAAAATATGTAATTCCACAATCCTTCCTTTCTTCTGACTTAGATAAAGAGATTGAGCATGATGGTGATAATATGGCACTGAAAAGGAGCAATATGCCTGTTTATACACTCTTTAAGATATCATCTAGAAAGTCTGAAAAAGTAAACATGCCTAAAAATACACAAGCATCATCTCATTCATCATCAGAGTCACCAGTCACCACTTCCAAGTCCAAACTACACCCAGTCACAGTTGCTATTATTGATTAAGCAGCATCACAGGTCATCAATATCCACAACCCTTTGTATGAGGGGTTTTGCTGCTGATCAAAGTAAAGCACCAATGACAGATACTGCTAGTACAATTACAACACTTAGCCCCTGTAGCAGAAGTGGTATGCCCTAGGAACTCTTAAGTCTATGAAATCTCTGGCATAGAAATATTATATTGAAGATCCATAAATTAAACATTTTTTATGTATTGTTTCTGTAAAAACACATGAGCAGGAGGAAATCAGAATCCCATCTAGACACATCCTCATTGATATCCTACCTAAAGCTCAACAACAGGTTTGGTTGGGAGACACGTCAGCAGCTCATCAGCGGTGCAAGTACTTGTAGCAGTAGATGCACTACTAAAAGTGCACAGGGCAGGGGGGCTCATAATAAGTGATGTAGATGTCTCAGGAAGTGAGACAGCATTTTCTTTAGTAAGAACAAAATCCATGTCTCCTACTGGTTGTGAAAATGCAAAGTATCTGCTGTTGCTGCTACTCCTCCCCTTCTATTTCCCCAGCTTTAGCTTCCTAACAATTCATCAGTGCATATGTTTCCAGTGGCCTTAACCTGCTAACATTTTTTTCAAGGCTTATGTTGCAGTAGAACTCAGCCTGCTAACAACTTTTATTTTCAACAGTGGAATAATCTTCTTCAGTACTCTACAGCAGTAGTACTGCAACGGACATTCTTGTTACCATAAAAAGTATAGGCTGACACTGGTGAAGTTCTTGTGAGAACTTCAGACAAGGAAGAGGTACATATTGTAATGTTTTTTTCTATTGGTGATTATTTTTTGAGATAGGGAAAAATTATTGGTTTTCCTCAGAATTCTTGTGAAAAGAAAACAGGACTTTTTTCCATTCCCTGTTTGTAAATAGTAATCATATCCAACCCTGTATGTATTTTATCCAACACAAACAAACCTGGTTTATATAGTCCTACTCTATAATTAAAATCTTCCAGTCTGTTTATCTGTTTTGTGTCTCATCTGTACATTTTCCAGTTTTAATAACCGGTGCCACAAAATATACGATATATTCTAGACGAGGCCATACAAAGGATTTATAAAGAGGTAGAACTGTATTCCCATCCTGTGTATTTATACCACTTTTATATAATAGTACCCTCTTGGGTCTTGAAGCAGCTGAGTGACACTGCACACTGTTTTATAGTCTACTAGTTGAAGAACCCGTTACAGGGGCCACAGTGCCACTGCCAGTCGGTCACGGGGCAGTCATGCGCATCTCTACTGTGCATGACTGCAACACACGCAGCAGTCTCTACTGCGCATGACTGCGTCATTGCACACATTTTAGTGAATTATTATATAGGACTGTCCACCAGTACTACCAATTCACTCTCTAAGACGGATTCCAAGTAGTTTTTCATTTGAAGGGATAGTAATACTTCATTTTATCTTTGTTATATTTTGTAGGCATTAAAAAAACATGAAGAACGATATGTCTTATCTCTCAAACCTTTATGGTTTGAGAGATATTCACAAGCAAAGTTTCCCCTCCCGCCCCTTTTACCTAGTGTAAGCCATCTCTTCTCAGATGTGGAATCCAGTCCATAGACCAGACAGATAACAGCAGGGGACAATCATCTTCATATGAGAACAATGAAAGCCCTGTCCCCCTTGACAAGTTTTTCAGGTTTTTCCCTTCTCTTAATTGAAGATTGTCTCTCTCTGCAATCTACCTGGGCACCTCCCTTCTGCTCTGGCTGAGCATCAGTAAAAGGGGTGGGAGGGGGATACTTTGTCATTGAATTACTCTTGAACTACAACTCTGACAGTATTGAAATAACACTCTCCAAAGTCCAAATACTATGATGATTAACTAGAGCTGATTTTATTATGAAACATTACTATCTCTTTAATATATATCTGTAGCATGTTTGTTTGTGCAACCCCAATGCATACATTTACATTTATATCTATTAAACCTCATCTGACAAATTTCTCTCCATTCTCTGTGCCACATCATGATGCACTCTAATTACAACTTTGGACCAACTTGAAAAAGGTTCATTTTTTAAACAACTCTGTGCATTCTATAACAAAATGTTATCCATGCACAGATATTATCTCCCAAGCAGATCCCCCTCAATGTATGAAGTCATCTCTTGTGAGTCACCATATCAAAGGCTTTAGTAAGATCCAAGTATATTACATCCACAACTACACCTCTGTTAATTACCCTTTCATAGAATGCAAGTTCATTAGTTTGACATGATGTGCCCATCATAAAAAAATGCTGATTTACTACTGATGTTGTTAGTTATCACACATTCCTGAAAACTGTCCTTTAGTAACCATTCTATTTATTTTACCCACTATGGAAGTCAAACTTACAGGTCCATAATTTCTAGGTTTGTCTGCTTTTTAAACAATGAGTCCACAACTGCTTTCCTTCAATTACATGACACAATGCCTTGTGCAGGTGAATACATAAATATTAAGTATAATGGCCATGCTATTATTGAATTATGCCCCCTGTATACCCCTTGGGTGAATGCCAGGTTATTCACCTTAACATGTTCAAGTCTATTTTGGAATGGTCCTGATACCCTCCCCTCCAATGAAGTAATGACAAAAAAAATCTTATAAGATTGTGTGTGCCATAGAGAGGTCAAACTCATTGCTTTAAAATGTGTTGGACCCCCTGTGGCATGCACTCCATCTATAACCCCACCCTGCTACTCTCCCCACACATGTCCACATACCCTGTCTCCACTGCATCCTGGTTACATAGCCTGGCTCCCCCACATCCTGGTTCCATAGCCCACTTTTATTCACAGCTTACATGCTTTCTGACTCCACCATAAACTGGTTTCACTGTCCTCTGTTAACCACTGACCCATCTACATACACTGTTTGACCTCCAACCTGATTCCACTGCCCAGTGGTAGTCACAGATCCCCAAATACATTTCCTGACCCCCCACCAGTATTTTTTCCACTTCCCACGGATCATCACAGATTCCCCAAAAAAACTGTCTGACACCCAAGCCTTACTCAGGTGGTAGCCATAGAATCACAAATACACTGTTTGCTTCTCCATATTTGTTCCATTGGTAGCTATGCTCCTGACACTCACTATGGAATTTCAACCCGTACCTGCGCTAGGAAATCCAGAGGTATTGAGTCATTTTAGTGCCTTTGAAGGAATTGATGTGTAAAAAACTTTATTTTTTTTCCCTGTGGTGCCACATTCTGGAAAAATTGTGTACACTAACCTAGGGGTGGAAAGACAAGGAATGTCTCATTTGATGTGGCTGGTTGTCGACTTTCCAAAATAGTATACCTTGTCTACCTTGTCGTAACCATTGTAGTACAGACACATCATATTTGAAAATTCCATGTTTTTCAAAGCTATCTGTGCCTCTGAAGGGGTAGAAATGTAAAACAGTTCTACTTTTTTTTCTATAGCACCAATGTAGAGGTACAAAGACAGATGACCCCTCATTTGATGCAGGTGAATATCTACTTTCCAAAATGGCATACCTCACTTACCTTTTCTACATATCTGTAATGACTATGACCATTTTAATGAAAGCAAGTATTTTGGCTCCCACAAATCACGTACCATTTTTCTTAGGCTGAAGTTAGGTACTGAATACATTTGGAAATTCCATGGTTTTCAAAGATTTTAGTATATTTCAAGTGGTGGAAATGTGAAAAAAGCATATCTTTATTTCTATAGATACAACTTTTGGAAATAAATATTTGTGCACTCTAGCCTAGGGGTAGAAATGCATACAACCAGTCATTTGATGTGGGTGAATGTCTAATTTCCACAATGGTATACCTAGTATACCTTTCTTAACCCTTCGAGTGCCATGTGGTACATAACACATTGCAAAGCATTGTGTTGCATGGTGCTCTGGCACGCAAAGGGTTACTTTTTTAAATAGCTGTGACCATTTTAGTAGAGGTAGACATTTTCCAAAAAGAAAAAGGTAGGTGTAGTGTACTCATATCAGTGGGGTGTCATTTTTATCATAAGAGCAGAATTTAATGAATATGGTCGGACATTTTATTGTCTACATATATTTCAGTACATTTGATGGAGTGGGAATGTTAAAAAATGCAATGTTTTTCCTTCAATGCCACATTCTGGAAACATTTATGCACCCCAGGCTAGGGAGTGAAAGGCAAATTACCCCTCATGTGATGCAGTAGGTAATCTTATTTTCAAAATGGTATGCTTTGTCTACCTTTTCTTCATTTCTGTAACTTTTATAAACATTTTAGTAAAGCAATGTTTAAAAAATGTTAGAAAAATTAAAATTTGTTGTTGGTGTAGTTTTGTACTTCTGACCATGGGCATTCTCAGGGGAAGGCAAAAGGGGGCTCTTGCCCCCCCCACTATTACTCCCCTGGATAGACTTAGGGGCTGGGCAAGCTGGCCTGTGGATCATATTATGGCTTTGACACAGTTTCAAAGATTTAATTAATTTGAAAGGGTTAAAAATAAACAAATGCAATTTTTTTTCATTTAGCACCACCTTCTGGAAACATTTGTACACACCAGGCTATGGTTTAGAAAGATAAGTCACCCCGCATTTGATGAAGTGGGATATCTACTTTCCAGAAATTTATATTTTTATATAGTTATGCAGCTGTTTTAGGGTAATTTACCACTGGAATGTGCAGTATAGTAAAACTATGCATATTTGGTATTTTGTACTTGAGAGATTCAGGGATTTTTGAAGTAACTGAAACATTCACAATCAACATAAACTTTTTTGATGTTTAGTGTGTGATACCTATTTTTTTACTTTTTATATTTATGACATCATAGTAGTAGCAATTTACAAAAATATTAGTAACATAAGGCAGTATGCAAAAGCTCAATTTAGTCTGAAAAAAATATTAGTTTTCCAAATGTAACTAGAATATTACCTACTGAATCAGACCTAAAAAGATGTGTAGCATAAATTATGAAAATGTGTCTGTCCTACGGGGTCTAAGAAATGGCCTAAGACTCTGGCATTCAATGGGTCAATGCTACATATTTAAAGGGATAGTAATGGATGAAAAAAATGCTGCTCCAGTTAAGCCTCATATGCCACGTGCCAGGTAGAGTGGTATTTCTATATCTTCAGATTTGAAGTTCAAGAGTTATTAAATTCTAAAGTATCTCCCTTCCACCCCTTTTACCTACCCTTAGCCACCTCTCCTCAGTTGTGGAATCTGGTCCTGTGACCGGACAACTCACAGCAAGGACAATCTTCATACACTGAGTATAAGGAAAACTCTTCCCCCTTTGATGAAGGTAGGCAGGATTTTCCTTATGCGACCAGTTTAGCGAGGCAGCGTGATGTAGGTGAAAGTGGAGGGAGAGGGATGCTTCAGAATTTAATTAATCTTGAACTACAAATCAGAAAATATTGAAATACCTCTCTACCTGGCCCATGGCATATGAGGCTTAATCAGAGCAGTATTTTTTGTCATCCATTACTTTAAGGTTACAAAGGTTTAAAGCACTCAATCATGTCTTCACAATGTGTGTTTCTGAACAGGGGATCCTGTTAACCCTTTAGATGCTAGGGAGGTCTCCAATCACTTGACTTATTATGGCCAAAATTCATAATGGCCCCTATGAATTTTGCCTTTGTTTAAGAGAATAAATATTCAGTCTGTCCATGGAGGCAGACATGACAGTTGATATCAGGACCACAGACTTGTCAGTACACTTGGAATCTTAGCCCTATAAAGACCAGATTGGTGTACAAGGCATTCCTTTGAAGCTCGTTGCACACCCCTCTGGTCCTTAAACAGATAGTAATGTTTCACAAAAAAAGCAGCTCCAATTAATCTTCATAGTATTTGGGCCATGGAGAGTGTTATTTCAATACTGTCAGAGTTCTAGTTTAAGAGTAATTGAATGCTAAGGTGTCGCCCTCCCTTTTACCTAGTGTAAGCCACCTCCCTTCAGATGTGGAATCTGCTCACCACAAGGGACAATCTTCTTACTATGAACATAAGGAAAACCCTGACCCCCTTGACAGGTTTTTCAGGTTTTTCCTTATGCTCACTGAAGATTGTCCCTCTCTGGTATTCATCCAGACAGTCTTGCTGCTCTGAGGTGATCAGTGTTACATCAGTAAAAGGAGCGGGAGGAGGAATACTTTATCATTCAATTAATCTCGAACTTCAACTCTGACAGTATTGAAATAACACTCTCCATGGCCCAAATACTATGAAGATTAATTAGAGCTGCTTTTATTGTGAAACTACTATCACTTTAAGGGTGAAGTAGGTTCAGGCTTCAAGAGTGATTGAATCTCTGGAACAAGGAGCAAGAGCAAAATTTAAAGGGGACATTAGGATTTTCTGATGCTGGTAAGCTAAGTGCAGGGTTATGAGTTATTTTGGATGACGAAATCCACTAGAAGCAGATTGGCTGGGAGGTGTGGAAGCACATCTCCCAGCCAACTGGAGTCTGTCATCCATTTTTAACAGATACTGGCCAAATAAAAAGCCAATCTGTGTTTTAAATTCCCACATTGGGACTTGGGCAATGGCCTTGTACGTATGGAGGGGGGGGGGGGGATCTGTGTCAGTAGACATTGCTGCTGCCGCCAGCAGCTTTTCTTTAAACCTGGGAATGGCTATTTGATGAGGGGGAATCTTATATTACGTATTAATTTTAAAAGGACTGGATGGATAATATTTTTAAAGGCTATGCAACACTGCATTTAACCCTTTGGGTGCCCTCCAGCACTCAAAGGGTTAACTATGGTTAAGGCATAACTATGGCATTTTTTTAAAAACTTACATTGACATTTCATTTTACTTCATAGAAAATGAAAACGAAGATAAGAAGATTAGATAAAACAGAAGAAGGAAGCTAGAAGAAGAAGATGGACAGTAGCTGACCGGGATGCTGAAGACTCTGCTGGACATCAGGATTACTGGTAAGTGTTTATTGTCAGGGGTTGTTTTTTTTAAGTTAGCCGTATTAACCCTGTGAGTGCCAGAGTGGTTAGCATACCCCACTGGCACTCATAGGGTTAATTCTACTAACATTTGACACCTTTTTTTAGTACTTTGCCTCATATCCATACATACACTGGGGACTTAAGAATTGAAAGTAAAAAAAAAAAAAAAAAATTGTGTTGGCACTTTGGGGATCCATTAAGGGACTCTGCATCAAAAAAACTGGGTGCAGATTTTCAAACGATAAAGTGGGTCCCTTAACGGATCTTGAATGGAACTGAATGGCATATTTTGTCTTTTTTATTTTTTTTTTTTTACAATGGGCGAAAACGCCTGCACATTTATCACCCAACGTGTTTTTTTAATCTGGTATTTTTTCACAGCACAGGTAACTGAATAGCTTACCGTAGTTGGAGAAACACTGGCGGCTGTATGTTTTGGTATTGGAGCGAATTGAATCGAGCCCTGACTGCCAGAGGGGTATGAAATGCATCGCAAAGCAATGCTTTGCACATGCCTCAGGCACTCAAAGGGTTAAGGATCGAACATAAAATAAATCATTTTTTCAGATACTGTCTGATAGTACATGATATTGCATGATACGCATGTCAACAAATTACTTTTTTAAGTGTTACTGTACTTTTAAATGTGTACTTTCAAAGTGAGCAATCAAACAGGAAAATAGCTTGTGACATGCTTTCATAGTAATGGTTCAGCTTGCATACTTTCACTATCTACTGTACGTTTTCAGAAGGTTATAACAACAACAAATTGTGTGTGGAGCTGATTGAGTCAAGACAGAACCTGCCTACATATTAACATCAAAGATTTTACCACTTAGCGGCTGCATCTTTACTTGGGTCACTGCCAAAATGCAGGATGTGTTAAAAGTGTTTAACTTGGCTATGGGTTACGTAAGCACTGCAGACATCACTGCAGACATATTGGGCTGGATTCAGATTTATCTCTGCTTTTATCTACAGGTAACCCCATAGACTTCATTAGAAAAATTTTTGATAAAATGGGAGGTAACATTTATCTTCTGCATTTGAATAAAATCTCTGTGGGCTTAGGGACTTATGCAGCAAGATAAAGAGGTGCAATTTAGAGCAAACAAATTGCAACTTGGGGGGGATGGGGGGGTTGAAAATTCCCACATTTAAAGGGATAGTAATACTTGCAAATTACTAATCCCCATATTGTAGCTTTGTTAAAAAGAAACGTATTGCCTTTTGAATAACGCTGACTGAACTCTGACTGCAGGGGAAGCTGTCGTACGACAGTCTTATGTGCATCAGGCCGCTCTGCAGCATTGCTGAGATCGCGTTTATAAAAAATAATTCTTTCACTGAAATGGTCTTCTGTGCGTACTTGGTTTGCAAGCACACGTATAAGACCGTTTAAGTGAAATTTTTTTTTTATAAATGCGATCTCGGCTCAGCTGCAGAGCCGCCTGATGCACATAAGACTGTCATACGACAGCTTCCCCTGCAATCAGCGTTGAGCATTCAGTCAGGGAAGGGGGAGGGTGGGAGGGAACTTTGAGCGCTATCATCTCTCAAACCATAAGGGTTTGAGAGATGACACTGGGGGCAAAAGGTTTCTTTTTAACAAAGCTACAATATGGGGATTAGTAATTTGCAAGTATTACTATCACTTTAAATTGAACTTTTATCTTGGTGAATGCTAGAGAGATTTCCTCTTCAGGGGACCTAAAGCACCTTGCCACATAATTTCAACTTGATTCATAGAGGGTGACAAAAACATAAAAGGTACACACACACACACACACACAATCACCATAAATATGTTTATATAATTAAGGAGTTTAACCCTTTGACTACCTCCAAACATATGCATCACAATAATTGTGGCTGTTTGTAGTGAGTCTATTGCTGCTGAGATCTCTTTCATCCATAACTTGTGCACTACCAGAGTTATTTAAGTTGAACCCTCCAAAGGTAAGAACAGCAATGAATGCAACTTCTATAGTGAGTCTGTTTCTGAGACTTCTTAAGTAGGGGTGGGCGAAAAGTGAGAAAAATTTCCTCCTTGACTTTTCTTGAAAACTGGCCAATTTTTTCTCCAAAGTTTTCTCCTTTTCGCCAATGCAAAATTTTCCTCTTTTCTGCCTATTTTAATAAAAATGTTCTCCTATATTTCCTATGGTACAACATTACCTACTGTAATATTACAACTTCTGAGGGATGTAGTGGAGCAATAAGAAGCTGAAAGTCAAAGTTGTGAGTCCTACAGCAACATATACCCTGGAAAATGTGTTAGCATGCAGAGTGCATTTGTCCTTTGCCGACAACACTAACTTCCTGCTTAAGTGACACTGGCACATATTCATGATGTAAAAAAAAAACCCCCTACAACCTACAATGTGGCAGATGTGTATTGTAGTGGGGGTGGTAGACTGGCATGATGTGATTGATTTATATTTATATACAGGGCTCAAAATTTCCACTCGCCACTAGCCAATGGCGAGTAGAAATTCAGCCGTGGTGGGTATGTTATGGCTTGCAGTGGCGAGTAACTTTTCAGGTCTGGCTAGTAGCAAAGGACTTCAAATTTTAAGCCCTGTATATATATATATATATATATATATATATATATATATATATATATACTAGTTGAAGAGCCCGTTACACGGGCCATAGTGCTACTGCCAGCTGGTCACGGGGCAGTCATTCACAGTAGAGACTGCCCACTCTGCAGCTGACACAGTGCCAGCTGGTCACAGTGCAGTCATGCTCAGTAGAGACTGCCCGCGCTGCGGCTGATACAGAGCTGGATGTTCCTTTGGAGCGCCCTGCTCTGTATCAGCCTCGTCTCTGGCAGTCTCTACTGAGCATGACTGCGTCGTTACACACGTTTTAGCGAATTATTATATAGGATATATTCCTACAGCAGTTTTTACCATTGTCATGTTTGTGTCAAATAGCTATCCTCCTTCTCACCCAAGTGTGGTAGATGACAGCAACCCTTCTTCACATCCCTCTTCCTCCTTCTCATCTGTGCTGCTGTTAATATATTTGTGCTGTCTTTTTCTGTCATGTGTAGTTTCTGCTACCTGATACTCAGATGGTATTATATGTTGGCTCATTTTTAAGAATGTTAGTCTCCCAGCATTGCTGCTTGATAGCCACGTCCTGAGGTCATTGACAGTGTAACCAGCCCCGCTGAAAACCCTCTCAGACTCAACGATTGCTGGAGGTTTACACTGCAATACATGTTAATGCTGGCCACACACACTGCTTTGTTTGCCAGTAGTCCATGGGGTCATTATTGCTGCCTAGAACGTAATTATCCTGCAAGTATGCAGAAATCATCTCATATGCAGTGGGACCACTTCTAGGAGTTAGCTACACGGTGCTCCTGTGTATCGGTTACCAACCCATACTCAGAAAGCAAGTCCCAAAGAGATGTGCTGCCACCACCACCACCACCACCAATGCTGGGTTTTTGCTGCCCCTGCTGAGACCCATGAATTGCCCTATGTTCCGAATGGGATATTTTGGTTGATGATGTAGGTGCTTCTTCTGGTTGAAATGCTTCACTGCCTGCCTTTTCACTATGCTGTCTAGATGTTTTCTGTGCCCTTACTTTCTCCCTCTCATCTGCCACAATGCAACCCTTCACTCAATCAATAATCAGTTCTCGATATTCCATGACAGAGTCTGGGTTGCTGCTGATCAATTCATCATGGCTTCTTGTTGTGACAAACTGCTGATGGCCCTTCAGCAGAAATTCAGAAATGTTGTGTTTGAAGAGGGGTTCCAGCAAAGTGCAAGAATGTATTCTTCATTGCTTTTAATGGACACTATGTGAGGATCTTGTTCAAGGCAAGCTAACATGTAATTTACCAGCTGGTGCATGTCTGTGTTGTCATTATGGTAAGATTCCTCAGTCATGCTCCTCATTTTTTCTGCAATAAAAATATCAATGGTAAAATTTCACTAATTCCTTCCCCAATGTGACTTACCAGCATGGTTGCCTCCTCAAAGAGTTTCAGCAGCTCACATACACCGTACATTAGTTGCCATTGGCCAGGTGACAAAGAGGCTCCCTCCAAAGCCTTCCAGGTTTGCATGGTGTACTTGCTAATGGCCTTATTCTGCTCATACAAATGCTCTAGCATATACATCATGGAATTCTATCTGGTAGGGACCTCCATTTTCATCTGGTAATGGGGCAGGTTGTTATGCTCCTGTATGGAATATAGAGCGTTGAGTGCACTGTAGGAGCGACTAAAATGGGCACAGATTTTGTGATCAGTAGTAAGCATCTCTCTATGGGTTTCAGATTCTGCCAGGAGTCTGGTAACAACTGAATTTAGCACATGGGCAAAGCAGGGCACATGCACCATATCACCTATTCTCAAAGCATTGATTATGTTGGAGCCATTATCAGCAGACACAAAACCAGCTTTTAAGGAATGGGGTACAAGCCATTTATCTATCACCTACTCTAGCTTACTTAAAATGTCTGTGGTTTGTGGGACTGTCTCTCAAAACTCTGCATGCACAAGGTGGTGTACAGATGGTATGGTCTATCCTGCTGCTGATGCTGCTGCCGCCTTTTAATCAAACTGCCAGAACCAGAAGCACGATTACTGTCTGTCACCTGATTCTGTAAGCTAGCGTTGCCCACTGTTGGTGGTGGGAGAGAAACTCAGTGAGCAGTCACAGTCATATAGTCTGTGCTCTGCCCACTTGCCCACCACACTAACCACCTACTTGAACAATTCAGGCTCAGCCCTTCTAGAAAAGTAACTGTGGCTTGGGATATTCCAGAGTGGAGTTCTCTGGAAACTCAGTTTTCTACAAAAGAATACACTGCCAATATCTTGGCAGCCTTGCCATTCCACAGGCATACTTTGGGACTGTTTTTGTGAAGTTTTTGACTCCTTCCCAGGAACTCAGTCAGTGTGGGTTGGCAGGACATGGCAGAAGAACCTTGGAACTTTATTGCTTTAACAACATGACTGGAGGAGGTGGTGGAGGTAGAGGCAGCATGTGAGACTCTTACCATCTCCTACAGCAAAGCCAGAGTCATCATACTCCCCTGAAGCAGGAGACATAGGTGTTATTTGGAATGAACTAACTGTTGTCAGTAGCACAATCCCTGACACATAAATAACTTCACTACTTCTCTTTTCTGCCCCAGAGCCTTGGGAACTTTTTGGAGTGCTTCTGCTGCTGTAGCTAGTTGTGACACCTCTGAACAGTCAGACCTGTGGTTGTGCTTCAGATGGGATCTCATAGAGGAGGTGCCTAAGAGTGAGCCTGCTTTCCCCCTGCTCACTTGCTTTTTGCACAGGCAACAGATAGCAACATGCTAAGCTTTAGGATCCTGAGTGAAGTATCTCCATACTGTGGACTTCATGGTCTGAGGATTTCCTGAGGGTCTGCTACTACTACTGTGGCTAGATGTTAATGCAATTCTACTGCTACTGCTACTAGGTGTCAAAGGTGCAGCACTTCCAGCAGAAGCAGAGGTACTCATCATATCTAACATTGTGGATGTTAATAACCCGTGCTGCTGGATACTAGGAATGGGTAAAAGTTGTCACCGTGTTCCTGCGAGAAATTCAGCAAAAACCCCGTTATTGTCTGCTTTTTTGCAAGAAATTCCACTTTTAAAACAGCGAGTAACATTTCCGCATTTTTCACCCATTGGCCAAAATTCCCCGCCAACTTTTCAGTGGCTAGAAAGTTTCCGCCCATTGATTTATATTGTTTTCGCTTTTCCGCTATAAAAACATGACGTATTTGAGGAAATCAGATACAATAGAAGCAGCTACAGAGCTAGGTAGACATGTCATGTAGTACACGGGGGGGGGGGAGAAAATAATACCAAGTGTGACAGCAAGGGACCCTAAGTCACACTTGCCATACCCAAGCAGTCCCGCTAGTGCAAGTACTACTACTACTAAGGTCCAGCAGCATGTTAGCATTAAGAGTGAAGGAGGGAGTAATCAGCAAACAATATCCTCATATTACTAGTGACTGTAATACACATCTGCCACATTAAATGCAACCAATTTTTAATCTCTTTGAATTTAATGATTAACCTAGCAGCAGGTTTACATAAGGAAAAGCCTGAAAACATTATTTTCAGTCTTACTAAAAGTGACACATTTAAAATATTACAGCAAGGGTAGCCATTAAAAAAATAAGTGTAGGCTTCCAGCAAGCCAAGTAACCTACCCCAGCAAATGAAGGTGATTGTGGAGAAGAAAGCGGCAATTCTTCTCCTCCTCTCCCCTCACTGAAATCTTGGGTGTGTGAATATTTTTCCCTTGAGGCATACACAGTACACTCATCAGTGACTGTACTGTGCACTATTTGTGACTGTGACAAGGTTGCGAAATAGGGGAAGGAGGGTACAAACCTTGGCACAACACAGGTCCTGATTAAGAAATGAAAATTTTCCTCTGGCTTTGTGTATGTTGCAAGCCTGAGTCTTGCAATCATTATTTTAAAGATTATGAACAAAAGGGGTACAACCTACAATACATTTGGCAGATGTGTATAGTGGTGGTGGTTTACTGCTGTGGTGTGATTGATGTGTGTCTGTGTATATATCTATATATATATATATATATATATATATATATATATATATATATATATATATATATATATATATATATATATATACTAGTTACAAAGCACGTATACACGGGCAGAACCTGGAGTGGGGAGCTCCGGATGGCTCACAGCCTGTCTGTGCTCCCGGAGCCGGTGCAGAAGCGGAGGTGACAGTTTATATGTATGTATGTATGTATTAATAATACATGTTCAATATTAATTGCATTTAGTGATAATTTTTGATATATGTAAAGTGCTCTTGGAAAAATAAGTGTACCTGAAGTGTGCAGCAAGGAATAAGAGGGTTCTCCAGTCCCCCAAAAGGTGCAAACACAAAAAAACTATAAACCTGCGCTCCTCCAGCTAAAGTGAAAAATAAAAAATAGTGTCCCCTGTAAAGGGCATATATAATAATGTGAATACATTTTGAGGCTCTAGTTGCCCACATTTTTGGCCAAAGAAGGGGGATAAGCTTGCCAACCGCGTCAAGATACCTCAAGTGTGGCAAGGACCTACACTAAACACTTGAAACCCTATCTAAAAAATTACAAAAAAATAATAAATGAATTAAAATTGTCCCAGAAGGAATATTGCAGTAATGCGTCGGAAATGGACCCTTAAATTTATAGGTTCTCTACAATGTATGAATGCCAATGTATGCAATTAAAAACAATTAATACACAAAGATAAATTAGGGTCAGTGGGGTTCCTACCACACAAGTCTGCTGCTGTGGATGTCCATACAAAGGACTGAGACTATTTCAGCCTCTACATAACCACCAGCAGACTACCAGAGGAGCAATTGGTTGAAGAGGGCAAAGAATATAAAAGCCTAAATTAACCCCCTAAAGGACAGCACACAGCTAAACTTTTAATTGCATGTATCACTGTGAATTCTGTATCCTTTTACTCAGAAATGCTTTAGACTTGAGAAAGGGAGGTTCTCCTGAAAGCTTGACAATCCAAAATTCTGTTAGTCCAATAAAAAAGGTATTACAAGATACTAATTTTGTTTTGTTATTTTACATATATATATATATATATATATATATATATATATATATATATACCAAAAAATAATATTGGAGAAATGATGCTCTAAATTTCTATAATCCCAAAGAGTAAATAAGGTTATAGAGACTGTATGCAGCTTTTATGATTTATTAAATGGTAGAGGGAGACTGGATGAGATTGGAGTTCCAGGTGAAGGGTAGATTAGTACATACCAGGAGACTGTATAGTTAATAAACAATTGGGGTACAGCACAGAACTTGAAGCAGACTCCCTGAAGAAGTGTGGTTCTGATATGAAACGCGTATGATTGTGACATTCCTCTGCATCATCTAAGGTCACTATTGTCACCTTATTTTATTTTAAAATTGATAGTTGCCATATTGATAAAGACGGGAGGTGTTAATTGAATATTATTGTCTGACCAGCGTACACCATGCAAACTTACCAGTATTCCTCTGCCCACTGTAGGTGTTGGCAGTACACCACAGATACCATCATTGCTGTTTAATATTATAGACGGGAGAGAACTTTAAACTTAGATTCATACAATGTAATGGACTGAGTTAGTTGCCAGTGGAGCCCTGCCCGCTGGGGGTGTCGGCATTATAAAAGGGAGATTCACTCCACTAACCAAAATTATGTTTACTCAGCAAACATCATATGGTATGCAAGCCAGTGTGCCTTTAACTATGATCCAGAGTCTTATACTGGCACTATAGAGCAATATAAACGGACACACAGCCATTTCCAGTTGGATACACCTGCCCGCTATTTCTGTTGGTTTTTTATTCAACAGGCAACATTCTCAACAGCGGAAGTTTATTATTATATTAACAGGTGACATTTTATATGTTGTTTAAACATTGTGTACACGATATATTGTTATTGAACTTTGGAATGTCATATATTGTAAATAAGTATATTTATCTCTGTATTGATTTTTTGCTATAATAAATATTCATTTTATACTATAGAGACATTTTGTACTTTTCCCTTTATTTTTTGAGATAAATATATATATATATATCTCAACTGATATATAATATATATATATATATATATATATATACATACACATACATATATTTATGGTCAGGGTCTCCAGGGGAGGAACAGATAACAGGTGTACCCGAGGTCCATGATCAGCCCCTGGATTCGTCCATGAGCGGTAAGCCTGATTAGAGGACAAAAATAAAAAGTAGCCAGTTAAACAGAACAAAATTATTTATTTCAAACCAACACAATTAACGAGTCAGGGTGGAGAGAGTTTTCTTGATTTCACTTGTAGGGGTAGGAATATAGCAGTTGAAACATGCGGACTTCCATCTTCTCATTTTTTGTATTAAGGGTTAAGGCCTAAATGGGACAGGAGTAACCTGATCATTTTAATGAGGGTGCTAGTCGTAACTGGGTTGTTGGATATGGGTAGTAGAGGGCTGTCTGATGGTTTGTCTGCCAAAATCTCTTTAAGTGACTGAAGGGTGGTATAAGGACACCAATTTTCATTGGTGGCGAAGTAGGGAATGAAAATGCCTGCACCCACCTGGTCAGTTTTGAATCTGGCCAAAAAGAGAGCAAAATGGTTGGAGAACTGAAATAAATCAGATTTCTATAAAAATTGAAATGCGTGTGGAGACTAAAAAACTCGCTTGGCCTTAAAAACCCCAAAAAGGCCAGGTAGACACAGTTAGTGCTGGGGTCAAATGGTTGGGAATTTAGCAGGTCTTATAATTTGCAAAATAACGAGCTGTCTATTGGCAGACAGGTATGCTGGATAGGTTGTGTATAATATGATTAAGACCTTTGAGAAACAGTTTAATGCTGTGTGATGGAAATATGGATGGTAATGAGGGAAACTTAAGGGAAATGAAGTGTTGAATACTGGCTAAATACAATCTAATAGAAACTGGCTGAGGGCTGAATGACAGTATGATGAAAAGGCTAATATAACTGTATGTGAAAAGGGCTGAGTGGGTTTGGTATGTAACAGTGTTGAAAGGCTGACAAAACTTTGATGTATGCTCTAATGCTGTTTCGGGCTAGTCCTAGATGCATGATGGAATTAGTGGATGAGATGAAAGGTCTTAGTGACTGATTAGGTCTGCGAAATCTGGAACGGGCATAGGAACTGGGTTGGCTGCTGAATTCAACTGAAAGAATTCCTGTGAATGAAAGCAGGAGAGTACATCAGCTGACTTGTTCAAATAACCTGGGATGAATGTACTGTGAACGTAAAAGCTGTATGTAAGAGATAATTTGGTCAGTTTTCTTAAAAATAACATAATATGAGGGGATTTAGCTCTACCTTTTGATATGATGTGTGCTGTTGTTTGATTATCAGTAAAAAAGGTAACTGGCAATCCTCCCCAAGAGGGGCCCCATATCATAAATCTCGAACAAGGGGGAATTTTTTTTAAAAAGCGGGTAGTTCAAATACCTCTGAAGGCCGTAGCACTGAGAAGCACTCCGTATTGTGAATGGCTGTAATACAATGGACTATGAAGGTGTCTAAATAAACTGCTGGAGATGAAGGAGAGAGAAGTGGGGGGAATATGTTACGGCCATTCCATGACTGTAGGAATTCGTTCCACATGGACAGGCTGCTTGAACTGACTTGTTAAGGGGTATAGTAGTGAGCGAAGCTTGTTAAGGCATATCATCATAAGAGAAGCTCAAGAAGATGGGCAATAAAGGACCTGCCTTGAGGAATGATCCTCATAGCAAAGTTCAAATGACCAATCAAAAACTGCAGTTCTTGTTTGGTACAGGATGGCTTAATGGAGAATTGTTGAACCAGAACCTGAAAACGGGACAGTTTGTTTGCTGGTAGACTAGCCTCAAATGTATCAGAGTCCAAGCTGATTACTAAAAATTCTATAGACGTACTGGGCCCGCAAGTCTTGTCACTAGCCAGATGAATGCCTAAATCTTTAAAAAGAGAGACAAATTTATTCAGACTCGCCGGAGCTTCAATAAGCAACAAATCTTTCAGATAGTGCAAGGCTACAGGGCATCTACAGTGGTTGATAAACAACCAGCATAGAGCATCAGAAAAGGCATTGAAAATCCTCGAACTGTTTCCACATCTGAAACTAAGTCTAGTAGAAAAGTAATAAGACTGACACTATTTAATGCCCTGTAGATGACACAGGGAAGGATGGACTGGTAGTAGCTTAAATGCATCTTCTACATCTGTTTTAGAAAGAAGGCAACGGTGACCTGACTGTTTAATATGAATTGTGGAATCATCAACGTTAGTGAATTTGACTAAAAAAGCGTCAGACGGAATTTATGCTGGGTATCTGGGATGAGTGCGTTGCAGAAAAATCAATGATTAGTCTTTTTTTAAGAGTAAATTTTCTTGTAGCTATGCCAATTGGATATATTTGCCAGATGGGAAAGGGGGAGGGCTATGAGAAAACCTTTTTAGTTAAGTGCTTGTCTACTAGTTCAGGTTCTGAGGTAGCTGACACAATGTTGGGGGACTTGAAATATTCAGATGGACAAGCAATGATTCCTGTGTAGAACCCTTCAACAGAACCTGAAATAGGATACTGGGAACTGGGATAGCTACGTTACTGAGAAAATAATGACTGCAAGATATCAATATACACTGATTTAGGTGATTTACTATGAATAGGTTTGCAATGACAAATGCTTGTAGAATGAGCCTTTCAGCACAAAGAGCAAACCTGTAATAATTGACAGGCACTGTAGAAGCAACCGTTCAAGTTAAAATTATTACAGATGGGTGAACTACCCAAATAATGTATAGAGTGGCCCAACTTCTCATGTGTTGTAATGTGATGGGAATGAGGGGGTCAAGCAGAGCCGGCATAGGAGGTACAGCCAGTTGGGCTATAGGGACACTGCTACTAGTAGAGGGAATGGCATTAGGGCAAAGGTTGACTGAGCGTGATGATGATTGGCATAGATGGCATACTGGGGTTTTGAGTCCCACGAAATGCCTACAGAATAACTAAATATGGAATAAGCTACAGTCTGTTGTGTAGCTGAATTGAGATAAAGCCACTGCAGCCTTAGCTGAGAATGACTTATGACAGTCAAAAAACATATGGCTGCCATACTTATAGCCCAGGTCTACCAGGAGATATAAATATTCATCTAATTCCTGCCTTCTATGTGGGTCCCCAAAGCACAGAATATCTCTAAAGATACTGAACGCCAGCACAAATTCAGCAATAGAACTTTTCTTATTCAGCCTAGAGTCTTTGTTTTGTCAGGTTATGAAGACATCTCCGCAGTTAACTGTTATGTTTTCTGCTATATCTTGTGAAGCAAGGAAGCCAGATTGATGTCTTTTCCTTCTAATATATCTCTCCTGATATGGGCTTGGATCAAGTGTGCTGGCGTGATTCTGGGGGATTGAATGGCAATAGTACCTGAAGTAAGTGGAACTGCCTTCAGCTTACCTGCATTGCTGATACTGCTATCCTTTGAGCCCCTATTTATTGTACATCTTCAGATCCTTAAGGAAATGGTTGGGGAACTGAGGATCATTTGATCAGAGGGAAGTGGTCCACCTTTACTGCTGATGGATTATTGTACCTCAAGATTAAACAGCAGCACCAGTGTACCCTCCACCTTCTCCAGCTGCTCATTATGCTAGCCAGCACTCCAAATAACTTTATCGCTTTTAAACTTTTTGACACTCTGTCTCTCTGCTTCTCTTCTTCTACTTGTCTATTCAACAACATGCTGCATGGTGTGAAGTTCCAGGTTTTTATAGTATGGGGAGGAGAGTTGAAACACCATCGAAAATATAGGTGGAAAATATTGGTGTTAGCGAATTGGCTGAAAATGTATGGGTTTGCCTATGGATGGGAATTCCCATGGAAAAAGCAAAATGTGCATTTTTTACAAATATTTCAGCAGGAAAAAATATGACTTTTTTTTCCCATCCCTACACCTTAAATCCAAGAGAGGTCCCCCCTGCATTGGTCAGCAGGGATTGGGAGACATCTCTAGCATTCAAGGTGTTGAAAGCACCATTTAAATGAACCCTTTGCATGCCAGAGGGGTACGCAATGCATTGCTTTGCATTGCATTGCATACCCCTCTGGCACTCAAAGGGTTAATAGAAATTGTCATTTATTTGCCTATGATGTAGTTACTTTCTGCCTGAATTGAACCTCTTTAGCATATAGAATTGCACCCTATGATTGGAGATTCAAATATTATTTGTGATTAGATTATGTTTACTAATATTCAGATTTTATGCCTAAGAGGTAATGATTCTCAAAGAGAGTTCCCTGGTACGTTGGTGCACCACAGACATCCACTTACGTTGCCCCTTTATTCCATAAAGAGTTTAACAAAAATGTGAATTTTGTCTTTAAAATGTTTATTTATGGAAACTGATATACACAATATATTTATGTTTATTTTTATTCTGACTGTGAGAGCTTAGGTTAACTATATTTATATTCTTGTGATCTTCATTGCACCCTTTATCAAAGACATGTAATATTTTATCTGTTGTATCTAATCTAATCTTATACTACTGTGGCTTGTGAAACTGCCAAAAATATATGCACTTATATATTGCATGTAGCACACACTGAAGACTGTGCATTAAGATAATTAGCATGAATTTGTTAACTTTTAAAGGCACACTTATGTCCCATAAAAAATGTTTCTTGTTTTGTACAGTTTAAAAAAATAAACTATGTGGCACAAATCCTATATCTCAAACCTTTACGGTTTGATAGATATTCGTATGTAAAGTTCCTCCTTCCCCTTCTCCTGACGTCAGCGCTCTAGCTGACAGCAGGAGATCCAGTCCCTGAACCAGCCATTGGCTCTTCAGCAGAGCCGAAATCGTGTTATTTAAAAATAATTATTTCACTGGAATGGTCTACAAAGTGTGCCTGGTTTGCAAGCACACTTTTTAGACTGTTCCAATGAAGTAATTCTTTTTAAATAACGCAATTTCGGCTCTGCTGAAGAGCCTTCTCGAATCGGCCGACTCAAATCTCCTGCTGTCAGCTTTACGGCTGACATCAGGAATGGGGCAACTTTAGATGCAAATATCTCTCAAACCATAAAGGTTTGAGAGATAGGATTTGTGTCACATAATGTATTTTTTTTAACAAAAACAGGAACATTTTGTTATGGGACATTACTGTTACTTTAACTACCAGAGCAATTTGTTTCACATCCCTCTGGTCCTTTCATTGTAAGGAAATGTTAACCATTCATTGTTTCAAATAACTGGAAAAACATGTATGAGTACATAATGAGCATATAATAAAGGAGTTTAAACCAGTAGACAAGAGGTGCCTTAGTGTATCACCAAAAGGAATTACATCGACTACAAGTGGATGCGATGATCCCCCTCCATGAAATAAAATATTTTCGAAAAAAATTTCCTTTAAAAAGAAAAAAAACTTGAGCATTCTAAATTGTAAACAGATGTTTTATTTATCAACCAATTAGTCATATTATTGTGTGAATCCACAAACCTGCTCTTTAATACACTGTATAGTCAGAAATACAATGTTATATTATACTTCAATGCAACCACATTTCTTTCAAATAAATGAAAAATCCAGTGTGTGTTTTCCAATTTTTATATATTAAAAAAAGTTTTATTAAATGTATTGTTACAATCCTGCTGTCTTAATTGTACATTTTAGTATGTACAATGTAGTAAATCTAGAGCATTAACATTTTCTTTAAGTATATCAACTTTTGTTAAAATTTTTCATACAAAAAACAGCATTTTATGGCAACATAGTTTATGATAAAATGGAGCACACTGTAAAATCATATTTATATTTCACAGTGGTGCTATTCCTGGCATCAACCTAGTAGTAGAAAACAACCTCTTGTTGTGCAAAAACTACAAATGAAAATCAAGAAATTGTTATTACTATTATTATTATTATTATTATTATTATTATTACTAGTGTAAAAGCCAGTGTACATGGGCCAAGGTCCGGTGAGGTAAAGAGGCCGGTCCTGCTCTGCATACTGCCGTCGCCTCAATGGCGCATGCGATGCAGTCATGCACATTAGAGACTGCCCGAATGCACAGAATGCTCCCAGCATTCTGTGTGTTTGGGCAGTCTCTACTGGGCATGACTGCATCTTATGCACCATGCATCGGACAAACATTCTGCCTGCATCGGACAAACATTTTGGCCTTTTATATTATAGGATTATTATTATGTGTAGACATTGGTTCAGAAGTCTAGACCCCACATTCCATGCTAGCACTGAAGTTTAGCCCTGCCCGTCTGCTTTCTGCTGTCTCCAGAACTAAACAGGTGGAAACTGGATCATAAGGACATCCATCACCAAGTAAGTGGACCTAAGAAATCCCACAGATCCAGATAATTTCAGTATGACAGTCAAAATACCAATTCAAAGGAATAACATGAACATCTTGCACTATAACCCATCTGTGGAGCTGGTTACGACCAATCAGCTTTTAAAGAGCTGATAGTGTTTTTGCATGAACAAGAAAGCACCTGGTAACAGGCCAGAGTGACCCCAGCTGAAAGTACTAGTAAACATCACCATCAAGAAGCAATGCAAAGTACCTTAAGGTTGAGGTAAACTTACTCTGTGGTAGACTTCAAAATAATAAATTATGTGTGAAGGTCCATACCAGGCTTTAAGGATTAATTATGAGTATAGGTTTATTAATGTGTGCAGAGAGACAATGACCAGTCACTAGTAGCTAGATTACATTTTCTGAGCTAGGCTTGATACAGCATGTCTTTTCATACATACAGTTTACAGGAAGGAAGACATCACGAAAAAAACACATGTACAGTAAATAGTTAAGCTATCATCTGTAGTACAATATACAATGTGTCTATTGAACAAAATACAACATTCCCTCTCTCAGGAGTTACACATTCCTAAAATCTGCCCCATGGGGTCGCAATTTCCACAGATCCAGGAATAAAATACTCATGATCCAGGAGATTTCAGTCAGGCCTTTTACCTATAGAAGGCTCACCCCTTGACCTAACTTATAGCAGTGTCGAGATCTCACTGCTTACCAGTCTATATGTAAAGGATATTTATTACAGCATTATCAAATAAATAACAGAAATAAACTGTTATGTGGTGAGATCTCCAGTTGAAGTCTGTCCAGTTTTAGTGTTCTCCATCCTCAGCGCTCAGATACTAATAACTAAATATATATTAATGATTCTCAGTTCCAGTCCTCAGAACGCACAAACAGGTCAGAGTTTCAGGATGATCCTAATTAATCACTAGCAGCTCAATCATAATAACTCAACAACTGATTACTTGCCTGTGATTTAGCATGGATATAATGAAAATTTGACCTGCTAGACTGCTATAAGGACTAATATTGAGAAGCACTGCCTTATTACATTGTAAAATATAGAATTCTAATGGAAACAAAAGTGTCCTAGTACTGCTTGTTGGGTTGAGATTAAGTCAACATACAGAAATAGCATCCCTTGAGAGGGGTGTCCAAGTTTTTTCACTCATGGCCCACATGATCAGAAATCAATATATGTGAGGGCTACATTAACTTTCTCTTGATAACAATGGTAAATCATAGCTTGGTAGCAAAAAAAAGATACTGTCATAGACCTACTGCTGATCATTGATCAATTTCAGCTAATCTTGATAACTAAAGGATATCAGTTAAAATACAGTAATGTCAGACAGGTGATTAGGCTCCACTCTCCTACTAGTTAATGCTTGCTAATGAATAAAGTAAAAAAGTGTTTGTTAAAAATGATATGCACGCCTCGTGCTGGAGTCAGGTGGGTTGCATCTTGCCTATGAGCCACATGTTATTTGCTTGTGTCCCATTTTATATCTGCATTCTTGAGAATGCCTTATCGTACAAGAGTGCATTATTGAAATGTCTTTTTAGCATTTATTATAATGTATGAATGAGATTTCTCACTACAATAGGCACAAGGACAGATTTTTGTGAGCTGTGTCTCCTAATATATTTACTATGTTCCTTTTTAACTGCATGCACCAACGGGTATGCAGTGGGGGAAACTTTGACATTTTTATGGTTGCCATTCTTCTGCATCTTGTTTAACACCATTTAAATTATAAGAAAATTCCTACGTTTTCCTGTGTATACTATAGGGGTGGAATTCAGACTTGTTAGCATTAACATTTTAATGCTAGTGGAGTTGTGTGCTCTGAAATGCAATAAAGGTGTGTGTAGTGGAGTTCTGTGCTCTGGATTGCACTAAAGGTGTGTGTAGTGGAGTTGTGTGCTCTGGATTGCACTAAAGATGTGTGTAGTGGAGTTGTGTGCTCTGGATTGCACTAAAGATGTGTGTAGTGGAGTTCTGTGCTCTGGATTGCAGTAAAGGTGTGTGTAGTGGAGTTCTGTGCTCTGGATTGCACTAAAGGTGTGTGTAGTGGAGTTGTGTGCTCTGGATTGCACTAAAGGTGTTTGTAGTGGAGTTGTGTACTCTGGATTGCACTAAAGATGTTTGTAGTGGAGATGTGTACTCTGGATTGCACTAAAGGTGTTTGTAGTGGAGTTGTGTACTCTGGATTGCACTAAAGGTGTTTGTAGTGGAGTTGTGTACTCTGGATTGCACTAAAGATGTTTGTAGTGGAGTTCTGTGCTCTGGATTGCACTAAAGGTGTTTGTAGTGGAGTTGTGTACTCTGGATTGCACTAAAGATGTTTGTAGTGGAGATGTGTACTCTGGATTGCACTAAAGGTGCTTGTAGATAAGTAGAGGTAAAGGTTCCAGATTTTTTAACTTACAATTACAAATAAGTGCAGCAAATAGGCTGTGATGGCCGATTTGTATCCTCCTCAATGTGAACACAAATTAACAAAAGGGGTGTTTCTGACTAGGGGTGGGCGAAAAGTGTGAAAAATTTCCAACAAAAAATTTCTCAAAAACGTGCCGATTTCTCACTTTTCCCTCAAAAAATTCCGCCTTTCCGCCTATGCAAAAGTTTCCTCCTGTTCGCCTATTTTAGCACATTTTCCACCTATGTTAACACATTTTTTTCCTATTTTAACACATTTTTCGCCTATATTTCCTATAGGTACTACATTCCCCACTATAATATTACTTCTTCTGAGGGCTGAAGTTTAGAAATAAGTGGCTGAAAGTCAAAATTGTGAGTCCTACAGCAACATATGGCTTGAAAAATGTGTTAGCATGCAGAGTGCATTTGTCCTTTGCCCACAACACTAACTTCCTGCTTAACCGACACTGGCACATATTCATGATGATATCAAGTAATAAAAAAAAATAAAGTACAACCTACAATGTGGTAGATATGTATTTTAGTGGTGGTGGTGGGGGACTGGCATGGTTTGATTTGTGTATGTATTTTTACCATTGTCATACTCTATCCTCCTTCTCAAATTATTGACACACATTACTTATCGGTCATAGCAGTGGTCCCATTTCTCCTCCACCTCCTCATCTGTGCTGTTGTTAATAGATTTGTCCTGGCTTTGTCTGTCATGTGTGGTTTCTGATACTACTACTACTGGAGCTAGATGATGTAATTCTACTGCCACTACTACTAGGTTTCAAAGGTGCAGCACTTACAGCAGCAGCACCAGATGTACTCTTCATATCTAACACTGTGGATTTTAACCTGTGTTGCTGTTGCTGAGTACTCAAAACAGGTGTATGTGGCTGAATGGGACTTGGAATTTGAAGAGGCAATGATGCTGATGATGACTGATAGGGTGACTGTGTGCTTTTTGACATCTGTACTTGTCCAGGGTCAGACTTTCCAATGGCTTTCTCAAACAGTTAATAGACAGGCACAGCGGGAGGGGGAAACTTTGCTTGTGAATATCTCATAAACCATAAAGGTTTGAGAGATAAGACTTACATCATTCTTCATGTTTTTTTAATGCCTACAAAATAAAATAAAGTTAAAATGAAGCATTACTATCCCTTTAAAAGTGGCGGAAGATACAGCCTTTGACTTTCTGCTAACCTTGTAGCCTTGTCATCATCCTCACTCTCAACTTCATCTGTATCTGAACAAGAGAAGGATGCTTGAGTGATATATTGTAGATCTGCATCATCCTCAGTCACCATTAGGTCATCCTCAGCAGCACCAGCATCACCTGACAGTTCTTGCCCACTACTACCCTTATATGTTGGAGGTCTCAAACTATTTCTTTTTACTTCTACTATAACAAAATTCACAACTACTTTGAGGACAGGTGTTTAGGTGTCTCACTGTCTGATGCAGCAGGCGGTTCAGCTGCTACACTTTCCTCTGTTATGCTGTTGCCAGCATCATCAACACTTGAATGTGACTTGATGTCATCTTCAGTGTTCTTCTTATATGGTTCTATATTTCTACTGGCACTGGTGGTGCTGGACCTAGTTTTGCTGGGACCTTGACAAACTGCATCCTCCCTTGGAGTAAATGGATCATCATCATTAATTGCACACGCTGCAACAACCATTGCTGCAGTAGATTTTTAGACTACTACTTTACTCTCACGTCCCTACACTGTTCCACCTCCCCCTTCCCCTTGTGTGTTTGCTGGACATTCTGAAACTACACTGTGTTTTTTTACCATACAGTGCACAACACAGCTGATGGAGCTGTATGATGCCTTGCCTAAGCCCAGTCAGCTGCCACTGTCACCTAAGATATTTAGTTTTTTATTCTTTTTTTTTTTATTTTTTTATTTTATTTATTTATTGTTTAAGTTGTCCACCCTGTTGTCTGTCCAAAAAAAATATAACTGAAACAGAAAATCAACAATGTATTTCCTCAGACTTCCCCACCCAACACATGGACAATAACAGCAAGCAAATAGGTTGTATTTAGGGGACAACTTCCTTCCTCCCTTCTTATCCCCTAGAGTGCCCCCAGACTCCCCTAATACAGAGAACAAATGTCCTACCTAAATGACTCCCTAAACTAAGCTTCAATTCCCCTTTATTTGTCTATCTCCTCTAGCTAAAAAATATGTTGCTCTCTCCTCTCACAAACACAGAATGGCTGCTGTGAGAGCCTGACAGCCTTTTATATGACTGTAGAAAAGGCGGGAAAAAGCGAAAAAATTGCACTTTTCGCGGGAAATTTTTAGCCAAGTGGAAAGTGCCATTATTCTCCGATTTCAGTTTGAGGCAAAAAAATTTTGCCCATCCCTATTTCTGACCTTATAATATTATGTGGGATTTAAGTGTGCATCTGAAAAGAAGGTTAGCCAAAGAGTAACATATAAGTGATGGCAGAAGGTTGACTTGAAATGTATTTTTTACAACCTCATCAATTATGTACATATGTTTGAAAAAAAAATTGCTTCAACCCTTGGATTCTAGAGACGTCTATACCACACTGCATCCAGGTGCAATGGAGACGTCTATAGTATGCATGTGGTGATGCTGTCTAAGAGCATATGGATGTACAGTATCTCACATAAGTGAGTACACCCCTAACATTTTTGTAAATATATTTATTTTACCTTTCATGTGACAACACTGAAGAAATGACACTCTGCTACAATGTAAAGTTGTGAGTGTACAGCCTGTATAACAGTGTAAATTTGCTGTCCCCCTCAAAATAACTCAACACACAGCCATTAATGTCTAAACCTTGGCAACAAAAGTGAGTACACCCCTAAGTGGAAATGTCCAAATTGGGCCCAATTAGCCATTTTCCCTCCCTGGTGTTATGTGACTTGTTGGTGTTACAGAGTCTCAGGTCACTGGAAGTTTAACATGGCACCTCATGGCAAAGTACTCTCTGAGGATCTGAAAAAAAAGAATTGTTGCTCTACATAAAGATGGCCTAGGCTATAAGAAGATTGCCAATACCCTGAAACTGAGCTGCAGCATGGTGGGCAAGACCTTACAGTGGTTTCACAGGACAGGTTCCACTCAGAACAGGCCTCGCGGTGATCGAACAAAGAAGTTGAGTGCACATGCTCAGCGTCATATCCAGAGGTTTTCTTTGGGAAATAGACGTATGAATGCTGCCAGCATTCCTGCAGAGTTTGAAGGGGTGGGGGGTTAGCCTGTCAGTGCTAAGACCATACCCCGCACACTGCACCAAATTGGTCTGCATGGCTGACGTCCCAGAAGAAAGCCTCTTCTAAAGATGATGCACAAGAAAGCCCACAAATAGTTTGCGGAAGACAAGCAGACTAAGGACATGGATTACTGGAACCATGTCCTATGGTCCGATGAGACCAGGATAAACTTATTTGGTTCAGATGGTGTCAAGCATGTATCGACAACCAGGTGATGAGTGCAAAGACAAGTGTGTCTTGCCTACAGTCAAGCATGGTGGTGGGAGTGTCATGGTCTGGGCCTGCATGAGTGCTGCTGGCACTGGGGAGCTACAGTTCATTGAGGGAACCATGAATGCCAACGTGTACTGTGACATACTGAAGCAGAGCAGGATCCCCTCCCTTCGGAGGAGTATTCCAACATGATAACAACCCCAAACATACCTCCAAGACGACCACTGCCTTGCTAAAGAAACTGAGGGTAATGGTGATGGACTGGCCAAGCATGTCTCTAGACCTAAACCCTGTTGAGCATCTGTGGCACATCCTCAAACGGAAGGTGGGGGAGTGCAAGGTCTCTAACATCCACCAGCTCCGTGATGTCATCATGGAGTAGTGGAAGAGGACTCCAGTGGCAACCTGTGAAGTTCTGGTGAACTCCATGCCCAAGAGGGATAAGACAGTGCTGGAAAATAATGGTGGCTACACAAAATATTGACACTTTGGGCCCAAACTGGACATTTCCACTTAGGGGTGTACTCACTTTTGTTGATAAGGTTTAGACATTAATGGCTATGTGTTGAGTTATTTTGAGGGGAACAGCAAATTTACAATGTTATACAGGCTGTACACTCACTACTTTACATTGTAGCAGAGTGTCATTTCTTCAGTGTTGTCACATGAAAGATAAAATAAAAATATTTACAAAAATGTGAGGGGTGTACTCACTTATGTGAGATACTGTATATTATATTAGAGTAGTGTAAAAGCCTGTGTACATGGGCCAAGGTCAGGGTGATGTTAACCCTTTTAGTGCCAGAGGGGTACGCAATGCATTGCTTTGCAATGCGTAGTGTACCCCTCTGGCACTCAAAGAGTTAAGAGGCTGGTCCTGCTCTGCGTCCTGCTACCGACACAGTCATGTACTGTAGAGATTGCCCGAAAGCACAGAATGCTTCCAGCAGAGAACTCCCAGCATTCT
This sequence comes from Rhinophrynus dorsalis, assembly GCA_037306005.1. NCBI lineage: Eukaryota > Metazoa > Chordata > Amphibia > Anura > Rhinophrynidae > Rhinophrynus > Rhinophrynus dorsalis. The sequence goes on from CM074718.1 coordinate 63,244,782, forward strand.
GTGCATTGGGACAGTCTCTACTGCTCATGACAGCTTCTGACAAACATCCTAGCAAATTATTATATAGCATTAACATCTTAAATGTTCCAGATTTGTAAGATTAGCACATTGCATTTTGCAAGTTATTTTTGTGAACAGGTTAGAGAGCAAGCCACTGAACCTCCTCTATGTCTCACTTTTTCATCCAAATTTGAATACGTTTGTAAGCTATTTAAAGGAGAAGGAACATCTCCTAATACAAACCCAATTTACCTTATTGTGGGTAGAAAATCCTAATGGCTTCTGTTAATTTTCCCCTTGTACTTTTGTTCAAGAGATAACCTTCAATCAGCCCTGGATGTCATGTCAATGGAGATTTTTCAGATTGTTGCAGAGTGCCTGAGTCTATTTAACCATTTTAGGACCAGAATGGTGTACAATGCATAGTGAAGCAATGCTTTCCATATCACTCTGGTACTTAAAGCAATGCACTGGCGCCCTCTCTGATGCCCAAAGGCTTAAAAGCCCCATTTAAAGGGATAGTAACGTTTCATAATAAAAGCAGCTCTAATTAATCTTCATAGTATTTGGGCCTTGGAGAGTGTTATTTCAATTCTGTCAGAGTTGTAGTTCAAGAGTAATTGAATGATAAAGTATCCCCCTCCCTCCCCATTTACTGATATAACACTGCTCAGCTCAGAGCATCATGGTGTGTCCAGGTAGATTGCAGAGAGGGACAATATTCAATTAAGGTAAGGGGGGCTGGGTTTTCATTGTTCTCATAGTAAGAATATTGACCCTTGATGTGAGCTGTCTGGTGTATGGACTTGATTCCACATCTGAGGAGTGGCGGCTTACACTAGGTAAAAGGAGCGGGAGAAACGTTATCATTCAATTACTCTTGAACTACAACACTCACAGTAATGAAATAACACTATTTATGGCTCAAATACTATGAAGATTAATTGGAGTTGTTGTTTTTATGAAACGTTACTATCACTTTAACCCTCTGAGTACCAGGTGGTTGCATAACACTGACATTCAAAGGGTTATATCAATATGTATTGACCCCGACTTAATATATAGGCCATTTTGTGTTTAACCCTTTGGGTGCCAGAGAGGTATGCAAAACATTGTGTTGCAATGCATTGGCTAACTCTCTGCAGGGGTAACGCTGGGGGGCTAAGGGGGCTGAAGCCCAGAGTGTTTCAGTGGGCAGCACCAAATGGAGACTCAGGGCACCAGTACTGGAGCTGCCTGCCGACAGTTGCATAGAGGAGACCCCCACAGCCTCCGTGTTGCAGCAGGCCCAGCTGGACTTGTGGATCCCAAGAAAGCATTGGCCATTTTGTTTTATTGGAGCACCCAGGCAGTGCATTTTCACTTCTACCACGTGCCCAAGTGAATCTCTGGGCTCACCTATGATCAGTGCTGTCATCATGTGCAGTTGCTCTCCATGTCTAACATGATGAGTCATTGGCAGGCTACTTAAAACTGGAACATTCAAGCTACGCATTTTGCATTTGAAGATGAACATGCTGATGCTCCTCTGTCTCTGTCTTATTTTTGCTGTCTGAAGCTTTTAGTGGATCTTTCTCCTAGTGAGTGAGTGAAGATTGGAGCTCACAGAACCCACATATGATATATATTTGAAGGCTGCAGCCCATTCGGGACAGGTCAGATACCTGCATCTGTAAGCCCTTGAAGACAGCAAACCCCTATACAATTCACGGCTACTGTGTCATGGTATAAATATCATGACCCCAAGCCTCATCATCCACAAGAGACTGGTACCTTGAGACTCCTGCAGCAGCTGTCCTGTGGCATATTTTTAGCTGGTGGTTATAAGCTACTGATCTCCTGTGGCACCTTCTCCAGTTCACTGAATTCTTCTGTCATTCCTCTTCTTCTTGGATTTCCAGGATCGTGATGTGTGAAAGACCAGCCTGAATCCCCACTGCCCCCAATTCTGTCCCACTGATGATGCCCAGTCTGGCACACTAATGCATCCCACCGGCTAAAGATGGTATTTGTGCTAGGGCAGCCTGTTTGGCTACATCGAGGACCTAGAGGGATTGACTAACATAAAGAGGCCAGTACACAGGAGTCTCAAGGTACCAGTCTCTTGTGGATAGCGAGGCTTGGGGTCATGATACTTATACCTCCCCAGTAGGGGGAAGGAGAGTGCTTGGATGTCAGGCCCTGCACAAAATCGGAAAAGGGTGCTCAGATGTTTATACTTCCCCAATAAAGAGAAGAGCACCTCTGATGTTTATACCTGTCCTGTAGGTTCGGGGGTGGAGGGGATGTTCAGATGTCTAACTGGGTAAAGAGGGCTCAGATGTTTATACCGCCCAAATTATGGTTACACTATTTATCCCTGCCCAATGGGGTTGGCTGTTTCTCTTGTTCATAGAGGAATTGCCTGGCATTTTGTGGCTGGACTGCTTTAATGGCAGTACCAGTACGATGTGCTTTAGTATATTTCCTCTCTGTGAAAGGTAATACTGGGCTAAAAGAGACGACACTCTGGGTAGTACACCATTACTATAGAGCCTGCAAATTTGTATTGCTCATTCCTATTTACAATGCGGTAAGCTAGCCTAGGTGCCAGGGGCTAATATCTGATTTGAATACTTAAAATGCCAGGGTTTCTGATAATGTCTGTATCTCAATAAGTAGAAACAGTCTACCCTAGGTGCCGAGTGATGATATCTGTATGTCCCCAGATAGGAACAGGTTATCGTGAGGGGAGGACCTTTGGCCATCCATCTGCTGGGAACTAAAACTCCCGTCATCCTCAACTAATCAACAACTGGTTGGAATGATGTGAATTGTAGTCTTAAACAGCTGCAAAGGCAAATGGTACCTACAACTGTGCTACAGATCATAGGTAGGTGTGGGCCAATATACCCCCGATATGTACATGTGCATCCTTATTATTGTGTATAACCTCATTAGTGAAGAAAACTGAGGATGGCAGAAAGACAATCTTGGGGATTGTTCCCCAAGATTGACTCCCTAGACACTTTTTTCCAGTTGCCACTGATACTGTCTGGGTAAGTGTGGTTCCGTGGCTACCAGTGTGGTTCCATGTCTACCAGTGCAGTGAGACAAGGTTGGGGGATCATTTGTGTGGTTCAATGGCTACCAGTGCAGTAAGGCAAGGCTGGAGAATCAGTGTGTGTGTGGTTCAATGACTACCAGTGCAGTGAGAAAAGGCTTGGGCATCAGTATGTGTGGTTCTATGGCTACCAGTGCAGTGAGAAAAGATTGGAGGCCAGTATGTGTGGTTCTAGGATACCAGTGCCATGATAAAAGGCTGGGAGTCAGTATATGTGGTTCTGTGGCTACTGTGGGACAAGGCTGGGGTTCAGTATGTGTGTCTATTGCTAGTGTAGGTCAAGGCTGAGGGTCAGAATGTGTGGTTCTATGGCTACTGTAGGACAATGTTGGGGGTCAGTATGTGTGGTTCTGTGGCTAATATAGAACAATGTTGGGGGTGTATGTGTGGTTCTGTGGCTTCCAGGTCAATTAGTGAAATATATGTTTAGTAGGATCTCTATTTATTTAACAATTACATATTTTTCTATGATAAACTTTAATTTTTTTTTTACTTTACAGATGCAGATTGTCTTTCTGCCACCTTCAGTTTTTTTCACTAATGAGGTTATACACAATAATAAGGATGCACATGTACATATGAGGGGTATATTGCATTTTTAAACTGATATTGTTTTAAATTTTACAAATCTCAAACATAAAACATTATTTGAGTAATTATTCACTAACTTGCACAGTAGTTTGTTTCTGTCATGTGATGGAAAAGATTAGAGACGACATTACAGCACATAAGATATTGGTAATCCAGTCTGACAATGGATAGAGAAAAATCTTTAAATTGCTGTAGGCTGCATTCAGAAGCCCTTTAGGAGTCTCTCATTTCACCTGGTGTCTCCTCCTTTTACTAAGTACTCAGTTCAACTGTTATGACTGTTAAGATTTATCGACATGGCTCAAATTTCTACAAATGAACCACTGTCTCCCATTAAACGTGCTGACTGTTTTTACTTCAAATAATCAGTTGAATTAAGTGTGTGAGATAGAAGGAGGGAGGGGGAGAGATTGTGAAAGGCAAAGGACTCTTTCACACATGCAACTTTGTAGCAAAACCTTTTTATGGTGCAACTTTTTGTAGGAACTGAAAATGTTGGAAAGTTTTTAGTGCTACAGTGCAGCAAGGTATTTCAAGCATCCTATTCTACAGTGCAGGTTACCTGTCATAAATGCACCATGGATAACAATGATTCACAACTCATGCTTTCACAATAATGTTGTCTAGCCAAACAGGTCCAACGAGGTCAGCAAAAGTAGGCTGGTGTGCTGAGAAGATCTAAGTGAAAATGCACTAAGGTGTGATAAACAAGTGATAAAGAGGATAAAAGTCTGATAAACTCTCTAGTTCCTATGCTATTCTATGGAGCCAATGCACTAACATCTCTTAGACTCTACTCCATATAGTAACACAGAAACAGGATCATTTATTTATTTATTTATGTGTTTAGAATACATTTTAACATGACAAATGCATTGACATGTCTCTCATTTTCAAGTACAACCTGGATATCTTTTACAGTACAGAGTTACATATTAACATATACAGAGAAACAAATATAACATTTATATATATGTAAATATTAAAATAAAAATAACATTTGATGTACAGATACATGTTTTTAAATACAAAGAAACAATTATTTTTCGGATTTTATAAAGGGAGAAGCGCTGATTGTTTTATGTAGGTAGGCAGACAGACTGGCTTCTTTCTTGCAATATGGAATAGTCAGTGAGCTGTTAGCAGAGGAGAGGAGATTATAGTTAGTATGAAAAAGCTGGAAGGTTTACTTTCAAATGGTCGCATGCAAAAGAGCATGAGACCAAATGATACAGTTACCAGGTCACCCTGTTCAAAATGGCGACATGACAATCTCGCCCTGCATGACAGTGGGAGATGTCATGTCACTTACTGAAAGGTTGCATTTATGGAATAAAAGGGATCTGAGGAGGGTTCCTGTGTGGGTGGAATCTGGGGAAAGAATCAGTTGAACAGGGAATTTGTTTTGGGAGGATTTGTTGACTGGCATTGGGAGGACAGTTAATAAAAAAAAAAAAAATTGTATGTAACGTGATAGAGACAGGGACCCCTGACGTAAGCTGCCACTGGGGTAGACTGATACTTAACATGACAGAGTATTTTGTAGAGGATAATTTGTAAGATTTGTTGTTAGGTCCAAGCAATGGTGAAACACTGATTTGTAGGACTTAGTTTTATTATAGGCCCAAGTCCTGAGGCAGCATTGATTTGTAGAACTTAGACTTGTTTGACACAAGCCCTAAGGAAACATTGATTTGTAGTACTTAGGCTTGTTGGAAACAAGCCCCAAAAATTGTATATTTTTTGTAGGATTATGGTTTTTTTTTTTTAGCACAAGCCCTGATTAAGAAAAATGCAGTAACATGGATGATGAAGTTTCCACTTGCCATGACTAGCTCCAGAGATTCTCCTGAGGCAGTAGCAGCACCATAACTAGCCCTCACCACTCAGATATATGTGAAGAAAAGAAGAAGGTGACAATAATTCTTCTCCACCTGCCCCTCCTCCAAAATCATTGTTGTGTTTTTACTAGAATAGAAATTATACCCTTGAGAGGAGGATCCGTGCCTCTCATCAGCAACTGCAATGTGCACAGTGTGTGTGCACAACTGTATCCAAACACCATGCCACAGAAACCAAGTACTGCTGCTGTCACTATGCCCCTTGTCCACACCCCGCTAAGGACACATGACAACTTGCTGACAGTTTAATAGTAATAATGAACCCTCCCTGCCACCAGCTTAGCATATTCTGTGGGATGGAATATCCTCAGATGCCACTTGATGCCCTACTTTCAATTCTCTTCCATCACATTGCCATGTGTGGTCAGTGCACCACACAGTGTGTAATGGGTGGACACGAACTGACAAATCCTAACATCTACGGGACCTGCTGGCACTAGGCCAGTAGGGAATTTTTTTCTCATGGTTTGTTATTTAAAATAAAACAAAAAACAAAACAAAACGTAGGCCTACAATAAAATAAACAGTTTATAAAAAGTCCTACAAATCAATGTTTCCTTAGGGCTTGTGCCTCTATCACTTCAAGTATCAGTCTACCCCAGTGGCAGCTTATGTCAGGGGGTCCCTGTCTCTATGACATTATGTACAAAATTGTTATTTTATTTTATTTTTTTCATTAACTGCCCCCCCAATACCAGTCAACAAACCCCCACAAAACAAATTCCCTGTTCAACTGATTCTTTTCCTAGACTCCACCCACCAACACAGGCACCTTCCACAGACCATGTTTTATGTTTTTTTTAATTGTATTTAGTTTTAATATTTTTTATTAACTGTCCCCCAAATCCCATTAACCCCCCCAAAAAAATCACATTTCAACTGATTCTTTTCCCACACTTCAAACTCCACCAGCATAATACCCCTTTTATACTATGCCTTTGGGAAATAAAATAATATTTGCAATGTGTTGTGTGTAAATTCAATGTTCCCATTGATTTCAATGGAAAGAGCTAAGCGAAAAAGTGGAAAAACTGAACTTTTCACTGGTAATTATTCACCCAGCGGGAAGTGCCATTATTTGCCGATTTTGGTTTGAGGTGAAAATTTTCACCCATCCCTATGTATAATGTTCAAATGGTACCTTACCACCTGTTCGTTGGCCTGCCCACAATTTTTTCAAGGTTTCTCTTGGTGGATGCTGACTACATTTTTCTCAACTCTTGCTGTAAAGATGCAAGCAATTTTTTTCAAAAAGATAATTAAAAAATAAAATGTTGAGCTTAACACGATGGATGGTGGCAGAGAATATCCTATATAATAATTCGCTAAATCGTGTGTAACGCCGCAACATGCGCAGTACACACTGCTGCGCGTGCTGCAGTCACGTGCAGCAGAGACTGCCCACGCCGCGGCTGATACAGAGCTGGGCGCTCCTCGACCGGGTGGCAGTGGCACTGTGGCCCGTGTAACGGGCTGTTCAACTAGTATGATTATAAATACGGAATGCTGGATAAATTATACGCAGTGTCATGTATGATTCCATTATAAGCTTGGTCCTTAATTTTCCAATCCTTCATCAGTATTCATAGCACTGGCCTCAACTCATGTAGATGGTAGTAACTGTGCACATCCCTGCTCCTCATCCTCTGTGGGGGGAATGACAGCCATGAATGACAGTTGGAAATCAATAAGATTTACCCCCTTTTTTAACTTTTCCAGAAATACTTTCAGATAAATCAAACCTCTTTACAGTAACCCCCACAAGCTGGTTCATATCGGTGTTGTTATTATTGTAAGAATCATTGGCCATGTTCTTCATATTTCCTGTATTACCTGCAATTAAATGCCTTCAGTGATACCTCTCTTGCATTCAAAGGGTCACTATATATTATCAAAAGAATCACAAATATGCACAGACCATATTAAGTCTTATTCTCTTTTTTTCCATAGAATTGCTGATTTCTTATTTTTCTTCATGTGTATACATATTTGTGACTACTAGAAGGCATCAATAGCCAGACTGGAAATCTTATTTATATGTGACATAATTGATGCCTTTGATACTTTGGGAGATAGGTTTAAATATCCACAATTTCACAGTTTAGCCACTCAAAGTAATTGTTTCTGTGACCTGTGTTGAGAGAATTCAGATTGCTTTACATGCCATAATTGTGCTAATAGCTCAGTATTATATTTCATGTGCTGAGGGTCTATTTCTAGTTTTTCAGGCTACTTTAGTGAATTTATAAGCATTAGTCACTGTGCAGCAGAATACTACTATTCAATTGTTTAATAATATTATTTTTCAATGGTATTGTTTTATGTCTTTATACACAATACATTTTTGTTGGTTGTATATAAAAACCTAAGTAGCATCTTTTCAGAAAAGATGAAAGGGGAACTCAACTAAAACAAAGACAGTAACAACAGAAAGGATGAGAAATTATTAGCCTCTGGGGGTTGTGTTGGCAGATATTGTTGGTACTTGCAAAAAGTATTAGATACAGCCTCAGCTCAAAGCAATATGGAGACTTGTGATTGTTGATTACAATGCAGATAAGGTGTTGATCCAGGGAGATATCAGACTACCATTTGAACTCAGGAAGGATTTTTTTTTTTACCCAGTTGGGTAATAATTGGCAATGGCTTCAATATGTTTTTTTTTTTTCAACCTACCTCTGGATCAACAAACACCCGGGAGATATGGCAAAGGTTGAACTTGATGGATGCTTATCTTTTCTCAACCTCATTCAACTACCCTACTATGATACCTGGATAGGGCTGGTAGACATTTACACAGAGCACCGCATTCTGAGCAGCGTGGCCAATACATTTTCATTGCTCCTGTATCATAGTCCTACTCCTGGTTTATGGTGGCTGGTTTATATACCAGTTGATATATTGCTGAAATGTCCATCATACATAATACTTGTTCAAGTTTCTTAATCCCAGTACTAGACAGGTAATTTAAAAGTATTTTTACTTTTTGTATGTTATAGGCTAAGTATATTTTCTATGCCTGATAACAGTGAGATTGGTTGGGTTGGGGTCATGGGCCAATAATGGAGCCAGGGTTCCATGGTTATCTTACTGAAGCTCCTAAAATTGAAATATGGTCCTCCTACGGGACTGTGGGAAGCTTGGCACACTCTCTGACACATCAGCAGTACTTCTACTATACACCCCAGAGGTCCAGGAACATTTAGGATTACTTCTGCTGCTGCTAGTTGTGGTACCTCTAACCTGTTGATAGTGTGTCTCCTAGTTAGGCCTGTGGTTGTGTTTCAGATGGATCTCATTGAGTAGGTGCCTAGGTGTGAGCCTGCTTCCCCTGCTCACATGGTTTTTATATGGACAAGAGATAACAACATGCTTAGCTTTTGGGTTGTGAGTTAAGTATATTCATGCTGTGGAATTCATAGACTGCAGAGTTCCTGAGGGACTGTTACTGCTACTGGGGCTAGATGTTGCTGAAATTGTACTACTACTAGGTGTAACAGGGGATGCTATTCCAACAGAGGCAGAAACACTTATTAGAGCTGTGGTTGTGGATGCTAATAACTTGTGTTGTTGCTGAGTGGGTCTTGAACTTGTAACCTGTGTTGATTCTGATAATGACTGACCAGATTATTGTTTATTTTTTGGCATATTTGCTTGTCCAGAGTCATTCTTTCCAATTGTTTTCTCAAACAGTTTATAGACATGCACAGTGCTACTTTTCAGTGGCGGAAGATTGAGCCTTTGCCATTCAGCTCACTTTATCTGCATGTCATCATCTCTCACTCTCAACTTCCTCTGTATCTGAGAAGAGGAGGATGCTGAAAGGATATATTCTAAATCTACAGCATCATAAGTAATCCTCAGCATTTCCTACAGCTTCTTCCCACTATTTAAATATTCTTCTAGGCATTTAGAGGTCTCAAACTATTTCTTTTTACTTTTCCAACTGAGGTATTTTTATAACATTCAGTGCTACTTTCTGGACAGGTGTTTTTGTGCTTTGTTGTCTCACAGTTAAATGCAGCAGTTGGTCGAGCTGCTACACCTTCTTGCACTATGCCATCAACAGTGGAATGTGGCTCGTCATTGTTTCTAGATTGGTTTATTATTAGTACTGTGCTGGTGGAACTTTTGATGGGACTTTGACAAACTGCCTGCTCTTCAGCAGGAGAGGGATCACCATAATTTATTGCACACGCTGCAGCAACCATGGCTGCACTGAGTTTTTGAATACCACTTTACTCACACGTCCCTGCATTGCTCCTAACCCTTTCAGCCTTCACCTACCACTTGGGTGACTACTAGACATTACTCAACTACTGTGTGGGTTTTAGAAGTGATTGATTGTGATGACGTGTATGTAATGACTTGAATTGGATCTCTACAAAATACTCTCGTCTAGTGTCAGTCTGCCTCAGTCAAAGGACATGTCAGGGTCTCTGACTCTGTCACCTATCAATATATATATTTTTTATTTTATTTTTCATGTATTTATCTAACTTTCCCCTATGTCAATCACTGTCAACTAAAAGAAAAACTGCACTCCCTGTTCAACTGCTTTTTTCCCCAGAATCCCCTAGAATAGCGATAACAGCCAGATTAGCAATGATGAATGATGGCTGCCTGTGTCTACTCAGTCAGTCAAACAGAAGTTAGGGTTATTTGGGGCAATTCTCCTTTGCTCGCTTCTCATACCCCTTGATTCCCCTGACACAGAGATAACAGCCAGATCACGAACAGACTTGGATAACAGCTGCCTGTGCCTATTATGTCACACAAAATGTTGGTGTATTTGGGGTAAATCAAATTTCCTCCCTTCTCACAACCCCATACTCCCCTAGGACCGACGTAAGAGCCAAATCAGGAAGAAACTTGGATCACGGCTGCCTGTGTCTTCCCATTTAGTCACACAGACAGATAATAGATTTCCTGCCTACAAGACTCCTTAAACTAAACTAAGTTTCAGCTCCACTTTATTATCCTGACCTCTCTAGCACAGAAAAAGGTGCCCCTCTCACAATCACAGAATGGCATGCTATGGGATCATGACAAGCCTTTTATTTTATGCCTGTGGAAAAAGATGAGAATTTACCACGTGATGGGGAGAAATTCAGTCTTCGCATTGATTGCAATGCAATGAGCTAGGTGAAAAAAGTCAAAAAAAGGAACTTTGAAAATTGCAGTTATTCTCCTATTTCTCTTTTGAGACAACTCATTTTCCCCATCCCTAACATTTAGTGACTTTTGTTACCATTTTCACCACTTTCTTCATTGTCATCTATGTCAGCCATTCATCATTATACAATACATTACCTCAAGAATGGCTTAGGCCTATCCAGTTAAAGAAGTGCAATTCCAGAGCAAGCCAACAGTACCATGGTGGGGGAGGGGGGGATAAAAATGTTAAGGAGACAATATATCCCTTTAAATCCAGGACACTTATGAAAAACACACTCTGCAGGGTGGCACAGATACCTGGGTCTCTGCTGCAGAATGAAATTTTAATAAGCATCCTTTATATAAATATCAACCAACAACCTAGTGGATAACCGGCACTCTACTAGTTTAAGAAGAGGCTAGATTAAATTTTTAAATCTTATAGGTGACCTATTACCCCTATACAGCTTTGCCTAAATAGTTTTGTTGTATAGCAAATATGTTAAAAAAAAAAAAAAAAATACGCTTTTCAACACTTGTTTGCCGACTTCCTGACAGACTGTGGTTTCCTGCTCTGTACCGCAGTCTGTCACTCTGTCTTTGCTCCCCTCCCTCTATCCAGACTCCTCCAATGAAGGAGGATTTCTGCCTGTAAGCTGGAGTGGTATCTAGCCAATAAGAGCACTCCAGCTTACAGAGAAATCCTTCGCTATTGGAGGAGGCTGGATAGAGGGAGGGGAGCAGAGACAGAGTGACAGTACAGAGCAGGTAACCGCAGTCTATCTGGTAGTAAGTGTGGGGCTGTACTTATTCTTTGAATTTCTGCAAACAAGCATTTAAAAAAAAAAAATAAATAAATAATAATATACTTTTGATCATACTTTTTATATAACAAAACTATTTGGGAAAAGTTGTATATGGGTGATAGATCCCCTTTAAAGGGATGTCTTAGTCTGTAATATTCCCAAGTATTCTTAGTTAGCTCAATCCCCAGGTTAGTGTGCTCCACCTTAATTTAAAGGTATATCTGGTCACCTTTTACAAATTCTTAAATCTGGATTTAGATCCCTGAAATGCTGGAGAGGTCTCTAACACCTTGCAAAGCAATGCACTGGAATGCTCTCTAGCATTGGCGGGGTTAGATACCCCATTTAAATCAATGGGAAGTTTAAAGGGGATCTCTCACCTAAATACATGTAATGCTCAATAGTTAGAACATTTATCTAAAACACTGAAAATATTGTTCATTGTATTAAAAAAGCAGTTACATGCGCAAAACTTAAAGTGTAAAAAGTGTCTGGCAGCCTACTTCCGGCTTGTCGAACTTTGCCGACCAGAGACAGCTCCCGTCCCACTACCCATCATCCTCCGGTGATGGAGGCTGTCTGTCACTAAGGTGGAGTGATCGCATTGGCAGAGATCGATATCTAGCCAATGCGATCGCTCCACCTTAGTGACAGACAGCCTCCGTCACCAGAGGATGATGGGTAGTGGGACGGGAGCTGTCTCTGGTCGGCAAAGTTCGGCAAGCCGGAAGTAGGCTGCCGGACACTTTTTAAACTTTAAGTTTTGCGCATGTAACTGCTTTTTTAGTACAATGAACAATATTTTCAGTGTTTTAGATAAATGCTCTAACTATTGAGCATTACATGTATGTAGGTGAGAGATCCCCTTTAATTTCAAAAGCCATTGTGTTGTTGGTTTGCTCTAGATCTGCACCTATTTAGCTTGAGGAATAAGACCTTTTATTTCTGTGTTACTGAATTACTCTCTCTTAACCCTTTGGTGCCAGAGGGGTATCCAACACATTGCAAAGCAAAGCATTGGATACCAGTCTGGCTCTAAAAGAGTTAAACTGCTTGGATGCCAGACACATCTGCAACACATTGTAAGGCAATGTTGTAGAGTTGTATCTGTCATTCAAGGTTTTTTTAATCATGATACTATTGTTTTTACACTAGATTGAAGTATAAATAAACCTAAATGACAGTGTGTTACCCCTGTTTCACATATTAACTAACAAAAGGTGCATGGAAATGAGATCTTGAGGGGGCGAGGCCCCTAGGGGCTTCTTTTTTTCCTAGGATCTCAGAATTGGTTTCTGTGACTGAATCATACAGGAAACTCAGAAGCAGGTGCATAGTAGAAATACATTATTATACCCTGCAGCCTGTTGCAATGTAATTAAAAATGATATAAATAAAGAAAGCTGCTCTCTGAGCAAAAGAAACAAATTATGTAACTGTGTCTAGACAGCTAGTCTGTATAAGATAAATGCACAGTTCTCTCCGCTCACTACTTGCCAACAAAAGGGCAGTGCCTCCTAGGATAAATTTAGATTAGTACAGTATCATGTTAAACTGGACCTGTTGACATAACATAGCCAGATTTAATTTTAAAGTTAATTAGGTTGTGCTAATCATTTGTTGATAATATAAATAGGTTTTGATGAATTAACCTGCATTTGGTGATGGCACAGTGTGACACTTTATGGTAATTATTTTCTTGCTGGGCCAGTATTACCATACAGTGATATACAGGATGAAGATGACTCTGAGACTGAGTTACATACTTGGGAGTTCTCTGGATCTGCCCCCGAGACTCCATTTCCAGGGACAGAGACTGATTCTCCGGTGGTGGTTAGTTTCTTATGAAACTGTTCCCACTACTCCTCATTCCCACCCTGTTCCTCCTACTTCTCCTCCTTCCCACCCTGCTTTTCCCATTTCCCACCTACTTCCCGCCTACTTTATGTGAAAAGCTCTGAATCCCTGCCCCATCTGTAATTAAGTCCCACCCATTTTGTGACGTGAATCATGTCATTTATATCCCCCAGGTGAACTTCATGAGTCCTCTCTGAGGACTCAAGAAGAAAACGTTCCCAGGTATGCTGAGTTAGTTGGAGGTGATAGGAGTCCAGTGGAGAGATGCACTTAAAGGGATAGTAATACTTCGTTTTAACTTTATTTAATTGTGTAGGCATTAAAAAAACATGAATAATGATATAAGTCATCTCTCAAACCTTTATGGTTTATGAGATATTCTCAAGCAAAGTTTCCCCTCCCACCCCTTTTACCTAGTGTAAGCCATCTCTTCTCAGATGTGGAATCCAGTCCATAGACCAGACAGATAACAGAAGGGGACACTCTTATTCCTATGAAAACAATGAAATCCCTGCCCCCCTTGACAAGCTTTTCAGGTTTTTCCCTTATCTTAATTGAAGATTGTCCCTCTCTGCAGTCTACCTGGGCACCTCCCTTCTGATCTGGCTGAACAGTGTTACATCAGTAAAAGGGGTGGGAGGGGGACACTTTGTCATTGAATTACTCTGTAACTACAACTCTGACAGTATTGAAATAACACTCTAAAGTCCAAATACTATGATGATTAATTAGAGCTGCTTTGATTATGAAACACTACTATCCCTTTAAGGATGAGAAAGGTTTAGGGTGGTGATAAGGTGGCAAAGTGGTGTTGAAGGGATATCGCCAGGATTCACTAAGGTGTCTTTGCCATCATATCCCTGTGAATCCACCACAATCCATTGACATTGCCATGAATCCACCATGATTTCAACAGGTTCACTATTTTATTCAACAATGGCTCATTTGCACACTGAAATGCAGGTTAATGAGCCATTGCTTTATTCATGTGGGTGTGCTTATGTGTTAATGTGGCACATAGCCACATGCACTAGTCTCCAACAGCAGCCTATTCTGCTGGAGTTCACAGTCCCAACCTGGTCTGGATTTCCCAAAAGGCAGTGTAGGCAATTGCCTAGAAGCTCCAAATTTTGAGGAATGCCTCGGCTGTGCCCACACCCACAGTCTGAATTGTAATTGTGGCCAGAACAATCTCAAAGTCCTTGCACCAGTTTTATACGCCTTTACAGGCTGTTATTTAACCCCTTGCATACTAGAGAAATCTCCAGTGTGTTGCGGAACAATGCATTGGTGACCTCTCTAGCAAGCAAGGGGTTAAAGCTTGTTTTGTCTTTTCTTGTTATAGGACAAGGGTATTTTCTGTGCCAGGAAGCAGTGAATAGGACTGGGTGCGGCATCATATGACGAGTGGGGGTGTGGTCATGTGTGGAGCTAAGTGCACCTAGATTGCCTTGCCTGGGTGGTTAAAAGCTGAACTGTTAACAACAATTTCCTTTGCTTTTGCCTTATTACATGAGTACAATCATTTTTCTAATGTTCCTGACTGAGAAGCAACTGAATTAATCAAAAACAGAGGAGAAGAAGAATATGTTGTGTATTTGTGTGCTCTGTAATGTAATCTTTATTATAATTCCTAATAAAATACTTATATGAAAAAGCAATCTTATGCACTGTAATTAAAATAACCCAGACTCCCTGGGTGTATGTATTACACAGATCAAGAGTAATTATATGATATCCATATTCCCAAAGGCTTATTCACTTGCAACAATATGAAATAGAACAATATTAACCCTTTGAGTGCCAGAGGGGTACGCAACGTATTCTAAAGAAATGCACTGCATACTCTTTGGTACTCAATGGGTTAATGTATCCAAGCCCTGTTATGCACATAAACTCGCTCAATGGGTATGAATTATGTCAGTGCGATCTTGAGCAATAAGAATGAATCAATAAGGTTGATCAGATTGCAACAGAAGCCAAACACAGAACTACATATTACAATATCCATTACTATATTGCAACGTGGATGTATTAAACAGTCCCCACATTGCGGTATGTGTAGAATTCAATAAACAAATAAGTAATCCCAAGTAGGCTAAATGGGGTATAATCAAACAATTGAAATTCTCTTTCATTCAAGGCAGCAGCCCTGAACTATATGGTAGTCTGTGTGATATTCTATAACTGTGGACAGGGTTATGTATTCATTAGTGTAAATTATGTGGTGAGCCAGCACATTGCAATGCTTCAGAATTCTTAGTAAAATGTTTGATGGAGGGGCTCCCTGTTGTAATTATATAAACGCGAAAACACTCAACACAGGACAAGTGATTTCAGTGTTAGTAAAGAGACTGCTGATGTGAGTTGTCTTGTATCCACTGCCAGAGGAGATCCTTTTTGGTGAAGCATCCGTTGCCAGAGGAGACCCTGCTTGATGAAGCATTGGTTGTTATCCACTCATCTCAGCAGGATTTATAATATTCCCACCCGTGCTTTTAATGGTGTTTGTAAAAAGCAGCTGGCTGGCCACATGAGAATGTATGTATATTTGAACTGTATGAGAACAATTGTATGCTTTATGGATATCATGAAATATTATCTACCCTCTTGCTTTCTTTTGTTCCTGTTTATAATACTGTATTATCCCTTCAAGCAATTTCACTACTACCATAGTCAAACTCACAGGTCTGTAATTCCCAGGTTCTATTTTACTTCCCTTTTTAAAGAAAGTTACCATATTTGCTTCACAACTATCTTGTGGCATTGAGCCTGTGGAGACTGAGGGCTCGATCCAAATGTTGGAGATGGCTGTTTTTTCTGCCAATGGCATTTTTGCAAGCACAGTAAGCTATTCAATTGCTTGTGCTGTGAAAAAATACTGGCAAAATAAGAGCCGCCGTGCGATATAGTTAAGAGGTGTTTTCACCCATAGAAAATGATGAACACCATAATTATCAATTCAAATATCTGTGTTAGCCATAAAAGGGACTCAAGTTATCGCAGGAAAGTTAATACCAAGTGTTTTTTCACTTGAGTCCCTTATCGGCTTTTCAAACAGACGACGCAGAAACTTGAAAAAAAGTAAAAAAACCTAAGTCCGCAGTGGCCCTAAGCCCCATATCAATACATCCAAAGTATGAAAAATGTGTCAAAAGCTAGTAGAATTCACCTATGAGTGCCAGTGGGGAATAATTACCCTGCAGGCATTCATAGGGTTAACCCAACTAAGTTAAAAAAAAAACATCTATTACATGTAACACTTACCATTAATCCTGATGTCCAGCAGAGTCCTCAGCTTCCTGGTCCTCTTCTGCCTTCTCTTCAGTCTTCCCTTCTGTCCTTCTCTTCTTTCTTCTCTTCCTTCTTCTTTCTTCTCCTTTCTTCTTGCTGTAAAATAAAACATTACCTATGACGTTGTTGAACCCTTTGAGTGGCAGAGGGTTACGCATTGCATACCTCACTGGCACTCAAAAAGGTTAAAACATATTATTGTGCAGTGAATATTCCGCTAAGAAAATGCCTCCGTTTAATGACCAAGAAAATAAAAATGCCATGAATAAATGTCTTAAATATCTGCCATGAATAAATGTCATAAATATATTCTATGTAAAAATCTGTAGCTTCTATCTTCATGTCTCACCCGTAGTGTGAGGCAGTGGAGGCGGTGGTGACGGAAACACTGATGAGCCACATGGTTCCATCTTCTGTCCTGCACAGGCTGATGCTCTTTACACATTGAAGGAATTGGTACTGAGACTGCCTTTATATATGGGCAATCTCACTTCCTGTTCCCTCGCAGCCATTGGCACATCCCAGCCAATCAGATTCGAGCGACTGCTCTTTAAACTGAGACATAAAGATAGAAGCTAGGTATTTTTACATGGCATATATTTATGACATTTATTCATGGCATATATTTATGACATTAATTCATGGCATTTTTACTTGCTTGGGCATTAGAGGCATTTTCTTAGCAGAATATTCACGGCACAATAATATGTTTACCCTTTTGAGCACCAGTGAGGTATGCAATGCTTTGCTTTGCAGTGTGTTGCTTACCCCTCTGACACTCAAAGGTTTAAACAATGTCATAGTTAATGCTTTGTACTAATACATATGTTTTATTTCACAGCAAGAAGAAAGGAGAAGAAAGAAGAAGGAAGAGAAGGCAAAAGATAGAAGAAAGAAGAGAAGATGGAAGGAGAAGGACAGTGGATGACAGGTAAGTGTAAGACATATGAGTTAATGATCGGTACTTGGCATTATGTCAGGCACTGATCATTAGTTTTTTTATCTCTAAGTTCCCAATACTGACGTTATTTATCGGCGTTTTGGAAACTAAACACACAAAATGGACATTTGGCCACAAGACCATTTTTGTGGCCTAACTTCTGTTGTGCTTTAAGCCGGTAGGACATTTGAATACTGACCAAGACATTTTCTTTTGTCGGTTGGTATCCATTTTGCCCTACCGGCTTTTTTATCTCCAACATTTGTATCGAGGCCTGAGTCTTTAAAGATTAAAACAGATGGTTTTGTTAACACTTCACTAAAGCACATATTTAGAAAAACAAACTAGAGTTATTCTGCACCATAGGGGACAAATAAAAAATCCCTGTTATTTTAAAATGGGCTTTTAACCCCTTGAATGCTAGAGAAGCAATGCATTGGAGACCTCTCTGACATTATCACGGTGCCTGTGATTTCCCTCCATGAGCGCTGTGCTGCAGGAGACATTGCCATTACTTCCTGGTTGTCACGCTTAGGTGCTTTCGCTATTCTTATAGGCTGATGATAATTGCCAGAATGAGTCTCTGCCTACATACTAGGCCTTATAGGCGTCAGCCTGTCAGTACTGCTTTGCCCTTTAGTGGTGTACCTGTGCGCTAAGCTCTTGTGTTATTCCGATGCTCTGAGTCTGTGTATGACTCCTGGCAACGTTTGACTCCGGCTAAGTTTGATCTCTGACTAAGTTACCTTCCACTCCGGTCTGACCTTTGGCTCCATCTGACTACCCGTTCCGGTCTGACCCTTGGCTCCGTCTGACTAACCACTCCGTTCTGACCCTTGGCTCAGTCTGAATACCTGATCCGGTCTGACTCTTGGCTTTGGCTGACTACCAATCCGGTCTGACTCCTCGCTTTGGCTGACTACCCGATCCGGTCTGACTTCTGGCTTTGGCTGACTACCCGCTCCATGCTGACCTTGGCTCCGGCTGAATATCCGATCGTTTCCTACCCTTGGCCTACTGTCTCCACTTGTACTTACCCTGCTCTATTGTTTCCTCCGGTTCAGGTGGTGTTCAGTTACTTCGTCAGACCTTGTCTCTGGCATTCATGTTCTACCTATTGCCGGTTTGAGCCATTGGGAGCTCAGTCACCATTGCATGTTCTAACCTTGTGGTCTGGGGTTCTGTCACCATTGCCTACTCTCCCTAGCGTTCTAGGGAGTCCTGTCTCTGTTGCCTTGTACTACCCTAGTGTTCTAGGGGATTCCTTTCATGTTGCCTGGGCATTTCAGCTTCTCCTGCACTAGTAGCTACTGCTATCCTTGCTACCATTGCATACTTTAGTCAGAGTGGTATCAGCCTCTGTGCAGTCGGTGGATCCTGCGCTGTCTCCATACTTGGCTAGTGAGGGTTGGGGAAGTGCTTAGGCACTGTCTTCACACCTGGTCCTGTGAGGGTTGGGAAAGTGCTATTCGTATTTATTCTGTTCTTATTTTAATAAAATATATTGATTTTACTGTATCTGTACTTGTCAGTGTCGTTATTCCACAGTCACCCCATGACAGGTATGTCAAGGGGTTAAAAAGCTCTATTTAAGGGCATGGGAATTTAGGAATTTTTACTTTGTCCCTCTGTGGTTCATTTGCTTAACTCCAGAATAACTCCAGCTTTTATAAATATGGGCCGATGTTCCCCCCAAAAAACTTATATTTATATCATCAGAAGCAGGTACTTTGTCAAGTCTTAGTTTTGTACAGTCTTCCCTTAACCAAGTTTTCTGTTAATCTCATATTAAATGAAAATTTGTGTTTTTATTAGGCTGACCAGATCTCACTTTTTTTTTTTAAACGTTTTTATTGAGAGGACAGTAATAAAACATTACAAAGTCACAAATAATACACAAAGTAGGTAAGTAAGATGCATCTTGTAAGACAACAAGTAAATATCATAACTTAAAGATGTAGCTGTCCCATTTTTTATTTTTTTATTGTAAAAAAACAAAACTCACCTCACCCAACTATAACCCCCACCATATCCCTACTAAAACCCATACCATCCACCCACCCTCCCTGGGAGATGAGCACAATCCTTCCCACAATAATTATTGTCAGGCATAGCAAATTAGAACATAGGCATGAATTAGTTGGTAATCAGGGCCGGCGCTACCATTAAGGCAGCACAGGCAGCTGCCTTAGGGCGCTGCATCAGAGGGGCGCTGGAAAGGGAGAAGCTGAGAATTTTTTTTTAAAATATATCTGCCACGAGGGAGCGCTCATTTACACGACCAAGCACTCCCTGGCGGCGTCTATGGGACCCTCACAATGCAGAGCGACACAGGCTCTGTAGTAATACAGAGTGCTGGGAGATGACATCATCTCCCAGCGCTCTGCATTACTGAGAACAGCGCTGGGAGGTTCAGCTCTGTGCCGAAGGAGGCACAGAGCTCTCTTATGGCTAGACCACCAGGGACTCAAGGTAGGGAGCATTGTGGAGATGAAGGGGCATAAAGGAAGGAGCAATGTGGAGATGAAGGGGCATAAAGGAAGGAGCAATGTAGAGATGAAGGGGCATTATAGAAGGGCAATGTGGAAATGAAGGGGCTTTATGGAAGGGGAAGTGTGGAGATGAAGGGGCAATGTGGAGATGAAGGGGCATTATGGAAGGGGAAATGTGGAGATGAAGTAGCAATGTGGAGATGAAGGGGCATTGTGGAGATGAAGGGAGCATTGTGGAAGGGGCAATGTTGAGATGAAGGGAACATTGTGGAAGGTGCAATGTGGAGATGAAGAGAGCATTGTGGAGATGAAGGGAGCATTGTGGAGGTGAATATGTGGGCAGGGGCAGGGGACTGTGGCAAGGTCGGGGGGGCAGGTGGATTGTGTCGGGGGGGGGAATCAAAATGCACCTTCGCCTGTGTGTACAAAAATCCTTGCACCGGCCCTGTTGGTAATTATTCAAGTATAGATAACTAGAATCTCCAGGATACCACTCACGGCTCAGAGAAGATCTCACCTTTAACCAGGGACACATAGGAAATAGCCATTTTGCTGTACTTCACTGAAATCAATGCAGTCCTGCAGTATGCATTTCTCCTATGCGTTCCCGGTTAAAGGTGAGGTCTGGTCAGCCTACTCTATATGGCTCAAATACTATGAAGATTAATTGGAACTGCTGTTTTTGTGAAACATTACTATCCCTTTAAAGATGTGCTGTGGTCATTTTAGTTTGCTCTCAACTTCTAGTCATCTGACAAGATCAGCTGCTGAAAACCCACCCCTATCACATTTCTTTTAGTCGGCTTACATTTAAAAATTGACGTGAGGTTTATCCCTTTAAGGCACAGAGGGGTATGCAATACTTTAAAGGGGTTAAAAAAAACTATTTAAATCAATAGGGGTTTTATTTGTCCCCTTCTGTAGTTGGTTTGCTCCAAAACTGCATTAATTTGATAAATAAGAACTTCATCTCCCTTGTTTCCCAGCCTTTGAGAGATTCAGCTCTCCAGGCAGACTTTCCCCTGGGAATTTGTCTTCTTGACTTCATACTGCAAAGTTTATACACCTTAATTGGTTCCCCCAGGCTGTCTGCAATTAGTCTCCATGAATCAACAAACTCTTTATGTGCTGAACAGGGAAAGGAGCCTTGTTTTGCATAATGATATCATATAATTCTTTGGATCGCTCAAAATATGCATTGTTGCAAACCAGCATATATAAGATAATGCATTTAAAATAGAAATAGATTCAGTGGCATATTATGACACAGGGGTAAGCAAGATTAGGCAGTTCAGCTGTTGAGAACTACAATTCCAGTCATCTCCTACCAACTAGTGGTAACAGGTAAGATGCTAGCAGCGTAATGAGGAATGAAAGCAAAATAATCAAATGAGGCCTATGAGTTAACATTTTAATTAAAATGTGTGAAACAGCTGTAAACAGCAGTCACTTGTAACCCTTTAAATAACAGAGAGGTATCTAACATTGCTTTGAATTGCAATAGAGTTCTCTCTTGCATTCAATGGGTTAATGTCCCTTGTGCATCAAACAATATAATAGAGTAACCACCTTTAGCAAATCTAATGCATTTAATGCAAGAGGGGGAATGTGGTTGAGACATCTTTAACCCTTTGAGTGCCAGAGGAGTATGCAATGTATTGCACACCCCACTGACATTCAAAGGGTTAATATTTACACTTTGAGTGCCAAAGGGATAACGCAATGGATTGATGTGCAATGCTGGCACTTAAAGAGTTAAGGGATTAAAATCCAACTTCTCAAACAAATGGAAAGGGTCTAGAAAAGAGGTGCAACAATAAATATATATATATATATATATATATATATATATATATATATATATATATCCAGCACTTTGTCTTTCTTCACTGAATCAATAATAATATCTTTTTATGAAGAAAACAAAAATATTTTGTCAAAATTTTCCACCTGATTAAAATGATTGATTCATGTTCCAGAGCTTGATTTACATTCAAAAATCAATTTAAATTTCAACACATTTCTGACCATTCCACTCTATGTTTCTATTAAGGTCCATGGGGAGCTGAGACACAAGCCCTCAGATCTGCAAAGACACTAATAACAACCATATAATCATAATATGTGAGTCCAGAATGAAATTCAAGTGTATTATGCCACTCCCAAAACTGGTCACTGGATTGACCTTGTCTTTACCAAGACCATGGATCTTTCAGACCACTATCTTGTATCCTTCTCTCTCCCACTCTGCCCCTTACCCTAAGGGATACTAGCTCACTTGGTCTTCCAGGAATGAGCTCCTCAGTCAACTTCAGACTTTCTTCCATTTATGACACATGCATTCTTGTCAATTCCTACAACTCAGTCTTATCCTCTACAATTGATTCCTTTGCCCCTATGAAACAGCAACAGGTTTGTCCAGTTAATCCATGATCCTGGCTTAACTCCTAGACCTGATTTTTTTGCATTCACTCTGCTGAATGGTGGAAATCCTGTTCACATGCAGATTTCATCAATTTTACATTTCTGCTGTCTTTCCTGCATTCTGCCTTGTCAGTGACTAAAGAGGAATACTGCACTGCACTAATCCACCACAACAAATATATTTCTATTGCAATAACACTATCCATGGCCCAAATACTATGAAGATTAACTGGAGCTTTTATTTTGAAACATTACTATCCCTTTAGACACAGGTCTCCAACCTTCTCTATACCACCAGCAATTCACAACCTTTTTGAAATGTCTTTCAGATGTGAGAGAGCTCTTCACAGCTCTTCATAGTGCCCATCTCTGCCATGTCCAGTCCCTCCCCTCCCTAGAGATTATGTCCTCGTTATCACATCCTTGTTTTCATCTCTCTCTGATTAGGAGAGGCTTTACATCATAACAATCACATTACCCTAGAGCTGAACCTGAGCATACATATTCTTCTTTCGTAAGAGTTCAACCCTTCTCTCACTTTTCAGGACCATGTCACTTACAAAATCCTTACTACCATTAAAACTCTCCATGCTGCTGCCCCGTACTTATCTTTGCTTATGTTCGCTGGTTGCCTCCTTCATTCAGCACACAGCACCCTTCTTGTTACACCATTTATAGCTTCTGCCCTCTCTTTCTCAAACCTTTTTTGCTTTCCACTCCTTATCTCTTGAACTTTATGCCTCTCTCCCTATGTCTAGAATTATCCTCTTCCATCTTTAAATCTACCCTGAAATCCTATCTTCTGAAGCACGAGCACCATGCACCTCCTTTTGGCAAGTTCAGCACTTTAACTTGCGTTACTTGAGACCTTCATAACCTGCTGTCTGTCTCCTATTACCCATTTATACTATAAGCTTCTTGGGGCATGGACTTTCCTAGAACGTCTATGATTTTATCCTCATTTATTATTTGTAACATTCTGCTGTTGTGAATGAACAGAAGAAAAATCTAAATCAAATCAATACTTGGTGTGACCACTCTTTTCCACTTCAATTTCTGCTTACTAATGTATACAAACACAGCTCAAATGTATTTTGATGTTTCATCCAGCAAGTACCTTTTTGCTTTGACTGCACTTTTGTATTGACTTTCCAATTTAAATTAACTTATTTGGAAAAAAAATGCTAATGGGAATTTGCTATAAAACACCTAATACTGGGGAGTTTTAAAAATGTTAATGCAAATGGAAAAGCTTCATGGACAGGAAATGTAATCATAATGGGAGATTTCAACTGCCATAAAATTAACTGGATAACTATAACTTCCATCACAACAAAGGGAAATTATTTTATAATACAGTTAATGACAATTTAATGTCCCAACTAGAAGAGGCGCCAACTAGAAAAGAGGTCTCCCTGGACCTAGTGCTCTCAAACAATTCTGAAGTGATAAACCATCTACAGGTAAAGGAATATTTAGGTAGCAGTGACCACAATATGGCATCCTTTGAAATTTGTTATGAGAAACCCATTAGAAAGGGTTTAAGTAAAACATTCAATTTAAAAAACGCTAAATTTACAATGTTAAAAGCAGTATCAAAGAATATTCAAAGGTAAAAAAGCACATGAAAGGCTAAATGTGTTTAAACTGCTTTTAGATAAATACATCATTGTGAGAATAAGTAGGAGAGGCGCAAATTAAGACCATGCATTGTTCTCTTCAACAAAACTTAAAGATAGAAGGCACTAACTTCGTACAACTATGTGTCCCATATTCTTACCAGACTCTAGCACTGTATTCAGTACTTGATCCTTATGTAGTTTGTATGTCTCCAATTACCACTTTAGACTTTCGGGTAGGGGCCTCACTTCCAGTGTTTCACTTTGAAACTTACTTGTCACCCTGTATTGTCAAAACCCTTAAATTGTAAAGTGCTTCGTATACTTGTGGACATATTGATTCATTCAAGACCAATGTGACTTAATAAAGAGGTTTGCAGTTTATAAAAATATAAAGAATGCAATAAGCAAACAAGCAATTAGGCTTGCTAAAATTGAAAATGAGAAAAGTATTGCAAAAGAGAGCAAAAAAATCCTAAATAACTCCATAAGTATAAAAATAAAAGGATTAAAGTTGATATTGGTTATCTTAAAGGGATAGTAACACTTCGTTTTAACTTTATTTTATTTTGTAGGCATTAAAAAAACATGAAGAATGATATGTCTTATCTCTGAAACCTTTATGGTTTATGAGATATTCACAAGCAAAGTTCCCCTCCCCGCCCCTTTTTCCTAGTGTAAGCCATCTCTTCTCAGATGTGAGTCTGGTTGTATGACAGTACAGATAACAGAAGGGGACAATTTTCTTTGTATGAAAACAATGAAAGCCCTTCCCCCCTTGACAAGTTTTTCAGCTTTTTCCATTATCTTAATTGAAGATTGTCCCTCTCTGCAGTCTACCTGGGCATCTCCCTTCTGATCTGGTTGAACAGGGGGGGGATACTTTGTTTGTGAATATCTCTTAAACCATAAAGGTTTCAGAGATAAGACTTATATCATTCTTCATGTTTTTTTAATGCCTACAAAATAAAATAAAGTTAAAATGAAGTATTACTATCCCTTTAAGGCTGAGACGGGTGAATTGATTAATGAGTATAAGGTTATGGCTGACACCTTTAAATACATTCTTTTCCTCTGTATATACAATGGGAGCAACAATAGAAGGCTATGGGCAAATAGACAAAATCACACAGTTTTCTCCATCATGTACATGGCTTACTGAGGACAGAGTCCAAAAGAGATTGGAAAATGTTATGGCGAATAAAGCACCTGGACCTGGTGGCATACAATCAAGGGTACTCAAGGAACTATGTCCAGTAATAGCAAGACCATTATACTTAATATTTGTTGATTCTCTTTCATCAGGCATAGAGCCCTGTTATTTGAGGAAAGCTGATGTAGTAACATTATTCTAAAAGGGAGCAAGACCTAAACCAGCAAATTAAAGACCTGTGAGCTTGAGTTCCATAGAGGGTAAAATATTAGAAGGATTTCTGACGATATTCAGGACTATGTGAAGACCATTAATATTTATTAGTAGAAGCCAACATAGTTTTAGGAAGTTTAGATCATGTCAAACTAATTTACTTGCATTAACTATATGATAGATACAATTAAAAGAGAGTACTTGCACTTATTCGTATCTCTCAAACCGTTATGGTTTGAGAGATATAATAAAATAAAGTTCCCTCCCCTTTCTGCTTGACAAGCTGTAAAGCTGTCAGAAGCAGATTCTAGTTCCTGGATCAGATGGCGGCTCTTCAGCAGCACCGACATAGCGATACCTAAAAATAAATACTTAATCAGAATGGTCTACAACGTGTCCCTGGTTTGCAAGCACACTTTGTAGACCATTCCGATGAAGTATTTATCTTTAGATAACGTTATGTAGGCGCAGCTGAAGAGCCGCGTCTGGTCAAGCAACCAGAAACTGCTTCTGACAGCTTTACAGCTCATCAAGCAGAAAGGGGAGGGAGCGGAGAACTTTATTTTCCTATATCTCTCAATCCATAACGGTTTGAGACATACGAATAAGTGCAAGTACTCTCTTTTAATTGTATTTACCATATAGTTAATACTTTTTTTCTGACATTACTATCTGTTTAAACTACATCCTCTACAAATGGAGACCAGTTAAGTATTTCTTGGAATGCAGATTCAATAAGACTTAACTTCTATTATTGAATATATATGTAAAAAAGCTGTCAATGGCCACACTTCAATATTAACGTGTGTTTGTTATAACCGTACCGCTAAAGTGTGGTATCCCTATATGCAATATATGAAAAGTAAGACATTCACAAAAGGGTAAATGTCATGATAACAGCACTATGAATCACTGTATTAAACAATGTGTTCTATAGTTTGCAATGATCCGGTTTCATATATTGATGTTATTTGTTGTCAAATGCACTTGCTAATGATCTCATATGTGTCTCTGTAGAATTGAATCAATTATGGACATATTAACTTGGACGGTACTATTGTAAAGATCCTTTGCATGTGTAGAAAAACAAAGAAAAAAGGCGATTCTTGTGCAATATCCTCCTTCACTATTTAAATTCACCTTCAGACGACTACTCACTAGGGGCTGGATTCTATTGCAGGTGCTAATGTTATCTCTGCTTTTATCTCCATAGACTTCAATAGGAAAATGATTGATAAAACGGGTGTTAACATTTAGCACCTACAATACAATCTATCCCTTTATGTAGATGCTGGAAATACACTTATATACCAAGCAGCTTAGGGAAGAGCCTAGGGAATTAGAGTTTCTCCCTTTAAACAGCACTGGGGATAAGTCTCCTCTGATCTGCTGGCTGCTCACCCCAATGGACTCCACCCACGGAGTCAAGTACATGCAGAGAAAAGAAAAAGAAAATGGGGGAGCCAATAGTACCCTATCACACTATATATAAAATAGAACTAAAATTGCAATTACACTCACATTTAAGAATGGCTGTGTAATAAACATACGCATACACACAGCTAAACCAGAATACAGAGAAATTCCTACTGTTTCTGTTCAGTTTGGTATAAATGCAGTCACTTTTTAATCCAGGAACAAAAATTTCCAAAATCAGAAAACTTGATCTTTATCCAAGATGTTTTAATAATTAAAATATACCACTAAGTACTGCTATGCATTGCGCAGCTACTCTCTGATTTCTCAGGCTTGTGGTAACAAAACAAACAAAACCCATTTGTGGTCTTTAGTATATGTACAAGAAAACTGTGTACAGTCTGATACCAGGACTTAAAGTTTTAAGTCCTTTGCTACTAGCCAGACCTGAAAAGTTACTCACCACTGCAAGCCATAGCATACCCACCAGGGCTGAATTACTACTCGCCAAGGCTAAATTTTCACTCGCCATTGGCTAGTGGCGAGTGGAAATTTTGAGCCCTGCTGATACTTAGTATAGCTATAAGCTAACATCTATTTACTACCCGATTCAGGTATAGTCATAAGTAGTGGCTACTGAGGCAATAAACAGCTTCTGCTTGAAACAAATGTATACCAAGATCACATACCTAAACGCTGTGTAAGAACATTGTTAAGATATACTGTGTATCTCTTCTCAGACTGTTTACCGTTAATTTGCACATAAAGACCACACATGAAAATCACCTTTACTATAGTATCCTTTGAGTTAATGTATCCATCATTGATTTAATTCTATAGAGACACTATGAGCTCATTAGCAAGTGCATTTGTATGTATCTTTATTTATATAGCGCCATACATGTACACAGCGCTTAACAGAAGTTGAAATAATACAATACAAAAATGACAGAACTGGGGTTAAGAGCATTAAGGTTAAGTACAATCATTACATTATTTGTGAGGGAAAGTGCAGCAAGGGAATCATACACTAGGAAAGGGACCCTGCCCCAAGAAGCTTACAATCTAGTGCATTTGGCAATGAATAACTTAAATATATCAATTCAGATCATTGTTTATTGTCATCAAGCACTCAGTTGATCGTTATCAATTAAGTGATTCATATTGCTGTTAATATAACATTTACCCCTTGGCTTCTTTTCATATATTGCATATAGGGATGCCACACTGTAGCAGTACTTTGTTTTAATGGGCACACATTAATATTGAAGCTTGGCCAGTGAGATTTTTCATATTTCCTACTACGATTCTTTTAATATATATTTAAAAATAAAATTTAAGTGTTACTGAATCTGCAGTCTGAGAAATGCCGAACTGGTCTTAATTTGGAAAGGACGTAGTTTAAGAACACTTGGATTTATTCCTTATCTCGATATTCTCTCTCTCCCTCTTCCATCCCTCTTCTTTTTTATATTCTTAAAGGGATAGTAATACTTCGTTTTAACTTTATTTTATTTTGTAGGCATTAAAAAAACATGAAGAACGATATGTCTTATCTCTCAAACCTTTATGGTTTAAGAGCTATTCACAAGCAAAGTTTCCCCCTCCTGCCCCTTTTACCTAGTGTAAGCCATCTCTTCTCAGATGTGGAATGCAGTCCATAGACCAGACAGATAACAGCAGGGGACAATCTTCTTCCTATGAGAACAATGAAAGCCCTGCCCCCCTTGACAAGTTTTTCAGCTTTTTCCCTTATCTTAATTGAAGATTGTCCCTCTATGCAGTCTACCTGGGCACCTCCCTTCTGATCTGGCTGAACGGGGGGGGGATACTTTGCTTGTGAATATCTCTTAAACCATAAAGGTTTGAGAGATAAGACATATCGTTCTTCATGTTTTTTTAATGCCTACAAAATAAAATAAAGATAAAACAAAGTATTACTATCCCTTTAAATGTAGGCAGCCAGACAATACAACAAAGCAGTTGGGAAAAAATGTGTGAGATGAGTGGAGTGGAGGCACAGACACCGATCATCTCCAAAACGGCCCAATCGGTGGTGGGTGTACCCCAGCTGGCCCAAAGAACACATCACTGTATACATACATCATACCTACTCTCCAAAGAAAATATGTGTTTACATATTACAATGAACAAACCTAACTGTGTATTAAATGTACCCACAGAGGCAAAAACAAGAATCACCTGGCAAAACAAACCAAAGAGTGGCGATTGTATGCCAATGAGCACAAAAATCTAAATTAAACTCACAAAAAAAACACATTTTGCATTTCTGAATATTTAAAATAATATATAATTATATATCTCTTCTTTATCACTTGTTAGAGCATAACCCCCATTATCTCAAACAAAATCACAAGGGCAAAATTCATAGGATCCATTAGCTCCAAACCATATTTGGGTACCGTAAAATCTCGGGTATAATACGCACAATTTTACCCCATTTCACCTTATGTGAAGTGGGGGGTGCGTATTATACACGAGAGTTATTTTAAAAATAAAAAAAAAATTGAGCTGACAGATTCCCTACCTTACTTGTCTCCACTGCAGTCCTCTCTGACAATGAGGCTTAGCGTAGGTACTTCCTTCCACTGAAGTACCCATCTTCCCAGCGGGTGGCAAGCTTGCATTTGCCGCCCACTTCCCTCATGGGCTTTCAGGACCTTCCGCCTCCAGCCAATGGTAATAGAAGCTGAAGGTCCTGAAAGCCCATGAGGGAAGCGGGCGGCAAATGCAAGCTTGCCGCCCGCTTCCCTCATGGGCTTTCAGGACCTTCAGCTTCTATTACCATTGGCTGGAGGCGGAAGGTCCTGAAAGCCCATGAGGGAAGTGGGCGGCAAATGCAAGCTTGCCACCCGCTGGGAAGATGGGTACTTCAGTGGAAGGAAGTACCTACGCTAAGCCTCATTGTCAGCGCGGACTTCAGTGGGGACAAGTAAGCATTATTGTCAGAGCGCATTGGGCCGCGGGAGGGAGGGAAGGGTTCCTGACAGCTTAACTTTTTTTTTCCCTAAGAGGGGAAAACAAGGGTGCGTATTATACATAGACACTCTTGTTTTCCCCTAAAATCTTAGGTATAATATACACCTGCATATTATACACAGGTGCGTATTATACCTGAGATTTTACGGTAAATGGGGGATAATGTTTGACTGTGTTACTTCTATATTAATATTTGGACAAGACATTGATCTTCAGCTAACACTATGAACAAAACATCCTTTCTGGGAAACTTTATAAAAAAAATGGAACAATGTCATTTTGGAATTTTGCATATACACTAATGAATACAATAAGAACATTTGTAAATTTAAAACATGATAATGACCACATTACTAATGTGCTATTATGTTTGCATAATTACATTGAATTGAAATAAAAAGAACAGTTGGTGCAATGTTTGTTAAAGGTATGGCTACGTTTGTTGTTCTGAACTGGCATTAATATTTGCTTGGATAATAGATGACCTTATCTGCACTATGCAATAACTTTTCAAATAACCGTGGGTTAATTTAACGCTGTATCTAATCTACTACATTGTTTTAAATAATGGAAACATAAATATATGTATTTATTGTGTAAAAATACAGTTTTGGCTAGTTATCTACAGGAAAGGACAACCTAAAAGTCATTCCTGCTATCAGGATCTGGAAAATATTAACTTGAAAAAAGTTAAAGGAAAACTATTACCTATGAAGAAGTTACTCTTAATTTACTCAACAGGGACATACTTAGGTTAGTATCCTTCAAACAGCAGTCATGTTTTAAGCATATGCCTATGTAAGCTAAGAGCAGGAGGTTTTGTCTGTCCAGAATGATTTGGATAAACAGAGCTAATACAGAAAAGTGGCAGATGAAATTAAATCTAGATAAATGTAAGGTTATGCTTTTGGACTGCAGAAACAAGCATGCTACATATATACTAAATGGAAAACTACTTGAGGAATCTGTGTTTCAGAAAGACTTGGAGTCCTAATAGACAATTGGCTATAGAACAGTGTACAGTGTCACTTAGCTGCTACAAGTCAATAGGGTGCTATCATGTTTAAATGGTTATAGATACAAAGTATAATGTTTAGCTTATTTCATGTCATCTCTTGTGTGATTGAATAAGCGATTGACAGCAAAAGCAAAGTTATTTATTTACACAGACTAATTTAGAAGCAAATATACTGAAGTTTAAACAAATGATAATGTGGAGAAATGTGATACACTTAAATACACACCACACTGTTTGATCTAAAAAAAAAAAAAAAAAAAAAAAGAGGGCACCAGGGTGGGAAAGTGGAACAGAGAGATTTGGGCCTCAAAGGGGACACTTGGGAGTTATGCATTACAAGCTTGCCTTAACTGTTGGGAATTGTGCTAATTATTATTTGTCCAATGTTGTGTGCTGGTTTGCATACCTCCCAACATTTCAAATCGTCAATGAGGGGCATTTTTGTTTTAGGTGGTGTTGCTGGGAATGACTGTATCACAGTGCCTGTGATCCTCCTGTCACTCTCATCTGTGGCATACTCTGATTTTCTGAGTTGGTTTGGCCCACCCCCTAGTGACATTTTTATACCTGACTTCCACATCTGTCAGATGCCCTTTCGTGGTGTTTCTGAGCCAGTCTTGCTGTTGCTGTGTTCCTGCATCCGGATTCCTGTGTACCGACTTTGGCCTGTCCTGACTACGCTCTTGTGTTCCTGATCGTGTTTGACCCGGCTTGTCTGAGAACCCCCTACGTGCTACGACCCGGCTTGTCTGAGAAACTCCTACGTGCTACGACCCGACTTGTCTGAGAACCTCCTACATGCTACGACCCAACTGGCTGACTTCCTGCTTCGTGATCGACCACGGCCTGTTCCAGCGACCTGCGTTTGCCTGTTGTCGCCGCCGCGACATTCTGACTCCTGCTGTGCTGTGCTGACATAGTGTGACCATTACACTCCGGTGTAATCCATCTCCTAGTGCAGAGTTCCTTGCTGACTTGCATAAGCTGTGCTCCTTGTACCGAGCCTCCATACGCTTGCAGAGCTTAGTTACCATACCGAGCCTGGGAGAGTTAAACGTATCCTTTAACCCTTGCATTGCTGCTTCCCTCTTGCCAAACCTCCATTCTATTCTTAGAGCCTCTAACTTATCAGTCTACTTCTGCTGAGTTGGCCGCTACTTGGACGGTGACTCCGATTCACTTCTGCAGAGTAGTCTAGTCCTGTCGGGCCGGTTGGGCGCCCCAGGCTCTCGGTATCACGTTAATTTCCGGAGGTATCCATTGCGGCTATTTCTTCTGAGTGGTAGCAAGGTTAGGCTCCAAGCTCTTGGTCTCCGGTTATACACCCGTGGGGGCTAAAACGCCAGCTTTGCATCTCAGGCTAGTCTCCGATTATGCCCGTGGGGGCTACATACTCTTGCACTTGCAGTCTCAGTGGACTCTTTGGGAACGCCCGCGGGGGCTAGGTTTGGGTCACTGTTCTGCTAAACTCATGCTGGTCACTGAACACCAACTATCTTCCATTGCATGAACTCTGTGCTGTGCACATTTGCTCAGTTTATCACTACACCATTCGGGCGTGCCAACCCCCACAGCTGAGACAGACTGATTGTTCTCATTTACCCTTTAGGGACCAGTTCACTATTATCTGTCCCATTTTGAGTGTGCCTTCTATTCATTAAAGTGAATCTATGTGTATTGTGTATTCACTTGCAATTGCTGCTGTCACCTGTAGAGGGCTATCATTAGTACTTAATTTCATTCAATAAACGTTGTTTATTTTTACCTACTGGTCTGAGTGTCAAAACAAACCGTTACAGTACGAAAGGTCCATGACCTCAGACAGTAAGGGTGAAAGTAACACACAAAACATCCACTGGAGAATGGATTCCATGAGCAGCGCTTAGATCAATTGGCACTGGCTCTACAGACCCTACTTGAGCGTACGGTACACCTAGACAAGCCTAGTCCGAATCCGGTGGTCTCCCCAGTCTTGACACCGGATAATCCGCCTCTAGCTCCTCCCACTGGTGCCAGAGGCTTAATGGCAGCGGTGCCGTTACCATTGAGATATGATGGCGAGCCTTCCTTATGCAGGGGCTTTATCAATCAGTTGGAGATCTATTTGGAATTAACGCCCCAGGCATTTCCTAACGACTGGAGCAAGGTCGGATTCATGATATCGCTACTAACTGGCAAAGCATTGGCTTGGGCGAATCCATTGTGGGAGAGTGCCAAACCTTGCACGCTGAACTTTAATGAGTTTGTAAAAAAGTTCCGCCGTGTGCTTGAGGTTCCTGGCAGAGCTGCCTCCGCTGCTAAAAGGCTAATGGAGGTACAGCAGGGCGAACGTACACTGGGCAACTATGCGATAGAATTTCTGACCCTGGCAGCAGAGGTGGGCTGGAATGATGAGGCGTTATTGGCAGCATTTGCTAAGGGGCTCTCTGAACCAATTAAGGATGAAATAGCTGCTCGAGATGTACCTAGTGACCTGGACGAATTCATTGATTATGTAATGCTCATTGACTCTCGTATCCGGGAGAGACGGTTGGCAAAAAGGGCAAGTTCCAGAAACCATGGGCAGGGCAGTTCCTTTGACCCACCCTCTCAACCCTCTCCTACTGAGCGTCCAGGTGAGGCAGCAGAGCCAATGCAGCTGGGTTTCACTAGACTCTCAAAAGAAGAGACGTCTTTTCGTAAAAGGCAAGGCCTATGTTTATATTGTGGCAAACAGGGGCACCTTTTGCGCAAGTGTCCGGTGAGGCCGGGAACCGCACGCACCTAGGGTACCTTGGGGGATAGTCCCTTGGTGGTGTACAACAGTCCCTAGATCCGAATACTGTTAAACCCACCATCCAGGTGGCATTCTTTTGGGCTGACAAGGGCGTAGAAACATTGGCACTGGTAGACTCTGGTGCAGCCGGGTACTTTATGGACCAATCTTTTGCTGCATTGCACAATATTCCTCTATGCGAAAAGCAGT
This sequence comes from Rhinophrynus dorsalis, assembly GCA_037306005.1. Lineage (NCBI taxonomy): Eukaryota > Metazoa > Chordata > Amphibia > Anura > Rhinophrynidae > Rhinophrynus > Rhinophrynus dorsalis. The sequence goes on from CM074718.1 coordinate 63,278,731, forward strand.
CTCCGTTGGCAGTAGAGGCCATTGATGGCAGACCATTGGAACCCGCATTTATTACAATGGAAACCATTCCTATTTCTATGTCAGTTGGGGCACATCACAAGGAGGAGGTACGGTTTCAAATTATTCGTTCTCCTCACCATGCAGTCATTTTGGGGTTTCCATGGTTACTTCTGCACAATCCTCAATTTGATTGGCAAAAATGTGAGGTTAGTTCCTGGCCCGAATATTGTAAAAAGAACTGTCTATCTTTCCCTGTCAAGATTATGTGTACCTCTCCCGCTGTGCCAGTTGAATATGGGGAATTCAGTGACGTATTCAGCAAGGGGGAGGCTAGCGCATTGCCCGAACATAGACCCTATGATTGCGCTATTGATTTGCCTCCAGGCGCGGTTCCCCCGAGAGGACGCACTTACCCACTGTCATGCGAGGAGAACAGGGCAATGGAGGAATACATTGAGGACGCTCTTAGGAGGGGAATTATTCGCAAATCTACCTCCCCGGCTGGTGCCGGATTCTTCTTTGTAAAGAAGAAAAGTGGCGAACTAAGGCCATGTATTGATTATCGGGGGCTTAATAAGCTGATGCCCAAGAACGCATACCCTATTCCACTCATTACCGAGTTATTTGACAGATTGAAGGGCTCTTCTATCTTCACTAAACTTGATTTGCGGGCCGCCTACAATCTAATTAGAATCAGAGAAGGTGATGAGTGGAAAACGGCATTTAATACCAGAACTGGTACGAATATCTAGTAATGCCTTTTGGCTTATGTAATGCACCTGCGGTATTCCAGGAGCTTATTAATGATATCTTGCGTGACATGCTTCAGTCCTGCGTGGTGGTATATCTGGACGATATATTGATTCATTCCGCCACCCTCTCCCAACATATTAAAGATGTTACAGAAGTCTTGCTACGACTTCGTGAGAATAAGCTGTTTTGTAAATTAGAAAAATGCGAATTCCATGTGTCTCAAGTACCATTTTTGGGGTTCGTAATCTCTAAAGATGGAATCGCTATGGACCAGGATAAGTTGGCAGCAGTATTACAATGGCCTCGCCCTAAAGGGTTAAAAGTGATTCAGCGCTTTCTAGGGTTTGCGAACTATTACAGAAAGTTCATACGTAACTTTTCCACAATTGTGAAACCTTTGTCTGATTTGACACATAAGGGTGCTACTCCCTCTCAGTGGTCCGAGGCGGCTGAAAATGCGTTTGAGACCTTAAAATCTGCCTTTGCGTCTGCCCCAGTGCTGTCCCATCCCAATCTCTCCCTGCCATTTACCTTGGAAGTTGAAGCCTCTGAGTTTGGGGTTGGGGCAGTACTCTCCCAGCGTCCTGTGGGAGGTGGTACCTTGAAACCTTGTGGTTTTTTTCTAAGAAGTTGTCCAGCGCACAGAGCCACTATGAGATTGGTGACAGGGAGTTATTGGCCATTATTCTGGCACTGAGGGAGTGGCGTCACCTGTTGGAAGGTACCAAGAACCCAGTACTGATCCTTACCGATCACAAGAATCTGACATATCTCTCTGAGGCTAAGAAGTTGTCTTCTCGACAGGCCAGGTGGGCACTCTTTTTGTCCCGGTTTAACTTTATAGTATCTTACCTCCCAGGTTCTAAGAACGTGAGGGCAGACACCTTGTCCCGACAGTTCGCGTCGGACACTGAGAGGGAGGAAGAACCAGTACCTATTATTCAGCCCGACCGTATTATGGCTACTATTCGCACTAGTATAACTTTGCCACTGGGAGAGGAGATTTTGGGGACTCAGTCTAGGGCTCCACCTGAGACTCCAGTTGGTAAATGCTTTGTGGATGAGCCATTCCGTACCCGTCTATTGGAAACCTATCACTCGTCTAGGGCGGCTGGGCACATCGGCAGGGATCAGCTGGTATGGTCTCTTTCGCAATTATTCTGGTGGCCGACGCTCAGAGCCGATTGCTCCGCTTTTACTGCCGCTTGTGCCACCTGTGCCCGTGCTAAGACCCCCAGGCATTTCCCAGTGGGCCTACTTCAACCTGTGCCTAATGGAGAACGGCCCTGGTCTCATATATCTATCGACTTTCTGGGAGAATTGCGAGTCTCTAGGGGGTATACATTTATCCTTATGGTGGTGGATAGGTTCTCCAAGATGGCTCAATTTGTGCCTCTCAAAGGGCTTCCATCGGCTCAGGAACTGGCAATGGTCTTTGCCAGAGAAGTGTTTCGCTTGCACGGGGTACCCAGAGTTGTGGTCTCCAACCATGGGAGTCAATTCGTGTCCAGGTTCTGGAGGGCATTCTGTGGCATGATGGGCATTCAATTGTCCTTCTCCTCCGCCTACCATCCCCAGACCAACGGAGCCGCTGAGCGTGCCAATCAGGGACTGGAACAGTTCCTGCCCTGTTTTATTACTGATCATCATGACAATTGGGCCGACCTGTTGCCATGGGCGGAGTTTGCCAGGAATTGTGCAGTTAACTCATCGTCCGGGAGCTCCCCGTTCTTAATCAATTTTAGGTTCCAGCCATGTTTGCTCCCGGACTCGTTCCAGTCACAACAGATTCCGGCTTTGGATGAGCATATGGAGCAGCTCCGTTCCACTTGGGCACAGATGCAAAGGACCCTCAGTCAGTCTTTCCAGCGTCATCAGCGATATGCCAATCGTAGACGGCTGCCAGCGGTCTCTTTCCAGGTTGGGGACAGGGTATGGCTCTCCTCCAGAAACCTCAATCTGCAGGTCCCCTCTAATAAGCTGGCTCCTTGGTTTATTGGTCCTTTTAAAATCATTCGCAAAATTAATCCTGTCTCCTATGCATTGGAACTTCCACCGTCTATGCATATTCACAATGTGTTCCATGTGTCTCTGTTAAAACCCCTGGTTTGCAATCGTTACACTACCACTCCGGTAATTCCTGGGCCGGTGGACGTCCAGGGGCAAGAGGAATACGAGGTTCAGAGCATTGTTGATTCTAGGCGACTCAGAGGGAAGTTGCAGTACTTGGTCCACTGGAAGGGTTATGGCCCGGAGGAGCGCTCTTGGGTTGACCAGAAGGACCTCCATGCGCCCAGACTTGTGCGCAACTTCCACTCTAAATACCCTCAGAAACCTAGGCCTCCGGCAGGGAGAGGGGGTCTTTGAGAGGGGGGTACTATCACAGTGCCTGTGATCCTCCTGTCACTCTCATCTGTGGCATACTCTGATTTGCTGAGTTGGTTTGGCCCGCCCCCTGGTGACCTTTTTATACCTGACTTTCACATCTGTCAGATGCCCTTTCGTGGTGTTTCTGAGCCAGTCTTGCTGTTGCTGTGTTCCTGCATCTGGATTCCTGTGTATCGACTTTGGCCTGTCCTGACTATGCTCCTGTGTTCCTGATCGTGTTTGACTCGGCTTGTCTGAGAACCCCCTACGTGCTACGACCCGGCTTGTCTGAGAAACTCCTACGTGCTATGACCGGCTTGTCTGAGAACCTCCTACGTGCTACGACCCGACTGGCTGACTTCCTGCTTCGTGATCGACCACGGCCTGTTCCAGCGACCTGCTTTTGCCTGTTGTCACCGCCGCAACATTCTGACTCCTGCTGTGCTGTGCTGACATAGTGTGACCATTACACTCCGGTGTAATCCATCTCCTAGTGCAGAGTTCCTTGCTGACTTGCATAAGCTGTGCTCCTTGTACCGAGCTTCCATACGTTTGCAGAGCTTAGTTACCATACCGAGCCTGGGAGATTTAAACGTATCCTTTAACCCTTGCAGTGCCGCTTCCCTCTTGCCAAACCTCCATTCTATTCTTAGAGCCTCTAACTTATCAGTCTACTTCTGCTGAGTTGGCCGCTACTTGGACGGTGACTCCGATTCACTTCTGCAGAGTAGTCTATTCCTGTCGGGCTGGTTGGGCGCCCCAGGCTCTCGGTATCACGTTAATTTCCGGAGGTATCCATTGCGGCTATTTGTTCTGAGTGGTAGCAAGGTTAGGCTCCAAGCTCTTGCAGGATCTGAAGGTGTACGCCCGTGGAGGCTATTGGCTCGAGTTGTGCTCACTTTGCATCTCAGGCTATTCTCCGATTATGCCCGTGGGGGCTACATACTCTTGCACTTGCAGTCTCAGTGGACTCTTTGGGAACGCCCGTGGGGGCTAGGTTTGGGTCACTGTTCTGCTAAACTCATGCTGGTCACTGAACACCAACTATCTTCCATTGCATGAACTCTGTGCTGTGCACATTTGCTCAGTTTATCACTACACCATTCGGGCGTGCCAACCCCCACAGCTGAGACAGACTGATTGTTCTCATTTACCCTTTAGGGACCAGTTCACTATTATCTGTCCCATTCTGAGTGTGCCTTCTATTCATTAAAGTGAATCTATGTGTATTGTGTATTCACTTGCAATTGCTGCTGTCACCTGTAGAGGGCTATCATTAGTACTTATTTTCATTCAATAAACGTTGTTTATTTTTACCTACTAGTCTGAGTGTCAAAACAAACCATTACAGACTGGTAGGTGGGGCATTAGTGAGAATTTTTATTGTATTTCATGATCTATCGGCACCTTTTTGAGCAAGAGTTAATATATAAACACATATACTGAATCTTAAACAAACCTTAATGTGAGTTTTATTTCTGTGGAGCAAACTGATGCACTTATATACATACCATGCAGTCTGATTTCCGATAAAGAGGGACACCAGGGTCCAAGAGAGGAACAGAGGGATTTGAATCTCAAAGTGAGACTGTTCCTGTTAAAGAGGGACACTTAGGATGTATGACGATGTCCAAAAAAACTGAAAAAGGGATTGGAATATTATAGTTATAATGAGACTAGTAGTAGTCAGACTAGGTTTGTTTACAATAGAGAAGGGATGTCTAAAAACTTTCTGGAGAACAATTTGTCCAAACAGCTGATCCCCACCCTCAAACAAAACATAAAACAGACTTCAGACTAACAGGCACTTTTTAGTGAATCAAGGGCAGGGATTTGTAACAGTGTGGGCAGTAAGTATGTGGAATTCTTTTAATTGGAAAACTTTGTTTACGGATTCTGTAGATGGTTTTGAAAAAGTTACAGCTACCTTTCAAGCTCTGAACCGTATTGAGACTTATCATAGTTTCAACGCAACAAGGGTGTTGATCCAGGGAAATATATGACTGGTTTTTGGAGTTCTGGAAGATTTTTTTTACCCAACTGGGGCTTAATTGAAAATAGCTTCACTTTCTATTTATTTTTTTTTTTAAGCCTTCCTCTGGATCAACATGGTGGATATTTCAAATGCTGAGCTTGATGGACTAATGTCTTAATTTTTTTTACCTCATTGTCTGTTTTACAATGTCACTGCTATTTTTTAAGTGAAAGATGACAAACTTACAATATAAACTTTACTACTACTATTTATTGCTCAGTTTTAGCATCATTTAAAATAGATATTGGCAAAAATCCATCAAATGTATTTTAGGTATAAAACATCTGTGTACCTTGAAGTTACAACAGAGAGAAGAGAGATCAGGGTGTAGATGTTCATCCTGGCTTCTATTCTAAAACTAAATAAAATGGTTCCCCATCTTTGTACAACTTTTATATGAATGGGCACCCAGACATTTAGCTGTTTATTGAGAGTGCTTCCACCATTCCCCTGTTTTAAATATACAGATAAGCAGTGATAGTCAGGAGGACCCTACTTTTTCTTTGATATGTCTGAATTGATGTTGATGTAGTATACTTGGATTTACAAAAGCCTTGAATATAGTGCCTCACAACAGGTTACTGCATCAATTAAAAGGCTTTGCTGTGGGAGGTGATCGCTGTACATGGATTGAGAACTGGTTAAATGATAGATGGCAGAGAGTTGTAAATTCAGCATTTTAAAGTTGGTCTAAAGTTGTAACTGGAGTGCCACAGGGTTCAGTCCTGTGCCTAATGCTTATTAATTTATTTATTAATGATCTAGAAGTGCATATTGAAAGTAGTGTCTCAATTTTTGCTAATGACACTAAGCTGTGTAAGGAAATACATACAGAGCTTGATGTTTGTTTGTTTTTTCTCTGATGAAGGATTTTGATAAACTGAGTGGGCATAAAAGTAGCCTATGACATTTCATTTGTAAGGTTATAATCAAGGCTGTAGAAACAAACATGCTACATAGACACTAAATGGGAAACAACTTGGGAAATCCTCATCAGAGAAAGATTTATGAGCACTGATAGATGATAGACTTCACAGCAGTGTGCAGAGTCACTAAGCTGCTGCAAGAGCAAATAGGGTACTATCCTGTATAAAAAGAGGTACAGATGCGTAGGATGCAAATATAATTCTACCTCCGTATAAATCCTTGGTAAGGCCTCATCTAGAATATGGAGTACAGTTTTGGGCACCAGTTCTTAAAAAAAAAAGACATTATTGAAAGGGAAAAAGTGCAGAGATGTGCAACCAAACTGATAAAGGGAGTGGAGAATCTGAATTATAAAGAGAGACTAGCCAAACTGGGTCTGTTTACATTAGCTAAGAGGAGTATAAGGGGTGATATAATTACAATGTACAAATATATTCAAGGTCAATACAAAAAACTTTCCAATTATTTACTCAGAGAGCTCAGCTAGGAAGGTGAAGTCCTCCATTAAGACTAGAGGAAAGCCATTTTTGACTAAAACAAAGGCTGTTTTTTTTTACAGTAAGGGTAGTAAAGTTATGGAATTCTTTACTTTTCGGGATGCTATGGTTGGAGTTACTGTATCTCCAACTGTGGTTGTAGATACTGTAACCACTTTCAAATAAGTAATGGATAAGTATCTAACACATAACAATATTAAGAATTATGGCAGTTGGCTTCAAAGCAGATAGTTTCTTGATCCTGTCAAAGATAATACAAGAAAGGGTTAACAGGAAACCCAATTAATTTGTATATCTTCACATAAATAGATAAAAATATAAATTTGAGAACTTTACAATATACTAGGTATTGACACACTACTTCACAGTAAAGAATTTATTAAAATAATCAATTACTCATATTTGTGCAAAAATATATATAATTTAAGTAAAATATACTATATATAAAGTGTAAACAACAATTATATAAATGAGCGACCAGCAATTGCAATAGATATACAGTAACTCAAACCGCAATTATCACAATTAGCGTTACCAGCAATTAAAGGGTTAACCACACATAGGCATATTCAGAGGTATTAAATAACAATAATTGAACTCAGCAGCATAGAAAAGGATAATTGATCCTTACAATTAATTAATATACAGTTTGCAGCAGCATATAGGAACCTCCCTGCCCCAGAAACTGTATAAACTATGCTAATTGAGGTTTAACAGCTTAAGGACCCATGACGGTCCTGGACTGTCATGGGTTGTTATACCCTTAAGGACCCATGATGGTCCTGGACCGTCATGGCTTAAATGATAGCAGCGTGCCTCCGTGCACACTGCTATCATTAATTCCAGGAAGAGACTGAACGCTCTGAGACCGGGGCGTTCAGTCTCAGCCCTTTTTGCTTGTGCCGGTTCTCTGAGTGTCTCCTCTACCTCTGTCTAAGGGAGAGAGAAGTAGAGAGGAGACACCTAGTGGTAAAAGAAAATACAACAGCTGGGGGTATTAACCCCTTCACTGCTGGTGCAGGAGGCTGGCTAAATGCAGGTCAATTTATAAATATATATATATATATATATTTTTTTTTTTTTTTTTTTTAACACAACACACTTTTTTTTTTTTTACAAAAAAAAATTTTATTTAAAAAAAAACACATCTCATTAAACAATATTGGAAGTGAGATTGTTGTGGAGCCATGTAATACACTTATACACACCGCCAAATGTCAGGGATAAAAAAGTGACAAAATAGGGTGGGAAAAAGGGACATGGGGATTTTGACCCGGGGGGACAGTGGCCACTTTAAACTGTGAATTTTGTAGGTATGACTGACTGGTCATACTTTTCATGCAGTCTCCATAAAAAGTGAACCCTTTGTGCCCAATTGATCCCAAGATTTTTTTTACATTTTTTTAATTTTCATAAAGTAAATGGTGGGTTATCCATATAAGTGGGGTATCAAAAGAAAGCCCTGTCTGTGCTTAAAAAACAGTATATAATATATGGGGGTGGAATAAAAGACTTAGAGGGAAAACACTGTTGAACAAAGACATAGTCAGAATTGCTCCGGTCCTTAAGGGAAAATGACCTCAGATTTTCCTGGTCCTTAAGGGGTTAAGGTATGTTGTCAGGTGAGTAGGCTTTAATGGTAAACCAGGTCCTCTGACAATCTCCTTGTTCCATATGCAACAGCAAAATTTTGAAAAACTAACTGGAATAAAATCCCAAATTTAGTTAAATATAATTGAATTATCTACTGATTTCAATGTATACCTCTGAATAAAATATATAAACTGTATTTATTATTGTCAGTGATAGATTGTACCAAGAATATACTCAGAATCAAATCTAATAATATATGTCTATATACCATAAACATGACAATAGCAATCCTGTGTAACACATATAGGGTACTTCAAGGGTTAATCCACTTATTAATATAGGATGCCCCACCCAAGATGGCGGCTTCCTTTGTTTAGTGAGAGGTTTAAATAACTTCCCACTGTACAAAAGTTAGGCCCAAAAACACATGCACAAAAAAATCTTTAGAACCACCTCAAAATAGACAAATAGCTGTTGAAGAGTTAATAACCGAATTTAGAGAATTCCCCAGATTAAATATTAGCTAAAATATCCTTTCCAGAAACACAATATATTATTCTAGAAGTATTAAGAATTATATTAACTAATATATAAACCAAGCTATGTAGATCTAACTGCTGTCAACTATTTTACATTTATCCTGCAAAACATTGCAAATTAATTAACCAATTCTTCTTAATTCCAGAATTACTATAGCCAATATGACTTTTTATAACTAATCCTAAATGGGTGACCAGTCCAATTAAGACAAATTATAATATAATATATATATTATAATATATAATTATATCAAATATAGAGGAAATAAATATTTGATTGTGAAATTTTGCAGAGGTAAAATAAAGAAAAAACATAATTACCAGACAATAAGTGTTTCTTAGGATCTCCTTAACAGCCAGCAATGAATAGAACAGCTAATATCAAGAAAATCAGGAAGCCAAACCCCCTTTTCTCTCCCAAAACCTACATTGTATAATGTAAAATTCCTGTTATCAGAAGCCCAGTCCAATCTCCTCTGATTGGGTCTCATTAGAATATGACATCATCGTTTTTATATAATTGGACAGTCTAAATTCCTAATTTCCATATGAAATCATGTATTCTTCTAGTAATAACTCTATGATTCCTAAAGATGGCGCTCTTACTCCATATTAAAATATTACATATGATCTGTTTTGTGTCATCAATGATATAGGTCATTAGACGTCATATAAACATGTCATACTATCTAGACTTTCCCATATAGGAGTACATCTTTCTCAGACATGTTGTCTGTAATAAAGTCATATACTCCCATAAAAATGTCATTCAGATATTTTCACCCCCTACCATGATGCAAAGGGCCATTGTTTTGACATGAGATCATTTACACACATCTTAAAACAGATTTTCAGAGAATTTATCTTAAAAATATTAACCATCTCCTTCCAGTCATGGCAGTGTCTCTGACAATCCAGGAGGGAATATCTGATTACCATTTGGAGACAGGAAGGAATTGTTTTACCCTCTTGGGGCTTAATTGGAAATGGCTTCAATGTGTTGTGTTTTTTTTTCTTTTACCAGGAAAATATACTAACACCAGACTATTAATAAATATATACCAATGTTGGGTATTTTATATGCATATTTATTAAGGCTCAACATTATCTTTTAATTTTGCAGCTTTAGCAATGAGATGGATGGCAAAAAATATCTTTATAAAATGTGAATAAAAAAATGTTTATTCCCTGAGTGAAAACATAACTGTGGTAGGTCAGAGATAGTAGCTCATATAAATTGTTTAGCCCTGTGAGGGATCTCTTATAGATGAGAGTTTTCTAAGATACTTTTGAGCATAATGTAATGTTAGGAAGACTTCAGTGAGAGAAGTTTTGAATCCTGGGGGGGCAATGTTAAAAAAAAAAAAAAAAAGCGGTATGTGAAATTGTCCGTAATGAGTCTAAAACCGTTCTTGTGTCATGGGCCTTTAATTCACTGTCGTAATACTGTTAAAGTGGATGTGATTTCATCAGATAAAATGAAAATGGTCAAAACCTGGAAAAAAATGGTTAATAATATGAGGCAGAAGTAGAAATGTGGCATTAACTATTAAAAAAAAACAAAAAAAAAACGGACTTTTGTCACCTTGTTTGTACATCGAAAAGCTAAAAAAAGTTCTGACATTTAAAATGTCTTTTAAGGGCAGTATTAATCAAGCTCATCCTGCTACTCTTTTTAAATATTTGCCACATTTTTAGAAGCAATGGATTTATTTCTGAAAAAGCAGTCATTCTTTTAGCTGTAACTCATGATCCAATATTTTTTTCATTACAATGACTTTTTGAACATCACAAGCCTACAGTCCTACAACAAAGAATGATGTCTGCCATGGGCATGCTATCCAGTACAAATTAAAGATTCATCTATGGGAACCAGTCCACACAGAAGTGCTCAGATGAAGGCAAGTGGGGGATGGTAGGGAGAAGTGTCCCTATAACAAAACAACACTAAAACATGAAAATAGCAGCTCAAATAAATCTGTTTAACCCTTTAAGAACCAGATTGTTTTGCAGTATGTTGCACACCCCTCTGATACTTTAAAGGGTTAAAGCTTTTTCTTTTTTTTTTTTAAAACCGTTGTAACATGGTATACATAGGTGGATTACATTTAAATGCAGGAGGAAAATATAGCTTTTGATACCTTTTATTGGCTAACTAAGCAGATTCAGAATGCAAGCTTTCAAGACCTTAGGTCTCTTCCTCAGGCATGTTATACAGATTTTTTTTGTATTTTTATTCAGGGCACTCCTCACCATCAGTTGTTTCAAATTGGGAGGCTGTCTGAAGGAGAGTAAGGGAGGCTGTGAGAATATGTTCTTAAGTGTTAATAACAAAAAGACAGAGACAATATTTGCCTCCCTGTATTTCTACAGCTAACACAGTACCAACTCTCATCCGTTATTACATTTAAATGTTCACTATTTATGGGCCTCTTTGTCTTCTTTTTTTCCATACAAAGATAGAACATTAGTATTTATCACTCATTGCAAAAACGAGAAGAAGAATGATAATACTCTAGATGAAATATCACCTGCAAGAGAAACCTTTACTCTGGTGCTCTGCTTTACCTTAGAAAAACTTTTTCTCTGCTATAACTGACTTAAGAAGATTTGGGTTTAAATTGGAAAATATCCTCTTGGATAACAAAAGGGCTAGTTAACTACCAAAAGTGCATATTCTTTCTAATTTGGTAACATTAAATATCATCCATTTTTTTAATCTTAGAACTACCTTTAAGAGAAAGTTAAAGGTAGAAGATTTGGAACTACCTTGAAGAGGACGTTAAAGGTAGAAGATTGGTTGGACATTAGCTTATGCTAATTCCAACAAATACGCAACTGGGTGAATAACTGCTCCCAGTAGCAGGAATCAGATCTCACAGGGGCTGTAAAGATCAATGTTGAAGGTACAAACAAATGAGGTACTCAAATAATGTTATGGTCAGATCAATGATCTCACAGGGTTTGACAAGGATGCATATGGAGATCATAGACCCGTCTCTGTTCAGGTCACAGGACAGCAGCTACTGAAACAAAGATTCGATGAAACAAGTGAGGGATTCAAATCTTCCAAAAACTACTATTTATTAAAACATATGTAACTCTTACGCGTAACCTCATAATGCGTAAGTGTTAAGCCAATTTTACAAATACATATGTTTTTAATATTCATTTTTAAAGATTTGAATGCCTCACTTGTTTCATTGGATCATTGCTGTAGTAGCAGCTGTCCTGTGACCCAAACAGAGATGGGTCTATGATCTCCATATGCATCCTTGTCAGACCCTGTGAGAGCATTGATCTGACCATAACATTATTTGACTACCCTATTTGTTTGTACCTTCAACAAAATTGATCTTTACATTGTCGCACTATTCGGTGCTCGCTCTTTCTTTTGTTTCTATATGTCCCTGACACTTGTGAGAGCGAATATATAGAGAGAGCAGCACCTGTGAGATCTAATCCCTGCTACTGGGAGCAGTTACTCACCCAGTTGCGTATTTGTTGGATTAGCATAAGCAAATGTCCAACCAATCATCTTGTGAGTACACACCTAAAGGGTGTTCGTGATGGCCAGACCTTTCTACATTGTTGAAGCACACAGGGAAGCCTTCTGTGTTTTCTTCCTTTTCTCTTTTCAGCAATGCATTGGATACCTCTCTGACACTTAAAGGGTTAAGCATGATTGTTTCCTGTGTTGCAATTGGTAGGCTGCACAGTTCCTCCACTTTTTTCTTCACAAGAACCTACTGTGTTATGAATTAATCTGAGTAGATAAATGTGCCCTCAAATAAAATTAATTGGTATATTGTGCATTGAGGTGATGCACATGTAAAACTTAAAGGTTACTTACTGTAAACCAGTTTATTAAACTAAAAATAGTACAACATATAGGCAGATTTTAATTATCTGTAAAATAACTGAAACGTGTCTTGAGGTGACAAGTTCCCTTTAAACAAGGTCCAGAAGCTGTGGGTAGTGTGTGATTTTGTGATGTCCACATTATCCTTCAGAGGCTAGATTTCAATGATATTCATTGAGATTCAAACATTTCAATAAGTTTATGAAATAAACATGAGACAAGATCGAGTAAGAAAAAGGAATTTCCATGATACTGGCAAGTGAATAGCCATTTCATAAATTCAGACTATATTTTCCCTTTTATTTCAAAGCAAATTCAAATGATATCTAACATTTTCAAAAGAACTGTAACAACCACATATTAACCCCTTTTGATGCTAATGATGCAAACATTGCATAGAAATGCATTGGGGACATGCTAACATCCAAGGGTTTGTTCTGTTCATATAGTTATCTATTTATTTTAAAAGATAAACCAATTATTCATCTGTTATCTTCTCAATTTTGCACTGTGTTAGATTGTGGAGTTCATTAACTAGGGACGGGCTGATGTACAACAGATACATTTTAAAACGTTATTAGATGCATATGTAGTAACATATAGTTGTTAACATTTAAAGGTTTAGTAATACTTCGTTGTATCTTTATTTTATTGTGTAGGCGTTAAAAAAACATGAAGAACGATATAAGTCTTATCTCTCAAACCTTTATGGTTTGAGAGACATTCACAAGCAAAGTTTCCCATCCAGTCCCTTTTACCTACTGTAAACCATCTCTTTTCAGATGTGGAATGCAGGCCATAGACCAGACAGATAACAGCAGGGGACAATCTTCTTCCTATGAGAACAATGAAAGCCCTTCTCCCCTTGACAAGTTTTTCAGGTTTTTCTCTTATCTTAATTGAAGATTGTCCCTCTCTGCAATCTACTTGGACACTCCTTTCTGCTCTGGCTGAGCAGTGTTACATAAGTAAAAGGGGCAGGAGGGGGATACTTTGTCATTGAATTACTCTTGAACTACAACTCTGACAGAACTGAAATAACACTCTCCAAAGTCCAAATACTATGATGATTAATTAGAGTTGCTTTTATTATGAAACATTACTATCCCTTTAATGAAATTCTGCTAGTCCTCTCATTTATGAAAATAACTTATAGGTTTCCTAGGTATTTTGGCAAGTAAGGGATAAAAGAGCAAAATGTACCTTATCTGTAATGAACAGAAAGTTATTTTTATATTATTACTTTAACTACTTTTTGCACACTATTTTCGTGAGAAGCACAGACTTTCAGCAATATCGTGCCCCCTCAATCTGGCGCAAGGAAAGAAACATGCTTCTATCCCTCAGAGTTCACATTAAGGGCACCAGATGTTTTCTTGCTATGAAGAACCATTATGTGTCAAACAGCATGCTCTCCTCAATGTGCACACAGGACATGAGCACACTGCCACTGATGACAGTATGCCTAGTAGTAGAGAAAAGGAAAAGACACTGTTGGATCAGCTGATTTCAGTTCCTGGATGGAGACATCTGCTACAGCTGACAACCAGACCTTGTCATTGTTGGATCAGATTATTTCAATTCCTGGATTGAGACATCTGCTGCAGCTGATAACCAAACCTTATCATTGTCTCTTGTACAGGGATGGGGAGTGCGGTCACTGCCAAGAGCACTCCCCTTTGATTTAAAGGGCTGAGGCTACATTATGGAAAGGGCTAAGGCTACAGGAAGTCTCATGGTCATAGTAGGCATAGGCAGTAAATGGCAAAGTGCTCGCCAGAAATTCATTGGCGGTAGCAGTAAGGTTCACATTTCTTGTGTTTCTGCAGTAAAGCTTGTATTTTCAGTGAGAATTACTGCAGCGAAAAAAACATGACTTTTCACCCATTCCTAATCTTGGAATCAGGTAGTATTATTTAGTTATTTTATTCATATATTTTCAATATTCTGATATATACTGAAGCAAAGGTTGACCTTGATAAGTGTCTTTCTTTTTCCAACTAACTATTTGACTGTGGTTATTTTCTCTGAAGATTCTCTCTTCCCCCTGTAGTTTCATTGGTTTGATATGTTGTATTATGTCTTTGACTTCTCTTTCACTACTGTATTACCTTTGAATTATTTAGCTCAGACTACTGGGTGCTACTTCCTCTTGACATGGTTCAGGAGAAGGTTTGTTTCTGAGTCGCACAAAAGAGAAGTAGTAGTTTTAAATGACCATTTGTCCCTTTTATTTTGGTACTTGCAATGACTTCTGTTTGTCAATGATCAATTGTATTGGTACCTCTTTGTTCAGTAGCTCAAAGTTCAGATTTACAAACAAAATAGTTTAACAAACTGTATAATATGTTGCCCCAATTATATAAGCACCTTAACTAATATACAACCAAAATACGAGCCTTATCCTATATAATAATTAGCTAAAACGTGTGTAAAGACAAAGTCATGTGCAGTAAAGACTGCTGCGCGTGCTGCAGTCATGCGCAGTAGAGACTGCCTGCGCCACAGATGATACCTCTGTATCAGCCGCAGCGCGGGCAGTCTCTACTGCACATGACTGCCCCCGACCAGCTGGCAGTGGCACTGTGGCCCGTGTAACAGGCTCTTCAACTAGTTACCTAATAAGTGTGGATGACTTTCGTTCATTTAATTGCAACGTCAGTCTGATTTACTGAATTTTTTAACCAAAGTAAGCCTTACAACTTGTTAAAATCAGCAGTGTTGTCTAGTGGTGCTAATAACTTGAGAATAGAACAGTTGTTGTGCTTTGTGGCTGTTCACATCCAAAATCTCATTTCACGGGATGGAACACAGCTTATTCCAGCTTGTTACAACTTTCCTTTAAGGAACTTGCAGTACAGGAGATCATTCAATGTGACCTATGGAACTGCCATACAGATCATCACAAGGATGACTTTGAGGCTGTGTTGCCCATCAGAAGTAAGTATGAACAAACTGATTCTATAAGCAATTCAATAAGCTAAAGAGGTGCATTTCAGGGAGAAATCCACCTGCACCATAATGGACAAATGAACATTCCCAATTATTTAATTGGAGGTTTAAACCGCTTGAGGTCTCCAATGCTTTGCAAAGACTGTGTTGGAGATCTCTCTAGGACTGAGAGTGATAAAAGTCCCCATTTAATTCATTTGGGATTTGTTTTTTGTTTTGTTTTTTTGTTTCCAATGAGGCAATTGGTTTGCTCCAGAATTTTTCATCATTAGTTTATTGAATTGCACCTTTCATTTTCATATGAAACACACTGGGGTGTGAATGTAGAAAATTTTAAATCCACCAGTACAGTCACCCTAGAGATAGTATCTATGTCAGTGGTAGCACATAGTGATATGCACCACATTTTATGATTGCTGTAGCACTGGGCTTTAATACCATCAAGCCTAACATGCCAGGCTCTTGTGCATTGTGGAGAATGCACATGCATTGAGCACCAGGCAGCAGCAGGTGCCCTTCCTGAAAGAGTATTATTTGAATGGTACAGGTGACGATATTTTGGAGTTGATATCTCATCTGTTCCTGTATAAATCTGCACATAAGTGGTACTGCTGGATTGAGGAGAGTCTCTCTTTTCCAAAGATTGTGGGAGTTTGCGCAGCCTCTCTGGGAGATTTTTCATTCATAATTACTACAGTTCAAACTTTTTTTTTTTTTAATAAAATGCAGTTTTGTACTGTGGTCAATGGTGGTGTGTTCCTTTTAGTTAATATGGAGATCCATAGTCTGTGACTCAAGTTCACCCATACAGTGCTGCTACAGGGTTGCTAATGATATGATTAAAATAAAAATCAGTTTGGGCTGTAATAATTTTAATGAAAAATCTCCCATGACTAATACCTCCTAATAACAAACCCTCACCTTTGTCTCATCAGAGAAGTCTGATGACCGCTATGAATCAATTCCACGTGGTTTGTTCTCCAAAATTAATCTTCAATTAGTGCTGGGTTTCATCTCCATTGAGACAGATATGATTGTTTTGTTGCAGGATTCCTAGAATCCAAACTCCTCTGTAAAACCAATATACAAAGAATAGTTTCATAGAGGCCATTAGAATTGTCTGCCCATATTAAAGTGAATGTTTATTATTAGTAGGAGGTCACGTACCTTTACAAAGATCTGGGAGATCTTAAAATTGGGAGATTAGATGGGCCATTTGGTATGAGTTCAGTTTATGTTCTAATATTTTAACGGGACAGTAATGTTTCACAAAAACAGCAAGTCCAATTAATCTTTACATTTTTTGGGCTATAGAGAGTGTTATTTCAATACTGTCAGAGTTGTAGTTTAAGAATAATTGAATGATAAAGTATCCCCCTCCTGCCCCTTTTACCTAGTTTAAGCCACCTCCCCTCAGATGTGGAATCTGGTCCTGGGACCAGACCACTCACAGCAAGGGACAATCTTCATACTGTGAGCATAAGGAAACCCTAGCCCCCTTGACAGGTTTTTCCTTAATCTCACTGAAGATTGTCCCTCTCTGTGATCCATCCGGACAGTGTTGCTGCTTTGAGGTGAGCAGTGTTACATCAGTAAAAGGGACGGGGGATACTTTATCATTCAGTTACTCTTGAACTACAACTCTCTCAGTACTGAAATAACACTCTCCATGGCCCAAATACTATGAAGATTAATCGGAGCTGTTTTATTATGAAACATTACTATCCCTTTATGTTTTCTTTCATAAATAAAAAAAATTTTTTATTTTTTCCTGACATTATTATAATACTTTATTTGTACAGTGCCAACGTATTCAGCACAATCAGCAGCATTGTACAATAGGGAATAGACACACAGAGACATTAAACAGTACAAATGGTACAAGGTAAATTAAAGAATTTTTTTTTGTTAATGGTAGTAGAGAACAGGAAAATTGGTCACAGACTGGTAAGGCGGGTGTAAAAGCTTTTTTTACTGAAGAATAATGGATAAAACATGCCACTGAAGGAGTGGAACAATTTAAAAGAAGAAAAGCAAAAATAATAATCTAATGTTGAATCTTGCTACTAGGATGAATCAAATAATTTAATAAAGATGAATATTTATAAATGATGAACAAATACAACCAAAAACAAAAAGCTGACGCTCTTTCATAAATACAGATAGGTGCATTTGGCTCAATTAGTGATGTGAATGGGAGCAAAACAGAACATTTAAACATCATGAGGCTAATGTACTAAGAGAACTGGAGCAATTCTGGGGCAAACCAAGGCATAGATTCCACTGCAATTGATTAGTGATCTCACTGGCTTTATCTAATCAAATTTCATTGAAGTCTATGGGAAAATGTGTAGCAAAGCCCTTGATAAATTTAAAAATAACAGTGGAATCTAGGTCTGAGTGATCCCATTTGATTTTAAACGGGGCTTTTAACCCCTTGAATGTTAACAAGGTTTCCAACTCATTGCTTTGCATTGCCTTGGAGACCTTTCTTGCATTCAAGGAGTTGAAGCCCAATTGAAAGCACTGTACATTCTTATTTATTGTCTACATTGCTGCTGGTTTGCACACAGAAGTGCTCTAGGCCTTCTTAGTACATCAACCTTTATGTGTTTGAGTCATTTCTAGCATGCAAGTGGTTAACTTGAATACTGACTTCTGTGTGGTTATTTATTTTACTGAGCATACACACCTTGAAAAATATGTACATAGATTTCATGCTGTATGGAATGACCTACATGTATTTGAATTTAGATTAAAGTTTACATTGACTAACATTTTATGCTTCAGTGCATTTTAATGACAAACATTTTATGTCAAATAGTAGGATTCCAAAGTAATTTTGAGTCAGTAATAGAAAGTAACATGCAGATTAATTTATTAAAGTAAATTCAAACTGTTTTAGTATCTTACAATGTCCAGACTATTGATTTCCGGTATTATTAACCCCAACCCTTAGAGTGCCAGAGAGGTACTCAATGCATTGCTTTGCAATGTTTTGTGTCCCTCACTAGCACACAGAGGGTTAACAACTTCTGACGTGCCAGGATATCACATAAATCTATCCTCTGAGTAAGGAAGATGGTCCTGGCAAGGTAAGGGTTAATGATTACAGTGCACCCCAGAGCACGCCGTGATCTCAGGGAGGAGACTGTAGCTGACTGTTCCAGGACCTGTTTCAGCAGTTTCCCAGTGGTTCTGTGCATGTGATCACTGCAGCGACACTCACATGTGCAAGTGGAACCAACATGACAAAGGCAATGTTTCCCGTCATCTCTGATTCCTGCATCTCTCCTACTCACTGTGGATTAGAGGCAGAGAGACAGAGAACACAACTCCCAAATCAAATGCCCAAAAAGGGGGCATTTTTGTTTTCGCTGTGAGCAAGACTCTTACGTAGAGCAGCGTGTAGTTGAATAAATGATGTAGCGGAAGATCAAACTTTTTTTATTTACACAGACCAATTTTAAACAAACATTCATTTAAGTTTTAGTACTGCGGAGAAATGTGAAACACATATAGATATCACACAGCCTGAGCTCCTAAACAGAGAGACACCAGTGTGGGGAAAAGGAGCATAAGGGTTTGTGTCTCAAGGGGACAGTACCCCCATAAAAAGGGGCACTTGGGAGTTATGAGAGAATTTTTGGACTTTTTATCCAGTTCCTCTTAAACAATGCACGAGCTGAGTACAAATCATCACAGGAAAATCTATATGAAAAAAAATTAGTTTTTTTAATTTTATTTAGCTTTTTATATTATCAAGCTCAATTATGGGTCATACCTATAAATATGGCATCAAAAGAAAGCTCTACTTATGCTAAAAAAAAGTTGGTGTACTAAACGAATTAGAGGAAAATATGGTTGAAAAAAAGATGTTCAAAAAAGGCTAAATGTCTCTTGTTCTCCATTGAGAGAATAAAAAAATGCAAATATGTATGTATGTATGTGTGTGTGTGGATAGTTAGATCTCAATGTAACAATATCCTGCAGCATGAGTGGTCTACATGCTGTATTCTATATTTTTAATCCTTGGGAGAAAGCTGTCTAGAAACAGATGCAGCGAGCTCACCCTCTGTAACCAAAAAAGTAAAAAACAATGAAGAAACATAGAACAGGAATTTTGATTTTACATATTCTGCTCTTACAGAATATGTAAGGCCAAAATAAAATGTTGCTAAGTCTTCAGTTTGGGATGGTGTCCAGTTAAGTTTGCCAATTTTTGCTTTGGGTTTAATAGGATCTTACTACCTTTCATGGAACCTCAAGTGGTTTAACCTGCCAATTGGTTCAGTAATGTGTATTCATTTAATTCTATGTATTTAAACCTTTAAGCACCAGAGGTGTGTGCAATTCATTGCTATACAATGCACTGCCTAAGCCTCTGGCACTCAAAGATTCATTTCTCAAAAAAATCTAAACCATTCTCTTTAGTCTACAAGGAATCCAAATTTTTAGGTGCCTATAACTTTTACTGGATGTATGCCCAGCATTGCCAGAACCATCCCAATTCACCCATGGCAGAAACCAGCTCTTTTTGCTTTTCTATTTTAAAAGTTAGATGTTGGATCTGGGGTCATGGGATGAATTTTGTGTATGTCTATGGTGTTAATGGCAGCATAGAAACTTTGCTTAGGGGTATTTGATATGTAATTTTAAGTTTGTTCATCATTTGGGGGTAATTTACATGACAATGGAGAAAACAGTGAACTAGGTGTGTAGCCTCCCTTATGGAAGTTTACATAGTAAAATACCTGGAACAGCATTATGCAGTCTCAAATGGGTCCTATCAGCTGTTTGTGTGTGTGTGTGTTGTGTGTGTGTGTGTGTGTGTGTGTGTGTGTTGTGTGTGTGTGTGTGTGTGTGTGTGTGTGTGTGTGTGTGTGTGTGTGTGTGTGTGTGTGTGTGTGTGTGTGTGTGTGTGTGTGTGTGTGTGTGGTCAGAAAACTGACTCATCTGGAAAAGATCCTGGAAGTAGGTAACTTTCAACCATAAACTTATTGGGTTGTGTATGCATCCACATAGTTCCTCTATGTCTGCCAAATGGAAGAGTATTAAGATGTTTCTCTTCAATGCCCCACTGTACCTTTACATTTTCCACTCTGGCTTATAGTGCAGCCCTGGCTTCTTCAGAAGGTCTGTTCCAAGCTGAGCAGACCTGCCAACATGCATTATCTACATGATAGCATTTACAAAAAACATCTGGGTGCTTATGAATGGGCAAATTCTCTTTCTAGTGTAACAAACACTTGAAGAGATTACATTTACTTAAACGCACAATCTTATTGGTTTAAAATGTACCATCCGGTTTATTTTATTTGTAAGCAGTTATGGAACTAATAAGCTTAACCAAATTCTCTCTCTCTCAAGACAGTAATAGGCATATTTCTCTCTCTATAACTGGGGTAGGAAACCTCCAGCTGATGCTAGACTACAATTCCCATCATGCTCCTGAAGTCAACAGCTGCAGGCAGATGAATGAAATTGTAGTGCAGATGGATGTTTTTGTGTTCTCTGCCCTTATTCTGTAATCTCTACATTATTCACATAAACCAAAGCATGTTTCCTCTGGCACAATCACCCTTTATTACTGCAAAGTGATGCACCACAAATTTGTAACAAGTACACAAGTTTGCAAATGCTGTACCAGAAAATAGGTAAGAAAGTAACATAAACAGAATGATCCTTATGCAAAGTATCACTCCACAGTAAGTTTGGGCAACCTGAAGCCAACAGCTAAAGAGTGAACAATGTTCTATCCCAGGCCTAGCACTTCATAACACTGTATTTTATAGGGCCTGTGTGGCTGCACTGGTTAAATGGTGTCTTGCTGTATACATTTTGATATGTATTTCCTTTTAAATGGCTGGTAATGGGAGTTCTGCACATGTGACTGATCCTTCAACTCACTTTAATTAATGAGCAAACATGAGTTTACGCTTGTTATTTGATAAATCAGATAACTGAAAATAAGACAAGTAATTGACTTATTTTCTAGTGTTTCCTTTTACAAAGTAGACCCACTTGACTTCACTTTAGTTAGGTAGATTAAAGGGATAGTAATACTTTGTTTTAATTTTATTTTGTAGGCATTAAAAAAACATGAAGAACGATACAAGTCTTATCTCTCAAACCTTTATGATTTAAGAGATATTCACAAGCAAAGTATCCCCCCCCCCCGTTCAGCCAGATCAGAAGGGAGGTGCCCAGGTAGACTGCAGAGAGGAACAATCTTCAATTACGATTATTGCTTGCTTTTTCACTGAGTCAATGAAGGCTATGCATAATGGAAGATTGTACTCATTATGTCGTTCTGAAACTTCCTGTACTGTCGGGATCTGGTCCAATGTACTGAAACTGCTCCTGAAGCCTTAGGTTGTGCTGCATTAAGTATTGTGTCTTTTCTTCTTGATAGTACCATTGTGAAAACCTTGCAGATAACTGGCAATAGGCTCACTGGTCTGTAGTTTGTTTGTTTTTGTTTTTTTTATCTGCCTTATCACCTTTTTATGCAGCAGAATGACTTCTGCATTTTTCCAGATTTCAGTCACTTTGCAGAGTAGTAGGTATTTCGAAAATCATTCTGCTAGGGCTTTGAATAAGAGCTGATCTCTGGCTTTCAACATTTCAATAGTGTCAGAATCAGGATCTGTTCATATTTTTATGAGGCAGATATTATTACCCTGAGCAATTTTCACTTCTATGTGCTTTGATTACAAAATGTTACTCAATAAAAAGGAGATATCTGTTTCCATTTCTCTTTTTTTCTTAAAAAAAAAGGATATACACATATACCAGGTTGTGCCCCAAGAATCAGCCTGATCTGGCTGTTATCTCTGTCCTACGGGAGTCTAGGGGTGTCAGAAGGGAGAAAAAGTGTTTTACCCCAAATACCCCAAAATTTTGTGTGATCGAGGTAGCTGCGATCCAAGTTTCTTTTTGATCAGGCTGTTATCTTTGTCAGGGGAGTCTGGGGTTGCAAGAAGGGAACAAAGGAGAATTTCCCCACATACCCCAAAATTCTGCTGACTGGGAGCACTGAGGCAGACATGATGCACGTTTCTTCCTGCTCTGGCTTTTATATCCATCCTAGAGGAGTTTGGTGTAAACCTCTCTTATCATACCTGCAAAGACCTCAAAATTTTTTGTGACCAAGTAAACACAAGCAGCTGTGATCAAAGTTCTTTGCTCATCTGGCTGGCAGAGATTGTCATAGGGGAGTGAGAAAGGAGCAAAGGAGAATTGCTTCAAATACCCCAAAATTCTGAGTGACTACATGGGAGGACACAAGCAGCTGTGATCAGTTTCTTCCTGACCTAGCTGTTATCTGTCTCCTAGGGGAATATGGGGAAAAAAGCAGTCAGACAGGGAGTATGCCTTTTTGCTTTTTGCTGACAGTTATAGGAGGGGCAGTTAATTAAAAAAAAAAATAAAAAAAGATAAGTGACAGAGACAGGGATCCTGGTGTGATCTGTGATGGAGGCAGACTGATACTAGACTAGAGAGAGTATTTTGTAGACATTCAAGGCAAGACATCCTGCACAATAAGTTCTATTGTATAATTTATATTAAAAAACACAAACAGTAGTTGAGTAATGTCCAGTAAATGCACAATGTGTAGGGTGAAAGGATTAGGAGCAGTGCAGAGATATGTGACTAAGTGGTAGTCCAACAACTGACTGCAGTCATGGTTGCCTCAGCGTATGCAATAAATTATGTGAATCCCTTTCCTCCCGAGGAGGATGCAGTTTGTCAAAGTACCACCAAAAGTTCCACCACCACCAAGTACTATTAATAAAACATCTAAAAACACTGAAGACAACAAGTCACATTCCAGTGTTGATGGCATAGTGCAAGAAGGTGTAGTAGCTCAACCAACTTCTGCATCTGACAGTGAGGCAAATAAGCATAAAATAACCTGTCCTGAAAGTACTAGTGAACATTGTGAAAGGGGAAAGTAACAAGAAATTGAGGAATATAAAGACAATAGGGAATAAGTGGTGGGTGATGCTGAGGAACACCTATGACTGATGATGTAGATCTAGAATATAGATAATACTTCTATTAATGCTCAGCTACAGATATAGGCAGGTCTATCCTAATGAGGTTTGAAATGACTTCTCCAGATGAGATGGCCTCTTCCGGACAGTTGTTTGGGGAGCCTTTGATAAAAGACCTTGGTCATTTTTTCACAGCCTTCATGGCTTTAGATATGGGTCGGGCCTCAATGAAAAAGCTTTCCCTGATAGTTTTTTGTGGAAGGTCAGGAATATTAGAATCACACCCCCAGCAGTCTTAACTAAAGATAGGAGAAGAGATAGTGGTTAAGAAGAATATCTGCGATTTCTTAAGTTTGTGAAGTGTGTGTGACTTACTGTTGGGTAAGTGAGGGTGAGTCAAATGATATTTAGTGTTAAGGTAGTGAGGATATTCAAATTGTGTAAGTTAGTATTAGGGAAGTGAGATAGGGTCATTCAAATAGTGAGTTAGTGCTAGGTCAGTGAGGGTCATTCAAAATAAGTTAGTATTAGGGTAATGAGAGTCATTAAACCGTGTGAGTTAATGTTAGGGCATTAAGGGTCAGTGAAGTCATAAATTTTTAAAATAATTTTTTGCTCCCTTCGTGGCGCAATGACAACACATGCTAATGTGGTGGAGACAATCAGGCAGAGTATAAGAGAACACATAAAAACCATGCATCCTGCGGAATCTGAGTTTGTCTTAGAGGAGAGGGTGAATTATTTGTAAAGCGAGCTAGAGGCTTTCCACATTTGTTGTCTGATACATCGCTTTGGGATTTGGCCACATGTCTATGTAGGAGTGTGTTTAATTCTTCATTATATCTAGTGATTTCTTACAATAATTTTCCTCTCCTCAAGGTGCTTGAGAACCTCAATTTTCATCAAATGCCATCTAAGTATACTTTTTTGAGCTTCCCATACTATCGGATGAAGCAAATCAGGAGAGGATTTGAAAAGAAAGTATTCGTCTGTTTGGTTACAGAGGTGCGGGTTGAGGGATCCTTGTTAGGGATGGGCGAAACTTTCCACCTCAAACTGAAATCAGGGAAAAATGGCACTTTCCGTTTGGTGAAAAATTTCCCACGAAAAGTGCCGATTTTCCTCTTTTTTCGCCCATTGAAATCAATGGGAACATAGAAGTTACGTACAACACATAACAAATAATATTTTATTTCCCAAAGGCATTGTATAAAACGGGCATGAGGGTGACTGAATTGGTGGGGTGTGGGGAAATAATCAGTTGAACAGGGAATGTTTTGGGGGATTTGGGGGCACTTCATAAAAAAGAAATCCTAAATAAAATAAAATAAAAACCATAAGACATGGTATAAAGAGGTCTGAGGAGGGTGTCTGTGTTGGTGAATGAATGAATCATTTGAACAGGGAATTTGTTTTGGGGGGCTTTTTTGACTGCTATTGGGGCGACAGTTCATAAATAAATCAATAAAATAAGACATTTGTATTTAAAGTGACAGAGACAGAGACAGGAACCCCCTGACATAAGCTGCCACTGGGGTGGACTGATACTTGACTTGATAGAGTATTTTGTAGACGATAATTTGTTTGCTTTGTTGTTAGAGGCCTTTGTAGGACTTAGACTTATTAGAGACCCAAGCCCTGAAGAAACATTCATTTGTAGGACTTAAGCTTGTTTGACACAAGCCCTAAGGAAATATTAATTTGTAGGATTTAGGCTTGTTAGAAACAACACCCCCCCAAAAAAAAAATTTGTTTATTTTTTGTAGGACTAGTTTTTTTTTCTTTTCTTTTTTTTCAAACACAAGCCCTGAGGAAAAAAATAAAAATGCCCTACTGGCCAAATGCCAGCAGGTCATGTTGGCCAGTGGCCACTGTCAGATGTCCTCCTGAGTTGCAATTGCTGTTTGTACTGCTGATGCTGAGTTGTTTAAGCAGCAGGATGATTAGGCAGCTGTCAGGGAATGGGATCAACAATAGCAGTACCATGGAAGATGGATGATGAAGGTTCCACTTGCCACGACTGGCTCCAGTGATGAGTCTGAGGCAATAGCAGAAGAATAAGTAGCCCCCAGTATATGTAGAGAAAAGAACAAGTTGACAATTAAATCTTCTCCACCTGCCCCTCCTCCAAAATCAACATGGGTGTGTTGTTATTAGAATATATATTTTTCCCTTGAGAACAGGAACTGTGGCTTCCATCAGCAACTGCAATGTGTACAGTGTGTGTGTGGTAAATAACAACTGGGGGCACAACTGTATCCAAACACCATGATACCCAAAACCAAGTACTGCCGCTGTCACTGTACCCCTTGTCCAGACCCCGATAAGGACACATGACAAGTTGCTGACAGTTTAATAGTAATGATGAACCCTCCCTGCCAGAATCCTAGCATATTCAGCGTGATGGAATCTCCTCAGATGCCACCTGATGACCTGGTATCTATACTCCTCCACCACACTGGCATGCATGGTCAGTGCACTACACAGTGTGCAATGGATAGAGATGAACTGCCATATCCTAACATTATCAGAGTGGCTATCATTTGGCGGGAGATGTAACAATGAATGAGGTGGATTGGCAGGAGATGTACTTGTTACCCTAGAGGAAGAAGGTGATGTTGATGGCGAGCTAGTTGTTTCGCTCATCATGGAACTTCCAGTGTCTGTCTGGATTTATTTATTCTTCCTCCTCTTTGATCTCCACCTTTCTGGAGAGTTGTGTTGTTTTTAACTAAAAAGACAAAGTCAATGTCATGTCTGATGACATATAATAAGTCATTTTATGTCAAAATCTTAGGAAAATAAGGATACCCTTTGTCATGAGCGTGTGGGGTATGTCCACACATCCAACATGGATTACACAAATTCAGTCCTTAATATACATTAGTCACTACCTTAATAAAGTGATTATGCTCTTCCCAAGATGAGAGATGTCTCTCTGTTCCTGTGGAACAGGTTATCATTGGTGTCCTCTGGACCCTTAAGAGTAGGTACCAGGGAGCACCAATGGCACTATTGGTGCAGCAGTATGTAGCACCACTGGTCTTTGTTACTGTGTACACTCTCTTCATGCTTCGCTGTTTTGCAGGTTTTTGCCAGCCTTGGGAGAGTTCTTCGGACGATATATCACAACTCTCATGTCCATATAAAATGTGACAGCCGAAGGGCACTATGAAACGATTCTGTTAGTAGTTGAATATAGAGCATATTTTCAGTTTCATTGTATTTGAAGCCTCCTTCTCTCTGTAGGCCTGCTCTGATGTTTGGACAGCCACCGTCAGTCAGACAGGTTACGCTCATCTCTACTTCTTTCCATCCTCCTTCTGGATCAGCCCAGTCACCCCAGTCTCCAACTTCATTGCTGGTAACTGAACCGATTACAGGGTGTTGAATAAGCGCAGCAATCACAATAGCAGCCAGACCAATGTTTATCTGTAAAAGAAAGCACTTTTTTATTCTCTTAAATAACATTTGACCGCAGGCACATGATCCCATTTATCTTGTCCAGCTTTGGATAGCACTACTGTGTTATCGTTCCCTGTTGCAATTATTTCAGCTGGTTCTGGGGGCCCATTTTCTCTTCTTACCCACACTTTTGCCCCTGGATTTAGGTTGGTTGAACCAAATCCTTTGTCTCCTCTTACTGTCTGTAAAGTGGGGGTGGAGACTTTGTTTATTTGTCCCTCATAAATGAGGACGATAACCAATTGAGCTATTCTGTCCCCTTCTTGGACTAGCAAATCTTGTGGACCTTGGTTTAATAGGGGGACCTTTATTTCTCCTTGGTAGTCTGCATCTATGACCCCTCCCATTTTGTGTATTCCATTAAGGGCTAGGCTAGTCCTTGGTGCAATTAGTCCAAAGTGTCCCGGGGGTATTTGTATACCTATTCCCGTGGGGAACACCTGAACCTGTCCTATTTGGAGTCTTTTCTCCTTTCAAGTGAGTAAGTGTATGCTTGCAGCTTCTGGGGTAGCCCTATATGGTGCTAAAGCCCCTTCCTCAATTTCCCAGTATGAAATGGTATTGATTGCTACATACGGTTTTACCTGTATGTTCAGTGCAAACATCCTTGTGAGGGGAGTGTCATGATCTGAAAGTGGTCTATTATTAATTCTCTCTCCATTTATTCATGGTCCGTTCCTCAAGCTTTCTCAGTTGTTGTTTTAGCAAACCATTCATTCTCTCAATCAATCCTGCAGCCTGAGGATAATAGGGTATGTGGAAAATCCACTCAATGTTGTTCTCATTACAAAATCTCTGTACTAGTTTGCCTTTAAAATGGCTACCATTATCACTCTGTATCTGTAGAGGGAGGCCATAATACTGTATCATGGTTTCCAACATCCTAGTGGTACTTTCTTGGGTAGCCCTCTTGCAAGGGTGAACCAATAAGTACCCTGAATATGTGTCCACAGCCGTGCACACATATTGCCAATTCTTACTTATAGGTAGTGGCCCTATGTAGTCTACTTGCCGTATTTGCCCTGGTGCCTTACCACTTTTTATTTGTCGTTGCACCATTCCTGGCACATGCCTATTTTGTTTGTGTTGACATACTGCACATTGTAAAATTACTGTTTTGATTAAATCAAGGGGCACCAAAATGCCCCTCTGTTGTGCCCACCTTTGAGTGGCCTTCTTTCTGAGAAGTCCACATTTTTGATGGGCCCAATTAGCCAGTCCCATAGATGAGTTAAGGTTCTCACTGGATGCCTCTGCAATTTTAGCTTCTTCGTCTGCAATAGAATTAAACAGACGAGCCAATGAGTCAGTATTACAATGTGCATCCACATGAAAGCCTTACCTCATTTTTATGCACCGTTTCCCATATATGTTACCATAGATCTTTGGCCCAGACTTCCTTGGTGTGTATCCTGAACTGGGTTGACTACCAAATGGGCAACCAAGGGGCCATTCTGTTTGCCACAGACCAATAGTCTGTATATATATGACAGCTTCCAGGCATTTCTTGTTTCAAAGCCTGAAATACAGCATATAGTTCTGCATACTGACTACTTCTTCCAGACCCTGTAGTGGTTAATATACCTTTTTAGTCTCAGGCTTGAACTACACTTCTTTCCACTGTCTGATATTTCCTACATATTTTGCCGAGACATCTGTGAACCGTGCATGTTTGGCTTGGTCCTGGGACAGCTAAGCAAAAGGCTTTCCCCATTTTACTGGTGATTCCCTGTCACAGTGCCTTCAGCCAGGAGTAGGGTTCTGGACGGACGCTCCTGCATCACTAGCAGCATTCCTCTGCCTGCAGCCTAGTCTGGTTCCTGGTTACTGGCAGCATTGAATCAGGCACTTGCCTGGACGCCTGTTATAGGCCCAGCCTGGGGGACCTAATTGGTCCTGCCTTCTCCTACACCTTTATAAACCTCTATGGGCCTGTGTATCAGTTACCCTTACAATGGTGTTCTGAGCAGTTCATTATCTAGTATTCCTGATTCCTGTTTATGATCCGGCTTGTCTGACCATCCATTCTGGTGTTGACCCATGGCTCTGTCTGACTATTCTCCTTGTGCATTCCGATTTGGCTCAGATATCCTTTCTGGTGCAAACCAGCGGCTCTGGCCGACTACCCACTCTGTGTATGACCTAGGCTTGTCTGACTACCCACTCTGGTGTTGACCAGGGGCTCTGTCCACTGCACATCCAGCATTCCATAACTTCAGTGGATATCCTATCTGCTGCAAACCCATGGCTCTGGCTGACTACCCGCTCCGTGTATGACTTTGGCTCATCTGACTATCCTATCTAGTGCTTACTAGAAGGCCCTATCTGTTCGCTCCTAGGGTTGGTTCCGTTATTCAGACATCCTTCCTAGTACTGACCTGGGGCTAGCAGACTCCCAGCTACTGACTGCAGGCTGAGTCAGTATTACTCTTGGGCGTTACTGTACCACGAGACT
The DNA here is from genome assembly GCA_037306005.1 of Rhinophrynus dorsalis. Classification (NCBI taxonomy): domain Eukaryota; kingdom Metazoa; phylum Chordata; class Amphibia; order Anura; family Rhinophrynidae; genus Rhinophrynus; species Rhinophrynus dorsalis. The sequence continues at coordinate 63,308,176 of CM074718.1, forward strand.
CCATCAGGCTGAGGCCTAGTCTCAGACAGTGTGGTGGTAATATTGGGAGACTGCTATTCCTGATACAGTACTCGCCTTTTCGATCACCCACTGTATGTATATATTATATTGCATTACTGTATTATTCTCAAAAAAAGGTTATATTAACTATACTGTCTGACTCCTGGTTCTGCTTGCCAACCGTAACATTCCCTTAATTTTTCTACCATTGGCAAGTATCCTGGTTCCTGAATAGGTGAATCCACATACTTTTCATGTAGCACTGCCGTGTCACTAGGACCTATTTTTGCCCTGTCCTGTATGTACCATTTCCATTTAATGATACTGGATTACTGCACATGTCCTATCCTGTGGGTTTGGGGGAGCTCATGACCCACTGCATAATGGGTATTTCTGGGCACAGGGACACCATGTGTACCATTGTAATTTGCTCCGTATCTACCAGAGTCCAATAGCAAGCTAAAAGCTGTTTTTCAAAAGGTGTGTACCTTTCTCCTGCTTCAGGTAGTTTCCTGGTCCAGAAACCGAGGGGGACTTTTGTCCTTCCTTATTTCTGCCAAAGACTACAGTTTGCCCATTGATTGTTAACTGATACATTTAGATCTATATCCCCATCTTGTACGAGTCATAGATCCAAAGCTTGTAGAATAGCCTGCTTGGTTCCTTCAAAAGCATTCTGTTGTTCCTCTCCCCACTCAAAATTATATTTCTTTCGTGTGATTTTGTATAATGGAGACAGCAGCTGACTCAAATGTGGTATGTGCTGTCTCCAAAAGCCAAAGAGTCCTATGAAACTCCGGGCTAGCTTCTTATTCTTGGGAGTCTGAAATTCTAGGATCTTTAGTTTGGCTTTAGGGAGTATTTCCCTATGCCCTTTATTCCACTGTATGCCCACTGTTTGTACAGGTCCCTGCACTTTGTCTAGGTTCATTTCCCAGCCTCTACTCTTCATATGTATCTTTTGGTAGGCTGTTGGCAAAATCCACCCCCTTCTAGCTAGTGCTTTAAATGCTTTCTCTGCCATGGGTACTGTTTGCAAACAAGCCACCAGGTTAGTAGGCTCCCCATCTTTCACACTCTCATCCCAATTTCCACACTTGCCCGTGAAGTGAGCCCACTCATTTGCTATTATAGCATACGGCCCATCTTCCCAGCCGGGAATAATGGTGTCCACACTATAATCCATCTTTTTAGGTTTTCGGAACATTGTGTTATGGATACCTCACAAGCAGAGGGAAAAAGGAGTGCCCAGTACCGGGTACCTAAATATCAGGCTGTCCGAAAATCCTCCTTCACAATGCCCAAAATCTTAAATCCAGCTTACTCGTCATAGTCTACAGATATGTTCAATTCTGGCCAATCACACAGGGAGGGAAAAACGTAAGGGATAACAACCGTACTTTATCCAGGTGGCTACCTCCTCTCTTATTAGATTACTGCACAATCACACTTTATCCAGGCAACTACTCCGGCTTATTATTTTACCACACAGTCACTCCTTATCCAGGTGATCAGCCTGGCTTATTGATTTACCTTACTCACCCCCTGGGTGCCATCCGGGTGCAAATACATACAACAAAACATACAATACATTGCACAATATCTATAAATTGGTAATCGGTTATTTCTCTAAAAATGATCCCATCCTCGTTGCCAAATTATTTTAAAAGTGCAGAATGCAAAGTCAAAAACTGGTTGACTGTCATTTTAATTTACCACCATTTCTATATAATGATTTTGCATTTTATAGTTTTAACTTGTTTTTCACATTGTCAGTTGGTAAACCTGTTAACCCTTTTGAACAATCTATTCATTTGTGAAGGTACATATACATGATACAAAGATAGACGCACATGCCAATGAATCATTTATACACTTGCATTGGGTGGGGCATGGGAGACCATGAAATGGTTTGAGTAAGCCTGAAATATTGATGATACAAACTGCAATCCACAAGAGCTATGTATGAGGTGGCACAAGGTGCTTATGAAAAGCACACACTGCATGGTTGTACTGATTCCCGTGCAATCCTGCAGAATGACATTTTCATATTCATTCAGCATTTAAATGGATATTTGGTCACTTTAGTTATAAAGTACTAAGGCAGGACAGGTTATAATAATACAGGATAAATAATGAATAGCAGAGGGCAGTTATGTCAAATAAATGAAACTGAGCAATAAAATGTTACATATCTTATACAATTGATGGGTTCATCATTTCGTGATAGCACAAGAAAATATTCACACACACACCCATCCTCTTACTAATCTCTTAGGCACACAAAGGAAATAGCTACTATTGTTAGTGGTTTTAAAGGGAATTATGCCCTAGGAATAAGAGACTGATTTATCAAAAAGAAGTGGAGCCATTTTAGAGCATACTAACTGTAACAGAGAAAAAAATAAAAATGTCACGTTGATCTTCGTGGTTTATTTAACTCCATGTTTAATCCACTGGAGACCTCTATAAAATTCAAGAGGTTAAATACATGATTTAAAGCAATAGATGTTTTGACATTTTTTGTTGTCCTCTACGGTGTACATAGATGGTTTGCTCCTAAATTACTCTTAGGGGAAGATGCACTAAGGTATAATAAAGAGGAAATAACTTCTCCAGTGTGATAAACTATCCAATTCCTATGTACTCTTTGGAGCCTATGTACAAAGATATCTCAAGTTGGAGAGATGGCAGTGCATATGCTTCAAAGAATAATACAGACATTGGAAAGTTTATCATACTGGAGAGGTTATTGCCTCTTTATTGCACCTTTATCACAATGTTATGCATAAACCCCCAATTCTTCTTGATACATCAGATTCAGTGTTAATATTTTTAAAAGGATAGTAATGTTTCATAATAAAAGTAGCTCTAATTAATCATCATAGTATTTGGACCTTGGAGAGTGTTATTTCAATTCTGTAAGAGTAATTCAATGACAAATTATCCCCCTCCCACCCCTTTTACTGATGTAACACTGCTCAGCCAGAGCAGAAAGGAGGTGACCAGGTAGATTGCAGAGAGGGACAATCTTCAATTAAGATAAGGGAAAAAGATGAAAAACCTGTCAAGGGGGCAGGGCTTTCATTGTTCTTACAGGAAGAAGATTGTCCCCTGGATTCCACATCTGAGAAGAGATGGTTTACACTAGGTAAAAGGGGTGGGAGGGGAAACTTTATCCTTCAATTACTCTTGAACTACAACTCTGACAGTATTGAAATAACACTCTCTATGGCTCAAATACTATGAAGATTAATTGGAGCTGCTGTTTTTGTGAAACATTACTATCCCTTTAAAGTAGAACTGTCACTTTGTAACAAATAGAGTAGGTGAATTTTAAAGAGCTTTCAAAATCACCTAAATTTAAGTGAGCCATTTTTTTATGTCAAGCAATAATTTGAGACGTTTAGGGATATTCCTTTTCGGTTTATGCAAATGAGCTACTACTGACTGACAGGGAGTGGCAGGTGGGGGAAAGAGCAGCGTTGAATGTTAGTACATGGCAAGCATGCCTGCTAGTGCTATCAAATGTGCATAAACTTACAAATAAATAAGGTTACATATGCACCTGTGTATAATACACAGGTGCAAATTACACCCAAGATTTTAGGGGAAAACAAGAGTGCCTATGTTTTCCCCCGTCTCACTAAAATACCATTACTTTAGGAGCTCTGACTTCCTCCCTCCACCAAGTGCAATCCGCTACCCTTTGCCTCCTGCCCTACTTAAACTCACCTCTGGAGCCAGCTGTAATCATCTGTGCACAGCGGGTGGCACTGTTGCATCTGCCTCCCACTTCCAGCAAATCCCTGCAAGGACCTTTTAATTTAAGCCAATGGTAATACCTCAAGACCTTTAACCATAAACAGCTGGTTTACATCAAATTAAACTATTAAAATATAACATTGTCTTACACGTTAGTTAGAAACGTTCAACTGACACTGACTCCTACAACAGAGAGAACAATAGGGGCCAGCATATTTAGTAAGATCTATTTTCATATATACAATAAAAAAACATTATGGCTGCAGTGAGACTGAGTAAGAGAGAAAGTAGCAGCTGAAATCTTCTTTACACTTTTTCTTTAATAGATGATGATGATTGGGACAATTAATTAAAATAAATAAATAAATAAAAATGTAAAAAAACTATAAACAAAAGTTTGACTAATAGATGACAGGGACCCTGACATGAGCCGTGACTGAGATTGAGAGAGGAAGAGACAGAGACTTACTGTTTATGACAGAGTATTTTGTAAAAGTCAAGAGGACATTACACATGATCAGTTCTGTTGTGTACATTACTGTTAAAATCCAAAATACTTTGATAATGTCCACAAAATATACTAGGAGCAGTAATATGGGGGAAAGAAATAGGAGTAGTGTAGGGGCATGTTAGTGAAATGTTAGTCCAAAAACTGACTACAGCCATCGTTGTTGCAGCATGGACACCAAACAATGATCCTTCTCCACCTGAAAAGGCTTTTTTATGTTGTGACAAAAAGTTCTACCACCACCACTACCAGCAGTATTAAGAAATCATTTAAAACACTGAAAACAAAAGAAAGTCACATTGTAGTGTTGACAGTGTAAATGAAGAAGGTTTAGCAGTTCAACCAACTGCTGCATCTGGCAGTGAGACAAACTAGTACAACACCTGTTTGGCAAGTAGTAGTGAGTGTTCTGAAAATCCCTCTAAAGGGAAAAGTAAAACGGAAATGTTTTGAGACTTAAAAAAGCTTAGAGGCACATAAAATTTTGGGGGGAGAGGTGTCTGGCAATGCTGAGGATGACATCATTATTGATGGTGATGATACTTATCTACAATATATATTTCCTGCATACTCATCTTCTTCAAAAACAGATGAAGTTGAGAGTGATAGAAGATGACATGTTCATAAAATTAGCTGAAAGAAAATGATCAATCTTCCTTCACTGAAAAGGAGCACTGTGCCTTATATAGACTCTTTGAGAGATCAGTTGGAAATTCTGATTCTAGAAAAGTTACAATACCTAAATATACACAATCATCCTGTTAGTCGTCATAATCATCATATCCACTTCCATTTCCAACCCCCACACAGCCATACACACTATTGTCAAGTAAGCAGCAAATAGATCATCATCAGCATCCACAATCCTAACTGCTGCTGAAGTTGGAAGTGCCACACCTTTTATACCCATTAGTACAGCTGTAAAACCTAACTCTAGAAGTTGTAGCCTGTCAGGAACCCCTCAATCCATGAAATCTAAAATACGGAGATGCTTCACTCATGATCCAAAAGGTAAATATGTTGCTATCTGTTATTTGTACATAGAAAAAAATGTGAGAGGTTCTGATAATGAACATAAAGCATAATGGCTCATTCTATGGCTAGTTACTGCTCAGCAGGATATAGTTTTAACTCTCTAATGACATTAGAAAGGAGAAAAGGCCATGTACATATGAGACTAATCCCACCTACAAAGGAAGTTCAGTTACAACATGACAGGCGCAGGCAAGTCCCCACTGCATGGGATCACTAGTTAACCCCAGATATACATTTCAGCCTTGTTGAGCCTCAGCAGTGAGGGGCAGCTGCATTTTCTCAGCACTGAGAGCAACCGGTACACATCAGTATGACCCTTCAGTCTTAGGGAGATCCCCTAAGAATATTCAAAATACATAAAAAAAATGTGAGAGTCTCTGAAGGTTATCAGATAGCCCAATGCCTTGTTCTATAGATAGTTACCACTTCCTAAGAGTGAAGGGTAATCCCAATATGGACCCCTTGCCCTCAGAGCCTAGGAAATCCAGCTGCACCTCACTGGCAAGGCCGAACAAGGCCAAAATGTATGCCTGGAGTTAGGTGGTGTTCCTATGCAGAGAAGTAGACTGCCCTTTTGGGCAGTATTAGTTTATTAGTTTTAGTATTAGTTTATTTTGTCCATAGAAATTTCCCCCCTTTAATGACACTAGAGAGCTAAAATGTGATGCTTCTGAGTGGCGACTAGCCGTAGAATAAACCATTGTGCTTTTGTTCATTCTCAGAGCTTCACATTTTATATGTATATCTCTTTTATGTGTAAAAAAACATGTGAGCAGGAGACAGCAGGATCACACTTAGACACATCTTAATTGATTTCCCATCTGAAGCACAACCATATGTGTGATTGGCAGACACCCCATCAACATGTTAGAGGTGACAAAATTAGCAGCAGCAGATGCACTGATAATGCTTTTGGGGCTTGGGCACATTATTGAAGTGGGGTAGATGTGTCACAGAGTGTGCCAAGATTTCCTGTATTTGTAGTATGGCTCCTGCTGATATCTTTCAAATGTCAAACATGCAGAAGTATGACTCTGAGTTTGTTGGCAGAGATTACAAGGGTCACAGAGTGCCCACACCTGCCACGACCTCCACCTCCACTGCCACAAATGATGTTGTTAAAAAATAAAGATACATATTTTTTTCCACTATGTACTACCATCCCACACTTAATGAGTTCTTAGAAAGAAGTCAAACCAGCACAAAAGTAATCCAAATGCATGCCTGTGAAATAGTATATTTTCCAAAATGTTGGAGGTTGACATGCTGCCCTTTTCTTTTGTTGAGAACTGATGTCATGCCTTGCACCCTGTTAGCATATCCCAAGCCACAGTTATTTTTCAAGAATGTATGTGCCAGAGTCATGGACAAACAACAATGCTACAAGAACAGAAGATAAAAGAAAAGAAGATATAATAAGAAGAAGAGAAAAGAAAGAGGATGGATAGTAGATGACAGTGGTTCTGAGGACCCCACTGGGCATCACGATTAATGGGAAATGTTACTTTGCAGGTGCTGTTGCTTTGTTACTTAGTCGAGTTAGCCCTATGAGTGCCGGTTGGGTAAGCATACCCCACTGGCACTCATAGGGTTAATTCTACAAACTTTGCACACAGTTTTGGAGTCCTTTGGATGTATTGATATGGGGCTTAGGACCCCATATCAATACATCCACTGGCAACTTAGGTTTTTTCATCACTTTTTTCCCTTTCGATTGCTGTGTCGGTTGTTTTAAGATCTGATAAGGGACTCTAGTCACAAAAAAGCTTGGTCTTAAATTTCCTGCAAATAAAGTGAATCACTTATCAGATCTTAATGGTTAATGCAGTAAAAAATTTTTTGCCGGCATTTTTTTCACAGCACAGGTAATTGAATAGCTTACCATGCTTGAAAAAATGCCGACAGCAGAAAAAACAGCCATCGGACATAATTTAAGCAAGGCCTCAGTCTGCTAACAATCTTTTTAAGGCATATGTTGCTGAAGGACTATGCCTGCTCAAAACTTTTACTTTCAGATGTTGAATTCTCTGCTTCAACCTTCAGCAGCAGTGCAGCGGGAAATATTGCATCCATAGAAAGCACATAGGTGAAAAATAGCAAAGTTCTCACAGGAAATGTATTGGCAATGGAGAAAAGTTGTACATTTTATGTATTTTCTATAGGAGGGAAATTTAGCAGTAAAAGCAGGAAATTTCGATTTTCCACGAAAATCACCACAGAAACATATTTTGACTTTTTGTTCATCCTTAATCCAGGGTACCAAGTGGTCATGCTGCAGAAGATGGAAGGGTCCATGGGACTTATTTATAAAAGCTCCATTTAACTCTATTTGAATTTCTCCTCTGTCTTTCAGTGGCATAACTAAAGGGGGTGCAGGTGAAGAAACCGCGACGGGATCTGATTTCCCATGTGGACTACCATCTCCTTAGCTTAATTCAGACCCCATTACTTTTGTGTTCTACATACCTTTGACCAGCACAAGAAGCAAGACATTATTTATGTGTCTAATGTGTTAGGCCAGCAGAGTTTAAAGTCTTTCTCACCAATGAGTTAGAGATAGAGACTGCAGGTACCATTACCTCCCCCTGCCTCCTTGTCCTGACCTTTTGCCAAGGGAACACCACTTGGCAGGCATTCAGTGTAGAAAGGAGCTCCACAAACCTCCAGCCCCAAAGCAAAATTAATGAGGAACTATGATCTGTCTATGTAATCCAATGGCTGATTCTGCTTCATAACACAGAACCTGGCATGGTAATATAGACAGAATACCTTGTGATATTTAGCACTTTTTGCTTTTCCAGAGCTTTTAACCCCTTAAATGATAGATCACTTTCCAATGCATTTCAAAGCAATGAATTTCAGGCCTCACTAGCATTCAAGCACTTACAAGCACCATTTAAATTAATTTGGAATTTTTATCCCCCCCCCCCCCCCCGGTGCAGTTGGTTCTCTCCAGAATCTCTCCGCTTTGGCTTTATAAGTAAAGTGTTTCCTTGAAACATTATCCCCTTAAGGACACATACTCTCAGCGACTGAAGGACTCCTTCAGTTGTCACCTTTCTTATGTGTTTGTTATGTGTTTCACCACTTTTATGTTTAGTTTTAAAAGGCAAACTACATATTGTTAAGCTTTAATTTAGGTGGACTATAGGTAATTATATATATCCCTTATTTTTAAATATAATATTCTTCCCAGGACTGCTGACAGGTAATGTAATAAAATACCACTAAACACCTTCTGTTAGTTCTCTATTTCAAAAAAATACACAATATTTGTCTGCTGTCCCTCAATTGCAAGTGTGGGAGCTTGCTGTCAGTACTGACATTGTGCCCTGTTTTCTTCCTCATTGCAATCAGATGGATCACAATGAGTTAGATTTAAATAGAAGTGTAGACAGTCAACTCAGTTATCTCTTTACATTTACAGAAGTCTGTATTGTTACGCAGATGACACACAACTCTACTTCTCCTTTGCTCCAGATACTAAAGACCCAACATGCCTCATCAACAGTTGCTTAGCAGACCTCTTAGAGTGGATGAATGCTAGTTGGCTTAAAGTGAACCCTGACAAAACAGAGTTACTCTTGGTGAGGGGACCCCGGGCAACAAGAATATCTCAGGATCACCCAACTGGCCTGGAACTTGGAGGCTCTGAACTCATTAGTTCAAAAGAGGTACGAAGTCTTGGAGTGATGATTGACTCTGGACTGTCGTTTAAACAGCAGATCTCTTCTGTAATAAAATCTGCCTTCTTTCATCTGAGAAACATAGCCAGGTTAAAACACTTAATTCCACCAGATGATATGCCAACATTAGTACATGCATTTGTGTCTTCTTGTCTAGATCACTGTAATGCACTCTACTTGGGCCTCCCAGAAAAAGAACTCCATCGCCTACAAACAGTACAAAATGCAGCAGCCAGACTACTGACCAATAAAACTCGCTCATGCCACATAACACCTGTTCTCCACTCCCTGCATTGGCTTCCAATTAAATGGCGAACATATTTTAAAATTGGCCTGCTGACCTTCAAAGCCTTAAATAATCAAGGCCCACAGTACCTGAAAGAGCTCCTGACACCCTATATTCAATCCCGCTCACTGCGGTCAGCCAACAGATCCCTCCTGTCAGTGCCCAGAATAAAGACAACCTCAGGTTCCCGAGCATTCAGCCATGCTGCCCCCACATTCTGGAACTCTTTACCACCCTCAATCAGAGAGACACCATCACTACAGACTTTTAAAAAAAAGCTAAAGACCCATCTCTTTTATCAGGCATTCAGTCACCTCATGTGACCATAAGGAACTCTACATTTTATGTCTGTTTATAGAATTGTAAAGCGCTTTGAGTCTCACAGGGAGAAAAGCGCTATAAAAATCACAAATTATTATTATTATTATTATTATTGTTTTACGCTTTTTCTGGGGGGGCACTCCTAAATTTTATACTGGGGCCAAGCAGCTTCTAGCAACTCCCCTGTCTATTGTGCAGATATGTTTTCTCAGCATTGGTCCACTTTGAGACATCACAAGCTCATCAGAGGTATGAAAGAGGTATAAAAGTTCACAGGGCAGAGGTCTATATAATATGAGTGTTGCAAATGTCTCAGAAAGCGGAACAATATTTTATTCAAAGTAACTATATTGATGGGAAATTTTGAGACACAGAGAGACAGAAAGATCTGGGAGTATAAACTGATAACCAAGTAACCACATTTTTTTGGTCCCTTTGGCTGCACGTCTCATTGTAAGCAAAGAGATGTGCACACCTCTGGTGTTTTGATGGTTAACCTATACATTTTTAGTCCTAGCCATCTCTGGTCAAATTCATTGAGGTGTGAATTAGGTAATTAATCCTCCTTGTATTTTTTAGTCCACTTCAAAGTGATTTTACTAATTAAGACCTAGAGTATAATTTATGGCCTACTGATAAAAATATTCTGCTAGTGTAATTTGACCCTTTGGGTGCCACAGAGGTATCCAATGCATTGGATACCAGCTTAAAATGGAGGTCCTTAACAGGTTAAATTATATATTCTACAATCTGGAACATTTGTTTGATGACAAAAAGGCCAATGGTCAGTGGGAGCTGAAATGTGATAAATGTGAGCTGCTGAAGACTTTTAAGGATGCCACACTGCTGGTTTGTCATACAGGTGCAGAATTCTGTGAGGTTACACTAATATATTTATTTATGAAAAATTGAAGAACAAGGACAATGATTCTTACAATGACAACAATACAAGCATGAAGCAGCTGTGGGAATCACATGTTGGCATGCTTTGAAGAATGAGGAATACAGTCTTGTTACATAGCTGGTCCCCTTATTTACATGTAAAATATCTGAATGTGTGCCAAAATATGAGTAGCAGGAATCTTGGAAGCATACAAAGACATTCTTATAGACTGAGTGGAAGATAGAATTGTGAAAGATAAGAGAAAATGTAGGGGCAAAAAAACATACTAGAAAGTACAAAGAAAGGAAGCAAAACGATTTACACTCAGTATCAACAACAATAAAATTGCAAGAGTTTACAGAACATTTGGCATCATGACAGAAAGTATCTCATGTGTGTCAGGGGCTGCAGTCTATCATTTGGGGATATGGTTTGCTCCCAGTATATGGATTTGTTAATTGATTCTGCAAAGAGTTGTCCGACTGCATGTGAGGTTACAGCATACCTTCGGGAAAACTATGTTTAAGGCTAAAGTTATAACACACTTGAATATTAGTAAACAGTGTAGGCTGCCAACACTGTTATGTGCTGAGTTGAAAACCCTTAGTTGCCCACCAGCAAGATTACAATCAGTGTTTACAGTGCATCTGGTTATATTGTTAAAGATAGTCGGGCATTCTTATCCAGCAGCAGTTTTGAAAATTAACCAACATCTAATACCAGCTGATTATCATGTAAAAGAAGTGGAACAAAATACACAGGATAGAAAAGAGTACTTTACATGTAGGAACAGGAGGAATATAGTTTTTCATAGATGTCACAATTTCCACCATTTATGACTGATTGCACCAGAGCCATGAACACTGATGACCGGTTATATTGGAATCCTGTAAAATACTACATACTCCTCATTATCATATATTATTCATCACTACCATCCACATCCTCCACATTTATGACAGCTGGGATCAGTGCCCTGAACATTGATAAATGATTGACCAATAATAATACAATGTTATATTGGAATCCTACATGATACTATCTATAATTTGTATAGCATGCCTTTCTATGCTTCCTCATATATTATTCATCACACCATCATCCACATCCACCATGCTGCATTCCACCTTTTCATTTTCTTGTTGAAGGATTTTGAGATTATAGTTTAATAACATCACCATTTGTTTATGAATAACATTTTAAAATTACGCTATTAAGGGTTATAGTGTTATGTGTTTTGATTCAAATAGCAGTACCGACTAGTCACACTTGTGACATACAAAGCTGGCATGCCTTTCTAAAAAAACATTATTAGACCTGCAGCAGCATGGTGGTGAAGGGAGAAAGTTGTGTATTCTTGAGAAGTAACTTACTATTTTTTGTATACAAATGTGTACCTCTTCTAACTTAAAGGGATAGTAATACTTCATTTTAACTTTATTTTATTTTGTAGGCATTAAAAACATGAAGAATGATATAAGTCTTATCTCTCACACCTTTATGGTTTAAGAGATATTCACAAGCAAAGTTTTCCCTCCCGCCCCTTTTACCTAGTGTAAGCCATCTCTTCTCAGATGTGGAATGCAGTCCATAGACCAGACAGACAACAGCAGGGGACAATCTTCTTTCAATGAAAACAATGAAAGCCCGGTCCCCCTTGACAAGCTTTTTCAGGTTTTTCCCTTATCTTAATTGAAGATTGTCCCTCTCTGCAGTCTACCTGGGCACCTCCCTTCTGATCTGGCTGAGCAATGTTACATCAGTAAAAGGGGCGGGAGGGGGACACTTTGTCATTGAATTACTCCTGAACTACAACTCTGACAGAATTGAAATAACACTCTCCAAAGTCCAAATACTATGATGATTAATTAGAGCTGCTTTTATTATGTAACATTACTATCCCTTTAAGAATGGTGTTTACAGAAGAGTTAGACCCTAGAGCACGCCTTTCAAAACATGTTTATTTACAGCTGGGTTACAGGATAAGTAAACTATTCCAAAAGTAATACAGTGGCTTACACATTGATAAGGATTTGCAAAAATAATTATAAATGCAGGTAAAAATTTCAGAGGCATTGGTAGTACAGTGTAATACAGCAAGGTAAGCCTTGATATAATATTTACAGGCTTGTAGTAAGCCAAGGAAAACCTTCCAAAAGGACGTTTACACACTTTCAGCAAGGCAAGCCTTGAAAACTTTAACAGGCCTTCTATGGCTTGGTTAACCATCCATTAGTGACATCATGGTGTTTATTACCATAGTTCCTTCTGGTAAGTCATATAAGCGTAAAAAAGATCAGATGGATGTATTATCCACCTTGGTAGGAGTGGGACTGGCATCATCATCTTCACAGAACGTGGTGGTGGAACCAGCAACACCTGTAACAGGTATCCAATTAAATGGGCGCACTTGAAATATTGCGCGGCCTTGTGAATTACTTAAAAGGTTGCATGCTTTTTCGTGTGTGACCTTTCAAAAGTGAACCCCTGTAACATGGGGCAATTATCAACAAATGCCATGTGTACTGAGAGTGAAAACATTGTGAAGAAGGGGAAGGGCTGGGATCACACACCTTGGTTTTCTTTGAGCTAAATATTAAGAATCTTGACAATGTTAAACCATCACCCAAGAAATAAGACAGTGTCAGTCATTGCGACCCTTGCCCATCTCACAAAGTTAGTGGTGGTGGTGATGGTGGGGTAGTGGGTGACAGTCACTTTCAATTATTACTCAATTAAAATATTTGACCCAGCCTGACATGAGCTTGGCATATTCTGTGAGGTTGTTAGTCTGCAGATGCTCCATTTTCCCCTTGTAATATATTGGCTTTCACCACACTCAGTGTGGGCTCTTTGTTCCATACAGTGAGCAATGTCTGGAGAAGTACTGTCCAATTTGGCCATCTGCAGATTCACAGTAGTATTGGGTGTTGATTTATTTATTTCTATGACACTGCCAAGAAGGACCCTGAGTACCATACAGAGGAGCTGGGATATTACTATTAGCAGCCTAGATCATAGTACTAGGTAACGATGAGCCATGTGTTGCTGTCAATGTTATGGGCTGCTGGGGTGGGAATTGCCTCACACCCTTTTGCTGTGGGATTTTTTGGGCCACTTTGCTCATAACTGAAGTCACAGTGATAGCAGCACCTGACTTTTTAGGGGACTGTATCACATGTTCCACATGAATCTCAGGTTAGTTATGTTGCATGAGCTTAATTAGGGCAGATGTGCCAAAGTGTGACACCTCCCTAACATTATTCACAACCTTCATAGCCAGTGTGCACACTGCAGTTGGGGAAGTATTTCCACAACTATGATTTCAGTGGGGTATATAGAGAAAGATCTTCTTAATTATCCACCTCCCCAGATGCCCCTGAAGTTGTTTGTGGTGCTGCCTCATCATCAGTAGATATGGAAATTCCTTCTGTTCTATATCACTGCTTGTATTTACACTACCACAACCACGGTCTGTAGTGGGGATCATGACCCAACACACCAGCATGACCTTGCTCTAACATTTGATGATCTTAGTTTAACTGTGAGTCAGGCAATTCAGCAGCAGGAACCAAACAACATCACGTCAGTGGTAGCGGTGAGACCCATTCCTTCCATTTCCGTCACCAACACCTAGCTTTGATATGCCATTAAAGCTCATATCATGTCACCACAAAGAGCCACATGCTTTCCAGTAGCAACACTGCCACCAAATTCTTAATCCTCTTTTGCTGATGGTGGTGGTGAGCTGCTGGTCTCATACTCACAGGCACAGCATCAGCAGACTCAGGGCAGGCAGCAACTCTGTGCTTCTACTGCTGGACACAGACACATAAGGAAAAAATGATTTCCCTTCAGAGATTGAGGGAGTGATATGTAAACGAAGATGACTGCACCACTTACAAAGCAAGGTATCATAGAGACATACTTAAAAATACAAGTTTCATTGAAATCCAAAAATTAAGACCTTTACCATATCTCAAACATCCGAACAAAGCCTCTAGATCCTAAAGTGGCACATGTTATATACAGTCCATGCATTTCGAGTTATACACGCTTATTCATGACTAGGCCTGGGGGAGTGGTGTCAGCATTATGTTCTGGGAGTGGGGGCATGTATGTGACATTATCTGGTGCTGCTGGTGGACTATGAGTAACAAGGAAATGTTGTGGTAGTACTTGAGGCAGCAGAACTATCTGCTTGAAGGCTGTGGTGTATGAGTCACAGCAGGAGATATGGCTGGAGCTGTGACAGCAACTCTGGCAGCACTATCTTCTGCTGTGGGCTGTGGAATCTCTCAATCACCGGGGACTGTGGTAGGGATGGTAGCACCACTGTCTGCTGCTGGTGGGCACTATAGTTTCACAGTCCTAGGTGATGGGTAGGGTTGGTATCAGGATTATGTTTTCTTCTTAGCTGCTGACCATTGCTACTACAAGAATTATTGCCACTGAATATCAGAATATTAAAATTCCTCTAAATCCTCTTATTCAACCCCTCACATTCAATTTAGCAAACAAAAGCAACAACACGTATACCTTTTCTCTCTCCATACACAGCTACTTCACAAAATATATTTTCTCTCTCTTGATTTCTGTTTCTGCAGTTCTTGCTGTTTCAGCTAAACCTCTCTGAACAGATGGGAGTTTGGGATTTTTATAGTAGTGGGGTGAGAGTTATCATGGTCATATAAAGCATACATAAGAAACGTCAGAGTTCTCATGAGAAATTTAATAGCAGTAGCACAAAGTCAGAAATATTATAAGTTTGGAATTTTTCCTTGGAAAAAACGTCAGCTTGTGGATTTTAGCCAATCTTTAGTGGTAATATTGGCTTCAAGTTCAACACTCTGCCACCAACAACTGAAGATTAATTTCTGAAAAAATATTTACATTACAAAGTGCAACATAAATGTAGTTTTTAAAATAATTTTTGCAAACTGATATACAAATCCCTCTGCAACTAGTTTACTCACTTGTATACCTCATAAGACAGTGATTGAGCTTGGATTAATATAATTTTACTAGTGTAAAAGCCCGTGTACACGGGCCAAGGTCCGGGTGATGTTATCCCTTTGAGTGCCAGAGGGGTACGCAACGCATTGCAAAGCAATGCGTTGCGTACCCCTCTGGCACTCAAAGGGTTAAGAGGTCGGTCCTGCTCTGCGTCCTGCCACCTACGCAGTCATGCACTGTAGAGACTGTCCAAAAGCTCAGAATGCTCCCAACACAGACCTCCCAGCATTCTGTGCATTCAGGCAGTCTCTACTGCGCAGGACGGCTTCTGACAAACATCCTAGCAAATTATTATATAGGATATACTAGCATATGGAAGTGGGTCAAAACATTACTATTATTAAAAGATTTGTTTTGATATATGGGTTTTCAGATTATTTTAACCTCTTGGATTATACAGCTGCTTTGTGTCTTGGGCATTTTGTTTCCATTTATGCTATATGCTTGTATGGTATTAGAGGCTGGTTCTTGTTTTAAAAAAATTGAGTCTATCTACAGTGCTGCCACATAGATGTGTTCTATGATCATTAACATATTGCTAGCTACACTGAAAACCCACACTAACTGCATAATTGCTTGTGGGCAACTAAGAGTTTCATCAGCACCTGCTACACACATTGTTTTGCTTACTAGTACTCATGGGTCATTGTTTCAGCCTAGAACCTAATTATCCTGCAAGTATTGTGTATTGATGTACCAGTGTCCCGACCACTGCAAATATCACAGAGCAACACCTGAGACACATTCATTGCATTTGTGATGATGACATGTTCTATAACATGACTTTCACTTTGTTTTCTAGTAGCTGTACTCCTATATTTCTCTCTTTCATTCACCACAATGCAATCTTTAGCTTGATATAAAGGATTTTTTAAATGCTTTCATACAATCTGATTCGCTAGAGTACTTCTGCTCTTTCTTGGCACTAATTTAGAAACTTTATTTTTAAAGTGAGGGTTGTGCAATATAACAATAAATGTATTCCTTCCTGCTTTTAATAGCGACAAAGTGAGGATCCTACTCAAAGAATGCTAATATCATTACTAGCTAATTCATGTCTGTTGTTGTTATTGTTAGAATCATCAGTCATGCTCTTTTTTTTCACTAATTTATATATGTTAGTGGAAGTATCTCACTGATTCTTGCACAGCATGACTAACTAGCAAGGTGACTTCCTCAAAAGTCATCAGGGCTCAAATAAGCCATACATTAGATGCTAGAGACTGGTGATAAACAAGCCCCCTTCAAAGCCTTACAGTTATGCACTGTATATTTGATGTTGGTCTGTTTATGCTAATACAAATGATTCAGCATTTATTAATTGGAATTCCGTCTGGTAAGAGCCACCATTTTATGCTTATGATGGGGCAGGTGCTTATGTTCTTGCATGCAATATAATGCATTAAGAGGTCTGTAGGACTGGCTAAATGTGTACACATTTTTAGCATTTCTATGAGGGTTTTGGATTCTAAGAGGAATAATCTAAAAATTAGATTTAGGAAAATAATATGGGCAAAGCAGGGTACATGCAGCATATCTGCTATTCTCAATGCAGCTATTATATTGGAGCCATTGTCATCAGACACAGAGCCAGATTACAAAGAGTGGGGTACAAGACTTTTGTCTATGACCTGCTGCAATTTATTTTAAACATTTAAAATTGTGTGGGATTGTCTCACAAATATCTGCATGTATAAAATAGCATCCCCATGTAATGCCACATTATGCATGAGGAAAATATCATTCTGATTGTATGGGCTAGTTTGAAGCTAGACTTTCCTAATAGTTCTAGAGTCAGAGGTAACATTAGCAATCTTTTGCTACATGCTTCTGCCCACTGATGAAAAAGAGACCCAGTGAGCAGTGACAGTCAGTTTGTCTGCACTCTGGCCACTTGTCCACAGATCTGTGGTCAGGTGCACTTTCTAGCCCTAGCTGTTTTTCAAAAACAGCTGTGGCTTTGGTTATGCCAATGGGGTGCAACATATAAAATCAATTCCGTAAAACCTTTGTTTTCAACAAAATAATGGGACATGTCAAGTTGTGTGCCACCAACATTTTAGCAATTTTGCCATTTTACAGGCTTAATTTTGTAATTTTTTTTAGTACTTCTTTCTAAGAACTTGGTTAATAGGGGTTGGGGGCAATTAATTGTAACTGTAACTTAATTGCTTAAACAACATGACTGATTCTGGTGGTGGTGATGGCACTTTAAGACTCTTAGAATCATACCCCTCCATGTTTTGTATTAGCACAAAAGAAGAAGAAGATGTGGATGTTAGTTAAGAAAATGCTGTCTCAATCTCTGAGACATGTACAACACTAGAATTATGAATGCTTTGGACCCCTGTGCCTTTAGGAGGGCTTCTACCACTGCTCCCCATCTCAACTATGATGGTACTGCTAGTGTGTACATTTAGATCTGTGGTTGTGCATCAGGTGGGATCTCAGTGCGGATGTGACCAAATATGATCCTGCTTTCTCCTTTGATTGACACTAGCAAGCAAAGCTAGAGATCATAGCAAACCACAGGTGTATCCTTTCTGCAGTTAGGGCTGGATCAAAGATGTCAACCATAAGGTTTATTTTATATCCCCCGTTGAGCTGATTGAGTACACCTTTGAACTGGGAGTTAGAAGAGACAACCAAGATGTGCACTAAAGTAGAATTGTAAACCAAAGAGTCAATAACAAGCTGGGTCAGGTCAGTCACCTAACAGACTGGAGGCTGACGCAGGTTAAGTTTAGTGAGTTCAAAGGACAAGCCAATGGTCAGGAGGGCTGTACTAGAAGCAGGGCCAGAAAAGCAAGCACGTGGGAAATCAATCAACAGATAAGTGTTGTCTTCAACACAAGGGCTAACAACTGAGCAGAGTCTAGGCTTGCACAAATAGGCACCAAAGGCCATGCATGCTCAGTCACTGTGTAGTTCCAGTAGTGCTAATGTTACTGCAATGGTAAGATAAATTGTGAGAAGAAACGTGCACCTAAGCAACCCACCACTCTTGCATTCTCAAGAACTGGAACACAAGTGGAGAAGTACACACACATATGTAAAAGACTATGCATAGCTGGAGGGTCGCCAATGAGGACTGGCAAATAGTAACACTGGAACAAAGGTGAACCCACTGTCAACCACATACACACACATCCCTGTAACAGAATTGTAGAGGCAACACAGGAGAAGGTTAGTAAAAGAAGAGTTTCCTTATGAAACTACCTGTAAGCAGTGGCAATACTGAATTCAACAAGCTGAGTTCTTAACTGTGTTAATGTTTAATGCTGATTAAAGTTAAGACTGATTAATGAATTTAGCACAATAAAATAAAACCAACAGTGATTAAATGAATAAGAGCATTGTGACAAGTTTATAGCTGCTGTTCACTGTTTGCCCATTTATTGCACAAGAGGAGTCACTTACTCACTTCCAGAAGTTTTCCAGATAATAAACTAAAACGTGTGAAGTCACACAGAATGTTTGCATAGGTGATTAATACCTGTACAAAACTGTAAACGGGATATGAACATGGGAATGTATATCAGGAAAAGCAAATGTGAATATTGTTAGGATTAAAGTATCTACCAAATACATACCACCATATTGACAACAAGGACAGAAGGGAGTAAGAACATGGAATTTTAAATTAACTTTTAACCCCTTGAACAGGGCCAGATTTCCCAATAGGCATAGTAGACAGCTGCACAGAGCTGCAAATGTTGAATGGTTTCTCAGATGTACTGGCCACAACCACATTCTACATTGCGTGTGTGGCCAGGGCAATCTCCATGTCCCTGCACCAGTTTTATAACCCTTTACAGGCTATTATTTAACCCCTTGGATGCTGGAGAGATCTCCAGCGTCTTGCTTCACAAGGTGTTGAGATCTCTCAAGTATCCAGTTGGTTAAAGCATTTTTTAATTTCTTGTTTGTTATAAGCCAAGGATATTTTCTGTGCTAGGATAAGATGGGGAGTGGCGAATGGAGGAATGGTACAATCCCTTAGGAAAAAAAAAGCCCTATTGGCCTATTGCTAGCAGGTCACGTTATGGTGGCCAGTGGCCATTGGCAAATGTCCCAGGATCATTTGGTACAGCAACAGTGGTGGTGCTCAATTTCTTTGGTGGTTGTTTGGCTTTAACGTGTTTCACATGCATGTCATGGTGCCTGTGTTTCATGTCATGTATCACGTATCAGGGCGGTTGTGCCAAGGTGTGTTCCTTTCTTTCCTCTTTTCACTGACTTGCCACAAATTGAGCACAGTGCGGTACTGATGACTGCACTCTGTCTGCCCCAAGAAAAAAATAATCCCACACCCAGGATCTTGGGGGGGGAGGGGAAAAGTGGAGAAGAATTGCTTCTTTCTTCTTTTCCTCCATATTCCCCCTCACTGTCTGGGGCAGAGGATGCTGTTGCTGCATTCTGATGCTACTGCATCAGAATCAGCACTACAGCTAGAACCAGGAGTATTGCTGCTGCAGGCAAGTGGAACCTGTCCTAGTCCTGCATCACTGTACCCCATTCTCTCTGTCTCCACGGTGGTCTGCGGCACACTAGCCTGCTCCTCAGCTTCCTGCTGCCCTTGCAACTCAGTAGAAACAAAGACCACAGATTCCAAAATCTCACTGGTGGTGGTGATACCCATTCCCAACCCCATATCTTTCTCACATTCTTTCTCGATTTGGGCAGAGGATGATGATGCTGCTACTGCCTCATAATCAGCACTGCAACTCGGACCAGGAGTATTTCTGATGGCAAGTGGGACCTGTTCTAGTCCTGCATCACTGAACCCCATTCTCACTGTGTCTACGGTGGCATACTAGCCGACTACTTAGCACCCTGCTGCCCTTGCAACTCAGTAGCAGCAGGAATTAGAGCAGTATAAAACTCCACAAATTCAAAAAGCTCACTGCTGGTGGTGGTGGTGGCGGTGATACCCATCCCCATCCATGTCTCCCATTACTTCTCAATTTGGGCTAAAAAGGCCATTCATTTCTCTTCCACCCCAGCTTCTCCACGATGATCATCACCACCACCAGTCCCTCCTTGTTGCTGCTACTCTATTTCAGACATCTCATGAGAAATGTGACAGATGATTCCCTAATGTCACACTTGCTATTTCTTGTTGATCTGTAGAAGGCAGACTGGCAGCACTAACATCAGGCACAAGCAGCATGATTGCTCAGGCCACTGTGCTTGCAGCTCGTCGGAGATACAGGAAGGAATAAAAAAAGGCGATTCGGGAGACCATAGTCCTAATGCTATTGTTCAAAGCTTTTGAGAGCATGATCGCTATATTACTGACCCTGGGTAGAGATTAGGAGTGGCGAAAAGTGAGAAAAATTTCCTGCATGACTTTTCGCGAAAAAACTGACGATTTTTCTTTTTTCACAAAGGTTTTCTCTTTTTCTCCAATGCAAAATGTTCCTCCTTTTCTCATATTCCAGCAAATTTTTCACCTATTCCAACACGTTATTCACCTATTCTAACACATTCTTAAACATTTTTTCCTATTCCAACGCAATTTTTCCTATTCCAACACATTTTTTCCTAAGTTTAATTTGGTGCAACATTTCCCAGCACAATATTACTTCTTCTGAGGGCTGTAGTGGAGAAATAAGTAGCCAGAAGTCAAAGTTTTGAGTCCTACAGCAACATATACGTTGAAAAATGTGTTAGCATGCAGAGTGCATTTGTCCCTTGCCCACAACACTTGCTTAAGTGACACTGGCACATATTCATTATGATGTCAAGTGATTAAAAAAAAATAAAGTACAACCTATAATGTTGCAGATTTGTATGGTAGTGGTGGTGGGGGACTGGTGTGGTGTGATTGGTGGGAGGAGAGGGATCATCATCATTTATTGCACATGCTGCTGCAACGATTGCTGCAGTCAGCTTTTGTACTATGACTCTATTCCCACGTCCCTGCAATGCTCCACCTTTTCCCCTTCCACTTGTGCATATGCTAGACGTTGCTGAACTACTGTGTGTTTTTACTCTCTACAGTACACAACTGATGGAGTGTGATGTCTTGCCTTGGCCCTCAACAAAATTCTCAATGTTGTCTGCTATCTAGCAAGTCTGCCTCAGTTGCAGTGCTCCCAGTCAGCTGTATAATATATTTATTTGTTTAATTAAGTATTTTTTTTTAAGTTGTCCACCCTATCTTATGACTAAAAAACAAAATCAACAACTTCTTTCCCCAGACTTCCCCATCACAGAGACAATAAAAGTAAAGTCAGCGAGCAATTTGGACCCCAGCTGCCTGTGTCTTGCTGATAGTGACACCAAATTTTGGGGTATTTTGGGTCAATCACCTTCCTCCCTTCTCCTCCCCGATTGTGCCCCCAGACTCCCCTACTACAGAGATCAAATGTCCTACCTAAATGACTCCCTAAACTAAGATTCAATTCCCCTTTATTTGCCTATCTCCTCTAGCTCAAAAACATGCTGCTCTCTCCTCTCACAAAGACAGAATGGCTGCTGTGAGAGCCTGACAGCCTTTTATATGGCTGTAGAAAACTTTCGGGTGGTGGAAAAACATTTTTCTACCCATTGATTTCAATGCAATGAGCTAGGTGATAAAAATGGGAAAATGCAGGAAAAACGCCACTTTTAGCAGGAAATTTTTCACCAAGCAGAAAGTGCCATTTATTGCCAATTTCAGTTTGAGGCGAAAATTTTTGCTCATCCCTAGTTGAGATGCCATTAGTAAAATGTTTTACCAGGAAGAATACATTTATATTTCTCTTGTTTTCAAGTATGTCCTGGGGTGTTTACAGCAAAGATTTGCGTAACTGATCAAATACAGAGACATTATATATATACACATACACACTAAAAATGTTATGTACAGTTACATATTGTTTTTAGATAGAAAAAAGCAGTTATTTTTAAGGATTCTAGACCGGGAGAAGATCTAATTTTTTTTCAGGCAGGTTATTCCAGACTTTTGGAGCTCTGAAGGAAAATGAAGATTGACAGGCTTCTTTCTTGTAGCGTGGTATACTCAGTCAGTTGTTAGCAGTGGAGCAGATGTTATAGTTAGTATGGACAGCTGGAGTGAACACACTGCTCAGGTATTCTGGTAGCTTTCTAGAGAAGTGGTTGTAAACCAGGCAAAAGAGCTAAAGGGCACATCTAGATCCGAGTGTTAGCTAATTTAATTCTTCATACATATCACAATGATGGGAGGATGAAGCGGCATAATGAGTTATACAGAGTGTCAGTTTTAGCAAGATGGATTTGTGGCATGGAAGCATATACTACGTCCCCATAGTCTGACTGGCATTAACATCTGTTGTATATACGTCTTCTTACCAGGGGACTTAAACAGGATTTGTTTTTAAGTAGAGCACCTATTTTGGGATAAAGTTTGGAAGCTAATTTAGCAATATGAAGACCAAAAGTGAGGTTGGGGTCAAGCCACATACCAACATATTTGTAGGAGTCCACCGGGGTCAAATTACAATTAGACTCTGTTACAATGGATAGATTGAAATTGCAGACATTATACAGTTTTTGCTTTCTACCAAAGAAGATTGTGACCATTTTATCAGTGTTTAAGAACAGTTTGTTCTTTGCTATCCATCTTTCAGCTTCAGAGAATACTTTCTGTAATATAGCCTCAAGTTGTAAAAAGTTTGAATTTTTAGTATATATTATGGTGTCATCTGCATACAGAAGATGCTTTGAAAGCCATGGGTAGATCATTTATAAATAAAGAAAATAAAAGAGGGCCAAGGATGGGGCCTTGGGAATCCCACTTGTTACTTTGAGCAGAAGGGAAGTATTGTCAGCACTTGACATATATTGAGTTCTGTCTGATAAATAGGATCTGAACCAGTTTAGAGAATGATTATCCAATCATGAACTTTGGCGTTTACTGATCAGAATACTGTGGTCTATTTTATCAAAGGCCTTTACAAAATCTAGGAAAATATTTCCAGTGAGTTCACCATTTTCCATGCCAATCTAGATATCATTGGTTTCTTTTAGGAGGGCAGAGATTATTGAGTGATTTGAACAAAATAACATTGAATTCCAGGCCACGGAGATGAACTGAGAGTCTATTATTTCAGGGAGGCATGTCAGGGTCCAGAACCTCATACCCAGCAAAACACTGTATATCTTTCCATGCTTTATATACTGTTGTTGCAGAAAAGGTCACTGAAACACCAGCATCCGTTCCCATAAGTAGCATCTGAGGTATAGAATAATGTTTACTGAGAACCACTTTTCCAGGACTGTAAACGCAAGGGATGTGTTTTTGAGTTAGCCAGAGAAAAAGCATATTGCCTCTGTGTGGCCAAAAGGTTCAGGCAAAAGTCAGGAAGCACAATTCTCCCTTCATCTCTTGGTTTCTTTAAAGTCACTAAGCTAATTCTAGGCCATGCAAACTCAGTAGTTATTTTGTTAAGTTCCAAGAACAGTGACGGGGTACTCTGAAAGATATAAATAAGTTTGGGAAGGAATATCATTATTACACGATTGGAACGTCTTACAATTATGAGCGGGAGGTTGTGTCACAAGTGTGTTTTATCATGGAACGTTTCTCCGAAATTGGCATTAGATTATCAGAAAGGACTTGGTAATTAGAACACCAAGATACTTAAAGGGATAGTAATACTTCATTTTAACTTTATTTTATTTTGTAGGCATTAAAAAAACATGAAGAATGATATAAGTCTTATCTCTGAAACCTTTATGGTTTAAGAGATATTCACAAACAAAGTATCCCCCCCCTGTTCAACCAGATCAGAAGGGAGATGCCCAGGTAGACTGCAGAGAGGGACAATCTTCAATTAAGATAATGGAAAAAGCTGAAAAACTTGTCAAGGGGGGAAGGGCTTTCATTGTTTTCATACAAAGAAAATTGTCCCCTTCTGTTATCTGTACTGTCATACAACCAGACTCACATCTGAGAAGAGATGGCTTACACTAGGTAAAAGGGGCGGGGAGGGGAACTTTGCTTGTGAATATCTCATAAACCATAAAGGTTTGAGAGATAAGACTTATATCATTCTTCATGTTTTTTTAATGCCTACAAAATAAAATAAAGTTAAAATGAAGTATTACTATCCCTTTAAAGGAGACAGCTACTTCCATGCCATACACAGATGGGATTGTCTTTAAATGAATAAAAAAGAAGCAAAGTCAATTTAACAGTGAGTCCGGATTAATGATCCAAACTATCCACTAAGTCTAATAATATCTCAAGTGACATATACATATCACCTAGAAACAACAGCCTATATAGTGCCATCTTATCCTCTATATCTCCAACACAAAAACCATGAATCACAGCGTCCGCCCTAACCAAAGAGGCAAGAGGTTCAATTGCTGGCAACAAGAGACCTGATGAAAGCAGGCACCCCTTCCACATTCCCCTATATAATGTGGGCAGACCCCTCCCCCCCACCATAGTTATATTCACCAGGGGCTCATGATGTAAAATATGAATCCATGAAATAAAGGTGGGACCAAATTTAAAGTGTTCCAGTACCTCATACATGCCCATTCTACTGAAGCAAACACTTTGGCAGTCTCAAGGGATACCACAGTCCTGTCAACCGCATTATCATGAGGAAGAAACAAGAGGGTAAACAGCCTCCTAAACCCATTTGGTCCATATGAATACATTTAAGTAATGTTAAGTTCAACCTATTCACTAAAACAGCTTAAACTTAATAACCGTTGGAGTACCCTTGTGTTTCTCAGCAGGAAAGGTCCTACAATAAATGATTTTCATAAAAGTTTACTTGTCCTTGAAAAATAGTTCTGTTGTGGGAAATTATGACTAAGTTGTTTTATGAAAATACAAATGTTTGTGTTATAGGGCTTTTGATGTTGAGTAAAACAAGCATATTTTGACTGCTGGTAGATGATTCATTCAGTAGTTATTACAGCTAAAACAAGACAACGACAACAACATGCATTTTTCTTACCCTGTTTTTGGAGTACATCTGTTCCAATTGTATTTTTCTATAGAAAATTAGAGCAACAGCAGGCCCGGACTGGCCATCGGGCATACCGGGCATTTGCCCGGTGGGCCGGTCAGGCAACCCAGGCTCTGTAGTAATACAGAGCGCTGGGAGATGACATCATCTCCCAGCGCTCTGCATTACTGCGAACCGCGCGCGGGAAGAACAGATCACTGTTAAGTCCCTGGTGATCTAGCGGCATGCCGCGAGGTAGGGGATCAAGGGGCATTATGGAGACGAATGGGCAATGTGGAGATGAAGGGGCTTTATGGGGCATGGATCAAGGGGCATTGTGGAGACAAACGGGCAATGTGGAGATGAAGGGGCTTTATGGGGCATGGATCAAGGGGCATTGTGGAGACGAACAGGCAATGTGGAGATGAAGGGGCTTTATGGGGCATTGATGAAGGGGCAATGTGGAGATGAAGGGGAATTGTTGAAGGCGGCATTGTGGAGATGAAGGGGAATTGTTGAAGGGGGTATTGTGGAGATGAAGGGGGCATTGTGGAAGGGGCATTGTGGACATGAAGGGAGCATTGTGGACATGAAGGGGGCATTATGGACATGAAGAGGGCATTGTGGAAGGGGCATTGTGGACATGAAGGGGGCATTGTGGAAGGGGCATTGTGGACATGAAGGGGGCATTGTGGACATGACGGGAGCATTGTGGAGATGGAAGGGGGCATTGTGGAGATGGAAGTGGGCAATGTGGTGATGAATAGTGTGGGCAATGTGGAGATGGGGAGGAGGAGGATGGGGTGGGCAGTGTGGAGCTGGGCGGAGGTGAATATGTGGACGGGGCAGGGGATTGTGTCCGGGTCGGAGGGGGGTGGGGCCATCAAAATGCACCTTCACCCTGTGTATACATAAATCCTTGCACCGTTTAAAAAAAAAAAAAAAATAACGAGCGAAAGCGCCCCCCCCCCCCCCCAATGGGCTGCTCAGAAAATAAAAATGGGCTGCTCCGCTTTAAATGCCCGGGCCTATTTTTTGTCCCAGTCCGGGCCTGAGCAACAGTGTAATCTCATTATGACTTTTTATACGCTGAATAGTTCTATATGTATTGAACAAGTCTGATCTGTAGTAACTTTAGGCTTCTCATAAAAAAATGTTCCTATCATGTTTAAGTGCTATGTCCACCTGAGGCTGGAATGCTGCATCTAAGGCCGATGGCTGTTGTCGCCTGACATCATTGAGTCCCCCAGGTTGCCCACCAGTGGTCAAAGCTGTTGCATGATTGATAACAATAAAATTACAAATTTTATCATCATTATTTATTTCAACCAGAAACTTTGGTGGTAAGACCTGGATGGATTAGCAAGAGGTTGTTAGGTTTGTTTTCTACTTGCCAAACCAAAAAGTTTTTTGCTTTCTTTACCACTGACACATCTCATTCTAAATGTACAAATCACTTATTTAACTAGTAATAATTAAAATGTAAAAAAAAATATGTTGTTGGGTTTATCCCCCACCCCGAGTAAAACACGGGAACTTCTACCTCCGAAAGGTGTTTTATTTAAAAGTTGTGTCACTTTAAAATTAGAGTTTGGTGCTTGTGGACTCAACACAGCCCTAAGAAAAACACTGTTCTCAGTGTACAAAGGGATGACTGTTGTGATATTGTAGTTGTAGTAGTAAAGATTATTTAAAAAAAAACGCCTTTCCTGGTGGTGCTGCCTGGGGCAGCTGTGCAGAGCTGTTGTACTGCTACAACTACAATATCACAACAGTCATCCCTTTGTACACTGAGAACAGTGTTTTTCTTAGGGCTGTGTGGAGTCCACAAGTGCCAAACTCTAATTTTAAAGTGACAGGATTTACCTGTTGGTTGTGGGGTGGAAATTTAGCGGTTACAACACCCTGGGAGTTAAAGGCGCCAGTGAATCTCTGTGGAAATATTTATTCTTGGACTCTAATCGCACTAAGATCTTGTAAGAAGAGGCATCTGAACAAATACATTGTCATCTGGCGCCTTCTCCAAAGAAAGAATTAATTTAAAAGTTATTACATATCAAACTTAATTTTTTTAGGTGCAGTATCACAGTGACCTGAAATTGTACAGTGGCACTGTTGCTACACCATCCTATAGAAGGCTCTGGTCAGTTGACCATAAATCTCAATAGGAAGGTGTAGGAACAGCACCACTGTACAGTTTTGGGCCACTGTGATACTGCACCTAAAAATATCATGTTTGAGCTGTAATAACTTTTGAATAAAACACCTTTCAGAAGTGGGATTACCCTTGTTTTTTGTTTTTGACATTTTAAGTATTACTATCCCTTTAAGATATCTTACATTGGTGCAGAAATATTATGGGAAAGGTACTTATATGGTCATAAAAATCATGTCCCTGTACTTCAGGGTGTCCATGATAGTGTACGACTACTTTAGTGTATATTAGTGCACAGTCCTCTATTATTAACCCTTTGAGGTTAATAATACTTTGTAATTGGTTGCATACCCCTCTGGCACACAAAGGGTTAAGACTTTAATGCTTGCACCTTGTAACTTTTGTGTGCCAGAAGGGTGTACAATGGGCTGGATACCTTGCTGACACTCAATGGGGGTTATGCACTAAGGTGTGGTAAAGAGATGATAAAGTGAAGATAACGTCTCCATTTTCTATGTTAATCTATGGATCCTATGCACTAAGGTCTTTCCCAGTTGAAAAATCTTAAAGATAATAATATAGGACTTGGGTAAGTGATATAACTGTAGAAGTCATGTCTACTTTATCACACCTTAGTGCATCTCCCCCAGTAGGTTAAGTGTGGAATCATTAGTAACTCTTCCCTACTGGACTGATGTACTAAAAAAAAATCCATCAGTTATGTGACACATCAACTGTACCATATGGGCAAAGTACAAATTCTCTTTGATGTAAAGTGGGCTTTCAACCTCATTGTTGGAGGCCATCCTGGAATTCAAGCGGTTAAAATCCTAATTTAAACCAATGGGAATTTGTGGAATGTTTATGCTTTCCCTTCTGATTCATTTGGTTTATGATTGCCCAATATATGAGCCTAGCTACAAGTTTTTGTTTCTTTTATTAAAAGAGCAAACATTACAATATTTGTTTTAGAAGATTACTATTTTATTTAGACAATTCATCATTAAAACATGCTCACTAAAGTCGTTCAATACTGATGCAATTTCTATAAATGTAAATCTTTTCCCACCATTGATAAGAGAATCACTGAAAGGCAGAAGTGATTAATGTTTAACATTAATGCACAACATTAATTTACCCATTATCGTCATATGAAATGGTTAGTAAGACACTCATAGCTGATTTTCAGGTATCTCAGTTATGTCAATGGAAATGATTCATCATATCACAAGTTATTCTATAAAGATTGCCAACATTACTCATTCTGAGCATCTAATCATTTGCCTCCCTCAGTGAATGGATGGAACTCTTTGTATTGTTAACAGGAAAAATACTCCCTATGAATCTGCATTACTATTGCTTAGAACCTCATTTTTATACAGTGTAATTTGCCATATTAGTGAGTACGCAACCGGGTTCCCTGAAATAGTCATATATTTAGATATTTTAAATTAAGAACAATTTGAATGGACTCAACCAAGTATAGGAATGGATTTAGAATCCCTTTAAAGGAGCTGTAATTTTTTTTTGTATGAAAACATATATGTTATAGGAAGTATAACAAGGTTACTCCAACTGCTGTCAGTTATTTTGTTCTAAAATGATAACAGCCTTTTGGAAAAATCAGCACTTTAAGTTGCAGTAATTGACACCCTCATGCCTTGCTGTCTCTCCTATTACCATTTAGACTGTAACCTCCTTGGGGCAGGAACTTCTTTCTATCACATTCTATGGAGAACAATTTGTCAGTAACTTTCCTCTCATATAGAATGTAACAGAATAAGTAATTAAACTCTGTCCACTAGAGGACAGTGCTAATGTAGTAAAAACCAAGAGTTTATACTTGAATAACTTTGGAAATATGCATTGCTCAGCAGTGGTAGTACCCATATTTTACTCAACAGGAAAAGCTCCTCATTATATATTTTTCATACCTAAAGTTTACTATTTTTTTAAGTTTAGCAGTTTCTGTCTTTAAAGGATAGTGATGTTTTATAATAAAAGCAGCTCCAATTGATCTTCATAGTATTTGGAAAGTGTTATTTCAATACTGTCAGAGTTGTAGTTCAAGAGTAATTGAATGATAGAGTATCCACCTCCCACCCATTTTACTGATGTAATACTGCTCTCCTCAGAGCAGCAAGATTATCCTGATGGATCACAGAGAGGGACAATCTTCAGTGAGCATAACGAAAAACCTGAAAACCTTGTCAAGGGGGCAGGGTTTTCCTTATGCTCACAGTAAGAAGATTGTCCCTTGCTGTAATCTGTCGGGTCCAGGGACCAGTTTCCACAACTGAGGGGAGGTGGCTTACACTAGGCAGGAGGGGGATACTTTATCATTCAATTACACTTGAACTACAACTGTGACAGTATTGAAATAACTCTCCATGGCCCAAACACTATGAAGATTAATTGTAGCTGGTTTTATTGTGAAATATTACTATCCTTTGAAGTCCATTATTATTTTTTGGAAAAGTAGCCACGCTGATGTGCTGTGCACCCAGGAGATCCTTTCTCCTTTTGAGAAAGTAAGAAATTGGTTCCTTGTTGATCATTTCTGCACATTCTGCACATTGTGCTACGCACTGCACTACTGCGAGGTACCGGAGACCAAAGGCAACAGGGAGAGAGAGTTGCACAGAGCCAAGGGACACAGAGGCTAATGGTCAGGCAGGCTAGGAGTGTACAGAGAGAGTAGTCAGACAGAGCCACAGGTCAAACAAGCCGGGGATACACTGAGCAAGATAGGAGCCGGAGCCGGAGGACAGACAAACCGGGGACTATGCGGAACGAGTGAGTCAGCCAGAGCCACCGGTCAGAACAGATGTGGGTAGTCAGACAAGCCAGGGTTATACACGGAGTGAGTAAGTCAGCCAGGGCCACAGGTCAGAACCAATGTGGGTAGTCAGACAAGCCAGGGTTAACAAGGAGCGAGTAAGTCAGCCAGAGCCACAGGTCAGAACCGATGTGGGCAGTCAGACAAGCCGGGGTCATACACGAAGCAAGTAAGTCAGCCCGAGCCACAGGTCAGAAACGATGTGGGTAGTCAGACAATCTGGGGTCATACTCAGAGCGGATTCTTAGATAAGCACAGGTCACAACAGAGCACAAGAGTAACTAACAGGAACACCACATAAGGGCAATGACTCCCAGGCCCAGGGAGGTTTATAAAGGAGCAGGAGAAGGCGGGGCCCAATTAGGCCACCCAGAATAGGCCCATAAGCAGGCGTCCAAGCCAGTGCCTATTACTTGATGTAGCAATGAGGAAGTGGCCGGAGGCCATGCCGGCCGGCGGCCATACAGAGGTAAGGAAGCACAGGATAGCCCAAGGGAGACTTTGATAGTAACCTCCCCTTAACGACCTCTCCCCCACAGAAGAGGACCAGCACTAGAGTGGAATTCATGGAGAAGGGCAGGTGCATGCAGATCTCTCTTAGCAACCCAGGAACACTCCTCAGGTCCATAGTCTTTCCAGTGCACCAAATATTGTACCCAGCCTCTGACCAAGCGAGAGTCCATGATACTCTGTACTTCATATTCCTCATGGTCCCCCACTTGAACTGGTCTGGGATGGACCGAAGTCTTAGTATAACAGTTACAAACCAGAGGTTTGAGTAGCGGCAGATGAAACACATTGGAAATGCGCATGTTACCGGGAAGATCGAGGGCATTCGTCACAGGGTTAATCTTGGGGAGAACGCGAAAGGGACCCACAAATCTGGGATCCAGCTATTTACAAGGCACCTGGAGATTGAGGTTGTGTGAGGACAACCAGTCTCTCTCTCCCACCGGAACACTGAAGCTGGTAATCGCCTACGGTCTGCTTGTCGCTTATAAAGCATAGTGAAACTCTGCAGGCAGCATGTCAGCAATGGTTTACCAGGGACCACTCGCTGGGACAGCAATGCACCCACACCGGACTCCAAGGCATCCACCTCCAGTGTAAATTTTACTTTTACTATAACAAAGTTCCCTACTACTTTGAGGATGGGTGTTTTGGTGCTTGTTTGTCTCACTAACTGATGCAGCAGGTGGTTCTGCTGCTACACCTTCCTCTGTTATGCTACTGCCAGCATAATCAACACTTGAATGTGACTTGTTGTCGTCTTCAGTGTCCTTCTTATATGGTTCTTTATTTCTACTGGCACTGGTGGTGCTGGAACTAGTTTTGCTGGGACCTTGACAAACTGCATCCTCCTTTGGAGTAGAGGGATCATCATCATTGATTGCAAGCGCTGCAGCAACCATTGCTGCAGTCAGTTTTTGAATTACTACTTTACTCTCACGTCCCTGCACTGCTCTACTACTCCCCCTTCCCCTGCATTTGCTAGAAATTACACAACTACACTGTGTTTTTTTACTGTATGGTACACAACACAACTGATGGAGCTGTGTGATGCCTTGCCTAAGCCCAGTTAGCTGTCTGTCACCTAATATATTTAGTTCTTTATTATTTTTTTAAGTTGTCCACCCTGTTGTCTTACCACATCCTGTCCCCCAAAAAAATTATAACTGAAAAACAAAATCAACAACTTCTTTCCCCAGACTTCCCCACCCAGCACAGAGATAATAACAGCAAGATCAGCATGCAAATAGGTCCCCAGCTGCCTGTGTCTTGCCAGTCAGTCACATGGAATTTTGGAGTATTCTCCCCTCCGTTCTTCTCCCCGGAGTGCCTTACTGACTCTCCTAATACAGAGAACAAATGTCCTACCTAAAATATTCCCTAAACTAAACTTCAATTCTCCTATCTTCTCTAGCTCAAAAAACGTATTATTCTCTCCTCCCACAAACACAAAATGGCATGCTGTTCAAGTCTGATAGCCATTTATATGTGGCCGTAGAAAACTTTCATGTGGTGGAGAAATATTTTTCTTCCCATTGATTTCAATGGAAGATAAAAGGTGGGAAAAAGCGGAAAGACAGCAATTTTCGCGTAAAATGATTTGCCAATCAGAAAGTGCCATTATTCGCCGATTTCAGTTGGAGGTGAAAATTTTTGTACACCCCTACTGCTGAGTAAAACAATGATCTTCACAAAAGCGGGAGATGCTCTGCTCCAAAGTTATTGCATGTATAGTTCATCTGGGGGTCCAGACAGTTATTCCATTTCATCCTGTGGGAGAGGTTATACACTGGCTGCAGTTCTCTGTGAAATGTAATAGCAATAGGTCTGACACTGTAACAATTATCCAGTAATAACCTTTGAATAAAGCATCTAAAGCAGCGTACCATTCTTCCAGTGAAAATGCTCACAATATATATATTTTGTATAATAAAACGTCACTGATCCTTTAATGTAAAATTCTGCAAATAAGGCCTAATCATTCAACAGAGTAATTTCAAACATGAACAAACCAGTTTGATTTATTCACATCGGAAGACAAACCTGGCACGTTCCTGAGAAGTGGAACTAATGTGACCCATGTGCTATGGTGTGGTGAACAGGAAAACAGAACTAAGGAAACATACTGCAATGATTCACTTGTTAGACTGAAACACTTTTTTACAACTTAGGGTCACTTTAGAAAAATTACTGAAATCTCTCCGTGTTGGATATATCTCTGGCTCTCAACAGATCAATGCATTGAGAACTAAAGGGATGTGCAGAGTGAATCCTCAAAGGGTTAAAAAACTTTTCCCTGAAACCCTGCCTGACATAACTTAGACATTGGTTAGCATCTGTTTCTAGCTCAGTTTCACTCCCTACTTTTCTGGTCCCTATCCCTATTTGTGTCTTAACTCAGGGTCCCACAAATCTGTGTTTCCTCCCTGCTCCTTTTAGCACTCAGACTAATCTGCTCTTTACAATTTCTTCTACAACTTTTCACCTTTCTGTGATAACTGAATGTGTGTATGAGCTGAAATGTACCCTTGTTGATGTAAATGGGGTCATTTTGTACTGACACGAAAAATAAAATGAGTGAAAACAAACGTTTTGAAAAAGTGCAAATGTAAGTTTGTATTTCTGAGCATGTTTATAATTTGCATATTGATATATTCTGTCTTTAGAAATCATGGAGCAGAAAAAGCAACAAAGACGGCACTTGGGGAAAGAAGCAGATTCACAGTGGTAGCAGCACAGGAGCAATTGAAGCAAACCTGGGGCAAACAAACTATACCCTATAAGACAAATAAAACAAACATTTTGCTTTAAGAAGGGGGTTTAACCCTTTGAATTCTTGAGAGGATCCCAATGCATTGTGAGAGCTCTCTAGCATTCAAGGAATTAAGAAAGCCCCATTTAAGGCCTCAATTCAATTGTGGATGCTAAAGTATCAGGTAGGGCAAAGTGTCTACTGATTGGTACACATGATGTTTCACCGGATGTATTCAACTGCCCTACCAATAGGGGCTTAGGGCCCCATATCAATACATCCACTGGTCACTTAGCTTTTTTTCCCCCTTCAATTCCTGTGTCAGCAGGTTGAAACTCTGTTAAAAAAACACCATTAAAGTGGGTTCTGTAATACATGTTCCTGCCTAACACATGGTATTGAATGGGAAAAATTAGACTGGTTTTCATGGGTTCCAATGGATGCTAACTATAGCTCCCGATGTTTGTTTTTTTAACAGGTATTTTTTCATAGCACAAGTAATTGAATGGCTTACTGTACTTGGAAAAAATATCATCGGCTTTTGTTTTGGCCGACGGGGCAAATTGAATTGAGGCCTAAATCAGTTAGTTTTGGGTATTTTTAATTGTCTGTACTATGACTTTGGTTTGTTCCAGAATTACTCCTACTCTTTGAATTTAATATCAGTATGTTACTAGCTGCCATTGCATTTATGTTATGTACAATACTTAAATACTAACTAATGAAATAAGTTGCTTTTTATATTAAGAACATGTTGTAACATTTGAAGACATACCAGTGAAAATCTTTATCATCTCATAGAACATAAGATATGTGATGTTTCTTAACAGGTTGGGGTAAGCAATTTTCTTTTGTATGCTTTACTTCCCACTAAGAGAATAACACGTGAGAAGCACAAAGAGAGCTTGTTTTCCCTGTCTGCTTAAAATGGCTTGTGCAATTTTTTGTAGTTTAAATCTTATCTATGTTAGGGACTCTTTCTATCTCTCTTTCTCTTTTTTTTTGGGGGGGGGCGTTAATCTGATGACATAGGTAATTTTCTGTGCTGGGATGGTGACTTACTAATCATGCACTTTCACATGTGGGTATGTACAAGCGCATGAGTATATTATATACCGGCACATTCTTCACTACCATAAAAACTTTAATGGAAGGAAGCCCCATAACTCTTCCACTATAGTATAAAAACATAGTAATGTCATGTTAACTTCCTTTGTTCCTTGTTTATACATAGTATTAAGCAAAGCACATAGGAAATAACTTCCCTTAAATGCCTTATACCTCTTCCAATGCCCTCCACTTGGCAAAAAGAGGCATACTGTAAGAACCAGCTCCAGTAAAGCTGTTTCTGAACTTATCTGTCTGCCTAAGAGCTTACTTGGATGAACAGACATACCTGATCCACTCACTTCTCCTCTGCAATTATATATTTTCCTGTTTTGTTCTCCTGCACATGCCTCTTTGGCCATTATTAAGCAGCAACACAAACACTGCAGTGAGCACGTATAGTGTTTTACTGTGAGCATCTCAGAGCCACGTTCTGTTTGGTTCCTGTCATGATCCTTACCTTGTTTTAATGGCAATTTTAAGTCTGTTACCTACACTGCCCCAAATAATCTAAGATGAAACAAATATTTGATGTATTCGAGCTGCAGATCTTACATATAGCAAAATGAAAAAGAACAGATATGGTTGACCAGTATTAGATCTACAATGCTATTGTCTCGAAGAAGTAGTAATACCCTGTAACCCAGAGATCAGTTCAGCTCTTAAACTGGCCACCAGACTTAGATATGGGTGTAATAAGTGTATAAAAACAATATAATCTTTATTGAAATTCAGTTAAAATCATACACACACTGACAAACAAACCCCTTACTTATAAACTAATACAGAATTGGTGTAGGGGAGTATTAAAAATGGGCTAATTGGCCCGTATGCGCAACTGGGTCATTATAGGTGAGCACAGTTGCCAGTACACAGTGGCAATAGTATCTTTCACACTTGATGTATTGTTCGTTGTAGTAAAGCGACACAATATATCAGTTTGTTGGAACAGATGCCGACATCAACAGCTATTAGTTAAATGACTATCTCTGTGTGGTTCAATTGAGTCTTGCTCATACAAATGTGATTGCTGTGTCAGACTTCTAATGAGTCAGACACCAAAAGAAGAAATCAAAACATTTACAGTGTCAGTTAACACTGACACTGTAACATCAAACACTCACTAACATCAAACAAAAAGTATCTCAATCCTATTAAGAGCTGTTGTTCATGACATGTATGAGATGCAGGCACTCTGCCTACGTGTTACTTCCTTAGCGGACTAAATGCTTCAGGTAGCAAGACAACTCCTACCTCTAGAGACTTACAACCTACGTGGCTCAGAAACGGGCTGATTAGATACTAATGTGGTCAGATAATAGCACATCCCGAGCTATATAGCATCAAAGTAAACATGAAATCTCTGTATCAGAAGATTCATCAAGTATAGCCCTATAGCTCTATTAGGACGTTAATATAGCCCAACTAAATATCTCGTTTGTAGTAGAGTAGTAAAGCATCCCAAGCTATTAGGCATAAACATTAGCCTGAAAGCTGAATGAACGAAAGTCAATCAGGCTGAGCCCTATAGCTCTATTAGGACACTTATGTTGCCACTCAGAGCACCGATTAATATACTGCGATCAGCAGGAAGATTCACTGTAGTAAA
This sequence comes from Rhinophrynus dorsalis, assembly GCA_037306005.1. Classification (NCBI taxonomy): domain Eukaryota; kingdom Metazoa; phylum Chordata; class Amphibia; order Anura; family Rhinophrynidae; genus Rhinophrynus; species Rhinophrynus dorsalis. The sequence continues at coordinate 63,344,586 of CM074718.1, forward strand.
CTGACAATTGTAGTTATATAATTACACCCCCTAGTGTGCTCATTGTCCAACGCATTTCGCCATTTAGACCAACGCCTTTGTCAGAAGCAAATTTTACCTACTGTGTGAAAACTCCCAGTATATATCCCTTATATCAGGGGCTTATATCAAATGACGTGATTACACATCACACCATCAATCTCATATTCAAACAGGTGTCAATCATTTCCAACGTAATGATGCCATGTGCAGGGAAAGCATTGTATATTTTTATCATCCAATAGATGGATAACTTAATAGATTCATTAGAGTATTTGAGTTTAAAATTTCCAAAATAACTACCAGAAGAAACCCTCTTTTATGAAAATATATTGTTTCAATATTCCTTTTGATGTATGATAACTGTTATTAACTCCAAATCTCCCGATGAATAGAGTAGTGTTAAATTGTACCAGACCATCAGCATCACTAGATGAATAAAATATGAACTAATAAATACCAAGCTATGTGTTAAAACAATAGATTTCTTAGCGATGAAATTTTAATATTTGTTTATATCTACTTGATTTAATAATATAGATGTAGTTTAGCTTGTGACACCAAAATCTAGAGAGTAATGTATGCTGATATTTATTTATAAACTCTAATTTATATTATGTAAACATAATTCAACAGATGACACCACAATGTACAAATAATATTCAAAGGTATAATAAACACTTATGTTAAACATACATTTTAACTATCAGTATGTGTTTAGTAAAAACAACTTTTTTAGCATATTGAAAAACATTTATTTCTCTATATATGTATGTTCATAACTTATTTGAATAGTATATATTGGTGCCTAAAGAAAATATATATCGGTTTCATAAACATCAAATTAAAAGAGATAGATGATGATAGTTGATGATGAATAATCTGAATCTCTATGATGTCAGTGTAATTTATTTCTCACATCAAGATTAGTATTGTCTTAATAGTTTAACTTCTTGGAAGAACAAAAGAGCTGCAATGTCAAACGGGATCAATTCCATAGACCACAGAGAATAAGACACATACTGATGTTCAGAAACAGCAGAGGGAAGGGAGAGAAAAGATATCAAAAATGAGTACTCTTAAGTCACCATATTAGATAGAATTAGTACACAGCGTCATAGATGGTTCAAGAGGCCAATGGTAAAAGAAGGACTAGAATAATATCTCCCAGAGAGTAATTATAAATATCACTTTACTGTTAATATCCATAAGTATTTCTTAAAAATGGAATACTAGTCTTTAATGAAAGGAGTAAATGTGAATCCTTCATTCAAACCTGAAGGTGATTCAGTCTTCAGGGGATAAATCCATCTAGCCTTAGTATCTAAGAACTTAATGTCAATGTCCCCCTACCTTTCGTTAAGATTAATTTTCTGAATACCTTTAAATTTTATATAGGAGATAATCCCCTCATGTTTTTCAATGACATGTCTGGCTATGGGCTTGTCCTTCTTATGGTGTATATTGCCTACATGTCCAAGCGCCCTCTGCCGAAATTCTCTTTTGGTCTTGCAAACATATTGTTTCCCACATTGGCACATAATAAGATAGACTATTACTGTTATTTTACAGTTGATAAGTTGTTCTGTCTTAAAAGATTCTTCTATTTGAATTCTTTGGAGCTTTCCATAAATTTACAAGCAGAGCAGTTACCACATTTGTAAGACCCTTTAATATCAGAACTTAACCACATCTCTGACATGGACCTGTACAGTGGCTCTTGACAAGGAGGTCCATGAGATTTCTATTTTCCTAAATGTAATCTTGGGGGCTTCACCTGCTATCTCACATACTTCAGGATGCTCAATAATTATGTTCCAGTGTTTTTTTGATGATGATGAAAGTAAAACATCTCTGTGTGCCATGAGTGCCCTTTCATATGCTCGTTTCATTACTTTGTTTCTATAGCCCCTGTTTTTGAATCTCTGACATCAGCCAGATGTTTGTTTTTTAAAATCATCAATATTAATACAAATCTGCATTAATCTCAAATATTGGCCAGTGGGTATTCCCTTTTTCAGGGGCTCTGGGTGACCACCATCTGCTCTTAATAGGCTATTGGTCACAGTTTCTTTCCTATATGAAGTGGTTTCCAATTGGTTCATTAGGCCCCTTTATATGTGGGTAGCCTTTGATCCAATTCCCTCACAGCCATTGGCTAAGATGTGCTTATGCACATCCCAGCCAATCTGATTCAAGCGACTCTGCTTTAAACTGATTGGCTGGGATGCGCGTAAGTATACCTCAGCCAGTGGTTGTGAGGGAATTGGAACTGAGACTGCCCATATATATAAAGGCAGTCTCTGCTCAAATTCCCTCATTGCGGAATGGGCATCGGCCCATGAGGCAGAAGAAGGGGGTACCTGTGGCATACAGCACTGTCCTGCTGCCACCTCCTCTGCAGCCACACACAGCAGTGAAGACATTATTAAGCTAAGTGTATTATTATGGTTTTGGACATATTATATTGGTGCAACTTTACTATAATGGCTAATGTCTCCAAAAAATAATGGCGGCATATTTCTATGAACCCTGGCACTAATACATTGCTTAACTCTTTGAGCCTCAGAGAGATCAACAACGCATTGCTTTGCAATGAGTTTACTACCCCTCTGGCACTCAAGGGGGTAAACTATGCATTATATTGTATTAATACTTTTTGGTTTGACAGCAAGAAGACTGCAGAGAAGAAAAGAGAAGAAAGAGAAGACCGAAGAGAAGAAAGAAAAGACTGAAGAGAAGAAAAAAAGAGAAGACTGAAGAGAAGGACAGAAGATGACCAGCATACTGAGGACTCCACTGGACATCAGGATTAATGGTGTTACTTTTAACGTGATGTTGTTTTTTTAACTTAGTCGGGTTAACCCTATGAATGCCGATGGGTAATTATACCCCAATGGCACTCATAAGGTTAATTCTAACATTTGACACATTTTTCATACTTTGGATGTATTGATATGGGGCTTAGGGCCCCATTTCAATACATCCACTGGAGACGTAGGTTTTCTTAAACTTTTTTATTTCAGGTTCTACGTCGGCTATTTGAAGGTCTGATAAGGGACTCTAGTCACAAAAAAACTGTGTCTTAACTTTCCTGCGATAACTAGAGTCCTTATTGGATCTTCATGGCTAATGCAAACATATGAATTACAAATTACGGTGTTTTCATCATTTGCTTTGGGTGAAAACACCTCTTAAATTTATCATACGACGGCTCTTTTTTTTCCTGATATTTTTTCACAGCACAGGCATTTGAACAGCTTACTGTGTTTGAAAAAAAATGCTGTTGGCAGAAAAAACAGCCATCCCCAATGTTTGCATTGAGCCCTAAGAGTGTTGGGGGTGTGATGGTGATGATTCTGAATCAGAAGTTGATGTTGTTACCTTTACTGAAGCGGCTGGTGGGACTAGCATGACTGTTGTTGATCATCCTGCTGATGCTGAAGTGGAAGAGGAGGTGAAGACGAGCAGTCAGACAAGTAGTCAAGGTAGCCCACAACATCACCTTTACCCTGTTATTCCCCTTCCCCCGGCATTGTGCCTCTGGAACATGATACTGAGGAAGGCAGAACTGGTGGCTAGCAAAAGGCACAGGAAGATGATGGTGTTAATGGTGGTATTACTGTTGCTAGCCACTAGTTCTGCCTTCCTCAATATCATTGCTGCCAGTCTGCCTTCTTCCCCTAAAGAGATGGCAAGTGTGAGTAAGGGACCCTCTGGCACATTTGTCAAAACATCAACCAATGAGAGCAGCAGCATGGAGGGTGTTGGTGGTGATGAGGAGGGTGATGGTGGATCAGCTGGCATGGAAGAAACATTAATGGCCCTTTTAGCCCAAAGGGAGAAGGAATGGAAGACCGAGTTACAAATGGGGATATGAATCTCCACAAGTAGCAACAGGGATGACATTGCAGTGTTTGCTGCTGCTGCAATTCCTTCAACTGCTGAATTACAATGGCAGCAGGACGATGATGAGTAGGCTAATATGCCTCAGACTGCCATGGACACAGTGGGAATGAGATCCATCAGTAGATATGTGGGACTAGGACAGGTTCCATTTGCCATCTGTAATACTCCTCCTGGTCCTAGTTGTAGTACTGATTCTGAGGCAGCAGTATCAATAGCAGCAACATCATTCTCTGCCCCAGCCAGTGAAGGGGATTGTGGAGGACAAGAAGAAAGAAGTAATTCTTCTACACCTTACCCCTCCCTCATGAGGTTCTAGGTGTGGGACTATTTTTCTCTTAGGGCAGGCACAGTGTAGTCATCAGCAACGGTGCTGTGCACAATCTTTGACAAGTCAGTGAAAAAGGGAAAGGAGGGAACACATCTTGGCACTACAGCTCTCATAACACACATGAAATACAGACACCATGACATTTATATGAAGCAAGTTAAAGCCAAACACCCACCAAAGAAATTGGGCATGGCTGTACCCCTGTCTCTCCCCAAAAGCAACAGAAATCATAGAGGAGGAACAATAGAGAAACCCAATCCAACTCGTTCATCGTTACCTCCCACACCAGCTGATAGCCATTCTCTAGATGTCAGGATGTAGCAGTGTCACGTTCTGAAGAGGAACTAGGCGAGTAGCTGGGATGCGACGCTGGGGAGCGATGCTCGGGTGCGGTGACAGCCACCCTCGTCTCCTTGCTGCAGCCGAAGCCGAGTTAAAGGTGCTGGCCGTGAAGCCAGATGTCCGACCCCGGTTGAGCCGGGACCCTGACCAGGATGGAGACAAGGGAACACTGTACGGACCTAGTTCCCCTTCCCCTAATCTTCAGAGAGGATCCCAGAGCAGAGAAGCAGGAAGGCAGGAGTTACCCAGGAGATCTTTCTTCCCCCAACCAGAGAGAGCTCGAGGAAGGCCCTCAGGAAGACGGATTCTTGAAGGAGCAGCTGGAAGGCAAGGCCGGTGGAGAATCTCCTACCAACGGACCGGTCACTGAGACCGTCAGGCTCTGAGAAGGACCAGGAGTCCAAAGATAGGGAGGCTAGCCCCCCAAGAAACCCAAGGCTAGGACCAAACCCAGGACCTGCCCACCTCCAGCGGAACCGATAAAAGGGGAAAAGGAGGACAAGCCTAGGCAGAGAACTAGAGCCCCAACTCCTCGTCCGAACTCCCACTGACCGTCCCCAAAGGGGAGAAATCCCCCGGGCCTCTAAGGAAGGACCAAAGAGGGACAAGCCTCCAACCAGGCCACGGGACTGGGGCTAACCTGCAGGACACGACCGCAACCCTAGGGCGAGCCTAGAACCGGGTAAACAGAGGCAATAACCGGATAAGGTCAACAGGCCCAATAATAGCCCCAACCAACAGCTGCTAGGATGCAGCACTGGAAGACCCTTCTCTCTCAGCAGGCAAGACCGGCCCCCCGCCTGCGATGCACCACCCTTGCGGCAGAGAACCAACAGGCGGGGAGACCACTGCTCAAGTGGGAAACCCGACACACCCAGCGGGGAATAACCCGCAACCAAGGCTGGAGTTAGGCTGCCGGGGGAAGTCTGGGCTCACCAGCACGGGGAGACGAGAGAGTGAGAGAAGAAGGGCCCAACCAGAGACAGGAGGAGGGCACCAGACAAAGGGTCAGACAAGCCTCGAAACAGGTGGAGCACCGGCCTAGACTTCGCCCGATCCAAAGTAGACCCCAGTCCTCAAGGGCCAAGGCCAACCTGGGTAACGGAGCTGGCGCAACCACGCCGCTGCAAGGACCGACAAGCTGAGGTACCAGGGGCAGTCAGGAGTATCGGAGTATGAGCAGGTGAAAAGTCAAAACTGCCAAGGACTTACCGCGGGCACAGGAACCACGGAGGACGGGCAGAAACAGGTCGGATGAAGCCGGAAGAATCAGCAGCCAGAACGGAAACAGGAGCCAGGTCAACAAGCCGAAGTCAGGAACCGGAAACGCCAACCGGAACGGAGTCTCCAGGAAGCACGAAATAATCAAGCAAGGAAGGTAAGGGCTGGCTAAGCTAAAAACCCTAATGCACCAATAGCAACCCAGGACTCCCAAGGTAAGGGGACAGAAGAGGCTCAGTATGAAAAAATAGCGAAATCGTGACACTACCCCTCCCCTAAACAAGAGCCCACCGGGCGTCCAGGTTTCTGTGGAAATGCCTTATGGAAAACTGAAAGGAGAAAGGGAGCATGAATGTCTCGAGCGGGGACCCATGAACGGTCCTCAGGACCGTAGCCTTTCCAGTCGACCAAGTACTGGACCGACCGTTGAACTTTCCGGGAATCTAGGATACGTTGAATCTGGTACTCTGGTTCTCCATTAACCAACACCGGGGGAGGTAGGTGGGAACCGGTAGTGAAACGGTTGCGTACCACAGGCTTTAATAATGAAATGTGAAAGGAGTTAGAGATACGCCAGGTCGGGGCAAGGCGAGAGAAAAGGTAACCGGAGAAATAGCTTGTATAACTTTAAACGGTCCTACAAAGCGGGGACCAAATTTTAGAGAAGGGACCCGAAGACGAAGGTTTTTGGTGGAGAGCCAAACAGCTGAGCCGGGACGTAGTCTAGGACCGGGGGTCCGCCGCTTATCAGCAGCCTTTTTATGTCTAACTGCAGCTTGGGAGAGTCGGGACTGAAGAAGGTTCCACAGAGCCTGAAGATCGTCCACCACAAGATCTGCCGCCGGGACCCCAGCTGGGGGGTTCCAAGGGATAGGAGAGGGATTGTAACCCAAGGCAGCAAAAAATGGGGAACACTGTAAGGAATCATGTAGGCGATTATTGAACATGAATTCTGCAAAGGGCAACAGATCCACCCAATTGGCAAAGTCAGAAGCCATAAATTGCCGGAGGAATAATTCCAGAGATTGGTTGGTGCTTTTACATTGCCCATTAGTCTGAGGATGGAAAGCAGTAGAAAACTGAAGAGAAATGCCTACTCGGGAACAAAAGCTCGCCAAAATTTAGAAACAAACTGTACTCCACGATCAGATACAATATGTGAGGGAGATCCATGAAGACGAAAGATCTCTCTAAGAAAAATAGGAACCAACTCTGCGGCAGAGGGCAACTTAGGAAGGGAATGAAATTACCTTGTTTCGAAAACCGATCAACAACGACCAAAACCGTAGTGCAACCTTGGGAGAGAGGAAGCTCAACCACAAAATCCATGACCAAGTGAGTCCATGGAGAGGAGGGAATGGGTAAAGGACACAAAAGGCCAGCAGGTCGTTGTCGAGGGGTCTTGTGGCGAGCACAGACTTGACAGGCAGCCACGAAGTCATGGACATCATTTTTCACAGAAGGCCACCAAAAATGACGAAGAAGGAGATCCAAGGTTTTCTTTGTGCCAGGATGACCTGACATCACTGAATCATGGGATAATCGGAGGATTTCCACCCGAAAGCGGGGAGGAATAAACAAGGTATGAGCAGGTTGGGAAGGAACTCTAGGTTTTTGTAGGGCCCGAATCTTGTCCAAGGTGGTGGACGACAGAGCTGTGACAAAACAGGCCGGAGGGATTATAGGTGTGGGAGCAGCAGGTGGACTAGGATCGAAGAGACGAGACAGGGCATTGGCCTTAGTATTCTTGGAGCCTGGGGTGTATGAAATAATGAAGTTGAATCGTGTGAAAAATAAGGCCCAGTGGGCCTGTCTGGGATTCAGACGTTTAGCGGATTCTAAGAACTGGAGATTCTTGTGGTCTGTAAACACGAGAACTGGAGTAGTGGCACCTTCAAGTAAATGTCTCCATTCCTCAAAAGACAGCTTAATGGCTAACAATTCTCTATTGCCAACATCATAATTCTTCTCTGCATCAGAATTTCCTAGAAAAGAAGGAACATGGGTGAAGCTTGCCGGTAGTAGGATGCCTTTGCGAAAGCACTGCCCCGGCCGCCAGTTCCGATGCGTCCACCTCTAAGACGAACTGTCGAGTAGGGTCTGGAAACCGTAGTATAGGGGCAGACGTGAACGCCTGTTTCAAAAAGGTGAAGGCTTGAATAGCTGGTGCTGGCCAATGTTGCGGGTCCACGCCTGTCTTGGTTAGTGCAGTGATTGGAGCAATTATCCGAGAAAAATTACAGATAAATCTCCTATAATAATTGGAGAATCCAATGAAGCTTTGGATAGCCCGTTTGTCCAAAGGAAGAGGCCATTGGGTTACCGCGTGAACTTTGGCAGGGTCCATTTCCAGGCCTTCTTTAGAGATAATATATCCCAGAAAGGAAAGGCGTTGTTTCTCAAACTCGCATTTATGAAGATTAGCGAACAACGAGTTCTCGCGGAGTCTGGTCAACACCATTTTGACCTGGGTTCTATGTGTTTCTAAGTCAGGGGAGTATATCAGAATATCATCAAGATATACGATGACGTGAGACAACAGCATATCTCTAAAATGTCATTGATGAAACCCTGGAATACCGCAGGGGCGTTACATAGCCCAAATGGCATAACCAGGTATTCGTAGTGGCCATGGCTAGTATTGAAGGCCGTTTTCCATTCGTCACCAGGCTTGATCCGAATGAGATTATAGGCTTCTTGAAAGTCGATCTTGGTAAAAATAACCGCATCTCTGAGCTGATCCAGTAATTCAGGAATCAATGGAAGAGGGTATCCATTCTTGATCGTGATTTTATTCAGACCCCTGTAATCGATACAGGGGCGGAGGGAGCCGTCCTTCTTTTTAACAAAAAAGAATCCTGCCCCAGCCGGGGAAGAGGATGGACGGATAAAGCCTCTGGAGAGGTTATCCTGGATGTACACCTCTAATGCCTTCTTCTCCGGAGGGGAAAGCAAGAAGGACCGGCCCTTAGGAGGAACAGTGCCTGGAAGAAGGTCGATGGCACAATCCGAAGTTCTGTGAGGGGGTAACTGGAGAATTTGGCGTGCAGAAAATACATCCTGAAATGATAGGTAGGACTCCGGAATAAGAGATGTAGGAGAAACAGGAGCGCCCGCAATAGTGCTAGAGACCGGGACAACCTTGATCATACAAGAGTCCAAACAAGAGGACCCCCAGGAAGTGATTTGGCCCTTTTGCTAATCAATGGTTGGATTATGTCTCCTGAGCCAAGGTAAACCCAGAATGCTAGGGGTATGTGGGGTAGAGATAAAGTCAAAAATAATAGTTTCAACATGAAGGGCTCCAGTAGTAACCTGAATGGGTCTGGATTCAAACAGAACCAAGCCTTCACCCAGGGGTTTACCATCAATAGTAGATACCAGCATAGGGATATTCTTAGATTGGTAAGGGATGCGATGATCTTTAGCCCAGGTATGGTCAATAAATACCCCTGCTGCTCCGGAATCAATAAATGCCATAGCGTGAATGGACCCAGAGGCCCATTGCAAATGAACTGGGACCAACATTCTGGAGGGGTCCTTCGGGAGGTGATTGATTTTACTTAAGGAGTTACCTCCTGCCCTCCCTAAGCTGAAGAGTTTCCCTGCTGTGGTAAGGGAGGGCGGGTAGGGCATTGCTTGAGGAAATGACCTTTTATGCCGCAATAAAGGCAAAGACCCAAAGAGCGTCGACGGAGTCTCTCTGCCTGTGATAACTTGGACACTCCCCCTACGTCCATAGGTACTTCTGACTGGAGCCCTCCAGAGGTACGGGATGGGCGGGTGGGAAAAATCTAGGACGTCGAATACTTTCCTTCTCCATCTGGCGTTCCGTAAGTCTTCTGTCTAGTTCCAGACATAGAGCAATCAGATCTTCTAGAGTCTCTGGTAAATCTCGAGTAGTCAAAGCATCTTTCATTTTATCGTTGAGGCCTCTCCGAAAAGCCGCCTACAGGGCCCCCTGATTCCAGTCGGTTTCATACGCCAAGGTTCTGAAGTCAATAGCATAAACATTAAGGGGCAGAGCCCCCTGACGTATTTCAGATAATGAGACCTCAGCAGCAGCCCTTCTACCGGGTACATCAAAAACCAATCTGAATACTCTTAAAAACTTGTCAATATCTTGAAGAAGTGGCGAGTTATTTTCAACCAATGAGGCGGCCCATGCTAGGGCTTTGCCTTTCAAAAGCGAGATAATAAAAGACACTCGGGGAGAGTGAGTACTGAAACATTGAGGTAAATTATTAAAATGTAGCAAGCATTGATTGATAAAGCCCCTGCATTCAGTATCAATTCCTGAATATTTTTCAGGTAAGGGAAATTTGGGGAACAACCCAGAACTAGCTCCAGCGCTTGGCCCTGAGCCCGAGAAGCCAAGTGGAGTAGGCGTCGGGTTTGCTGGGGCTGGAGGTGCAGGAGGAATTCTCTGTAGGAGCTCCAGAATGGTATCCATCTTTTGTTCCAGGCTCCTAAGGTGGTTCTCATGAGATGACAGGATTTGTTCCTGCTGATTTTGTCTGGCCTTAATCTGAGCCAACTCTGCAGGATCCATATTAATGGCTCGATTATTCTGTCACGTTCTGAAGAGGAACTAGCCGAGTAGCTGGGATGCGACGCTGGGGAGCGATGCTCGGGTGCGGTGACAGCCACCCTCGTCTCCTTGCTGCGGCTGAAGCCGAGTTAAAGGTGCTGGCCGCGAAGCCAGATGTCCGACCCCGGTTGAGCCGGGACCCTGACCAGGATGGAGACGAGGGAACACTGTACGGACCTAGTTCCCCTTCCCCTAATCTTCAGAGAGGATCCTAGAGCAGAGAAGCAGGAAGGCAGGAGTTACCCAGGAGATCTTTCTTCCCCCAACCAGAGAGAGCTCGAGGAAGGCCCTCAGGAAGACGGATTCTTGAAGGAGCAGCTGGAAGGCAAGGCCGGTGGAGAATCTCCTACCAACGGACCGGTCACTGAGACCGTCAGGCTCTGAGAAGGACCAGGAGTCCAAAGATAGGGAGGCTAGCCCCCAAGAAACCCAAGGCTAGGACCAAACCCAGGACCTGCCCACCTCCAGCGGAACCGATAAAAGGGGAAAAGGAGGACAAGCCTAGGCAGAGAACTAGACCCCCAACTCGTCCGAACTCCCACTGACCGTCCCCAAAGGGGAGAAATCCCCCGGGCCTCTAAGGAAGGGCCAAAGAGGGACAAGCCTCCAACCAGGCCACGGGACTGGGGCTAACCTGCGGGACACGACCGCAACCCTAGGGCGAGCCTAGAACCGGGTAAACAGAGGCCATAACCGGATAAGGCCAACAGGCCCAATAATAGCCCCAACCAACAGCTGCTAGGATGCAGCACTGGAAGACCCTTCTCTCTCAGCAGGCAAGACCGGCCCCCCGCCTGCGATGCACCACCCTTGCGGCAGAGAACCAACAGGCGGGGAGACCGCTGCTCAAGTGGGAAACCCGACACACCCAGCGGGGAATAATCCGCAACGAAGGCCGGAGTTAGGCCGCCGGGGGAAGTCTGGGCTCACCAGCACGGGGAGACGAGAGAGTGAGAGAAGAAGGGCCCAACCAGAGACAGGAGGAGGGCACCGGACAAATGGTCAGACAAGCCTCGAAACAGGCGGAGCACCGGCCTAGACTTTGCCCGATCCAAAGTAGACCCCAGTCCTCAAGGGCCAAGGCCAACCTGGGTAACGAAGCTGGCGCAACCACGCCGCTGCAAGGACCGACAAGCTGAGGTACCAGGGGCAGTCAGGAGTATCGGAGTATGAGCAGGTGAAAAGTCAAAACTGCCAAGGACTTACCGCGGGCACAGGAACCACGGAGGACGGGCAGAAACAGGTCGGATGGAGCCGGAAGAATCAGCAGCCAGAACGGAAACAGGAGCCAGGTCAACAAGCCGAAGTCAGGAACCGGAAATGCCAACCGGAACGGAGTCTCCAGGAAGCACGAAATAATCGAGCAAGGAAGGTAAGGGCTGGCTAAGCTAAAAACCCTAATGCACCAATAGCAACCCAAGACTCCCAAGGTAAGGGGACAGAAGAGGCTCAGTATGAAAAAATAGCGAAATCGTGACAAGCAGCTTGTGTTCACCCATTGCACACTGTGGGTGCACTGACCACGCATGTGGTGGAGGATAATCACAACCAGGGCATTAAGCAGCATCTGAGGAGATGCCATCCCACAGTATACGCTAAGCTGGTGGCAGAGATGGTTCATCATTATTATTAAGACTGCAAGTTTTCAAGTGTGCTTACCAGGTAGCTGACAAGGTGCATAGTTACAGCAGCAGCACTTGGTTTCAGGTGGGATGATTTCACATTGTGGACCTAAGTGTCATGATGTTTGGTTACAGTTTAGCCAGTTTTTTGATGTGGGTGCAGATGTGCCATTATTCCCAGTCCTTTCTACACACTCTGTGCACTTTGAAGTTGCTGATGAGAGGCACAGTTCCTCTGAAGTTAGCAGCTGTAACAGAAGTTGGAACTGCGTCTCTCATTTCAGACTAGTTGACTGGGTATGGAGATTGTATTTCTATACTTAATGAGGTGCTAAAGAGGTAAAGACGTGCAGTTCTGGAGCAAATGCATTGGATACCTCTTAAACATAAAAGCTCCATTTAAATCAATGGGAATTTGCAGAATTTTAATTTCAGCTCTATGGTGCAGTTGGCTTGCTCCAGAATTGCACTTCTTTAACTTGATGAATAAGGCTCCTGGAGATGTGCAAAAAGAATCATGTCTGCCCCGTTACATGATATACATTGCAAATTAAACATACATTTTGGAGAACCAATCAACACAGAACTGATTAATAGTTACCATTAGGACTTTATGCTTAAATTATGAGGAGTGGGGGTTATTATTATTATTATTAGGAAGTGTTCATGTTCCTTTAAGAAGAATGAGTGGTACACCACAGATAACTATTTGGGATGGCCAAAAATATTGCCTCAAAAGAGAAAAGTGAAGAATAGCTCTTTTCACCTTCTGTGGGAATTTCTGGAAAAGTGTAATGTTTCTTGTTTTTTCCATTGCATATATACTGACCCCACAAGCTATGTCCAATTGCTCTGGTAGCCATAGAACTAACATGTTGATATCTTGCCTTGTCCCACAGTAGTCATAGAACCACACATACTGAAACCTTCTTTGTCCCACTGTACTTGTCAGCAGTCATAGAGCCACAAAAACTGTCCACCCAGCCTTGTCCCACTGTAGCCATAGAATCACTAATACTAAACCCCCAGCCTTGTCTAGTTCCACTGGTGTCACTCAGATTGACCTCAGTCTTGTCCCACAATATCCACAGAACCACACATACTGATCCTCAGCCGTATCCCAATGACTGGTCAGCAGCCATAGAACTACAAAAACTGTCCATCCAGCCTTGTCCCACTCTAGCAGTAAAACCACAGATATTTGAGCCCCATAACCTTATCGTACTGGCTAGTTAGATATAGGAACAGGCAATATTAGACCTGCCAGACTACAACCCCATCATGTGGCAGGGAATGAGAGGTGTTGTAGCTGACAACAGATGGAGGGCTCCACATTGCTCACTGCCATAGAAGCGCACACACACACAGTGACCAGCCACTCTTGTTCCCCTGTACTGGTAGCCATAGAATCGCATTACTGACCCAAACATTGTCTTACAGTAGCCACAGAACCACCCATACTGACCCACCCCCCAGCCTTGTCACACTACATTTGTAACCACAGAATCACACATATTGACTCCCAAGTCCCAGGCTTGTTGTACTATTATTAGCCATGGAACTACACATACTGACTCTGAACTCTGCCAGGATGTCTTGAGTAGAGGTGGAAACCAGCAAAGGTCTTAGAGGAAATTCTTTTGGGGTTAGAAAAAGGCAGAACATTTATGTATGGCCTATGCTAGTAAATTCTGCAGAAAAAGTATCAAATTATTTCCTGTGAAAAATCTCTGTGCTCTGCTCAATCAAATAACAGCAAACACAAGGGTATTTTTTGGACACTGGGGAGTTTTTTTATCACTTGATAAATTAAGGTGACATTTCTTGGCATTAAAAGTAATATCATGTAGAAAAGATGCTGAAAGAATAAGATTAGAGGGATAAAGTTCTATATTAATAATGAAAAGGCTGAGAAGAGTATATATAGACATTTATTTAAGGCTGAGAAAAGTAAACATGGACACAGGATTTAAGTTCTGGGAACAGAGACAATGGGAACTGTGTATACTGAGTTTAAAGACATAGGTGGACAAATATGTGGCAAAATAACTAGATCACATGTAACAAACAAACAATCAGATTGATTTAAATCAAGGGTGATCAATGTGGGGGATGGGTTTTAAAAGCAATGGACACCTCTCTAGCATTTGGGGTGTTAAACTCCCATTTTAAATCAACTGGAATTGTTGCCTATGATACAGTTAGTTTGACCCAGATTGCTTAGAGATGATGAACTGTGACTAGAGATGAGCAATTCTCTCATGAATTAGTTAACTGATGCACACAGAGGAAGACAAAGAAGGACCAGGGTGAAAAAAACTCTAGACCTTCAACTTCAAGGTAAGTTTTTATTGTTACATCAATATAACTTTATTTATGTTAGGTGTAGTGGAGGGCCAAGGGAGTACTTTTAGGGTTCGTATTTAGGAGGGTGGGTGTTACTAGTGCAAGGTCAGTGTTTGACACTATGTGAACCATTGAGAGTTGGCTAGTTTCCTTAGATGTTCCCATTTAGAGTGAGTTAGAGAGAGTTGTGGGAATAGAAAGCTGCGATGGGCATTAGGCCACAACATGACTTTCTGCGACCAAAGTTGGTTGTGGTGGATGGTGGTCAAGCAATAGAGTTCTGATGGTACAACAATATGTGTACCTCCAGGAACTCATTTTGTCCCTAACAATGGATTTAGCACCTCTAATAGTATCAAGTCCTTGTAATGTAGTTGTGAGTTAGCTCTGTTTCTTGAATTTTTATTAACCATTGAGTTTTTTATAATACTAACCAGATTGTATCTGTTTCTCCTTTTAATTTATTTGTTTTACATTTTATTTCTGATTATATTACTTATATGTTTCTTATATGTTTCTTATCTGCATATTGTAATAAATCCTACATTTAGATGTGTGTGTTGTGCTGTCTTTTCACTTTCCCAACTTTGTTTCCTTGTCTTTACATATGACATAATGTCTTGGAGGATCTAAGACTCATGGGACCAGCGGCACCATGTGGAATTATTTGGAATTATAGACATAATAGTATGTTGACATTTTGATAATAGATTAGCATTTGGAATATATTTTTTTCTCTCTACTGCCCAGATAACTTATGGTTAAGTTGTAGTTCTGGTTCTCAGTGTATATGTACAGTATGTATTTCTTATTTAATCATACATAACCCCCATTTTTATTGACTGGAGAATATTCTCCTCTGTGTGTGTGCTTTGGCAATCTAATAATGCATTTAGTCTCCTTCAACCTAGCCTTGTACAGATACCTATCTTCCTCCTTCTGCTTATATTTCCTAAATGCTACATTTTCTCCTTTACTATATTTGCAACTTCTGCTGACTACCACATTGGTTTCCTTTACGGACAAGTCTAATGCAATATTCTGTTGATAAAATATCTATCAAATAATCCCTTCTCTCCTGGAACCCATCTAAAGATCACCATGCTGTTAAAAAATGACATATGGGGGCATGGCTTGGCTGCCAAATAAGATGGACAATTGATCTCTGTGCTCCATCCCTAGAGGGCCCTTTTCAAGCTTGGATCATGTCACGCAGAGGTTCTTGCAGACAGCAGAAGAACCTACAAAGTTATTTCTTTGCCAATAGTGACGCGCTCAATCAGCCGCCTCCTACAAGTCCTGAAAACGCTGGAGATTTTTTACATACGCCACAACGTCTTCAGTCTGCTCCAGAACAATACACTATGGAGGACGTATCAGATGGTGAAGACTCTGACACCCTAGTATTTTCTGATGATCCCTGTACTAAAAGGGACCTACAGAACCTACTCATAGACCTGAAGACATATTTATTAGTGTTGAGCGAGCATGCTCGGCCGATGCTCGGATCGGCTCGAGCATCGCTCTGCTCGGCACATGGCGGTACTCGTACGAGTACCGCCATGTGCTCGCCCGGCATGTTCGGGTGGCGGGGATCTGTGCCGAAGGAGGCACAGATCTGAAGACGCTCCGCTGGACCACCAGGGACTGGAGGTAGGGGGCATTGCGGAGATGAAGGGGGCATTGCGGAGATGAAGGGGGACATTGCGGAGATGAAGGGGGACATTGTGGAAGAGGGGCATAGCAGAGATGAAGGGGGACATTGTGGAAGAGGGGCATAGCGGAGATGAAGGGGGACATTGTGGATGAGGGGCATAGCGGAGATGAAGGGGGACATTGTGGATGAGGGGCATAGTGGAGATGAAGGGGGACATTGTGGAAGAGGGGCATAGCGGAGATGAAGGGGGACATTGTGGAAGAGGGGCATAGCGGAGATGAAGGGGGACATTGTGGATGAGGGGCATAGCGGAGATGAAGGGGGACATTGTGGAAGAGGGGCATAGCGGAGATGAAGGGGGACATTGTGGAAGAGGGGCATAGCGGAGATGAAGGGGGACATTGTGGATGAGGGGCATAGCGGAGATGAAGGGGGACATTGTGGAAGAGGGGCATAGCGGAGATGAAGGGGGACATTGTGGAAGAGGGGCATAGCGGAGATGAAGGGGGACATTGTGGATGAGGGGCATAGCGGAGATGAAGGGGGACATTGTGGAAGAGGGGCATAGCGGAGATGAAGGGGGACATTGCGGAGATGAAGGGGGACATTGCGGAAATGAAGGGGGGCATTGACCAGGCACCCTCCCCTCATCAGAGCAGGGGGTGCCTGGTGTAATGCTCGTGTCGCCCCATTCAATTCAATGGGGCTCGGGTGCTCGGCCGAGCACTCGAGCCTCCGGCGGTGCTCGGTCAGAGCATCCGAGCACCCGAGCATCGGGGTGCTCGCTCAACACTAATATTTATCTTTGGAGCTCCGTGAAATACGTACCAATGTTGAACAGCTTGGAGACCATGTTAACGCTCTGGAAGAAGATACTGATTACTGAAGACCATTTATTAAAGAAGTCATATATAAAGTTTACGACCGTCATCGTCATAACACAGACATGCTAGTCTGTTTGGACGACTTGGATAATCGCAATAGAAGAAATACCCTGAGACTGAGAGGCATCATGGAAACTGTGTCTAATGAATCCTTACCGCTTTTCCTGTTTAATTCTTTCCAGTTTGTTATCAAGACGGACGGTGCCTCCTCGTTTCGATTGGATAGAGCTCATAGATCACTCAAGCCAAATGGATCACCTCAGGATGCGCCCAGAGATGTCATAGTCCACTTTCACGACTATCTTGATAAAGAAAAAGTGGTACAAGCCACTCAAAATGCTCAATATATACCATTTGATGGACATTTTATAACCTGTTACAGCGATTTGTCTCCCACCACTGTGAGATGGTGCAAAAACCTCCGACCCATCACTTCGGAGCTTTGTAAACTTCACATTAAATACCGGTGGGGTTACCCACTATCTCTGATGGAGATGGTTGAGGGGATTACTCATACGACTATCACTGCCGGAAGGTAGTTCCCCTTCTTCTACGATTGAGGATCCATTTACCTGGTCTCAAGTTCCAGATGCAAATTCAAAATGGGCTCAGGCTGGGAAAAAATAGAAATCCTCCTTCTCTTACTCATCTAGACAGACGATCCCTGCACCGTTGGAGGTTAGAGACAGTTGATTTCACTTGGTTTACAAGGTATTTGCATTTCACTCGGAATTGTTCCTACCTGGCCGCTACAGGATATACTCTGTTTCCGGACCTTTAAGTTTTTGACACCTTGGCTCAATTCCTGACGGCTGGCTGGCCTACTTGCTCCAGAACTTTCCCTACACCTCTGCTTTGTTGGACCGTTTCTGGGGTACCTTATTGCCTGCCAATAATGTTATATATCTATCAATACTGATATATATATATATATATATATATATATATATATATATATATATATATATATATATATATATGGTATGTTGATATGTTTATCTTTGTGGAACCTCCTGTTTTCTTTGTTGTTGTTTTATTTACCAGGTGTTTTAATATGGGTATGTGGGATTACTTTCACTGCCGATATGCTGTTAGGATGTTCTTGGGGATCTCCCTACATAGTATCTATATTTTAACGGGAAAGGGCTTTACAGATCTGTATGCTTGATGCAGGGAGGAGGTTCATTTACAACTTTAATAAACCTGGTTTGGAGCAGACTTGGATGATTTACTAGTACCTGCACCCTCTGTATCCCCCTATGAGTTGGATCTTCCCTCACATAAACTATACCATAAAGCAGTTTCTCGACCTCCTCCAAGGGAATCATAGTATGTTATCTGCTCCCCTATCTGATATTTTATTTATAATCAAGTTATTCTCTCTGCACTCCTCCTAAGAGGATAGGTGTACCCAGGGCCGGCACTGTCATTAAGGCAGAACAGGCAGCTGCCTTAGGGCGCCGCAATGGAGGGGCGCCGAAAAGAGGTAAGTTGTTTTTTATTTTTATTACGTATATTTCTGCCTGGGTCTCTCTGCGGTGCGTTACAAAGACGCCGCGAGGGAGCGCTTGGTAGTGTAAATCAGCGCTCCCTCGCAGCGTCTATGTTACACACCGCAGAGAGACCCAGGCTCTGTAGTAATACAGAGCACTGAGAGGTGACATCATCTCCCAGCGCTCTGCATTACTGAGAGCAGCGCGCGGGAGCCTCAGCTCTGTGCCGAAGGAGGCACAGAGCTTTAAGCTGTGGCACGCCACTAGACCACCAGGGACTCAAGGTAGGGGGATGAAGGGGCATTATGGAAGGGTCAATGTGGAAGGGGCATTGTGGAGATGAAGGGGCAATGTGGAGGGGGCATTGTGGAGATAAAGGAAGCATTGTGAAGGGGAATTGTGGAGATGAAGGGGCGATGTGGAGTTAAGGGGGCATTGTGGAAGGGTCAATGTGGAGATGAAGGGGCATTGTGGAGGGGGCATTGTGGAGATGAAGGGGCAATGTGGAGGGGGCATTGCGGAGATGAAGGGGGCATTGTGGAGATGAAGGGGCAATGTGGAAGGGACATTGTGGAGATGAAGGGGCAATGTGGAAGGGACATTGTGGAGATGAACAGGCAATGCGGAGATAAGGGGGTATTGTGGAAGGGGCATTGTGGAGATGAAGGGAGCATTGTGGAAGGGGCAATTTGGAGGTGGGGAGAGTGTGGAGGTGGTGTGGAGGTGAATATGTGGGCGGGGCAGGGGATTGTGGCAAGGTCGGGGGGGTCAGGGGATTGTGTCCGTGTCGGGGGGGGGCATCAAAATGCACCTTCGCCTGTGTATAAAAAAATCCTTGCACCGGCCCTGGGTGTACCTCGCTTTCTTAACATATCTCCCAGGATGTTCGGTTATATTCTTCTCTAGTATGTTAACTGATGAGATGCTCTGATCTCTCCCACTGTATTTTTTCCAGGGATTTTTCAAGTTTCACCTTAATTTTTTGTTTCCCTCCCCCTGCTGCTTCAATAGCTGCTTTTTATCTGCAGGCCAATAATAGTGAGTCTGAGTTTACAAAGATTTTAGTATCTAACCATGCGGTGTTATAGGGGTTGTGTTTCGGTCCTTCACCCTGACAGTTCAGACTGCTATTTTCATGTTTTGTTTTTTCTATTAAGCATATCTCTTTTTGTTCTATTGGGTGCCCAATGCACCCCCGTATTCCAACCTGATGTACATATGTTCAGGAGAGGGTGTGGATTCCTACACCTCTCTCATGACTGGTTGACTAAACCTTTACGTATGAGGTCTAATTCTCTTCTCTTTCCTCTTACCTGATATTGCCCTAGTCATACTATTACTATATTTATGGCAGCACCACCTAAATTGAAGATATTGACCTTAAATGTTAAAGGGCTTAATTCTCCCTGTGAAGGATCTATGGCATTACATGACTTAAAACGTCTGGGTGGAGAAATAGTGTTCCTACAAGAGACACATTTTACTAAACTCAGGGAACTACCTATGTGTGACCATAATTTCAATCAAGCTTACTTTAGCCCCTCCACCGTTAAAAAAAGGGTGTAGCTATACTCTTCAGCGAGAGGGTTGCATTATCCCTTTCTTCTCTTAAAAAAGATAAGGATAGGAGGTACATTTTTATTAAAGGCACCATTGAGGGAATTCACCTTTGAAAATTTTTACCTCCCTAATTCCTCCCAACTTTCCTTCATATCCAACGCTTTAGATTTGTTGGCTGTTTTTCAGGAAGGTGTCCTTGTAGCCGGCGGGCACTTTAATTTTCCTCTTTTTCCAAAAGTGGACTGTTCCACAGGCTTGTCCTCTCTGTCCCAAGCTTATATTAGAAAATTAAATTAAACATTTCACACCCATAGATTGATTGACATATGGTGCCTATGTCATCCCTCCACCAAAGACTACAAGTTCTATTCCCATCCTCATAATTCATACTCCAGGATTGATTACTTCTTTACTCAACATTCTCATATTCTATTAATAGTCTTCTCTGAGATTGGTGATATTATCTGGTCGGACCACATGCTTCCATATAACATAAAGTTCCCATTAACCCTACCTGAACTTGGAGACTTAATGAGCATCTTCTCACCCGCCCAGAATTTGTGAAACAAATTGAATCCACTCTTTCTTTCTATATTAAGGAAAATACTACTGATGATGTATCGCCCGTATCCATTTGGAGGGCTAATGGGCAAACTGGGTTTTTGGGCCAAGAAGGAGCACCAGAAGACTACTGATGAGCTATTAGCAGAGATTCAATCATTAGAGTCACAACATAAGCAATCTGCAGCTTCATCTGTGCTCTCACATCTATAACAGGAGAGAAGTAATCTTAAAACTCATCTAAAACTAGGAATAGAGAGGAAGATTTTATCATTCCTTCGCTGAGTATTTGAATTCACTAATAAACCCAGCAGAATGTTGGAGAAGCAGCTTAGGAGTCAGGCCTCATAGCACTATACCCTTGCTCTTAGGAAACCAGATGGTTCCCTAATACATGCTTCACAGGATATAGCGGCTAGATTCAAAGCATTTTATACAGGACTTTATAATTTGAAGGATAATAATGTAGGCCTGGATGACTGGGTGCAAAAGAGCCATCCTTACCTTGGTAAGGTTAAGATTCCACATCTTAATAACACCGACCGTCTTCGCCTGGAGGAAGATATTACCCAGGATGAGGTGGACAAAGTCATTGATTCTCTACCAGCAGGAAAATGCCCTGGTCCAGATGGCCTATCATAGGCTTATTACAAGACCTTTAAGACTCTCTTGTCCCCATTGTTAACCTCCTTGTTCTCGTTCTTTCCTGGTGCCATTGAAGCCCACCCAGCGATCAATGAGGCCCATATTTTGGTTATCTACACCTAGATATCAAGATTTATGCCAAAGTATTAGCCAAACGAATACAAGTTTTTCTTCCTAATCTTATTAACATGGATCAGGCAGGTTTTACCCCAGGTAGAGAGGCCAGACACAATACCAGAAAGCTTATCAATATACTTCACTGGCATCGATTTAGAAAACTCCATTGGTCCTCCTCACAACGGATGCTGATAAAGCCTTCGATAGAATTAATTGGGACTATCTCAGAGAAGAGGTTTCTGCTTTTGTCTTTGGTCCATTTCTCTGTGATCGTATCCTCTCTTTATATAAAAAACCTAGTGCTAAACTGAGAGTGAATGGTACTTTATCAAATCCCTTTCCTATTTCCAATGGCAACAGGCAAGGCTGGACCTTGTCACTGCTACTGTTTGTTCTAATTATCGAGACATTCGCACGTCATGTTCGCCTTAATCCTGATATTGCGGGAGAGAGCACAAATTGTCCATGTTCACTGATGACATATTACTATCGGCTGTTAACCCGGTAGTCTCTATTCCAGCCTTTGTGCCCGAATAAGAAGACTTTTCGATCCTTTCTGATTTTAAAATTAATGTCGCAAAATCAGAAGCCTTATCTGTAGCTTTATCTCCAGCCCTCCTCTCCATGTTTCGGGATCGATTCCCCCTAAAATGGACTTTATCCTATATCAAATATCTGGGAATCTGTCTTACCCCTCACACGTCACACTTTAACCTTGATGCAAGACTGCCTTATTCACTCAGCTCTAATTTCTGACCATGCTCCTGTTTCCTGCACTCTGTCCTATCCACCTCCTCTCCCTCATTCAACTGATGTATGCACCCCTTTCTGTACCACTCACAAGAATTCAGGTCAAGCTTGAAAGCAATCTGGGACTTGTATTGTCTAGACAACAAAGCCCACAACTATGATGCCCTCACTTTCTGGCCCATGGCCAAGACAGTTCTGATGGGTCACATAATCTCATACTATACCAAATTATGCACGGACACAAAAACGAAACTCCACACACTTCAAACTTGCTTTATGGCTTACTATACTGCTTATCTTTGCAGCGCAACTGACCACAATAAATCATGCCATCAAGATGTGAAAAGGGCCTATGACACTCATTCCGTCACCATGGTACAAATTGTAAGTAAACAGACGCTCAGCTCATTTTTACAAGAAGGCTAACAAGCAGGGCAGTTTGCTAGACCATGTGGTTAAAATCTCTAGAGACCCTAACTCCATCAGCTCCCTCAAATTGAGACAAGACACAATCACCACGGACACCACACTAATAAACAATGCTTTTGAATCTTACTATAGTGATCTGTATGCATGGGAGAAGGACAATCCCACTCTACGGGAGGCCTTCTCGGGCATAAATCTGCCCATGATTTCCCAGGACCAATCCCATGCCCTGAATGCTCCTATCACTCTACTGGAACTACAAAAGACTCTCAAATCTAGGGATAGGAGAAATGTTTCACCATGTTCCCGTGGAAAATTCTGTGAAAACCACATTGTTGTCCGCTTTTTCGTGGGAAATCCGCTTTAAAACAAGCAATTACAATTTTTGCATTTTTCACCCATTGGCCAAAATATTTCACCATTATTTCAATGGCTAGAAAGTTTCTGCCCATTGATTTATGTTGTTTTCACATTTCCTCTATAAAAACGTGATGCATTTGCGGAAGGCAGACACAACAGAAACAGCTACAGAGATTGATAGCCTGCTGTGTTTTTTTGTTAAAATTGAGGCAGGAGAGGCTCATAGTGACTGCTATCACTATGAGCAAGGTGAAAAATAATCACTGGAAGAACTGGAAGGACCGTTATGTTTCCACTGAGTCTGCGAAGTAAGAGGAAGGGATCACTACTGAACAAATGCTGTCCAGTCCCCCTAAATCACCCCAAAGGATCTTGGGGAATATAATGGAAAGGCAGGGAGAAAAGGTAGTACTAGTGAGATCAGGACAGGTCAGCTGCCTGTGCCTGCTGCTAGGTGAGCTGCCTCTGCTGCCACTGTTGCTGCCCCTGTTGAATCCAGGTTACTGCCTCTGCTGCCAGTACTGAACCTGCTGCCACCAGTGTTGAATCTGCTGCCACCAGTGCTGAAGCTGTTAGTATGTCTTGTAATACTCAGGAGGTGGGGGGGAGAAGATGATGCCAAGTGTGACAGCAGGGTGTCACATTGCTCGTCACCTCCTCCAAGCAGCAGTGAGATGTCCGGAATAGAGCAGCAGCACGTAGGGAGAAGTGGTGGTGGTGTTGTTGGAGAAGCTGGGGTGGAAGAGACATTGATGGCCTTTTCAGCAGAAACTGAAAAGGAATGGGAAGACAATGAGCCAGAGAGAACTTCAATAACATTAAAATGCTCCAAAAGATCAACTGGCTAATAAGAGATTAAAAAGTGTGAGCAGGCATTTGTTGGACTGCTACAATGGAGACCCAACCAAACTGAGAATATCTGGTTTGGAATAGGTATCCTTAGGCATTATGGGTGGTAATATAGAAAGTATCTGTTGCAAAATGAAAATCGTTGGCTCTTTTTGCTCAGTTCTATGTCTCCCCTGGGGCTGACTGAAGAAGTGCACCTCTCTGCCCATTTATGAATAAATACCAGCTACTAATATAAAGCTTCATTGTACAATAAGAAGTAAAAATACAATTACTATATTGTTGTGGGCCACATTTCTGTTTTGGATCTACAACATTATCTCCTTGTTTGAACCATATCAGTGATGGGTTGGTCAATTTGGGGAGCTCAAGGCTGGCACTGTGTTGTGCTAAAGACTTTGTGGGGTGGACAGTTATGTACTGATGGACTTACCAGGAATGTGGAGGGTGCAGTCATCTTCTGTGTCAAATCTGCCTTGGACCCCCTCAACAGCAGCCTTGGAGAAGTTCTTTCGGAGCATCTCCTTCCAGGCATAGAAGGTGATGTTCGCTGGTGGACCATCTCCTGTGCCTCTCATGTAAGGCCAGATCTCCCATCTTGCTCTTCACTTGTGCTTGCAGTCCTTCCAGCGCTTCTTGATGGAGTCTGTGGTTCTCTTACATCTGGACACTGCGTTTACTGTGTTCGGGACCTGACACCAGATGAGCTTCTTCCTAGCACCAATCCCTCTCGCCTTTTCAGGGGTGAACAGTATGTGCTCCCTGTCCAGAATGCACTGCACCATATCCATGTACTCCTTGTGGGAGTACATAGGGTCCTGCGGTCTATCCTACTCCAATCCAGTCTGGGATGTAAGAGATCTGTATGAGGCAGTTTGGAGGTATGCTGTCCCTGGATGTGTATGTACCTGCCACACATCCCCTCAGGTTCCCACTGGCATGTTGGTCTCTAGCCTTTGTGTACCTGCCCAATGCTGGGTAGCCCTAAACCTCCCTGGTCTCCCTCTCCCCCTCCTTCCCTGACTGGGGATCCCCTGCTTTCTTTCCTCCTCTCCTCTGCCTCTTCCCATCCCTCCAGCCTCTACTTCTCTCCTTGCCACCTTACTATCACTCTCTTAGCTCCCTTACACAGCCACTCACACCCAGTCACTCACAGTGGCACTCGGTCACAATCACTATCTGGCACTTCCTTGCACTCACTGAATCACACTGTTTGAAATGCATTGTGTGCAATATGTGCCAGAGTGTATTATGTGTATATTTTAAATGCAATTCTCTGCTCTCCACATCAAGTTTACCTGTCTCTAATGACAGCCCCTCTCTCTCTGTTGCTAAGTCTATCCTCCACTCCTGGGCCCTGTGCTGCAGCTCTGTTAACCTTCAAACACAGGCAGTGTGTGTGTCAGGTATTTTGTGGTATATATACATTTATTTGAAAGTACTTATTAGTTTGGTGTGTGGTGATAGATAACATAGACCAGGGCTTAAAATTTGAAGTCCTTTGCTACTAGCCAGACCTGAAAAGTTACTCACCACTGCAAGCCAAAACATACCCACCAGGGCTGAATTTCTACTCACCAGGGCTAAATTTTCACTCGCCATTGGCTAGTGGTGAGTGGAAATTTTGAGCCCTGACATAGACTGTTAGCTTGTTTCCTTTGAAACTGACATATTTAGCATTGTTTAGTGACTGAAATTAATGCACGGTGAGGTAAAAAAAAGTGTATCATGCACTTTATGAGGCAATGTGTGTTTGTTTCTCCTATGCTTGTTGACTATTCGGGTAAACGGTTATTGCAATGTTACAGATACTCCTCTAGAAATCAAAGTGTAAATCAAACTTACATCCCTGATGCAAATGATTTCCGAAGTATGTTTTTAGTTACAAAGAAGATATATGCTATGGTTAAAGTAAAAAGCTGGTTAATTTTATATGTACCTTAAATAGATAAAACCTTCTTTAGAAAGGTAGTGAAAATCCCCTTTCATTAAACAGGACTTTTAATCCCCTGAATGCTAGTTTTGTGTGTTGTTACAAACATAGTCAGAATCCATATTGTTTCAAGTTGCTCATTATGTTTATATCTGTGCAAATATTAGGGATATAGATATGTTCTTCATTATATCACAGACCTCTATACCTGTTTACTTACTGAGTATTCGGCCTGTTGGGTCTATGAGTAATGGCAGTTTTTGGTTTAATTATGTTTTTATGGTATGTTCAAAATAAAGAGTTATTCACTTTTTAACCACATTTTCTTTGGCTTGTTCTTAGAGTGCTGGCCCTTCCACACTCTAATATTATTTTTAAATGTAACGTTTGAGATCTACCTGGGCACACAGCACAATGCAACAAAAAGTGTAAAAACTATAGCTAAATACTTATATTTAACCCTGAATTTGAGCCCTGAACTCCTAAATTTTAATACCTAGCACTAGCACTTAACCCTATAACTTATCCTAATCCTAAAACCTAGCCCCTAGGAAAAGAAGTAAAACCAGTGGAATTCCTCCAGCCCACAGTTCCAGTCATGTTTGCCACCATGAAATACACAATTGCAGGAACCCCGTTATACTCACATTAGCCATAAACATGTATAACCACATTATCCAAATAATCCTGGTATTATGATTAAGTTTGAATTCAGCTCCTGACAAGTAGCAATACCAATTGACAGCATGCTAGGATGCCATCACCCCCTTGTATAAAGCTTCAGCAGAGCAGATGTCATGTGATTCATAATTGTTATCCCCTTGGGAAATAGAGAGGGGTGTCCAACACATTGTATCTCAATGATTTGTGTACCCCTATTATAATCAAAAGGTTAACCCTTTGAGTGCCAGTTGCTTACCCCTCTGGCACTCAAAGGGTTAATCAATAGCACATTTGGCATTTTACATACTGATGATAGATTTTAAACTAAATTTTTTACTGACAATTGAGGGATTGTACACTTAAAAGGGCAATTATTGGAACAAAATGAAACAGCAAAATGGATCAGGGCTGGGTAGAAAATGGACCCCTAGGATAGAAGGTAAAACATGTCTGCCTGCTACAGACTTCTCAGGGGTGTGGTTGGCCTCCATAGACCCTCCAGAGTGTATATGAGACAGCAAATGAGATGGGCAATATGACTGAACTTTGAGAATTGCAGCTCAGTCTCTTCTTGCAGGATCACTGATGGATCCACAGGGTGCTTTTACAGATCTCCATTTTGTTGCCTTTATGTCTCACTAGGGCTTCATAAGCTAGTCTGCTTCAAGGGTATCAGATTTGCTGATAGGGCACATGCTGGGGAATCCAGTATTAGACTTATGGCTTAAAACAGGCCGATTATCCCAAGATACGTGTGGGGATATTGGAGTTCAAGGTTATTACAGTTCATCTGGATAACAAACATGTGAATGAGCGGTTTCTCCCTGAGCATTCATTTACCTGTGCACCTCAGACTAATGCTCATAATATAATGCGGTCAACCACCCAGCATTATTAGTTTCAGACCCAGGGTTTTGCTCTACATGCACGAGGAAGGTGGTGATGGATGACAGGTAGAGCTGATATAATATCAGGGGTCAATTAGAGAAAGAGCAAGGAACAACGCTCAAGCGTCTGATGCCTATGGAAGTTACATGTGTTATGATATCTACACATTTGTATGTGTGCATCTTTGATATGTCTTTTGGCAAATTAAATAAACACCACTTTTTTTTTTACTATTTCTATTACAGATCTTGGAAATTATGGGAAAAGCCATAATATAAAGCTGCATTGACTTAAATCTGAAGAGAGGTGATTAGAGTTCATCGATCCATCTATTAACCCTATTAAGGAATTAGAGAATCCATTGACTGACTGACTGGTTCATCTCCTTATTTCATTCATTTGCATGGGATTCATCACATTGTGCAGTTCACTTGTCTTGATTGTCCTGAGCCCTTTCATCAAATAGGTCCGGCAAATTTTCATTACTTAAAATTTTTTCATATTACATTTTTTCCTCTGTTTCATTCATTTCATTTAATCGTGTGGGTACATTTTCAAAGACATTAGTAACTATATTTATAGACTAGGTACAAAGCCTGTATACAGCTGCTCCTCTGCTGCCATGTAGCTGGGAGCACAGACAGGCTGTCAGCCTTCAGCCCGTTCTGCAAGTCCCTACTGTGCATGTGCGGTTACGCACACAGTGAGCAAAGCATTCTAGGAGTTTATGTTATAGGATATTGATATTATATGCTACACGGTATTCATATATGTAGACACTATGTAATTATTGACTTTGTTGATTCTCATAGAGGCCCTGTGGTATAGCTTACCTGTCCACGTAGCTCTCCCGACTCCCACATTGTGTTTTTTAACTGTGTGGTGCATAGAGAGCAAGCCTATGTGTAGGTTCTATACACTTAATATTACTTTTATTTTATTTTTTCACAAGTGTGTTACAGTGTATATTTACAAGGGCCCGGCTTGTCCAGTGGTATATTTACAAGAGCCTGCAAATCTAGCGGTTTGTGTCACTGCCGTTCACACCAGCGTCTGTACACTGCACGGGGGGCGAAGTTAGGGAATCTACCTACGTTTGGATTGAGTGGATTTCCCTTGTATTTATCGTAATAGTTTTGGTATTGTTTTTTCATTTACATTAGTAATATAGTTCAGTAGTTTCTCTCAGTGTATCCCTCTATATACTCTCCTTGTGATTGGTGCTCTGTTTTTTTTCCCTTGGATGCTAGAGAAGTGTGGAATGCATTGCAAAGCATTGAGCTGGAGACCATTTTACCATCTCAGGGGTTACATGGCTAATGAGCAGGAACATTATTTTTTAATCCCTTAATACTAATATGCACATATATCATTTGAGCAAAATTAATTTCGTTAAGGTGCATTTATGTAGCATTGTTGAATAGTTAGTTTTCCACTTAATGATTAAATGTAATTGAAACTGTCTTTTATTCTACTATACATCAATTTGTAGTCTTTGGACTGACACATAGATGAAAATTAATTATATAATCGCATCAGCCTTTTAACATTCTGTTACATCTCTATTCTTAATGGCGCCTACTCAGTGTATAGGTCACTCATATTCTGCCTAGAATATTACAATAGCTATATCCTTTAATGCTTATTTTAACTATTTGAATGCCAGAGGGGTAGCCAACACATTGCAACACAAAGTGTTGTATACCTCTCTGACGCTTAAAGGCTTAAACTGTTTTGACAAATAATTATTGTAATTTAGAAAAATGTAATGCCCACTCATAGACAGAATAAACATTATGCAATGAAGTTCTCTGTTGGTTATTTTGAAAGGAAAAAAAAATCACACAATCATAGCAACAACAGCAACCATTCAAGAGAGAAACTGTAGGCTGTCACAATGGGTATGCAATTTTATTATAATTCCACTGCCCAAAGAAATATATAAGAATATATAATATATAGTTTGATAGTCAAGTTTTCAGTGATCTCATATGAAACCAGTATATATATATATATATATATATATATATATATATATATATATATATGTAAATTTGGTTCTCTGTCAGGGGGTGGTGCTGAAAAATGCTGATTGGTTAGGGAGGAGGTAGGTGGCATAGCCCCCTGCCTCCTCAATCAACCATCGCAGCCACTCTATTTAAAAAAAATATTTAAAATAATGTGTCACTGGTTAGCAACTCCTACTCCAACAGCTATAAAGCAAGAAGACATACCTCAGGGTGGGGTATTAGAATATCTCCTGATACTTAGTTTTAACCACTAAGGGGCAAGTACCTTTTATTCTTATGTATACTCACCAGGTGTTTCCCTCATGATTGGCATAGTAATACTTAAAATGTAAAAAAAATATGTTGTAGGTTTTATCCCCCCGGGTAAAACAAGGGTACTCCCATGGCTGAAATGTGTTTTATTCAAATGTTATTACAGCTCAAAGTTGAATTTTTTAGTTGCAATATCACAGTGGCCTGAAGTTGTACAGTGGTGATGTTGCTACAGATCTGTCCATAGGATGGTATAGCAACAATTTCAGGCCACTGTGATATTGCACCTAAAAAATTCAACTTTGAGCTGTAATAACTTTTGAATAAAAAACCTTTCAGCAGTGGGAGTACCCTTGTTTTACTCAGGGGGATAAACCCTACAACACTTTTGTTTTTACATTTTAAGTATTACTATCCTTTTAATTACTGCAATTATCACTTACTCCTTGTATACTAAATGTAAACAATGCTAGGTACACATGCTGGCACTATATTAATTAAAATATACATACATGTATTCATACCCCAGCTACTGATGTCCCTGCCGATTTGGCTGGGAGATCAATAGTGGGTATGCAGGGGAGTAAGAAAGCTCCCCTGTTATATTCTACTTGGAGTACCCATATAGGAGTGGGTGGGTTAAAGAAACCCTCTCACATCAATGAGGGAAAGCCTCTCTCATTGGTGTGCAAGGGTTTCATGATCCCACCCACTTCTGCTTGATGGTAGGGGCAGGGCCGGCGCCACCTATAGGCGAGGTAGGCACCGGCGTAGGGTGCACATTCTCTGAGGGCGCATCGCCCCCACCCCCGCCGCTCACCACTTACTGCAGAAGTAAAAAGAAACTTATGTTTCGATGCCCTCCCTTAGCTGGCTATTTTTTAATGTAGCACAGCGATACCTGTTTCTCTCTCCCCTTCCGCTCCTTCAATCCTGGACCAGGATTGAAGGAGCAGAGGGGAAGAGAGAAACGGGCATCACTGTGCTACATTAACCCTTTCAGTGCCAGAGGGGTGCGCAACACATAGCTTTTCAATGCGTTGTATACCCCTCTCTCACTGAAAAGGTTAAAAAAATAGCCAGCCAAGGGAGAGCACCGAAACAACTCATTGGGAGAGAGAGAGACGTGCACCGGGAAGAGTAAGTGGAAGGGGGGTCAAGAGGGGATAAATAGTCAGATGGGGAGAGAGAGAGTCAAAGGGGGGATCAGCAGTCAAGAGGGGGATCAAGAGTCAGAAGGGGAGAGAGAGTCAAAGGGGGGTCAACAGTCAAAAAGGGGATCAAGAGTCAGACTGGGAGAGAGTCAAAGGTGAGATCAACAATCAAAAGGGGATTAAGAGTCAGTCGGGGAGAGAGAGTCAAAGGGGGATCAGCAGTCAAGAGGGGGATCAAGAGTCAGTCAGGGGGGAGAGAGAGAGAGTCAAAGGGGGGATCAACAGTCAAACGGGGGAGAGAGTCAAAGGGGGGGAGAGTCTCATATAGAGAACATACACTCTGTCACACTGATACACATATAGAGAAGCACACACACATACTTACACACTGATATCCTTACAGAGACTCACACAGTGAAACACATATACATACAGAGAACACACACTCACACACACATACACATATAGAGAACACACACACAAACTGACACATACAGGGAACACACTGACACTTAAACACATACAGAGGCGGGGCATAAATGGGTCGGGCATAAGGGGTGGAGCCAAGGGGCGGCAAAATTAGGTTTTGCCTAGGGTGGCAAAAATCCGTGCACCAGCCCAGGGTAGGGGTATGATGGAAGCAGGAGAGCTGATGCCCCACCATGAGGTCTGACTTTAATACAATAAAAAAAAAAAAAAAAAACAAGGTTTGCCACACAGGCAAATTCGTGCCACACACCTGCTAGTTGTAAATAAGAATATTCATATCATGACCCCTGATCAATATTATTAGTTGAGGAAAGTGCTGATAAGCATAAGATCAAAGAACACTGTGAGCACAGATACAAAAAAAATTGGTTTTTAATATGTTTTTTTTTTTTTACATTTTATCATTTTATGACAACCAGTTTTCCTGAAAGAATAATTTTGTGTGATTATTATAACTCTAAAATTTAGTATCGAAAGTTGAGAAAAACTCATTAACATTATTATTTCTCTTAAGGACGATGATAACATAACAAAGTCTTATACCAGTAGAAAACAATATTAATAAATGTGTACATATAAACATTTTTACCCTTCACAAGGTGGTGCTCACCCCTCTGTCACTCTAAATGTTAACATTGTGCAGAATTTTGCAAGACAATAGAAACGGTTGACAGTTATAGGCACAATTGTTTCAGACAGTAGACGAACAAAACTGCTCAAGGTGAACCCACTGTCTTTATCTGTAGAAAAAAAACAGACAAATATATAATTGTAGCTTGAGAATTAATCTAGTAAACTCTCTAATGAGGGATCCCACTAAGCCAGGAAAAACAGGAGCAAATATCCATATGCTGTGCGTTACAGTAATAGATTTAAAGTTTGGGCTTTTTTAGTAAACAAAATCTTAATATCTATCTTTTAGTCGCCTTGAATACATCTGTTTAATAAACTGCTACTACCTTGTGCTTTTTTTATCAATTGGTTTAATATTAGGAAAAGGTTAACTTTAGTCTGTAAGTGACATTCTAAAAGCTTGTACATTCAAAGATGACCGGAGAGGCCTTGTATAATTGAAATCCTACGATGAATGATGTTGAATCTACACCATATCTGGATGGTGTATTACCTAATGTGCCTGACACTTTAAGTGCCTTTGGGATCGATGTTAGAGGAATAAGCCGAACATGCACACCAAGTAATACAAGTTTATTATCAGTAGTCACTTCAACAGCATATCAATAATACACACCATAAGATATCCACACATAGCAGGTTCTAGTATAACATCGCATTACTAAAACACTACAATAATCAGTACTATGTCACACATTATCCTTCTTCTAAAGCTACAGCAGAGATAGATAGATAGATAGATAGATAGATAGATAGATAGATAGATAGATAACATTACTAAGATACAATAACACTCAGTGCTATTTCAACATTATCAGCTTCCCCACACTTTGTAATAATTGGGTCACACATTATCCTAAAAGAGTTTTGTCCCTTTTCTATACAGACAAGTTAGTGACTGTTTACTTGACAAACTCAGAATATAGAAAACATACGTGTCTGAGGACGGTAGGGTCCTCTTGTTTAGCACATCAATGCTCCCACTTGCTTTTCCCTGAAAGGGGGGGGGGGTGTCTTGAAGCAGCACAATCATACGCTGTGAAGGACCTCTTTCACACTGATATGGTGGGTTTTATTACACCAATATCCCATTTACTCACACATGCATAACAAAAGATGTTAGACAATTCAACACATATCACATTATCCTATATCTATCCTTCTAGTGTTCTAGGCTACACCAAGAAGGGATAGATTGGATCTACATTACCCAGAATGCTTGCCACATCATTCATTGCCGCACTTCAATGGGGTCTCTGGACAGCAGACAGGAGCCTCCTGGGTCATCACTGGGCTACACGTCCATACCTCTGGAACTCAGTGAGCGTGCTATCTGCTGTACACCAGTCCCCTCTTTTTATACCCTAGGGTTACATAACAAGTGGGTGGGCAGTCTAGCACTGTGTCCCCCTGATAATCTTATCAGTGCAGCATCATCAGGCTTTGACCTAGGCATTGAGCGCATCTCGTGAGTTGGCCAGACTCCCAAGTTACCTCAAGACAGCAGGTCACATCTGATAGTTTTTGTTCCGGTGTAAAAGATATAGGCAGTACACCTTGAAACCCCTTCTTCTGGTGCTAAAGTTTTAGGCAGTACATCCTGACCTTGTTTGACTCGAGCACTCTGGGTGCTGTTCCCAGAAAAGTATGCAGAAGTCTTAGGCAGCATGTCCTGACCTTGTGTGACTCAAGCACTCTGGGCTGGAGCGCCAATCGTTTATTTGCAGTTTTAAAAAAGCTTTGTTTCTTCTCTTCCCTAACACTGCAGCTTACTTGGTACAGTTCCTAAATATGCTTAGTCACTGTGTATACCTAATATTTGTCTAGTAACCACTGGCTTTCCAGCTGTGCATCTATCAGATTTGCGGTTTACTCATGGGTAATCAATCTTTAAATTATTACTTTTATAACTTTTATAATTACTTTTACCACAGATGGCCTGAAACAAAGAACATGACATCCTGCGTCCTAAATGAAATAGCCTGCAGCAGGAAGGCACTGAAAGCCCAAGTATGCTCAGTTGATTTAATATGTGAGCGATACAATGAGTTCTAGCATAAACTGGGTTAACAATCTCTACTAGGTCTTCTTACAGGGTGGATTCTCAGTTCTGCTTTGAACTGGATTTGGAATGTGTAAAAGACATATATCTAACTATCTAGAAGGATTAACTATTTCATGCAGGATAATATTTGGTATGGTATAAAAGAACAATAACAACACTTCAGAACAAAGAAAGTGTTAGACAAAGAAGGTCACATTTTAACAAACTTTGTTTAAACTAAATACATAAGAGTTGTTAACAAATTTGAATATATTTAAAAGCTTTGAATGGGTCAGAATTGCTAAGAAACCCACAGAAGAATGAGTACTAGCAATCAATGCTACAGAATGGAGCTTGTGGGCATGGGCTACTCACAGCTGGGTTGTACTGCGACCAGAATCATACTACAGTTGTCAGTTGCAAGGCTTTATAGCATCCACCAGAGGAGTTGGTGGTCTGCTCAGGATAATCCACCAGGAGTAGCACTAGTTTTCCTGTGGGGGAGAGTGAAAGCTAGGGTTCAGCATTAGTGGGCATCAATAGAGTATGATGATACCCCTGGTAAGCTCAAAGCACAGCCCTGGCTGTACAGGAATAAACCACCAAGTATAGAGAATACCAACAGAAAAGATGAGCAGGGAATGACCTTAACCTCAGGATAACTATCTAGGAAGATATATTAGAAGTGACAACACCAGGATATGTCAGCACATGACAGAAGAGTGTTAGCCTACTGTAGGCCAACAGAGCCCGGCTGGGGGGTTGAGAATAGATGGGCAGTATCAAAACCAAGTCAACAGACAGAAGAGTAATCAGTACAGGAAGAGAGACAGCAACAGATGGGGCAGCATAAAATCCTAATCAGCAGACAGACAGTAGTTGGCTCAGAACAAGAGAGCTGGCAATGATATAGGCAACAAGATCAAGAAACAGGTAGACAGGAGCTTGTTCAAGACATCACTACAGGAAAGTTTAGATTATGCACTGGTAGGAGGAAGTAGAGAGATATATAATGGCAAAACAGATGCTAGAAGGGACATCAGGTAGGTCATAAAGGCAGGAAAAACACTGACACTGTTGGCCAGGAGGAGAAAAGGCAGGGAAAATACTGACACCAACGGCAAGGAGGAAAAAAGGCAAGAATGTTGACAGAATGTTTACTTAAATTAACTGTTCTGTGACTGAATTAATGAAAGAATAATTTCACAAGTTCTGTTCTTTCAGGTGTAAATAGAAGAGGAAATGTGATTTCTAACATTTTGGAGAAGCTAGCCAGCGTGAATGTCTTGCTTTTAACCAAAGCAGGGGGAGACAAGCTGTAATCTCTTTGCTGGATTAAGATTTTGGAAAACTGCATTCCAGTCAAGCATTATATGGAATCGACACAAATTCATCAAGTCAATTTTCTGGACCGTTATCTTGTGGTGTGTGGAATGAAGAAGCAATGCGGACTTTTATACATGTTCATGTCATCAGTCATAGTTGGAAGTATTCCAGGTTTCTGTGCAGTGTATGGTGTAAAATTGAAAGGTTTATAGCATATATCAGGAAAAGTTCTAATTGGTGAGTAAAAGTTTTCTCACTTTTTTTGTATATTAGAATGGAACTAATTCCCAGTTATCAAGGCTGCTTACCTGTGCAATTGTTGTTAATCAGGATGCTTTTTAGGTTAATATTTAGTACTTTATGAGTGCAGTATGAGGAAGCAAATAGAAACACAAAAAACTAATTTTTCCAACAAGAAACAAGAAAAGAACTTTCTAACATAATCCATATGTTAATCTAAAAAACAAAATGCTTATAAAATGTATGCAAGCTTAGCAGTAAAAGCAATGAATCATGATAATGATGACATTGTCTGGTCTACTTGTAATATTGATATAGAATATGAAAGCATGTAAATTCAATGGAATATTTTTTGCATCTTTAAGAACTAAATTATAACATCAATACTGTGTTATTTGTGCTATTTTTGATTAAATAATATGGGGGAATGAGGATAATGTAGTGCATTACAGATGCGAGAAATACATTACACAAGAAGTGTTAGAAAAGTGTATTAAGATATGCAGTATATTCATTAACTCAAACCCTTCATACTCAATCTCCTCCCAATACACCTTTAACTGATTCAGTCCTTACGCCAAGTAAGGGCAAAAAAAAAGACTTTTTGCTTAAAATAAAAAGTAATTGCACTCTGTAGGATACAATGCAAGATACTTGCTCCAGCATGTCTGTTTTTGAGACCTTGACTGAGCAATATAATCTGGGAAATAGAGAAGCTTGTCTAATGGTTAACATTTATTACCACTTCAGCTTTCTCAGAGATTGTCAGACTGTATTGTGATAGAAATTTTTAGATATTTTTGGTCAAGTACTGGTGATCATTTGCAAATTTTATATAATTTAAGGACTTAAATACAGATAGTATGGAAGATTTAGGTTTATGCAAAATATGATTCATGGGTCCTTGCTTTCAAAATTGAGAAAAAACGTAAAAATAGAAAACAAAATGTCAATATTTGCTGATGACACTAAATTATGTAAGGCAATCAATTCAGAACAGGATGTTTGTTCTTTACAGAGGAAGTTACATAAAATATCAGATTGAGCAAACTAATTAAATATGAAGCATACTGTGGAAAAATGTAAAGTTATACATTTGAGAAGAAAAAATCCAAAAATTATTTATGAACTTAATGGAATCATTTTAGGAGACTATTCACTAGAAAAAAATACCTGGGAATCCATTAAAAATAGGTATTGAAGCATGAGTGGATAACATAATTTTGCTACTGTACAGATAATTGGTGAGACCTCACCTCGAAAATGCAGTGCAGTTTCGGGCATCAGTTCTAAAAAAGGATATTCTAGAACTTGAGAGAGAGTACAGCAAAGAGCAACACAATTAATTAAGGGAATGGATGACTTGACATATGAGGAATGACTAGACAAACTTGGTTTATTTACTCTAGAGAAAAGAGGAGATCTTTTTACAATGTACAAGTAGATGAGAGGTCAATACAAATATCTCAAGTGAGATTTTCATTCCAAGGTCTTTTCAAATAACTAGGGTCCACCCCTTAAGATTAGAGGAATGGGGATTTTAAATTCAGCAGAGAAAGGTTTTTTACAGTACGATCTGTTAACTTGCGGAACTCTTAGCCCAGGTATGTGGTAATGGCAAATACAATGGATATATTTAAGGGAAAGTTAAATTAATTTATTTCAAGAGGAAACATACATGGTTATAATGTGTATTAGTAGTAAAACAGGAAGTTCCAGTTTCTGGGTTTTGAGGTAAAAGTTGAACTTGATGGACTTGTGTCTTTTTTAAACCTAATTTACTATGTTAAATAAATGTGAAAGAAATCAACATAGATCAGAATTCCAAAGTATTGATGGAAGGGAAATTTAACCATGACAAATTATATAGTGCCCTTGATAGCTTTATGAGCCTGTTCCAAATCTGTTTCTAATTATTTTAGAGAGACACAAAGTGAATATAAGAAATGTAGGTTTATGTATCAAAGATTTTAAAATATTAAAAGTTCATGAAAAAATATGAATTTTATATGTTCACAGTTTTCTTGTTTTTGTTTACAGGTTAAATAAATATTTTGCTGTTTTCCTTGAAACCCTAACATTTTAGGAATCATGGGGGCAAATTGTATTTTCTGTTTGGAAATATGGAAAATCGTACAATTTAGGGTTGAATAAAACACCTGATATAAGGTTATGATATGAGCTCATGTAAAAAGAAATCTTAAAATTTTGCTAATTGTTTGCCCTGCCTCCATATCACCATGTGCTGTTCGTCCTTCCTGCCTCCATATTGCTCTGTGCCTATATATCACCGTATGTTTTTTGGAGGGATGAAGGGCGCTGAAAAGTTTATGCAGAAAAATTAAGGGTGGAGGTTTTACACTGAGAGAGGGAAGAATGGCAAACAGGAATGCAGTTATTTGGAGGCAGAGAGTAGAGATGGATGAGAGATTTAGTGTCAAAATCGAAACAGGAGAAAAACTATATAAAAGAAAAAAGAAACCCCCCCCCCAGGAGGCGCTCCTAGTGCAATAACACCACCAGTATTATTAAATCACCAGCACCAACACCCTTGAGAATAAAAATACACACAAGGATAATTTCTGGGATCCGACACTTATGTGTGACCCAGAACCCACGCTTATGGTATAGTTAAACTGCCCCAATCATGCAGTATAGGTCTTGGATAAGTTGGTTTGGCCTCTCCTCTTCACAATCCCCAAGGAGGGGATAGAAAAAAGAACTAAAAGAGAACCAGATAGCTTAGTATTTCACAGTACTTCTGAAAGGATAAAGTGCACTCAAGTGTGTAGATTGTCGGCACAGGTATATACCGTACACCGACATAAACAGATTGTATCAAATGTTTTTCCATCTCTGTTCAAGGTTGCCACATATCCAAAACAGTACTGATTCCAATAAAGGATTTTATACTTGTGTATTCTTTTTGAGGGTCTGGGCATTATAAACTGTTACTTTTATGTATATTATCAGCACAGGATGCATTGAGACAATTTAACTGAAGCATATCTGACTTTTCTCATATTTAATTTGTTTTCACCTAAAATCCAGCATGTGCCATTACAGCTACTAAATAGGGATCGGAAACATTTTTTGCCAGAAAACACAATACCATGCACAAAGGTGGATTTTCCAACTTTTTTAAAAAATATGTCCACACAATTTTTCACTCCTTGCCTTAGTATAATGGTGTTGTGAGAATTCTGTGTTGTCAGTGTCTGCTAGGAAGAGGAGAGATCTAGAAGCGTTAAAACCCAAAAGCTGGATAGCTATATGCTGCTTAGGTACTGCTTAAGAGTTACTGGTGCTTCATACTATGCTGCATTAGGTCACTTCATAACATTGTCTTGCGTGATTTGTTTAAAAAAAATATTTATTTATTTATTATTATTTTGCCACGTTTTTATATGGTTTGTAGGTTGGGTAAGGACTTTTGTGTTTATTGGCTAGGTACCTGTCACAGTGATACTAGTTATCGATCATTATATTCATCAAAGGTGTAAGGGGGAAAGGATTGCTTGAACGTTGTTGTGGTGGTCATCATATGAAATATGCTGCGGAAATGGTTGCAGCCTGCAATTAGTAGGAAATGTGATGCAGAAAGTTATTCCAAATCACATTCATATAAAGGTGGTAGGAGGAGATATATGAATGGTCCATTTCCTGCTGCTAAAAAAAGGTAGAGGTGGTTGTGGTGATGATGATGAAGTTTTAAATAATACTATGGGGTTTATGCACTAAAGCATTATAAACAGGTAACAAAGCAGAGAATATTTCTCTGGTGACGTCCTTTCTCCAGTTCCTATTTTATTCTATGGAGCTTATGCATGAAGATCTCCAAAGTTGGAGAAATCTTAGTGCATTGGCTCCATAGAATAATATAGGAACTGGAGAAGTGACATCACTGGAGAAGTCATCTCCACTTTATCACCTCTTTATCATGCCTTAGTGCATAAGCCCCTATGTCTTTCATCTCCTATACCATAACATAGCAATTCAGTCAGCAATTGTAGTGGCCAACAAGCCTAATAATGGAGATACATGAAGAAGGACACAATCTGGTGATAGCGTGCACAGGTGATGGCAAATCATTGATAGGCGATGGTGGTGTTGTTTTGTTGGACCTCTGGTGCTGCTGCTGTAAGTGTTGCATCTTTGACACCTAGTAGTAGTGGCAGTAGAATTACACCAACATCCAGCTCCAGTAGTAGTAGTAGTAGTAGTAGTAGCAGAAACCACATATGACAGAAAGCCAGGACAAATATGTTAACAGCAGCACAGATGAGGAGGTGGAGGACGGATGTGAAGAAGGGTTGCCACCATTTACCCTACTTGGGACCACTTCTATGGCTGATAAGTAATGTGTGTCAATAATCTGAAAAGGAGGATAGAATATGACAATGGTAAAAATACATACACAAACCACACCATGCCAGTCCTCCACCACCACCACTACAATACACATCTGCCACATTGTAGGTTGTACTTTATTTTTTAATTACTTGGCATTATCATGAATATTTGCCAGTGTCAATTAAGCAGGAAGTTAGTGTTGTGGGCAAAGGACAAATGCATTCTGCATGCTAACACATTTTTCAAACCATATGTTGCTGTAGGACTCACAACTTTGACTTTCAGCCACTTATTTCTAAACTTCGGCCCTCAGAAGAAGTAATATTACAGTGGGAAATGTAGTACCTATAGGAAATATAGATGAAAGATGTGCTAAAATAGGCCAAAAATGTGTCAACATAGGAGGAAAATTTGTTAATATAGATGAAAAGGAGGAAATTTTTGCATAGGCGGAAAGATTACATTTTTCACGGAAAAAGCGAAAAATCGGCATGTTTTCACGAAAAATCATGCGGGAAATTTTTCACACTTTATGCCCACCTCTACTATAGGGAGGGACTCATTGCTTTCCTTGGCATTTCTAGGGTGTACTCTTCCTATAGGTTGGATTAGATTTATAGCTATATGGAAATGTCTGTAAAGCCATAAGACAACTACAAATGACTTGAATGCTTTTGTGTGGGTATCATTCTATAGAACAAGTCTTGAGTATCTCTAAGAGTAAAATGTACTCCAGACATGGGACCCTCAATCTCTGTCCCTGGGATTATCAGTTATATCACACAGACAAAGCCCACAGAGGCAGAAGTGTACATGAAGGATTTGCTGGTACTCTTGTAATGAGAAAATTTTTGTTTGTTTTTTTTAAGTGGATTGCCCTTATAGGTGGTATTCAGCAGGTAAGCATGTGGGATTTTTCCTCTGTAATAACACAGAAGATTTACAAATTCAAATGTCTGTCCCAGAGTATGTGCCGTCACAGAACAAGCTGTTAAGAATCAGGGCCGGATTTACATCTCAGGAGCTTATAGGCACAGAAATCTGAAGCCCCCCACACACAACATTGGCCATTTCTACTGGACACCTCCACAGTGTTTCTAATCTCCACATTGCCCCCCATCATCTCCATGTTGCCCTCACATTGCCCCCATCAGCTCCATATTGCCCCCATCATCACCACATTGCCCCCATCATCTCCATATCACCCTCACATTGCTCCCCCCCGTGTCTGTTTCCTACCTCCCTGATGGTCCACTGGTGTGGTAGGAGAGGTCTGTGCCTCCTTCTGCTCAGACTTGTAGCTACTGGAGTTCCTGCTCTGTCTTCTATTCAGTAATGCAGA
Source organism: Rhinophrynus dorsalis (assembly GCA_037306005.1). Lineage (NCBI taxonomy): Eukaryota > Metazoa > Chordata > Amphibia > Anura > Rhinophrynidae > Rhinophrynus > Rhinophrynus dorsalis. The sequence continues at coordinate 63,385,612 of CM074718.1, forward strand.
GCGCTGGGAGACGATGTCATCCCCCAGCGCTCTGCATTACTAAAGAGCCGACGAGGGAGCTCGGCAGCTACAGGTCTGTACCAAAGAAGACACAAGCCTCACCATGTTGTGGGTGGGTTATTGTTATGCCACTGCGATCTCAATGACAGGCGCCCCTCTGTGGGGTGCGCCTGTAGGCAGATGCCTACTCTACCTTATGACAAATTCGGCCCTGTTAAGAATAATGTTTTCTGGTGTGAGTGTCTCTGTTTTAGAATTGGACCTCCTAATCTCTGTCACAAAAGAGAACAAATGTCCCTTACTAATGAAGACCATTAAGGCAGAACATAAGTTTGCTGTTATTCTTATGTGGAGAATGAATATCTGCCATTTCGAGGATGGACTGTCCTTTCTGTTGTATGCACAAATAATTTTTTCAGTGCAATGGTAAAAAAGACCAAAAATGAGAGTAGTTGTTGGGTATCATCATAAAGAAAAATATGTGAATCATTGCTAGTTCTTGTGCATACTCACTCTCTTGGCTTAAAATTTAGATTTGTATTTAACAATCATATATGAATTTGTAAACAGTGGTTTACTTTAAACCGGTAGAATTAGAGTCAACAATTCATCACTGAAAAGATTGTATAAAAATGCTACATTTTTGTACACCTTTTTAATTTTATTACTTAGAAACATTATTGAGGTCATTTAAACCGTTTAATTATATTCAAGATGCAGCATACTTTACCACTAGTAACTCAATGTGAGTTTACATTATGATTTTCAATTATCTCTCATTGTAAAGTTTTTTCGCTGCTTTAAAATGTCAGTTTCCTTTTGTTAAGTGAGTTATAGTACTTTTGAACTAGTTCAGCAAAAGATGCATTTCTGAAAATAATAGAAATACACAAGTAATCACTTTTTTCCAAGGTCAAATCCTGCTTCCTCTTGAACACTGTGCTTTGACATTGATGACAGTACAACAATCAGACTAAATGCTAGTTCCTTCTGAAAAACTGATTCATGCTATAACATGGGTAATGCTAGTATAAGTTTGAAACTAACAAAGAAACCAAGCACATTTGATTAAACTTATTTGCAATTAAGAACATATTTTAATTTTAAAAACATTTTAAATAAGTTATCACAAATTATAAAAGCCCAATCATCCTTGTGTCTGGGTAACCTGACATTCTCAATGCTGGATGGCTGATTTGTCAGGATGAGAATGTGGTCGTGCTATAAATCTGCCAAACTAACTCTTACATTCTTCCTCTATGGTGAGCCTGATGTCCTTACTGGGCAGTAGATAAAAATGCCCTGACTGGAACATAAGAGTATAGATACCTGTGTGACAATAATTTTGTACCATTTGCTGTGTTAATTATCCCTTTTTTGCTATCCCCATGGATGGGGCACAAAAATCTAATGCAAGTCAACTGAAGCCTCACATCACACTGTGTTATTTTTAAAGTAAAAGTAGTTTACTTAAGAGTTTAGTTATTTCAAAATGAAGCAATTTAACAATATGACTGATCTCATTCACTCTGTTTTAAAATTATATATGTATTTAACATTTATCATCCCCTCCTTTTCTTGTGATATCACTCTCTTCTTCTTGTTATTAATGGCTGGTTGCCTGACCAGCAGAGCTGCAATCCAAAATGCAAAATAAGACATTTTTCAACTAGTGTTGAGCACTAGCTTTATTGCATCAGTTGCTCAGCACTGTTTTTTTTTTTCAAAGCTTTATTGAAAAAAATTATTAAAGATACAAATGAAGTTGATACATCAGCATAAAATGATAACAATAGTACACGAAAGAAAGTGAATAAAATTGGTGTCAGCTATAGTGGTAGCCTTGGTGGGTATTCAAAGTGATGGAGTCATCAGTCAGCTGGGAGTGCGAGCAAAGGAAGTCAGGACCGTCGTCAAGAAGAAATGGGTAAAGGTGGTGCCAAAGAGGGAAATGGTTACCATCGTGCGAGGAGGCCACCTAAAAGGAAAAGGCTACCCCAATCCAGAACGGAGTGGAGAGAAATAATATCAATGTAAGTATATGTAGACGGAAAGAGAAAAGAGGAGAGTAAAGAGGGGTAGGAAGGGGGGGTGGAATTCCACATGGACAAGGGAGCTATGGTGCTAGGAAAAGCTCTATCAATCAAGGCTATAAAAAGTCATCCATCAATGCCAAGCAACAGAGGAAGGAACAAAAATACCAGTTCTAGCGGAATGAAGGGGGGGAGGGGACGAAACAGTTAAAGAGTTATTCGAAAAGTCAACCAAGTCGTCCAAATCGTGCAATAGTCAGAGAGGGAGTTATTCGCCAGAGCATGGAGTTTTTCCATTTGTGCTAGGGTGTCCACATTCTCTGCCCATTGCGCCAGTGAAGGAACAGCTGTACTCTTCCAGAATTTGGGAATCAAGTGTCTAGCAGCTATGAGGAGCAAAGGTATCAGTGTCCAGGAATGAGGAGAAGGGGAGGGATTGAGATGAGATTTGTGTGAGAACAGACACAAAAGAGGGTCTACTGGAAGAGTTAAGCCAAACATATTGTTCACGGCTCCAATCACATCCGTCCAGAAGCGCTGAATCAATGGACAAAACCACCAGATGTGAAAGAGGGAGCCAGGATGGAGGAGACATCTCCAACAAGATGAAGACATGGATGGGTATAATTTGGATAGGAGTAGAGGAGACCTATACCAGCCCGTTATTATCTTGTAATTGCGTTCTCGTGAGCAAGTATCACGTGAGTAACGGAACTTATTGCGCAGTATTCGTGACCACTCCATCATGTCTAGTGATAATGAAAATTAATTTTCCCATTTCTGAAGGAAATAAGGTTTAGACAAGGAGGTAGAATGTGTTAGAGCGGAATAACAGAAGGAAAGAGGGCAAATAGAGAGGGAAGGATCAGAAAAGGCAGATTCCAAGGGGGTGAGCTGTCTATCTGGAGAGCCTGCATTACACATCGAATTATACCAGTGACGGATTTGAAGAAGGAGCCACCACGGGGCATCTTGTGAGTCCAGCGAAGATGTGAACAGGTCGAAGGGCGCAAAGCGTGAATTTACCGTGACAGAAGCTAGAGTGTGTAAGTTCTTCCATCTCCAACCTGAGAGTAACCTGGGTTGTCGACCTGCGGGAAAGGAAGGGTTGTTCAGGAAAGATTGGAGGGGTGAAGGGGCTGGAGCAAGGTGATATTTGGCGTTAACATCTGTCCATATTCCCAATATATGGCCCAGAATAATATGTTTCATATATGCTGGGAAAGGATGTCGAGACGGGAGCCAAAGGAGTTGTAGGTAATCCGCATTATCAATAACAGGAGCGACAATGCGAGTCCATCTTTTTGGAGGGAGTGAAATGAAATCAAAGATTTTGGAAATAGCCGCAGCCTTATAATAGTTGAGAAAATCCGGGAGACCCAAGCCCCCTCGGGAAATGTGGCGAACAAGAATATTGCACCAAAGTCTAGGGGACTTCCCTGCCCATACAAAGTTTAGTACCTTAGAGGTTATGGAGTCAATGAAGTGTTTCGGAATAAAGATTGGCAGGGCATTAAGAATGTATAGAATCTTGGGTAGTACCATCATTTTGATGACGCTGACACGCCCCAGCCAAGAAATAAATAGCGGATTCCAGGAGGTAAGATCTTTTGAGATGGAAAGCAGGAGAGGAGAGAGATTGATGTCTGGTAAGGATGTTAGATCTGAAGAGAGGTTAATACCCAGGTATGAGATGGAGGAGTCCGACCATTTAAACGGGAATTTAGCTTTAAGGGTAGCAACTGAGTGCGGGTCAAGGTTTAGATTTAGGACTTCCGATTTAGCGTAGTTTAATGAGGCCTGGGAAACAAGTGAATATGATCGCAGGACCTCCAGAAGGGGAGTAAGGAGGAAAAAGGATGGGTGATAGTAAACAGGACATCATCGTCAAATGCAGCCAATTTGAAGGTTTCAGATCCGGAGGTGATGCCTGAGATGTCCGGATGATTCCGTACCGTCTGAAGCAAGGGTTCTAGAGACAGGATAAAGATCAAGGGAGAAAGTGGGCAACCCTGTCGAGTACCATTTGAGATAGGGAAAGAAGAAGATAAAGTGCCATTAACCAGAACACTCGCTGAGGGAGAAGAGTATAAGCCTAATATACCGGCCATCATGAGTGGGCCTAGACCCGCATTACTAAGGACCTCACGAATGTAAGCCCAATCTACCCTGTCGAATGCTTTCTCGGCGTCAGACGAGAGAAAGATCGATGGAGTCTTATGCCTAAGGACTAGGTCTGATAGAGAAATCACAGCAGCTACATTATGTCGAGTTTCACAACCAGGAACGAAGCCGCTCTGATCCGGGTGAATCAGACCTGGAAGGAGAGGACGGAGCCGATTGGCTAGGACTTTCGCGAATAGTTTCAAGTCCACATTTAGTAGAGATATTGGATGGAAATTTTCGCATCTGGAAGGATCTTTCGACGGTTTGGGTATAACCACTATGGTAGCCGCTAATGACTGACGGGGAAATGTATCACCTTGCAGTATGGCATTGAAGGATTGGACCATATGGGGGGACAGGGAGTCCTGAAAGGCGGGGTAGTAGGTGAGTGTAAACCTATCCGGGCCTGGACTCTTCCTGGCGGACATCCCTGATATAGCCTTAGAGAGTTCAGCTTCTGTGATTAAGGATTCGATGGAGTTCCTATCTGCATCAGAAAGTTTTGGTGTTTTTGTGCCCTAGCTAGGAAGGAACGTATGGCCTCTAGATGAGCTTCTCGATCATGTGAGCCATCAGGGGATAGATTATACAGTTTGGAGTAAAAATCACGGAAGGCCTCCGCAATGTCTGGGTAAGATTGGGTTGTGGTCCCTGCCTGGGTTTGAATTTTGTGAACTGCAGTTGAGCGTCTCTTTATTTTAATTAGGTGGGTCAATATTTTGCCAGTTTTATTGCCGGAAACATATTTTTCATATTTGACCCACATGTGGGATTTAAGCATATCCTCCCGGAGGAGAGTATTTATCTCGTTCTTAACTGAATTAAGTTCCGACAAAGTGTGAGGATGTGATTGCTGATGTTACGTATCCAACTGTTTCATCCAATGCAGGAGTTAATCTAAGCGTTTTTTCTTGTCTCTTCGAAGAAAAGCCTCCAATTTAATGTCAGAGCCCCTGATGACACATTTGTGTGCCTCCCAAAGAACAGGCAGAGCAACGTCATCAGTGGAATTGTGGGAAAAATATTCTGATATATCAGCTTTCAAATTGTCGCGCAAGGTTTTGTTCGCTATCAGATGATCTGAAAATCTCCATTGTTTCCACGAGTTGGCAGGGGTGAGGCCCGAAAGAGATATAGAGACCAGCGAGTGGTCAGACCAAGACGTGGGATCAATGGAGAATCGTTGGAGATTGGGAAGGAGGAACTGCAAGACAAATAGGTAGTCAATACGGCTATGAGTGGAATGAGGGTGAGAGAAAAAAGAAAATTCTTTATCCGTGGGATGAAGAAGTCTCCATGCGTCCAAAAGGTGTCTGTCAGCCAGTTTTTTCCTACGTCGGAAAGGTGATTTCACAGAAGAGGAATCCTGAGAGGGATCAAGCACTAGATTTAGGTCGCCACCAAAAATAATTCTGCCCTCTGAGGTTCCATCTAAAAGATCGAGGGTTTTCGTGATATAGGAGATTTGACCAGAGTTCGGGCAGTATACATTCATGATCGTCACCGGTGTATTATTATATTAATAAGAGGTATCTGCCATCAGGATCCTCAATGGTGTCTAGAAGGGTCCAGGACAGGGATGATCTGAAGAGGATAGCAACTCCTCTCTTTTTCTCAGAAGCCGAGGCGAAGTAAGTGGAATAGATGCGGTTGGAGAATTTAGGTGCCGACTGAGCTGCAAAATGAGTTTCCTGCAGGAGTATGATGTCGGCTGCTCTTTTATTAAGATCTCGGAGAACCATAGAGCGCTTTTCTGGGGAGTTAAGTGCCTTGGCATTAATGGAGACAATGCGAATGTCAGTCATACAGAGCTACAGGGTGTAGGAGTCCCTGGACCATGCGGAAGCGGAGGGAGGGAGGGAGAAGGGAGTAAGGGGTAAGAAGAGAGAGGAAAAAAGTAGAGTACCGTGCAGGATGAAGAGAGGAAAAGGCGTAGTAGAAAGAGAAGGAGGAAAGGCACAGAAAGTACCAAAAGGCCTGAGAAGGGAGGCACTAAGACACAGGTGAACATAAGAATTTTAGGGAGAAGGCGGGTTCCTTCAGGAGCTCTGTTATAATAAGGGATAATAGGAGAATAAACCACAAATGGGTGCGCTGCATGAAAATCGATGCAGGAGTCAAAGGGGGGATTGAGAGGGGAGGAGGGTGCATGGGAACGGTTTTGATATAGTCCAGAAGGTATAATGGGGTCCATGTAAAATCAATCTGAGGTGTGAAGTCATTATGCATTCACTCATTCAATGAACATAGTTGTCAAGAAATACAAAACGCCAGACATAAAGTTAAACTTACGAACCATTTAAGTCTTTTTTTTTTTTGTTCCCTACGTCTCTTCAAAAGTCCATGTGTGGGTATCACATAGAAGGTGGGCAAAGTGGTGTTAGCAATGGAGGACAAAATGGGAAGCAAAGAAAAGGTATCAGGAATAGTCAGGAACATATGAGTCAAACTCGAGTCATATAATAAGGGACTTACAGGTTTGGAAATTACAGTATGATGAGGAAGCGGTAGAAGTGTCTCTGAGTAGTAGTCAAGGAAAATCGTGGGTCAGATCGGATCTGTCACCAGGAAATTAGTAATAGTGGAAGATAACCCCCTGGTATGCTGGGAATAAGGGGTAGAGGGATCGAGAAGTAGGTGGGGAGTATGGGGTCAAAGGAGAAGCAAAGGATGTCAGTCAAGTCAATGGAAGAGAGCGGTAATCGAGGTCTACCAGTATGCTGATGGACCTGAAATAAACATCAATGAACGAGGATGTAATCTAATGCACCATTAGTTGAGTCAGTAAGCAATATATTCAGAGCATGTATATTCAACGTAACATAGAAGCAGTTACAATCAAATGTGCAACATAAACATGAGTAATATGACATTACATGAAGTGAAAAGTGGGCCCTCGTTGAGGCAACGTTGACAAGAGTCAACATTGACAAGGGCCTCATATGAAAAGGGAATGTAGGCCCATTTTACATATAGTAAAAGAAGCTAGGGTCTAACGGTACAGAGGGGAAAGGAACCTTGTATGGTACCAGGTAGAAGGCACCATATCGATGAGGAGAGGTAGGAACCTGGGCTATAGGGGGGGCACGGAGAAAGGGAGGCCACCAGAGCTATGCAAAATATGGGTAAGTGTGCTAAGGATCCCCGGGGATTGTAGCTGAGTGGAGTGGGAGGACAATGGGCAAGTAACAACTCGTAGGCAATATTGATACTATAAACAAAATCAAGTAGTGTATGGGGAGGAACACGCAAAACTGGTGAAGTTTCTGGCTTCCACGACATTCCAGGAGAGTGGAGTGGCCAGAGACAGAGTAAATCAGAGGAGCCAGCAAGTGGCAGTGTCAAGTCCAAGGGAAGAGGCAAAGTCTCTACAGTCCATATGTCATAGAAGCGCATTGACTCATATGTAAGAATGGCTCGTATGAGCATCCGAAGGCATGAAAGGGCCACGGGGCATTAAGCACACCTCTCGGGCTCGGTCATGTCCATCAATGGGCATGTTGTTCCAGGAGGCTCAAAGCGATGTTCAGGTCCAGGAGTTTGTGGCAGGAACATTGGGATCGGTGCTTGGGTCGATGCGCCGTTGTTTGTGTTTCATGACTGGTGAACCAGGGGACCACTCCAGTCGCTTGTGTGATCTGGAATGCTGCGGTGTGGTGGGTGCAGAGGTTACCAGGGATTGCGAGATACCCAGAGTAAGGCAGAAGGTCGGTATTTCATCAAGGGACCGGAGGGTTGCAGCTTTGCCATTGTTGTTGGCAGAAAGAAGAAAAGGGAATCCCCAGCGGTAACGAATTTGTAGCTGCCTCAGATGGTCGGTCAAAGTCTTGAAGGAGCGTCGAAGCGAGAGAGTGTGTGGAGAGATATCGTTGTATAGCGCAATATCTGCGCCAGCACATTGCAAGGTACCCAACTCTCTGCTGCGCCTCATCACGGCCTCTTTGGTCTCGTAGCGATGAAAGCAGATGATGACATCTCGCGGTTTAGCCGGATCCTTAGGTTTTAGGGCCCTATGTGCCCTTTCCAAAGTAATCGGATTCTCCGGTGGCGCATGTATCAGCGAGGCAAATAGAGGTATGAGAACAGACCGGAGGTCTTGGCTTGAGACAGACTCTGGGAGGTTTTTAATCCGTACATTGTTCCGTCTTCCTCTGTTATCGAGGTCATCTATACGCAGATTGAGTGTATGGATAAAGTCCTGTTGTTCTCTAACAGTAGTTTCCAAACGGTCAGTGGCCTCCAAAAAGCTCCGCTTTCTCCTCTTCAAGTTTGGACATCCTGAGGGACAGTTGAGAGAAGTCTGCGCGAATGGCGGACAGTTCAGAGGCCAGGGTGTATTTGATATCATCCGTAAGGGCCTGCAGATCCGATTTAGTCGGGAGGCCTCTAATATCTTCTTTAGTAGGTAGGGCAGCCAGAAGAGAGACAAAGTCAGGTTGACTGGTAGGGGATTCAGAAGCCATCATCCCAGCACTTAGATTAGGAGCTGTTGACGGTGTTTCTGACGGTATAATGTCCGGGGTAGATGCATTTTGACTTCCTTGATCCACGGAAGACAGAGCAGCAGGGTGTCCCGCCGCCGGCTCGAGCAGGCCCGACTGGGGGCGTTTTGTCAAATAGGACGAAATCGGGTTAGGAGTGTTGCCAGAGGGTTTCTTTTTACCCCTCATACAAGCAGTGTTCAGGGCAGCGCCAGCTGTAGAAATATATCAACTTGCTCAAATAAATCAGCAGGAGAAGTTCAAGAAGGAACGGACCTCAAAAGCTATGCGACTGTCGCCATGAGCTGCCAGGCCACGCCCCCGCTCAGCACTGTTTTTTGATACTTAAAAACTATGAACATTCTGTCAATGGTACCCCTTCTAATCCCTTCCCCATATACTATGGAATGAGACAAGGATTCCCTCTATCCCCTATTATTTTCATTCTCACCCTTGAACCATTAATCTTGTCAGAAATTCACCACATGTTACTGGACTGGAATCTGGTCCTGAGGTCTACAAAGTTGCTGCATATGCAGATGATGTCTTATTCTTATCACACCCAGAGTACTCCTCACCCCCACTGATCAGAGCCCTTGAGGAGTACTGTTTTTTTCTCCCAAGCACTTATTAATTACTCAGAAATTAGAAGCACTTAACATTGGCGTATCTGCTGACAATTTTATAAACTGTCCTCAACAAAGATAAACCTTGGAATTTACATTTACCCCACTCTTACTTCCTATCAGACCTCAACGTCACAGTCCTTAAACAGGACATTACCCACAATTTAACAGATTGGAGTTCTCTGCCTCTATCATTATTAAAATGAGGGATGATCCTCCCAAAATAATATTCCTATAACGGTGCCCGTGCTCCTGGCTGTAGGTGACGACATTCCGATTCTCCTGTTTCCCTATCTCATTCTGATTGGCCAAGTATCTTTGTCGCCGCCCAATGATAACCTTTATAACCTCTGCCATGTCTACACTATGGTGCCCTTTTGTGGTGTACTAGTTCCTGACTTTTGCTCTGTTATTGCTGATCATGTATGACCTGGCCTGCCTGATGACGTTCCTGAGTTTCCTGTATTATTGCTGCTCCGTTGCTGACTGTATCTGGCTGTGAACCCACTCCGTTGCTGACCATATCTGGCTGAGAACCTGCTCCGTTGCTGACTGTATCCGGCTGAGAACCTGCTCCATTGCTGACCGTATCTGGCTACGAACCTGCTCCGTTGCTGACTGTATCTGGCTGAGAACCTGTCAAGGTTTTAGTGAACACTCAGACAGTTTGGTTAAGGTAAAAAATGCAGCTTTATTAAATAAATAATAAAGAACAGAGATGCCCTTCAACAGGTCCAGACCCAGACAGAGGATAAGCTCTTCTGGATCTGACACAGGTCAGGGTACAAACAGAAACAGGTATGCACAATAACTGTAATGCAGAGTGTAGAACTGGAACAAAACTTCAGCAGTACCAGCAAGGAGGTGCCCTAGGCGAGGTAAGTACTGCAGGGCAAAATCCCCAATGGAACAGGGGAAACAGATGAGACCACCGGACTTGCCCAGAAAACCAGGTATAGGCAGCCTGAGTGACAGGCACAGACACAAGTACAGGGAAGTATGCCCAGAGGCAACCGTAGCAGGTCCAGATAATACTGTAAGGAATAGGCAATCCACGTGACAGGCAAAGATACACGTACTCGGAAGTTATGCCTGGAGGCAACCGGAACAGACACAGGCTGTATAGTAGCACAACCGGAGGCAATCATAAGGCACAGGTTGTAGATCAGTGCAACCAGAGGCAACAGCAATGTACAGGCTGAGTAGTAGCGCAACCAGAAGCAATCGTAAGGCACAGGCTGTATAGCAGCGCAATCGGAGGCAACAGTGAGGTACCGGTAGTATAGTAGTGCAACCGGAGGTAATCGTACGGCACAGGCTGAAAGGTGGTGCAACCAGGAGTAACCACAAAAGCACAGGCTGTATAGTAGCGCAACCGGAGGCAACAGTAAGGCATAGGCTGAAAGGTAGTGCAACCAGAAGTAACAGCAAAGGCACAGGCTGTATAGAGAGCAACCGGGGCAACTGTAGAGCAATGGCTATAGGACACGAGACCAGAGACAACAGAGACACTAGAGGAATAGCTAATGCTAGGAGTGTAGCCAATGCAGAATCAGTACACTGAGAGCGGGAGTCAGCCAGGGCCTGGGTCGTTACACAGAGAGCGTGTAATGGTTTTAAGACACTCAGACTAGCAGGTTAGAATAAAACACAGTTTTATTAAAAGAAAATTAAGAGGAAAGATCGCCCTCTACAGGCAACACAAAATAATAGAGATATATATACAGATATGCCCCCACAGGCCCAGTATACAGAAACAGAGTTATCGCATATACTGTCTCAGGAAAGGCACACAGTAGAGAAGGAAATCAAGGGTTAATTGCAATAATCAGTTAGTCTCTGTTGTGGTGTTTGGCACACCCATATTACTGCTGTTGTTGATCCCATTCCCTTTGAGCTGCCAAATCATCCGGCTATTTAAACAACTCAACAGCAGCAGCAAGAATAGCAGGCATAAATTCTGCAATTACACTGGAGTATTTGACAATTCCCACCACAACATGACCTGCTGGCTCTAGGCAGTAGGCCTGCATTTTTTTTCCAGGGGATTGTTTCTAATAAGACTAAGTCTTACAAATCACTGATTCCTCAGGGCTTGTGATTCTAACAGCCGAATTGATAAAAATGATATGCGATTCCTCAGGGCTTATGATGGTAACAAGTCAATGTTCTATAAATCAATGTTACCTCTGGACTTGGGCCTGACACAGGTCTAAATCCTACAAATCATATTTTCCTTAGGGCTTTGGCCTCTAACAACAAGTCCTACAAATCAGCCTCTACCCCATCAATTATAAGTCTGCCCCAGTCGCAGCTTACATCATGGGGTCCCTGTCTCTGTCACGTTACATACCAATTTTTTATTTTATATTTTAAATTTTATTTACTTTTTTTTTTAATTAACTGTCCCCGCAATACCAGTCAACACCCCCCCCCAAAAATAAAGTCCCTGTATAACAGATTATTTCCCCAGACTCCCCCCACCATCACAGTCATCCTCCTCAGACCCCTTTTATATCATGTCTTATGTTTTTTTTTTTAATTGAATTTATTTTTTATTTTTTTAACTGTCCTCTCAATTTCAGTCAACAACCCCCTGACAAAAGAAAATTCCCTGATCAATTGATTTTCTCCACACTCCACCAACACAGGCACCCTCATAAAATAACATTTGCTATGTGTTGTGTGTAAATTCAACGTTCACAATAATTTCAATGCAATGAGCTAGGCGAAAAAAACATAAAAATATCACTTTTTGCGGGAAATTATTCGACAATATTCATGTGCATTAAAGTGTAATATAGTAATAATAAAATATTTTCAAGCAACATTGATTATTTATTTTGTTATGCACATTGAGTCTGATGCACCAAATATAATTTAGACCAACTGCACTACAAGGGACAGATAAATATTCCCCAGATTCTCAGTGACTGATTTAATGTGCCAGGGATCTCACTAGCATTCAAGGTCTTAAAAGCTCCATTTAAATCAATGGGATTTTTCATTTTTCATCAGTGGTACAGTTTGCTTCAGTTTTTACTACATCAGCCTCATGTTATATATTATGCAACTTTATTTATACTTATACATAGAATTTCACTTGGGTGATAATAACCGTACTAGAAAGGAAAGGAGGAAAAAAGGGTACCACACCCTCTCTCAGACAACTCACATGTAATTATGGTCAGCCACACATATATATGCATGGTCGTCAGATAATGCAGGCAGGAGATATTGTAAACCCACTGCTACTTGGGTATATATCTCACAAAATGATTCAGCTGCTCCCTCACATCCAATCTGTTTTATCACTTCTGTCCTCCATGAAGAACCAATAAATAAAAGGAAATGCAGTGCAAGTAGAAGTTCTTCAAAACAAGGAGATCTAGGATTAGAATATCAGGTTGAACTAGGACTTATGGTGTTCATTCCACACCGGCCACAGAAATAGCTTGCAGGGAGTAGTATACCAGCTTGCTCCTGCTCAAGCAACATCAGATCACTTGAGGTGATATTCAAATGGTCATCCAAACAATGTGTATCAATAAATAGTAGCGAGCTATATCTTAAATATATTTATTTAAAAATAGTATTAAAATAAATGACTAGATAAAAACTAGATTATATCAATAAATAACAACTGTAATGAACGAACGGCGGTGGAAGGAAAACCCTGTATGCTTAACCCTGTGTGTACCAGTTCAACACAATATTCTGTGATTGTTCTAGCGCCACTCGTTTTGTAGAACTTTTTTTTTAATAACAATACCAGTACTTCAATAGAATAAGGTTATCATTTTAATGAAAATATTGGGAAGAGATCTTACAGTCTAGTAAAGTTATCCGTTTTGAAATATGTGCCTTCTGAAAGGACACAGTATGTAATTCCTCTAAATCATAATACTGATTTCATGTGTGCAAAAAAAGAATAATATTAATAGTTAAATTGATTGAAACTATATATTGTAGAGTTTATTCCCCTGAGTAAAACAAGGGTACTCCCACTGCTGAGAGGTATTTTATTAAAAAGTTGTAACAGCTGAAACTTGAATTTTTAAGGTGCAATATCACAGTGGCCTGAAAAGTTACAGTGGAGCTGTTGCTACACCATCCTATGGAGATTTATGGTCTACAGACCAGAGCTGTCCATAGGATGGTGTAGCAACAGCACCACTGTAACTTTTCAGGCCACTGTGATATTGCATCTAAAAAATTCAAGTTTCTGCTGTTATAACTTTTTAATTAAAGCTCTCTCAGCAGTGGGAGTACCCTTGTTTTATTCGGGGACATAAACCCTACAACATATATTTTTTTACATCTTAAGTATTTCTATCCCTTTAAAGGATATTTCTGTAGCACTTCCCTGCAGAGGAAGCCAAAGAAGTATACCCATTCTCATTTAAATTATGCACAAAAGATATTAATGAACACTATTTAATTAAAAGCACTAAGCCTGTATTATGGGCTATTAACTTTATTGTAATGCTAATCTATTCTTATGTTAAATAAAATATGCTCCTCCTTTGCACATGGTAATTAGATTAGAGGTAACGTGCAAGAGTCAATAGAAAAGGTTGTCCCTGTAGATTAAGAGATGAGAGACATTATGTGTTATTGTAGAAACTCAGATTAGATACAGCACAATTTATAAATAGACACATGGAAAAATAGCTTCAACTTAATTATTGCACTCATAATGACTATGCAAGTTATATCACAGACTTTTATATGAGGAAAAACATGGTAAGTATAAAATACATAATATTTCCTAGATTGTTGCCCCTGTTTGTGGTAATATTAGAATTGCTACAGTGTATCAATGTTTTGTTATCGGTTTGTCTATATTCCAGAGGCCTGGACTACTTGAATACAATAAAGAGAGGGACATACTGAGTGCATAGACACAAAATGAAGAACAGTAGTATTGTTGCTTTCAAGCTGTAACTAATTAGTATGTAAATGCAGTAGTTCTAACAAATTAGTTAGGAATAAATTGCGCAGAGCAGTACAGTCTAAGAATTTACTTTTAGAGCCCAGAAGACAAATCAGAAATAACGTAGACACTGCAGAAATATCCAAGTCCCTTGTGAAGAACCATTGTGATATGGATGAACAGAGAAACATACAGATGTAGCACTGGTCACTGTGCAAACTTCCCCTCCCCATCTATACCTATCTGTGTTACATAAACAAAGATCCACCTGCAAATTAAAGGAAATTGCTTATAGAAGCAAGATGGCTTAACTCAAAAAATGTAAAGTTAACCCTTTTAGCAATAGGGGTGAGCGAATAATCCTATCATGTTTCCGTGACAAAATTGGTGAAAATCACATGGTTGTCTGCTTTTTCGCGGGAAAATCTAGTTTAAATATAATGATTAAAATATCAGCTGCTTTCACCCATTTGCAAAAATTGTTCACTATTTTTTCAATTGCTTGAAAGTTTTCACCTCTTTATTAACATGTTTTTGCCTTTTCGCTATAAAAATGTGCCATTTTCCAGGAAGTGAAATACAATACAAGCAGCTACAGAGTGAGATAGAGGTCCTAGGCTGTTGTGCTGAGTTAATAGTGAATAGTGACTGCTATCACTATGAGCAAGTGTATAATAATAAGGTCACTTATGTGTCCAGTGAGGAGGACAAAGTGAACTCTAAGAGCACTGAAGGGTCTGGATGCATTGGTTCCCCAGATTCAATGCTGGCCAGTCAGTCACCCTACATCAACCCTAGGGATCTTGGGAACATTTTTGCCAAAGACAGTGAAAGAAGAAGGTAGTAGTGTGAGCAGGGTGGGTCAGCTGCCTGTTCCTGCTGCTACTGCTGTGCCTGCTGCCCCTGCTGCCACCAGTGATGTGTCTGCTGCCAGTGCAAAATCTGATGCCAGTGTGTGTTGTAAATCTCAGGAGGAGATGATGCCAATTGTGACAGTAGGTGACCCAAAGTCACACTTGCCTTTTCCAAGCAGTCCCGCCACTTTTACTGCTACTAATAAGGAGCAGCAGCTTGTACAGAGTGTTAGGAGTGAATGAGGAGGTAATCATATTACTAGTGAGGAGGAAGACTCAGGGACTGAAATTGATGTGCTTGGTGTTAGTGGTAATTGCAGTAATGGTGAAGCAGCTGGTGGGACTGATGTTAGGGCAACTGTAGAATGAACAGAAAGAGGGGGGAGGAGACTTGACTCATTATAGATTAAGGTTAGTTGTCAGTTTGCCTAAACTAGAGCCTGCTAAGTGATTTGTACCATCTTCATTACTCCTGGAGGAAGGAGTCTGCCTATCACCTAAGGCCTCTGTTTAGAGGTAAGGTGTCTTGCTGAGGGAACCTTCGGCCTCTGTGAAATAGAAAGGTGTCTTTAACTGAGGGAACCTTCAGCCTCTGCAAAGAGGTAAGGTGTCTTAACTGAGGGAACCTTCGGCCTTTGTGAAGAGGTAAGGTGTCTGACTGAGGGAACCTTCGGCCTCTGTGAAGAGGTAAGGTGTGAGGGAACCTTCAGCCACTGTGAAGAGGTAAGGTGTGAGGGAACCTTCAGCCACTGAGAAGAGGTAAGGTGTCTGACTGATGGAACCTTCAGCCTCTGCGAAGAAGTAAGATGTCTAACTGAGGGAACCTTCAGCCTCTGCGAAGAGGTGAGGTGTCTGACTGAGGGAACCTTCGGCCTCTGCAATGAGGTAAGGTGTCTGACTGAGGGAACCTTCAGCCTCTGTGAGGAAGTTATGTTCTGACTAAAGAGCTTGCTTCTATGAGAAGTAAAGGTGTCTGACTGGGGAAGGTCCTACCCCTATGGTAAAGGCTTTTCCTGTCCTACTGATGGTAACTTAATGGGGCCTCTGTTATGGAAAGATGAAGTTAGGGAATATTGGAGGGGAGGTAGTGCAAGTGGGGTGCCATGAGTGATGGGTTTATTAAAGATTAGTGGTTGGTGATCGCACCGTTCCTTTAACTCTGGCTGGTTTGACAGGTACCTGCCAATTAGCTTGCATAGTGGCTGGTTCGTCTTATCAGTCCTGGTCTGGGTACCGTGTTGCCGATCTGAATTAGTGAATAGTAGGGGTGAGCGATTAGGGACGGAACCTGAATGGCTTAGGGTACCCCTTATAGTGGGGCAACTGGCGATATGGGTATGTCCATCTTGCTCTGCCTAAAGATAGTGAATATGGTTTGTTCGGGGGAGACTGGAAGTCTCTTCTGGATGTGATGTGCCTTATAATTGGCAATAAGGAGTGAATTATGTTCTTACCTTATCTTAGGCTGATTGGTGGCCTATGGGGTAGAAAGCCAGGTGAAATGAGTAGAAAATGCTGACAATAGTTGTAAGCTGGTTAAATTTAGTTATCAATTGGGGAGCGGGGGGGCGATACATTAATTTGAAGTTGTGGGGTTGATTCCTGCGGCTCTTTATTGGTAGCAGATAGTATAACAAGCTGCGTATGACAATACTGTATGAGAAATAGTGATTATTAAGAGATTCGTTAGTCTCTGGTTTCTTGTTAAGCTTAGTCGTCGCTGAATTGCTATAAAGTAGTGTTGAGCGAGCACCACGATGCTCGGGTGCTCGGGTGCTCTGACCGAGCACCCCCTGAGGCTCGAGTGCTCGGCCGAGCACCCGAGCCCCATTGGAATGAATGGGGCAACACCAGGCACCCCCTGCTCTGATGAGGGGAGGGTGCCTGGTCAATGCCCCCTTCATCTCCGCTATGCCCCCTTCATCTCAGAATGCCCCCTTCAGCTCCGCAATGTCCCCCTTCAGCTCCGCTATGCCCCTCTTCCACAATGTGCCCCTTCATCTCCACTATGCCCCTCTTCCACAATGTGCCCCTTCATCTCCGCTATGCCCCTCTTCCACAATGTCCCCCTTCATCTCCTCTATGCCATAGAGGAGATGAAGGGGGACATTGTGGAAGAGGGGCATAGCGGAGATGAAGGGGCACATTGTGGAAGAGGGGCATAGCGGAGATGAAGGGGCACATTGTGGAAGACGGGCATAGCGGAGATGAAGGGGGACATTGTGGAAGAGGGGCATAGAGTCTATGCCCCTCTTCCACAATGTCCCCCTTCATCTCCGCAATGCCCCCTTCATCTCCGCAATGCCCCCGTACCTCCAGTCCCTGGTGGTCCAGCGGAGCTTCTTCGGATCTGTGCCTCTTCCGGCACAGATCCCCGCTACCCGAACATGTCGGGCGAGCACATGGCGGTACTCGACGAGTACCGCCATGTGCCGAGCAGAGCGATGCTCGAGCCGATCCGAGCATCGGCCGAGCACGCTCGCTCATCACTACTATAAAGCTGATATTTGATTGTGGTGTATATGATGTTTGTTCTTAGATAGGTAGGACTTACTTATTAGAGGTTAGGGTACAGATAGGTAGGACCAGATGTGTGGGTCCTGGGCTTCTGGAGCTGCGAACAGCCTGTAGGAAAAGTATTATGTAACAAGAACAAAAGCTGACATTATGAATTTACATACTCATATATATGTGGTATGTACATGATCATTGCATACATGTTTCTGAGTATAAATCCTGAGGGAGAGATGCTAAACAATAAATGATCTAATATGGGGGGGCAGTACTGCAAGTCTGCCGTGCTGCACCCTACCAACCACTGGGTTTATGTTATGGTTAGTAAGCAAGACAATGAGTCAGATGGTATAGTTGAAATCACTTTATTTTAGAATGATAATAGTAATGAATATCAACAGTAATATAGAGCAGAGGGTGACTAGATAGGCTAGAGACTCTATCAGGAATAGGAGCCACCACAATGTCAACCACAACTGCTGGAGACTAGGCAGGAGCCAACTGGTTGTCTCAGTGGTAACGAGTAGAGCACAGGATAGGACCCGAAGTCTCCCGCTAGGTAGCTACAAGGGAGAACACTGACTCACGCCTGTAGTCAGTAGGGAAGAGCTTGTCTCCAATACGGATGGCAACAATGGAGACTACTGATTCACGTCTGCAATCAGTTAAGCTGGAGTCTACCGGAGCCTCAGGTCCACTCCAAGATGGATGTCTGTGGGAAACGGGCAACACAGCTGAGTGAACAGGCAGAGCCACAGGTCAGCACCAGTTAGAATAGTCAGACAGGCCAGGGTCATCCACGGAGCGGGTAGCCAGCTAGATCCACAGGTCTGCACCAGATAGGATGTCCAATAAGAGTAGGCAACAATGGGAGGATAGTTGGACAGAGCCCCAGGTCAGCGCCAGGTTGGATAGTCAGACAAGCCAGGTTCATACACGGAGCGGGTAGTCAGCCAGAGCCACAGGTCTGCACCAGATTGGATGTCTACAGACAAAAGGAGCGCACAGTAGAATAGTCAGACAAGCCAGGTCTTACTCAGGATACAGGAACAACTGGAACTACAACTGCACAGAACATCAATGTAAGGGTCTGGATACACAGGCCCAGAGAGGTTTATAAAGGAGTAGGAGAAGGCAGGACCAATTAGGTTCCCCAGGCTGGGCCTATAACAGGAGTCCAGGCAAGGGCCTGATTAATGATGCCAGTAACGAGGAACCAGACACGACCAGGCCGCAGGCAGAGAGGGACGTGGCCAGTGATGCTGGAGCTCCAGTCCAGAACCCTGCTCCTGGCCGAATGGCGCAGGACGAGGTAAGGCACTGTGACAATTTAGTGCAGTAAAGATATGGCCTGCCAGACTGGTGACTCCTGCATTATATTACTGCTGTATTGTAAGTGCTCCTTTACGTAATACAGACTTACAGTAATATATTATAAATAAACGTGTTATAATATGGAAGGCATGTTGTAGTTTAGCTCTTATTAAACTTATATGAACATTGTTATAATACGTTTGTGGAGAAGGATGAGGAGGGTAGTGATGAAGGAGTAAGAGGCGTGGACTGGTTTGGACTACCGTTCCCATGATTCTTAGTTATCTAATTGTATGTGGCTGTTTTGACTGCTAGCTTGCTATGTAATATGCTTAACTAGGATTGTAATGTAGTGTTTAATCAGTCTAATCCGTAATAAGCTACCATGGAACATGATGTTAAGCTTGTATGCAGCTGGCCGCTGAACCCGCCGAGTGAATCTCCTGAACATAGGTTGCTGATGATTATTGTGGAGTAATATTAATTATTGGGGCCTGGTGAGTGCTACGAGTACTGTTGGCGTGAGACTGGGAGCCTATATATGAGTGTGGTGCTTGTGTATGGCTCCTGTTAATCAGCCTGTGTAGTGAGGAGGCAGCTGCAGGATGCTGGTAGTCTGGGATCACTTGATGTATTCTCCAAATCTGGCCGGAGGAACGTAGATGCTGGAAGAGTCAGTGCTTGCCTCTGTGAGCAATCTTGATGCTGTGGGATCGTAGGACTGGAAGTGACACAAATTTCTTTGAGACAGGAAATGCTACAGACGAACGTGAAGGACGCACAGTTCACAATGTGTCCCGTGGGAGAGGTTGCGGCCCGCTATTTAAGGGCTTGCAGACCCTCCCACAAATACAGGCCCTGCCTTTCACTAATGCACCTTAAATTGACTTCCATTTTGACTGGATATAGTTGCCTGTTTATGTGTATGCAAATTGCTAGTAATATCACTCAAAGAAATCTGTAAAGCATGACATTGCAAGAGGAAACATAAGACTTCTATATATTTGACTGATGAGATTAACGTAACTGCAGGCTTACATCTGTAGATTTCTGCATGTGCACTTGGGTTTGGATTTAGTTGTGATGGAGCAAGAGGAATCCTATATAATAATTCGCTAAAAAGTGTGTAATGACGAAGTCATGCACAGTAGAGACTGCTGTGCGGGATGCAGTCATGAACAGTAGAGATGGGCTCTTCAACTAGTATAATATAATATAGTAAAGTGAGAGAATTTCAGAATCTAAAAACTCAAGTAGAGAAGTGTGAGAAGATCAGATTAAAGTGAAATTCACATCACAACATAACAACTGCTAGTATTAAAGAACTCATTGAAGGGAATGTATGAATTTACCAGTCCAGTTCACTGTCTACCCTGGGATGTTCCCTTCATACTTACACACTTGCAAAAAATGGGGTATGTCCTGGAGCATGGATTTTAATCCATTGAGTGTCAGAAGGGCGTCCAATCCATTGATTCAAAATGGATTGTTTACCCCTTTGGCATTCAAAGGGTTTACATGCAAACTTTACAACCCACAGACTTAAATCCTGAGATATAATTGATGGATTTATTAGCATCTCATTTAGAATGAGTTATGTATCCATACCTCCATCTCATGCATCCATTGCCATGGATATGACACATCCCATCTCCCACACACACATCCTTTTGTAAGTGGTGCTGTGACTATAATGCAAATATAGTATAAATTACACATCTAGCTGTGTGTCTGATTACTATATCCGGCAGGACTGTGTTCATTAGAGTTCATTAGATCTATAAGGAATATAGCCTTCCATTAGGGGAGGAGTATTTTTTTGTGAAAGTATTTTTCCAGGAAGAATACACTGAAATTGTGTCTGGTTTTCAAGTATGTTCTGTCCTGGACTAATTTTATCTGCTTTAGAGGGGTGAGATATATTGATTTATCAAATATCGGTGTTGTAACGTCATGTGTACCACAGTACTGGCTGGCTGGTTTAATATACGTAATATATATTATGAATTACACATGGCTATTTTTTATACTCCATTAGGGTTTGTATGGGGTTTTTTATTCCTATGATTGTGTTCTTTATATATATCTTTGCTGTCTATTAAATTGTATCCATACATTAGCAAGAACACAAAAGCATGGTATTTGCAATACTGTGAATAAAATCCATACTAAATGTTTACATCTATTGTGACCTTCAAGCCTATTCCATTTCTGAGCTGAAAGTCTTGGGGCAAGGTGTTCAAAAAGTCGCCATAATGAAAAACTTGTCGGATCACGAGTTGGTGGTAAAAGAAGGACGATATTTTCAGAAGTAAATCCGTCACATTTGAAAATTCATCTAAAGAATTAAAAATGATGGTAAGAAGATCTCATTTAACATTGCCGTTACAAATTCTGATCTTAAAATTGTCTTTCATTTTGTCTTTGAAACGAACATTTTCAAAGAAACAAAGACTTTTTTTGTCTTTGAAACAAATTTTTCTTCTCCAAGTTTAGACCATTTTTATTATGTCGGGAAAAAATAACGTTGATCAGACAAAAAAATGACGTTCAAACAAATATTTTTTTCTGGAAATGTCTTACATTATGACGGAAGATTAAACCACACCCACTTTTAAGATGGCTTTTTCCCTTTAACGGAGATGGCAGAATTGGATGCAAAAAATAACGGAAACACGTCTGAGAATTGACGGATCATGGTGTAAGAACTTTTTTATTCTGATTACAAACAATTTCAGTTACCACCACTTTCTGAACATCTCTCCCTTAGTGCAAAGAAAATAGCAGAAAGGAAACAGATCAAGATGTGAGTGACCATTATAAGGGGCCCATTAGAGTTACTAATATAAGGGACAGCATTAATCATGTAAGCATTAGAAGAAAAAAGTATATTGTATGCTTCATGAACTGTTGCAGTGATGTATTGTATGAATGCAATGTTCTATTAGCCCACAGAGTGCCAGAGGGTTCATAAAACATTGAAGAAAAATGCATTGTGTACCCCTTTGGTACTCACAGGGTTAATTAGCGCATTATAAAAATGTTAAATACCTTAGATGCAATCAAAGGAACATCACATAAAATATATCACTGATTTATGAATAATGCCCTAAATTATTTATTCTCAAATAAATTATTCTAGAAATAGGATTTTTAATGGCAGATAAGAAACAACTTGCCCAGCCATCCAGTTTAAAAATGTCTCTATTAAAACCTCTGAGTGCCAGAGAGCTATCCAACTCATTGCATTGTAGTTTTGGATACTTCTCTGGCACTCAAAGGGTTGAAAAACTATTTCAGGCAAAATATGTGTTGTGAAATAATCAATAATAAATAGTGATCAGTGTTTCGGCTACAGCCAGAAGCCTTTATCATGATGAGTTTATAGTGTCAGGGCCTTTTTATAAACAACTTACAACCAAGTAGTTGTGTAATATTGTTCACAAATGCTATTCTTGGGTGTAACTTTAACATGTTTATTTATCTTAAATATTATATATGTTTTACTATATAAACGCTCCATAAGTGGTGTTTTATAATGACTAGACTTGTGCGATTCGGTTCGGCTAATTTCAGTATTCGGCATCATTCGGACATTCCGAAAGCCAAGATCCACCCACACAAAAAAATCAGAATCTGAAACGGACCTAGTCCAAATTTCAGTGTAAATTTCGAAAAATTCGTACGGCACTTTCCTACCTGAAACCATTACAATGTTGCTACATGCTACTAAAAATAGAGGGCACGGTGCTTTCCCGCCTGAAACTATTACAATGTTGCTACATACTGCTAAAAATAGATCTGGTAAAACAGGTGCTATACAGTTCATGAAAAGTACAGATATTAACCACATAAGGATACAAGCAATTTTGCCATTTTTGCTATGTGTGTGTTCAACCATAATTTCTATCTTTCACATATTATATACCATTTTTTAAAGGGCAGAAAGGGCTTTAATTTGATGTGACATATACATATATAAGTGTTTAGGGGTTTATAAAATACCCTTTCCTGTCTCACTAGAGATGTAATATTATTCTTAATGTAGTTTAATGAATTTGTTTATTTTTGTTTACTTTAATTTTTTTATTGAATATTTTAATTTTTTTTTAATTCGGCCGAATAATTCGGACTATTGACTAATTTCATCCAAGTCAAACAGGTCTGGTCCAAAATTCGGATCCTCCGAATTAAAAAAAAAAATTGTCCGAAATCGAATTTTACCAAAAATGTTTGCAGTGCACAAGTCTAATAAAGACACTGTACATGCACATAATATAACATGTCATTTATGTTCATATAACCCTTTGAGCACCAGAGGAGTATATAACACACTGCAGCATAATAAAGGGATGTATTAAGCCTTAAAGTGCCAGAGGGGCATGCAACACATTGCAAATGTGTTGTGTACCCCTCTGGCCTTCAAAAATTAATGTGTTTCCACTCTAAAAAAAAGGTGCAAGAAACTTTTTGTATGTGCTGCTGCTGCCTAAATGCTCCTTTTAATGCCATGTCTGTCAATGGGAAGGCAGTGGGGGATTGGATACTCCTGGATATTACATTGGGCTTCCTTGATTAACATCTTAAAGTAACACTATCACCTAAAACAACTTTCGGGGATTTTCATGAGCTTTCAAAAGGTGATAAAGGTAATTAGCATAATCCATAAATATATTAATCTAGTTGACTGAAAACTTAGTTTTTCTAAATACAAAATGGCTAATACAATATATAAGTGATTTTGAAAGAACTTTGAAATTGACAAAGGTGATAGAATCCCTTTACTGATGGGAGGTATGCATTAAAGTGATTGAACATACCAGGTACAGAGTTGGCTTTAAAGGTATAGTAATACTTCGTTTTATCTTTATTTTATTTTGTAGAAATTAAAAAAACATGAAGAACTATATAAGTCTTATCTCTCAAACCTTTATGGTTTAAGAGATATTCACAAGCAAAGTATCCCCCCCCTGTTCAGCCAGATCAGAAGGGAGGTGCCCAGGTAGACTGCAGAGAGGGACAATCTTCAATTAAGATAAGGGAAAAAGCTGAAAAACTTGTCAAGGGGGGAAGGGCTTTCATTGTTTTCATACAAAGAAGATTGTCCCCTTCTGTTATCTGTCTGATCTTACAACCAGATTCACATCTGAGAAGAGATGGCTTACACTAGGAAAAAGGGGCAGGAGGGGAAACTTTGCTTGTGAATATCTCTTAAACCATAAAGGTTTGAGAGATAAGACTTATATCATTCTTCATGTTTTTTTAATGCCTACAAAATAAAATAAAGTTAAAACGAAGTATTACTATCCCTTTAAAGCTAAAGTAAAAGAGCAGAAAATAAGCTACTCTGATGAATTTATATATTTTTCTTAATAAATTGTAGACTGCAGTGGCACTCAAAAGGTTAGAAAAGATTAGATGAGAGCACAACAAAAAATTCCACAATAGAATCAAACTACCAATAACAGCATTTTCTTAATTAAAAAGAGAGGTAATCTCTTTATAATGAATAGACTGTGTTGTATACATGGCTCATTGAATGTGCTGATTAAATTCAAAGACTCATGCTGCGGTCTCCAAAATGTGTTTTTTCATTCATAGTTCACAAGTACGACTTTGTTGTAGCAACTTTGCTGTGAAATATTATAGCAACGTAAGGTTACTATTGAAAATGACTAACTGTAAATATCACACATGTGAATTACTCCATAGAAAACAATGCTATCTATTCCTAGAAACTTCTTAATGCAACAGTTACCAGTGACCACTAGGCCTAAAGGTTGGAAAAAATAGTTGACAAGAGCCTAAATAAATCAAGAACTATTTAAATACAAAAAGGGCAATATGCATAGTAAAAATATGTACAAAGCATTGATTTATTTGTTGTGTCTGCCTAAAATATATGCACAATGATGCTGTGTAAATAGATCCTCTGCTCCATATGTGTGGTGCAATGTAACACTTTTCCTTATGCTAGATATAGGGGTGGAATTAACTCTTTAAAGACCAGAGGTCTCCAATGGTTTTGTCTCATTTGTCTTCAATAAGCGCTATGTTAAAGGAATAGTAATACTTCGTTTTACCTTTATTTTATTTTGTAGGAATTAAAAAAACACGAAGAATGATATAAGTCTTATCTCTCAAACCTTTATGGTTTATGAGATATTCACAAGCAAAGTTTCCCCCTCCCGCCCCTTTTACCTAGTGTAATCCATCTCTTCTCAGATGTGGAATCCAGTCCATAGACCAGACAGATAACAGCAGGGGACAATCTTCTTCCTATCGAAACAATGAAAGCCCTGCCCCCCTTGACAAGTTTTTAGGTTTTTCCCTTATCTTAATTGAAGTTTGTCCCTCTCTGCAGTCTACCTGGGCACCTCCCTTCTGATCTGGCTGACAGTGTTACATTAGTAAAAGGGGTGGGAGGGAGATAATTTGTCATTTAATTACTCTTGAACTACAACTCTGACAGAATTGAAATAACACTCTCCAAAGTCCAAATACTATGATGATTAATTAGCGCTGCTTTTATTATGAAACATTACTATCCCTTTAACCTCAGCAAACAGGGTATCATTTAATTGTTACCTTTTGTAGATTACACAGTTCAATATGTAGTTAAGACAATGAGGGTTCTGAGAGAGCGCCTCAATGAGCATATCAGCCACACTGCTGGGAGTTGCTCTAAATCGTAAGCCAATATTATGACTATGGTATGGAAACTTTACAAATACAAGGGATTTATGGGGATTTATGGAGGGGACGTGGATCGAAAATTATCTATTATAAAAGTGATCTTCTCCTGGGCTATAAAGATGTCAGAGGGTCACAACAAAAAGTTTTATATTTTACCTGCTCTTGATTAATTTCAGCTCTGGGTGTTTCAAGGGAGTGTCTGGTGCATTGACTCCTTGGATGCTTTTGGGGAAAATGTGTGGTGTATTGCTTTGTAGTGGACTGTATGCCCCACCTTTGGCATCCAGTGGATCAAATTCATCTTAATAACGTATCCTATATAATAATTTGCTAAAATGTGCGTAACACCGCGGTCATGCGCAGTAGAGACTTCTGCACGTGCTGCAGTCATGCGCAGTAGAGACTGCCCACGCTGCTGCTGATTGGAGCGTCCAGCTCTGTATCAGCCGTGGCACAGGCAGTCTCCACTGTACATGACTGTCCCGTGACTGGCTGGCAGTGGTACTGTGGCCCATGTAACGGGCTCTTCAACTAGTATACAGTAATATAACAGGTTTATTTTAGCAGAATGAAATATAGTACAACACTGATGACAGGCTCCCTGTGGAAGTATCATTGCAGATACGGAACTTATAGCAACTATATCTGTGTTATAGCACATTACTTGTCATTGTTTTAATTACTTCACACATCGGAGATTTGACTATTCATTAAAATATAATATCTATTGGACTTCAACACCATAAACTTTGTTCATATACCCTGCCTGCACACTATTGCACCTGCCAACAGCCAAATAAATACACAGTATAAGCCATGAGAGAAAGCCCAATAATTGAAGGATGACACCATAACATCATGAATACTGTCATCAATGTCAGAATATATCTTTGCAGCAAACCACCCCCCCAAAAAAAAATGTTGGATTATTGAAAATACATGATTCTTCAACTCTATCATCTTTGTAGATGTAGGTTATAAACAGAAGACAGCATCAGTAACAGAGGAGACAAACTTTCCAGTGAGTAACATCTCTGTAAATAAAGGTTATGTTAAAGGGCATACATTTCTCTCCTACAAGGCATTTTAACCTATTGGAAACACTGGTACACATGCAAAATGTACTGGATTTCTCTCTCCCCTGTCTGATTCTGTGAGTTGTTGCTTCATTAACTTTAATATGCTGCATGGATACATTTTTACAATTGTATTAATGCTTTGGTGTGATCACTTGGGTTTTCATAGCTGTATTGGTTTTATATATATATTTAGTTCCAAAGATTTCAGTACCCTTGAAGGGGTAGACATTATGTAAAATATGTATTCTTCCAGAAACATTTATGCTCACTGGGTTAAGGGTAGAAAGTTACCCGTCATTTGATGTGGGGGCTTGTCTTCTTTCCATTCTGGTATGTCTTGTCTACCTTTATTTCTACTGCCAATTTCATAACAAACCTTCCTTTGGGTACAAATGCAAATGACCAGTCCCTGAAATAGGATTTTTTTATACTTTAAAAAGAATAATAATAATTATATACCATATAGGGCCACGTGATATGTATATTTCTCATTATTTTATGGCCAAAATACAGAATGGAGCAAAATGCAAAAGAAAAAACATTTTTATTTTTTTTAATTTGCTAATTTTATAACATATAACTTATAACTTTGCATAAACAGACAAATGTTGGTGTTTTGGAAAGGCAAATTAATACTAAACTTAGAACCATAAGCAGTTGCTAGTTGAAAACATAACACAATACACCCCAAGTGAGTTATTTGTCTTTCTTGGAATTTAAATTAAAAAAATTTACAACCCAGTTAAAATTTTTAGGTCACGCTAAGGAATATGCACAAAATGGTGTCTTTCAAAATTGTAGGGTCTATGCTGAACCGTCCCTCAACCCCCCCCAAAAAAAAAAAATATATAAAAAAGGTGTATGATGATGTGGCTTGTTCACAGAAAAGCACCAATGGATGGCTTAGCAGGGAAATAGTTAAACCACCCACTATTGATAAATGGAAACAAACCTTAATGGAATTTGAAGAAGCAGCATGACCTGAGAAGGCTGGGAGAGATGCACTCAAAAAGTTAAGCAGCTGACATCATCCGAATAGAAGAAGACAGACCAAAGACTCTCACCATAGTTTGTTATATTACGTCTTAACATTTTATGTGAAAACAAGAAGAGAGATCAAAAATAAAAAGACAGAGCCGATTTATTTCTCCCATTAATACACAACTGTACTTATCTCATTTTTGTACTTGTGTCTGTGATTCAGTTAAATAAAAGTTCATTATTATGTTTGTTTGTTTTTTGAGTGATTGATTTATTACATGTTAATGTGAACTAATTCAAATGTGTAACCCTTTGCATGCTAGAGGGGTATTTAATGCACAGTGCAGCAATGAGCTATAAAACCCTCTGGCACTCAAAGGGTTAAAGGGGAACCTATAAGCTTAAGTGTTCATGTTTAACCCAAAGCAATGCATTGAGAATGCATCTGACACTGAAAGGGTTAATAGAATGATTTAGTATTTGGGTATATCTGTATTTTCTCTCTCTGCGCACAAGCACACACACATGATGGAGCATTTCGCTTTCTAACCCCTATAGTGATAGAGAGGTCACCAACGCATTGTGAAGCATTGTTTACTTGGAATTGCTCCATTTTTCTTTTGAACGTGTGGCCAATAAAGCAAAGCAGCAGTTCACAACCTTATCCTCATTGGTGTCTAACAGGCCAGTATTTCCACTCAGTCATATAATGAACTCACCTGTGCACATGCAGATGGCCTGGTAAGGGTTGGGAACCACTGAAAAGTCATTTATAATAGCAACAATCCCACATTAGCTTAGAGCAGAAATAAGCATACAGCAGAGATCCAGCTGTTAGATTGTTAAACTACAATTCCTATCATGCCCAAACAGCCACGAATGATGGGAATTACAGTCCAACAACAACTCCAGGGCACCAGGTTACCTAGACCTGGCTTAGAGGGAGAATTAGTGATGTTGCTGACTCTTAGGGCCAACCCCTTACCGATGACCATGGGGCATATAAATGTGGAGCAATTCCAGAGCAAACCAACTGAACAATACAGATCAGACAAACATCCCCACTCATATAAATTGAGTTTTTAGCCCTTTGGATGCTAGATGAGTATCCAGAGCATTGTGAAGCAACGACTTGGGGACCTCTATCTAGCATCTAGTAGATATCATAATTAATCAATCAATGAATCAATGAATAACTGGTGAGATGTCTCAGTTGGTTAATGCACCACAAACTTCAGGGTCACACTTTCTAATCCCAACAAAGTCAACTCAGCTTTCACCTTTCATAGGCAGATAAAATGAGTCCTGGACACACTTGAAAAGTAGAGACCGTATCAATGTATCCTTCCTGGTAAAATAAAAATAATATACTGTTTTACCATGGAATTGTTTTTCCTTCCCCTTCATACATATATTCCTATTGACATGACTGTGACAGAACCCCGCTACCCCGACCTGGGTAGCTCCACCAACCTGTGTTCCCTTAACTTGGGACTGCACCCACCGATCTCTCCAGCCACCCAAACCACTATTTGCAACATAGTGTAAGAACTCTTTTATTGAAGAACACACAGGGTTTATATACACACATAAAAGGGTTATCAACACACATTAGAATACAATAGGATCCAAATCACTGCACACAACAAATGGAAATACAATGGGGTGCCAGAGTGAGCATAATTAAGTGTACACATAACTCAATCACAGGTCAGAATACAAGGCATTTCACTTCCCCTGTACCTTCCCCCAGCAATAGGAACAATGGGGTGCCCGAGTGAGCATAACTGAGATTACACATAATTCAATCACAGGTCAGAATACAAGGCATTTCACTTCCCCTGTACCTTCCCCCCAGCAATAGGATCCAAGTTACTGCACACAGAACAAAAGGGGAAATTCCCTGTACAAATACATTACCCTTGCTGGATAGTGTGTAGAGGCCTGGATTGGGCAGACTGGACTGGGTTTCCTGGTCACCCTGTGCCCCCAACAAGCCCAGGGTGACTTAGACCCAAGATGGGACTGGGAAGCTGTGAAAGGAGATTCCACATGAATGGAGTCCATAGTCTGTGGGCAGGAGGCTGGCCTTCAGCCCTCTCCAGGAGCCCCAGTGATGGAGGGTTCTGTCACAGTGAGTACTGTGTGTAATAATGTATTCCTCTAAAAATACTAAATAATTGAATTTGCAATTTGTGTTTTAATTTATGCAAACGTTTTTACATGACAAATGAAGGCTTGCTTTGTGAGCAGATGGTTAAAAGCATGAGCTCGGAAATCGCCGCAAGAGCTAAAGATTATATAAAAGTTTTCCACTTCTCTTTTTATAACTTATGTTTAAGGAATCTTTACATGATAAAATAGTAGCTTCGTTTAACCCTATGAATGACAGAGGGGTAAGCAAAGCATTACTTTGTTAAATCATCATCATTATCCTTTTATCTTTCAGATATTATTATAGCAATAAACTTCTCCTTTAATGTAAAGTATCCCCTGGAAGCGCAATGCTGAGAGACTAGTGGAGGGGGTCAGGAATCCATACATTAGTGGTGTGTTTGAAATGGATCAGAGTGAGTGAGTGGTGGTGCTGGTGTCATCTGTCACTTCCTGACACATTTGTGGTCTGCCAGGTGAGCTGCATCCCTCCCTCTCACACTGAGATTTACTTTGCTTTTTGTCACACCTTGGGTGTTGGTGTCCTTGCCAGGCAGAGAGGTTAATACATATAATAGGTTAAAATGTTGAGAAGCACTGGATGAGGCCTATGGGAATATTCTACCCCAGACTTCAGCCGTGGCATGGGTTAAAGGTAGCCATGCCCACTGGACTTTTGATGGCTGGCAAATGGGGCATTATGCTTGAATAGGTTCATAATTAGTCAGTGTTAAGTTTGAGAAAATGTTATGGTGTGTTTTACTCTGTCTGGGAACACTTAGCTATTTCAAAACAAGCTGAAGTATATTGTTATTGATTTCAATAAAGCCATGGCCTTTAAAACCCATCTGGTAGTCATACGTTCATTCATGAGGGGTCCTTATTGCTTAGGACAAGAAACTAACCACTTTACATAATAACGCTTCTACTGTTGTTCAAGGGATAACCTTCATTCAGCCCTGGATGTCATGACCATGGAGGCAGACATGAAACTTGCTGGCAGTTTTTTCAATCTGAAACAGGCAGAGAGTTTGGACCTACAAAACTCTTGAAACTCTTTGCAATGCGTTGCATTCCCCTCTGGCACCCAAAGGGTTAATTAACCTCTTAGGTGTCAGAAGTGCCAGGCATTTCAAGGGTTACATTTTGCCATAATAAATTAGGTAGGGGTTTATTATTAAGAGGTGTTACTTCTTCTTTAACACCTTGAGAACCAGAGGTGTGTGCAATATATTGTCAAGAAATGCATTGCTCAACCCCTAATTAAGTGGTTACGTTTATTCTAAATCAGAAATAAATTAAAAAGTTATATTATGATAACATCTAAAGGATGCATCAAATGTAAAATGACATTAATATTGATTAAAAAACTGATCACAAATACAAATAAATATGGCTAGACAATATGAACACAATGCCAAGTATTGGTTTTGACTTGACTGAATTTCTCTTAATAGATAAAGTAAGAAATAAGAAAATATGTGTTTGTTACAGTCATGGAAAGGAAAGTTTAAATATTTGTGTATTTACAAAACTAAGTGTCAATTTATATGCAAAATAAATTGAGTCCTCACCTAGCAAAACTTAATGAGCACGGTGTCCTAATGTAATTAGGATATGAAATGGATCCCTCCGTGCTATGTCTTCCTTACCCCAATTTACTAAGCAAATAACAAAGTAACAATGGATCTTATTAAGGACCGTATGTTCAAAAGAAACGTGGAGGTGTTCTAGAGCAAACCATTTGCACTATAGGGGAGAACTAAAAACCCCCATTGATATACATGTGGATTTTAATTGTAATCCCTTGAATGCATGGAGGACCTCTCTTGTATTCAAGGAGTTAAAATCCCCATTGAAATCAATGGGAATTTGTGGAATTTTTATCTCTCCCCTATGGTGCAAATGGTTTGGCCTAGAACTCCTCCACTTTTGAACATATGGCGCATTTATGCCTTCTACACCAAGGGGAAGGCAATAGGGAAGTGTACTAACATTTCAGGGGATGAATGGATGCTATTAAGAGCTTTAAAACAGGAGTTGGAGCTAAAAGAAGTACAGACCACAAAACAAATCCATTTTCCGGAGGTATTCTATTAGCTTCCCATCTGGATCAGCAGCGGGCATAGGCACACAAATCCATCATGCAGCCTAACACTTGTTGCTGCTTTCTGTTCCTACAACTCACTCATAGTATGAGAAGCAGAACATCAAAGAAAACTAGCTAAAGCTTGATGTTTGACATAGGCATCCAGTAGAACAGAAGTAGGGATGAGCGAGCACCCCGATGCTCAGGTGCTCGGGTGCTCTGACCGAGCACCCCCTGATGCTCGAGTGCTCGGCCGAGCACCCGAGCCCCATTCAAATGAATGGGAGCACTCGAGCATTAAACCAGGCACCCCCTGCTCTGATGAGCGGAGGGTGCCTGGTCAATGTCCCCCTTCATCTCCGCTATGCCCCTCTTCCACAATGTCCCCCTTCATCTCCTATGCCATAGCGGAGATGAAGGGGGACATTGTGGAAGAGGGGCATAGCGGAGATGAAGGGGGACATTGTGGAAGAGGGGCATAGAGTCTATGCCCCTCTTCCACAATGTCCCCCTTCATCTCCGCTATGCCCCTCTTCCACAATGTCCCCCTTCATCTCCTCTATGGCATAGGAGATGAAGGGGGACATTGTGGAAGAGGGGCATAGCGGAGATGAAGGGGCACATTGTGGAAGACGGGCATAGCGGAGATGAAGGGGCACATTGTGGAAGACGGGCATAGCGGAGATGAAGGGGGACATTGTGGAAGAGGGGCATAGAGTCTATGCCCCTCTTCCACAATGTCCCCCTTCATCTCCGCAATGCCCCCTTCATCTCCGCAATGCCCCCGTACCTCCATTCCCTGGTGGTCCAGCGGAGCGTCTTCGGATCTGTGCCTCTTCCGGCACAGATCCTCTTCACCCGAACATGTCGGGCGAGCACATGGCGGTACTCGTACGAGTACCGCCATGTGCCGAGCAGAGCGATGCTCGAGCCGATCCGAGCATCGGCCGAGCACGCTCGCTCAACACTAAACAGAAGTAAAAACACACGCACGCATGTGCAACTATGCATCTCTATACTAGTGAGCCCATATCAATTCTTCCAAATCGCAATGGACACTCTCTCACCTAAAAGAAGTTTCCAAACACTCCCAGCACTAAGATAAAAATAACTTTTTGATTGTCAAAGTGTCAAAAGTTGAGCTTCAGCTAGATCTACAATCATCTTTCACCCCACACTCCCAAACCCTGGCAACACTAACACTAAAAGTACTTCCCACCCCCATTAAACATAACACTACAAATAAAGTACTCCCACTCTTTACTATACCAAAACAGTTATCTAGGCCCCATTTCCCTTCCCCACAAATGTTTCATATGTGAAGCATTTGCCCTGATGTCAGAAGTCCAGCAGTGTCCACACTGTTCTGGTCCACTGCATCTCTCCAAACCTGAACAATAAAAAACCCCCAGCTCCACCATTTCTATCACCACCACAAATAAAAACAAGAAACAATCCCCCTTAGTTCTGCTTGAGCCTTTAACTGAACCATAGTGGGAAAATGAACATTTTTTTATATGGCCAATCCCTGCTTACATCTGTAGCAACAAAATAAGCATTAAAATAAAAAAAAAATGCCATTGGTTTCTATGGGTTTTATATAGGTTCAAATGGTGCAATCTTTTTGTTCCAGTTTTACATAGCTTTTATCTTGATTCTTCCTGCTAATGAAAACTACCCCATACACGTATGAATAAAACTATTGAGGCATACTTTTCAATTATGCAAATTAGTTACATGTTCCTAATATTTATTTGAATAGGTTTGTACATTAAGAATATGTTTCAATTCAGTTTTGTTGAGGCAGCATTTCCCAATTGACATGCAATTTGAAAGATTTTCTAAAAGCCT
This sequence comes from Rhinophrynus dorsalis, assembly GCA_037306005.1. Classification (NCBI taxonomy): domain Eukaryota; kingdom Metazoa; phylum Chordata; class Amphibia; order Anura; family Rhinophrynidae; genus Rhinophrynus; species Rhinophrynus dorsalis. Next base: position 63,419,386 of record CM074718.1, read on the forward strand.
CCAAAAACTTCAGTCTTGTGCCTTTTTTTGCCACTGTGTACCAAGAAATTTGGTAATTTCATCTACCCATCTTGTCTTTGGTCTTCTTCTTGGGAATGTAGAATTAAGTGGAATCCATTTTAAGATTTGTTTGGTCCATCTACCATCAGATCAACTTGCTGTGTGGTCAGGAGCTTCACTGTTTCAATTACATAATCATTCTTTGTTTGCTGATGAATCCATGCACACTGTAACCAGAGGGGAGATTCACTAAGAGGTGATAAAGAGTTTATCGCTTCTCCAATTCCTATGTTAGTCTATGTAGCTAATGCACTAAGATTTCTTCAGCTTTGGAGATCTTTGTGAATAGATGCCATAGAATAACATAGGAACTGGAGAAGTGATAAACTGGAGATGTCATCACCACTCTTTTGTATGGCTTTGGCATTGTGTCCATGATTCACAGCAATATTTAAGGACTGGATGGACACACAGGTCAAAAACCTTTGGCTTGAGGCAGAGTGGTAAATTTGTATACTAAGATATAATTCATAAACATTTGAATAAGTATTTATTCAAATAACTTATACATTATAGTTTAAAAAGCAAAATAAAAATTGAATTAAATGCTAAAATATTAAATAATATATACAATGGTTACATTTAGATAATATAGTAATTAAGATCACTTTAATTTTTTTCAAAATATATTTGTATTAAAATTACTTCTTTCATAAACATTTTTGTTGATATTATAAAGAATTATTCTTAAAAATTGCAAATTTTCATAAGTTAAATTGATTGATAAAATGTTGCAACAAAATGTCTTCTTAAGGATTTTTTTTTTTACCATTTTGTTAATATTTTCAACTATTTGCAAACTATTTGGTTATATTAATGACACACAGCAACTAAAATTGCAGTTGAAAACTAAATGAAAATTAAATGTAATGAATATCATTAGCTCCATATTGATAAATGTGCCCAATTGCATCTGCTGAAACCTGTTCAGCAAATTTATTCCATATTTTCAAAACTTTACCAGGAACTATATTTTGTGTGTGACAAATAAAAAGATACAGCAGCAAACCACACAACTGAGCATCTGATTACTAATTTGTGATCAAGTGGGGAAAGCCTGAAAGACTATATATATATATATAATAGTCAAAGGATCAGCATTCAAGCTTCACATCAATATTGATCTATGCCGGGTGCAAAAGATGAATAAAATATATATATATATATATATATATATATATATATATATATATATAAAATATACAGCAGTGGTTCTCAAGGGATTTTTTCTAGTGGTCGCCAATGTAGCCACCACAATGTCCTGGTGACCATCACTGCGGCCACAGACATGTCGTAGTGGCCACACCATGACATTACATGCACAAATGGTATAAGGGGATTAAGACATACAAAATTAGGTAATAAAACTAACTTTTATTTAAAACTATTAAAAATCATAAAACCAGCCATATGGGCATGACCTTTTTTGTTCATCAGTCTTACCCATCGATTCTACTATGGAGATGCAATTACTCAGTTATTGCAAGCTGAGGCAGAAATAGCCTGCATCTCCATAGTAGAATCAATGAGCAAGACTGATAAGTCAAAGACAAAATAAGTCATGCCTATATGGCTGTTTTATTTACCCTATACCTACAACTTCACAGCACTGAACTGGTCCCCGTATTAATTTAGTTTGTGAGGTATGACAGCAGTGTACTTTAGCTGTTTAGCCATAAGCTGGACTGCATCCTCTTTTCTATCTTCTTTTATTTTTTCCAAATTACAATTTGTCCCACACCTTTTGGCCCAGATCCCCCTTTCTTGGCCAGAACAACCTTGATGTTAGCCCTGAACTAAAACTTTACAACCCACCTCTTTTTTGATTTGGTTTGTCTCTCTCATTCTCATATCTCCCAAACATTTCCCTATTTTCCAAATAGGAAAATGTTTGGGAGATAGGAGAATGAGAGAGACAAACTAAATCAAAGAGGTCTGTAAAGTCTGAATCCAAGATTGACATCAAGGTTTTCCTGGGCAAGAAAGGGGGTCCTGGGCCAAAATGTGTGGGCCTGCAATTTTGTATTGCCATTTACATTTTTTTTCTGTAGGTGCACATATAATATTTCTAATATTTCTAATTCTGGTGGTGGGTTAATTCTTGCAACGGGAGAATCTGGAGCACTGTTTACGGACAATAAGCCATGATTGCTATCCAACTCCAGTCAAAACAAGTAAATGGCAATACAAATTTACAGGCCCACACATTTTGGCCCAGGACCCCCTTTCTTGCCCAAGACAGAATTAATGTTAGCCTTGGACTCAAACTTTACACACCTTTGATTTGGTTTGCCTGTTTCATTCACTTATCTCCCAAAAATGTGGGAAATAGAGATGAGAGAGAGAGACAAACCATATCAAAGAGGTGTGTGAAGTTTGAGTCCAGGGTTAACATCAAGGTTGCCCTGGGCAAGAAAGGGGGTCCTGGGCCAAAATGTGTGGGCCTATAATCTTGTATTTTCACTTTCTGGTGTTTTGTCTTGAGACTGGAGCAGTGGACTGTGTATCATATCATTAGAAATCTGGTGGGGTTAAATTTGGGCCATATACTGCACTCGCTTGTTAGTTCTTCTTGAGACAGGCTGAGGCAGGGTGATGTGGTGATGGTGCAAAAACACAGCTGATAAGCACTCACTTCAAACTAAGCCTGGTGAAACTAAAAAACAAGGAGGGAAGGGGGATTAGTGGGGATATATAGTGTGCAGTTCAAGTTGGAAAAAGTTTGTATGTCTATTTAATTGTCCCAAATTTAATACTGTTATATGAACTTGTGGTTTGTAGGTCTTTGTTCAGTTGAATATGAGTGTATTGGATGCATAACAAAGAAATATTAGGGCATTCACAGAAGGGGGATGTGTATGGTGGGTGATTGTGCCAGAAACACAGGCATGCTCGATAAGTAGATGGACAAGTATCCTGAATTGTGTGAAAGGAGAGAATTGATATAAGGTGTTTCTATTTGCAGCAAATGTGCGGTATATTAAATAACTGGTGTGACACACATTAGTGTGCTCTAACAACAGTCTTGTGAGAGGAATACTGGGAGTAAGTGCTTTGAGGAGGGTGGTCAGTGGGAGTGGCACAAGTGAGGGGTGTGAAAGGAATAGCAGGAGATACGGATGATATGGTTTTATTAATAATCCAGTGAGACCACTGTTGATATTGGACTAATCTTGGATAATCTGCCACGCTAACCCTTAAACTCAATGCCAGTTGTCCATAGTGATTAACACTCGAATTTAAGTTGCACTTTCTGGACCTATTCTTGGGTAGTAGCCTTGAACAAGTGGTCTCTGCCTCAGCCTGTCTCCTCCGATTCCTCCTGCTTGACTTCAGGCCTCAATCTCCTCCAGTTTGCGTGCCCAGTGCTCACTATGCTGGCGCCAAGCCCTGCTGTGTGGTCACCGTTCCACTCCTACATCACACACACAGCCAATGAGAGAGGAGTATACTATCAAAGCACTCCTCTCTCATTGGCTGCAGTGCAACTGAGCAAAATGTGGGAATCTGAATGGCAACACTGAAGGGCTGCCTCGGAGCACATAATTTAACCATTTGAATGCAGCCATGGTGGCTGCATTTGAGAGCCACTGATATTCAGTACTGTGCAAAAGTCTTAGGCAGGTGTGAAAAAATGCTTTAAAGTAAGAATGCTTTCAAAAATAGAAATGTATATAGTTTATATTTGTAATTTAAGAAAATGCATAGTGAGTGAACAGAAGAAACATATAAATCAAGTAAATATTTGGTGTGACCACCCTTTACCTTAAAAACAGCATGCATTCTTCTAGGTACACTTGCACAAAGTCAAGGATTTTGTAGGCATAAGTCAGGTGTTTGATTAAGCAGTTATACCAAACAGGAGCTAATGATCATCAATTTAATATGTGGGTTGAAATGTAATCAATTAACTGAAATAGAAACAGCTGTGTACGAGGAATAAAACTTGGTCAGGAACAGCCAAACTCAACTAACAAGGTAAGGTTGCTGAAGACAGTTTAATGTCAAAAGTCATACACCATGGCAAGACTAAGCACAGCAACAAGACACAAGGTAGTTATACCACATCAGCAATGTCTCTCCCAGGCAGACATTTCAAGGCAGACATGGGTTTCCAGATGTGCTGTCTAATCTCTTTTGAAGAAGCACAAAGAAACAGGCAACACTGATGACCATAGAAGCAGTGGTCAGCCAAGGAAACTTAGTGCAGCAGATGAAAGACACATCATGCTTAGTTCCCTTCGCAGCCGGATGATGTCCAGCAGTGCCATCAGCTAAGAATTGTCAGAAAACAATGGGATCCTGGTACACCCATCTACTGTCCAGAGAAGTCTGGTTTGATGTGGTCTTCATAGAAGATTTTAGGCCATAAAGCCAGGGCTCAAAATTTCCATTCGCCACTAGCCCATGGCGAGTGAAAAATTAGCCCTGGCGAGTAGAAATTCAGCCCTGGTGGGTATGTTTTGGTTTGCAGTGGCGAGTAACTTTTCAGGTCTGGCTAGTAGCAAAGGACTTAAAATTATAAGCCCAGATGAAGCCATACCTCCAATGTGGAAACAAGGCCAAGAGACTCAACTATGCATGAAAATACAGGAACTGGGATGCAGAAAAAAAATGGCAGCAGGTGCTCTGGACCGAGGAATCAAAATATGAAATATTTTGGGTGTAGCAGAACTTGAAGGCAGTTTGTTTGCTGAAGGGTTGGAGAGCAGTACAAGAATGAGTGTCTGCAGGAAGCATGGTGGAGGTTCCATGCAAGTTTGGGGCTGCATTTCTGCAATGGAGTTGGGGATTTGGTCAGAATTAATGGTCTCCTCAATGCTGAGAAGTAGAGGCAGATACTTATCCATCATGCAATACCATCAGAGAGGAACCTGATTGGCCCCAAATTTATTCTGCAGCATGACAACGACCCCAGTCATTAAGACCTATCTTCAGTCTAAAGAAGAACAAGTCCTGGAAGTGATGGTATGACCCCCACAGAGCCCTGATCTCAACATCATTGAGTCTGTCTGGGATTACATGAAGAGAGAGAAGCAACCAAGGCTGTCTAAATCCACAGAACTGTTGTTCGATCTCCAAGATGTTTGGAACAACCTTCCTGCAGAGTACCTTAACAAGCCATGTTCTCATGTACAGAAAATAATTAATGTTATATTGAAGACAAAGCATTCTTACTTTACAGCATTTTGTCACACCTACCTAAGATTTTTGCACAGTACTGTGTATTTGCATGGCTCAACATTTCCACTCGCCTCCTCGCAGTTGGTGAGGAGAAATTGAGTGAGGGTGATTGAAAATTCAGCAGATTGCATAGAGTAGCCTGATAATTCAATGAGGCTGCTCAGGGCTGGCACCTGGTGGCATTAATGTGGGGCACTTGTCCTAAACCCAGGACAGACCGCTCAAAGCTGCGGGTAAAAAGTCCTAACTGGAGCAAAAAGCGGATGGAGTGGGACAGCTGGTGATCAGAGAGAGGTGAGCACATGGGGAGAAAGTATCACTACAAGGTAGGATGATAAAGAAATAGGAAATGTTTTGGGAGATCCCCATTGTGATCTAGAAGGTTAGATAGACACAGTGCCAGACATAAGTAATGGATATTGGTGGTGGGGGGTTAAGTGGAAAACAGTTGTGATGCAGGGCAGGCCTATCGTGTATGTATGTATGTGAGGTGGCAAGCGAATATCCCTAGGGTAGGCAACATGAAGCTCTCCAGCTTTCTTGTTCTACAACTCCCAGCTTCTATAGTGAGGATGATGGGATTTGTAGAGCTACAATATCGAAAGAGCTGCAGATTTCCACCCTTTGTTTATACTGCATCCGGTTGCAGAATCATAAACTGTGCCCTGAAATGAACACCTTAAGGACCCTTGACGGTCCTGGCACGTCATGGGTGGATTTGCGTTAAGGACCCATGAGGTGACAGGACTGTCATGGAATTCCGGTCTCCCCACGCAGCTGCACACTGTTTGGGGGTGTTCAGAAGCAGATGGAAAAAAAAATAATGCTCCGTGGTCCTTAAGTGATGGCCACATGCGTGCGCAGCCACTACTTAAGGGGTTAATGTTTATGCAATTATTGTAACAATGCTGTCCTTCAATATCTGGAGATATTTGGTTGAGAATCCAGCGCACATAAACAACCCCCCCAGAGGAGGGTTTATGCTGAAGCCCTCCACTTTGTAAACGGTGCTCAAAATTTGGCTCCAGCACACAGTGCCCCAAGACAGCTCTAATACATGAAAGTCTTGGACCCTCAAAACTGCCAAGGTGCAGCCTGTAAAAGTGGACCTCCCATCCTGAGAGAAGTTTGACAACCCTGCAGACTTTCAACTCGAGCCCGCAGCATCGTTTTTAACAACGTTTTTAACAACAATTTTTTTTTTTTTTTTTTTTGAAGTTTGACAAATTAACAGTGGTAGGGGTGTCTTGAAAACTCCACACTGTGTGTTAGGGGTGTCTTGATCCATAAAAAAGGTTTTAAATAAATTGGAGAAGCAATTTTTCAATGCACCTTGACATAGTTTTGCTTTGTATGTAAAATACAGTCTGCTGGTCAGAAAGTGAGAAATGCAAAGGAAAACAATTTCCCCTGCCTGCAGTTTTCCTTTGCATTCAGGGGTTGCAGGAAGTTTGGAGGGCACGGCAAATGGCTTCCTCCAAAATCCACACACTTGTCATGTGTCTTTAATTAATTTGTTATTGAAATACATCTATATCTATGAATTGTTCAACAAGCCTTGTCATATAAGAAAACCTGCTCTTGCTTTAACTCTTTCACTGCCAGAGGGTTAGTGTTGTATAGCCTGCAGCACTCAAAAAGTTAATGTTATATATGCAACTTTTTTTTTATTTGTATTTATTTTAACAGATTGGATGTTGGTGGCATAATGACTGCATTGTATAGTAATCTGCTAGAGATCTCTTGCATTCAGTTAATATGCTGAGTAAAACAGAACAACAGTGTCATTTCATCAAAGAGAACTTGAGATGGGGGGTTAAAGGCGGCGATATGGCTGGGGCTAGGCATGTAAGCTTGTGGCAAGTAACTTTTCATGCCTGGCTAGTATCTCAGGAATTGAAATTTTGAGCCCTGGTATCCTATATCATAATTCACTAAATGTATGTTTGTCAGAAGCTGTCATGCGCAATACAGTTGGCTGCACGCACTGCAGTCATGCGCAGTACAGACTGCTCGCTCAGTGGCTGATAACAGAACGGCCTGCTCCGTTATCAGCAGCGGTGCAGACAGTCTGTACTACGCATGGCTGCACCACGACTGTTGCTGGGTGGCACTGTGGCCCGTGTAACGGTCTCTTCAACTAGTATACATATATATTATTCTATTATACTCTTTCAACTTGGATATTGTAACTATAGATGTTGGCACTATGAATGTACTGTTTTTCATGATACTGCTATATTGTGTCTCAGTATTAAAGAAAATCTCTTTGGAAGATAATTTTGATGCGTTGAGCTTTCAAATTATTACATTACTCCAACCTATTTTACATTATATAATAACAAACATATCCAGTGTTTGGACACCAGCAAATGCACAGTCTACAGCATGTGTTCATCTAGCTAAGAAATGTGCAACTTATTTCTAAATATAACAGTTCATTTTTTGAGGCAGACGGTCCTCTTTGGGAGCCAGCAGTTACACCTGAGTTATTTGATTGTGGCATATGATTATTGATATGTATATAGTTATAGATGCTGCATGGTTGTGGAACATTTTTCTGTAGCTAGTATTTTAGACCCCCGAGGTGAAGTATCAGGAGAGCGAGGTGAGCCTTTTAATGAGTATTTTAATGAAGAATTGTCACTTTGTTACAAACAGGTGATTTTGAATGAGCTTGAATGAGTACCAGATACGCATTAACTGAAATATAAATAAAGCTAAATATATAATAACTTATTATCTCAATAACAAAATGTCAAACATAAATATAGTTGCTTTTTGAAAGCTCTTTCAAAATCACCTACTTCACCTAAGTGAATTTGCTCTTTAAACTTAAGATTTGAGCTTGCTCATGTCTTCATTTGTTCCAGTAGTATGAGAACTAGGATACTCTCAGATGGTCCAATTTATACACAAGTAGTACTTTGTGCCTGTTATACTTTTACTTTTATCACAATAAGCAGAGAAGCCACCTCACAATAGTTAGAGTTAATATTAATAAGTGTTTAATTAGTGCTAATATGAGCAAGGGTTTTGTTTTCCTTTGTTAGTTTTGATGCTAAAGTTCCTCCATCTTGGAACATGATTAAACAGACACCTTGCATTTGCTGAACCAAAAGTTTGTGTGCATTTTCTTTGCTCTGAAATAGTGTGTGGCTCCCTAAAGAGATCTTAAGGAAGGCAACCCCACAAACATGGGAACACAAACTGACATTTATGGTGGAGAATGCCACCAGTACCACACTAGAAGTCTGAGTGTTAAAGTACTGCTGCTATATTGTCACCATGGAAGATATTCTTAAAGCAGTACTCCAGTCCACCACTGTTCGGTAAGAGACTAATCTGAGGATGGCTGGAAAGGTTGCTGCTTTACAACATTTGGCCCTGACATGGGCAGAAAATGTCACAGTTGTTGCCAAGGCTCATAAAGAGATTCTGCTTGGATGGTTGCTTGGGGGCTCAGCCTCATTTGCAAACGGTGTTTTTTGACCTAAAGAGCTTGGAAGTGGAACTAAAAGTGGGATGGACACTGATAAAAATCATGAGGTTGGACATATAGCAAAGATTGCCCTTTACAAATTAAACCAATGTAGTGCAGTGTAGTGAGTTGATGGGATAATTCCTATTCTTTGTTGTCAGGTCCTGTAGGGTTACCATTACCAAAGGAAACTTCTGTATGGTAATTGTAAACAGAAAAAGGGTACTAGCACTACTTAATTCAGGGAATATGGTTACACTAAGAGTAATGGAATCTCTTGTGCCCAAATCTGGAACAGTTACACAAAGTAAAAATGATGTGTGTTCATTGAGATGAGCCGGAGTACCACATAACAGCAGTTAAGTATTAAACTCAGTCAGGTTTATCTCACTCTTTGTGAATGTTTGTGTACCTGTATTCCTTTTCAGAGTTTGCATTGTATATACCTTTATTAGGAATTTAACTAGCAATCATATGCCTTGTTGGGAGTGCCATCAGTATTTGTTGAGATGTACATTCAATTCTCCATTGGTTCTAAAGAAAAAGCACCACCTGGTGGTTTCTTTATAATTACAAGTTGATTGAACTGTCAAAACATTTAACTTTTTACATGTTTTTTCATTAACAGGAAATATCCTGCTATATTTAATTTGTACATAATAAAGCATTGCTGCTCATTTAAGTCAATGAGCATTTTGATGCAGTTCTTTTTGTTCCAGAATTTTTCCACTTTTACTTTTATTGTACTTTTGAGTTTTCTCCTTTATGCTTAAATATGAAGCACATTTTTCCTGTGCTATATAATAAACTACATTAATTGTCAAACTGCAGCCTTTTTCAGCTAGTAATCAAGTTTCTGCTAAATGTATCACATCATATGGTTCCACTCCATCATAGCTGTCCAATAGCACATATTATTCATCTCAATAACCCGGCTGACATAATGAGATATAATTATCTTTCCAATTGTTCATTTTAAATGTTAATTGTCTTTTAAATTGCAGAGCAATTTAGAAAAATATGAGAAATATAATTGCTCATTTTTGTCAAGCATAGTTTGTGTGAATAATAATCTTCTTTAAATAAGCACTTTTTCTGTTGTCATTGCATATTTTGGGGATCATATTTTGAATGGGAAATGAGTATCCTTAAGCTATTTTTTTTAAATAATTATAATATTTGCTGATATATAGTAAAAAGAAGATGTACATTTTTTCAAGTTATTATTTTTTTATTTTCTTTTTTTTTTGGCAATAAAATTGGTTTACTATCTGTCCAATTCAATTTAAACAATCTTAAATTGTTAAACACTTCAGGGAACACTGTGCAAGTGAGTGGAGAACATTTATCATTATAAACAACATATTAAAGGCAAGACTGCTTGATAAATAGTCCAGCGGTTCTCAGCCAAGGTAGTGAGACACTTTAGTGTGCCATGTGCACCTGCTTAGGGTTCCCCATTTTTTCAATAAAAAGTTCTTACATAAATGCAAATTTTGCATTTCAGTTGTATACTTCTGGAATTTGTAATGCCAAACATGCGCTTTATTGTCTTTCTGATTGTGGTTTTTGCTAGCTTTTGACAATTAGGTTAATAGTTTCAATGAGGATATTTTTTATTAATCGTTCTCCAGATCAACAAGGGTGATGGAGTGTAGGCTGGACATGAATGCACATCATTTTTCAACATCATCAACTTTGTAACTATGTTGTGATACTATTATCTGGATAGGTTATGAATTGATGAATAGCAGGGGTATATCTGGTGCCCCTATTAAGGTCAGAAATAGTAAGAGCTGCCAACAAAAAGTCAAACAGCATGGTGTACTGTCTAGGCTATTTTGAAAGAAGTCACCAAGACTGTACACCATACAGTCCTGACAATAAAGAGGTTAAACATATTTGAAGATCATTATCACATTATACTAACTCTTGAGGGCCCAGTAAGAGTCCATTGCATTTCAAAACAATGCATTAGACACTTCTCTGGCACTGAAAGGGAAATGCCACAAAACAAGCAATGTTGGAGCACCCCAGCTGTACCATGGGCCAAATTCAAAATTCTCAAAATCCCCATTAATTTAAATGGGGTCTCCACCATAATGTGATGCTATGCGCCAAAACCTCTCTAGCCTTCAGGATGATAAGATCCCCATGTAATTTAAGGGGATTTTTTTTATTTACTATGGTGCAATTGGTTTGCCCAGAATTGTTCTAATCTTCTTTGTGTCGGTTCTACAAAGTTGAGAATCAACCTGATACATCGCAGCTTGTGGAAGTACCCCTTAGTCTAATACTTAGAAATAAGTCATACTGCTAAAAGGTAGGTCATAATTTGCAAGGTGTCGTTTACCAACAGTGTATTTTGTCCATATAATTACTGAAAAAGTAGCATTGTTGACAGAAGTTGTTAAGGAGCTTTGCACAATAGACTTTATCACACAAAATTATTTGATGACAAAATAGATTTTGTAACACACAAAATAAATCTGAATTCTCACAAAATACATTTTGTTTTATTACAAACATATTTTTTCTCATAAATAAATTTGTTCTGTCACAAAATTTATTTTTCCACACAAAACTATTCATTATTACAACCAGATTGTGACAGATTTATGTATCAATCACAGCGAGTGTTGTTATTATGTTGTTGCTGCTTATTTTTAATCTGACTTTAGATACCACTTAAAAGCATATTTCTATCTTAGTAGACTTTATGCCAAACCATTAACAAAACATGACTAAAATCACTCCACTGTACGGAGTACAATCCTATATAATAATTTGCTTGGATGTTTGTCATGATGCAGTCATGGGCAGTCTCTACTGCGCATGATTGCATTGCGTGAGTGAGGCGATGCAAGACTGCATCACGTGGAGCAGTAAGGTAGCGGCCTCTTAACCCTTTGAGTGCCAGAGGGTTATGCAACACATTGCGTACTCCGCTGTCATTCAAAGGGTTAACATTACCCGGACCTTAACCCATGTACACAGGCTTTTACACTAGCACATATATAATACACTCATGTATACATTTACAAACATTAACCAGGTATAAGAACTGTTTCCAGTAAAGAAAAATGTAGTTTACACTAGTACATCTACAGAAATGCATGCAGCAAATGGGATATACAGGGATTCCAGGCCCATATAAAAATGAATCTGTCATAGTATTGCTTTACAGAAGAGAAAATTATTGGCATGTTTAACCAAAATTAGGATCTATTCAGGCCTTACGAACTGATACAACAGTATTAAAGCTTTCTTCAGCAGATATACAAATAAATGTTTTTCCAGTAGTGCAGTAAAAAGTATTTTTTTAATGGCAAAGTATTTAAAGTAGTTAATTATGGATGCTGCAGTCATTGAGAGATTATGAAACAATCTCCAGCATAAGGAATAAAAGCAACCTTCAAGCACTTGCAGGGTTAACATAGGGTTGGGATGAAAGCCCTTTTGCAGAGGAACCAGCATACTCACACACATGGTAAGTAGCAGGGCATTGCACAGCAAGTGTACTAGAATCACTGCAAGGCATTGCACAACAAGTGTATCAAAATCAATAGAGGACATTTCATAGTAAAGTCTCTACAGGACATTGTACAGCAAAGTGTATCAGAACATCTGTAGCACAGTGCACAGCAAGATGTATCAGAACCTCTATAGTACATTGCTCAAGAAGATGCATCAGAAATGCTGCAGGACATTTCATAGTAAGCTATATAAGAATCCCTACAGTGCACTAGCAAGGTGCAAGGGCTTTGCACTGCAAGGGTAACATAATTACTGCAGGACATTGCAAGCTGTATCAAGTAAGAAAATGAAAGGCAATGTATATTTGAATCTCTGCAGGACATTGCACAGCAAAGTGCATCTGAACCTCTGCAGGGCATTGCACATCAAGATGTATCTGAATCCCTGCAGGATATGTCACAGCAAGGTGTATCAAAATCATGGCAGAAGGGTAGATTGTTCTGTTGTTCTTGAATACATAAGAAATTCCTTACCACAGAGGAGGCTGCTTTATGGTGTGCAGGGAAAATAGGAGCAACTAAACATTCAGTTTTATCTGTGACTGAACTTGGCATCAGGCATAAAAGCAAAGATAAACTAAAAAGATAACCAACCTGGTCCTCTAGAGAGGTGGCATGTATTTTAAAGAATAAAAAATCTGCATACAGGAGTTATAGACCGACTCAGTCAGAGGAAAATAAAAATGCTTACAACAGTAGAAACAAAGGATTGTTAGGACCATTAGAACATGTGAAATCTCCAATTAAAGGAGGCATAATGAGATTAAACATGGTACATATATAGTGGAACATAAGGAATAGATGACTGTATAAAGGTGATTTCTGCTTAATCTTTACAGGTTGTGAATAAGACGACCCCCCATCAAGGAGAAGAATTGTTTAACAAGTAGAAGCTGTTCTGTTTACAGAGATTAGGTATTACTAATGTTATCAAAATTCAAAGTGGATAAATCATTTGGTACAGATGAGATTAATCTAACTGTATGAAAAAGAGCTTAGATCTGAGCTGGCATCACCTCTAGCTGAGCTTTTAACCATTCTCTGTTTTCAAATGACTGGAAAATTGCTAATATAGTTCCACTACACAAAAAAGGGCAGTAGGGAGGATTCTGGAAATTACATGCAGGTGAGTCTGATGACTTAAAGGTAGGCAGGCAATGTAATAAAGCGGTGGAGAATGCAAGCAGGATACTGGATTGTATAGCTAGGGGCATTAGTAGCAGAAAAAGGGAAGTGGTCATGCCACTCTACAAATCTCTAGTTAGACCTCAACTAGAGTATTGTGTACAGTAGGGGTGGGAAAAATTTCCCACAAAAAATTTCATGAAAACGTGCTGATTTTTCATTTTTCCTGCAAAAAAATTTCACCTTTCCGTCTGTGCAAAAAAAAATGTTCCCCTATTTTAACACATTTTCACCTATATTTCCAAAAGGTACAACATTTCCCAATGTAATATTACTTCTTCTGAGGGCTGAAGTTTAGAAGTAAGTGGCTGAAAGTCAAAGTTGTGAGTCCTACAGTAAAATATGGCTTGAAAAATGTGTTAGCATGCAGAATACATTTGTCCTTTGCCCACAACACTTTCTTGCTTAAGTGACACTGGCACATATTCAGGATGATATCAAGTAATGAAAAAATAAAGTACCACCTACAATGTGGCAGATATGTATTATAAACAAAGATAGAAAACCCACAGCGCTAAACCACCATGATTAATATATTTAATGTGAAGGGTGTGAATGAATCTAGTGATTAAGGTATGGAACGCTGCAAGGAAAGAGGGGGCTTGTCCCCAAACCCCCAAACATAGGAAAAACCTAGAAGAAACACAAAAGCAAAAATTAACCTGCGCTGATCCATACTGATAATATAAATTGTAAACCCTGTAATAAGCCTTTATCATAATTGTGCTGTGCTATCTTTAAATAAAATAATAATTAGGGTTTTAGTAGCATAGATTGGCCAATGTATGTTTAAGCCCACTCACCAAGCCAAGGCAACCCATAAAGAGTGAGTCCTAAACCTAACCTATACACATAACATCCGAAACTTCTAAAGCTTGATCTGAGGAAATGTTGCAGCTTGCCTGTAAGCATTAAAAACAAATTAAAAACATCTGAAGCTGTCCGAGGAAATGTCTTAGCTTGCAAAAACTTTAAAAACATAGTGGTGGAGCTATCATAGCCCCCCATATCAGGACTCACCTATTGTCCTGCTGGAGCCAGCCACAGTGAACAAGGGAGGCAGGGACCCAAGGGACCAAACACTATCAATCCCCCCTTAAATAGTACCAGCCTCCCTCCTCCACCGCAATATACCTGAACTCCCCTGGACAACATGAAATTAAAGGCAATGCCAAAGCTAGGCCAGCAAAGCAAACAAAAGGGCCATATATATGGCCACAATTAACTTTTTATGTGCTATAGTTATGTTTATTAAAACTAAAGAAAAATGCTAAATATGTGAATTAAATAAAATAAGATACCATGGTGTAAGCAGCTAGAATGGGAAAAAAAGGACAAAGTTCAAAACAAAGATAGAAAACCCACAGCTCTAAACCACCATGATTAATATATTTAATGTGAAGAGTGTGAATGAATCTAGTGATTAAGGTATGGAACACTGCAAGGAAAGAGGGTGCTTGTCCCCAAACCCCCAAACTTAGGAAAAACCTAGAAGAAACCAAAAGCAAAAATTATCCCGCTCTGATCCATACTGATAATATAAATTGTAAACCCTGTAATAAGCCTTTATAATAATTGTGCTGTGCACATATTCAGGGTGATATCAAGTAATAAAAAAAATAAAGTACAACCTACAATGTGGCAGATATGTATTGTAGTGTTGGTGGAGGACTTTCATGGTGTGATTTGTGTATGTTTTTTTTCCATTGTCATACTCTATCCTCCTTCTCAGATTATTGACACATATGACTTATCGGTCATAGCAGAGGTCTCAAGTGGGGTAGATGGTGGCAACCCTTCTTCACATCTGTCCTCCACCTCCTCATCTGTGCTGCTGTTAATATATTTGTCCTGGCTTTGTCTGTCATGTGTGGTTTCTGCTACAACTACAGCTACTGGAGCTGGATGTTGATGTAATTCTGCTGACACTACTACTAGGTGTCAAAGGTGCAGCACTTATAGCAGCAGCACCAGAGGTACTCATCATATCTAACACAACCTGTGTTGCTGGGTACTCAAAACAGATGTGTGTGGCCGAGTGGGACTTGGACTTTGTAGAGGCAATGATTCTGAGGATGACTGATAGGGTGACTGTGTGCTTTTTTGACATCTGTACTTGTCTAGGGTCAGACTTTCCAATGGCTTTCTCAAACAGTTTGTAGACAGGCACAATGCTCCTTAAAAGTCACGGAAGATACAGCCTTTGACTTTCTGCTAACCTTATAGTCCTGTCATCATCCTCACTCTCAACTTCATCTGTATCTGAACAAGAGAAGGATGCTTGAGGGATATATTCTAGATCTGCATCATCATCAGTCATCATTAGGTCATCCTCAACGGCATCAGCATCACTTGACAGTTCTTGCCCACTACTACCCTTATATTCCTCTAAGCTTTTAGTGGTCTCAAACAATTTCTTTTTACTTTTACTATAATAAAATTCACTACTACTTTGAGGACAGGTGTTTTGGTGTCTCACTGTCTGATGTAGCAGGCGGTTCAGCTGCTACACCTTCCTCTATTATGCTTTTGCCAGCATCATCAACACTTGAATGTGACTTGTTGTCATCTTCAGTGTTCTTCTTATATGGTTCTATATTTCTACTGGCACTGGTGGTGCTGGACCTAGTTTTGCTGGGACCTTGACAAACTGCATCCTCCCTTGGAGTAAAGGGATCATCATCATTGATTGTACACTCTGCAACAACCATTGGTTCAGTAGGTTTTTTGACTACTACTTTACTCTCATGACCCTACACTGCTCCACTCCTCCCCCTTCCACTTGTGCGTTTGTTGGACATTCTGCAACTACACTGTGTTTTTTTACTGTACAGTGCATAATACAACTAATGGAGCTATATGATGCCTTGCCTAAGCCCACTCAGCTGCCTGTCACTGTCACCTAAGATATTACATTTTTTTTTTTTTTTTTTTTAATTTGTTTTTATTTTATTTATTTTATTTTTTTAAGTTGTCCACCCTGTTGTCTTATCACAGTCTGTCCAAAAAAAATTATAACTGAAAAGAAAATCAACAATGTCTTTCCCCAGACTTCCCCACCCAGCACAGACACAATAAAAGCAAAATCAGCAAGCAAATAGGTTGCCTGTCTCTTGCCTGTCAGTCACATGGAATTTTGGAGTATTTGGGAGACAACCTCCTTCCTCCCTTCTTATCCCCTAGAGTGCCCCCAGACTCCCCTAATACAGAGAACAAATGTCCTACCTAAATGAATTCCTAAACTAAGCTTCAATTCCCCTTTATTTGCCTATCTCCTTTAGCTAAAAAAACATGCTGCTCTCTCCTCTCACAAACACAGAATGGCTGCTGTGAGAGCCTGACAGCCTTTTATATGGCTGCAGAAAACTTTTGTGTGGTGTAGAAAACTTTTCTTCCCATTGATTTCAATGGGCAGAAAGTGTGGAAAAAAGCAAAAAAATGCACTTTTCACAGGAAATTTTTAGTCAAGTGGAAAGTGCCATTATTTGCTGATTTCTGTTTTGAGGCGAAAATGTTCGCCCATCCCTAGTGTACAGTACTGGTGACCCCATCTATAGAAGGATATAGATATTCTAGAGAAGATTCAAAGGGTTAGGATAAACTAAAGGATCTGAACATATATAGCTTGGAGGAGAGACGAGAGAGAGGAGATATGCTTGAAACATTCAAATACAGGAAGGGATTCAACAAAGTGCAGGATGGAAGTATATTTCAAAGGAGTAAAAATGTTAGGACAAGAGGCCATAGTCTAAAACTAGAGGGACACAGATTTAGATGTAATGCAAGAAAGTTTTACTTCACTGAGAGGGTAGTAGATAAGTGGAATAGTCTACCAGCATAAGTGGCAGAGGTTAATATAGTGACAGAATTTAAGCATGTATGGGATAGGCATAAGGCTGTCCTGAACATAAGAAAAGACCAAGGACCAAAAAAGGTTTGTGGTTTTTACAGTAGGAAAATGGGCAGACTAGATGGGCCGAATGGTTCTTATCAGCAGTCAAATTCTATATTTCTATATTTCAATGTCTGACATTGGCTTGGAAAATTATGGAGGCATTATTGAAAGGAAAATTGTTTCATCTCTGAAGTCTAATAACATGCAAGACACAGGACAGCATGAGAAACAGGAAGATATTGTGAAACAAATCTGGTTGAATTTCTTGATTTTATTGAAAGACTGGAGGCTCATATTATGCTATAACTTCTTTACTCTTCCTCAGCAGCAAACGAGAAATTAAGTTTGTTTTAACAGCAAAAGTTTAAACAGGTACAAACATGCTAGTATCTAGTGTTGAGCGAGCACCACGATGCTCGGGTGCTCGGGTGCTCTGACCGAGCACCCCCTGAGGCTCGAGTGCTCGGCCGAGCACCCGAGCCCCATTGGAATGAATGGGGCAACACCAGGCACCCCCTGCTCTGATGAGGGGAGGGTGCCTGGTCAATGCCCCCTTCATCTCCGCTATGCCCCCTTCATCTCAGAATGCCCCCTTCAGCTCCGCAATGTCCCCCTTCAGCTCCGCTATGCCCCTCTTCCACAATGTGCCCCTTCATCTCCGCTATGCCCCTCTTCCACAATGTGCCCCTTCATCTCCGCTATGCCCCTCTTCCACAATGTGCCCCTTCATCTCCGCTATGCCCCTCTTCCACAATGTCCCCCTTCATCTCCTCTATGGCATAGAGGAGATGAAGGGGGACATTGTGGAAGAGGGGCATAGCGGAGATGAAGGGGCACATTGTGGAAGAGGGGCATAGCGGAGATGAAGGGGCACATTGTGGAAGACGGACATAGCGGAGATGAAGGGGGACATTGTGGAAGAGGGGCATAGAGTCTATGCCCCTCTTCCACAATGTCCCCCTTCATCTCCGCAATGCCCCCTTCATCTCCGCAATGCCCCCGTACCTCCAGTCCCTGGTGGTCCAGCGGCGCTTCTTCGGATCTGTGCCTCTTCCGGCACAGATCCCCGCCACCCGAACATGTCGGGCGAGCACATGGCGGTACTCGACGAGTACCGCCATGTGCCGAGCAGAGCGATGCTCGAGCCGATCCGAGCATCGGCCGAGCACGCTCGCTCATCACTACTAGTATCCCTTATCCTAAACCACCAATCAGGGTATATAGAGCCTTATATTGTGTGCTGTAATTCCTGTAGACGTCCTCTTTTCTATGATGCTTCCTCAAGATAAGCATATTTAATATCTTTCATTGCTGTTTCATGTATATGTAAATCAGATTTGTTCTTTTATGTTTCTCCTTATTAAAGTGTTTTGGTATATACCATTATTATTGTAAATGATTTTGTCCTGTTACTTTTATCCTGCATTGTACTTTTATAAGTTTCCTTTATTTTACATTGTCTTGTCATCGCTCTTCCTTACGTCTAGGTATACCCCGTATTGTTTTCCTCCCTTTACTTTAGTTTTTTTCGCTTGCCCGTTATGATCCCCGCTTTCTAATCAACTTTGCCTTTCTTGGAACGCGCCGCACATGTGTAGAACCGCTCATTCGGTCAACCTTTCCACTCACGTCACCACAATCTCCCACAGTGAGGTCTGACTAGATTTTTCGGAATACATTCAAATTTTTTGGCCCCATATTCATTCCTATAGCAACCACTTATCTAGCGGTGCTATTTTGAATTAATTAGTATACCCTTTCACCTCAGTTTACTTACTTTCTGGCGGCCATTTTTCTTTTGGGCAAAGTTTTGCCTTAGGGTCGTAATTACTATTATAATTTCTTTTATAAAACTCTACATTTCAGGTTATTAATTTTGCAGTAGTACATTAATTTTTTTTTTTTCTGTAGGGTGATAGTTAACCCTAGAATAACTTTTCCTTTCAACAGTGATATAAACTACATATTGGTTTAAATAACATTTCACTAATATATTTTGCAAATTCCTAAGTCATGTCTCATTTCAGACCTCTAATTCCCCCGTCTACACCTTTTAAATCAAATAAAATTCCTCATCATTTTCTTACTCAAGATAGTGAGTCCGAAAGTCCTGATTATCATGCAGGTCATCCCACTCCCATTAATAATAATTCAGAGGAACAGATTCAAGCCCTTATGGATGCCTCAGTCAATAAAACTGTTTGCAATGCAATTTCTTCATGCATGTCTCAAATATCGATCATTTAGTAAAATCCTTATCTGAAATAATTTCTAATATTTCAGCTACTAAAACCCATTCTGAGACACAGAATGAAATAAGAACTTCAGACCATAATTCTGATTCAATCCCAATAAGGGATAATGTACGTAAGAAAACTACCTGTGAAAGGAAATATTCCAGTCCTGGGGATAGAGATAGTAGAGCTAAGACAGTTATGACTAGAGATATTGAGTCTCACAATGAATCAGTTTCTGGACCATATGATGAATGTGGATTACCACCTCGAAAAAGACCCTCTACTCGTGAGAAAGATCAAACGAGGAAAAGACTGGGACATAGGTAAAAACCTGATTCTTTTTGCCTATCATCCTTTGAGGAGGATGTGCACAAAGAATTTTATGACACCTCTACATCCTCTTAGGAGGTTAATGATAATTATAACAATGACAATAATTTATAATTTTAATAAATTATATTGACCATTCTAACAATCAAAGTAATACTTCACAGACTGCCATTTCTGATAATGAAAAAATTATTGTTGATAATCAGGGTTTACCCCTATTTGCTCCTAATATAAAACATCCCAGATCAAGTGAATGGGTACCCATTGATCATGTGACACAATTTATTCAACACTGAATAACACGGCCCTTAGATAAAGTGACCAAGAACAAATTACGGGCAGAATGCCCAAGACCCTCCATAGATAAAAAAACCTTGCCAGACTCCAGAATTAGACCCTCACATGGCTCAATTTCTATCCAGAACTGTCAAAGACCCTAAGAAGGGACTGACAGATCATTGAAGGTCTGTTAAGATAAATTATTAGATGTCATTGGGCCTCTAGCAAAAATCTTTGACCTAACTGAAAATGCTTTAACAAATAACCGTCACATTGAAACTCATATTTTGAGAGGCTGGATTCAAAGGGCCATATGCTTAATTGGAAATGCAAATATTGCCATCTCCACAGAGAGACAGATCAATACTATTAAAAATTTACCCTAAATTGACAGATATGGCATCATCTTAAGCTGGCCCATCTGCTGATGGCCTTTTGTTTGTGGATTCCTTTATTATGGATTTAGGAAAATTCGTTATTACCTTCACGGCTTTAGATAAGGCTCAATCTTCTATGAAAAAGATTTTTAAATCCAGAGTTTTTGGCAAGGCCGGGAAAAGTAGGAGCCTACCAAGGTTCCTCTAGAGGAACAGCTAGGTTTGACCGAGGCCCTTTTTCCTCACACTGAAGAGGTTATTATCCCTACCAGTAAAAAAAACCCATGCCCTTCTTCCCTCAAAGGACCAGACCTTGGAGATCATGGAATGCCAGTGGTTCATCCAGATCTTGAACTTTCTCATTTAAGTCTTCCCCTTCATTCCCCTTCTTCCCTGGAAAAAGTGGGTAGCAGACTTGCCCACTTTCTCCACCATTGGGAATGTTTAACCTCAGATCCATGGATTCTACAGACCATCAATGGTTACTGAATAGAACTGTATTCCATTCCTTCACAAACTATGATCACTTCTTCTTTCCAGTTCTCAAAGGAGGACAGTATGTGAATAGACAAAGAAGTCCAAGACCTAGTTCTAAATGAGGCTATCATAGAAGTTCCCCTGAGTGCTCCGGGATATGTCAGCAGTCTATTTCTAGTAAAGAAAAAAGATTCAGGTCTTAGACCATTGATACATCTATAAGAGTTAAATTCGCATGTCCTCTAAAGAGACTTCAAAATGGAGGCCATACAGAATTTGAGAGATTCCCTAATGCTATCAGATTGGATGGTAAAGTTAGATCTAAAAGATGCTTATCTAACTGTTCCCATAGACTAAAACATCCAACCTTTATGGTTTGAGAGATATTCTCAAGAAAAGTTTCCCCTCCTGCCCCTTTTACCTAGTGTAAGCCATCTCTTCTCAGATGTGGAATCTGGTTGTAAGACCACAAGGATAACAGAAGGGGACAATCTTCTTCCCATGAGAACAATGAAAGCACTGCCCTCCTTGACAAGTTTTTCAGGTTTTTCCCTTATCTTAATTGAAGATTGTCCCTCTCTGCAGTCTACCTGGGCACCTCCTTTCTGATCTGGCTGTACAGTGTTACATCAGTACGGGGTGGAATTAACTCTTTAAAGATCAGAGGTCTCCAATGGTTTTGTCTCATTTGTCTTCAATAAGCACTATGTTAAAGGAATAGTAATACTTTCTTTTATCTTTATTTTATTTTGTAGGAATTAAAAAAACATGAAGAACGATATAAGTCTTATCTCTCAAACCTTTATGGTTTGAGAGATATTTACAAGCAAAGTTTCCCCTCCCGCACCTTTTACCTAGTGTAAGCGATCTCTTCTCAGATGTGGAATGCAGTCCATAGACCAGACAGATAACAGCAGGGGACAATCTTATTCCTATGAGAACAATGAAAGCCCTGTCCCCCTTTACAAGTTTTCAGGTTTTTCCCTTTTCTTAATTGAAGATTGTCCCTCTCTGCAGTCTACCTGGGCACCTCCCTTCTGATCTGGCTGAACAGTGTTACATCAGTAAAAGAGGCGGGAGGAGGATACTTTGTCATTGAATTACTCTTGATCTACAACTCTGACAGAATTAAAATAACACTCTCCAAAGTCCAAATACTATGATGATTAATTAGAGCTGCTTTTATTATGAAGCATTACTATCCCTTTAAGTAGCAACTGAGTACAGGAAAATAGCCAAAATAATTTAAGTACATATATAAAAACCACAATAACTGGGCAAAAGAGGACAAACACTCTGACCTGTTGCCTTGTAGGTGAGCAGCAAAGAAAGAGGGAATTGTGGGGGTTTACACAGCTTGTTATACCTATTCTTTTCTGTTACTGGTTGTTAACATATGTTTCCTTTGCTGCTATTGGTGAGTTAGTAAAGAGAGATTATGCAAATACGAAGCCTCCTGTCATATCTTAAAATTAATTGTTAAAGGTCGGCTATTTCAGCATCTCATGATCATTCGTATGGACACCCTATAGGCCAACAAGCGTTAATATGCAGATTAATGAAAGGCATTAGATTTCTTGACCTAGGACCTCCAAATATTCTTCACTTTGGGATGTCAATTCTGTTCTACATCTACTAGATTCTTGGCCTTCCAATGACAACTTGTCCCTAAAGCAACTTTCAGCTAAACTGACGTTCGTGCTTGAGACATCTCTAATCGATGTTTCGTACCAGAAGGAGTATTGTTCTCTATTTCTAGAAGAACAAAATCTGCCTCTAAACAAATTCTGTATCCATCTTTTCCTCATCACCCTAAACTCTGCGAAGTTCAATGTCTTGAAGCCTATGAATTAGCTACTTCTAATTTAACAGTACTTAATCATTCCCAATTATTGATTTCATTTAGGAAACCTCATCTTCCCGTGTCCTCTGCTACCTTGGCTTGTTGGATTTGTTGGATCATGCATTCAGCAGGCATTGACATATCCAAATTTGGAGCTCACTCTTCCAGAAGAGCTATGGCTTCCAGAGCCTTCAAAGCAGGGGGCAGACTGGAAGATATTCTCAAGGCAGCCAATTGGTCTAGATAATCCACTTTTAAAACCTTTGTTTTAAACCTATTGAACATGTGACTTGTAATTTTGTTAAAATGCTTTAAACTAGCATAATATCAGCCTCTGTAGCCTTTGTATATTTTCCTAACTTTGTGAAGGAAAGTCAGAATTTTATTACAGACACAGAGGCGAATATTATCCCTTCCTTGCTCCACCCTAATACGATCTTGTTTTTTCACTATTATGTCTTCACAGCTTGAAAGATTACTTAACCAACTAAGAAAATTTCTCCTACGTTTTACCTTCGTCTGAAGAACACATTATGAGTTCTATGTTACCATCTTGAAATGTTGGACTGTTAAATTTATTTTCATCTTTGGCACATCAAAGAAAAGGGGAAGTCTACAGGGATTACAGCACAATATATAAGGCTCTATATACTCTGATTGGTGGTTTGGGATATGGGTTACTAGCATGTTTGTACCTGTTTAAACTTTTACTGTTAAAACAAACTTGATTTCTCCTTTGCTGCTGAAGAAGAGTAAAGAAGAGTTATAGCATAATATTCTCCTCCGTGTCTTTAATAAAACCCTGACTTTCCTTCACAGAGTTAGGAGAATCTATGAATTATGTTACTCAAATGATAAACAACAGTAGAACAGTAAATGTAGCATATTGGATCATAGTAAAGCATTTGATACTGCACCACACAGGAAACTGATTCATAGCATGCATTATTTAGGATTAGACTCAAAGACAGTTTGATAATTAAATGGCTGAAGGACAGGAATAATCAGTGGTATTTATTCAGAGGAAGGATAGTTTACTTGTGGAGTTGGACATGAATCAGTGCTAGGGCCTTTCCTCTTTGCTACCTTCATTTGTGACATTACTATTGAAGAATTGGTGTGCCTTTTGCAGATTAAACGAAAATCTGCAATATGGTTGATGGCCAGGAGGGATACAGTAACTCAGATGCATGAGAACTTAGGGAAACTGGATGAATGGAAAGAGTATGGGATCAAATTTTAATGCCAAAAGGAGTAAAACATGTAAGCATAGAAGTAGATTACAGGCTTAGCTATACTGTTAATGCTAAAACATCAGAGGAAAGGGACGTGGAAGGCAAGCAATTCAGTAAAGTAGTGGAGAATGCAAACCGGTTCTTGGTGGTAGAGAATGAAGCTTTAGGAGCAGGAAAAGAGTGATTCTATTGACACTCTACAGATCACTGGTGAGACCTCTCCTGGAGTATTTTGTATGGTTCTGGAGATCAATCTCCAAAAGGATGCTAATAAATTGGAGTCGGTTTAAGCAAAAGTCACCAAAATGGTATAGGGTCTTCATGACAAAAAGTACCAAAATGCACTCAAAGAACTCAATATGTACAGCTTAGAATAAAGGAGGGAAATGGGTGTCAGGAAGCATTAAATATAGTTCAGGAGATAATCATTTCCCAGAAAAAGAGGAATACTAGAATAAGTGGTCCTAACTCAAGGTTAGAGGTAGGGATGGGCGATAGCTCTTGCAGTGTTCCTGCAAGAAATCCAGGGAACACCACGTTGTTGTCCGCTTTTTCGCAGGAAAATCCACTTTAAAACCAGCAATTAAAATCTTTGCATTTTTTGACCATTGGCCAAAATTCTTCACTATTTTTTCAATGGCTAGAACTTTTCCACCCACTGATTTACATGTTTTTTGCCTTTTCGATATAAAAATGTGACATATTCCAGGAAGTGGAACACAATAGAAGCAGCTACAGAGAGAGGTAGATGTGCTGTGCTGTTCTGCTGTGATCTTTTTGAAAAATGGAGGCAGGAGAGGCTCATAGTGACTACCATGACTATGAGAATGTTTAAAAATAGTAAATGGAGGAACTGGAAGGACGCTTATGTGTCCACTGAGTCTGAGGAAGATGAGGAATAGAGCACTACAGAACCAATATTGTCCAGTCCCCATAAATAACCCCTAGGGATCTTGGGGAATATAATGGGAAGAGAAGAAGAAAAGGGTAGTAGTGAGAGCAGGACAGGTCAGCTGTCTGTACCTGCTGCCAGATGTGCTGCCCCTGCTGCTGCTAGTGCTGTGCCTGCTGTCAGACGTACTGCCCCTGCTGCTACTGCTGCTGTGCTAGCTGCCAGTGTTGACCCTGCTTCCACCAGTGCTATACCTGCTGACAGTGCTGAACCTGCTGCCACCAGTACTGTGCCTGCTGTCAGATGTGCTGCCCCTGCTGCAACCAGTAATGTGCCTGTGGCCAGTACTGACCCTGCTGCCACCAATACTGTGCCTGCTGTCAGATGTGCTGCCCCTACTGCCACCATTGCTGTACCTGCTGCCAGATGTGCTGCCTCTGCTGCCGCTAGTGTTGTGCCTGCTGTCAGACGTGCTGCCCCTGCTGCTGTGCCAGCTTCCAGTGTTGACCCTGCTTCCACCAGTGCTGTACCTGCTGACAGTGCTGAAACTGCTGCCACCAGTACTGTACCTGCTGTCAGATGTGCTGACCCTGCTGCAACCAGTAATGTGCCTGCTGCCAGTACTGACCCTGCTGCCACCAATACTGTGCCTGCTGTCAGATGTACTGCCCCTGCTGCCACCGTGCTGTGCCTGTTGCCAGTGCTGAACCTGCTGCCACCAATACTGTGCCTGCTGTCAGACGTGCTGCCTCTGCTGCCACCATGCTGTGCTTGTTGCCAGTGCTGAACCTGCTGCTAGTGTGTCTTGTAATACTCAGGAGGTGGGAGAAGGAGAAGATGATGCCAGGTATGACAGCAGGAGACCCTAAGTCACACTTGCCATCCCTAAGCAGTACCTCCAGTGCTAGTACTACTACTACTACTATTAAGAAGGTCCAGCAGCTTGTTAGTGTTAGGAGTGAAAGAAGGGTTAATCAATATCCTCATATTAATAGTGACTGTTAGAAGGAAGACTCTGGGGCTGAACTTGATGTGGTTGGTGTTAGTAGTAGTAACAGTAATGGTGAAGCAGCCGGTGGGACTTTTGAAAGCATCCAGACTAGTGGTCAAGGGAGACCACACTATTCCTTTGGTCCTAGGAGTCCACTTCACTTCACTACAGTGTCCAAGTGGAACATGATCCTGAAGAGACCAGAACTGTTGGTGGGTAGCAGGTACAGAAATAATAATACCACGATCAGCAGCCTGAGCACAGACCAGTTGCCTGTGCCTGCTGCTATTGCTGCCAGTCTGCCTTTTTCATGTCACCAAGAAATGGCAAGTGTGACGTTAGGGGTCCCTCTGTCACATTGCTCATCACCTCCTTCAACCAGCAGTGAGATGTCTGTAAAAGAGCAGAAGCAGCACATAGGGACAAGTGGTGGTGGTGATGATGATGCTGGAGAAACTGGGGTGGATGAGACATTGACGGCTAAAAAGCAGCAACTGAGAAGGAATGGGAGACAGGTATGAGGATGGGCATCACCACCACATCCAGCAGTGAGCTTTTGGAATTTGCAAGCTGGAGCGGTCTCATTGGCAGAGATCGATATCTAGCCAATGAGACCGCTCCAGCTTACAGACAGAAAACCTCCGTCATCGGAGGAGGCTGTATAGAGGGAGAGGAGCAGAGGCAGAGTGACGGACAGTGGTTACAGAGCAGGTAACTACAGTCTATCCAGAAGCAGCTGCAGGGCAGAGTTTATTACTTCAATGTATAACAAATAAAGCTTTAAAAAAATTAAGACACTTTTAATCAGTTCGATATATAACCTAACTATTTAGGCTAAGTTATATAAAGGTGTTACAGCTTACCTTGACTTCAGCATCACCTGCAGGCGCAAGGCTTCTAGCATGCTGCAGGTCTCTGTTTTATCTGTTTGCTTACTGTAGTCTCCTCCTACCAACTTCCTACTTCCTCCCTCTGAGCTGCTCCTCCTACTTCCTGTGGAGGGGTTTAAAGGGCAGACTGAGGCCTGACTCAGATGCCCTTGCGTTGTTGTTCAAAGCAGATCTGTTGCATTGGGCTCTGTGTATGACCTGGCTAACCCCTAGTAGTGGACATCCAATCTGGTGCAGACTTGTGGCTCTGGATGACTATCTGATCTGTGTATAACCCGGCTTGTCTGACTACCCCCTCTGGTGCTGACTAGTGGCTCTGTCTGACTATTCTTTCGTCTTTTTCCTTGGTGATCAGACACCCAATATGGTGCGGGCCTGGGGCTCTGGTAGACTCGCATATCTGACTGCAGGCTGAGTCAGACCCTTTTCCTCTTCGGATCAAGATCCTGGGTTCCTGTTCCAGTTCCTGTTCCTGGTTCCAGCTGAGACTTCCAGTGGCTAAGACCTAGTCTCCAGCACAGTAGTTTAGCTTTGCAACCTATTATTTCTGATAGCAGGCTTACTAGCTATTACCCTGTGTTTATTCTTATTGTATATATTGTATATACCCGCTGTATGTCATTTGTTAATAAACTGCATTAACTAAACCGTACTGACTCCTGAACTTCTCTGGGTAACCGTGACAAAAGGTTATACAACCCTTAAGTCCTACAGATCAATGTTTTCTCAGGGCTTGGGCCTCTAACAACAAATCTAACAAACCATCCTCTACAAAATACTCTATTAAGTCAAGTATCAGTCCACCCCAGTAACAGCTTATGTCAGTGGGTTCCTGTCTCTATCACTTTACATACAAATTTCTTATTTTAATTTTTTTTTATTAACTGTTCCCCCAATACCAGTCAGAACCCCTCCAAAACAAATTCCCTGTTCAATTGGTTCATTCCCCAGACTCCTCCCACCAACACAGGATCCCTCCTCAGACCCCTTTTATACGTCTTATGTTTTTTTTTTAATGTATTTAGGAATTATTGTTTTATTAACTGCCCCCAATCACAGTAAACAACGTCCCCCAAAAAACATTCCAGGTTTAACTGATTCTTTCTCCACACCCCACCAACACAGGCACCCTCATGCCCCTTTTATACTCTGCCTTTGGGAAATAAAATAATATTTGTTATGTGTTCTATGTAAATTCAATGTTCACATTGATTTCAATGCTATGACCTAGGCAAAAAATGCAGAAAAACTACACTTTTTGTGGGAAAATAATCATCAAGAGGGAAGTGCCATTATTCTCCAATTTCAGTTTGAGACCAAAAATTTTGTCCCCATCCCTAGTTAGAGGGTGAAAAATTTCAGAAGTCATGTGCATAAGTACTACTTTATAGAGCAGGTAGTAAACACATGGAACAGCCTCCAAGCAGCGGCTGCAGAAACAAATACTGTTTAAGGAAACCAAAAATCCTGGGATAGAAATAAGACTATTCTGAATATAGTATATAGTATTTTATTAGACAGGAAAATGGCTCGATGGGCCAGATGGTTTTTCTCTGCCAGCAAAATCAATATTTCTATATTTCTAGGCCATTGCACAGAAAGGTGTATCAGGACCAGCGCAGGGCATTACACAGCAGAACCCCTGCACTGCATGACACATAAAGTTATATCAGATCCTCTGCACTTTAATAAGCAGCAAGGTAATCATGACCTGGATCTCTCCCTGTCTGTGAATTACACCCCGTCTCCCCTGCAAAATAGTTCTCATCTGTACCTTGTATTATTTACACTGGAGAGGGCTTCTTACTTTTTAATGGACTGAGTTTACCTAAAGTTGCTTCCAGCTTACTTTTCTTCAAAGGCTTGGCTTTTGCACAGAGACTGTTAATTCCACTACTGGAAATGAATTTATTTTGTATGTGTTTGTTGAAGACAGACTGATCCTTTAGTGCTATGTGTATCAGTCAGCAAGGCATGAATTAATCTTGATTATGGTTCAACACAGTTCACATCTTTGCTTCTGAAGAGCAACTTTTAACAGACCCATATCTAAATGGGCTTTAAATAATTTACATGTTGCTGCACTGTAATGTTGTGAATACAACAGAACTGCTGTAATCTAGGAATTCCTTTGTCTCATATATGTGAATGCATACACAAGTCTATTTTAAAGTTACTAAGGGATTTTTGTAAGTTTACTGTGCACCATAACTTTGTTGATGGAGTGACATAAAGCCTATTAAGATATACCAATGGTGTTAAGTGGTTCCTAAAGTCAGATAAAAAAAAACAAACAAAAAAATAAAAAAATCATTGTAAGTAACATGCAGTATGATTTGTTCCATTTCTTTTAAATTCATCATATTTTGGGGGGTTTTGGGGTCTAATAGTGACTTTTATGTGACAAACTCTGTTTTGTGATCATAATATTCATTTTGGGGTACAAAATCTACTTTGCCACAAAAGAATCAGATTAGTATGACAACATTTATTTTGTTACAAAAATCATCGATTTTCAGTGAGACAAATTCTGGTTTGCGAAAAAGATTGATTTTGTGTGACAACATTTATTCTGTGCAAAAAAACATTAATTTTGTGTGAACAAAATCTGTATTATGAAAAAAGTTTTTGTCTGACAAAATCTATTTTGGAATCAAGCCAATCAATGTTGTGTATCAAAAACTATTTTATAAACCCCTTATCACATTTTGTTGACACAACTATATTGGGGATAGACACCAACAACTATCACATTCATTTTAGTTATGTCTGGAACAGATGCAGTAACACCATGTTATGTCAGATTAGAAATGGAATATATTACTTCAATAATACCAGAGGAATCAGCAGACTGTAAGCTTGAGATTAACCTTTTCAACTTTATTCATATTATAAAAATAGGTGTGAGCCTATTTTTCTCCTGATCACATGTTTCTTACACGGACAATGGATAGCAGAATGTTTAGCTTTTTGATCATGAATGATATATCGCCATACTGTGTATTCATAGACTGAGAGGTTCCAGAGGGGCTACTGCTACTACTGGGGCTAGATATTGCTGCAATTATGCTACTATTAGGTTTTGCTGCTGAGATTTTTAAGCAGCAGGATGATTAGGCAGCTGAAAGGGAATGGGAACAACAATAGCAGTAACATGGGTGAGGAATGATGAAGGTTCCACTTGCCACAACTAGCTCCAGTGATGAGCCTGAGGCAGTAGCAGAAGAATAAGTAGCCCCTAGTATACGTGGAGAAAAGAAGAAGTTGGCCAATAATTCTTCCCCATCTGCCCCTCCTCCAAAAATCATGGGTGTGTTGTTATTAGAATAGGAATGTTTCCCTTGAGAGCAGGAACTGTGACTCTCATCAGCAACTGCAATGTGCACAGTGTGTGTGTGGTAAATAACATCTGGGGGCACAACTGAATCCAAATACCATGACACCAGAACCTAAGAACTGCTGATGTCACTATACCCCTTGTCCACAACCAGCTAAGGACAAATTACAACTTGCTGACAGTTTAATAGTAATGATTAACCCTCCCTGCCAGCATTTTAGCATATTCTGTGAGATGGAATCTCCTCATATGCTGCTTGATGACCTGGTATCGATCCTCCTCCACCACACTGGCATGTGTGGTCAGTGCACCACACAGTGTGCAATGGGTAGAAATTAACTGCCATATCCTAACATCAACAGAGTGGCTATCATTTGGCGGTGGAGGTAACGATGGACGAGGTGGACTGGAAGGAGATCTAGTTGTTACCGTAGAGGAAGAAGGTGATGCTGATGGCGAGCTAGTTGTTTCGCTCATCATGGAACTTCCAGTGTCTGTCTGGGTTTCTTTATTCTTCCTCCTCTTTGATCTCTACCTCGCCTCTTGGTGCCTTTCTGGAGAGTCAGGGTGTACAGTAACAGCGGTGCTAGATTTCTGTAATGGCTTTAACATGTTTGACATAAATGTCATGGTGTCTGTGTTTCGTGTGTTATCAGGGAGGTTGTGCCAAGGTGTGTTCCCTCCTTTCCCCTTCTCACTAACTTGTCACAAATTTTGAACTGTATCATTGTTGATGATGACTGAATGCCTCAAAAGCAAAACAGCTGATAAACTGCACTTTTCTCTGAGCAGGAAATGTTTCTTAACCCCTTGGTGACAGCCGTGTTCGTACGCGGCTGTCACCTTAACGCCCGAGGAACATTTTTTTTGTTTGCAAATGAGTTGCGTCCTCTGTCACTAAGTGACAGTTTCTGTGGGACGTACCTGGTAAGTCATCTGTCGTTAAGGGGTTAAAAAATGCAGATTTTCCCTTTTTTTGTTGCCTATGTATTGCATTAAAATGAATATTAGAACAAAATTTACTTTCAAACATTGTGAGTATTCTCATGCTAATATAAAAGGTTTTCAGGATCCCAAAGGTTTTCTGTTTGTGTTGGGGTGTGAAAGAGAAAGGAGCATATTGGGATTTTGGTGACCATAATAAAAATATAAAGCAAGCTGTTTGTGGAAATGTTAGTGGAGTGTTATAGAGACATTGCCAGTTGTTTTCTGGGTAAGAGTGAGAAGACGAGAGAGTGTACCCTCCAAATATAGTGAGTGAATGAACGATAAGTAGCCAGTCATCCTGACCGAGGCTGAGTGATACAATGCCACTGGCAGATACAAAACAACAATAATACAAAAATATTCTGTGCTTGTGATTGGGGATAGAGAAAGCAGCATACTGTGATTTCTAGAAATGTATCCAAAAAAGTGGTGTATGCATGTCTTTTTTGAGCCTCATCTAGTTCGTTACTATCTTATGTCTTCATGGAATGACCTCTTGTTCTAGTGTTCCTATTTTTCTGTGTGTTTAGTTTATCAACAACTATGGAGAAGCAGTGCTATTGAATATTATGTTTTCAAAGGGAAATTCCTCAATGAATATGTTTTCATTTATAGAAAGAAAAATAACTGTAAAAGCTAAAAGCAAAATCACCAGGATATGTTAAGACGCACTGCAGGAAATGATAAGGGCTGTAAACCTGTACAATATGCATCCTGGCACATTGTAAGATATGGCATTTAAACTGACTGTGATGGAATGCATAGGCGTTAAGGCTTTAATAAAATTCAGGAAATACCCACTAATCATTCACAAACACTGGAACTGAAAAAACTTGTATGGAATTTATAACAAATGTTATTCTCAATGGCCCTAAACGCTTTCACTCATAACATTACATTGTTACATTTATTCTGCCTAATTATACATTTGGTTTTATGATTGTTCAAGTAATATTGTGTATATATTTTATATATTGCGTAAGGAAAACATAAAAAGAATTTTCAAGGACACAGGCTATTTTAACTATGCCTTCTCTGAGATGGAATCTTTGTTCTTGGAATAAATGGCCCTTAATTTGCTTAACCTAAAGACTTACCTAAGTTTATTTGTGTCATTGCTCAGTTCAACATCTCTCAATCTTTTTCTCTCTGAAATTGTTGTCTATTGTGATTAGATGTGAACTAAATGTAGACTAAAATAAAGATCATCATATACCTCAAAGGCAAGTGCACACACACTCACCTCAACATCAAGACCAGGATGTAGGAAATGTAATAATATCTAGTATTTATATAGCGTCTTTCTCCCAGTGGGACTCAAAGCGTTTTCAGCGCACTCTCTCGGAACTAACCAAATCGGCAGCTGAAACAATAGATGTTATTATTACCCAATCAATGGTACTCATTTTTTCGACCTCAGAAGAATGAAGGGCTGAGTTGACCCTGCCAGGATTTGAACCTGCAACCTTGAGGTTTGAACAGGCTCCATAGTCAGGGAATTTACCACTGAGTTATCTCACCGGCCTATGCAGCCTATGTGAGCCTATGCAAATTGCACTGAGCAATTGCTATCTGATACACATAAACAAGAACTGTTCTACAGCAATGGTTCATATGAGAAATGGTTTAGACTGGTAAAAAGGTTAGGGGTGGGTGAAAGATCCTGTTGCATTCCCGTGAAGAAATCAGCAAAAAACACATGGTTGTCTGCTTGAAAATCCACCTTAAATAACCCCCTTAAAATTTTCACCTTTTTTGACCTACTGCCAAAATGCTTTCACTATCTTTTTCAAAGGCTAAAAAGTAACCACCCATTCACTTATGTGTAGTTTGCATTTTCATGCCAAAAAGTGACTTTTCCAGGAATTTAAACACAAAACTAAGCAGCAAAATAGGTGCAGCAGAGGCTCAGACTGTTGGGTAACAGTATGAGCAGACATAATAAAAAGAAAAGCGTTGGAAGCACAGTGATGTGTCCAGCTAATCAGAGGTGGAAGAAGTGACCACCACCAGCATAGAAGGGTCTGGGATCCCTGATTCCACAGACCCAGTGATGCCCAGTCCCCCAACATGGAAATTCGTGTCATCATCAGCAAAGGCACATGAAGAAGTGGGTAGCAGTGTGCTACCTGTGCCTGCTGCTACTGCTGCCAGTGTGCCTTCTCATACTTAGGAGGAGGATAAGATGATGACAAGTGTAACGGCAGGGGATCTTAAGTCACACTTGTCATCCCCAAGCAGTCTCACTATTACCACAAGTGTATCACCTTGTGGGTAACTTTTATTAAATTGTTTAAAAGAAAAAAAGGGTTGTATAAATAACACATATCCAAATCTGTATGTATTGTATACTCCTTAACTGAAGAAAGTGTAAGAGAAAATAAAAAAGAAAAGAAAACTAGGGATGGGTGAAAATGTTCGCCTCAAACCTGCTTGGCGAAACATTTCCTGCGAAAAGTGCAGTTTTTCTGCTTTCTTTCCTAGCTCATTCCATTGAAATCAATGGGAACATTGTATTTACACACAACACATAGCAAATATTATTTTATTTCCCAAAGGAGTAGTATAAAAGGGGTATGAGGGTGCCTGTGTTGGTGGAGTGTGAGGAAACAATCAATAACAGAGAATGTTTTTTGGGGGGTTTGTTTACTTGGATTGGGGGTGCCGTTAATAAAAAAATAAAAAATAAATACAATTAAAAAAAACATTAAGACATGCCTGTGTTGGTGGGGGGAGTCTGGGGATTTTTTTTTGGAGGGGGTTGTTGACTGATATTTGGGGACAGTTAATAAAAAAATAAAAATAAATAAAATAAATTAAGACATTGGTATTGGTAAGTATTGTGACAGAGACAGGGACACCCTGACATAAGCTACGACTGGGGCAGACTGATACTTTAGGTGATATAGAGAATGATTTGTAATATTTGTTGTTAGAGGCCCAAGCCCTGAGGAAACATTGATTTGTAGGACTTATACTATTAGAGACCCAAGTCCTGAGGAAACATTGAACAAGGTGGATTGGCAGAAGATGCAGTTACCCTAGAGCAAGAAGGTGATGGCGAGGTAGTTGTTTTGCTCCTCATCGAACTTCCAGCATCTGCCTGGGTTTCTCCATTCTTCCTCTTTCATCTCCGCCTTGCCTCTTGTTGCCTTTCTGGTCAGGCATACAGCAGTGCTCGATTTTTGTGGTGGGTGTTTGGCTTTAACATGTTTGACATAAAAGTCATGGTGTCTGTGTTTCATGTGTGTTATCAGGGCTGTTGTGCCAAGACACGTTCCCTCCTTTCCCCTTCTCACTGACTTGTCACAAACTGTGTACAGTGCCATTGCTGATGACTGCACTGTCCCTGTCCCAAGAGAAAATTAGTCCCACACCCATGACTTCAAGAAGGGAGGGAAAAGGTGGAGTAGAATGGCCTCTTTCATATTCTCCTCCACATTCCCCTTCACTGTCTGGGTAGAGGATGATGTTTCTCTTGTATCTGCTACTGCCTCAGATTCAGCACTGCAACTAGCACCAGAATTATTACTGGTGCTGGCAAGTGGAACCTGTCCTAGTCCTGCATCACTTGTTGACCCCATTCCCACTCTATCCACGGTGGTCTGTGGCACACTAGCCTGCTCGTCAGCATCTTGCTTCCCTTGCAACTCCCAGCAGCAGGAATTAGATCAGTTGCAAATTCCAAAATTTCACTGCTGGTGGTGGTGGTGATGATGCCCATCCCCATCCCTGTCTCCCATTCCTTCTCAGTATGGGCTAAAAAGGCCGTCAATGTCTCTTACACCCCAGCTACTCCACCATCATCATCACCACCAACACTAGTTCCTCTGTGCTGCTGCTGCTCTATTATAAACATCTCACTGCTGGTTGGAGCAGGTGATGAGAAATGTGACTGAGGGTCCTCTAATGTTACACTTGCCATTTCTTTGTTATCTGGAGAAGGCAGACTGACAGAACTAGCAGCAGGCACAGACAGCTGATCTGTGCTCCTTGTGGTGTGGTATTATTGCTGCTAAAAAACAATTCTGCCTTCTTCAGGATCATGTTCCACCTGGACAATGCAATGAGAATACAGGACTCCCAGGGTCAAGGGCATGGTGTGGGCTCCCTTGACCCCTTGTCTGGACACTTTCAATCGCTTCCCCTACCACTCCTTTAACACTAGTACCACCAGCTGCTTCACCATCACTGTTACTAGTACTACCACTAACACCAAGCATATAAGTTGCAGCCCCTGAGTCTTCCTCCTCAAAGTCACTAGTAATATGATGATTACCCCTCCTTCACTTCTAACACTAACATGCTGCTGGACCTTCTTAGTAGTAGTACTAGCACTGGCGGGACTGTCTGATGAAAAGTGTTGCTTAGGATCCCCTGCTGTCTCACTTGGCATCATCTTCTCCTTCCCCCCCTCCTGAGTATTACAAGACACACTGGTAGCAGGTTCAGAACTGGTGGCAGCAGGTTCAGCACTGGCAGCAGGCACAGCAGTGGTGGCAGCAGGGGCAGCATGGCTGACAGCAGGCACAGCACTGGTGGCAGCAGGGGCAGCACTGACAGCAAGCAAAGCACAGGTGGCAGTAGGGGCAGCACTGGCATCAAGCACAACACTGGTGGCAGCAGGGGCAGCACGTCTGACAGCAGGCACAGCATTGGTGGCAGCAGGAACCACAGATCTAACAGCAAGCACAGCAATGTTGGCAGCACACCTGGAAGCAGGCACAGGCAACTAACCTGCCATGCTCTCATTACTACCCTCTTCCTCCTCCCTTGATATTAATTTCCCCAAGATCCCTATGGGTGATTTAGGGGGACTGGCCAGCAATGGGTCTGTAGTGATCACTTCCTCCTCCTCCTCAGACTAAGTCTCATAACTTACCTTGTTTCCAGTGCTGCAGCTTCAGCAACGCTCGGTGTCTTTCCATGCTTCATCTGCAGGAGCGAGGCTTCAGGGTGAAGCAGGCCTCTGTTTTATGCTATGCTTCCTGTAGTGTCCTCCTACCTACTTCCTTCCTCTGAGCCTGCTCCTCCTACTTCCTGAGGAGGGGTTTAAAGGGCAGTCTGAGTCCTAACTCAGTTGCCCTTGCATTGTTATTCAAAGCAGTTCTATTACCTTGGGCTCTGTGTATGACCTGGCTTGTCTTCCATCCAACCTGGTGCTGACCTGTGGCTCTGCCTGACTATTCTTTTGTCTGTCCCTATAGTGGACACCCAATCTGGTGCAGACCTGTGGCTCTGGCTGACTACCTGAGCTGTGTATGACCCGGCTTGTCTGACTTCCCTCTCTGATGCTGAATTGTGGCTCTGGCTGACTATTCTTATGTTTGTCCCTTGTACCTAGCAGACACCCAATCTAGTGCGGACCTGGGGCTCTGACAGACTAGCTCTGCCACTTCAGCGGCGCTCAGCGTCTTTCCACGCTTCATCTGCAGGAGTGAGACGTCAGGATAAGCAGGCCTCTGTTTTATGCCAGGCTTCCCGTAGTCTCCTCCTACCTACTTCCTTCCTCTGAGCCTGCTCCTCCGACCGACTTCATGAGGAGGGGTTTAAAGGGAAGTCTGAGTCCTAACTCAGTTGCCCTTGCATTGTTGTTCAAAGCAGTTCTATTACCTTGGGCTCTGTGTAT
Source organism: Rhinophrynus dorsalis (assembly GCA_037306005.1). Lineage (NCBI taxonomy): Eukaryota > Metazoa > Chordata > Amphibia > Anura > Rhinophrynidae > Rhinophrynus > Rhinophrynus dorsalis. The sequence continues at coordinate 63,456,231 of CM074718.1, forward strand.
GACCTGGCTTGTCTTCCATCCAACCTGGTGCAAACCTGTGGCTCTGTCTGACTATTCTTTTGTCTATCCCTATAGTGGACACCCAACCTGGTGCAGACCTGTGGCTCTGGCTGACTACCTGAGCTGTGTATGACCTGGCTTGCCTGACTTCCCTCTCTGGTGCTGAATTGTGGCTCTGTCTCACTATTCTTATATTTGTCCCTTATACCTAGCAGACACCTAATCTAGTGCGGACCTGGGGCTCTGGCAGACTAGCTCTGATACTGACTGCAGGCGTGAGTCAGGTATCCATTTCTCTATACTGACTGCAGGCGTGAGTCAGAAATCACTCCTTACTGACTGCAGGCATGAGTCAGTATTCTCGCTACATCGGATCAAGATTCTGTGTTGCTGTTCCTGCTCCTGGTTCCTGCAGAGACTACCAGTGGCTGAGGCCTAGTCTTCAGCAGTGTGGTCAAGCTTGACAGCCTACTATTCCTGGTAGCAGTGCTTGCTGACTCTCTGCTTGTTCCTGTTGTATTACTTGTGTACTACCTTTCTTATATTTTAATAAGTTGCATTTAACTATACCGTACTGACTCCTGAACATCTTTGGGGAACCGTGACACTAAGTGGGCACATAAGGGTCCTTCCAGTTCCACCTTTTATTAATTTGCAAACTTTTTCATAGTGATAGCAGTCACTATAATCCTCTCCTGCTTAAATTCTGCCACAAGATTGAAGCAGAACAACACAGCACATTTATCTCACTTTGTAGCTGCTTCTATTGTGTTTTACTTCATGGAAAACGTCACGGTTTTATAGCAAAAAGGTGAAAAACATGTTAATCAATGGGCAAAAACTTTCTAGCCATTGAAAAGCTAGTGAAGAATTTCTGCCAATGGATGAAAAATGTGAAGATTTTAATAGCTGTTTTTAAAGTGAAAGGTCCTATCATGTTCCCGTGAAAAAATCAGCGAAAACCACGTTGTCCACTTTTTCATGGGAATATGACGGGACCTTTCACCTACCCCTATTCAGCAGCTTTTTTTCTCTCTCCTGAGCACAGACTGGCAACATGAGTTAAATTGTAACCCCCTTTGTACTGGTTAGTTAGCCTGGCAGGATTAATTTTGAGTTCAATGCTATGAAAATAATTAGGAAAAAGCAGAAAAATTGCACTTTTGGAAGGGGAAATATTTCACCCATCCCTATATTTAATCCATAACATCTTCAGGATGTAATGTTGCACTTCTTTTGTGAATTCTAAAGCTATTACTAATATATTACTAATATATCTTTACCTGTCTCCTTTAGCTTATTATAGCTGCTACTTACTGTCACTATTATTAACTGTTCCATTGCACCAATTCTTTTCTTTACATTCTAGGCCTTTAAGAGGTTAACTATGGTTTTTGCATTCTAGGTTTGTTTCCAAGTGATTTTTCTTCATGTGGCCTGTGGGAGTGGTCACAAGCTGTACATAAGGGTTGATAGAGTTACAGTACCTTTTGGGTGTCCACTCTATACAGGCATACAGGGCAAGTCTTCTCTTATACTTTTTTAAATATTGTTTATTATTTGTTTTTAATTGCATACATGGGGACCTTCATGCATACAAAAAGAAAGTAAAAAGGGTCCCCATGCTCTATGCATTGCTACCACATTTCGCCAGGGGTCTTTTAAATTTTAATTTTATTTTTCTTTATTTTTAGATAGGGACTTCAAGTGTCTAGAGTAGGACTTGCCACACTTGAGGAACCTTGTCGCGTTGGTAAGCTTAAACCTCATTTTTGGGCCAAAAATGTAGGCACTAATGCCTCAGATTTATTCACAGTATTATAATATATGCCTAACACAGGGCACACTATTCACATTTAGACTGGAGAAGTGCAGGTTTGCTCTCTGTTCTTTGTTTGCACTTTGGGCTCTGGCCTGATGTTTGGGGGACTGGAGAGCCCTCTCATTCCTTGCTGCACACTTCAGTAACCCCAATTTTATCATTGGCACTTCATGGACAATAAATAATTAAAAAGCATTATACAGATATACACATATATAGTTATGCACTAAGGTGAGTTAGCGGTGTAAGCTGTTTTTTCTTTTCTTTTTTTTTTTTCTTATGTAAGAAAAGTAAATGTTGACTTAATATGGACATTTTTGTCTAGACTGGATCACATGTTGAAAATGAAAAAAAAAACAACATATGTAATCATATAAAATTGTAAGAAACAGGAAACATGTTTTCATAGATAAAGTAACAAAGGTCAAAATATGGAGCCCATAACATCTGGGAGGAAATATAAAACACGTAATACTTAGGTGTTGCCCTCAATGCCACATAAAAAAGTAAAACTGTGAGCTAAAGAGGTCATAGCAGAATATACTCCTGGGTAAAATTTTCACAGTAAAGCTTACAAAGAATTATTGGCAAAGTGTAATATAGTTTTACTTGGCACTGAAGTTGTTAAAGGGACAATAATGTTTCACAATAAAAGCAGCTCCAATTAATCTTCGTAGTATTTGGGCCAATACAATACTGTAGATGTAGTTCAAGAGTAATTGAATGATAAAGTATCCCCCTCCTGACCCTTTTACTGATGTAACACTGCTCACCTCAGAACAAGAAAGGTGGTGTCCAAACAGGTTGCAGAGAGGGACAATCTTCAATTAGCAAAAAGGAAAAACCTGACAAACCTGTCAAGGGGGCAGGATTTTCATTATTCTCACAGTAAGAAGATTGTCCCTTGCTGTGAGCTGTCTGCTCTTAAGACCAGATTCCAGATCTGAGGGGAGGTGGCTTACACTAGGTAAAAAGGGCAGGAGGGGGAAACTTTATCATTCAACTACTCTTGAACTACAACAGTTTTGAAATAACAGTCTCCATGGCCCAAATACTATGAAGATTAATTGGAGTTGCCTTTAGTTTCAAACATTACTATCCCTTTAAACATTATATAACCAAACCAACTGGTTGGGGATGATGGAAGTTATAGTCCACAACAGCTGGAGAACCACAAGTTGCTTTATCCTGATGCTGATAAAGTAAATTCCATTTGATGAGAAACCCTGATATTTTCAATAAATATGCATCTGATTGCTCAGATTATGTCATTTGTAAACTTCATGTCTACAATCTTTACAACTGTGCCAAGGATAATGTTAACTATGTTAACTCTTTGAATACCACATGTATGCACAATGCTTTGGACACTGAGCTGGTGCTTAAAGGACTAAATTGTGGTTATTTATAGTAGTTTTAGAGTGGCAATCTACTTCAGCTGATCTGCAAACCCTTGTAAAAGTTTTATAAACCCGAACTGGAAATTATCATATGGATTAAAAAATATCAAAATTAATATAATGATTAAAACATTTTAATATCTTGGCATACCTGGCACACATTGGGGGACTCATGATTTGGGGTAAGACTCCGCATGACACGACTCCAGTGGGGTCTCTATTTCATTAAGGACAGGACACAAGATCATATTTTCCCACAGTAGTATGGGTAGGAGGTAGGAGGTGTGAGAGGACTGTGAAGACCTCATAGTGTTACAGTGGTACCTTCCCTACACCTGGTCACTTCTTATTTGCTTTATATTTCACCTGTTCCTCCTCACTTGTTCCCGATCTTTGAGCTATAGTTTGTTTTTCTGTGTTACCTTGCCGTGTCTCTACATCTGACTTCTGACCCTGGCACCATTTGACTTCCCTTTCTGGATCCTGATTTTGGCACCTCACTTGAGATAACCTCCTACTTGACCTTGGCTTGAAACTGGCTTTTCTTCTCTGTCTCCTGATCTGGATTCTGCTTTTTTTTCCTCATGCCTGGTTTAGTCATCCTTCCCCGGCTCTGATTCATCCTGACTGACAGGATGACTGTGTATTTTATGCCATCTTTGCTTGTCCAGGGTAAGACTTTCCAACTGTTTTCTGAAACAGTTTATAGACATACACAATGCTCATTTTCAGTGATGGAAGCCTGAGCCTTTGCATTTCAGAAAACTTTCTGTCCGTGATTTCATCTCTCTCATTCTCAACGTAATCTGTATCTGAATAAAAGGAGGATGCTAGAGGGATATATTCTAGATTTCAATCATCATCATCATCATCAGTTATCATTAGGTCATCCTCATCATCACCTGCTGCTTCTTCCCCACTACTTTTATATTCCTCTAAGCTTTTACAGGCCTCAAACAATTTCTATTTACTTCTCCTTTCTGAGGGATTTCCACATTCAATACTACTTTCAGGACAGGTGTTTTTGTGATTGGCCTCATTGTCAGATGCAGCAGTTGGTTGAGCTACTACAACTTCTTGCACTATGCCATCAGCACTGGAATGTGACTTATCGTCTTTCATGGTTTTAGATGGTTTATTAACCCCTTTAGTGCCATGTGCCTGGGCCATTTTCTGTACCCTGTAAGCCAGACACATTTTCAGCATTTCTGCTATCTGTCGGTTTAGGTATGATACCTGCAGGTATTTTATACCTGGTGCCTCACATGAAGTACATTTTGCATTGTGCCACAAGCTACGTAAAAATGACTTATTTTGTTAAAATCACACACTATATATCAAAAACATTTATGTTGATTTTCATAGTTTCTACTATTTGAAAAAACCCTGAATCTCCCAAATACAAATATATACAGTTTTAACTACATTCATGACTTGTTCAGACCCCTAATTGTCAGGAGCACAAAATGGTATTTTCAATTTTATAAATTAAAATGCACATTCCAGTGGTTACATAGTAAAACAATTAGGGATGGGCGAAAAGTGAGAAAAATGTCCTGCATGAATTTTAGCAAAAAACTGAAAATACAAAATAAAAAATTTTCCTCTTTTATCACCTATTCCAGCACATGTTACGCCTATACCAACACATTTTTCTCCTATTCGACACATTTTTCACCTATGTTTCCTATGGTGCAACATTTCCCAGCAAAATATTACTTCTTCTAAGGGCTGTAGTGGAGAAATAAGTAGCTGAAAGTCAAAGCTGTGAGTTCTACAGCAACATATACCTTGAAAAAGTTGTTAGTATGCAGAGTGCATTTGTCTATTGCCCACCACACTAACTTCCTGCTTAAGTGACAACCTAGTGTACAACCTACAATGTGCAGATGTGTATGGTACTGGTGATGGGGGACTGGCATGGTGTGTTTGGTGGGATCTTGACAAACTGCATCCACCCCGGGAGGACAGGGCTCATCATCATTTATTACACATGCTGCAGCAACCATTGCTGCAGTCAGGTTTTTGAACTACCACTTTACTCCCACATCCCTGCACTGCTTCACTTTTCCCCTTCCCCTTGCCCCACCTTTCCCCTCTCCCTGCTCCTTGTGCATTTGCTGGACATTATCAACTACTGTGTGTGTTTTTACTCTCTACAGTACACAACTGATGGAGTGTGATATCTTGCCTTGGCCCTCAACAAAATCCTTAAAGTCATCTGCTGTCTATCAAGTCCGCCTCAGTCACAGAGCTTGCATCAGACTCCCAGGCCGCTCTCTGTCATCTAAAATATTTGTTTTTATGTTTGTAAGTTGTCCACTCTATCTTATCACAGTAAGTCCAAAAAAAAATAAAAATATAACTAAAGAACAAAATCAACAACTTCTTTCCCCAGACTTCCCCAGCACAGAGACAATAAAAGCAAAATTTGCAAGCAAATTGGACCCCAGCTCCCTGTCTTGCCAGTCAGACACTGAATTATGGGGTATTTGTGGTGAACCTCCTTTCTCCCTTCTTCTCCCCCAGAGTGCAGCCACACTCCCCTAATACAGAGAACAAATATCCTATCTAAATGACTCCCTAAACTAAACTTCAATTTACCCTTATTTGCCTATCTTCTCTACCTCAAAAATGTGCTACTTTCTCCTCTCACAAACACAGAATGGCATGCTGTGAGAACCTGACACCCTTTTATATGGTTGTCAAAAAGTCACATTTGTCATCTCTTCTTGAGGTGAAGAGGGCAGATTGGCAGAATTAGCAGCAGACGCAGGCAGCTGATCTGTGCTGATGCCAATACTGCTAGCCAGTTCCACTGTACTTTATTAGTACACAGTATAAATCAAGGCTCATAGGAATACAATGCCCCAAAATGCTGTATCACTGCCACACTGCCCCCTTCTTGGCATGAAAAGGAACATTTTCAGTGTAAATAGCTCAGTATTTACAAGACACACTGGCAGCAGGTTTCGCATTGGCAACAGGCACAAGACTTGTGGCAGCAGGGGCAGCACTGGCAGCACATCTGATAACAGGCACAGCACATCTGGCAGCAGGCACAGGCAGCTGACCTGTCCTGCTCTCACTACTTCCTTCTTCCTCCTCCCTTGATATTAATTTCCCCAAGATCCCTAGGGGTGGTGGCCAGCATTGAGTCTGTAGTGGTCACTTTCTCCTCCTCTTCAGATGCATTGGACATTTAAGGTTCCTTCCAGCACCTCCTTTCATTATTTTTAAACTTGTTCATAGTGATAGCAGTCAATATAAGCCTCTCCTACCTCAATTTTGCTCTAAATACACAGCAGCACAGCACTTCTCTCTGTAGCTGCTTCTCTTGTGTTTCACTTCCTGGAAAATGTCATGTTTTTATAGCTAAAAGGTGAAAAACACATTAATCAATGTGCAAAAACATTCTAGCCATTGAAAAAAATGGCGATGAATTTTTGACAGTCTCCGAAAAAAGGCAAAGATTTTAACCACTGTATTTAAAGCAAACAACAACATGGTTTTCACTGATTTTTTCATGGGAAGATGACAGGACCTTTCGCCCCTACTGACTTGCCTGAACCAGTAGAAGAGCAAAAGTGGGCATGACCAGCATATGTGTAGCATGTCCCCAGTATATTGTAAACATCTCGAGCACAAGGAGGAGTTTTTTTGAGATATCTGCAACAGCCTGAATGAGGTCATGTGCCATCTAGTCAATAGTTTAGAGTTCATTTCTTTGTAAATTAAAGACCTAGGGAATTTACAATTCAGTTTAAAAATATATAACCAGTGGTGTAAGTCCAATGAAAGAGAAAATTCCTTCTCCCACTGTGCAATAAAGTAAAGTTTCACTGTTGAATGGGGGGGATCTAAATAGCATGTAGCAGAAACGCATATGTCTGCTAGTTGGAAATTGGGATGATATCCTCCTTTCTAATAGCGTTAACCCCCTGGGCTGGAATCCTGCTTGGGCATGATGCTTAAGCTAGTGTGAAAGTTGTATTTGATGAAACTATGAGAGAGGGAGAGGATTAAATGTAGGTATATCAGTTTCAGAGAGGCGAGAACCATGTGCTGTTATAAAAGAGCCAAACGATTCTAGGTTGGACCCTACAAGACATCTAAAGGCTGTCCCTCAAAGGCCTGGAAAGAAGTGAAGGTTCCCCAATGGAGAGGTAAGGGGTGAGGGGGAGGAGGTTATGTCTAGTGCTATAGCTAGAGCCATATATCTTTTGAGTGTGAGGGAGACCATAGGAGTTGAAGTAGGGTCGAACTTTCTGGTGTGGGAGCAGCTGTGGTGGTCGGGTGTTTGGGGTAGTGTGGAGAGAAGTAAAAAAACTTTGATAATGCTGCAGCTTCATGATATTTGATAAAGTCTGAAAGACCAAGTCCAAGGTTTTCTCGGTCTGGGAACAAAATGTTTATAAATAAGTTTAGATGTAATCTAGTTCAGAGAAAGGAGTAAAAGATGTGGAATGTTTATCGGGAGAGAGTGACAGACATAAAGGACTTTGGGGAGGATAATTATTTTAACAACATTGATCCTACCATGCAAGGAGATAAATTTGTGTTGCCAGTTAGCCAGGTCTTCTGATATAGAGTTAACTGGTGAGGGATATGTTGATGTCTGCAAGCAACCGTAGATCTGCTGTCATATTAATTCCTAGATATTTGATATTAGAGGGGGACCATGTGAATCTGTATTCAGAGTGAAGTTTGGCAGCTATGTTGTCAGTTAGGTTTTTGTTTAGAATTTTTGATTTTTCATAGTTTATTTGAGTCTGAGAGAAAGAGCAGTATGTGTCAAGGACCGAGAATAGATGAGTGAGAGCGTTAACAGGATTAGAAATAATGTATAGAACATCAACTGCATATGCAGATACCTTAAATTCCTTGTTTCCGGCATTTAGTCCAGTGATAAAAGGGTGGAGTCAGATAGTGTTCAGTAGTGGTTCTAATGCTAGGACATATAGAAGGAGCGAGAGGGTGCAGCCCTGCCTGGTTCCATTTGTGATGGGAAGGGGTTCAGAGAGGACTCCTTTAACTGAAATTCTTGCCGAACAAGCTCATTATACCAGCCATCATGTGTGGTCCTAGACCAACGTGCTCAAGTACTGTTTCTAAGTAAGACCATCGGACCCAGTTAAAAGCCTTCTCTGCATCTGTGGATAAGAAGATAGTGGGTATTCTTGAGTTTTGGGCACATTGAATAAGGGAGATAGCAGTGGCTGTGCTATGTCTTGATTCTCTCCCTGGCATAAAACCACACTAATCGGAGTGTGTGAGTGTATGAAAGTAGGGGTGTATGTGGTTAGCTAAGATTTTAGCAAATAATGTTACATCTATATTCATAAGGGAGATTGGTCTGTAATTGGAACACACCAAAGCATCTTTTTGGAGTTTGGGGATGGCCGCTATATGAGCTTCTAGTGCTTGAGCCCGACAGGACTGCGTTAAAAGAGTCAATTAGGTGGGGTGTCAGCAAGGTAGTATAATAGTGATTTGCCATCTGGGCCTGGGCTCTTCCCATTTGACATAGAGAGAAGTGCTTTGTCCAGTTTTGCTATAGAAATGTGATGTTCCACTTGCTGAGCGACCAGTTTATCGAGAGTAGGAATGTGCAAATCAACTAGATATCAGGGAAGAATGTTTGAAAAGCCTGAAATGCAGTTGTGCGCTGAGATTCTAAATTATATAGTTTATGGTAGAAGTCCTTGAAAGTCTCCGTTATTTCCAGAAAGGATCGAACTACCTTGTTAGAGGGGAGTTGGAGCATTTTGACAGCTCTGGAGGATTGCTGAACCTTGAAAATTCTAGCTAGGGCTCTGCCTCACGTGTTTCCCAAAATATATTTTTAGTATTTCTGCAACATGTATGATTTAGGTACATTTTGTTGTAGATAGGTACTGAGTTCAGCCTTGTAACTGTTCAATTCCAATAGGTCGGCAGAGGCAATTTATGTTTGGTCTCCAGTTGTTTCGTATTTTTAATCAAAGGGTCGATGCGTTGTTTCCAAAGTCTATTTCATTTGGATCCAATCCAATAGGTCTCTGGCTATCTGGGGTAGCTTTCAGATTGAAATATTCCTCCAGGGATTTTTGGAGGGAAGAATGTGACTCCTCATTAGAGAGCAAAAGATTATTGAGTCTCCAGGGAGTGTTAGTGTCATATTTGGAAGGCAAGGAAAGGGACACACTGACTGCTGGATGATCAGACCATGCAAGTGGCTCGATGTTGGAGTCCGTCAGTTGATGAAGGAGGAATTGTGATGAAAAGATGTAATCCAATCAAGTATATGTAAAGTGCAGAGGAGAAAACAGTATAAAATCACGGTCCCAAGGATATAGTATCCTCCAAGCATCAATTAATTGGGAGATCAACAAGCAGAGTTCTAAGTTGTTCATGTATTTACATTGAAAGGGTGATTTCCCTGAAGAGCTATCTTGCTTTGGGTCTAATGCTAAATTGAAGTCCCCTCCCAACATAAGGAAGCTGCTTGCTATCTCTGTAACCTTATGCAGAGTAGAGATTATGAATGGGATTTGGTTCTTGTTGAGGGTGTAGATGAGACAATTCAGTACAGCTTGTTAAAAAGAATAACCCTGAGTATAATGTATTGGCTGTCTTTGCCCTCTATGGTTTCAACGTGCGTCCACAGAAGGGAAGCTTTAATCAGACCTCCTAACCCCCCTTTTCCTGTTTGAAAATTGTGGAGAGCAAATGCTGAATTTGCTAAAATTTACTAGAATTTAAAGGGTTAAAAGCCACATTTGTATCAATGGTTAAATCAAAGTGCTGTTGGATTTCTCCAGAATTGCTCAGGTTTGCTTTAGTACATCTTTCTCACTTTGAGTTTCCCTTTTTTCCGTTGCACATGGATTACAGAAGCTTGCATGTGCACATTCCATGTACACCCACACTTCATACCATATTGTACATTGTACAAATATGTAAAATATTTTGACACACTGGCTGACATTTATCATAGATCAGGATATGTAGCTAACATTTATCACTGGCAAGATCTGTAGCTTATGTCATACCTTGCTCCACTAATACTTGCATTCAATGATTCATAAATGTATTTGGGTATTTACAGTATGAAATATGGTGTGTATCTGCATAGTAACAATCTTTACAGGAAAAATATTGTTAAAAATTCACTTTACTGTAATAAAAATGTACAGTATGTTTCCAAAATGTTGCACCACAGAGAATTTGATATTAATATTTTGCTTGTAAAGTCGCTCTTAAATGAGATATATGAATTGTTATTCGTAATCCTTTAACCCTATGAGTTCCAGATATGTACTCAATGCATTGAGGTGAACAAAACTTTGCAAAGTAATGTGTTACACACTCCTCTGGTTCTTGAAGTGTTAAACACCAACACAAATTGTGAGATTTATTTTACAAAATAATGCTAATTGTTTTCAATAAACTAATTAAAACTATATGATTTGGAAACAATTAGTGTTGTGCTTGGAAATTACAAATATTTAAGCTAAAGGGCAAAACAGTTATTAAAAAAATAAAATAAGAAATTTGTATGTAAAGAGACAGGAACCCCCTGACATAAGCTGCCACTGGGGTGGACTGATACTTGACTTGATAGAGTATTTTGTAGAGGATGATTTGTTAGATTTGTTGTTAGAGGCCCAAGCCCTGAGGCAACATTGATTTGTAGGAGTTAGACTTATTAGAGGCCCAAGTCCTGAAGAAACATTGATTTGTAGGATTTAATCTTGTTTGTCACAAGCCCTAAGTAAACATTGATTTGTAGGATTTAGACTTGTTAGAAACAAACCTCCCAAAAATTGTTTATTTTTTTGTAGAACTATGTTTTTTTTATACTTATTTATTTTTTTCAAAGCACAAGCCCTGAGAAAAAATAAAAATGTCCTACTGAGGCAGTAGCAGCACAATAAGTAGCCCCAGTCTATGTGGAGAAAAGAAGTTGGCCATTAAAACTTCTCCACCTGCCCCTCCTCCAATATATTTTTTTCCCTTGAGAGCAGGAAATGTGATTCTCATCAGCAACTGCAATGTGCACAGTGTGTGTGTGGTAAATAACATCTGGGGCACAACTGTATCCAAACACCATGACACCCAAAACAAAGTACTGCTGCTGTCACTATACCCCTTTTCCTGACTCCTCTAAGGACACATGACAACTTGCTGACAGTTTATTAGTAATGATGAACCCTCCCTGCCAGTTTATTAGCATATTCTGTGGGATGGAATCTCCTCAGATGCTGCTTGATGCACTGCTTGCAATTCTCCTCCACCACACTGGCATGTGTGGGCAGTGCACTACACAGTGTGCAATGGGTAGAGACGGACTGCCACATCCTAACATCAACAGAGTGGCTATCATTTGTCGGGGTAGGTAACGATGAACGAGGTGGATTGGCAGAAGATGTAGTTACCCTAGTAGGTGATGGCGAGCTAGTTGTTTCACTTGTCATTGAACTTCCAGTCTCTGTCTGGGTTGCTCTAGTCTTCCTCCTCTTTGATCCGCGCCTCACCTCTTGTTGTCTTTCTGGAGAGTCAGGGACAGCAACAGCGGTGATTGATTTCTGTGGTGGGTGTTTGGCTTTAAAATGTTTGACATAGATGTTGTGGTGTCTGTGTTTCATGTGTAATATCAGGGAGCTTGTTGCTGATGACTGCACTGTGCCTGCCCCAAGAGAAAAATAGTCCCACACCCGTGACTTCAGGTGGAAGGAACAGGTGGAGAAGAATGGCCTCTTTACTCTTGTCCCCCACATTCCCCTTCACTGTCTGTAGCAGTGGATAATGTTGCTGCTATTGCTGCTGTTGCTGCTACTGCCTCATATGGTATGATATCATAAGGAATCATCCCCCCCTCCTGAGTACTACAAGAGACACTAGAAGCAGGCAAAGTATCGGTGGTAGCAGGTTCAGCAGTGGCAGCAGGTACAGCAATGGTGGTTTCAGATATAGCACTGGTGACAGCAGGGGCAGCACGTCTGGAAGCAGGTACAGCAAAGGTGGTTGCGGGTACAGCACTGGTGGCAACATGGGCAGCATATCTGGCAGCAGATACAGCACTAGTGGCAGCAGGGGCAGCACATCTGGCAGCAGGTACAGCAATGGTGGCACTGGCAGCAGGCATAGCACTTCTTGCAGCAGGCACAGGCAGCTGACCTGTCCTGCTCTCACCAGTACTACCCTTTTCTCCCTTCCTCCCCACTCCCTTTTCTCCCTCCCTTAAATTCCCCAAGATCCCTTGGGGTGATTTAGGGGGACTGGACAGAATTGGTTGAGTACTGCTAGTTACTTCTTCTTCCTCCTCAGACTCAGTGGACACATAATAAGGGTCCTTCCAGTTCCTCCTTTTGCTGCTCATAGTGATAGCAGTCACTATGAGCCTCTCCTGCCTCAATTTAACAAACAATTCACAGCAGAAAAAATATGTCACGTTTTTATAGCTGAAAAGCGAAAACAACATAAATCAGTGGGCGGAAACTTTCTAGCCACTAAAAAAATTGGCAGGGAGTTTTGGCCAATGGGTGAAAAACGCAGAAATTTTACCTGCTGTTTTAAAAGCAGAATTTCTTGTGAAAAAGCAGACAATAACGTGGTTTTCACTGAATTTCTCTCAGGAACATGGCGACAACTTACGCCATCCCTATTTGTGATCTACAACAGCTGGAGAGCCCATATTCATATACATCCTGTATTGGGCCATTAGTACATATGTCTATTCTTAAGACAGAGAGAGATCAACCTTGGGTTCCCCAGATGTTGTTGCCTACAACTTCCAGCTAGCCATTCGCTATTAGGGAATTCTGGGAATTGTATGACACAAAAACTGAAGTTGCTTAGAGCCTGTATTGTGCTCTAACTACATATGGTCTGTTTATAAGTTAGAATGAATTCAACCTTAGTCTTCCTAGCTGTTGTTGCAGCGGAGCCCAAGGTTGAAGAAGGCCTGACTCGGATAGGCAACATGTACTGAGGGCCCAATAAAGGGTATATTCAGCTGCGGGCTCTTTCATAGACCACAATAGCAGAAGAGCCCTATGCTGAATACAAACTATGGGTCCTATACAATTTCCATTTACCTGTGGTTTCTCCAGGGATTGGTTGGCAGGGAATGATGGCATTTGTAGTCTGATAGCAGTTACAGAGCCTTAAATTGCCCATCACTGGTATGAAGAATGTTTCTCTCCCAAATGTCTTGCAAAATGGTGCTATGCCATCATAATTTTCAAAATCAATACTATGCCTAAAAGTGAAACAAAAATTACTTAAAGGGATAGTAATACTTCATTTTAACTTTATTTTATTTTGTAGGCATTAAAAAAACATGAAGAATGATATAAGTCTTATCTCTGAAACCTTTATGGTTTAAGAGATAGTCACAAACAAAGGGCTCGATTCAAATGTTGGCGTCGCCAGAAAAAACTGGAGACGCTGCTTTTAACGTCAATTGAGCAATGCAAATGTTCTACTAGAAACAAGCGACGCCAGTTCTGAAACAGACATCGCCCGTCACCAGAACAGCAAAATCTCACCCATAGAGGATAATGTACAAACGACGCCAAAAGCTATTCAAATGTTGGAGTTAGGGCTAACTCGCGTTAAATTTGAATGCACAAGGCGTTGTACAACGCAACGCCAGGCAGCTGGGCACAATGCCACCGCGAGAGGAGAGGTATTGGAGGAAGCGGGCAGCAAATACAAGCCTACCACCCGCTTCCTCCGATGCCTCTGTCCCCTCCTCCCGCTTTCTCCAATGCCTCTCTATGCACCAGGAATAGGATTGGTCCATTTGCAGTTCTACTGTATTCCTATTGGCACTCGATAGTCCTGTTTGAGTGACTCCACACTGATCTTGTGTATGGAACAGAGAGAGTTTGTACTAGAAACATTCCTTTTTAGTACAAAATGTGGGAAAGCCATCTTTCTAAGTTTTACAATGTTAAATGCCAAGCAGGATGTTAATTGTTCAGCTGTTGTATCAGTCTCAGCCAGTCCACCAACATCTTCTTCTCTGTACAACACTCCGGTGGACTCTGCTTTGACTGGCAAGGTGTTGCCAGCAAGCGGGCTCATTATAGCCTAGGCTTTCTGTAGAAACGGCTGTTGCATGCATTGATTAAGCTTTATATTGTCATTTTAATGGTTTTGTTCATATTAAATACCTTTTTATTTTACCATGTGTAGATCATAATTGGGACCTGTTCCAGTGATTCTGGTGTATGCAAAACCAGGGGCAGGTTTAGCCACTGATGTCTTATACCAGTTTTTGCAATATCTGTGCTAACTAGGGATTATTGTTGAGAGTAATACACATTTAGATATGTATAACAGCGCTACTTATTTGTATGTGCCTGAAAGCTCCCGTATTACACATATCCTCACAGAGTGACTAATAGTCTTGAACTTGGTCATAATGTTTGGTTTCAGGCTATTATTTATCTCTTATTCTCTTTCTAATCTGCATCGACTTTTGAGTTTTGGAGCATTAATAAGGAGAACACACTCAAAGGTAATGTGTAACTATCAGCTAAAACTGAGCTTTATTCCATAAGTGCAAAAGATACTCAGCATCAGCCATAACCACCAACTGAACCCAGACTGCCTAAAATGGACTCATGAGACCAATCCTACCAACAAATACGCTTATTTGTGCATACATAATTGATTCTAAGTAATCCAAATAACATTGCAATAATCCAATGGCAGAGCCTGCTTAGAAAGATTTTATTATGCTGCGGGCTTCACAGCCGCCCGCAGCAAGGGGATAAATAATTAATAAATAAATAATAACAAAAAATAAAGAATAATAATGAATAAATAATAAAAAATAAAGAATGTATAAATAAAGCTGAGGGAAGCGCTGCATTCACAGTGCAGGCTGCTCCCTCAGTTGTATGTTAACCCTTTGGGTACCAGAGGGGTAGGAAACATGCTAAGCAATGCTTTCCTACCTCTCTGGTACTCAAAGGGTTAATTGTGGAATAAAAGACAGATTTGTCCACTACATGGAAGTCCATGAGGTGGATGTGGATGCGGTTAGTATGTCCCATATATGCAATATATGTGACATACTAAGGGGGGGGGATGTGGAAGGGGGCATTGTGTAGTGCTTGGTGTACTAGTTTTATTGATTTTAACCCTTTGAATGCCACAGGGGTGAGCAGTGCACATCCCTAAGGCATTCAAAGCTGTCCATGGTGCTGAAAGCCTTCTCTGTGTTCCCCTAGTGGCTGGGTAGGGAAAAGCACAGAGAATGCTGTTCAGAACTGGAGACGTGGGTTTGGGATTTTCTGACTGAACTTGATACTTTGCAGTGCTGTGATTGGCTGTGGTGCTAGGTAACATTTTTATCGTTTGTTTTTAGGTAAGATTTTCTATGCGACGCAGGTTTAAGATTAACGTGTATTTTGTTGGTTATCGCTCGTTAGGCTTTCTAGGTAAGGAAGATTTGAATCTCACGTTACCTGGTCTTGCTTAACGAGCGAAGGCAGTTTTTTTCTTCACGTTGGTTTTAACGCCAACATTTGAATCGAGCCCAAAGTATCCCCCCCTGTTCAACCAGATCAGAAGGGAGGTGCCCAGGTAGACTGCAGAGAGGGACAATCTTCAATTAAGATAATGGAAAAAGCTGAAAAACTTGTCAAGGGGGGAAGGGCTTTCATTGTTTTCATACAAAGAAAATTGTCCCCTTCTGTTATCTGTACTGTCATACAACCAGATTCACATCTGAGAAGAGATGGCTTACACTAGGTAAAAGGGGCGGGAGGGGAACTTTGCCTGTGAATATCTCATAAACCATAAAGGTTTGAGAGATAAGACTTATATCATTCTTCATGTTTTTTTAATGCCTACAAAATAAAATAAAGTTAAAACGAAGTATTACTATCCCTTTAAATTTAGATAAACATTTAAAAAAGACATTTTTGAACATGTGTGTTATACCATGGAGGAACAGTTCGTACTTCATATTGCACTGAGACATTTTGCAGTTTACTGTTTTTATCTCCTTTCAAAGAAGAGGAGTACATTTTTTATTGTTCCCCATTTAAAAACCACTGCTTAGTAGTAAACCACTTCCTTTCAAGGAACAATGTTTGCAGGGGAGGGCTGGCAGCTTGTGGCCCAGGAGGCAAATTCAGTCAAGTGGCCCATTTCTATATAGCTCAAGCCCACTGTCCCAGCCCACCCCCCTTTGTTAATTTTAAAATTGGCATTAATGTTGTGAAGTAAGGCAACTGATACCACATAGCTTACAGCTGAAATGAGGTTACACTAGTGCGCTCTTACAAAGCTTACATACATAGTAACATAGTAATTTAGGTTGAAAAAAAGACTTGCGTCCATCTAGTTCAACCCTTTTCCTATTCCTGTTTACCATTGTTGATCCAAAAGAAGGCAAAGAAACACCCTCAATATAGCAATTTCAAATTCTGCCTTCAACGGGGGGGAGGGGATCCCCTCTTGATTCCAAATGGCAATCCCAATACTAACGTACATAGCCCTCTATGTTATGCTCTTTTAAATAAGTATCCAGGCCCTTTTTAAAGGCGTCTAATGTATTCGATAACACCACCTCCTCAGGCAGTGGATTCCATACCTTTATTGTCCTTACAGTAAAGAAACCCTTCCGCTGTTGTAGATTAAATCTCCTTTCCTCAAGTCTAAGCGGGTGGCCCCTTGTCCTATGTACTGTTCTGTTAATGAACAGGTCCTTGGAGAGCCCTTTGTATGGGCCCTGAACATATTTATATAGTGTTATCATATCCCTTCTAAGACGCCGTTTTTCTAGTGTATACAAGTTTAACTTTTCTAGCCTTTCTTCATAACTAAAACTTTCCATTCCCCTTACTAGTTTTGTAGCCCTCCTCTGCACTTTCTCTAGTTCCATAATGTCCTTTTTCAGAAAGGGTGCCCAGAATTGAGCAGCATATTCTAGGTGAGGTCTTACCATGGATCTGTAAAGAGGCATAATTATATCTTCCTCCCTTGAGTCAATACCCCTTTTAATACATGCCAATATCGTATTGGCCTTTGCAGCTGCCAGCTGGCACTGCATGCTACTGCTAAGTCTATTGTCTACCATTACTCCCAAATCCTTTTCATTTGTAGATTTCCCCAGAGAAACACCATTTAAACTATATGTTGCATTTTTATTATTATACCCAAAATGCATAACTTTACACTTGTCTATATTGAATCTCATTAGCCATTTGCCTGCCCAGTTACTCAATTTGTCCAAATCCTCTTGTAATGAAGACACATCCAGTTCAGACTTTATTACCTTACTTAATTTTGTGTCATCGGCAAACACTGATACATGGCTCCCTATGCCCTCTGGGAGGTCATTAATAAACAAATTAAAAAGAAGAGGACCCAGGACAGATCCCTGAAGAACTTGCCATTTACTACTACTCTTTGCATTCTATCTTTCAGCCAATTTCCAATCCACACACAAACATTTTCCCCTAGGCCTATTTCATTCAATTTGTACAGTAACCTCTTGTGTGGAACCGTATCAAATGCCTTGGCAAAGTCTAAATAGATCACATCAACCGCCGCTCCCACATCTATATTATTACTCACTTTTTCATAAAATGCGATCATGTTAGTTTGACAAGACCTGTCTTTCACAAAGCCATGTTGACTCCTGCTAATAATATTCCTGTTCCAGCAGAATTCTTGAATATATTCCCTTAGCAACCTTTCAAACAGCTTCCCTACCACAGATTTCAAGCTTACAGGTCTGTAATTTCCTGGCTGTGACTTTGATCCCTTTTTAAATATGGGCACCACATCTGCTTTACGCCAATCCATGGGCACCATACCTGAAATAAAAGAATCCCTGAAAATCAAATATAATGGTCTGGCCAGGGCCTGGCTTAGCTCTTTAAGTACCCGTGGGTATATACCATCTGGCCCTGGAGCTTTGTCTACCTTACAATTTATTTAATGCTACACTAGTTATACTATAGAACTTACAAGGGAATGGGTTATGCTACTAGTGTAGCTCCATTTGGATTGTTCCTCTGTGATGTTGTTTGTGTAGCTCCACTTCAGTTGTAAGCTCTATGTTAACACTAGATTACCTCCATTTACAGAAGCAATTGGGAGATTTAGTGAGGAACAGTGGCCCACCAGCCCAGAAATATGACCGGCCCAGGGGGCAATTGCCCCCCTGCCCCCTAGGCCAGCCCTTTCCTGCCTCCCTAAGCCCCTCAGCTCATCAATCAAATCCCACTGCTCAGAAAAAGTTACTATTGTAAACTCCCTTGACTTGAATTACTTTTATCTTGTACTTTCTTTTTGGAGCCTATTGTATGACTATATTAACTGCATTTTTCTCTTACACTTCACTAAGGATATGACCAGTGTTACCTGACAATACATTAAAGGATATTAAAGAATCTGATATGGTGCATAAAAATGTGCAATGAAACTCTTTTTTTGCCCTGTCTCTGGGTAAAGCCTATGTACAAAGTTAGTTGCTCATTTAAATGTGCGCTTTACTCCACTTACACAAAAGTCTGGGCAGTGTCGGCGTGAATTACACTGTCACCTTCCCAAACACTAACCCTACACTACCCCTAACAGTACCAAAAAAGTGAAACAATACTGTCATCCACTGTAAGTCTTCATCTGTCATCTTCTGACGCTCAAAGGGTTAGTTTTTTTAGATTACACACATCTTTTCAGTACTTTGGATGTATTGATATGGGGCTTCGTTTTTTTTTAACTTCAATTCCAGTATCGGTGGAACATGCTTTAGGGGACCCAACACATGGAAATTCAAAATCTTTTTCATGGCTTCCAATGATCAACGTGTTTTTTTCTTTCGGTAATTTGTCACATCATAGGTAATTGCATGCCTGACTGTGACTTAAAACTGCCGACAGTACTTTCTTTTTTTTAATGGGGTGTATTAAATCAAGTCCTTAGTTCATAGGCTTTATAGAATAACATAGGAACTGGAGAAGTGATATCACTGGAGAAGTTATCTCCTCATTATCACCTTTTTATCATGCCTTAGTGCATCACTTAGAGTAATGGGGCCTGGATGGACACTCAGGGCTTGATTTAAATGTCACATCTAAAACAGACGGTAGGGCAAAATTGGCTTCCAACCAACATAAAAAAAAGTCTAAGTCGGTATTCAATTATCCTACCAGCTGAAGGCACAATGGACGTTAGGCCACTTAAAAGGACTTGGGGCCAAATTTCCATTTTGTGTTAAGTTTCCAAAATGCCGCAATAATGAGAACATCAAAGGCAGTAAAGGAATATCAAGAGAAAACTAAAGTTTTGTGAGAAAATTTGTTTATTATGAAACAGCCCCTTTTGTGGTCACCTCTGCTGCCAATGGCAGTGGCAGGTATAGAAGAAGACAGTGCACCCCCAGGTACCTCATAGGCTGATGCTCATTCCAGTTTGAGTGAATTTTGAACAGAGACTGTATATTTATTTGGCCAATCTCTGTCCAAAACAACTCATAGTCATTGGCTGTGAGGTGTGCTCAAGCGGGGGTTAAACTATCCAGATAAGTCCAAGTTATGTTTGTGGCACATCAATAATATTTCTTGTTTTCTTTCTTTTATAGGAATGTGAATGTAAGATGGAACAGAAGAAGACAGAACAGAAGAAGAAAGAAGATGGAGAGAAAGAAGAACGAAGAAAGAAGAAGGAAGAAGAAGATGACAGTAGCTGACCAGTGTACTGAAGACCCCGCTGGACATCAGGATTATTGGTAAGTGTTTCTTTTCTGGGGCTGTTGCTTTCTAACTTAGTCAGATTAACCCTGTGAGTTCCAGTGGGGTAAAAATATCCCACCGGCACTCATAGGGTTAATTTTACAAATATTGGACACATTTTGGGTGTGCTTTGGATGTATTGATATGGGGCTTACGGCCCCAAATCAATACATCCTCTGGCGACTTAGGTTTTTTGTTTGCTCGTTCAATTCATGTGTCGGCTGTTTAAAATGAGTTAAGGGACTCTGGGCCCAAAAAAACTGGGTGCAGATTTTCCAATGTTAAAGTGGGTCCCCTAGCAAATCTTACCGCTAACGCATTGAATTGAATGGCAGATTCAACCATATTGTAGTATGTTTCTATGGGGATACATTTAGCGCTGATCTGCTTTTTTTTCTCCCTGCATTTCTTCATAGCACAGGAAATTTCATTGCTTACTGTGCTTGAGAAACTGTCGGACAAATTTTTTTTTGGCATCGGGGACATTTAAATTGAGGCCTCAGTGTGCTGCTCAGACATATGGTGGTATTATGGTTTGACTAGTGTTTGATTCCTTTTGATCCAACTCCATGCAAGGCATGACAAATTATGGAAAAAATAATAATAATTTGTGTTTTATCTGTACCTTTATCTTCATCATTTCCATGACAATTCACTTGGTTTGTTAACCCTCTGAGTGCCAGAGGGGTGTGAAACACATTGCTTTTCCAGTGTGTTGTGTACCTCTCTAGCATTCAAAGGGTTAAGAAAGCAGTTACATAATGAAGATCATGTAGTTATAAGATATGACGCAATGCTGGAGCAAAGCCACTGCACCCTAGGAGACAATTACAAATTACCATTCATATAAATGTTTTTTTAACCAGTCATATTCTAGAGAGGACTCTGAAGCATTGCTTTGAAATACACTGGAACCTTCTCTAGCATCCAAGGGGTTAAAAACATAATTAAAATAATTAGACATTCAGATATGTTCATTTGTCTCCTATGGTGCGATTGGTTTAACTCAATATTCCTCCAGTTCTTCATAGTACATCAGATTCAATGAGGTGGATGTACTAAGAAGAACTAGAGGCCTAGATTCACTAAAATTTGAAGAGGGCTGAAAATGTCAATGTCCTATTGGAGCAGTGTCGAAGGCACATCGATAGTATTCACTAAAGTGTCTACAACATCACATCACCAGCAATCCAACAAAAATCTGCCCACATCATCATCAATCCGACAGGTTTACGAATTTTCATTAATCACATCGACAATGACCTATTTCCATATGAAACTGAAGCATAATGACTCATTTACATATGTAAATGCTGAATACTGAGACAGTTTTGTATACAAGGGGGGGTGTTGAGATGTTAATATGACACTTCAATGCATTCTCTAAACTCTAATCCTCTGCTGTTGGAGTTCACAGTGTCAACTTCACCTACCTGAGGTTGGCGAATTTGGGATCTCCTTGTACTTTCCTATGCAGTAACAGCCCTCAAGTAATCACAAGCAGGGAGGGCTGTGAATTATTGTTGGTGTGGAAGGAATTTCCTCCCTTCACACATCATCAACACTACGACAATTCAGACGTTTAACAGCATTCTCTCTGCTTCCCTATTTGGCCAAAAAGGGAGTGAACAGAATGTTTTCAGCACCAAGAATAGCATTAACCCCTTAACGACCCTTGACGGTCATAGTACGTCAAGGGTCGATTTGACTTAACGACCGATGACGTACTATGACCGTCATCGAGTTCCTGGCTCCCCCCGCGGCTGCACGCCGTTCGGGGAGTCCGGAACGCAACGGAGCAATAAAAAAAATTGCTCCGTGGTCGTTAAGTCACGTCCGCTTCCGGATTCCCCGGTCGTTAAGGGGTTAAGTGCCAAAGGGATGTGCGTTGCTCACTTCTGTGGCACTCAAATGGTTAAAAAAATAGTATTTCAAGCACTACACAATTATCCCCTTACCTATGTGTCATATATAATACATGTTATGCATTCCCAGGGGAACAGGACTGGGGGTCATGCAGCATCTATGGGGATTTGTGACAACCACTTGCCCCCCCACCTTGTTCCCGTGTTCAGCGGCAGCCATAGAACCACATATACACTGCTTGGCCCCCAGACTTGTTCTCTTGACCACTGGTAAACAAAGATCCCCATGTACACTGTCTGACCCTCTCCAGACTTACCCACTGCTAGCCACACATCCCCATGGGCACTGCTTCTGCAAGGGAAGAAGGCTGGGGGTGTCAGGCAGTGTATATGAGGCTAACACACAATGGTGTTGATCCCCATGATGCACAACATGTTAGAAGTCTAACATAGAGTGCCCCCCTCTGACATAGTAACATCCCCCTTTCTAATTCATTTTATTTTAAGTGATTGAAATGACTCTTTAAACTCCTTGAGTGTTAACAAACATTTCCAGTTATTTGCCAGTCAAGACTTGGAAATCTCTCACGCATTCTAGTGGTTTAAAGATTCATTTTGAGCATTGAAAATTTGTGGGATTTTATGTCACCTATGAGTTAGTTTGCTCCAAAATGGCTCCAGATCTACATATATATGAGCTTCAGTGACATAATATTATTTTTTGTTCTTGTAGTTTCCAGTTGATAATACATTAATACATTACATTAACAAGTCCATTGATTTTACTACACAAACTGTTTTTTTTTTAAAGGAAATTAAATATATGTTAACTATTATTTTTACAGTTTAATTTTATGGCAATTCGACATTTTTCTTCTTTAAATGAAATGTTTGAACACTAACTTATGCAGTTTTATGATG
This sequence comes from Rhinophrynus dorsalis, assembly GCA_037306005.1. NCBI lineage: Eukaryota > Metazoa > Chordata > Amphibia > Anura > Rhinophrynidae > Rhinophrynus > Rhinophrynus dorsalis. The sequence goes on from CM074718.1 coordinate 63,478,987, forward strand.
CAGAAGATAAGCAAAGCTGTAAAAACACCTCTGAGACTTAAGTAAGACAGCATTAGAAACTCATTATTATCGGCACATTGCATGGTTAGAGTAGAGTAAAAAAACCCATTAAGTTAATGTAATAGTTAATATAAAAACTCCCCAATGAATTTTGAACAGTCAGATCATTTGCTCCTTTAAAAAAAAGTCAAAAGCCAAAAGTTAAAACAAATGATGCATTTATAAAAACATTAAGAGCCATATGCACAATGGGTAAAACATAAAAAAGGTAATTAATCTTGTTTGCATCTTCTAGTCTACTTCAAAGAGACTTTACTAGAGCCTAGGGAATGAATTATGGTCATAGTGATAGTAGTAGAATTTACATGTTAAAATAATGTGCATGAGTTTTAAAGTCATGTATTGTACGTTCAGCCTTAAATTTTATTAGCCTGAAGAAGAGACCTAGCTGTCTTGAAAGCTTGCAGCTTAACCCTTTGAGTGCCAGTGCAATGCGTTGTGTACCCCTCTGGCACTCAAAGGGTCAAAGCCATTCCATTAGCCAATTAAAGTATAATTTTTACTAGTCTACTGTATATGCACAATGGGAAGAGGAGTAGTTTTAGGCCAGATCATCTGCTCAATGAGAGACAAATAAAAATTCATATTTTCAAAAAGGGAAAAGTCACACTTTAATTGCATATACTTACCCTTCTTATTGCTAGTCCATTAAAAGTATTCTATCACTAGTGATGAGCGAGCATGCTCGGCCGAAGCTCGGTTCGGCTCGAGCATCGCTCTGCTCGGCACATGGCGGTACTCGTAAGAGTACCGCATGTGCTCGCCCGCCATGTTCGGGTCTCCTCCCCGCACGTTTCGCGGCTGCTGCGCAGCCAATAAACGTGAAGGGAGGCTCTGACATCAGTGTAATGCCAGCAGCCATGTTGGCTGCTGGCATTACACTGATTGGCTGGCCAGAACCCGTGATCGGGTGCTGTATAGCACCTGACCAGCGAGTTCGGCTCAGTCTTAGCCAGGGAGAGATGAGGATAGGAAGGGAAAGTCAGTGTAGGGAGAAGAAAAGCGAATTTGTAAAAAAAAAAGACCCAAAAGTCCTTTTTAGGACTACTGTGTGTGGGGGCAGCAGTTTATTTTGTTTGGGGGGGCAGAGATATAAAAAAAAAAAACTTCACATATTCTGTTCACTGTGCCTAGCCGCAGATTAGCAGCACATTCTGTTTAGTGTGCAAAGTTGCAGATTAGAGCACATTCTGTTCAGTGTGCAAAGTTGCAGATTAGCAGCACATTCTTTTTAGTGTGCAAAGTTGCAGATTAGAGCACATTCTGTTCAGTGTGCAAAGTTGCAGATTAGCAGCACATTCTTTTTAGTGTGCAAAGTTTCAGATTAGCAGCACATTCTGTTTAGTGTGCAAAGTTTCAGATTAGCAGAACATTCTGTTTAGTGTGCAAAGTGTAAAATATCAAAGTCACATATTCCATTCACTGTGCGTAGCCGCAGATAAGAAGCACATTCTGTTTAGTGTGCAAAGTTGCGTATTAGGAGAACATTCTGTTAACTGTGCAAAGTGTAAAATATCAAAGTCACATATTCCATTCACTGTGCCGAGCCGCAGTTAAGAAGCACATTCTGTTTAGTGTGCAAAGTTGCATATTAGGAGAGCATTCTGTTAACTGTGCAAACTGTAAAATATCAAAGTCACATATTCCATTCACTGTGCGTAGCCGCAGATAAGAAGCACATTCTGTTTAGTGTGCAAAGTTGCGTATTAGGAGAACATTCTGTTAACTGTGCAAAGTGTAAAATATCAAAGTCACATATTCCATTCACTGTGCCGAGCCGCAGTTAAGAAGCACATTCTGTTTAGTGTGCAAAGTTGCATATTAGGAGAACATTCTGTTAACTGTGCAAACTGTAAAATATCAAAGTCACATATTCCATTCACTGTGCGTAGCCGCAGTTAAGGAGCACATTCTGTTTAGTGTGCAAAGTTGCATATTAGGAGAACATTCTGTTAACTGTGCAAACTGTAAAATATCAAAGTCACATATTCCATTCACTGTGCGTAGGCGCAGTTAAGAAGCACATTCTGTTTAGTGTGCAAAGTTGCGTATTAGGAGAACATTCTGTTAACTGTGCAAACTGTAAAATATCAAAGTCACATATTCCATTCACTGTGCGTAGCCGCAGATAAGAAGCATATTCTGTTTAGTGTGCAAAGTTGCGTATTAGGAGAACATTCTGTTTACTGTGCAAAGTGTAAAATATCAAAGTCACATATTCCATTCACTGTGCGTAGCCACAGATAAGAAGCACATTCTGTTTAGTGTGCAAAGTTGCATATTAGGAGAACATTCTGTTTACTGTGCAAAGTTGCAGATTTGCAGCACATATTCCGTGTAATATGAAGAAGGCGGGTAAAAAGGCACGGGGAAGTGGACGTGATCCTGATAGTTCAGGGCGCGGGTCAGGACGCGTAGAAACTGTGCCTGGTGCCAGAGCACAAGACAGAAAGACATCCACCATACCTAGCTTCATGTCTCAGTTTACAGGGCGTCGCAGGACATCACTCTCGAGGTCCGACCACTGCGAACAGGTGGTCGGTTGGATGTCAGCTGATACTGCTTCCAGTCGGTTAAGCACCACCCTGTCTTCCACCAAGTCCACTCTCAGTAGCCAAGAGTCTGGTCAACATAATCCTCACCCTGATCATCCTTCCTCCCACCATAGAGGATCTGGTCAAAGAAGTGATCCCACACTGGGATATAGTGAGGAGCTCGTCTCATCACCAATCCTTAATTTGAACCTCTCTCCAAGCACGCTTGCAGAGGAACATGACATCTTGTGCCCTGATTCACAACCTCTAGAGGGTACCCAATCACAAGAAGATGACAGAGGTGAACGGCATTTAAGGTCAAAGGAAGTGGATGATGATGATGATGAGACACAGTTGCCATTAAATCAACCACTATTACTGTCTCAAGACCTTGATGAGGAGGATGATATACAGTTGTCAATGACTGAGTATGTGGTGGGATCAAGACATGAGGAGGATGATCAGAGTGAGGAAGTGGAGGAGGACTTGGTGGACGATGAGGTGACTGACCCCACCTGGGAAGGTGTAGAGCTGAGCGATGACAGCAGTCCTGAGGGTGAGCCATCTGCAGCACCGCAACAGGCTGGAAGAGGCAGTGGTGTGGCTACAGAAAGAAGGCGGACCGCACCAAACCGGCCCGCACATGTTCCACGGAGCACCCCCTTGCGTAAATCTCCCTTGCCAAGGGGTAGGTGTTCCGCGGTATGGCGTTTTTTTAAGGAAAGTGCGGACGACAAAAGAATTGTAGTTTGCAACCTGTGCCACACCAGAATGAGCCGAGGCATGAACACTAGAAACCTCACCACCACCAGCATGATCCGACACATGGCATCCAAGCACCGTAATAAGTGGGAGGAACGCCCGGATCGCCAATCTGTGTCTGCAGGCCACACCACTGCCTCCTCTTCCCCTGTTTTCGGTGCCGGCCAATCGCCTGTCGAAGGCGCAGGCCCGCATACCTCCCGCCCTGCACCTGTACCATCTGAAGCACCATCAGCGACCACATCCACTTCCCTGTCCCAGCACAGCGTCCAAATGTCGTTACCCCAGGCATTTGAGCGCAAGCGAAAATACCCAGCCACCCACCCACAGGCCATAGCACTAACCTCACACCTTTCCAAATTACTGCCCATCGAAATGCTGCCATTTAGGCTTGTGGAGACTGAGTCCTTCCGCAGCCTGATGGCAGCAGCTGTCCCTCGGTACGCAGTCCCCAGCCGCCACTACTTTTCCCGGTGTGCCGTCCCCGCCTTACACCACCATGTGTCCCGTAACATCACCCGTGCCCTGACCAACGCAGTTACTGGGAAGGTCCACTTAACAACTGACACATGGACAAGTGCTTGTGGCCAGGGATGCTACATTTCCCTGACGGCACACTGGGTGAATGTCGTGGAGGCTGGGAGCGACTCGGACCCTGGGATGGCACAGGTGCTACCCACGCCGAGGATTGCGGGCCCTACCTCCATCAGGGTTTCCGCCAGCACCTACGTTATTGGCTCCTCCTCCTCCGTTTCCACCTCCGAATTCTCTGCGCGCAGCGCCACTCACCCATCAGCCGGTAGCTGGAAGCAGTGTAGCACTGCAGTGGGGAAGCGTCAACAGGCCGTGCTGAAGCTGATCTGCCTTGGGGACAAACAGCACACGGCCTCAGAGCTGTTGCAGGGGATTAGTCACCAGACCGAGCAGTGGCTCTCGCCACTCAACCTGCAACCAGGCATGGTTGTGTGTGATAATGGGCGTAACTTGGTGGCGGCTTTGGAGCTCGGCAAGCTCACACACGTACCATGCCTAGCGCATGTATTTAATTTAGTGGTTCAGCGATTTCTAAAAACCTACCCCAATTTGCATGATCTCTTGACCAAGGTGCGCCGCGTGTGTGCACATTTCCGTAAGTCATCTACAGCTTCAGCCGGCCTATTGAAGCTGCAGCAGCGCTTACAATTGCCAGCTCACCGGCTGCTGTGTGACGTGAGCACGCGCTGGAACTCCACCTTCCACATGTTGGCCCGGCTTTGTGAGCAGCAGAGGGCAGTAGTGGAGTACCAGCTGTTACACGGTCGTCGCCTCTCCGTTCAACTTCCTGTAATCAGAAGTGAGGAGTGGGAGTGGATGTCAGACCTCTGCGAGGTTTTACGCAATTTTGAGGAATCGACACAGATGGTGAGCGGCGATAACGCTATTATCAGTGTAACCATCCCACTTCTGTGTCTACTGAAACGCTCGCTGCTCACAATTAAAACCGACGCTTTGCATGTGGAAGAGGTGGAAATGCGGGAGGAAGAGCTTACACAAGGTGATAGTCAGAGCACCCTCACTTCGTCTTCTCAGCGACAATTGGAGGAGGCGGAGGAGGAGGAGGAGGAGGAGGAGGAAGACACGGTTGCCTCCGCTACAGAGGGTAGCCATGGAACTTTAGTTCCATCTCTTCAGCGTGGGTGGGCAGAAGAGGAGGAAGAGGATGAGGAGATTGAGAGTCATCCTCCTGATGAGGACAGCGAAATCTTGCCTGTTGGTACTCTGGCACACATGGCTGACTTTATGTTAGGCTGCCTTTCCCGTGACCCACGCGTTATACGCATTTTAGACAACACGGATTACTGGGTGTTCACCCTTCTGGACCCCCGCTACAAAGAGAATTTCTCATCTCTCATTCCTCCGGTGGAGAGGACAAGCAAAATGGTGCAATACCAGAAGGTTCTTGTCGAAAAATTGCTCCAAAATTTTCCATCTGACAACGCTGGCGGCAGAGTACGTGCTACCTTGGCCAACCGAGAAGGGGAGAAAAGGGGAGCACACAGCAGTTCCGAGAAAGGCAGGGCAACACTCTCCAAGGCATGGGACACCTTCATGACACCCCGCCAGCACCCTCACCCTGATGCGCAGCCTAGTGTCACAAGGAGGGAAAAGTTTTGGAAGATGGTGAAGGAGTACGTAGCAGACCGTGTCAGCGTCCTCAATGATCCCTCTGTGCCTTACAACTACTGGGTGTCCAAGCTGGACACGTGGTATGAACTGGCACTCTACGCCTTGGAGGTGCTGGCCTTCCCTGCCGCCAGCGTTCTGTCTGAGCGGGTATTTAGTGCTGCTGGTGGCATCATAACAGATAAGCGTATCCGCCTTTCCACCGAAAATGCTGATAGGTTGACACTTATAAAAATGAACAAGGCCTGGATTTCCCCTGACTTCTCCACTCCACTGGAGGAAAGCCCCGGGGGAACATAAAGTCACTTTATATATGTTATTTAAAATGATGGGAATACTCTGTATTCCCATTCACCCCTTCCACCCAAAAAACGGGTATATGGTTGACTCTTAATCTTCTCATCCTCCTCCTCCTCTTCCATATGCCCTGTGATATAATTTTTATATAGGGCCAGCTCACCAGCGGGCCCTGTGATATAATTTTTATATAGGGCCAGCTCACCAGCGGGCCCTGTTTGACAATTTTTGTATAGGTCAGCTCACCAGCGGGCCTTCTCATATAATGTTTTATTGGGTCAGCTCTCTAGCGGGCCCTCTCATATAATGTTTTATAGCGTCAGCTCACTAGCGGGCCTTCGCATATTATGTTTAGGATGGTCAGCTCCGCAGCAGACCCTCACCCATAATGTTTTAGATGGTCGGCTCAGCGCACGTTTCCCTCTTAATCATGGCCCCAGTTCAGAAAAATCGAGGAAATTTTTGGGAGAATTTGCCTCTGCGCACGTTTCCCTCTTAATCATGGCCTCAGTTCAGAAAAATCGAGGAAATTTTTGGGAGAATTTGCCTCTGCGCACGTTTCCCTCTTAACCATGGCCTCAGTTCAGAAAAATCGAGGAAATTTTTGGGAGAATTTGCCTCTGCGCACGTTTCCCTCTTAATCATGGCCCCAGTTCAGAAAAATCGATGAAATTTTTTGCAGAATTTGCAGATGATATACAAGTAAATATACAGCAAATACTGTTTGGTAACAATTTTTCGCCTAAAGTCGTTTTTATCTGCCTTTTTGTGTGTTTTACGGTCAGTCTGTAAAAATGGCGTACTACGGGCGAAAGATCGTTCCCAGCAGCGACGTTGGAGTCCAAGATGCATCCAGACATCCTCCCTATGCTGTCCCTGAACCATTTCTGTGGTGTTTCCATCATTTTCTGCCCTTTTCCTATGGACCAGGCACCGTCCCCTCATCAGAGCAGGGGGTGCCTGGTGTAATGCTCGAGTCCTCCCATTGACTTCAATGGGGCTCGGGTGCTCGGCCGAGCATTCGAGCCTCCGGGGGCGCTCGGTCAGAGCACCCGAACACCCGAGCATTGGGGTGCTCGATCATCACTATCTATCACCTAAAAATAACTTTGGTGATTTTTCTTTCAAAATCACCTATATGCTGTATTAGTTAAGGCATGTCAAGCAGGAACTGCCCATCTTGGCCCTACATTACCTCCTCCGCTAACTGACACTTAAGCCTTTCAGTGCAATGGGATGCATAATAGACTTGTGCACAGGCAAAATTTTCAATTTCATTCGAATTCGGCCGAAATTTATTTTTTCTAAATCGGACGATCCTAATTTCACACTGTACCTATTCGATTCGTACGAAATTCTGATCCATTCCGAATCTCGGTTGTGAAGTCTCAGAGTGGGGATCCAAGACCCCAGACAGAGATGAGTTAATTTTCTCTGTAAGCCTGAATCACTGCTTTGAGGTGTATACCTGTTTAGCAGCTATGCCTAAATGTGAGTGCAATTTTTATTATTTACACTTTTATCATTAATGAGTGATAGACACTATTGCGCCCCAGTTTCTTCCTGTTTATTTTTTATATGCATTGCTCTCCATTGGTTGAGTTCCTGGGTGTGCGGCCAATCCAAATACACAGAAGCAGCTAATATTTCCCTAATAACCCCCTACAATTTGAACTGGAGTGCATATATTTGTTATTGCAGCATATATCTTTGTGAGTAATTTTCCATTTGTTGATTGTGTGGTGATGGGGAATACAACAGAAGGATTTGAGGATTCTACACTAGGAGCACCTTTTTGTCCTTCCTTTTGTGTTTCATATGACCCACTGAACTGTCTCCTGTAGGCCTTTACAATCCAACTTACCATCTGGCTAAAGCATCACATCATTTCAAACCTGAAACTGAACCTGCTGCCTCCTCAGATCTGGAAGGCAGAATTAAATATACTGAGACCAGCATCTGAAGGATGGACTCCATCAGGACAATACGATCCTACCTATTTCCACTTAAATTTTTCATGCAGGAAAGTACAATCCCCCACCCTCTTGAAAAAAAACAGAGAGCCACTTATCCATCTTTTGATTGTTGTGCTCTGTGGCCAAGATCTTATAGTATGATGCCAATAAAATTGAAAAACCAACTGGGATGAAATAATAATTGTATCCTCTAAACATAATTGCAACTCCATGATACCTTTACTAGTCATGTACATCAAATCAACACATTTAATCAACTGAAGGTCCTTAGCCTCCACATAATAATAATCCTTTATTTATATAGCGCACACAGATTCCGCAGTGCTTTACACTCATATTGGTCCCTGTCCCCATTGGGGCTCACAATCTAAATTCACCTATCAGTATGTTTTTTTTGGAGTGTGGGAGGAAACCAGAGTACCCGGAGGAAACCCACGCAAACACAGTGAGAACATACAAACTCATTGCAGATGTTGTCCTTGGTGGGATTTGAACCCAGGACCCCAGCGCTGCAAGGCAACAGTGCTAAACACTGAGCCACTGTGCTGCCCGTGAAGCATGAAGCAGAAGTATATCTGGATGACTGGAGATCCTACAGAACTGGAAAAGAATTTGCATATCTCTCACTTACAGCCTATATCTTTTGGCCAACCAACAAATCTTGGCAATATAAGTTGGAATATCTATATTAGTTCTGTAAGGCTGTGACACTCCCTTACCAGACCAGTGAATGTAAGAGTCTCCACAAATCCAGGTAATTGCTGAAGGTAAGTGCAGAATTAAACAAAACTAGTAGTAATGGCACTTAACACACAAAACAATATCTCTGTGAATCCCATTTACCTACCCTTTGAATATCCCCTTCCTCCAGGTAGCCATAGCTGCTTCTGTAGCTGACCCAATAGTAAAAGAATGAGCCCCATATAAACTAGCATTCAACCCATGCCTCTCTAAATAAATGTCAAAAACCTTGGGAAATTGGAACCTAGTAAGGGGCTGGGCATCCTTGTGAACTAAGAAGGGTCCACCACTCAAAAGCCAAGAGGCTAAATTAACTTGTATAACCTGCAATGGACATTAGGTAGATTGAATCAAAGGGGATAGATGAACCCACTGACCTTTCACCTTTGATCCATTTTAAATCTCAGAAACAGAAATCAAAACCTGTCCCATTGACATCTAACATCATCAAAGACAAGACCCCTGGCTTAGAAAACGAGTCAAGTACAACCTCCACAATGCCTTAAGCTATAAATAATGCCAGTAAAAAGTCTACATTTAACAACATAACATCAAACAGAGGAAAATAGATGCTCTACAACTCAAGTAGGTAGAGAAACAACAACCATGGGATAACAAGTCACCACTTGACCACATGCCTGCCCCCCAAAAAACCAAACAAACTGGTAATATATGGATACTGCTTCAACAAAATAAGTGATACCAGCAAGCATCATTTCAGCTGATCTGTCCAAAAACCCAGTCTCATATTTGTGAATTAGAGATCATTCAAAGGCAGCAAATAGCAGCAGGGAATTTACAACACACACACATACACATATACACACACAGTGGAATAGTCTGACTTGAGCTTATCATGTCTATTTTATATGACAATGACATATTATATACTACAATGCAATTTAAGCAGTGTTACAATATATTTTAAGTTTGCAGCTTCATAAATTTCACTCTTTGTCAACATCACCAGTGAGAACCCCAATGTCCCAGTTGTTCCTGGACTCTCACTATCTTCCTTCTTTGTTCTCTAATAAATACATTATTCACTTACTCCAGAAGAAGTCAATCTGTGACCCTCCAGCTGTTGGAGACTTCAACTTCTATCATCCCCAACCAGCCACCAGCTGGGGATGTTGGGAGTTGTAGTTACCAACAAATGCAGAGCCAAAGATTGTCTACCCTTGACATAAACAATAGGAAGACATTTCCCTTAACTTAATCTAGATTTACAAACTATCTGTTACCACCGGATTGCAATCTGCTGACTTGCATTCAAATGTTCTCCCTTCATTTCCCTCACTGCCAAATCCTTATCTAAAATGTTTCCTGTCTTTCCTTGGCAACATCGCAATACAACACCAGACTAACATTACCCCTGCATAAAGAGGTTCCTGCAACATCACTCCAGCTCAAAAATAGTCGCCTGCAACCATAATATATAAAGCAAGTCAGATATCTCTGAATTTCTTATGTTTCTGTCCAAAATTATGTTCTGAAATTAATTTTCAAGTGTATTCCTAATTTCTTTAATACTACCCTCATGCAAGCTGGTCCAGGTCAAAAATATATGTATATTATTATTATTATTCTTGATTTATATAGCACCAACTTAATCTGCAGCGTTGTACAATAGGGAATAGACGTACAGAGATATTAAATAGTAAATCATATATGAAGAACAGAAGGATCAGGGGGCCCTGCTTGTGAGAACTTACAGTGTAGAGGAAGGTAGGTTGGATACAGAAGGTGAAACTGCTATTGGGTGTAAGTGTCTCCTGCCACATGAGCTGCCGGTCAGTGGATGGGAGAGAGAAGTGCTATTGATTGCAGTGGCCCAAGGAAGGGGTGGTTCTTGGGAATAATGTTTATGGAGGTAGTTGATATGCTTCCCTGAAAAAGTGAGTTTTCAGGAAGCGTCTGAAAATCTGAAGGCTAGGGGATAGTCTGATGGGGCGGGGGAGGGAATGCCAGAGCTCTGGTACAGCACTGGAGAAGTCCTGTAGGCGGGAGTGGGAGGATGTAATAAGAGCCGTGATGTGTGTGCATGCACATGTGTGTGTATATATATATATTTGGAATTCTTAGTGCATTCATCCCCTGATGGGAGAAAACACCTACCAGCAACATACCAGGACACTTTTGATCCTTAATTTTTTTTAGTGATATCACTATATACATTTTATTGTAATGGTACCTATCTATATATATAAAAGAAGACTTTGTGCCTGGCAAAACACACCCAGGGGCGGCAGTAAAAAGGATTACTGCTGCCATTGGGTGATTCTGTGGGAGTGTGATTTTTGGCCTGCCCCCACTATCCAGCCCGCCCACCACTATCTAAGGCTGAAAAAAAAAATGGCTGCCACACACTCCTACACCACAGACACATGCACATGCCCTCCCACACACACACACTAGCAGACACATACACACATATACACACACGCACGCTGAGGATGATGGGAACAATGTTCAAGCTACAGCTGGAAGGCCATGGTCCAATCTGTATTATGCAGCTTCTTCATTCCCTGTCTTTGAGCCTACACAGCTCTGCTAATTACTACAAGTGAGCTGATTTCTAAACAATCAGCAGGAGGATACTGGCTTGCTGAGAAAGTGGAAACAACGGCAGAGAGGTGATCAGGCAGTGCAGAGCAAGGCTTCAGCTGAGCTGGTAAATGGCAGAGACATGGATGTGACTGTATTTATATATTGCACAAAGAGAGAGAAAGAGAGCAGGTTGTTTGTCAGTCTGTCTGTAAGTAGAGGTGCCAGTTCCTGCAATCATCTCCATGCTGTACATAGCTCACTGTATAGCATGTATGACAAACTATTTATATATGGTCTGGCATTGTATAGTATACAGTCTGTGTATAAGGACTGGCACTATACAGTATAGGAGGGACAGTCCCTGTTTGACACCCAAATCCCTCTGCTCCTCTATTTAGGAGATCACACGGTGTGGTGTATATACAGTAGGCTGACCAGACCTCACCTTTAACCGGGGACACATAGGAAATAAGCATATTTCAGGAGTGCACCAAAATCAAAGCAGCCCTGCAGTATGCATTTTTCATATGTGTCACTGGTTAAAGGTGAGGTCTGGTCAGCCTAATGTACAAGTGTATCAGATTGCTCCACATCAGTAAAACCCACGGTAATGTGGGTATAAACTTCTGTATATATCTGTTAAATTAGTCTGTGTAAAAAAATACTTTCATCTTCTTCTAAATCATTCACTTACAGAAAGAGTAACTTAACCATTTCAGTGCCAGAGGAGATGCAATGCATTGCTTACCCCCTGGCACTCAAAGGGTTAAAAATTCTCTACAGTGGTCTGGCACTGTATAGCAGTGGTTCTCAATCTGTGCCCTCAGTGGCTATTAACAGGCCAGGATTTTAGAATTTCCTTTTAAGAGCACAGGTGAGTTAATCAATATGACTGAGCCTCTGATCAACACACTTGTGTTCTAGCAGTGAAATTCCTAAGTCCTGGCCTGTTAGTGGCCACTGAGGGCATGGGCTGAGAACCTCTGCTGTATAGTATACAGTCTGCATGTGTCTGTGTATAAGGACTGGCACTATACAGTATAGGAGGGACAGTCCCTGTTTGACACCCAAATCCCTCTGCTCCTCTATTTAGGAGATCACACTGTGTGGTGTATATACCAGTGTATCAGATTGCTCCACATCAATAAAACCCACAGTAATGTGGGAATAAACTTCTGTATATATCTGTTAAATTAGTCTGTGTAAAAAAAATACTTTCATCTTCTTCTAAATCATTCACTTACAGAAAGAGTAACTTAACCATTTCAATGCCAGAGGGGATGCAATGCATTGCTTACCCCCTGGCACTCAAAGGGTTAAAAATTCTCTAAAATACACCACCAGCCACGCCCCCAGTAACACCACCGAAAACACAAGTGTCCCTCTTTGGCCATATGAAATGTTGGGAGGTATGTTACTTACACTGCTCACACTGTATGTATTTATGTTCTGATTTGCAGCTGTGTGTCACTGTTTGTGTTGTCAGTGCATGTGTGTGTATATGTGTGTGTTGCATGTGTCTTTGTCTATCACTGTGTGTACCTTTCTGACACGTACACCCTACGCTATAATTCACTATCATAACATTTATTTAAAAAAAAAGAAACATTTCCTGCATAACATGACGGGCAACGCCGTCCCAAACTGCTAGTATATATATAAAGAGAGAGAGAGAGATAGGGAGAGAGCGATAGATAGGTAGATAGATAGGTAGGTAGATAGACAGATAGATAGATAGATAGATAGATAGATAGATAGATAGATAGATAGATAGATAGATAGATAGATAGATTTGTGGACCCTATTTTTGTGGGACTTTTATTTATTATTTTGTTTCCTATTCTATATTTATTTATTTATGTATGAATTTGTATTTACTTACTGTTTATTAAATATTTACCATAATAGGATCTTTCCTTTTATCCTCTTTGTTTTGTATTTGTATGATTATTTCCTAATTGATTTAATTTTTTGTGAATGCTAGTTGACAAGCCTCAATTCTTGCACTTTAAGGGTGATTATACCTTTCATCTTTGTAGCCCAGGATTCTAGACCATAGTGGGATATGGATCTTGTTGGGGAGACCCTACCTCCAAGAGCTGGGTGGGAAGAGGTGACTGAGGGATTTTTTTTGGGGGGGGTTGTAATTTTGTTTTTATTTTGTTATTTTTACTGCTGCTTTTCTTACAAGAAACAGAACAAAACCACATGTATTATAGAAGAAATAAGATGACATCACATTCAAGTATGTCATTTTTCTGGTGTGTCACATTGTTGTAAAATTGCTATAATGGTAGTGAAGCATAGTTTCTGGTTGCTTCTGTAATATGAGTCACAGAAAATGAAAGCTCTCTGAAAAATGTTGTTTATGTTAGTGAATCATCCTTGGTCATTATACTTTGGCATAAGGAGGATTTTCTGTAATTTCTAAGTAACTTAAAACTGTACGTGGAAAGTTTTATAACTAGATAATATTGTACACACCCATAGTGTGAAAAGTTCAGATTCAAATATTGTTGAGTCTTTCCTATTACTTAAATGTGATGTATACATGTTTTTATTTCTAATATTTTATTCAAGTTGATGTTTTAGTTACATAATTGTAACTATATTGCAAGCTGGTCCTTGACACCAAGATAACCTTGATTTAGGTAACATTTTTACCTAGCAAATGCTATATTTGTGAAAGGCATGCTCTGTCTGTTATTATTTTTCTTTCTGTTATTAAATTTGTTGTACTTATACACGACAAAATGATCAAATAGTTGTGTTAATCCAGGGGATGCTATTGATGTCTTCTTGAATGAACTAAAAAGGGATGTGCTGGATACATCTTTAGGTTTTAAAATTATCATTTCAAGATTTATGTCAAGCTTATATCTTTTAATCTAAAAACAGCAGTGAGCTAGAAAAAAGCTATACGTGGGTTATTTGCTGGAGTAATTGACTAAGTCCATTTTTGTGTTGTGTAGTGAGGTAAGGGAGAGGTTAAAAACCCAAAGCCTTTTTCCTTTTGTATTTATACAAGGGAGTGATTGCAGTCTGGTGTGATGGGAGTGTTCGGATGTTGGAAACTGGTTCCATAGGGAAAACATTAAACTATCTGTCCACACTTATGATCAGGTACTTGGTGCCCATTTACAGGGTACTTGTAGCAAGCCATAACCCGTCTTTCTTATCATTAATTATACAAGGTTTTGGCAGTATATATCTATGCTGTGAGGTTTAAATGTTGTAGCATTGTTCAATGTGTTGCTTTTATTATTACTCTGATGTCTGGTGTGTGACTTCTAGTTCCCCAGCGGAAGCTAGTGACGTGTGTTTTTTTTCACTCATTATTTATTTGATACTTAGTTGTAACAATGTGTGTTTATTTTCAACTCTGTGTAAGAGCTCATGGTCTGGCAGAGCAGCGCTATTGAACCAATTGCAGTTAACTCAATGTTAGCCTTCTATCATGGCACTTGGAGGTAAATTTATTTTTTCAGACAACACTATTTGGGTTTTGGCGCAGTATGACATCATCTGGGCCTACCTCTTGTCCCCCTTAGTTCTACTCTTCCAGACATTCTCTATTTAAGGCTCCCATCTAGTGAGTTATGGTTGTCTTGAGAAAGGCTCTGCAATGGAGCCAAAACATTGACTGTTTAATAAACCTTCTTTTTCTTTATTAAATAAGACCTGTGAGTCCTCTTGTGTATGGTCGTCTCACCATTCACCTATTGTTATATACTTTTGACTACAAGAAGCACCCAGGCAGACTCTACACACTGACCACCAGCAATTACAGAGAAGTCAGCTATTTGGAAGTCTTAGTGCATCCATCACCCGATGGGAGAGCACACCTACTGGCAATATACCAGTATTTTTTGAGAGTACCAGGACACTTTTGTATCTTTATATTTTTTTAGTGAGATCACTTTATACATTTTACTCTTATGGTACCTTAGAGATAATATATATATTTTGTGGACCCTATTCTTGTGGAACTTTTATTTATTTTATTTCCCATTCTAGCCAGATGGGTTACAGTTAAACATTGCAAAGGGGGTCAGGGGAATAGGGAGGACACTCCTGTTTTGAAAAACCCTAACAGACTTGCTACATTGAATAATGATGTTGGTGATATTGGCACAATAATGCCTTTGCTGGAGAGGAGTGTTCTCTCTAACAGCTTAGAGAACAGCCCCTCTAGCACTAATGGGATCCTAATGTACTCAGGCAGATGTAGACAGATGGTGGTAGCAGACTCTATTAATAGGAAGACAGACATGGTAATCTGTCTCCAGGATCGCTACAATAGAACAGTTTGTTGTCTCCCAGGATCTCGGGTTTGACATGTGGCAGTTCAGGTTGATAGATTGTTGGGAGGGGCTGGGCACTACCCGGCTGTCATGAAACATGTTGGTACTAATGACAAAATCAGTGGAAAATGTTGGTCTGTTAAAAAGGATTTCAGGGATTTAGCATTTAAGCTTAAGCAGAGGCCCTCTAAGGTAGTATTTTCTAAAATACTACCTGTGCCATGAGATACATCAGAAAGGCAAAGGGAGATTAGGGAGTTAAATGCATAGCTAAAGACTTGGTGTAAGAAGGGGGGACTTGGTTTCCTAAAGCTCTGGGTGGCCTTTTCCTTTGGTAGCCATCTTTATAGGTGAAATGGATTGCACCATAGTGGAAGGGGGGCTGCGGTCTAGGTGTTAGGATGCTTAAAGGGTTGGAGGAGACTAGAAAGGGGAAGAGGGTGATGTAACACAGGATGATGAAGGTAGTATAACAGAGGAAATGGGATTAGAGAAGGAGCATGGAGGTGGAGAGGGGGAATGGGATCGTTCATCTAATAGGGAGGTGCTATTGTTACAGCTTAATAAAAGGCAAATTCATTTTACAAAGAAAGAACTCTTTCAGAATGTAAAAAAGATACAATTCATGCATGTAAATGCTGGTAGTCTGGCTAGTAAGATGGGGGAAATAGAAATGATTGCAATGTATGATCAGTATGATCTAATTGGTATGGCTGAAACCAGGTTAGATGATACATATGAAGCAGTCATTCTAGAGAGTTATTCACTTTTTAGGAGGGATAGGGTTAATAAAAGGGGAAGGGGGTATGCCTATATGTGAAGCATTTCTTAAAAACATTTATATAATATAAATGAAAGGTCTAATGAAAACATGGAGGCTCTGTGGGTTGAAATACACAGTGGGGGTACACATAATAAGAATATGTTAATGGGTATTTGCTACAAGCCACCTAATACTGGGGAGTTGGAGAATAGACATCTAAGGGGTGATATGATTACTATTTACAAATACATTCAACGTCAATATGAAGAACTATCCAATGAATTATGTATGCAAAGAGCTGTGATAAGCACGAAAGGTCATCCATTGAGACTAGAGGAAAGGTGCTTTCGATTAAAACAAAGGCAGGAATTTTATACAGTAAGGGAGGTAAAGCTATGGAATTCTTTGCCTCGGGATGTTGTATTTGCAGATACTGTAGCTGCTTTCGAAAAAGCAATGGATGCCTATATAGCACAGAACAATATTGATAATTATGACAGCTGGCTCCAATGCAGATAGGCTGTAGATGCAGGGAATTATCGGAATGCCATTTGGAGTCAGGAGTTGGGGTTAAATTGGAAATGGCTTCATGTTTTTTTTTTTGTCTTCCTCTGGATCAACAGGGTTATTTTGGCGTGGGTTGGACTTGATGGACCCACCTTTTTTTCTGCCTTGTCAACTATGTTACTGTGTAATTACAACTCAACTTATTATGGGTTTATTTACCACCAATGTGGGATTAACACTTTGACTACCAGAGGGATATGCAACACATTGTATGGCAATGCGTTTCATACCTCTCTGGAACTCAAAGGGTTAACACAAAGAGATTTTGTTTCTGACAAGCAGCCTTTTATCTATTTATTTATAAAAAAAAATTTGGGGGGTTGGCTAGTACATTTTAGGGGGTAGTTTGTTTCAAAATGGCCTCAGGCTTCTTCATTTATTTCTAATTTCTACATTTGTATTTTCCTGTTAAAACGGAACTTTCACCTGATTAAAATAGCTCTGAAAAGCTTAGTTACATTAGCTATGTAGACAGATTTATGTTTCAAAATAAAACAAATTGCTTCATTAATGAAAAAAATCACCTTTTAACCAGGTAGGCACCGGCAGGGATCTTACAGGAAGTGCTCTCTGAGCCTGCACTGTAAGTACCTTCCCGTACAATATGGTACAGTGGCAGTCAGCCACCCATCCTGGAGTTGAAGGGGACAGCGCAGACGTAGAGATGTTGGCTCTGCAAGATGTCTGCTCTGTTCCCCAGTGCCTGCCTAGTTAAAAGGTGATTTTTTTTCGTAATTGCAGTAATTCATTTTATTTGGAAATATAAATCTGTCTATATCACTAATGGAACTATGCTTTGCAGAGCTATCTTAGTCATGTGAAAGTTCCGCTTTACTTAATTTTAAGTATAAGAGAAAAATAAGAAGTTTTATAAAATCCCACAAAAAATTGACAGTGAAGCCGTAATGAGGCTGATGTACTAAACAGGACTGGAACAATTTTGATGCAAACATTTTGGGAGTTGTAATGTATTGGAGACCTCCCTTGCATTAAATGAGTAAAAGCCCCATTTAAATAAGTGAGAATTTATGGATTTTTTTGTTCCCTATGACACAACTGTTTGTTTACTAATGATGCTATGTTTCTTTGTAAATCAGCCTTAGCGTTGTAGCCAGGGATATTTCTAGGTACTGACTGAGGAGCAAAGTCTCAATTGAGCAGCACAGTGCATACAAATGCATTAGGTTGTTCAAGCTGCAGGACTTTTTAGAAGCTATCAACACCTCTGGTTGTAACTCACTGTAACATCTACTTATTTTAACCCTTTGCATACCCCTCTGGCACTCAGAGGGTTAATCCTGTATAGAAAGTTGCTCCACAGCCTCAGCAAGATCAGCCTGATGCACATTTATTAAGATAATAATCATTACATATTCAGTCATCTGATTTATTTTTTTTTGGCCAACCTGACTGTTCTTAATCCATTCACATTATAATAGTATGAATAATGCTAAAGAACAGCTTTGTCAAGGCTAACCACAACTTTGCATAAATTACCTGAAATTAATTTACTATTATTCTATCATATATTAGTCCTATGAAATGTAGTGTAATTGTTTGAAACATAAATGATATGCCATTTCTAACTCTATGTGATGCAGCTACATTGCACATACTTCCACACACAATGCTGTTGGTTAGCTTAGCATTCCCTTATATGGGTACTCAGTGAGACTGATGTACTAACAATAGTTACAGCAATTCTGGAGCAAACCATCTACATCACAGGGGAAGAATAAGCATTTTCAATATTCCCTTTGATTTAAATAAGGTTTTCAACACCTTAAATGCTAGAGAGGTCTTCGTAAAGCAATGTGTTGGTGACTTCTCTTGCATTCAATAGTTTAAAAGCCCCATTTAAAACCGAGGAAGTAATTATTTCTCCCCTGTATCACAGCCATTTTATCCCAGAATGACTCCAGTGGTGGTGCTGGAACTTTTGGTGGGACATTTGAACTGCCACTTTACTCCCACTTCCCTGAAGTGCTCCTTTTTATCTCCTGCCTCTTGTGAGTTTGCTGGACACTAGTAAACTGCTGTGTTTCTTTTTATCTAAAGTACACAACACAACTGATGGAGTGTGATATCTTGCCTTGGTCCTCAACAAAATACTCAGTCTCATCTGCTATATATGAATCTGCTTCAGTCACACAGCTCACATCAGGGCCCCAGTCAGCTATTGGTCACCTAATTTTTTTTTTACAGTTGTTCATCCTATCTTATCACTGTAAAAATAAATAAACTAAAAGAAAGTCAGCAACTTCTTTCCCCAGACTTGCCCAGCACAGAGATAATAACAGCAAGATCAGCAAGGAAATTGGATTGCAGCTGCCTGTGTCTTTCAAATCAAATCAGTCAGACAGAATGTTGAGGTATTTGGGGTCAACCTCCTTTGCTTCCTTCTCACACCCCCAGACACATCAAAGGCATAGATAATAACAACAAGATCAGCAAGGAAATTGGACTGCAGCTGCCTGTTTCAAATCGAATCAGTCAGACAATGTTGAGGAATTTGGGTTCAACTTCCTTTGCTCCTTTCTCGCACCCCCAGACTCTGCCACCACAGAAATAATAACAGCCAGATCAGGAAGGAACTTGGATCACAGCTACTTATGTCTTGCCAGTCAGTCTCATCAAATTTTCTCTCACAGAGTGCCACCAGGCTCCCCTATTAAAGGGAACAAATGTCCTAACTAAGGGGTCGATCCAAATGTTGGCTTTAAAACCAACGTGAAGAAAAAAACTGCCTTCACAAGTTAACCAAGACCAGGTAACGTGAGATTCAAATCTTCCTTACCCAGAAAGGCTAACGAGCGATGACCAACAAAATACACATTCACCTTAAACCTGCGTCACATAGAAAATCTTACCTAAAAACACACAATAAAAATGTTACCTAGCACCACAGCCAATCACAGCACTCCATAGTAGAAAGTTCAGTTAGAAAATCCAAAATCACCATTGACAGTTCTGAACAGCATTCTCTGTGCTTCCCTACCCAGCCACTAGGGGAACACAGAGATGGCTTTCAGCCCCATGGACAGCTTTGAATGCCATAGGGATGTGCACTGCTCACCCCTGTGGCATTCAAAGGATTACAATCAATAAAACTAGTACACCAAGCACTACACAATGCCCCCCTTCCACATCCCCCCCCTTAGTATGTCACATATATTGCATATATGCAACATACTAACTCCATCCACATCCACCTCAGGGACTTCCATGTAGTGGACAAATCTGTCTGATATTCAACACTTAAGTCTTTGAGTACCAGAGAGGTAGGAAAGCATTGCTTAGCATGTTTCCTACCCCTCTGGTACCCAAAGGGTTAATAGGCAAGGTATGGACTACATTGCCTGTATATGTGTGTGTGTGTGTGTTTTATTATTAAAAGACTATTATTAAACATATATTTACTTAGATTCATTCATTTTTAATGCCCTACCTCCTGTGTCCCATTGCTATTAGTACTTTTGCTCCACTCTCCTTCAAACGAAAAGTGGAGCAAAAGTACTAATTGCAATGGGACACAGGGGTTAGGACATTATGAATGAAGGAATCTATTAAAGAAACTATTGAGGAAGCAGCCCTCCGCAGAGCTGCCTTCATATAATTTTATTAATATCCCATCTTGATGGCTCCCTTCATATGCTTTCATTAATATCCCATCTTGATGGCTGGGGACATTGAAGAGGACAGAGGCATTGGAGGAAGCGGGTGGAGGGGAGAGAGACATCGGAGGAAGCGTGTGGCAAGCTTGTATTTGCTGCCCGCTTCCTCCTATACCACTCTCCCCTCCTCACTCATCGGCATTGTCCCCTGCCTGGCGTCGCATATTCTACAACTTCGTTCCTCCTGAGTGAGAAGGGACGAAGTTGTAGAATGTGCAACGCCAAGCAGGGGACAATGCCGACTACTGAGGAGGGGAGAGAGGTACCATTTTACCTGACACCATTTTATATGCCTGCAGGAAGAGAAGAGAAAACTGTCAGGGGGTTGAGAGAAATTAATTCTTCCCATTTAATTCAAAGCAATGAGCTAGGCAAAAAATCAGGAAAACTGCACTTGTCCCTGGAAATTTCCTGCTAGGCAGGAGGTGCCATTTCCACTTCAGCCCTCAGAAGAAGTGAAATTGCAGCAGAAAATATTGCTATCATAGAAAGCATAGACAAATTATGGCAAATTTCTGGGAGAAATTTATTGGAAATGGAGAAAAGGAGAAAATGTTGTGTATTGTGGTGGTAAGTTTCACAAAAAAATGGGAAATCATTGTTTTTATAGCTAAAAGTCCTGCTGGAAATTTCTCTGACTTTTCACCCATCCTAATGACCATGATCGGTATAACCCAGAGAAAATACATAAAATTTCTCTCTTTTCGTTGATGCCAATAAATTTCAATCCAAAACGTTCCAATTTTTCGCTTATCCTTTCTATGGCTGCAATATTTTCCACCTCAATATTAAATCATCCCGAACTGCACTCTAATTACATGTCAATAAAACAGAAGAAAAGAAGATAGAACAGTAATGTTGGGAGCCACGATTCTGGTGAGCAAGTTGAGTAGATACTGCTATATCCCCCAACGGGCCAAACTGAAAGGGGACTAGTTCAGTGCTGTAATATAAGGTACATTGTAAGGTTCACTTGTTAAAAATTCAAATTGTATTAGAAAAAACAAATTAAAAACGTCTAAGTCACAGCATAATCTTGGTGACTAATTAAAATCACAAAGAAAGTCAGTATGTCTGAACCCATAATCAGTCTTAAATATGTGAATGTTATATTTGGCAATCCTGCTCCTATAACATAAAGCTATACTGGTATTTGTTTATTTTACACTATCATATAGTATAGCAAGGAATAAAGTCCCTAGCATGTACTATACACTCATGAATATATTGAGTTAAGCAAACTTCAAATGTTAATTATTTCACTGAAACGGTCTTCTACATGTGCTTACAAATCAAGCACATGTAGAAGACCGTTTCAGTGAAATAATTATTTTTTACTAACGCGATTTTGGCTCAGCTGCAGAACCACAAGCCTGTCGTATGACAGATCACCTGCAGTCAGTACAACGCTGACTTCAGTGGAAGGCGGGGAGGGGGGAACTTTGCTTACGGTTTTCTCTCAAAGCTTTCTTTCAAACCATAAAGGTTTGAGAGATGAACCTGGGGGCAATTGAATTATTTTTTAAAGAGATGCACTATGGGAGTTAGTAATATTGTAACTAAGTATTACTATCCCTTTAAGTCCATCCCTCCTTGGGCAGGGCAGAAGCTACAGTATACATCCTCTTTCATTTGCATGTGTGCACAGAGCATTGCATTTTGTTTGTAATTTAACTCGTTTTTGAGAAATTCACCATAATATGTTGGTGAGACAGTGTTACATTTTATACTGTTTAGTTTTTGTGGCAATATTGCGACATAATGTGGTATTAATTAATCTAGACAGAACCCACACATACGGACATTTCTAATAGCATGTTGAGTAGTAGATTTGGAGCTCGATACTATTACCACTGGTAAAAGCACCGAGCAATACCAGTGTTTTGCCGGTATTCTATTGTAGAAGCAGAAAATAGAACACCAGGAGTAGGCCGCACAGATAGCCATAATGACAAAACTGGCGTTGTCTGTTTTTAATCCACAAAGCATCAAACTTCTATATAAAGGAAAGCTGAAAACTTCAATATGAAAGGAAATTGGTGAACTTTTGATGACAGTAAGGTCTAGTGATGATCGAGCACCCCAATGCTCGGGTGTTCGGGTGCTCTGACCGAGCGCCCCCGGAGGCTCGAGTGCTCGGCCGAGCACCCGAGCCCCATTGAAGTCAATGGGAGGACTCGAGCATTACACCAGGCACCCCCTGCTCTGATGAGGGGAGGGTGCCTGGTCCATAGGAAAAGGGCAGAAAATGATGGAAACACCACAGAAATGGTTCAGGGACAGCATAGGGAGGATGTCTGGATGCATCTTGGACTCCAACGTCGCTGCTGGGAACGATGTTTCGCCCGTAGTACGCCATTTTTACAGACTGACCATAAAACACACAAAAAGGAAGATAAAAACGACTTTAGGCGAAAAATTGTTACCAAACAGTATTTGCTGTATATTTACTTGTATATCATCTGCAAATTCTGCAAAAAATTTCATCGATTTTTCGGAACTGGGGCCATGATTAAGAGGGAAAAGTGCGCAGAGGCAAATTCTGCAAAAAATGTCCTCGATTTTTCTGAACTGGGGCCATGATTAAGATGGAAACGTGCGCAGAAACAAATTCTCCAAAAAATTTCCTCGATTCTTCTGAACTGGGGCCATGATTAAGAGGGAAACGTGCGCTGAGCCGACCATCTAAAACATTATGGGTGAGGGTCTGCTGCGGAGCTGACCATCCTAAACATTATATGCGAAGGCCCGCTAGTGAGCTGACGCTATAAAACATTATATGAGAGGGCCCGCTAGAGAGCTGACCCAATAAAACATTATATGAGAAGGCCCGCTGGTGAGCTGACCTATACAAAAATTGTCAAACAGCGCCCGCTGGTGAGCTGGCCCTATATAAAAATTATATCACAGGGCCCGCTGGTGAGCTGGCCCTATATAAAAATTATATCACAGGGCCCGCTGGTGAGCTGGCCCTATATAAAAATTATATCACAGGGTATATGGAAGAGAGTCAACCATATACCCGTTTTTTGGGTGGAAGGGGTGAATGGGAATACAGAGTATTCCCATCATTGTAAATAACATATCTAAAGTGACTTTATGTTCCCCCGGGGCTTTCCTCCAGTGGAATGGAGAAGTCAGGGGAAATCCAGGCCTTGTTCATTTTTATAAGTGTCAACCTATCAGCATTTTCGGTGGAAAGGCGGATACGCTTATCTGTTATGATGCCACCAGCAGCACTAAATACCCGCTCAGACAGAACGCTGGTGGCAGGGCAGGCCAGCACCTCCAAGGCGTAGAGTGCCAGTTCATACCACGTGTCCAGCTTGGACACCAAGTAGTTGTAAGGCACAGAGGGATCATTGAGGACGCTGACACGGTCTGCTACGTACTCCTTCACCATCTTCCAAAACTTTTCCCTCCTTGTGACACTAGGCTGCGCATCAGGGTGAGGGTGCTGGCGGGGTGTCATGAAGGTGTCCCACGCCTTGGAGAGTGTTGCCCTGCCTTTGTCGGAACTGCTGTGTGCTCCCCTTTTCTCCCCTTCTCGGTTGGCCAAGGTAGCACGTACTCTGCCACCAGCGTTGTCAGATGGAAAATTTTGGAGCAATTTTTCAACAAGAACCTTCTGGTATTGCACCATTTTGCTTGTCCTCTCCACCGGAGGAATGAGAGATGAGAAATTCTCTTTGTAGCGGGGGTCCAGAAGGGTGAACACCCAGTAATCCGTGTTGTCTAAAATGCGTATAACGCGTGGGTCACGGGAAAGGCAGCCTAACATAAAGTCAGCCATGTGTGCCAGAGTACCAACAGGCAAGATTTCGCTGTCCTCACCAGGAGGATGACTCTCAATCTCCTCATCCTCTTCCTCCTCTTCTGCCCACCCACGCTGAAGAGATGGAACTAAAGTTCCATGGCTACCCTCTGTAGCGGAGGCAACCGTGTCTTCCTCCTCCTCCTCCTCCTCCTCCGCCTCCTCCAATTGTCGCTGAGAAGACGAAGTGAGGGTGCTCTGGCTATCACCTTGTGTAAGCTCTTCCTCCCGCATTTCCACCTCTTCCACATGCAAAGCGTTGGTTTTAATTGTGAGCAGCGAGCGTTTCAGTAGACACAGAAGTGGGATGGTTACACTGATAATAGCGTTATCGCCGCTCACCATCTGTGTCGATTCCTCAAAATTGCGTAAAACCTCACAGAGGTCTGACATCCATTCCCACTCCTCACTTCTGATTAGAGGAAGTTGAACGGAGAGGCGATGACCGTGTAACAGCTGGTACTCCACTACTGCCCTCTGCTGCTCACAAAGCCGGGCCAACATGTGGAAGGTGGAGTTCCAGCGCGTGCTCACGTCACACAGCAGCCGGTGAGCTGGCAATTGTAAGCGCTGCTGCAGCTTCAACAGGCCGGCTGAAGCTGTTGATGACTTACGGAAATGTGCACACACGCGGCGCACCTTGGTCAAGAGATTATGCAAATTGGGGTAGGTGTTTAGAAATCGCTGAACCACTAAATTAAATACATGCGCTAGGCATGGTACGTGTGTGAGCTTGCCGAGCTCCAAAGCCACCACCAAGTTACGCCCATTATCACACACAACCATGCCTGGTTGCAGGTTGAGTGGCGAGAGCCACTGCTCGGTCTGGTGACTAATCCCCTGCAACAGCTCTGAGGCCGTGTGCTGTTCGTCCCCAAGGCAGATCAGCTTCAGCACGGCCTGTTGACGCTTCCCCACTGCAGTGCTACACTGCTTCCAGCAACCGGCTGATGGGTGAGTGGCGCTGCGCGCAGAGAATTCGGAGGTGGAAACGGAGGAGGAGGAGCCAATAACGTAGGTGCTGGCGGAAACCCTGATGGAGGTAGGGCCCGCAATCCTCGGCGTGGGTAGCACCTGTGCCATCCCAGGGTCCGAGTCCCTCCCAGCCTCCACGACATTCACCCAGTGTGCCGTCAGGGAAATGTAGCGTCCCTGGCCACAAGCACTTGTCCATGTGTCAGTCGTTAAGTGGACCTTCCCAGTAACTGCGTTGGTCAGGGCACGGGTGATGTTACGGGACACATGGTGGTGTAAGGCGGGGACGGCACACTGGGAAAAGTAGTGGCGGCTGGGGACTGCGTACCGAGGGACAGCTGCTGCCATCAGGCTGCGGAAGGACTCAGTCTCCACAAGCCTAAATGGCAGCATTTCGATGGCCAGTAATTTGGAAAGGTGTGAGGTTAGTGCTATGGCCTGTGGGTGGGTGGCTGGGTATTTTCGCTTGCGCTCAAATGCCTGGGGTAACGACATTTGGACGCTGCGCTGGGACAGGGAAGTGGATGTGGTCGCTGATGGTGCTTCAGATGGTACAGGTGCAGGGCGGGAGGTATGCGGGCCTGCTCCTTCGACAGGCGATTGGCCGGCACCGAAAACAGGGGAAGAGGAGGCAGTGGTGTGGCCTGCAGACACAGATTGGCGATCCGGGCGTTCCTCCCACTTATTACGGTGCTTGGATGTCATGTGTCGGATCATGCTGGTGGTGGTGAGGTTTCTAGTGTTCATGCCTCGGCTCATTCTGGTGTGGCACAGGTTGCAAACTACAATTCTTTTGTCGTCCGCACTTTCCTTAAAAAAACGCCATACCGCGGAACACCTACCCCTTGGCAAGGGAGATTTACGCAAGAGGGTGCTCCGTGGAACATTTGCGGGCCGGTTTGGTGCGGTCCGCCTTCTTTCTGTAGCCACACCACTGCCTCTTCCAGCCTGTTGCGGTGCTGCAGATGGCTCACCCTCAGGACTGCTGTCATCGCTCGGCTCTCCACCTTCCCAGGTGGGGTCAGTCACCTCATCGTCCACCAAGTCCTTCTCCACTTCCTCACTCTGATCATCCTCCTCATTTCTTGATCCCACCACATACTCAGTCATTGACAACTGTATATCATCCTCCTCATCAAGGTCTTGAGACAGTAAAAGTGGTTGATTTGATGACAACTGTGTCTCATCATCATCATCATCCACTTCCTTTGACCTTAAATGCCGTTCCCCTCTGTCATCTTCTTGTGATTGGGTACCCTCTAGAGGTTGTGAATCAGGGCACAAGATTTCATGTTCCTCTGCAAGCGTGCTTGGAGAGAGGTTCAAATTAAGGATTGGTGATGAGACGAGCTCCTCACTATATCCCAGTGTGGGATCACTTCTTTGACCAGACCCTCTATGGTGGGAGGAAGGATGATCAGGGTGAGGATTATGTTGACCAGACTCTTGGCTACTGAGAGTGGACTTGGTGGAAGACAGGGTGGTGCTTAACCGACTGGAAGCAGTATCACCTGAAATCCAACCGACCACCTGTTCGCAGTGGTCTGACCTCGAGAGTGATGTCCTGCGACGCCCTGTAAACTGAGACATGAAGCTAGGTATGGTGGATGTCTTTCTTTCTTGTGCTCTGGCACCAGGCACAGTTTCTACGCGTCCTGACCCGTGCCCTGAACTATCAGGATCACGTCCACTTCCCCGTCCCTTTTTACCCGCCTTCTTCATATTACACGGAATATGTGCTGCAAATCTGCAACTTTGCACACTAAACAGAATGTGCTGCTTATCTGCGGCTAGGCACAGTGAACAGAATATGTGACTTTTATTTTTAACACTTTGCACACTAAACTGAATGTGCTGATAATCTGCAACTTTGCACACTAAACAGAATATGCTGCTTATCTGCGGCTAGGCACAGTGAATGGAATATGTGACTTTTAGTTTTTACACTTTGCACACTAAACTGAATGTGCTGATAATCTGCAACTTTGCACACTAAACAGAATATGCTGCTTATCTGCGGCTAGGATCAGTGAACGGAATAAGTGACTTTTATTTTTAACACTTTGCACACTAAACAGAATGTGCTGCTAATCTGCAACTTTGCACACTAAAAAGAATATGCTGCTTATCTGCGGCTAGGCACAGTGAATGGAATATGTGACTTTTAGTTTTTACACTTTGCACACTAAACTGAATGTGCTGATAATCTGCAACTTTGCACACTAAACCGAATATGCTGCTTATCTGCGGCTAGGCACAGTGAATGGAATATGTGACTTTTAGTTTTTACACTTTGCACACTAAACTGAATGTGCTGATAATCTGCAACTTTGCACACTAAACAGAATATGCTGCTTATCTGCGGCTAGGATCAGTGAACGGAATAAGTGACTTTTATTTTTAACACTTTGCACACTAAACAGAATGTGCTGCTAATCTGCAACTTTGCACACTAAAAAGAATATGCTGCTTATCTGCGGCTAGGCACAGTGAATGGAATATGTGACTTTTAGTTTTTACACTTTGCACACTAAACAGAATGTGCTGCTAATCTGCAACTTTGCACACTAAAAAGAATATGCTGCTTATCTGCGGCTAGGCACAGTGAATGGAATATGTGACTTTTAGTTTTTACACTTTGCACACTAAACTGAATGTGCTGATAATCTGCAACTTTGCACACTAAACAGAATATGCTGCTTATCTGCGGCTAGGCACAGTGAACGGAATATGTGACTTTTAGTTTTTACACTTTGCACACTAAACTGAATGTGCTGATAATCTGCAACTTTGCACACTAAACAGAATATGCTGCTTATCTGCGGCTAGGCACAGTGAATGGAATATGTGACTTTTAGTTTTTACACTTTGCACACTAAATAGAATGTTCTGCTAATCTGCAACTTTGCACACTAAACAGAATGTGCTGCTTATCTGCGGCTAGGATCAGTGAACGGAATAAGTGACTTTTATTTTTTACACTTTGCACACTAAACAGAATGTTCTGCTAATCTGCAACTTTGCACACTAAAAAGAATATGCTGCTTATCTGCGGCTAGGCACAGTGAATGGAATATGTGACTTTTAGTTTTTACACTTTGCACACTAAACTGAATGTGCTGATAATCTGCAACTTTGCACACTAAAAAGAATATGCTGCTTATCTGTGGCTAGGCACAGTGAATGGAATATGTGACTTTTAGTTTTTACACTTTGCACACTAAACTGAATGTGCTGATAATCTGCAACTTTGCACACTAAACAGAATATGCTGCTTATCTGCGGCTAGGATCAGTGAACGGAATAAGTGACTTTTATTTTTAACAGTTTGCACACTAAACAGAATGTGCTGCTAATCTGCAACTTTGCACACTAAAAAGAATATGCTGCTTATCTGCGGCTAGGCACAGTGAATGGAATATGTGACTTTTAGTTTTTACACTTTGCACACTAAACTGAATGTGCTGATAATCTGCAACTTTGCACACTAAACAGAATATGCTGCTTATCTGCGGCTAGGCACAGTGAACGGAATATGTGACTTTTAGTTTTTACACTTTGCACACTAAACTGAATGTGCTGATAATCTGCAACTTTGCACACTAAACAGAATATGCTGCTTATCTGCGGCTAGGCACAGTGAATGGAATATGTGACTTTTAGTTTTTACACTTTGCACACTAAATAGAATGTTCTGCTAATCTGCAACTTTGCACACTAAACAGAATGTGCTGCTTATCTGCGGCTAGGATCAGTGAACTTAATAAGTGACTTTTATTTTTTACACTTTGCACACTAAACAGAATGTGCTGATAATCTGCAACTTTGCACACTAAAAAGAATGTGCTGCTAATCTGCAACTTTGCACACTAAACAGAATGTGCTGCTAATCTGCAACTTTGCACACTAAAAAGAATGTGCTGCTAATCTCCAACTTTGCACACTATACAGAATGTGCTGCTAATCTGAAACTTTGCACACTAAACAGAATGTGCTGATAATCTGCGGCTAGGCACAGTGAACGGAATATGTGACGTTTTTTTTTAAACTCTGCCCCCCAAAACAAAATATATCTGCTGCCCCCACACACAGTAGTCCTAAAAAGGACTTTTGGGTCTTTTTTTTGTTCAAAAACACTTTTCTTCTCCCTACACTGACTTTCCCTTCCTATCCTCATCTCTCCCTGGCTAAGACTGAGCCGAACTCGCTGGTCAGGTGCTATACAGCACCCGATCACGGGTTCTGGCCAGCCAATCAGTGTAATGCCAGCAGCCAACATGGCTGCTGGCATTACACTGATGTCAGAGCCTCCCCGCACGTTTATTGGCTGTGCAGCAGCCGCGAAACGTGCGGGGAGGAGACCCGAACATGGCGGGCGAGCACATGCGGTACTCGTACGAGTACCGCCATGTGCCGAGCAGAGCGATGCTCGAGCCGAACCGAGCTTCGGCCGAGCATGCTCGCTCATCACTAGTAAGGTCACATTAAGTGTTGGAAAGGCCAAATCCAAGCCCCAGCCAATCCCAAGCCACAAAAGTATCAATATTAGTCCCAGAATATATAAACTCTCCAAAAACCTGCCAGACACTGCTAGTGTTTTACAGTTCTTTCATCTACAGCACTGGGCCCCAGGAGCAGAGGATAGAGTTAGAGAGAGGTAGAGAGAGGAACAGACACTGGAGAGAGGTAGAGTTGGAGTGGGTAGAGGAGCATATTGTGCAATAAAAAAACCACATATTACACCTTTGAACATATGGCACACATTATATCCACACACAATCACAAACACACATCTTTTGTTTTTACACAACACACATTTATCTTTATTTTATACAGTGTGACTGTGAGAGTGCAAGGGAGTCCTAGAGGGTGATTGTGATCAAGTGCTTGAGTGAGTACCTGTGTGAGTGATTGTGTGTGAGTGGGTGTGAGGGAGGTAGAGAGGAGAGATGGCAGGGAGAGGAGTGGATGCTGGAGGGATTGGGAGAGGAGATGAAGAGGAGAAAAGTGTTCAGGGCATCCCGGGGCAGGGAAGGAGAGGGTAAGCAGGTGGGAGGACAGGTACACGCTAGTCAGGGAGAGAGCTGGCAGTGACACAGAGTGTGGGTGTTGGGTAGGGACACACCAGCCAGGGCTAGTGAAGTTTGTGGCTTCCACATCCCAGCAAGTTGAGTCTCCAGTGAAGGGTGAAAGGTTGAGAGAGCCCATGTTCACTTTTGAGAAGAATATGGCCTTAATGTGTGGGATCCTGGAGAGGGAGAACATCCTCCTCTGCACAGGAGCATTGGTTCCCATAGGAGGCAGGCATTGGGTGAGGTTGAGGATAGAGGGAATGCAGTCTCAGAGTGCAGGTGAATGGTGGAAGGTATTAAGTAGAGATGGATGGACTGCAAGAGGAGAGTAAAGAAGAAGCTGGGGGATCTGGTAGCAGAACAGGTGGTGGACCTCCATCGTCCATTACATTCAAAGGCTGGTAGGGGCGGCTCCATGCAAATCTGTCTACAACAGCAGTAGAGGGCATCCCTAGTGGCTGTGAGACATGAAAGGACAGGACTCCCCAGGTTACCGGTAA
The DNA here is from genome assembly GCA_037306005.1 of Rhinophrynus dorsalis. Classification (NCBI taxonomy): domain Eukaryota; kingdom Metazoa; phylum Chordata; class Amphibia; order Anura; family Rhinophrynidae; genus Rhinophrynus; species Rhinophrynus dorsalis. Next base: position 63,509,739 of record CM074718.1, read on the forward strand.
GCAACAAACAGTCTACCCCTGTCCCCCTAACCAACACCCTGTTGTTATAGCAGTAGTTCAACATGTTTGTTGCATAGCTGCTTGGTTTTTTGGAAACACAACACCACAGCTTCCTGCTGTTTTGCACACCCCCTTGGTATTCTAGGGGTTCTTGTGTTGCTGGTAGCTGTGCTGATTTATGGGCACTTGATTAACTTTTGGGGGTTAGTTATTTATGCTTTCAGGGGTTAACTTAACAGTTCTCAATTGGTTTGTGGCTTGTAGAGCATGTGTGTATGGATTCTGCTCTGCTTTCCTTGAAACAATGATGGTTTTTAACTGTTGTTGTGGCTTCTACTTTGAGGCGCAGGATTATCGACAGAAAATGTATTCACCGAACATTTAGTAGAACTGACCACATATAATATAATGTTACCTGCTCGCTGTTTACCGTTGATTCTAATGGCCTTTTTTTTTTTAAGGCCAGTGCTCAGAAATACCACAAGTTTGATTTTAGCAACGTGGGTGGTAGAAAAATAAACTGTGCTTTAAAAAACAACATCGGCAGTTTAAGATTTTACTGGTGGTAATAGTATCGAGCCCTTGGTCTATTACAAAACTTCTTAGCATACTGTGCAGGGAATTAGCATAAAGTACCACAGTGTGTCATAAACACAAAGTTTAATTTCACAAAAATGACTTATTTTACAGAAGATTGGCTAGTACATCCGGTAAGCACATGTTAATTCTCTGTAAAAAAAAAAAAAACTTTGTCAGGGTGACAGGTGCACTTTACGTATTCAATAATGTCAGTAAAAAAAACAAAACTGACCTTTAAATATAATTGCCCAGCTTGCTCACATCATCTGCACAACCTATAACTTTCTCAGTGTACATTCACAGTTTCCATTACTAACCCAGGATAGTTCAATTAACCCATTGGGTGATAGTGACTTTTCCAATGCACTGCTTTGCAATGTGTTAGACATATTACTAGCATACATGATATTAACTGTTTAAGGATCAGAGGGGTGTGCAACACTTTGCTTATCAATGTGTTGCTCACCTCCCTGGCCCTTAACCTTTTAATTACCAGAAGGATGAACAATACATTGTGCCAAGGACAAACCATTAAGTAGGTTTCCATTTGTACTGAAACCTTTCCTGGATGATATTGTTCTTATCAAATTAGAGAGCTTCAGTATCTCAATATCTAGAACTGTGTGCTGGTGTTGGGCAACCTGTAGACCTCCAGTTGATAATGATGAACTACAACTCCTGTCCCCAGCAGACTACAACAGCAGGTGGAGGTATATAGGCTGACCATCCCTGGTGTATGCACAAGAAGCTGCAATGTATTTTGGATGCAGAATTACACAAAACAAATTCTGCATTGCTTTCCTTACAAAGAAACATCTCTGTGGAATCCTAGGGTTTGACCCTCTATGCAATTTATATGATACTAGTTGAAAAGCCCTTGTTCACGGGCCAAAGTGCCATCCAGCAAGCTCAGCTGGTAGCCGTATCCTCTCTTCTCACTGACGGCGCTGCAGCCATGCAAAGTACTGACTGCCCGAACATGCTGTGGCTGATACAGAGCAGGGCGCTCCAAATTCATACCGTAGTCCTCTCTGCGCAACTTCCAAAGCAATGAGCTGGATACTGCTTTGGCACTCAAAGGGTTGTGGATTCTGTTGTATGTAAACATTAGAGAAGTTGTGCATAGCCATATGCACAATTCTGGAGCAAACCAACTAAAGCATATAGAAGAAATAAACCTTCCCATTTATTCAAAAGGAGCTTTTGACCCCCTTGAATCCAAGAGAGGTCCCTGACAATTGATTCATTGTGTATCGGAGACCTCTGTAGCATTCAAAATGTTATAAAATCAATTTAAATTAATGAGGGTTTGGGGAATTGTCATATCTTCCCTATGGTGCATTTGCCTTGCTCCAGAATTGCTCTTATTCTACTTTGCATATAAAGCCCAACCAGATCTAATGTATTATGCGTCCCCCAGTCAGATGTAGCTATATAATTAATGTGTAACAGAAGAACTTACCTAGGAAGGAGTCCATAGTGCAGCAGTTAGGTGTATCTAAATAACTACTGGGTGTAACAGAAGGACTTGCCTAGGTAGGAGTCCATCATACAGCAGTCAGGTATATCTTTATAATTACTGTGTGTAACAGAAGAATCTACCTAGGTAGGAGTCCATCATACAGAAGTCAGATATTTCTTTGTAATTACTGTGTGTAACAGAATAATTTACCTAGGTAGGTGTCCATCATGCAGAAGTCAGACATATCTGAATAATTACTGTGTGTAACAGAAGGACTTACCTAGGTAGGAGTCTGTGATACATATGTCAGGTATATCTGTATAATTACTGTGTGTAACAAAAGCACTTACCTAGGTAGGAGCCCAACATACAGAAGTCAGGTATAGCTTTATAATTACTTTGTGTAACAGAAGGACTTACCCAGTTAGGAGCCATCATACAGAAGTCAGTTATAGCTGTATAATTTCTGTGTGTAACAGAAATTATACAGGGCTAGACAGGAGTCCATCATACAGCAGTCAGGTGTATCTATATAAGTACTGTGTGTAACAGAAGGACTTGCCTAGGTAGGAGTCCAGCATACAGCAGTCAGGTGTATCTTTATAATTACAGAACTTACCTAGGTAGGAGTTCGTCATACAGAAGTCAGGTATATATATAATTAATGTGTGTAACAAAAGCACTTACCTAGGTAGGAGTCCATCATACAGAAGTCAGGTATATCTTTATAATTACTGGGTGTAACAGAAGGACTTGTCTAGGTAGGAGTCCGTCATACAGAAGTCAGGTATATCTTTATAATTACTGGGTGTAACAGAAGGACTTGTCTAGGTAGGAGTCTGTCATTCAGAAGTCAGGTATATCTGTATAATCACTGTGTGTAACAGAAGAACTTACTTAGGTAGGAGTCCGTCATACAGAAGTCAGGCATACCTGTATAATTACTGTGTGTAACAGAAGGACTTACCTAGGTAGGAGTCCATCATACATAGTCAGGTATAGCTATATAATTACTGTGTGTAACAGAAGGACTTACCTAGGTAGGAGTCCATCATACATAGTCAGGTGTATCTATATAACTCCTGTGTGTAACAGAAGGACTTATGCAGGTAGCAGTCCTTCATACAGTAGTCAGGTGCATCTGTATAATTACCGTGTGTAACAGAAGGACTTACCTGGGTTGGAGTCCATCATACAGCAGTCAGGTATATCTATATAATAACTGTATGATACAGAAGCACTTACCTTGGTAAGTGTTCTTCATATGGCTCCTACAGGTCACTCACCATCCCCACAAATCTTTCTACGAAAAAAGGAACAGACACTTGCATGTACTCACTACAGGTCTCCATCTCTTCCCCAACTCTTTCTCTCTCTGTCTATCTCTTCCCCAGATAGATCTTTCACACATGATCCACGGTACCCTTGAGTGCCATGGAGGTATGCAATGCACTGCATATCAATGCATTGGATATCTCCAGCACTTAAAGTGTTAATTCTCCACCAGCCACATCTCTCTGCAACTTCCCATCACTAGCACACTGCTCATTGTGCCATCCCCCCTCAACACAACTCATGTGTCTTTTACCCACACATAAGAGTCACACACACACACGTCTAACAGTCTCTCCTCCCCTGCAGTTTATTCGATGAAACTCAGAGAGGATCACTGAAGTGCAGTAGGTAGTGCATTAAACTCTCTTCTTTCACAATTTAGACAAACAAACAAAGCACCCCTGTGCATGTGCCTGTCCAGTTGCAGAAGCAAAGTTTTATTAGATGCTGTGAATGGCTGACTACTATGCCAATCCTAGTAATAGTAACTAATTAGGGTTCAGTGTTTAACGTTTTGAGTGCCAGAAATGTATCCAATGCATTGCATTGCGATGCATAAGATACCTCTCTGGCTCTTAAAGGGTTAACACCTGCACTGCCTTGTTAGCTCTAGTATTGGCTACACCATTTCCACCAGCAGGTATAGTAAGCAAATATTCTGCTGTTGGCTCTATAAGTCCAAACCTGTTTGTTGTGCACCCATCCACTGGTCAAACACTTTTAACCCTTTGGATGCCATAGAGGTATCCTATGTATTGAATTGCATTGGTTATCTTTCAGGCACAAAGAGAGTTAAACATAGCACTCTGATAACCATAATATAACTGTTCTCTGCATCACTCCAGATACTCATTATGCTCCTACTCTGTCACTAGTTATATGACAAGAGTGCGCAGCACTGCCAGAGAAGCATGTGGTGAAAGGACGAGTTCCCCTTACCTGCAGCTCCTCTCTTTTGAGAGGTCAGGTATTGGTGCAGGGGGAAGATGCACCTCTCAGGTTCTGCCTCCATTTCACAGAACAAATGACACAAAGCAGACAGGACTTTTCCTTTTGGGACTTTTATGTATGTGGATGCAGGTTTCTGGCAGCCAATCAAGGCCAGCATGCAGTCAGGCCAAAACCGGCTTTTCTCATTGACGCTACAGCCTTTTGCAATCACAAATTAAGCAAGGGGCTCAGGCAGGTATGAGCTTTGCATACTGGGGTTGTCTTCATGTTTCAGGGCACCACTTTCATGCTTGTTTTGAGAACACAGACTCTCATCACCTGGCTGATGAAGAAAACCCCAGCATGCACCATGTGGCGGTATGTCACATGGAGCTTCATATACATGTTGTCTGTTCTTCTCAATTATTTTGCTACCCCACAGTATTCATTCGGGGCAGGTCACTGACATACTTAGCCTCCACCTCCTGTATCACAAGCGTAGAATATAACTCTGCAGTGCAACTGTGTGGGATGCAATTGTTGACAAGTGGAGAAAGGTGGGAGCTTAAAGGGATAGTAATACTTAAATATTACTAATCCCCATATTGTAGTCATGTTGAAAAGAATTTAATTGTCCCCAGTGTCATCTCTCACACATTTATGGTTTGAGAGATAACCGAAGGCAAAGTTCCCCCCTCCCTCCCCCTTCCATGAAGTCAGCATTGTATTGACTGCAGGGGAAGCCTGTCATACGACAGTCAGGCGGCTCTGAAGCTGAGCCAAGATCTCGTTAGTAAAAAATAATTATTTCACTGAAATGGTCTTCTACATGTGCTTGGTTTGCACACACACGTAGAAAACCATTTCAGTAAAATAATTATTTTTTATTAACGCGATCTCGGCTATGCTGCAGAGCCGCTTGATGCACGTAAGACCGGATATCCCTGCAGTCAGCTACAACTCTGACTTCAGGGAAGGGGGAGGGAGGGGGGAACTTTGCGAGTGGTTATCTCTCAAAGCATAAAGGTTTGAGAGATAACACTGGGGACAATTAAATTCTTTTCAACATGCCTACAATATGGGGATTAGTAATATTTAAGTATTACTATCCCTTTAATTATTTATTCAAAATGTATTCTAATAAAGGGCTATAGAATCAAGTGACTGACACTTTAGAGGTGATAGCTATTTACTAACTTTGCCTTTGCTATATAATTGAAAGGCAAATATGATGATGTTGTAATATCGCTTATATTAAGGATTGCAATCCAACAAGAACATTGACTGTCTATGATATTTGGAAGGTTATGGTTCCTTCCTTTTCGTACTTATATTGTTTTTAATTTGTATGTTTTTTATTTTTATGTTCCTTTAATTCTGTCATACATAGAAGTGAGATCTTAGTCTCATTGGTCCATGATACTATAGATATGAGAGCATCAGCTTTGTGCACTGGGAGATACACCAAGAAGACACATTGTTATTTTTCCATATGTGATATTAAGTTTCTCTTTCAAGTAGCGATTTTTTTGTTGAAGCTAGTGAAGCGAAAGTCTGGGGAACTTTAAGTGAATATCAGGTTATACTCCAGCTTTGATAAAGTGGCGTTTTTCAGTTGTGAAACGCGTAAGTGTCTAAATACCTGTATGTTTTAATTTTGTTGATATTAAACTATACAAGTCACAAGCCTCCGCCCTTTCATCTTCAGCCGACATGGCCAGCACCATAACGGAGACAGGTTGATTTTCTCTGTAAGCGTATGAGCCGGTACTCTTGATAACAAGTAACTGGCAACATTTGAATGTGAGTACGTTGATTTATTTCACTATTTGACGTTATACATTCCTTCACTATACCGCTTGAGAGAGCGAGTTCAGTTATAAGAGCAGCCGACCGGTGAATACTGTTTCTGGAGGCAGTTTCCACTCCAGTGGCTCTGATGGTTGGATTCGACATAAGTCTTGTCAAACACTTTTGAAATTGTGAGTGCATTTCCATTTGGGTGCTTTATTGGTGATGGTCCAAGAAAATATCATATTGATACGCACAAGTGGCGCCCTGTCTGCTTTTCTCCCTCCTTCTTTCTGTAGAATTTTTGAATTCAGTTTGCCCAAAATGTGGTGTTTAGGTATATATCTGGTTGGATGCCATACTGAGTGATGTAGATGATACCCATTCACCAGTGAATGCCAGCATATTTCCATATGCAAGACAATAAACACAGCTTCATCTCTTTTATATGAATAAAAGTGCACTTTTAATTTATAATGTGCCTGGTTCTGTAAGGGCTAAGAAAGTGGTTTAATTTTCAAAAACACGAAAAAGTTAATAGGAAGAGTTAAATTGTGGTATAAAAATAGAAGAATAAGTCTAGGCCTATGCAGGAATGAAATGAAACAAGTATTACCACCGTATATATGATGATTAAAATGTGGCCTTCATATATATATATATATATATATATATATATATATATATATATATGCCACATTTTAGATTTTAGATGCCAAAAACACTTCATAAAGGTAACCATAGATCTTAAAGGGATAGTAATACTTAAAATGTAGAAAATATAGATTGTAGAGATTATCCCCCAGAGAAATACAAGGGTACTCCCACTGCTGAAATGTTTTATTCAAAGGTTATTACAGCTCAAATTTGAATTTTTTAGATGCAATATCGTAGTGGCCTGAAACTGTACAGTGGTTCTGTTGCTACAACATCCTATGGAGATTTATGGTCTCCATAGGATGGTGTACAAAAGCGCCACTCTACAATTTCAGGCCACTGTGATATTGCACCTAAAAAATTCAACTTTGAGCTGTAACAACTTTTGAATAAAACACATTTCAGCAATGAGAGTACCCTTTTTTACTCCGGGGGATAAACACTACAATACATATTTTTTTACATTTTAAGTATTACTATCCCTTTAAAGAAACTATTAGAACTTTAAAACTGATGAAGCAAAGCTAGAATGCAAATACCAGTAAAGAAGGTCAAGAATGGCCAATAAGAAAATGTTTGAGTATAGAATGACCTAATATGCTAATAAATGAAATTAGGCAATGCTGGTAATCTTAATTGCACCTCTGAGGATTAGAACCAATAGGCCACACACCTCCAAGTCCCCAGAGGAGGTAAACTGTGAATGGTGTAAAATTAAAACATAACAAATGATGAAATATATAAAGTAGTTATTAATTTTGAATATATCATGAGAGAGAAGTGTAAATAAATGACTAAAAATTTAAAATTAACAAATAGAAGTTATGTTGTACACCCGGGGCTGAATTCTATTGCAAATGCTAATTTTATCTCTGCTTACAATCTAAACGAATCTTACCTCAAATAGAAGCAACTTTATTTGCAATTGTATCTTTCCCAGGGCACTATGTTGTTCTTCATTACGGACGGGAGAGGAGATAGACTGTTTCTAATGGAAGCCTGTCTGCTACACAGTATATCATTTACAAGCCTTCCATCAAGAGGATATTTTTGAAGGTTGTTTGCACTATACATTGTACCTTATTATTGAGGAATTTTATAAAAAAACTCTTTTATTATTCTCATATTGGCCATTTTTATGAGGTGGACTCTCCATTACTAACAATATACATATATTTTATTTATATTGTACTAGTTGAACAGCCCGTTACACGGGCCACAGTGCTTCTGGCAGCCGGTCGCAGGGTAGTCACGCGCAGCAGAGACTGCCCGCGCCGCTGCTGATACAGAGCTGGACACTCCTTTGGAGCGCCCAGCTCTGTATCAGCCGCGGCGCGGGCAGTTTGTACTGCGCATGACTGCCACATGAGCAGCAGTGTCTACTGCGCATGTCGGGCGTTACACACAACTTAGCAAATTATTATATAGGATGTACTATATTTGCTATATTGTCTGTGTCTTATTATATGTGTATATACTAGTTTAACAGCCCGTTACACGGGCCACAGTGCCACTGCCACCTGGCCGCGGGGCAGTCACGCACAATAGAGACTGCCCGCGCCACAGCTGATACAGAGCTGGACGCTCCTTCGGAGCGCCCAGCTCTGTATCAGCCGCGGCGCGGGCAGTCTCTACTGCGCATGTCTCTGCATTACACACACAATTTACCGAATTATTATATAGGATAATTTTTTAGATCATACTAGCGCTCTCCTTGTATTTTTTCCTTTCTTATTGTTGTTTACCACTAACAGGTTTAAAGATAGTAGCTGCTGGTATTATCTTTATTGTATTATATACAAGTAGGATCTGGGGAATTTGCTGCCTGCCTTGCTATTTTTTTCTACTTTATATATATATTTTTTATGATCCTCCGTTATTCACCGAATTGTGTTTTTAAGATAAATCTATGCCAGTGGTTTTAAAAATGTGTTTAATTTGTGAAGCCTGACTATTACATCTAATAATAAACATAAGGATAGTTTAACCCCTTAATGAACTTTGACAGTCATAGTATGTCATGGGTCGATTTGAGTTAATGACCCATGACGTACTATGACCATCATGGAATTCCGGGCTCCCCCCGCGGCTGCACGCCATTCGGGGAGTCCGGAACCAGAAGGGAAAAAAAAATGCTCCGTGGTCCTTAACTGACCGTGCCACGTCGATCGGCCGGTCGTTAAGGGATTAATAATGTACAGTTACAGTTTTTTTAGGTTTATACTCTAGAAGATCTTGCTTTCTCTTCAGCTTCATTAGTTAATTGATTAAAGACAACTGATAATTACATTTTTTACATTTCATTTTTATCACAATTTTTTAACCCCTTAGTGATCAGCCGTGCGCACACATGGCCAGCACTTAACTCCCGACGAACATTTTTTTTTATTTTTTAAAAAGAATCCAGAGTCCCCGAACGACGTGCAGCCGCGAGGGGACCAGGATTTCCTAGACGTACATGTACATCCTCTGTCCACAAGGGACATCCGCTCGGGACTTACATGTTCATCCTCGGGCGGTAAGGGGTTAAGATATAATTACCTGGTGGTTGAATACATGACAAATTGACAATTTTTGGTCTGAATGATAATTATTTAATTACAATTTGTGATTCTATATAACATGCAAAAGTGCACACTAAAACTGTGAATGCCCCAGAGGAAGCAGAGAGTTCACTTTGTGAAAACGCGTCTTTTTTGAATACTATATCAAAATGGAACGGGAGCGCAATGCACCAAGGTGGAATGTCTCCCAGGAGATTATGAAAGATAACACCAGTACCAGTACATATAACCAATGATCATAGGATAGTACTCAAACTTGTTGTCAAATTAGCTGACTGTGAAGACAACCTGCAATGTGCAAACGGGGTTAAACACCACCCCGATTCGGTCCCATGCAAACTTCAGCAAAAAAATAATTTTGAAGAATCCAGAAGGTTTGCCTTTTAATTTTATATTGCCAGATGCATTGTTTTACAAACTATATTGTACATCTGACAATTGCCCGTTTAGTTTGATAAAGAAGTTTTCTTCGAAATGCGTTATTTTTGGGTTTTATTGACACGATCCATATTGCTGTCATTATTTTATTTTATTATTAAAATGACAACATTATTTTCTTGCTGAAGTTCGCATGGGACCGAACCGGGGCGGTGTTTTATCCCCGTTTGCACATTGCCAGTTGTCTTCACAATCGGCTAATTTGACAACAAGTGTGAGTACTATCCTATGATCATTGTCTATATATACACTAGTACTGATATTATCTTTCATACTCTTCTGTGAGACATTCCACCCTGGTGCATTGCACTCCCGTTCTGGTTCTATGTCTGTGTTTCCTAGGGGTCCTAGAGGTCCGCTTGGTTACTTTTGGGAAGCAGCATTGGCCTATGCACCGGTTGAGTGACTGAGTGGGGGCAGACAGAGTCCTCGAATTGTTCGTCTGACCACTTGTAGTGGTTTTGAAAATTGTGAGTATCCTGGTGCATTGGTGGAGGATCACTGTTTACAAAGATATTAAACTAGGAAGCGCCCTTTTTTTCTCTTCTTTTTTTGTATATCAAAATGTAGCATACCAGGCCCTATCCATGCCCCTTGTGGGTTTCCCCTGCTCCACCTCCCGGAATCCTGCTAGTTCTTACGACCTCTAGCCACCTCTCCACGAAGCACTGAATACAGGTCTATGACCATCTAGAGGTTCTGTGATGGCCTAATAACTTCACAGACTATACTCCCTTTTTGTGACTGTATTTTTCAATCCATCATTGTGCAGGATAACATCTGAAACCAGAGCTGATTCAGGAGTATCTGCTGGAGAAATGGTTGACAATAAGTGAAATGATGATTTGGATGAATAAAGCCCAAGTAGAACAAATGTGAGTACAATAGACTTATTTTACTCTGATATTTGTTTTTAATACATTGCTACAGCTTTATTAGCTATTTGGCTTTCTTTTTGCTCTGTTTTCCTTGAATTATCACAGATCCAACAGTTAATGACACAAACAATTAAATTTTATATAATGCCCAAACAATGTCTTATGAAGTCCCACATACCAATACATAAAAAATAAATTAATCCACTTATAGAAGAATTATATGGTTTCTAATGGGATGTGTTTTAGATGAACATGAACTGATATCCCTATATGAAATGGAAAAATGTGGATGAACTGCTAAATCAGGATGACACAAAAGGAAAAATGATGAACTCCAAACTACACATGAAAGAATAAGATGCAGTCACTTACAAATAGATTTCTGCAGCTCTCACCCAGGTGATCTCTTTTCCACAGTAACAAAATACCTGGAAAACACAGAGAGTGGAAAACAATCTTAAAGGGATAGTAATACTTTGTTTTAACTTTATTTTATTTTGTAGGCATTAAAAAAACATGAAGAATGATATAAGTCTTATCTCTCAAACCTTTATGGTTTAAGAGATATTCACAAGCAAAGTTCCCCTCCCCGCCCCTTTTTCCTAGTGTAAGCCATCTCTTCTCAGATGTGAATCTGGTTGTAAGACCAGACAGATAACAGAAGGGGACAATCTTCTTTGTATGAAAACAATGAAAGCCCTTCCCCCCTTGACAAGTTTTTCAGCTTTTTCCCTTATCTTAATTGAAGATTGTCCCTCTCTGCAGTCTACCTGGGCACCTCCCTTCTGATCTGGCTGAATGGGGGGGGATACTTTGCTTGTGAATATCTCTTAAACCATAAAGGTTTGAGAGATAAGACTTATATCGTTCTTCATGTTTTTTTTAATGCCTACAAAATAAAATAAAGATAAAACGAAGTATTACTATACCTTTAAAGCAGCATTTACTCAAAGGATAAAATGATGCACAAGCAATATTCACTTACAGCATACCTAGTATAAACACTCATCTCCATCTCAGTCCTGAGATGCCACAATGCTGAATAGATAACTGGTCTTCTACTAAACAGCTTTTAAGCTACTGCATCTCCACTTCCATAACAATCCACCATTCTTTCGTTAGTATGTCCAGATCCAAAAAGTTCATTCTTACAAGTGTTCATTATAGGACCAATCTAATCTATCGGCCCAAATGCTAGTAGCAAGGCATCTAACCAGTAGCCATTAGAAGGACATGAACATACAACAGGGGGACTGGAAGGGACCTAAGCTCCCAGCAGAGGTGCTAGTTGTAATCAGGGAAGGTATAAATACCTGTATTTTTCCCCCAAAAGGGTTTTATCCACAGGAGACATAAGGTTGTATCACTGAGTTTTAATTGCATTATATTAAATACATGTCCACTTAGATTTGAGACAGATACTTATCTAAATCTGGGGTTCCTTAATAGGGCAGGTAAGCATATCATGGTTTTAGACAGAAACATGTAACTAAATCCACTGTTTATTGTATTAATTAAGTCATGGATTATTTATTTATAAGATGAGATTTGATGCACAGACTTTCTTTTTTATTATTTTGTACATATGGCCAATATATAGTTCTTGCTGCTCTCTTGACTACACACTATTTAAGCACCATTGATAAATGCTGTTTTGAGCTCCCCAGGAGCCTTGTATGTATTTTGGGAGGTTTTAGCTCCTCCCTTCATGGTTGGTCTCTCTCTGCACAGAGGCTAACTATAATCAGGAAAGGTAAAAATATCCCCCTCATTTCCCTCACAAAGGTTTTGTTCACAGTACAGGCAAGGTGGTATTGCAGCTTTTTAATTGCAAAATATTAAATACACGTTCACTCAGATCTGAGGCAGATAGGGACCTTGCCTTGATGGGGCAGGTAAGATTATTATAGGTATGGCCAGAAACATGTACCTAAACCCCACTGTTTATTATCTATAGTATTTACAGGTTATTTATATAGTAACATAGTAAATTAGGTTGAATAAAGACACAAGTCCATCAAGTTCAACCTTCGCCTCATACCCCAGTAACTGAGAATTTTATAGCTTTCCTGATCTGCCTACTAATAAACAATATAACTCTGTATGTTCCCTTTTGAAAGAAATGTATCTAATCTTCTCTTAAATGTGTCCATTGTATCTGCCATAACCACCTCCTTGGGCAAGGAATGCCACAATGTATTTATTGGAAAAAGTCAGGATTTGATGCACAGAGACTTTCATTTTGTTTATTTTATATTTGTAGCGAATATATAGTTCTTTCTGCTCTCCTGACCACACATATATAATTATACTAAAAATCTACCTATTTACATGGTTTTGGAATTTTTTAAAACGTTTTAACATTTTCATGAAATTTTAGCTCTTATCTAAAAATTGTCAGAAAAGTGGAATTTTAGAGATTTCTGTGAGAATTCCCAGGAGAGGCGAAATTTACCATTTTACACCCACTTATAATCAGTAGCTGCAGCATTATCCAGTTCCCACCCATCCTCTCTACTTTCAGATTCTTGCAGGTTTATAGTCTGAAAAAGTTTCTTTTTCCCTCCCCTTATTATCATAATTTATTACACAAGTAGCCCCAAAAATGGTCACAGTCAATTTTTGTAGTACACGTTTGCTACCACCAACACATGCATGCACTCTTCTTACTCCATTCCTCTTAAAGGGATAGTAATACTTCGTTTTAACTTTATTTTATTTTGTAGGCATTAAAAAAACATTAAGAATGATATAAGTCTTATCTCTCAATCCTTTATGGTTTAGGAGATATTCACAAGCAAAGTTCCCCTCCCCGCCCCTTTTACCTAGTGTAAGCAATCTCTTCTCAGATGTGGATCAGGTTGTATGACAGGACAGATAACAGAAGGGGACAATTTTCTTTGTATGAAAACAATGAAAGCCCTTCCCCCCTTGACAAGTTTTTCAGCTTTTTCCATTATCTTAATTGAAGATTGTCCCTCTCTGCAGTCTACCTGGGCACCTTCCTTCTGATCTGGTTGAACAGGGGGGGGATACTTTGTTTGTGAATATCTCTTAAACCATAAAGGTTTGAGAGATAAGACTTATATCATTCTTCATGTTTTTTTAATGCCTACAAAATAAAATTAAGTTAAAATGAAGTATTACTATCCCTTTAACATTGCCCCTAGCATGAAATCAGAAGATCTGGTATACTGCATTCTTCACTGCTTATTAAACTGACCACTCTTAGTAAACTGACCACTAAGTGGTTTGTAAAGATGACTAAGTTGTTTCATTTAGTTTGGTATACATCCAAATGTCGTCATTTTGCAAATCCTGAAACGTTTTGCATGCTGAGCTTTTAGTAAGAGGTCCATATGTTGTTATTTTCTTCTGGTGTATGTTTACACAAACACTTTTATTACCAAACTTGTTCTCTAAAAAGAAGAACTTTCCAGAAGTTTTAACAAATCAAATCATGAACACATAACTGTAGCAGTTTCACATATGAAGGGTGGTCACACCAAATATTGATTTGATTTAGATTTTTCTTCTGTTCACGCATTATAATTTTGTTAATGTATAAAAATAAACTATTACCATGTCTATTTTTGAAAGCATTCTTACTTTACAACATTGTTTTTACACCTGTCTAAGACTTTTGCATGGTACTGTATTAACCCGCTGCATGCAAAGGAGTTCTGAAGACCTCTAGCATCCAAGGGGTTTAAGGAAATATACTGTCAATAAAAAAACATGCTCGTTTGCAATTCAATATGGTGATTAACAATTAAATATTGGTCTACAATTCAAGTTTCCTATCTCTCAGCTTTGGGTATTTCAACTGGAAGAATGAATACCCTTGCTCCCTGATACCTTCCCTCTCATCTGCTCCTCATGGCTACCTATAAGGTCTTGTATTTCTTACAAAAGTCTTCTCTTCTCCTTTAAGTCACTTTAATTCTTCAGCACCATCTTATGTTTCTGCTCTAACACCCCTCCCTGTCACATACATTCTTCTTAAGGGTTCTTTCTGTCTTCTCCTTACAACTCAAGCCAATTCATGGTTGTGATTATTTTCACTGTCTGCCCCTCAACTTTAGACTGCTCTTCCTATTACCATTCGCCAGTCATCTACTCTCATCACTTTCAAGTATCTCCTAAAAATCCATGTGCTCAAGCAGGATCACAGTAACAATATTCTCCTTGTGCACACTGACAGTCACATCAGAATCATTATGTCCTTTGTTTTCTGAAGCCTTGTACTTGCACTTATAATACTCCTCCTACTGGCTCTGTATGTTGTCATGATATGTAATTAGATTATAAGTTCTTTGGAGCAGGGTCCAATCCCCAATGTAAGATTCCCTTTGCTGCACTTTTCCCTCCATAATAATGCAATGATCTCACTTTAGAAGAAAGAGTGTACTGTTCAGCACTCAGCTTCAAGAAGGTACTATGGGTGGGATGTATGGATTAAAAGGGGATAATGTAATACCATACAATAAAGTATATTACTCAATTGATGGTATTGTAAGTAGCAAATATGTTAACGGATGGACTATATGCTGTCCTAATTGAGTGAAAAGTCTTTTGACTTCCAGAGGGAGGTGCATGTTTGAGCACCGAAACACTTCAAAGTATCAACGTTCCACATGATGAGAGAAGTGTTTTTGCAGTGGAATTTTGAGGATGGAAGGAGCAGAGAGTGAGAAGCTGGGGCCAGCACTGGAGTGCGGCAGACCTACAGAGGATGGAAACTGTTTAAGTGATGGGCTTGATCACTGCTTCATTCAAGTAAGCACAAACCAACACTGTAAGGACTTCAACGGGAACCTTTATAGACTTTGATTGTGCACCAGACTAAGTTTGTCTGTAAGCATTTAGACTAACTTTCACACATATTTCTTCACTCTATCCATCATCAATTTGATCTCTCAAATCTCATGAAAATTATATCCTGCTCATCCTCACTCACATTGTCCTGTAATTATACACCTTACCCCTTACATTATATATATGGCCCCTGTTTAGGTATCTCATTTTTAACTTGTTTTCTATTTACATTTTATTTTAATAGCTTGTTTCACATTTATATTAACCGCATATTGTATTTTTATTTTTGCTTCTACTGTATACTGTCACTTGATTAAAAAATTCACTATATATTACACTTAGAGATACTCTTTGTGATTGCCTACCCCTCCCTTAATTATCTCACTTTAGCCTGATGCTCTTAGCCCAATTTTGTGTCTTTGTATGGTACTATAACAATTTTTGTAAAGTTCCGTGTAAATGTATGGCTCAGTCATACTTAAAAGCAATATGGCCACAAACCTAATACTTACTTGACCCAGTCTCATTCATTGATTCCTGGCACAGAAAATACCCTTGGCCTATAACAAGAACAGAAAAGCTTTAACCCTTTGGATGCTAGAGATAAGTAGCTCAGTAATCTGTTGGAGATCTATCTAGCATCCAAGTAGTAAATATTAGCTTGCAAAGGGCTATAAAACTGATGAGGGAACACTGTTATTGCTCTAGCCACACCCACAATTTAGAATGTGGGTGTGGATAGCACCACTGAGGCTCCTCTCAAAATGTAGACCTCTAAGCAATTTCCTAGTCTGCTAATGGGAAATCTGGCTCTGATCGACCACTTCAAATCAATGTCAATAATATCAGTCAAGTTTGTGAGAATCGATTTTATTTACAAGAAAAAGTGAACTGCAGTTCTACAACAGCCATTTATACAGCACAAAGCAAACAGTAAGCTACTGTATACATTCCTGGATGATAAATGAAATGCTTAAATTTAGTTTATCTCCAGTGGCAAATCTGTTTTGAGTACAACAATAAGAGGAAACAAGAAAGGATGCTTGTATTAAAAACAATGGCATGCCGTTCATCAAATTTTACTGCTGTTAAATAAATTCAGGAAGGTGAAAGAAAAAAATTGTTTTCAATATATAGTTTTGCTAGAGTAAATATGGTCAAGTTTTTGTTTAAAACTTATTACAGTTCAGAATGTTACACGTGAGTGGGATGTGTAGAGCTGTAGTAGTGGCTCACTGTCTAATCACCAGTGAACTGTCTGGAAACCAGTTAGCATGGCTGGTAACAGTGTAATATGGATACAACTTTTGAGCTGTATTAAATCTTGAACAAACCCTCTCCCCGCAGTATGTGTGCCTTGGATGGAAAAGCCCTACCTATTTTTTTTAATGAAAAACTTAAACTCATTGAAACTTCACAAAGCAACGTGAAGTAATTCATTGTATAGCTCTTTAACATTCAAGGAATTAAAAGTCCCATTCATGTCAATAAATATATGGGGGAAAAAGGGGTGGTGAAGACAAGTGAAAGAAGGATTTTGTGACAGAGAGAAGGGGGAGGGAGAGCAAAGAGAGAAGGCAGAAGAAATGCGAAAGAGAAGTGGCAAAAAGAGAGGGTGAAATACATAAAAACGAGCACAAAAGAAACAGGAGGAGAAAGAGAGATGGGGAGAAGGGAGAAAAAAAGTGAGGCCGGGGAGGCCATTGTTGCATATACAATCAGGTATGTTTGCATCTTGTCTATACATGCCTATATGATGACCTAGTTCAGGGTTGGGCAGCCTTAGGTCCTATGTCTATTGTTAGACAATAACTGACTGCATAATGGGAGATCTAGTCCAACAACAACTGAAAGACCTCAGGTTGGCCAGTCCTGAACTAAGTTATGCAAAGGCTAGATAGTTGTGCTGGACAGGACTCAAGGCACTTTGAGGAGAGCTTCACAAATCCAACATCTTTGGTAGAGAAGTAATTGCTAAACCACTGATTACACCAGGTGCACCCTATGGTGCAAACTTTGCTTCCTGAAAGCAATACCATGCACACAACAAGATGTGTAAATCTTGGTTAGAGGAGTATGAAGATAAAGTTAAACATCTCCCTTGGCCAGCACAGTCACCAGACCTTAATATCATAGAACCATTGTGTAGAGATGGGTGAAATGTTTTGCCTAAAAAAAAAAGGATCAGTAGAAAAATGGCATTCTTTGCCAAGTGGGACATTTTTCACAAAAAGTGCATATTTTCTGCTTTTTTTCACCTAGCTCATTGCATTGAAATCAATGGGAAGACTGGGTTTCACCATATAGCATATTTACTTTATTTTCCCGAAGGCATTGTATAAAAGGGGTGTGAGATTTCTGCAGCATGTCATTCTGTGTTTGTGAGAGATAGAGAAAGCATTGCAATTTTGAGCTAGTTAGGCAAATACAGAAAAACTGGAGTGTAGTACAGGAATTCTTATAGTCAGGAAATTTGTTGTCTGTGTTAGGGCAGTCTGGTGGAATCTGAGGGATGGTGAAGGTAGAAAGCAGGTTGAGCCCCCAAAACCCCCAAATTCTATGTAACTGACTGGGAAGACACTGACAGCCATGATGGAAGTCCCTTCCTGATCTGGCTATTATCTCTGTGCTTAGGGAATTCTGGGTTGAGAGAAGCATATCTTTAGATTCTTTCACAGAATCTGATTTCTCAGAGAGAGATACTGCTGATCACACACTGGCAAAAAGTCTGAACTTTTATGATTAAAACAGGGGTTCAGCAAGTAACAATAATGTATTCCTCACTGCTTTTAATGGACACTATGATCCTGCTCAAGGCATGCCAAGATGTCATTCACTAGCTGGTTCATGTCTGTGTTGTTGTTATAGTAAGATTCATCTGCCATGCATCTCAGTTTTTTCTACCTTAAATAATATATCATTGAAAGAATATCTCTAATTCCTGCCCTTACATTAATAACCAGCAAGATGGCCTCGTGAAAGGTTTCAGAAGCTCACAAAGGTCACACATTAGTTGCCATTGCACAGGTGACAAAGTTGATCCTTCCAGCGCCCTCCAGTTTTACATCGTGTATTTGGAAATGGCCTTATTATGCTCATACAAATGTTTTAGCATGTAAACTATGGACTTCCACCTGGTACTAGGAAGTCATACATTTTCATCTGGTGATTGAGCAGGTTGTATGGAATATAATGCATATGAGCACTGTAGGAGCAGTTAAAATGGGAATATTTTACATTTATTTAAAATGTTTTTAAATACTTTTTTTCTTATTTTTTTTATTAACTGCCCCTAACAGTGTAAAAAACAAAAACAAAAAATACACTCCTTGTTAAACTACTTCTTCCCCACATTCCCCTGAAAGCCCTGCCCCCCTTGACAAGTTTTTCAGGTTTTTCCCTTATCTTAATTGAAGATTGTCCCTCTCTGCAATCTACCTGAGCACCTCCCTTCTGCTCTGGCTGAGCAGTGTTACATCAGTAAAAGGGGCGGGAGGGGGATACTTTGCAATTGAATTACTCTTGAACTACAACTCTGACAGAATTGAAATAACACTCTCCAAAGTCCAAATACTATGATGATTAATTAGTGCTGCTTTTATTATGAAACATTACTATCCCTTTAACTAGCTCAAAAATATTGTGTTTTCCCTATCTCTTACAAACACATTTCATCTTTCTCCATCTCTCACAAAACATTTTCATCTGGGTCACTTCGGGATGATTACCAGGCACCTTCAGAGGCAGGGTTTCCCAGTCCCAGGTGGATGCCATATGTGCTAAGAATAAGACTGCCATGTTCAGACTGAGGAATGGAAGTGCTGTCACAATAGATTAGTAGTATTAGGCCCATTGCTATTATAGCCACAATGTGTCTCTGAATCATACATGCTACCAAATGGGCAGCATGTCCACTGCCTTAGCCACCATGGGAAGAGTATGGAAGCTCATAAGGCATTATTTATTTTATTTATTATTTATAAAATGTTTTACCAGGAAGAACTGAGATTTCTCTCATTTTCAAGTATGTCCTGAGGAGTTTTTACAGTACAGAGTTACATATTTACACAAACAGAGAAATATTATTTGTGGTCAGGGCTTATAGCTGACTGACTGTAGTTGCAATGATTAGTAAGGAGTGTGCCACCCCTGCGTATGATGGGTCCCAGGGATGAACCGGCGTGGTTAACCTGTTAGAGGGCTTACCTAGGTATAGCTGAGGACAAGCTTGAAATGAAGGGAAGGAATTAATGGGGGGGGGGGGCTCATCTCTAACTAAGCTCTGGTGGCAAGGGCTGCTGCCTGTATTACATTTTTGAAGCACCTCCCCCAAATACAGGCTTAAAGCCTTAAACCTGTTGTCAGGGCTTACAGATGACTGACTGTAGTTGCAATGGTTAGTAAGGAGTGTGCCACCCCTGAGTATGATGGGTTCCAGGGACGAGCCAAGTATAGTGTTAAATCAATGTTATTTTTTATTAATTATAAAGGGTGTCTGGCTTTGGCTAGAGATTGAAGAACTATTTGGATTTCTTCTTTAGGATCTGGGATGTAGCGGGAGTAGCATGATGAGTGTCATCTTCCTAATTTTTGAATTATGTGGGTCGACACCCCGTATTTTGAGGCTGTGGATGCCGCTCCTATCTGGAAAAAGTGTCCTGTGTAATTGTCTGGATTGAGACCTATGCCACTTATGATGGCGCATAGATACTTACTGAATTTGAGAAAAGGGCTATCTGCTGAGTAATGTGTTATGGATTTTGACACTGTGTGGAAAGCTGTGACTTGGCACCAACGGTCTTGGGTGGGGTAGAATGGTATATTGGTGCCTCAGTTGTTTTGGTCTGTTTTAAAGTGAAGTAAATTCAGAAAACAAAGGTTTGAGTGTAAGGTCAGGTGATTTTTTTGTTAGAATGATTTGCTGCTGGATGGTGCTGAAAAAAAGAACTGTAAATTAAAATGGTATAGAGCGTCAGCTTCTGAGTTATGGCATCCTGTAAATAAAAAAAAATATGCTGTAGTGCTAGTCAAGTGCATTTCCTGAGAAATCTCATAAAATATATATATATATATATATATATATATATATATATATATATAAGAGGATCTGCCTTTTTATATGATTTGGGAGGTTGCTATGTTGTCTGTGTGGAACGTGGAGCCTGACCAACTACTGCCCCATATGGCTGCAGCGGCCACGATGGGGTAGATTTCAAACAATGGTGGGTTATGAAAGAACTGTGGTATTTCTGAAGTTTCAGAAGGCCAGGTCTCTGAGAACCATTCATTGCCGAATATGGCTACAAAGCCCTGTCCTGCTGCTGAGTCTGTGAAGACTGCTGGAGAGTTGGTAGATGGGGAAGGAGGAAACATGGTTCTACCATTCCATGAGGAAAGGAAATTCCCCCACATTTTTAGGTCTAGTTTGGCAGATTTGTCTAGTGTGATGATTATCTAAAGGAAGGGGGTGGATGGGAATGATCCGGCCTTCTTGATGTGGATGTTATGTGAAGGCCTTGACTCTTCATGGATGTAAAGGAGGTAATGTGAGTGTGAGACTGTATGAACTGATATCTATGGTTTTATGTAATCGTTTGCTGTGCAACACAGGGGCTGCTGAACAGTCTTATGTTAAGTTAAGGCCCTTGTGATATGGTGTATAATAATGACCTGAAGCGACAGTGTATACTGAATGTGAAGGTTCTGTGAACTTGGCAATAGTTTAGTGGTATTTATGAGTAGGATTCCTATATGCAGTGTATGCCTTTGACTTGACCAGTTTGCTTTACATGAGCTCTGAGAGATGTGGATGTAGGAATGTTTGAGGGACCGGTAGCTGTGATTTCTGAGCAGCTGTGCAGCAGTAGTCAGCTTTGGCCCAATAACCTGAGGGAGTTAATGGGACTCAGAAGGTTGGGGAGAGAGAGCAGGTGAAGGAGTTGTGGATCGGACTGCTTATTGTCACGGATGTAGGTATAATATTGACATTACTGATGATGACTGGGGTATGGTGATTTGAGTAGAATGGGGTAATGGTGGTAGACCCATGGTGATTGGAGCATTACTGGGAGTGACTTTGGGTTTGGAGTGATGAGTGGGTCACGTGTTGAAGATCCAGATTCTTGATTAAAAGCTGGCAAGCTAAAGGAAGCCGTGGGGTGAGTTAGTAACTCGGTAATAGATCATGCGATACCTGTAGGAATGAAAGTGATTTATGGATTGTGCCATTTAACGGCCGGCATTCTCAATATCTGATCAGCTGGATCTCCTGTAAATGATGCGGTTGTATTAGTTTAACTTTTTTTAGAGTCAGATAGGAGACTAAAATATTTTGCTACTTAGTATTCGAAGTTAACAACCGGAACCAGAAGTAAAAGGTGACTCCTGGAAGTCCATTTACGTGTGTACAGCTCCTCCCACAAATGCAGGTTTAAAGCCTTAAACATACACACATATTTTTTATACAGAGAAGCAGTTATTTTTAGGGATTTTATGCTTTGAGGTTTGATTTTTTCAGGCAGGTTATTCTAGGCTTTCGGAGCGCTGAAGAAGAAGGCAGATCAACCAGCTTCTTTCTTGTAGTGTGATATTCCCATTGAGTGGTTAGCAGTGGAGCTAGTGTGGAGTACTGGAGTGATAATATTGATCAGGAAGTCTGGTAGCTTTCCAGAGAATTGGTGTAATACTAAGCAAGAAAGGTGAAGGGCTAGATTCAAGTGTTCGTCAATTTAGTTCTTTAAACATATCACAGCAATGGGTTGTGTAATTACATTCGAGGATAAATCAGTATAATGAGCATGTTCAGTTTACCAAGATGGATTAAAGGACCCATTCAAGTACAACCTAAAGGTTCCAATGGAATTGCCATTACCATTTATTTTGGATCCTATGAACTATTTTTCTCCCTTACCTGACACTAACTAACTCAGAAAGCCAACAGTGATTTTTGTGCTGGTATCCACATTGTATTATTGGACATACAAAGAAGACAAGAGCTGGTGGCACTGCAAATTTAAATGTTACATTTTTCAGCACTGCCAACTTACCATTTTGCACACACAACTATGTCATTGTCCACATACTAATGACAATGGTATCATTGGATGGACCTGAGTCAAAAGACAAGGGATTTACAGCAACATTCTGGGAAAAGGGTAGTATCAAATCTGTTGCAACGCTTTCTGCATCAATTTTTCTTTACAGTGCAGCCCCTACCATATAATTCATTCCAAATGCTGTGAGAATATTGCACAAGAAAAATGATTAACCCCTTGGGTGCTGGAGACATCCTGTTGCACTGTAAATCAATGCATTGGAAAGAGTATGTTTGTGGTTTTTTAAAACATTTTATTGAAGGCTGCCAATCAATAGTAACAAATACTTCAAAATAGCATACAATGCAAGTCAAATGTACAATGCAATATGTACAAAGAAACAATAGAGGTGCAAATTATATAACAATGTAATTTGCAACACATGTGGTCAGTTATGCTAATTATGGTTCTTAGACATGCCCTTCTTTTGCAACATTGCTCCAGAAGAAAAGAAAACATATTTCTAGAAGCTAAGCATGAGGAAAAAAAGAGGGGAAGGGGAGAAGCCCCTCTCTTCCCCGGACCAACCCCTCCACCCCCCACCCCACCCCCTTTTTTTTCTTCTCCCATGTCGCTGCTGGTTGAGCTTCTGGAGCCAGTGACAGTATTTACCTATATGGGATGTGTTTGCTCTTAACACAGTGGTTCTCAACTCCTGCCCTCAGGACCCACTAACAGGCCAGGACTTAGGCATTTCTCTGTTAGAGCACAGGTGTGGTGATCAGAGGCTCATTCACATTGATTAACTCACCTGTGCTCTCACAAGAAAATCATCAAATCTTGGCCTGTTAGTGGGTCCTAAGGACAGGTGTTGAGAACCGCTGTTTTTACAGGTTTGGGCGGGTTAGAGACAGTGAGGGGGTTATAGGCTTGTTGGGAGTACTGTTTTTTTACTCTCTCATTCCCTTCCTCCCTCTCTCTCTCTCACTCCTTGGGGCAGCTGCCTCTTGCTGCCCACAGAGTGGTGTTTCCTGGAGGCTATGACATTATGGTAGTTATGGATTAATGACTAGACAGCTCTCTGACAAGTGGAAAGCACCTTTTTCTTCTCTACAAACTCTGCAAAATTACTCATTACTTTACACTGCAAACAAGCTACTCCCCCATCCCTCTCCCACTGTGAAAACAAAGTAACACATTACTTTGAATTGGAAAAGATCCATGCTTTGGCTTTTTTATAATCTATTTGGAAACTCTGGTTGAATTACATTAACTTTTCGAAATAAACCATATCCACTTTATAGCTGATCCTTTACACACACACACATGCATGCACATACCTTCATTGCCCCAATATCCCCCCATATCTTTCTTATTCATTTCCTTTCCCTTTTTCCTTCATTGGTCAGTTCCACTTTTTAGAATCATCATACCATATCATAAGGGAACCTGCACCACATTATTTCACCACTGGAATAGGTATTTTTCATAGCTTGCTAATATCACGTTACATGATCAGTAATCCATTTATGTTATGTTAATGATAACATCTTATTTACACGTAGCTTTGCAATGATGTCCTAACACTTACATTTCACCACTTGTAACTCAATTGTGCTTCATTGTTTTGAAAGTATACTCTGTTTGTTTCAATAAACTTCTTTTTAATAATATTAAAAAACATAATAACTAATTAAAACACTTGATTCTGTCTTTCCTTTTGCTGTAAGGAGCTCCTATGTGGATTATGTCATTTTCACGCTGTAAGGTCTGTGGACTGCCACAGAGGATGATTTGTTAGATTTGTTCTCAGAGGCCCAAGCCCTGAGGAAACATTGATTTGTAGGACTTAGCCTTGTTAGAAACAAGCCCCCAAAAATTATTTATGTTTTTTTTTTTTCAAAGCACAAAACCTGAGAAAAAAATACTGCCCTACTGGCTTAGTGCCAGCAGCTCATGTTGGCCAATGGCCACTGGTCATTGTCAAATGTCCTCCTCCTGAGTCTGAGTCCAAAATTGCAGAATTTGTAACTGCTGCTGTTGCTGAGATATTTAAGCAGCAGGATGGTTAGGCAGCTGAAAGGGAATGGGATCAACAATAGCAGTAACATGGAAGATGGATGATGAAGGTTCCACTTGCACCGACTATCTCCAGTGATGCGCCTGAGGCAGTAGCAGCACAATAAGTAGCTCACAGTCTTTGTTGAGAAAAGAAGAAGTTGGCCAATAATTCTTCTCCACCTGCCCCTCCTCCAAAATCATGGGTGTGTTGTTATTAGAATATACATTTTTCCCTTGAGAGCAGCAACTGTGCCTCTCGTCAGCCACTGCAAGGTGCACAGTGTGTGTGGTAAATAACATCTGGGGGCACAACTGTATTCAAACACCATGACACCAGAATGCAAATACTGCCACTGTTACTATACCCCTTGTCCAGACCCCGCTGACAACTTGCTGACAGTTTAATAGTAATGATGCACCCTCCCTGCCGCCATCTTAGCATATTCTGCAGGATGGAATCTCCTCAGATGCTGCTTGATGCCCTGCATGCGATTCTCCTCCACCACACTAACATGTGTGGTCAGTGCACCACACAGTGTGCAATGGGAAGAGACAAACTGCCACATCCTATTATCATCAGAGTGGCTATCATTTGGAGGGGGAGGTAATGATGAACAAGGTGGATTGGCAGAAGATGTAGTTACTCTATTCTTCCTCCTCTTTGCCTCACCTCTGGTTGCCTTTCTGGAGAGTCAGGGGGTACAGCAACAGTGGTGTTTGATTTCTGTGGTGGGTGTTTAGCTTTAACATGTTTGACATAAATGTCATTGTGTCTGTGTTTCATGTGTGATATCAGGGAGCTTGTGCCAAGGTGTGTTCCCTCCTTTTATCTTCTCAGTGACTTGTCACAAATTGTGCAAAATGCCATCTGTGAAAATAGCCCCATACCCATGACTTCAGTGGGGAGGGAACAGGTGGAGAAAAATGACCTCTTTCTTCTTGTCCTCCACATTCCCCTTCACTGTCTGTGCTGGCAGCGGATGATGTTGCTGCTGTTGCTGCTACTGCCTCAGATTCAGCACTGCAACTAGGACCAGGAGTATTGCTGGCACTGGCAAGTGGGACCTGTCCTAGTCCTGTATCACTTGTTGGCCCTATTCCCATTGTGTTCATGGTGGTCTGTGGCACACTAGCATGCTTCTCAGTATCCTGCTGCCCTCGTCTCAGCAGCAGCAGCAGGAATTAGAGCAGCTGCAAATTCCTCAAATTCCAAAATATCACTGCTATTGGTGGTGGTGGTGGTGATGCCCATCCTCATCCCTGTCTCCTATTCCTTCTCAGTTTCTGATAAAATGGCCATCAATGTCTCTTCCACCCCAGCAGGGGCAGCATGTCTGATAGCATGCACAGCATTAGTGGCAGCAGGGGCAACAGGTCTAACAGCAGGCACAACATTAGTGGCAACAGGGACAGCACATGTGGTAGCATGTACAGCAGCACTAGTGGCATCAGGCACAGCATTAGTGGCAGCAGGGGCAACACTTCTGACAGCAGGCACAGGTACAGCAGGACTAGTGGCAGCACATCTGGCAACAGGTACAGCAATGGTGGCAGCAGGGGCAGCTCATCTTGCAGTAGGCACAGGCAGCTGGCCTGTCCTACTCTCACTACTAGTATTACCCTTCTTTTCCTCCCTTCCCATTAAATTCCCCAAGATCCCTAGGGGTGATTTAGGGGAACTGGAAAGCATTGGTTCAGTTGTGTTCAATTCCTCCTCAGACTCAGACCTTCCAGTTCCTCCTTTTACTGCTCATAGTGATAGCAGTCACGATCAGCCTCTCCTGTCTCAATTTTCAAAATAAATAACAGCAGAACAGCACAGCACTTCTACCTCGCTCTGTTGTTGCTTCTATTGTGTTTCACTTCTGCAAATATGTCATGTTTTTATAGCGAAAAAGCGAAAACAACGTAAATCAATGGGCGAAACTTTCTAGCCACTGAAAAATTGGCAGGAAATATTGTTCAAAGGGCAAAAAATGCGGAAATTTTAATTGATGTTTTAAAAGCAGATTTTCTTGCGAAAAAGTGGACAATAATGTGGTTTTCGTTTAATTTCTTGAGGGAACACGCAACAACTTTCACCCACCTCTACCCATAAGGCCAACCAACACCAAAATGTGTATGAAAACCAGCAACTCTCAGACTTACGGGTTAAATATGAGAACCCAGTGTTCAAAGTCATGTTCTGCAGTTACTGGCAGTTCTGCCTGTTAACCAGGGAATGCCCCCATGGCCTGTTTAAAGTTGCTACAGAGGTATATCTGGGCATTTGCAAAGTGTTACTGGTGACTAGCCTTTCTAAGCCTTGTATTTTTTTTTTCATTGTGTGTCCCTTACCTTGAAGGACCAAAGCTACTGTCTACCTTGTTCTCTAGGCTTAGGGAATTCATCAGGTGATTAACCTATACATTTTCAAGGAGACCAAATTCAGAATTGCAAAATACAATAGATAACAGTGTTATAAGGGTTTAAAAGAAACAAAGCATTCATAGTTTTTCCTAATTGGGGGAAACCACAAAAAAGCTCTGCATTATGTAATTACAGATACACCTCAGTGCCATCAAGCACCATTTACCATCCAGGACTTAAAGATTTCCTATCATGAATACACATACGAGTCAAACAAAATGACCGAGTCTCCATAATCTCATTGCTTGAGCATTTGAGGATATGTATGGCTCTCTATCTTATACCAAGACACACAAAAACACACACACTGTGTTAGCAGAACTTTGTTTATTTACCTGAATGATTTTATACTGACATCATTTTTATTTTATTCATGACTTTTGTGCCTTTATATATCATTTGTTATTTTATGGAGATGAGGGAAGATGAGAGAGATCAAACGAGAGATATACAATGTTGCCTTATAGTCAGCATTTATCTTTTTTTTCCAAGAACCTAACAGCAACAGTTGGTGGGTCTACTTAAATTTGTGGTTGCCCTTATATTCAAGCAAATATGGTATTTCATTCTAACTTACAGGCTACAAAAGGCATAGAAGCAATGATTTTCATGTATAAAATATATGAGCAAGCTATAGAGTTAATTCACTTATGTGTGGGTTTTTCAAAACAAAACAATCACTTCACAACAGGAAAAGAAATACATTTATGTATATGAAGTATTTAAGACAAGATGTTACCCAATAATTTTCACCATTGGCCATGCCATAAAGAGTGATACATCCATAATGCCTTACCTGACTGAAAGAATCAGGAAATAAAACGTTGTATGTATGGAAAGGGTCTACAAATTTCTTCTTGACTATAAATGGGTTATTTTCCTGTGTATGTGATATATTCAGGGATACAGTATAAGCCAATTATGCCATTCTTTCTGTATGCTATATTATATGGGCTGCCTTGTCATCAAAGAAGGTTGTTAGCTATGGTGAAATACATTATATTTACCATGTTTATGGATGCACATGTTTTCTCCATTTTGCTTAATTTCCAGATTTAAAGGGATGGTAATACTTTAATATTACTATTCCCCATATTGTAGCTATTTCAAAAAGAATTGAATTGCCCCCAGGTTCATCTCTCAAACCTTTATGGTTTAAGAGATAACAGAACGCAAGGTTCCCCCCTCCCTTCCCCTTCCTAGAAGTCAGCATTGTACTGACTGCAGTGGAAGTCTGTCGTACAACAGGCTGGCGGCTCTGCAGCTGAGCCGAGATCCTGTTAATGAAGAAGAATTAGTTCACTGAAACGGTCTTCTACATGTGCTTGGTTTGCAAGCACACGTAGAAGACCGTTTCAGTGAAATAATTATTTTTTACCAACACATTGTCGGCTCTGCTGCAGAGCCACTTGATGAAAATAAGACCGGATATCCCTGCAGTCAGTACAACGCTGACTTCAGGGAAAGGGGAGGGAGGGGGGAACTTTGCGTTCGGTTATGAGCAATTCAATTCTTTTTGAAAAAGCTACAATATGTGGAATAGTAATATTAAAGTATTACTATCCCTTTTACAGAGAGGTTTGCAACTCAGATATATTGGATTTCAGGACAGATACCTTAGTCAAAATTCACTAAGCCAGTTTCTCAAGTATGGATATCCAAAATAAATGTAGTGTTACAAGCACTTGAGGACTGAAGTTGTAAATTGTTATATACTTTTCTACATAGTAGTGGCCTGGCACTGCTCTGTAAAGTTCTCATAAATGAGATCTGGACCTTTACTAAAGTTTGAGACCAGGGAGGAGATGCACTAAGAGGTGATGCTATGGAGATGTGTGTAGCACATTGCCTCAGTGATGGAGACACTCATCACAGTATGCACTAAGAATTACATATGCAAGGGGGAGTTTACTCATTAGTATGCTGGGTTTTTGAACTGCTAGCACATCACCAATAAATTGACAACTCTCAAGTTTGAATGAATCCTTTCTGCTCCCCCTCCTGTCCTGCCCACTGGAGGAGCAGAGAGGAATAAACAACATTACTCCCTTAACCCGTTCATTGTCATAGGAATGTTCATTGCACACCACTGTGGCACTGAAGGGGTTGCAACATTAGCAGATATCGTCATAATTAGTTTCTCTAAATAATAAGTCAACTCTGGAAAAGTCTGTTTCAGTACCACAGGGGTCTACAATGAACACCCTTATGGTACTGAAAGGGTTTAAAGAAAGCAGATGCTGTCTCTGCTCTCCAGTAGAGACAATAAGCGGTCATCTAGCTTCATAGAGAGCTACAGGGACATCACAACTCAACCAGACTCATGTTGTCAAAGTTGGGACTGTGAACTCTAACTGCTATCGGAGCTTAGTGTAGGTTGCAATGTGCCACCTGAACATATAAACACACATTTCCATATTCATATTAGCTATCGTTGAACAAAAGAGTAAACCTGTCGAAGGCATGGCGGATTTATGGCAATATCAATGGAATGTGTCAAATTGATGGCGGATTCACATGGATATGATGATGATGAATACACGTTAGTGCATGGTGTCGATATGCTATCAACACTTATCAACACCATATTGTCATCCTGGCACCTCTTAGTTCATCTCCCCCAGGTGCTTTAATTAGTGACTTATCCATTTTGATTAGTTCAACTGTAATAATTGATGAACATACAAAATCCATATAATCTATTCTGTTTAGAATTAGTGGTACATGCTTCCAAACTCAACATTAGGTAGTAAATCTCAAATAGCTTTTGTGGGTGATATAAGTGACTCACCTTTTATATCCTGCTTCAAGTAAAATAACTTGAACTATATTGTCAGCAATTATTTAAACAATGACTTCCATAGTTTACCATTAAATAAATAAATCCTAAATGTTTTCCTTTTTTAATGAGGTTAATGGCCTGTCACTTAAAACTGGCATTTTCTAATGTCTGACATACAAAGAAAATACTCCTACAATATATCTGTTTTTAAGGCATCATCATTATAATAATACGCTTCTCTACAAGAATGTCAAGAAGCAATCTGTTCAGCAGTAATTGTTCAGGATTCTATGCATTAGCTCTTTTCAAAACCATGTGTACTGGAATATTTTCAAGGTCATGCTTTTTATGTGTTCCTGAATTCCACACAGACATGCTTTATCGAATAATGTAACAAACTGTGATTTGGATATAAAAGATATTTATATGTGAAGATTCCCTTGATTGTGTGGATTAAAATATAACCAGTGTCACTATACATTCCAGGTACATGTTTTTATACCATTTAAAGATTTATTTGTAAGTGGCATAACAATTCTTGGAAGTTATTCAAATACATAATAATTAAAATTACATTTTGTATATTCTTTACCCGTGGTTTGGTAATTCAGACCTAGATTCCATTGAGTTTGATAACTTTATCATAGTCTTCAATAGGAATCTGCACAAACAAAACAATGGGTCACACTGGAGGACAGCAGTTCAGCAGCGTAATATCACAGTTATAAAATCCTTTAAACTTTATTACATAGCGTAATTAAAATCATACCTGCTACTTCACACAAAGATGGTTTAGAAGGGAGACTTATGGAGTGTCAAGGTGGTACGCAGTGCTAGGTTTATGGGTCAACGCAGTTTATGCCTTAGAGGCACTTAATCATGACCGTACAAAGGAAAGACCTCCAACATACTGGCATTTAAACAAATCTTAACCAATCAAGGATCATAGGCCAATCATATTGTGGGCAATTAAAAATCACTGTCTCACAGTTCTTAACACCATAGATCCAAAAAGAGAATATAGGAATATATGCATTTAAAGAAAAATCTCTGCCCAAGCATGTGTCTTCCTAACTGCAACTCCAAACAATACAACTTCAGCCCTCACTGGCAAATGGACCATACCCTAGACCACAAAATCACTAAAGTCTAGCACTAAAGCCTTTTTGTTTTATCAAATGGAAAAATGATAATAATTACTATAAAAAAACATATTTCCACTGACTTCTGCAATGCTGAAGCCCTAGACAACTGAACAAGGGAAACCCCTACATGGACATACATAATACACTAAAAACTCATGTAAACTATATCACAAGTCAACCGCAGAATTAATAAAAGACATTAAGCCATGAAAATCTCTGTGTGTTAAAGTGAAAAATAATGAATCTAGAGTGTACTCACAAAAAATCAAGTAGTTTCTTCAAGATATCAAAGAAGAGACATGTCCCGCTTGTCTGCTGCTTCAAAACATACGCCTCTTGCAGACACAATCAGGGCTATTTAATGAATTATATACAACATTACAATAAAAAACTTGATACAAAATAAAATCAAGCCTTAAAGGGATTATATGAAACATTAAACAGATGATCTGAAAAATAAAAGCGATACACAAGGAAGAATGAAATCTGCACTGAGAGTGTGGAGCAGGAAAACACATCTCTGTGAAGGAATTGTTTAAAGACCTAGAAAGGTTAATGTCTAAAGAAACATGAATTTGGTGGGAGATAACTATATTTAAAGGTGACGAGAATACCAAAAGGTTTAAGAGTAAAGAAAATTCCAAGTTTTACAATTGAAGATGCATCATTTTTGCAGAGATGGAATGATGCACTGACTTTGTGCTCCAATACTTTAATGGATCTGGTAGTTGAATATAAGCAGAAAATGTCACATTTGCAGACCATGCTATAACGGTTTGTTTGACACACAGAAACAGAGGTTTAGGATAAAACACAGTTTTATTGAAATTACAATAATAAAGTAACCCTCACAGGTCCTGTAGTATTTACACAGAATTATACAGACACACGACAGGTTACATATGCATATGCCTACGCAGGTCCAGCATAAACATAACGTCCACAACAGTCTATACTGACACAGGTCAGGCAGAATAATATGGATTCCCAGGAGCAAGGTACTGCATGGGTTAATGGTCTTCTTTGAATGTAAACAGTCCCATGTGCAGAGAGGTCTGTGATGGGGCTCTCTGCATATAGATAGCTGAAGGATACGTAAAGCCCAACAAAGATTAGCAGAACAAACGTGAACTGCCAAGTTAGCAACAGAAATAGACACAAAAGGCACTGTCGGAGCAGTAACTGAGGCAGGCACTTGCACTCTGCAGAGGCAGTAATGGAGACAATCGGTAGCTTACTGCTGTAGCAGTAACGGAGGCAACACTTGCACTCTGCAGAAGCAGTAACGGAGACTGGCCACTAGTACACTGCAGGAGGAAAAGGTGACACGATTGCCTGACAATCAGAATGTTGCCAAGGCGACACAGCACAGGAACGCCAATCAAGCCGGGTCGAATCACGGAGAAGGGACGTTAGCCAGGCCGGGTCAGATCATGGAGCAGGAACGTCAGCCAAGCCAGGTCGGTACAAAGGAACAGGAACATCAGCCAAACCGGGTTGGTACACAGGAGCAGGAACATCAGCCAAGCCGGGTCGGTACACAGGAGCAGGCGCAGAAGAATAGTCAGGCAATCCGGGTCAGTACACAGGAGCAGGAGACAAGATGCAGAGTAGTCAGGCAGGCCAAGTCGGTACACTGGGAATCACTGAGCAGATATTAGCACTAGCACAGGAACACCACGAAAGGGCATCGGAGGGGTGCTCAAGCCCAGTATATAAAGGTCATACTGGGCGGGACAAACACATTGTAGCCAATGAAAGCAAAGCACAGGTTTAGACTGACAGAAAACAACAAGGGAGCACGGGCACCATGATACAAGCACCGGGGTGCGAAGATAAGGCAGCCATGATATTCACGAGCATGGGCGGTCAATAAATAAAAATGAGACTACAGGTACAAAGAACAACATCTCCAAGATCAAGGATATCAAAGAAAAAAAGAATAATACAGGAAGAGGAGGAAGAAAAGGATTCAGGACAAAAAGTTGGAACACAGAAGACACCTATCAAGTTCAAGAACACAGGACCATAATTAATCTTTCACAGTATGAGTTGTCAGACATTGAGAAGAAAGTCCTGAAAAAGGGATTCAATTTTGTTCCAACTAGATATTTTAATCTTTTTGATAATATCCTGGATATAAATACATTTGTAAGAAAACTGACCCTCAACAAATTATTTTGTAAGGATGATGTAGATAGTGATAACATAATTCACTTGGAGGCAACTGCTGTCGCCTCCACTGCAGAACAAAGAGAAACCACCAAGCTGTCATTTAAAGATAACAGTTGTTTGATGGTTATGGTGGATATCCTACATGAAGGGTCAGGTTCAACATCTATGGCTACAGTGAATAACAGACCATCTTTGAATAGTAAATCTATTTTTTATCCTGTATGCTGTAGAGGAACGTTTCTGGATAAACTTCAGGATCTAGTTGAAAATGAATTGATTGAATTAGACAAAGATAAAGAGTGCTGGGAATTTTACCAGAAAGGAGAGGGAAGCTCTGTATAGGATAAAAGAACAAAAACACATTATCATTAAGAATGCAGCAGATCCAACGTAATACAGAATAAAGAGAAATACAAATTAGAAGCAGACTGTTGGGAGTTCAAGAGGCATATGAGAAATTATCTAATTATCCTACCTGTGTGTTTTCTAAACTTCTCGGCTCTCTCTTTGAGAAGGATGTATCTATGGGACTGTTTTCCAGAGAGAGGCGGATCTCCTCCTTGTTGAACAACCAATAACTCCCATATTCCATCATCTCCCTAAGGTACACAAATCTCTGGAGAGCTCAGATGGCAGACCCATTGTTGCAGGTATTGGGTCTCTTAATGAAGTTATGGGCAAATGGGATGACCATTATCTGCAACTGTTGGTTTTGAGACTATTAAGCTACTTAAGGGACACTACTAATGTGACATGGATTAGTTGCATGAGACATGGATTAGTTGCAACGTCAAATCATTCTATTCATGTATACCACATGAGTTTGGAATTAGTTCCTTAGTGTACCATTTGGATCTTTACAGTAATTATTCAAATGAGTTGAAAAAGTATCTAATACTGATTGTGGAATATCTTTTAACACACAGTTTTTTTTCCAGTTTGATGGGACCTTTTATCTCCAAAAGCACAGGACTTCAATGGGGACAAAATCTGGCCCTTCTATGCAAACCTTTATATGCATTGGTGGGAGGAGTCCCACATCTTTGGAGATGAAAATCCCTACAGGACCTCCATCCAGTTTTTTGGAAGTTACATAGATGATTTATTGTTCATCTGGAATGGTAGAGAAGAGGATATTGGAATGTTTATACAATGTTAACATACATTTTTTAGATCTGTGCATTAGTGGAGATCCAGTTTCAGGCTATATTCGAATGAACTTTTTTCAAAAACCAACATCAGGAAATAGTCTTCTTCATGCAGACAGCTGCCATCCCTTCCACACTGTGTCAGCCAATTTATATGTCTTAGACGTAATTGTTCTACAGAATCTAGATTTGAGCAACAGCCCCAGCACCTACATAAAAGATTTTTGGAGAGAGGTTATACACATTGGATGCTAGAGAGGGCTGTTCAGATAGCTAGTGGAAAGAAAAAACAGAACCTTCTACAGTATGGAAGGGACAAGAGGCTGAAACAAACAGAAAACCAACAAACCAAGGTAGTTGTCGCTACACTGTATAATGTAGAATATAATAAAATCATTGGGATAATTAAGATATATACATCCATTTTATATGGGGATGAAAAGTTAAAGACAATGATTTCTAAGGGCTTTAGGTTTGTTGCAAGATGAACTCCTACGATAGCAACCTCTCTCTATCTCTCTCTCTGAGCCTCTTTTCTGGAGAGGTGGATGGTGGGAGAGAGGATTGGTTGTCAGTAAATGGGACCTACAAATGTGGTAGAATCTGCTGTGGCTGCTATAAATATATTACAATCAAAAAGTGTCTCATTGTGTGTAACTAAGTCTTTGCCTCAATGAACTATATCAATTGTGCTACAAAGGGGGTAGTACCGTAAAATCTTGGGTATAATACACACAATTTTACCCCATTTCACCTTATGTGAAGTGGGGGGTGCGTATTATACATGAGAGTTATTATTATTATTTTTTTTTAATTGTGCTAACAGATTCCCTCCCTCCCGCGGCCCAA
The DNA here is from genome assembly GCA_037306005.1 of Rhinophrynus dorsalis. Taxonomy (NCBI): domain Eukaryota; kingdom Metazoa; phylum Chordata; class Amphibia; order Anura; family Rhinophrynidae; genus Rhinophrynus; species Rhinophrynus dorsalis. Next base: position 63,544,794 of record CM074718.1, read on the forward strand.
TGCGCTCTGACAATAATGCTTACTTGTCCTCACTGAAGTCCGCGCTGACAATGAGGCTTAGGGTAGGTACTTCCTTCCACTGAAGTACCCATCTTCCCAGCAGGAGGCAAGCTTGCATTTGCCGCCCGCTTCCCTCATGGGCTTTCAGGACCTTCCGCCTCCAGCTAATGGTAATAGAAGCGGAAGGTCCTGAAAGCCCATGAGGGAAGCGGGTGGCAAATGCAAGCTTGCCGCCCGCTGGGAAGATGGGTACTTCAGTGGAAGGAAGTACCTACCCTAAGCCTCATTGTCAGCGCGGACTTCAGTGGGGACAAGTAAGCATTATTGTCAGAGTGCATTGGGCCGCGGGAGGGAGGGAAGGGTTCTGGCCGGCTTAACTTTTTTTTTCCTAAGAGGGGAAAACAAGGGTGCGTATTATACATAGACACTCTTGTTTTCCCCTAAAATCTTAGGTATAATATACACCTGCGTATTATACACAGGTGTGTATTATACCTGAGATTTTACGGTATATGTGATTACATGCACAATTTGTCAGAGCCAATACATGGGCAAAACCATTAGATCCCTTAGGGAGCATATTAGGGAACACCTAAGGGACATTAAAAACACAAAATTCACGTCAAATGTTTCCTCATATTTTAAGATGGTACATGGTGTTAGTCTGGAGTAGGGCGAAATCTCTCTGCGTGTTTCCTTAAGAAATTCCAAGAAAACTACATTTTTGTCTGCTTTTTCTCTGGAAAATCTGCTTTAAAATTAGTGATTAAAATGTCTATAAAAAAGGATATTTTTGCATACAGGTGTGTTTTTATATTGCACTGCAAGTCCGAAATAAATTGAATATCAAAAAGAAAAGAGTTTGGCTGCAGCACACAATGTTTAAACAATAATTAAACCAGTGTGCTGCCGCCTAAACAGACCAGTTCAGTGCCAAAACATGATCCCCAAAATGCTAATTAATTAAAAATTAACCTTTAATTATTATATCTAAAAACTTGGTTATTACCATATTATTTTTAAAAGAACTAAAAAACAATGGCCGCAGCACACTGGTTTAATTATTGTTTAAACATTGTGTGCTGCAGCCAAACTCTTTTCTTTTTGATAGTAATTAAAATGTTCAAATTTTTTGGCCATTGGCCAAAATTTTGCCATTTTATCAATGGCTAGAAAGTTTCCGCCCATTGATTTACGCAGTTTTCGCTATAAAAATGTGACATATTTGTGGAAGTCAAACACATTAGAAGCAGCTATAGAGAGAGGTAGACGTGCTGTGCTATTCTGCTGTGACCTTTTGGAGAAATTGAGGCAGAAGAGGCTCATAGTGACTGCTATCACTATGAGCAAATTTAAAAATATTAAAAGGAGTAACTGGAAAGACCCTTATGTGTCCATTGAGTCTGAGGGGCAGGAGGAGGTGAGCACTTCTGAACCAATGCTATCCAGTCCCCCTAAATCACCCCTAGGGATCTTGGGGAATTTAATGGAAGGGAGAGAGAGAAAAGAGAATGGGAAGAGAGGGAGAAAAGGGTAGTACTAGTGAGAGCAGGACTGATCAGCTGCCTGCACCTGCTACTAGACATGCTGCCCCTGCTGCCAATAGTGCTGTGCCTGCTGTCAGACGTGCTGCCCTGTTGCAATCAGGGCTGTGCCTGCTGCCAGTGCTGAACCTACTGCCACTAGTGTTGTACCTGCTGTCACATGTGTTGCCCCTGTTGCAAACAGTGCTGTGCCTGCTGCCAGTGCTGAACCTACTGCCACCAAAACTGTGCCTGCTGTCAGATGTGCTGCCCCTGTTGCTACCAGTGCTGTGCCTGCTGCCACCAATACTGTGTCTCCTGTCAGACTTGCTGCCCCTGTTGCCAGTGCCACCAGTGCTGAACTTGGTGCTACAAATACTGGGCCTGCTGTCAGACGTGCTGCTCCTTCTGTAACCAGTACTGTGCCTGCTGCCAGTGCTGAACCTGTTGCCACCAGTGTTGAACCTACTGCTAGTGTGTCTTCTAATACTTAGGAGGGGGGAGGAGAAGATGATGTCAAGTGTGACAGCAGGGGACCCAAAGTCACACTTGCCATCCCCAAGCAGTCCCGCCAGTGCTAGTACTAAGCTGGTCCAGCAGCTTGTTAGTGTTAGGAGTGGGTAATCAATATCCTCATATTACTAGTGACTGTGAGGAGGAAGACTCTGCTGCTGAACTTGATGTGGTTTGTGTTCGTATGTTACAGCAGGGGACACAAAGTCACACTTGCCATCCCCAAGCAGTCCCGCCAGTGCTAGTACTAAGCTGGTCCAGCAGCTTGTTAGTGTTAGGAGTGGGTAATCAATATCCTCATATTACTAGTGACTGTGAGGAGGAAGACTCTGCTGCTGAACTTGATGTGGTTTGTGTTCGTAGTAGTACAGTAATAGTGAAGCAGCTGGAGGGACTAGTGTTAGGGGAGTGGTAGGGGGAGCATTTGAGAGCATCCAGAATTGTGGTCAAGAGAGCCCACACCATTCTTCTGGCTCTGGGAGTCTTCCCCTTCCCTTCACTACAGTGAACAAGTGGAACATGATCCTGAAGAGGTCAGAACTGGTGTTGGGCGAGAGCAGAAGCAGAGTTAATACCACCATCACCAGCAGGAGCACAGATAAGCTGCCTGTGCCTGCTGCTACTGCTTCCAGTCTGCCTTCTTCAGGTCTAAAAGAAATGCCAAGTGTGACTTTAGGGGACCCTCTATCACATTGCTTGTCACCTCCTCCAAACAGCAATGAGATGTCTGTAATAGAGCAGCAGCAGCACGTAGGGACTAGTGGTGGTGGTGGTGATGATGCTGGAGAAGCTGGGTTGGAAGAGACTTTAATGGCCTTTTTAGCAAAAACTGAGAATGAATTGCAGACAGGGATGATGGGCATGACCACCACCACCATCACTAGCAATGAGCTTTTGGAATTTGCAGAATTTACAACTGCTCTAATTCCTTCTGCTGCTGAGTTGTAAGGGCAGCAGGATGCTGAGAAGCAAGCAAGTGTGCCACAAACCACCATGGACACAGTGGGAATGGAGTCAACAAGTGATGCGGGACTCTCCAGAAAGGCAACAAGAGGAGAGGTGGAGATCAAAGAGGAGGGTGAACAGAGAAACCCAGGCAGAGACTGGAAGTTCATGATGAGCAAAACAACTAGCTCGCCATCACAAATGTTATTGCTGTTGTTGATCATATTCACTTTCATCTGCGTAATCATCCTGCTGCTTAAACAACTCATCAGCAGCAACAAGAACAGCAGTTGCAAATTCAACATCTACATCAGGGCATTTGACAATGGTCATTGGCCACTGGTCAACAGGACATCTCCTGCTGGCACTAGGCCAGTAGGAATCTTTTTTCCTCTGGGCCTGTGCTTTAAAAAAAAGTGCTTTAAAAAACATACAAAAAAATTCATAGTCCTACAAAAAAAAAAAAATGTTGGGGGGTTTGTTTCTAATAAGCCTATGTCCTACAAATCAATGTTTCCTCAGGGCTTGGGCCTCTAACAACAAATCTAACAAATTATCCTTTACAAAATATCAAGTCAAGTATCAGTCCACCCAGTGGCATTTTTTGTCGGGGGGTTCCTGTCTCTATCACTTTACATAGAAATGTCCCCCCAATACCAGTCAAGAAACCCCCCTAAAACAAATTCACTGTTAAACCGATTCATTCCCCAAACTCCACCCACCAACACAGGTGCCCTCCTCAGACCCCTTTTATACCATGTCTTATAGGGGGTTTTAATTGTATTTAGGATTTATTTTGTATTAACTGCCCCCAATCCCAGTAAACAACTCCCTAAAAACATTCCCTGTTCAACTGATTCTTTCCCCATACCCCCTCTTTCCCCATGTATTTTGTTAATTGATAAAAATAAACTAGTAACTTGTCTATATTTTAAAGCATTCTTACTTTACAGCATTTTTTTCACACCTGCCTAAGGCTTTTTCACAGTACTGTGTTTATATATATATATATATAATATAATCATCTTCACCTTCAGCCATTGTGGATTCAATGAGGATGAAGGTCTCCTCAGCAAGCCTCCAACAGCTTTGATCCTGTGCCTTTTGTTGCCACTGTGTAACAACAAATTTTGTAATTTCATCTACCCAGCTTGTCTTTGGTCTTCTTCTTGGACATTTAATATTGCGTGAAATGCATTCCAAAATGTGTTTGGTCTATCTATTGTTTCCAAAGTACAGAGCACAAAGTACAGAGCAAGAACTCAGAACCCCAAGACTGTCCTATCAGATCAATCCTGTGCAATGCCAGATCAATAAAGAACAAAACAGCTATTATCGCCAACCTTATTGAAACATGTGAATTAGCGTGCATTACAGAATCTTGGCTAGATGACAATGCGGGGCCTATCCTAGCAGCAGCTGTTCCAGGCAACTATACAGTGTTACACCGACCGAGACAAGAACGCAAGGGAGGTGGAGTAATGATTTGTGTCAAATCATCCTTAAACCCCAGGCCAATATCAGTCCACACACCCCAATCTTTTGAATGTGTAGCTGCTAGCATCTCAATAGATAGAGGATTTCGGATACTGTTAATATACAGACCCCCAGGAGATGGGAAGAGATTTCTTCAAGAGCTCTCAGACCTTTTGACTGGTTTAATCCTTGAACATCCAAGATGGATTATATTGGGAGACTTCAACACTTGGATTGATGACACACTATCCCAACTGGGGCAGGACCTCCTCAGCCTGATGAGTGCACTCGGTTTCATACAAATAGTTGCCACTTCCACCCACAGAAAAGGTCATACACTTGATCTAGTGTTCCAGTGTGGACTAGAAGTGTCGCCAGTAACTGTAAATCCAGTTGTATGGTCAGACCACCACTCCATACACTTTTCCATTGGATCACAATCAGCCAAACCACAGCCTCAGAACCTGGTCAAACACCGCTCATTAAAAGGGGTGACCCCACTAGACGTAACATCAAATATGGATCTAAGTAAACTGATGGACACCTGTGAAGACCCTGGCTCCTTAGTCCAACTCTACAACAAAACCATAAGGGACACCCTAGAAAGCATTGCACCATCACGCATATACACTATCAAAACTCACAATAATGCACCTTGGTTTGATAGCACCATCAGAGAATTGAAGAGAACAGGCCGTAAACTCGAGAGAAGGTGGCGCAGGACACATGACCCAGAGGACAAAGTTGCTCTTATCAATCACTTAAATGAATATCAAGTTAAGATAACTCAGAAAAAATCCTCATTTTTGTCACGCGAAATCACACTTTCCCGCAACAGACCCAGGCAACTGTTTCGCACAGTAGAAAGGCTCTGCAAACCAGCATGCATGCATATACCCAACAACTTTGCTCAAGATAAGTGTGAAGAATTTGCAACCTTCTTCACAGACAAGATTTCCTCCATCCGAGCCTCCATCACAGCAGGCCAACCAGTTACCCACCAGAACTACTACAGTGTAAGACCAGATTCCCCCAGTTTATGGTCTACTTTTACAAATGTGGATATAGAGGAAGTTAAAAGAACCATGCAAAAGTTGCGCCCCACTACATGTGACTTAGACCCTGCCCCAACTCGTCTTATATCTGCATGTACTGAAACCCTTGCCCCAGCCCTCACAAAAATAGTGGAGTGTTCACTAAAAACTGGAATCTTCCCAGATCCTCTAAAACAAGCAGTGGTAAAACCCCTCCTAAAGAAACCCTCACTAGACCCAGACTGCATAGCAAATTACAGACCAGTATCCAACCTTCCATTTCTGGGGAAAATCATTGAAAAAGTAGTGGCAACTCAACTGGAGGCCCATCTATCAAGCTATAACATCTTTGATCCGTTCCAGTCAGGTTTCAGATGCCGCCACAGCACGGAAACAGCGCTAGTCCGAGTGCTAAATGATCTCCTTTTGGCAAGAGACAAAGGTGATTACTCCATCCTAATCCTCCTGGATCTTTCAGCTGCATTTGACACCATTGACCATGGGATTTTAATAGCGCGCTTGCAGCACATCTGTGGTCTAGGAGGCACAGTTCTTAACTGGTTTAAATCTTTCCTCACTGGTAGATCACAGAGAGTAACATCAGGATCTTGCTCATCGGCACCAACAGAATTAGCCTGCGGAGTTCCACAAGGTTCCATCTTGTCTCCTATGCTATTTGCAATTTACTTACTACCACTGGGAGACATCATCAGAAGACACGGCCTAAGATATCATTGTTACGCAGATGACACACAACTCTACTTCTCCTTTGCTCCAGATACTAAAGACCCAACATGCCTCATCAACAGTTGCTTAGCAGACCTCACAGAGTGGATGAATGCTAGTTGGCTTAAAGTGAACCCTGACAAAACAGAGTTACTCTTGGTGAGGGGACCCCGGGCAACAAGAATATCTCAGGATCACCCAACTGGCCTGGAACTTGGAGGCTCTGAACTCATTAGTTCAACAGAGGTACGAAGTCTCGGAGTGATGATTGACTCTGGACTGTCATTTAAACAGCAGATCTCTTCTGTAGTAAAATCTGCCTTCTTTCATCTGAGAAACATAGCCAGGATACAACACTTAATTCCACCAGATGATATGCCAACATTAGTCCATGCATTTGTGTCTTCTCGTCTAGATCACTGTAATGCACTCTACTTGGGCATCCCAGAAAAAGAACTCCATCGCCTACAAACAGTACAAAATGCAGCAGCCAGACTACTGACCAATAAAACTCGCTCATGCCACATAACACCTGTTCTCCACTCCCTGCATTGGCTTCCAATTAAATGGCGAACATATTTTAAAATTGGCCTGCTGACCTTCAAAGCCTTAAATAATCAAGGCCCACAGTACCTGAAAGAGCTCCTGACACCCTATATTCAATCCCGCTCACTGCGGTCAGCCAACAGATCCCTCCTGTCAGTGCCCAGAATAAAGACAACCTCAGGTTCCCGGGCATTCAGCCACGCTGCCCCCACATTCTGGAACTCTTTACCACCCTCAATCAGAGAGGCGCCATCATTACAGACTTTTAAAAAAAAGCTAAAGACCCATCTCTTTTATCAGGCATTCAGTCACCTCATGTGACCATAAGGAACCCTACATTTTATGTCTGTTTATAGAATTGTAAAGCGCTTTGAGTCTCACAGGGAGAAAAGCGCTATAAAAATCACAAATTATTATTATTATTATTATTATTATTATTATTATTATTATCTATCAGGTCTTCTTTCTATGTGGCCTGGCCATTTCCATTTCAGGTGCTTTACTATTTCAGTGATGCCATAGACCTTTGTTTTCTGACAAATCCATGCACTCAGTTTTTCTGTCTCTTGTTGTTGTGTTTAGAATTTACCGCTCCATACGTCTCTGAATTAATTAATATATGTTTATAAAAGCCAAAGTCTGTGCACTCTCCTTGTAAAAGAAGGTACCAATGCAGTTGTCAGGGTATTCAGGCAAAGAAGGACAGACACAAATATAAAATGTAACTCCACCTTTATTTAATAAGTACAGTAATAATAGTATAGCCCACACAACCCCAGAACACAGGATGATAGGACCAAGGCTCCTACCCGGAGCTGCACACTGTGCTGCACAATGCACTACTGTGAGATACCGGAGACTAGGACCGAGGTGCGGGTGGAACGCAGAGAGAACGGTAACTGAGGCACAAGTCTCCACCCTGGGTCACGCGACCAGAGACAACAGGGAGCGAGAGCATACCTGAACCATGAAACACTCAGTGGAGGGTAAGGTTTAAAGAATTAAGGATTATATACATTGCAATTCACACCACATAATGTATTTGTTTGCATGCTCACTTTGTTCTATCCGGTATGTGGGTCGTATGGTTCGTCTCTTAGAAATGAGAATAAGAGAACACATATATATATATCAGCTACCTAGGGATCAACAAACATCTGCTATAACCATGTATGTGAAAGACATGGAGGAGATCTGAGGTGTCTATCTTTCCAGGACATTGAGAAAGTTAAGCTGCCATGGAGGGGTGGTGATATTTTGGATCTAATCAATAAAAGAGAAGCACACTGGATATTTCATGCCACCCACAGGGGATTCATTTGAAATGGGATATAAATCACATAGTCTGAACTACATCTCCAGCTCTATTGCTGTTGTTGTTCTTTCTTTAGGTCACTGAGTTATGTAGAGGGATGTTTCTTTTTGAAACACGCAAGTATTTTGGGATTGTTGATTCGTTCTGTATTAATGGACTAATTGGTATGTGTTTTTATTACATGTACGTGCTGTGCCCATGTCTTTCCGTATTTAGGCTCCCTTAACGGGTGTTTATTGGAGACATTGATGAGGTTAATTTTATCTTTCTTTAGGTATCTATGTTTATATAGTTTCCCTGGATAAGGCTCCTTTAACCTACTCGTTACCTGTATGTTGTTTCTTTTTGTTACTTTAGATACATCCCTCATTTTTATGCAAGACTCTTACATAGATATGGGATTAAATGCTGGCCTTCCAATGGGATCTCTTGGGCTGTCAGCTCTAACACCACAGCGAGGCGTTTTTGTCAGGTGTTTGTTATTTCTTTTATCATTACGGTTATAAATGTTTGTTCATTTGTATTATGTCTATGAGTAAGCGCTGTCTATAGAGTGAAATGCGTTAGACCTTTTAGGTTCTGTCAAAATGTGCTTTGCTCTGCAGTGCTGTCCAGTGATATCTTCCTGCTGTTCTTTTTATTCAGTTTGCAATAAACTATTTTGTTTTTTTATTTATACTCCTTATTGCATTTGGAGTGCCGCCCGATTCTTTCTTCGGTCTTGTTTCTTGCAAGTCTAAAGCCTTCAAACTAAATTTTCTGGGCTTGCCTTGTTGGAAGAATGGAATTATTATTTTTCAAGGCTAGTCTTGCTGTAATATTTTGAAGTTTTCACTTTCAGTAAGCCTGCAAAAATTATTTTGAGGGCTTCTCCCTCTGTAAGCCTGCTGTTATGCTATTGTTAGCCATTATTTTCAAAGCGATCAATAAAAAATAGTAAAAGGTTACACAATGTGGCAAGGGATTATGGTGGTGTTAGTGTGATATATATATATATATATATATATATATATAATCATGATGATTCATTGGAATTAATTCTATACAAATTATATACATTACCAGATTACTGTCAAACTATAATCACTGGTCCTAGCAGTGGTCCCAAATTTGGAATGTGGTGGCAAACCTTCAAATTTCTCCTCAGTGCTGTTGTTAATAGCACGTGTTGTGGACTTCCCTGTCTTCTACAGCTCAGATTGCCCCCTGACTCCCCTAATACAGAGAACAAATGTCCTACATAAAAGACTCCCTAAAGTAAGATTATATTCCCCTTTATTTCCCTATCTTCTCTAGCTCAAACAACATGCTGCTCTCTCCTCTCACAAACACAGAATGGCTGCTGTGAGAGCCTGACACCCTTTTATATGACTGGAGAAAAGTAGAGAAAACTTTCGTGTGTGTGTGTGGGGGGGGGGGAATGTTTCTTCCCATTGATTTCAATGCAATGAGCTAGGAGAAAAAAACAGAAAAATGCCACTTTTCTCAGGAAAGTTTTCACCAAGCGGGAAGTGCCATTTTTCACCGATTTTGGTTTCAGGCAAACATTTTCACCAATCCTTACAGATATCACCTCCCAAACTGAAGCCTTTTAATTTATGCAGTTGTGAGGCACAGTATCAACAGCTTTTGCAAAATCCAAGTACCCTGCATCCATACCTTAGTCCAAATTACTACTCTTTTATGAAAAGAAAGTAAATGAGTTTGACGTGAGCTGTTCTTCATAAACCCATGCTGACTCCTACTAATATTGTTGGTCATCACAAAGTCCTGAATACTGTCAGTTAGGACTATTACAACATCCACCATAAAACAAATAAATAATGAAATAATTAATTTAATGGACATTGAGCAAAGGTGCATATACTGTACCTATATGTCCCCATTATAAAATATATATCAACAGTTTCTACATTTATATATATATATATATATATTTGTGGATGTGACCATAGCTTGGGGACTTGAAAGGAAATAAAGGAGAAAGCAGTGTGTAAGTAAAAATGTGTACTTTACAAGTACATATACCCCCATAAATATTATCTTGCAAAAAGGTTACTCATTCAAACTTAAGTGGAAGCTACAGAGGTCTAACTGAAGGTGTATAATATATCAAATTATAAAAAATAATGAAAATACATTTTTCAGCGTGGGTGGAAAAAATCTATACATTAAAGGATATGCTGACAGGTCTATATTCATTACTGTAAAGAAGATGTTCTGTTTCAATATAAATGAGATATAAAATGTCAGTGGATTCTCTCTGTCTTATTACTTCTTACATTCTTTCTCATATTAAAGCTTACATTTCAATATAATTTAAATCCTAGGCAATATGTTCCTGCTTGCACCAACCCAATCAGTCCTCAAGAAAGCCTTGATAGGACATAATCAAAGATACTTATTAACCCTTTAACTTCCAGACATGTGAGACACTCATTATAAAGGAACACATTGCTCAACCATCTTTTAAAGTCAAAAAGTATGTAAAAAATTTTATTTTTATTTCTGATATCCAAAGAACAGGGGGTGCTTTAGCATGTACAGTAAAAGTAGCCAAACTAATTAACATTTTTAATTGAAATAATACAGAAAATGATGCATGTTAGAAAAAATATAAACATAATGTAAACTTTTCATTTTTAATTAATAAGCAAATGTGTTTTTAAAATATGTTAGCGTTAAAGGGATAGTAATACTTAAGATGTAAAAAAATATATGTTGTAGGGTTTATGTTCCCAAATAAAACAAGGGTACTCCCACTGCTGAGAGATATTTTATTAAAAAATTATAACAGGTCAAACTTGAATTTTTTTAGGTGCAATGTCACAGTGGCCTGACAATATCCAGTAGTGCTGTTGCTAAACCATCCTATGGAGATTTATGGTCTACAGACCAGAGCTGTCAATAGCATGGTGTAGAAACAGCGCCACTGTAAATTTTCAGGCCACTGTGATATTGCACCTAAAAACTTCAATTTTGAGCTATTATTTTTTAAGAATAAATCTCTCAACAGTGGGAGTACCCTTGTTTTACTCAGGGGGATAAACCCTACAGCATATATTTTTTTACATTTTAAGTATTACTATCCCTTTAAGGTTCTAGGATGATAAGGTAGACATCAATGTGTTGTGAAGTGATGTGTTGCATATAGGGTTGTAGGAGCCCAAAACGTTCTGGGGGTATACTATTTTAAAAACTGCGGAGCCATACTGAAGTCAGGTATATCTGTATAATTGCTGTTTATTTAAGAAGTACTAACCTAGGTAGCAGTCTTTTATATAGCAGTCAGGTATATCTAGATATTTACTGTGTCTAAAAGGAGGACTTACCTAGCTAGGCGTCCATCATACAGCAGTCAGGTATATCTATAATATATAATTACTGTATATAATAGAAGGACTTACCTTACTTAACGATGTGTCATAAGTTAAAGTTCTGTCTTGCTCTGTCTCCCTCCCACTGGTGTCTCCTCATGTCATCATGCATATTATATATTTCAAACCCTTACTCACATACACACACACACACACTGGCATTCAGAGAAAATTAATCAAATACTCACTAGTGTGCAATCATGCACACACATTTATCAGCTCTGACATGCAAACACATACCAGAGCATTACACGTTACACAACTAGCTTCAGCTGAGCATCAAGCCATTCCATATGACTATTCATGCCTTAACTCATTACATGAGATTATCAGAGTATTACAGAGTTACAGGACCAGCCACAGCTGAACATCATGCCAATATATAAATCTATGAGTGTATTGACTCATTGCATAGCATCACCCCATTACAAAAGACCATCATTACATGAGACCATCAAATAATCATACCCATACAAGTGATTTTCATTAAGTGATACTATTCTGCCATTACACCATGAACTCATCAGAGCAGTTTGACAACATACATAGCCAGAAATTAAACAATTATAAAAGACCATCATGACATTCTGTATGACCATGCTAACTTTGCACAATTATATAACACAATCCAATCCTCAGGTATGCTATAGAGATAACTATGAAAACATCTCTCATATATAGTATACATTGCATTGTTTAGAAAGGAAACCAGATAAGAAAGCTCAGTCCAGATCCAGGTTCTTTGATTAGCCAATGGTAAATTACAGCCTTCCTCTGAGAAGGTAAAGGTATTACAATCCCAGTGGAACTGTTGTAAAAGTTAATCCACAATGTGATAATGTGACAGAACAACATAAGGGAAACCGTGTGCCACTTGTTGTCACTTACCACCCCCAGGTTAAAGTTCTACGCAAAATATCAAGAGAACTTCAAACAACATTACATACGGATGAAAAACTTAAGAATATATTCCCACAGCCTCCCTTACTTTCCTACAGACAGCCTCCCAATTTAAAACAACTGATGGTAAGGAGCACTCTGAATAAAAATACAAAAAATGGCACATCTCCCTGCCTATAAAGGAGGTGTGAAACCTGGCAAACATTTACATCACAGACAAGGTACCCATAACAAACACCTAGTTACACCATATGATCAATGGTACCTTCACCTGCAAATCATCCAATGTAATATACATCATCAAGTGTGCAAAATGCCCAACAGCTCTTTATGTGGGTGAAACTGGACATCTATTACATAAAAGATTTAATTCCCACAGATCCAGTGTTAACAACAAAAAGACAGTGGGAGAACAAAGTATTAGGGACTAGTGTTGAGCGAGCATGCTCGGCCGATGCTCGGATCGGCTCGAGCATCGCTCTGCTCGGCACATGGCGGTACTCGTACGAGTACCGCATGTGCTCGCCCGCCATGTTCGGGTCTCCTCCCCGCACGTTTTGCGGCTGCTGCGCAGCCAATAAACGTGCAGGGAGGCTCTGACATCGGTGTAATGCCAGCAGCCATGTTGGCTGCTGGCATTACACTGATTGGCTGGCCAGAACCCGTGGTCAGGTGCTGTATAGCACCTGACCATCGAGTTCGGCTCAGTCTGAGCCAGGGAGAGCTGAGGATAGGAAGGGAAAGGCAGTGTAGGGAGGAAAAAAACAAAAATTGTGAAAAAAAAAGAACCAAAAGTCCTTTTTAGGACTACTGTGTGTGGGGGCAGCAGGTTATTTGGTGTGGGGGGAAAAAAACAAAAAAAAAAAAAAAAATATATATATATTCTGTTTAGTGTGCAAAGTTGCAGATTAGAGCACATTCTGTTTAGTGTGCACAGTTGCAGATTAGAGCACATTCTGTTTAGTGTGCAAAGTTGCAGATTAGAGCACATTCTGTTTAGTGTGCAAAGTTGCAGATTAGAGCACATTCTGTTTAGTGTGCAAAGTTGCAGATTAGAGCACATTCTGTTAAGTCTTCAAACTAAAATATCAAAGTCACGTATTCCATTCAGTGTGCGTCGCCGCAGTTTAGCAGCACATTCTGAGTACTGTGCAGAGTTGCAGAATAGGAAGAAATACTGTTAAGTCTTCAAACTAAAATATCAAAGTCACATATTCCATTCAGTGTGCTTCGCCGCAGTTTAGCAGCACATTCTGTGTACTGTGCAGAGTTGCAGAATAGGAAGAAATACTGTTAAGTCTTCAAACTAAAATATCAAAGTCACATATTCCATTCAGTGTGCTTCGCCGCAGTTTAGCAGCACATTCTGTGTACTGTGCAGAGTTGCAGAATAGGAAGAAATACTGTTAAGTCTTCAAACTAAAATATCAAAGTCACATATTCCATTCAGTGTGCTTCGCCGCAGTGTAGCAGCACATTCTGTGTACTGTGCAGAGTTGCAGAATAGGAAGAAATACTGTTAAGTCTTCAAACTAAAATATCAAAGTCACATATTCCATTCAGTGTGCTTCGCCGCAGTGTAGCAGCACATTCTGTGTACTGTGCAGAGTTGCAGAATAGGAAGAAATACTGTTAAGTCTTCAAACTAAAATATCAAAGTCACATATTCCATTCAGTGTGCTTCGCCGCAGTGTAGCAGCACATTCTGTGTACTGTGCAGAGTTGCAGAATAGGAAGAAATACTGTTAAGTCTTCAAACTAAAATATCAAAGTCACATATTCCATTCAGTGTGCTTCGCCGCAGTTTAGCAGCACATTCTGTGTACTGTGCAGAGTTGCAGAATAGGAAGAAATACTGTTAAGTCTTCAAACTAAAATATCAAAGTCACATATTCCATTCAGTGTGCTTCGCCGCAGTTTAGCAGCACATTCTGTGTACTGTGCAGAGTTGCAGAATAGGAAGAAATACTGTTAAGTCTTCAAACTAAAATATCAAAGTCACATATTCCATTCAGTGTGCTTCGCCGCAGTTTAGCAGCACATTCTGTGTACTGTGCAGAGTTGCAGAATAGGAAGAAATACTGTTAAGTCTTCAAACTAAAATATCAAAGTCACATATTCCATTCAGTGTGCTTCGCCGCAGTGTAGCAGCACATTCTGTGTACTGTGCAGAGTTGCAGAATAGGAAGAAATACTGTTAAGTCTTCAAACTAAAATATCAAAGTCACATATTCCATTCAGTGTCTTTCACCGCCGTTTAACAGCCTATTCTGTGTACTCTGCAGAGTTGCAGAATAGGAAGAAATACTGTTAAGTCTTCAAACTAAAATATCAAAGTCACATATTCCATTCAGTGTCTTTCACCGCCGTTTAACAGCCTATTCTGTGTACTCTGTACAGTTGCAGAATTATACGAAATACTGTTAAGTTTTCAAACTCAAATATTAAAGTCACATATTCCATTCAGTGTCTTTCACCGCCGTTTAACAGCCTATTCTGTGTACTCTGTACAGTTGCAGAATTATAAGAAATACTGTTAAGTTTTCAAACTCAAATATTAAAGTCACATATTCCATTCAGTGTGTTTCAACGCCGTTTAACAGCCTATTCTGTGTACTCTGTACAGTTGCAGAATTATAAGAAATACTGTTAAGTTTTCAAACTCAAATATTAAAGTCACATATTCCATTCAGTGTCTTTCACCGCCGTTTAACAGCCTATTCTGTGTACTCTGTACAGTTGCAGAATTATAAGAAATACTGTTAAGTTTTCAAACTCAAATATTAAAGTCACATATTCCATTCAGTGTCTTTCACCGCCGTTTAACAGCCTATTCTGTGTACTCTGTACAGTTCCAGAATTATAAGAAATACTGTTAAGTTTTCAAACTCAAATATTAAAGTCACATATTCCATTCAGTGTCTTTCACCGCCGTTTAACAGCCTATTCTGTGTACTCTGCAGAGTTGCAGAATTATAAGAAATACTGTTAAGTTTTCAAACTCAAATATTAAAGTCACATATTCCATTCAGTGTGTATCACCGCCGTTTAGCAGCCTATTCTGTGTACTCTGCAGAGTTTGCAGAATAGTAAGAAATACTGTTAAGTTTTCAAACTCAAATATCAAAGTCACATATTCCATTCAGTGTGTATCACCGCCGTTTAGCAGCCTATTCTGTGTACTCTGTAGAGTTGTAGAATAGTAAGAAATAGTGTTAAGTTTTCAAACTCAAATATCAAAGTCACATATTCCATTCAGTGTGTATCACCGCCGTTTAGCAGCCTATTCTGTGTACTCTGCAGAGTTGCAGAATAGTAAGAAATACTGTTAAGTTTTCAAACTCATATATATTAAAGTCATATATATCGTGTAAGATGAAGAAGGCGGGTAAAAAGGGACGGGGAAGTGGACGTGATCCTGAAAGTTCAGGGCGCGGGTCAGGACGCGGAGAAACTGTGCCTGGTGCCAGAGCACAAGAAAGAAAGACATCCACCATACCTAGCTTCATGTCTGATTTCACAGGGCGTCGCAGGACATCACTCTCGAGGTCCGACCAGTGCGAACAGGTGGTCGGTTGGATGACAGCTGATACTGCTTCCAGTCGGTTAAGCACCACCCTGTCTTCCACCAAGTCCACTCTCAGTAGCCAAGAGTCTGGTCAACATAATCCTCACTCTGATCATCCTTCCTCCCACCATACACGGTCTGGTCAAAGAAGTGATCCCACACTGGGATATAGTGATGAGCTCGTCTCATCACCAATCCTTCATTTGACCCTCTCTCCAAGCACGCTTGCAGAGGAACATGACATCTTGTGCCCTGATTCACAACCTCTAGAGGCTACCCAATCACAAGAAGATGACAGATGTGAACGGCATTTAAGGTCAAAGGAAGTAGTGGATGATGATGATGATGATGATGAGACACAGTTGCCATTAAATCAACCACTATTTCCGTCTCAAGACCTTGTTGAGGAGAATGTTATACAGTTGTCAATGACTGAGTATGTGGTGGGATCAAGACTTGAGGAGGATGATCAGAGTGAGGAAGTGGAGGAGGACTTGGTGGACGATGAGGTGACTGACCCCACCTGGGAAGGTGTAGAGCCGAGCGATGACAGCAGTCCTGAGGGTGAGCCATCTGCAGCACCGCAACAGGCTGGAAGAGGCAGTGGTGTGGCTACAGAAAGAAGGCGGACCGCACCAAACCGGCCCGCAAATGTTCCACGGAGCACCCCCTTGCGTAAATCTACCTTGCCAAGGGGTAGGTGTTCCGCGGTATGGCGTTTTTTTAAGGAAAGTGCGGACGACAAAAGATTTGTAGTTTGCAACCTGTGCCACACCAGAATGAGCCGAGGCATGAACACTAGAAACCTCACCACCACCAGCATGATCCGACACATGGCATCCAAGCACCGTAGTAAGTGGGAGGAACGCCTGGATCGCCCATCTGTGTCTGCAGGCCACACCACTGCCTCCTCTTCCCCTGTTTTCGGTGCCGGCCAATCGCCTGTCGAAGGCGCAGGCCCGCATACCTCCCGCCCTGCACCTGTAGCATCTGAAGCACCATCAGCGACCACATCCACTTCCCTGTCCCAGCACAGCGTCCAAATGTCGTTACCCCAGGCATTTGAGCGCAAGAGAAAATACCCAGCCACCCACCCACAGGCCATAGCACTAACCTCACACCTTTCAAAATTACTGGCCATCGAAATGCTGCCATTTAGGCTTGTGGACACTGAGTCCTTCCGCAGCCTGATGGCAGCAGCTGTCCCTCGGTACGCGGTCCCCAGCCGCCACTACTTTTCCCGGTGTGCCATCCCCGCATTACACCACCATTTGTCCCGTAACATCACCCGTGCCCTGACCAACGCAGTTACTGGGAAGGTCCACTTAACGACTGACACATGGACAAGTGCTTGTGGCCAGGGACGCTACATTTCCCTGACGGCACACTGGGTGAATGTTGTGGAGGCTGGGAGCGACTCGGACCCTGGGATGGCACGGGTGCTACCCACGCCAAGGATTGCGGGCCCTACCTCCATCAGGGTTTCCACCAGCACCTACGTTATTGGCTCCTCCTCCTCCGTTTCCACCTCCGAATTCTCTACACACACCGCCACTCCCCCATCAGCCAGTAGCTGGAAGCAGTGTAGCACTGCAGTGGGGAAGCGTCAACAGGCCGTGCTGAAGCTGATCTGCCTTGGGGACAAACAGCACACGGCCTCAGAGCTGTTGCAGGGGATTAGTCACCAGACCGAGCAGTGGCTCTCGCCACTCAACCTGCAAGCAGGCATGGTTGTGTGTGATAATGGGCGTAACTTGGTGGCGGCTTTGGAGCTCGGCAAGCTCACACACGTACCATGCCTAGCGCATGTATTTAATTTAGTGGTGCAGCGATTTCTAAAAACCTACCCCAATGTGCATGATCTCTTGACCAAGGTGCGCCGCGTGTGTGCACATTTCCGTAAGTCATCTACAGCTTCGGCCGGCCTGTTGAAGCTGCAGCAGCGCTTACAATTGCCAGCTCACCGGCTGCTGTGTGACGTGAGCACGCGCTGGAACTCCACCTTCCACATGTTGGCCCGGCTTTGTGAGCAGCAGAGGGCAGTAGTGGAGTACCAGCTGTTACACGGTCGTCGCCTCTCCGTTCAACTTCCTGTAATCAGAAGTGAGGAGTGGGAATGGATGTCAGACCTCTGCGAGGTTTTACGCAATTTTGAGGAATCGACACAGATGGTGAGCGGCGATAACGCTATTATCAGTGTAACCATCCCACTTCTGTGTCTACTGAAACGCTCGCTGCTCACAATTAAAACCGACGCTTTGCATGTGGAAGAGGTGGAAATGGGGGAGGAAGAGCTTACACAAGGTGATAGCCAGAGCACCCTCACTTCGTCTTCTCAGCGACAATTGGAGGAGGCGGAGGAGGAGGAGGAGGAGGAGGAGGAGGAGGAAGACACGGTTGCCTCCGCTACAGAGGGTAGCCATGGAACTTTAGTTCCATCTCTTCAGCGTGGGTGGGCAGAAGAGGAGGAAGAGGATGAGGATATTGAGAGTCAGCCTCCTGGTGAGGACAGCGAAATCTTGACTGTTGGTACTCTGGCACACATGGCTGACTTTATGTTAGGCTGCCTTTCCCGTGACCCACGCGTTGTACGCATTTTAGACAACACGGATTACTGGGTGTTCACCCTTCTGGACCCCCGCTACAAAGAGAATTTCTCATCTCTCATTCCTCCGGTGGAGAGGACAAGCAAAATGGTGCAATACCAGAAGGTTCTTGTTGAAAAATTGCTCCAAAATTTTCCATCTGACAACGCTGGCGGCAGAGTACGTGCTACCTTGGCCAACCGAGAAGGGGAGAAAAGGGGAGCACACAGCAGTTCCGACAAAGGCAGGGCAACACTCTCCAAGGCGTGGGACACCTTCATGACACCCCGCCAGCACCCTCACCCTGATGCGCAGCCTAGTGTCACAAGGAGGGAAAAGTTTTGGAAGATGGTGAAGGAGTACGTAGCAGACCGTGTCAGCGTCCTCAATGATCCCTCTGTGCCTTACAACTACTGGGTGTCCAAGCTGGACACGTGGTATGAACTGGCACTCTACGCCTTGGAGGTGCTGGCCTGCCCTGCCGCCAGCGTTCTGTCTGAGCGGGTATTTAGTGCTGCTGGTGGCATCATAACAGATAAGCGTATCCGCCTTTCCACCGACAATGCTGATAGGTTGACACTTATAAAAATGAACAAGGCCTGGATTTCCCCTGACTTCTCCACTCCACTGGAGGAAAGCCCCGGGGGAACATAAACTCACTTTATATATGTTATTTACAATGATGGGAATACTCTGTATTCCCATTCACCCCTTCCACCCCAAAAACGGGTATATGGTTGACTCTTAATCTTCTCATCCTCCTCCTCCTCTTCCATATGCCCTGGGATATAATTTTTATATAGGGCCAGCTCACCAGCGTGCCCTGGGATATAATTTTTATATAGGGCCAGCTCACCAGCGGGCCCTGTGATATAATTTTTATATAGGGCCAGCTCACCAGCGGGCCCTGTTTGCCAATTTTTATATAGGTCAGCTCACCAGCGGGCCTTCTCATATAATGTTTTATTGGGTCAGCTCTCTAGCGGGCCCTCTCATATAATGTTTTATAGCGTCAGCTCACTAGCGGGCCTTCGCATATAATGTTTAGGATGGTCAGCTCTGCAGCAGACCCTCACCCATAATGTTTTAGATGGTCAGCTCAGCGCACGTTTCCCTCTTAATCATGGCCTCAGTTCTGAAAATCAAGGAAATTTTTGGGAGAATTTGCCTCTGCGCACGTTTCCCTCTTAATCATGGCCTCAGTTCTGAAAATCAAGGAAATTTTTGGGAGAATTTGCCTCTGCGCACGTTTCCCTCTTAATCATGGCCTCAGTTCTGAAAATCAAGGAAATTTTTGGGAGAATTTGCAGATGATATACAAGTAAATATACAGCAAATACTGTTTGGTAACAATTTTTCGCCTAAAGTCGTTTTTATTTTCCTTTTTGTGTGTTTTACGGTCAGTCTGTAAAAATGGCGTACTACGGGCGAAAGATCGTTCCCAGCAGCGATGTTGGAGTCCAAGGTGCATCCAGACATCCTCCCTATGCTGTCCCTGAACCATTTCTGTAGTGTTTCCATCTTTTTCTGCCCTTTTCCTATGGACCAGGCACCCTCCCCTCATCAGAGCAGGGGGTGCCTGGTGTAATGCTCGAGTCCTCCCATTGACTTCAATGGGGCTCGGGTGCTCGGCCGAGCACTCGAGCCTCAGGGGGTGCTCGGTCAGAGCACCCGAACATCCGAGCATTGGGGTGCTCGCTCATCACTATTAGGGACATTAAATTGACTGTACTGATTGGACTGTTTCACACTCAGAGGGACAGAAAAAGATGGGAGTTTAAATTGATGCTCCAGTTTACTGGTTTGAATAGTGACATAGAATTCCTGTCACATTATCACACTGTGGATCAACCTTTACAACAGCCCCTCTGGGATCATAAATACCTTAAAATCCTCAGAGGAAGACTGCAATTTACCATTGATTGATCAAAGAACCTGGGTCTGGACCGAACTTTCTTAACTGATTTCCATTCTAAACAATGCTATGTGTACTTGTATATAAGAGAGATGTTTTCATATATATCTGTATAACATGCCTGAGGAAGAGACCTAAGATGTCTTGAAAGCTTGCATCCTAAATCTGCTTTGTTAGCCAATAAAGGTATTAGCTTGAGTATATTTGCCTCTGGTATGGACATTTGTTTGCCGATGAATCCATGCAGGCAGTTTTCAGTCTCTTTTTGTTATGTTCAAGGACACTCCATAATACTCTGTGTAACCTCTGTCTTCATTTTTGTATGGCTTTGGTATTCATTATCCATGTTTCACAGTCATATGTAAGGACTTGGGGGGGCACATTGGTCAAAACCCTTTTGCTTGAGGAATTGTGATAATATTGTCTTAAAAACAGTACTACTAAGTTTTCCAAATGTTTGCCATCCCAATTTTATTCATCATTCAGTTTACATCATGGAATTTACACCTGTTCACATTCATCTTCAAGATAAACATACTTGTCCACTTCATCTACTTCTTATCCATCTACAGTTCTTTGGTTGCTGCACTCACTCTTCCTTGACTCTACGCTTTTGTGGGAACCTTTTTAGCCCTTTGAGGGCCAAAGGAATGTACAATGTACTGTAGAGCTATAATAACTTTTGAATAAAACACCTATCAGCAGTGGGAGTACCCTTGTTTTACTCAGGGGGATAAACCCTACAACATTTTTTTATACATTTTAAGTATTACTATCCCTTTAAATCAGCGGTTCTCAACCTTTGTAGTGCCACGACCCTTTGATAAAATTTCCCAAGTTGTGGTGACCCCAACAGTAAAATTATTTTCGTTGCTCCTTCATTGCTGTAATTTTGCTACTGTTATGAATCGAAATATAAATATCTGATGGTTTTAGGCGACCCCTGGCAAATCGTCATTCGACCCCCAAAGGGGTCCCGATCCACTGGTTTAGAACCACTGCTTTAAATACTCAAAATAATAAAAAAAAAATAACAGTAATGATGAACCTATACCTCAATCTGCACTCTGAACACCCCTTATGTACAGCAGCTACTGTATGAATGATAAGGAATACAAAACACCTTGGTAGTAAGACTGTTACTGTGGATTAACCCTTTCAGTGCAAGATGGGTGTTCAGTGTATTGTGCTTTAATCCACCTCTGACACTCAAGTGATTAATCCACTTTAACCCTTTCAGTGCCAGAGCGTTTTCCTCCCCTTTGGCATTGAAATAGTTCTTGCTGTACATAAGTCCTGATCAACCTACATTCACAGCAGGCAACACTACAATGAGATAATGGACTCACAGGAGGAGGGTGATGTTTATGTTTGGAGAGGCTAGTTAACCCTTTGAGTGCCAGAGGGGTATGGAACGCATTGCTTTGCAATGCGTTCCGTACCCCTCTGGCACTCAAAGGGTTAAATGCATTTTTCGAAAGAAGCTTTGTAAATGGGGTTGCGCGGCATGCAGTCCTCCATCTGTTAGTCCACAGCTGACATCATCTTCAGGCAGCTTAAAGTCTACAGCAGCTAGTCTGTAAAATATATATTATTTCTATTCATGTACTCATCAGTGGCTAGGGGTATGTTTGTGCTTGTTCATTGTATATGTATCTATGAGGCTGTCTAGTCAGAGAAAGAATAGCTAACAGTATTACGAAATGTACTAGTCCCCCCAATGTTAAACACAGAAAACAGCATAGTTTGCTATTTTACTAGATAGTATTTACTAGTATAATCTAGGCTAAATATCTAGCCCTGTGCTTACAAATACACCGTATTAATAAGTCTCCTGTCTAAAGGCCTTTCCAGGTTAAACCTCAAACTGGGCAATACATTAATTCACTGAAGAGTGGGTAAGTGATCAGCAGTGCAGAGAAGTGGGTAGTACTTCCAAGTGTCTATTAATTTGTATATAACCCTAGCTTTGATTACTTTTTTTTTAATTATTATATAAGCATAATTAACCCTTTGAGTGCCAGAGTGGTGCAATGAGTTGGGTATTTCTCTGACATTCAAAGGGTTAAGATATTGTTTTACATGTTTTTATGCTAGACTGATAAGCAACTATCAAAGCAATGTGCTGCTCATTCCACTGGCACTCAGAGGGTTGAATTGAATCTGCTATAGTCAATATACACTCCTACAATGTCACATACTGTCATGGTGATCAATGGGCAGGACCTGAGGAGTCATTTTGATCATGCGCGGTACTGTGCGGGTGGTGGGATATATTAATTGTTATTATATCAGTCAACTGTAAGTACTGTAACAGCTTGCATGCCTGTCTGTTAAACCCTGTAACAAAGTTAACATTGTGTTATATATCAAACAATAGTCCCCACACACATACCTCACCACCACCATGTCACTCATAATCCGCATGACTCTTTAGGTAGTCCTTTAAAGACTGGGGTTCCAAAATTTTCATGACATAGGCAACAGGGTGTCAGAAGATGATAGAAATTGTAGTCCAACAACAGCTGCAAGGTTACAGGTTGCCAGCTAGGGATGGGCAAAACTTTCCGCCTCAAACTGAAACCGGAAAAAAATGGCACTTTCTGCCTGGCAAAAAATCTCTCACGAAAAGTGCTGATTTTCCGCTTTTTTCCTCTTTTTTTGGCCATTGTAAATCAATGGGAACATAGACGTTATACATAACACATTACAAATAATATTTTATTTCCCAAAGGCATTGTATAAAAGGGGCTTGTGTTGGTGGGGTGTGGGGAAAGAATCAGTTGAACAGGGAATGTTTTTGGGGGGTTGTTTACCGGGATTAGGGGGCACTTAATAAAAAAGAAATCCTAAATAAAATAAAGGAAAATAAAAACCGTAAGACATGGTATAAAGGGGTCTGAGGAGGGTGCCTGTGTTGGTGAATTAATGAATCATTTGAACAGGGTATTTGTTTTGGGGTGCTTTCTTGACTGCTATTGGGGGGACAGCTAATAAAAAAATAAATCAATAAAATAAAATAAGAGATTTGTATTTAAAGTGACAGAGACAGGAACCCTCTGACATAAGCTGCCACTGGGGTGGACTGATACTTGACTTGATAGAGTATTTTGTAGAGGATGACTTGTTTGATTTGTTGTTAGAGGCCTTTGTAGGACTTAGACTTATTAGAGGCCCAAGCCCTGAAAAACATTGATTTGTAGGACTTAAGCTTGTTTGGAACAAGCCCTAAGGAAATTTTGATTTGTAGGACTTATGCTTGATTGGCACAAACCTTAAGGAAACACTGATTTGTAGGACTTAAGCTAGTTTGGCATAAGCCCTAAGAAAACATTGACTTGTTAGAAACAAAGCCCCCAAACATTGTTTCTTTTTTGTAGGACTAGTTTTTTTCTTTTATTTATTTTTTTTTTTTTCAAAACACAAGCCCTGAAAAAAAAATAAAAATGCTTTACTGGCCTAATGCCAGCAGGTCATGTTGGCCAGTGGACACTGTCAAATGACCTCCTGAGTTGCAATTGCTGTTCGTACTGCTGCTGCTGAGTTGTTTAAGCAGCAGGATGATTAAGCAGCTGAAAGGGAATGTGATCAACAATAGCAGTAACATGGAAGATGAATGATGAAGGTTCCACTTGCCACGACTGGCTCCAGTGATGAGCCTGAGGCAGTAGCAGAAGAATAAGTAGCCCCAGTATATGTGGAGGAAAGAACAAGTTGACCATTAAATCTTCTCCACCTGCCCCTCCTCCAAAATCATCATGGGTGTGTTGTTATTAGAATATATATTTTTCCCTTGAGAACAGGAACTGTGGCTTCCATCAGCAACTGCAATGTGCACAGTGTGTGTGTGGTAAATAACATATGGGGACACAACTGTATCCAAACACCATGACACCCAAAACCAAGTACTGCCGCTGTCACTGTACCCCTTGTTCAGACCCCTCTAAGGACGCATGACAACTTGCTGACAGTTTAATATAATGATGAACCCTTCCTGCCAGAATCCTAGCATATTCTGTGGCATAAAATCTCCTCAGATGTCACCTGATGACCTGGTAGCTATTCTCCTCCACCACACTGGCATGTGTGGTCAGTGCACCACACAGTGTTCAATGGGTAGAGATGAACTGCCATATCCTAACATTAACAGAGTGTCTATTATTTGGCAGGGGAGGTAACGATGAATGAGGTGGATTGTCAGGAGATGTACTTGTTACCCTAGAGGAAGAAGGTGATGTTGATGGCGAGCTAGTTATTTCACTCGTCATGGAACTTCCAGTGTCTGTCTGGGTTTCTTTATTCTTCCTCCTCTTTGATCTCCACCTTTCTGGATATTCAGGGGGAACAGTAACAACGGTGCTAGATTTCTGTAATGGTTGTTTGGCTTTAACATGTTTGGAGTAAATGTCATGGTGTCTGTGTTTCATGTGTGTTATCAGGGCGGTTGTGCCAATGTGTGTTCCCTCCTTTCCCCTTCTCACTAACGTGTCACAAATTTTGCACTGTACCATTGTTGATGATGACTGCACTGTGCCTGCTGGAAGAGAATAATAGTCCCACACCCATGACTTCTGGGTGGAGGGATAGGGAACAGGTGGAGAAGAATGGCCTCTTTCTTCTTGTCCTCCACATTCCCCTTCACTTTCTGTGGCAGCAGATAATGTTGCCGCTGTTGCTGCTACTGCTTTAGATTTAGCACTGCAACCAGGATCAGGACAGAGGAGTATTGCTACTGCTGGTAAGTGGAACCTGTCCTACATTGCATTACTTGTTGACCCCACTCCCACTGTGTCCATGGTGGTCTGTGGCACACTAGCCTCCTCCTCAGCACTCTATTGCCCTTTCATCTCAGCAGCAGCAGAGGTTAGAGCAGTTGCAATTTCCACTAATTCCAAAAGCTGACTGCTAGTGGTAGTAGTGATGCCCATCTTCATCCCTGTCTCCCATTCATTCTCAGTTTGGACTAAAAAGACTATCAATGTCTCTTCCACCCCAGCTTCTCCAGCACCACCACCACTAGTCTCTACATGCTGCTGCTCTATTCCAGACATCTCACTGCTGCTTGGAGGGGGTGACGAGCAATGTGACAGAAGGTCCGCTGCTGTCACACATGGCAACATTTTCTCCTTCCCCCATGAGTACTACAAGAAACACTGGCAGCAGGCAAAGTATTGGTGGCAGCAGGTTCAGCACTGGCAGCAGGTTCAGCACTGGCAAAACGTTCAACACTGGCAGCAGGTTCAACACTAGTGGCAGCACATCTGACAGCAGGCACAACACTAGTGGCTGCAGGTACAGCAATGGTGTCATTGGCAGCAAGGGCAGCACGTCTTGCAGCAGGCACAGGCAGCTGACCTTTTCTCCCTCCCTTCCCATTCCCTTTTCTCCCTTCCTTCCCATTCCTTTTTCTCCCTCCCTTCCCATTAAATTCCCCAAGATCACTTGGGGTGATTTAGGGGGACTGGACAGCATTGGTACAGTAGTGGTCCCTTCCTCCTCAGACTCAGTGGACACATAATGGTCCTTTCAGCTCCTCCACTGATTATTTTTTACCCTGCTCATAGTGATAGGAGTCACTATGAGCCTCTCCTGCCGCAATTTTTGCTAAATATCACAAGAGAACAGCACAGCATGTCTATCTCGCTCTGTAGCTGCTTTTATTGTATCTACATTCAGTGAAAATATCATGTTTTTATAGCAGAAGTGCAAAAACAACGTAAATCAATCGGCGGAAACTTTCTAGCCATTGAAAAAATGGTGAAAAATTGTGGCCAATAGGCGAAAAATGTGAAAATTTTAATTGCTAGTTTTAAAGTTTTTCCCACGAAAAAGCAGGTAACAGCGTGGTTTTCGCTAAATTTCCCACAGGAACACGGCGACAAATTTCTCCCACCCCTATTGCAAACCCCTGAATAAGGAGGAAAGGAAACCATGAGAGAAGGGAATTTAACAGCAACATATTAAAAGTTACAAGAAAGAAGAGTCATGGAAGAGAGGGACAAATGATGGCAAGAGAAGAATAGAGGTGGAAGTAAAAATTTAAACGGTAAGTAAAAGAAGACAATAGGTTTAACCTACTTCCTAGATTTCCATCTTACCTGCTGCAAGGGTACCACATTTTGAAAATGCATGCAAGATTAGTTCTGTCCCTGCCATGTGTCTCCTCTATCACTCTTTCCAGAGGTGGGGCTAAAAAAGGGAACAGTTTCGTTCATCCCCACTTTCTCTTCCTTCCAACCACCTTCATTCTCCCCATTTAAAAGTAAAGCCCATGCCTCCCCTATGGAGGTTCAGGTACTGAGAAAACAAGTCTTACTCACCAAGGACATGAGTAAGATTCCTCCACAAGTAAAACATTTTTTGCCCAAATGAGGTAGCTAACCTGACCACAGTACATGTTCAGTAGCCCTTAGTGGAGATATTAGTGGAGATATTATTCACTGTCTCCAGACAGTCCTATTATTTCTCCCTTAGTATCTGCCAGGGACTGAAGGGATATTACTTTAGATACAACTGGGGGATAATGAATAATATCCCCTCTGAAGGCAACTAAACATGTTTGTTTATGTCCAATCACGTGCTCTATTGACTATTTCATATGAGCAAAGAAAAAAGTCACTTGTGGATGAATGTCAGTTCCCTGTATCTTGAACAATGCATCACACAAGTGACTCGAGCATAGGCAGGAAACCATAATGAACACTCTTTGAGACTGCATTCAAGTGACTACATTTAAGTGAAGAGTTAGAATGAATCTGGTTAAGTACATGAGAGTTTGTTTGGAGTTTTATTGGTGTTTTACTAAGGTTTAAAACAATTAATTGTGTGTGGGTATTGCAAGAGTTAAAAAAATGATTACTGGGTTTTTCTCTTGCCTGAGTGATTAGGGGTGATTGCTAAGGGAAGTCACCTGGGTGCAGTGTTACTATAAATACAGTCCCAAGGCTTATTGGGGTGTGCTCATTGAGACTGCATTCAAGTGACTGCATACAAGTGAAGAGTTAGAAGGAATCTGGAGTTAGAATAGAAACAGGAGTTGGAAATCAGCATAGCTTTGAGGTGACTATCATTTCAAGGGATTTACTGCATTAACAATTAAAGTTGGTTACTTACCTTAAAGTGAGCATTAGAGGACAATATAAATATATTTGAATTGTAAAACCAAGCATGAGTGATAGCAGGTTAGACCATCTCAAGCAGTGCACATCTTGTAACATGTTTGAACACTTGGAGCAGTTGTTGAAGGGGTCATACCTCTGTGCCAAGTGTGAGCATATTTTCTTTTTAGAATGTAAAGGGATAGTAATACTTCGTTTTATCTCTATTTTATTTTGTAGGCATTAAAAAAACAGGAATAATGATATAAGTCTTATCTCTCAAACCTTTATGGTTTCAGCGATATTCACAAGCAAAGATTCCCCCTCTCACCCCTTTTACTTAGTGTAAGCAATCTCTTCTCAGATTTGGAATGCAGTCCATAGACTACACAGATAAGAGCAGGGGACAATCTTCTTCCTAAGAGAACAATGAAAGCTCTGCCCCTTTGTCAAGTTTTTCAGTTTTTTCCCTTATTTTAATTGAAGAGTGTCCCTCTCTGCAATCTACCTGGGCACCTCCCTTCTGCTCTGGCTGAGCAGTGTAACATCAGTAAAAGGGGCGAGATGAGGATTTACTCTTGAATTACTCTTGAACTACAACTCTGACAGAATTGCAATAACGCTCTCCAAAGTCCAAATACTATGAAGATTAATTGGAGCTGCTTTTATTATGAACCATTACTATCACTTTAAGATATTGGATTTGGAAAGAAATATTGCAACATTGCAGGACATTGTAAACCTGAAAGGGAGTTTAGAACTCACAGAGCAGGTAGTATGTGGAGTTAGTGATGAAGAGGGTGTAGATGAAGAGCGACAGGTAGGCAGCTGGGTAACAGTAAGAAGGGGAGGTAGTGGGCAGAGGAAGAGGAAGGCCACTTCTGAGTTGACTCAGTCCAACAGATTTGCAGATTGTGTGAAGATGTTGATGAGGATAGCTCAGAATTGTCAACACTGGAGAGGGCTAATTCCTCTACCAGCCAGATGAACAGTCCTCCTTCCAGGCTAGATGGGATGCAGAGTAGGCACAAACCAAGGCAGTTGGTGGTAATAGGGGACTCTATTATTAGGAGGGTAGATAGGGTAATCTGCCGCCAGGAACGTGAATGCCGAACAGTATGTTGTCTCTCAGGTCCTCTGGTTCGGCATATTGCGGACAGGACTGACAGATTATTGGGAGGGGCTGGAAGTGATCCAGCTGTCTTGGTACATATTGGAACCAGTGACAAAATAGGAGGAAGATGGAGGTCCCTAAAGAATGATTTCAGGGATTTAGGGTGCAAGCTCAAGGCAAGGACCTCTAAGGCAGTATTTTCTGAAATACTACCTGTGACATGTGCAAGTGCAGGTAGGCAGAGGGAGCTCAGGGAGCTTAATGCATGGCTCAAGCAATGGTGTAGGAAGGAGGGTTTTGGGTTTTTAAAACACTGGGCAGACTTTGCTCTTGGGTACAATCTATATGGAAGAGATGGATTGCACCTAAATGGTAGAGGAGCCTCTGTGTTAGGGGAGAGAATGCTAGGAAGCTTGGAGGAGCTTTTAAACTAGGAAAGGGGGGTGGGTATAGATAGCAAAAATTGGGTAGATAGAGCAGATAGGAACTGGGTCCAAGTAAATGATCGGGGGGGTGGAGTAAGGGTGGGGATAAATGTAGAAAATAGGGAGGAATTCCTAGTAAATGAAGATGTAGATAAAAGGCATGTAAGGAGTGATATATGTAAAGACTTCAAAATTAATTGTATGCTAGCAAATTCAAGAAGTATGGTAGATAAAATAGGAGAACTGGAATTGCTGATGGTTAATGAGCAATTGGACATAATTGGTATAACAGAAACATGGTGGAATGATGCACATGACTGGGCTGTAAATATAGAGGGCTATCCCTGTTTTTGAAGAGACAGGATTAAGAGAAAAGCGGGAGTATTGTACTTATATTTCAAACCAGAGCTAAATCCAGTTTTGAGGGGTGATATTAGTGAGGAAACTGGCCGAATTGTGGATTCCTTGTGGGTAGAAATTGAGACTAAATGTGGTGTAAAAGGTAAAAAAAAAGGTGGTGGGTATATGCTACAAACCACCAAATACTGATGACAATGTTGAGGCCCAACTGCTATTGCAAATGAGGAAAGCTGCCCAGCTTGGGCATACTATAATTATGGGAGATTTTAATTATTTAGATATCAACTGGAAAAATGAGACCTGTCATAATGCTAAGAGAAGCAGGTTTGTGAGCATGCTTTGGGAAAACTACATGTCACAAATGGTGGAAGTGCCAACAAGAAAGAACAATGTGTTGGACCTAGTGATAGCTAATAACACAGAAATGGTATCCAATATTAAGGTAAGAGAACATTTGGGAAACAGTGATCACATCATGGTCACATTTGAGATTAGTCTGGCAAAGCAAAACTCTTAATTTTAAAAAAGCTAAGTTCACTTTTTTAAGGGCTTCAATGCAACACATAGACTGGAATACTTTATTTAAAGGCAAAAATACTGAGGAAAAATTGTCAGAATTCAAATTTAGGTTGCAGAAGTGTACCCAACAGTATATACCAATGGGGAACAAATGCAAAAGAAGTAAGTCACAGCCAATGTGGTTAACTGCACATGTAAAGAAGAAAATGGCAAAAAAAAGCATTCAAACTATTTAAGTCTGAAGGAACTGAACAATCTTTCTTAAAATACAGGGAGTGCAACAAAGATTGCAAAAAGGCAATTAGGGTAGCAAAAATAGATAATGAAACTCGAATTGCAAGGGAAAGCAAGACTAATCCAAAGAAGTTTTTCAAATATATAAATAGCAAAAAACTTAAGAGGGAGTACATTGGACCTTTTAAAAATGAGATGGGTGAGTTGATTAGTGAGGATAAGGAAAAGGCTGATGTTTTAAACACTTTCTTTGCATCAGTATATACAAGGGAGCAAGGAATGGTAGAAGAGCGTCAAGTAACAAATAAAACAATACAATTATCAGATATTGGGTTAACTCAAGAAGATGTCATGGGAAGACTGAACAAAATTAAGACTGACAAAGCACTGGGTCCTGACGGTATACATCCAAGGGTTCTTCAGGAACTTAGTGCAGTGTTATCAAAACCCCTATATTTATTCTATAAAGATTCTCTCACCATAGGCTCAGTGCCACAAGATTGGCAAAGAGCCAGTGTAGTGCCTCTATTTAAGAAGGGAACTAAAACAGAACTTGGGAATTCTAGACCTGTGAGTTTGATATCTGTAGTGGGAAAACTGCTAGAAGGGATAATAAGGGACTATATTCAGGATTAAAACACAAAACATAAGATCATTAGCACAAATCAACATGGTTTTATGAAGACTAGATCATGCCAAACTAATCTTTTCAGCTTATATGAGGAGTAAGCAGCAACCTTGATAATGGCAAGGCAGTTGATGTAGGATATCTAGATTTTGCAAAGGTATTTGATACAATGCTACACAGAAGGCCTAAAATAAAGAAACTGGGGCTAGGAGATAACCTTTGCAATTGGATGCCAAACTAATCTTTTCAGCTTATATGAGGAGTAAGCAGCAACCTTGATAATGGCAAGGCAGTTGATGTAGGATATCTAGATTTTGCAAAGGTATTTGATACAATGCTACACAGAAGGCCTAAAATAAAGAAACTGGGGCTAGGAAATAACCTTTGCAATTGGATACAAAACTGGTTGAAGGATAGGGAACAGTGTGTGTGGTTGTAAATGGAAAATTCTCCAATACAGTTAAAGTGGAGAGTGGGGTACCTCAGGGTTCAGCATTAGGTCCGCTGCTTTTTAACATGTTTATAAATGACCTGGAAATAGATATAGAAAGAAAAATATCAATATTTGCAGATGATACTAAATTATGCAAAGTCATTAATTCAGAACAGGATATTTTCTCTATACAGAGGGATTTATATAAAATGGCAGACTGGGCAAACGTGGAATATGAAGTTTAATGTGGGGAAGTGTAAAGTCATGAATTTGGGAGGAAATAATCCCAAGGCAAAATATAAACTTAATGGAATCATTCTAGGGAACTCATTGCTAGAGAAAGACCTGGGTATCCTTGTCAACGACAATCTTGGAAACAGGGACCAGTGTCAAACAGCAGTAGCAAAGGCAAATAAAGGCATAAAAAAGATATTGAAGCAAGAGTGGATAACATTATTTTGCTGTTATACAAATCATTGGTAAGACCTCACCTTGAGTATGCAGTGCAGTTTTGGTCACCAATTCTGAAAAAGGATATACTAGAACTAGAGAGGGCACAGAGATGAGCAACAAAAGGAAAGGAGGTTTAGACTTCAGCAGAGGAAGGTCTGTTAAACTGTGGAATTCCTTGCCCAAGGAGGTGGTTATGGCAGATACAATGGATACATTTAAGAGAAAATTAGATACATTTCTTTCAAAAGGGAACATACAGAGTTATACTGTATTTTAGTAGGCAGATCAGGAAGGTCTGATAAAGACTAACTTATTTGGTAGCAGGAAAACTATAACATTCTCAGTCACTGGGGTATGAGGCAAAGGTAGAACTTGATGGACTTGTATCTTTATTCAACCTAATTTAGTATGTTACTATGTTACTGCAAAAAGAAACAAATAAGAGATACCTGCAGCATCCATTATTATGGAAAAACACCTACACTTACATTATATTAGAAATGCTATACTAGAGATATTAGGAATTATAGAGTGCCTTTATCAAGTAGTTTTCTTTTTCTGTCTCTTTTTTTCATTTAGGAAACCATAATGCACTGGAGGGAAGAGCTTTCTGCTCCATGAGCTACTTTACCTTCCTGCTGGAGAAACCAGGGCAGTGGATAGGCTTCTCAGTAACCACCATCACTACCATCTTCTTTTGCTCCCATACACATAAGGAGGTGTGTACAACTTTCCTATTAGCTGGTGATGCAGATGACAGGAGCCCAGCCAACAAATCATTCAGCCAAATAAAAAAGTACTATTGAGTTGAAAGTTTTCCCCATTCCTACTTATGACGTTCATCAGATAGTCAGCACTTTCAACATTTTTGATCCTCAAAAGTTGAGACTCCAAACATATAAGCAGTACATTAATACTATAAATTAAATATAATAAGATACTATATGAAAAAGGAGCTACAAATGCATAAATAAGAAACAGGCATTTCACAGTAAGAAATGTTGGGGTTTATATATCAATGGTTTGGTTTTAGTGTATTAGTCATTAATTTTAAATCTTTATGAATCATTCATATTTTTTGTATAATAGTGAAATCAAGTTAACTGACAAATGTAAAAAAAAATGAAAAAAGTGCATAAAAAAGGATAATAAAGGGATCTGGGATCAAAACAATTAATTAAATACCCAAATATTCTTAAACCACCCTTAAGTAGCTGAGTGGTATATTAATATTATTATGTATAATAATAATGTTGAAGGTAAATTTATAAATTTAACTCTGAAAATGTATAACAAAATTAATTTGATTTGATCTCAAGCAGGAAATCATTCCTATGTCTTATGATAAACTTTTATAATTATTATTATTATTATTATTATTATTACAAATATTTGGAATTGTCCTTTATCAAGGCTTAAATTGTGTTTTATTATGAAATATGTTTCTGACCTTCTTGACAACTTTAATTAAACATTCTGTCCATAGTTGCAACAACATATATATAATGCTGCTTATAAGCAGGCACACATACTTCTTAATTAGTGTAATAAAATATTATTTTAGAAGCTCCTTTTAGAAGAGCAGGAGGAATGCCAGCTAGTAGATTATGTAAATACATTTGTATATTTGAGTGGTTTATCATTGCACTTGCTCATCAATATATTAACCGTAAACACACCAGAAATGTGCCTTATTTTCTATCATGTTTCCAATTCAACCTTTAGTAAAATAATGCACCTGTTGGTCCCTACAGTTCCTAATCACATTATCAATAGATAGATGCCAAGGCTAATCTGATGAGGATAGACCCATTTCCCAAATGATATTGCTTGTTATGAGATGAATATAGTACAACCCATACTCCACTAACATAGAGAACCCATTGAATGCTAATGTTGGAGATATCACTATCATCCAAGGGATTAATGGATTGCTGTGTAGAGCCAACATAAAGTCAAATCCCAGTAATTCAAAAGTGAATCTAAATATGGAATTTCACAATCACTGATTATTGAGGCTGATGAACTAAAACAAATGTCATCAGTTTTAGAGTAACTAATGCATTGCAGAGGAAAAATACATGTTCCCATTGACTTAAATTTCACTTTTAATCTCTTGAACATTAGAGAGCTGAAGCAAAGTGTTGTAGACCTCTATTACTCAGCTGTGCAAGTCACAATTACATCAATTGGATTTTTGGAGAAAGTTAATTTTCCCTCTATGGCACAGTTTGCCTGCTCCAGAATTGCTCTTATTCTTCTTAGAAAGTCAGCCTCATAGAGACAAAGATGGTTATGTGTTGTTATTGCTGGAAGAAAGCTAAGCTTATAAAGATATGTGGGCATGCCACATTTATAAATGACAATCCTATACTATTACATAATTGTCTATTATTATGGAATTATTTCTCATTATATCCTTTCAGCTTGTACACTTTTAAAAAGGTAACATGCATAATAGACAAATCAAGTGTCTATTTTTATGTAAAACATGAAGTAACTCCAGTGATTATTATTATCATTAGATAATCACTCCTCTGAGGATTAAAGTCTCTAAATTGATTTTTGTTCCTAATTAAAATAAGACACTGTAGGAATACATGATAATATATAGATACCGTTAATAATGATTTTATGCCTGATTAAGTAGAATGAAATGTGAGCACAATGAAGAATATAATGATAATGTAGCCCATGGCTCAACACCTCTAAATAAATTACTTATCCAAAGTTATAAATAGAATAACATGCTACATTTGTTTTCAATTGTTTGTTAATTGGATATTCTGTATCTAAGCTACAAGCAAAACAATTCAATTTACAACAGAAATGTCAGTGAAATGCCAACACTTGAATCTTATTTTATTTCTTTAATTAATATGTCAGAATGATAACTAAAGCATTTTACTATACATTTTTATTTAAAGCAACATTTACATAAAAAATATTAAATGCCCTGTTATTATATTTTATTCATGTTATGTTGAATGATTGCCATACTTTGCAAGTTGGTTTCAGAAACATAAAACTCTTTGGAGAGTTAGAAACAGGGGAACTAGTAGAGAACAAAATAGAGATCTAGATACCCATAACCATAATGACCAACCACGCAATGATGAGGAACTGAGACTAACATCAACCTGGAAAAAAGGTGGTGGTTTGTAATAAGCTACATCCAACCTGGGATTATAGCTATAGATGTCACCTAGTGTTTTGATGATATGTTTTTATTCTCAAACATTTGTGAGCGCAATTATTTAATAAATTATTTACTTGTATACAATATACTACACTGTGCGCCCAATTCTTGAGTTGTACCTCTCTGCTTTTCTCTCATTTGGTCCCATTTCCAGGGTTTTGACTGGTTAACAATTCAAGTGAAATATATTTAAATGTAACCACTTTTTCCCCATGTGTGGAACTTCTTGCATTGTGATACAGCTTGTTTCATATGAAATCTGAACATGGAAAAAACATTGCCCATTCATAGAAATCTGAACATGGAAAGAACATTGCTCATTCCCACTCATTGGCATTTAAGGGATGCTTACAAGCCTGATTTAAATCAATGGGGATCTTTGGAATGTTTATTTGTCCCATTTGGAGCAGTTACATTGCTACAGATATGCTCTATTTTGTATTATACACAAAGATCAAAGAATCAGACCCTGTCCTTCTACAGATTCAGATTACACAATGAAGCATTTTATTTCTGAAAAGCAGTATATCAGTGAAATGTTACATTTTCAGTGTCTGCTTTATGGTAATACAGGAGCCAAATTTAGTGAAATTGATACCTCTATTGGTTAACTAAGCAGCTTTAGGATGAAAGCTTTCAAGACCTCTTAGGTCTCTTCCTCAGGCATGTTATACAGATAAATATGAAAACATAGCTCTTATATACAAGTACATATTGCAATGTTTAGAATGGAAGTTAGACAAGACAGCTATTTCACACTCACAAAGAATAAATGTGGCTGGGTAGAAAATACACTGAAACCCCTGGTAAAACAAACACCCACCTTCCTTCAAGACACCACGGCCCCATTCCAGAGAGCACCATCCTGGCCACTATGGATGTAGAATCCCTGTACACCAACATTCCACATACAGATGGCATAGCAGCATGTCAAGAATATTTGGAACAAAATAACACACCCATGGAACAGGTAACAAAACTCATACAGTTTATACTCACCCACATACTAACATAGTACCATAGTAAATTAGGTTGAATAAAGATACAACCACACACACTGTTCCCTATCCTTCAACCGGTTTTGTATCCAATTGCAAAGGTTATGCCCTAGCCCACAATTACTTCAATTTTGGATACAATCTCTACCTTCAGAAAATGGGGACTGCAATTGGTACCTGAATGACACAACAATATGCCAAATTGTTTATGGCAAAATTGGAAGAGGACTTCCTGTCCACCTGCCAGATAAAACTCCTGGACTATCACCTCTGCATAGATGATATTCTTATCACCTGGACTGCCAGTGAAAATTAACTTCTCAAACTCCACAAACACTACAATGCATTCCACCCCGTATCAACCTAGCACTCACACATAAACATTAACTTCCTAGACACTACTATAACTATTAAGGACAACTCCATCCACACATCCCTGTACCACAAACCAACAGACAGACCAACCTACCTGAAAAACTTATAAATTTACTTACCAATATTTAGTTTTCTTCTATGTATCTCCAAGGCATTATAAATGGGAATGTCTCTGCCCTCCAGCTGGGTAAGACCAACTCTCCAGAGTTTAAAAGGACAAATCCTCAAGGCATCCTCAGTTTCCTTCTTTATGGCACAGTTGTAAAATACTAAAGATATGATTAATAGGGAGGGCATGCCTTGAAGATATGCAGAAGAAAACTAAATATCGGTAAGTAGATTTATAAGTTTCTTCTTCAGTTGATAATATCTCATAAATGTGGAGATGGAGTACCATGTGGCTGCTTTACAAATGTCCAAAGGGGAAGCTTGTGCCCACTTTGCCTAGGATTTGGCCATAGCTCTTGTGGAATGTGCTTTAATATTGGAGGGTGCTTCCCTCCCAGATTCTATATAACACTTTTGGATATATGTCTTAATCCATCTAGAAATTGATGATTTTGAAGCTGCGTTGCACTTAAATCTGCCCTGAAAGTAGACAAATAAGGATTCAGAAGATCGAAAGTCCTTGGTTCTATTTCGGTAAGTGGAGATACACCTTACTAAATCCAGGTGATGAAGAAGAACTTCCTTAGGATTTGTAGGATTACTGCAAAAGGAAGGCAAGACTATATCCTGATTGATGTAAAACTCTGAGACCACTTTAGGATGAAATTATGGTTTTACCCTGAAAACAACTTTATCTGGATGAACAGAAAGAAAAGGAGCTTTGCAAGAAAGCTCTTGAAATGCTGTCAATGGGTTCAAATGGTTGAGGTTGAGAATGAGGTTCAAATCCCACGGAGCAACTATCTCCCTAATAGTTAGCTTGGACATGACTATTGCTCTGGTGAATCTCTTTACTAGATCATGTTCTGCCAGGGGAATGGCTAGGATTACTGACAGGGCTGAAAGCTGGACTTTCAGAGAGGCTGGACGGAGGCCTGCTTGAAACCCATCTTGTAGGAAATTTAAAACTATGGTGTCATTGATGTCAGTAATTGATATCTGCCGTAGATTACACAGATTACCCAGATTCTGTAGTATACCTTTGAAATGGATGATTTCCGTCCCTTGAGAATGGTGTCAATCACAGGGTCAGCGAGACCTCTTCTACATAAAGAATCCTGCTCAGCCTCCATGCCATTAGTTGTAACATCCCGAGATTGTCGTGGAGGATCAGCCCTTGATGTAGAAGGTCTTTCTTCAGAGGCAACTCCCATGGGGTTTTTGTAGACATTTGTACAAGGTGCGAGTATCAAATCCTTCTGGGCCAGTTCGAGGTGATTACAATGGCCTCCACTTGTTCCCTGCATATCTTCATCAATACCTGCATGAGTAGGGGAGAGGGAGGAAAGATGTAGACCAGGCTGAACTTCCACGGGAAGGTCAGGGCATCCTGCCCCAGTAAGTGAGGATCCTGCCACCTGGAAAAGAAGGTGCCGGATTTGGCATTTCTTCTTGTTGCCATTAGGTTGATGTCTGGCAGGTCCCATTTGTTAGTGAGCATATTGAAGATCTCTTGGTTCAGGGACCATTCTCCCTGATCCAGGTAGTTTCTGCTGGGAAAATCCGCTTCCAGGTTGTTTCTTCCTGAGATGTGTGATGCTGAAATCTGGATCAAGTGTGTTTCTGCCCAAATGAGTAGGGACCTTACCTCCTTGTTTAGTGACCGGCCCTTGGTCCCCCCTAGGTTTTTGATATATATTGCCGTCGGCATGTTGTCGGTTCGAATGAGAACAC
Organism: Rhinophrynus dorsalis; assembly: GCA_037306005.1. Lineage (NCBI taxonomy): Eukaryota > Metazoa > Chordata > Amphibia > Anura > Rhinophrynidae > Rhinophrynus > Rhinophrynus dorsalis. Next base: position 63,582,894 of record CM074718.1, read on the forward strand.
TTTTTCCCGTGAGGTGTCTCTGGAACTGTATTAGAGTATTCTTGACAGCTCTTGTTTCCAGGACATTTATGCGAAGGGATTTTTCGTCTGCATTCCATTGTCCTTGGGTGGTCCTTTGTTTCCAGACTCCTCCCCAACTGTTGAGGCTAGCGTCCGTATAAATTATCTCCCATTTTAGGGCAACTAGAGGTCTCCCATTTTGGAGATTTTTTAGATTTAGCCACCATAGGATAATGGTATCCTCTGGAATGGATTCCCACAGTCTGCATTCCAATGATTTAAGAAATTTGACTGTAGGGTACGTAAATGTAGCTTTGCTCAAGGAAGGATCTGTGTGGTTGAGGACATGAGACCCAATAACTCCTGGAAGTCTCGTACCAGATGATGTGATTTCTTCATAAATGCTAAGGACTTTTTTCTGAACTTTGTTATCCTTTCCTGTGAAAGTTGGATTAGAGCGTTTCTTGTGTTGATCCGAAGTCCCAGAAAGACCATGTTCTGTGAAGGGGACAGAAGGCTTTTGTCTAGGTTGACTATCCAACCAATGTGTTGCAGAAATTGAAGGACATCTTGAGTTTGTGTTCTGGCTCTGTCTGCTGAAGTAGCCATGATAAAAATATTGTCCAGGTATGCCAGAATGTTGATTCCACTCTTTCTGAGACAGCCCAGGGTGGGAGCAAGAACTTTTGTAAAGACCCTGGGGTCTGATGACAGGCCAAAGGGAAGGACTGCAAATTGGTAATGGACCTGATTGACCACAAATCGTAGGAAACTCCGGTGGGCTGGATGAACCAGGATGTGGTAATACACATCATTTAGGTCAATAGAGGTCAGGAACATTCCTTTCATCAATGATCGGACAACTGATTCCACTGATTCCAACCTTAAATATGCATGTCTGATCTGAGAGTTTATTACTTTGAGATCCAGTATAGTCCTGAATTTTTCTCCCGAGCAGGGACTTTCTCCAAGACTTTCTGTTCTAGCAGGTTGTGATTGAAGACCAGAAGGCCTGACGGATCTGAAGGTTTATTGGAATCTTGGATCAAATACGTTTCTGAGAAGGAGGGGCAGAAATTAACTTCAGCGGGTACCCCCATTTCAAAACCAGAGAGAGACCCAAGCATCTGGGTGGACCAGGGTTTCCCAGATTGGAAGAAAAGATCCCATTCTGCACCCTACTGGGATCTAGACAGGGGCCCGCTGGGATTCATTGGTTTTTTGGGTTTAAATTGAGGCTTCTTGGAGTATTGACACCTGAAACCTCCTCTCTGAGAATATCTTCCTCTGTGAACATCTTGAAGATTGGGATCTCTCCTTTTATTTTCCCAAAATGCCTGACCTCTGTATCTGGGGGACGTAAAGGGAGGAGAGATCCTTCACTTTCTTTTTGTGGGGGAAACGGACTCTTACCAACTGAGGCCTTTTTTATGATGTCATCTAGATGTTCACTGAAAAGTGACGATCCAGTAAATGGTAGGGAAACCAGCTTACTTTTAGATGTAGTGTCTGCTTTCCATGGTTTTATCCAGAGAGATCTGCGCACCGAGATAGAGAGGGTTGAGGATCTGGCCAACAAACGGATGATGTCCAGGGATGCATCACAAGAATAATTTGTGGCCTCCTTGATAGTAGCAACCTCTTTTAAGAATTTGGACTTGGAGACATTAGATTCAATTTTGTCTTCTAATTCGGTAATCCAGATTTGCATGGCACAGGCCATAGCTGTTGCAGCCTTTAGGTTTTCTCCAGTGACTGTGAACTGTTTCTTGAATGCCTCATCTAGTTTTCTCTCCATGGGGTTTTGTAACGAGGTGCCATCCTTAAGGGGCAGAATGGTTTGCTTAGCAAGGTGCGCTATGGGTGCATCCACTTTAGAGCATGCGGCCCATTTCTCGACATCATTATCACTGAAGGGAAACATTCTTTTGAATCTTCTTGGTACTGAAGCTCTTCTATCCCCTAATTTCCATTTGGATAAAATTAGGTCAGAAATTGATTGATGGACAGGAAGGACTGGAGTGGATTTCTTCTTTCCTAAGAATGCTGCATCCATTATACCCATGTCCTGTTGTGTTTCAAAAAGATCTAGGGATATTCTGATGAGCTTAATGAAGGAGTCAATGCGGTCAAGGTTGAAGACACTTGTTTTATCACCCAGTTCACCCAATTCTGATCCATAGTCTGAAACTTGGTCATCCATAGGAGAATCAACATCATACTCTTCGCCAGGTTGCATGGAGGAAGTACCTTCTTCCAGATCCCTGCAAGGTCTCTTAGTGGCTGGTTCACCCTGCTACATACTTTTAAAGGTTTCCTGCGTGGACAACTTCATCCAGGACAAGAAGTCCTGGAATTGCCCTGAGATTCCACTACATGATCTGAACTGCTCATTTTCCCTCCAAAACCTTGCCCAACACCTAGCTTCACCATTACAGTTGATGGAATTGACATTGATCCGGTCAGCTCAGCACACTGCCTTGGGGCCATATTTGATTCCTCTCTTTCCTTCTCTCCCCACATTAACTCTGTTGCTAGAACATCTCACTTCTTTCTCCGCAACATTGCTAAAATCCGCCCGTTCCTCTCCCAACAAACTACTAAAACTCTTGTACAAGCCCTCATTCTGTCCCGCTTAGACTATTGCAATATTCTACTAATTGGCCCCCCTGTTACTCATCTTTCACCTTTGCAAACTATTTTAAACTCTGCTGCACGAATAACCACACTCTCCCTAAAAACTGAAACTGCTCACATAATTCTTAGACATCTGTCATGGCTCCCTATTCAGCAACGCATCAACTACAAAGTCCTTCTTCTCACCTTTAATGCTCTCCACACTGCTACCCCTCCTTACATCTCTTCCCTCATCTCTTCTTATGTTCCTGGCCACCTTCTTCGCTCAGCACACAACGCCCTTCTTGTTACACCATCCACACCCTCTGCCCTATCCCGTCTAAAACTTTCTCACTTTCTGCTCCCTACCTCTGGAACGCCATACCTGTTTCTCTACGTCTAGAACAATCCCCCTCTGTCTTTAAGTCTACCCTGAAATCTTAAATTCTGGATCAGTAGGACCATGCACTACCTTTTGCCAAAGCCAGCACTTGTAACCTCAGTACTTGACACCCTCTTACCCTGTTGACTGTCTCCTGTTACCCATTTAGACTGTAAGCTCCTTGGGGCAGGGACCTCTCTCCTAATGTTTCTATGAATGTGGCACTTATTTTATCCCCTCTTATTTAATGTAACTTACTTCTATTGTAAGGTGCTGCGTACACTGTGTGGCACCATATAAATAAAGATATACATACATATACATACATACATGCAGTTTTCTTAAGGCAGACTTCACAAAGTTTTGAAGTGTCAGAGGCTGGGAGCTTAGTATCGCAGCCTGCACACTGTTTCTGCTTAGGAGTGGACTTATCCTCTTTGCTAGAGGATTCAGAAGCACCTTTGTCTTTTGAAGGAGTTTTGGCTGGATTAGACATGCTGAAGGGGAGCAAAACCCTACAAAATGAAAGCATAGCCAGACAAAGTAAAAACAGGACTAAAAATGTATAACTTACCTTTTCACCCTTAAATAGACTACCAAATGACTGGAGTCGGGTTGTCAGTAGCTTCTGGCTTGCAGGGTGGCTGATTCCCATGTGAGCATGTGTAGTAGCCCATTTCCGCATTCCAAGCTGGAACTCCACATTCACATCCCCCGGAAGTATCCAAAAGCACGCCACTGAGGTTTGAAAAGGGCGAGCTTCCTCAGTGTTGCCAATGAGATGCCGGCACCTGCCTCACAAGGAATTCATCCTGGCTCCGGAGGAACGCAACCAGCATCGGAGATAAGGGGCAACGGGAAAGAGGAATTGGCAGCACTCATGGAGTCCGGAGCTTAAAGAAAAACATCCATCCAGTTGGGTATGACCAAAAAAACTGAGGGTGCCTTGAGGATTCATTCAACCCAGCTGGAGGGCGGAGACATTCCCATTTATAATGCCTTGGATATGAACAGAAGAAACAATAGCTTCCACTCAAAGACACAAAGAACTCCATCATATACAACCACTCTGGTCTTGGAGCAGTCAATTTCACACCCCTTTAGTGCTTACAGAGCTCCTGAAGGAGGGCTGTAAGCACCAAATACATGACGTGCTAGGACCATCACTGTTCCTTTAGGCAAGCTTACCTGTGATGATCCTGACATGTCACCAGTAGTGTTGAGCGAGCATGCTCGGCCGATGCTCGGATCGGCTCGAGCATCGCTCTGCTCGGCACATTGCGGTACTCGTACGAGTACCGCATGTGCTCGCCCGCCATGTTCGGGTCTCCTCCCCGCACGTTTTGCGGCTGCTGCGCAGCCAATAAACGTGCAGGGAGGCTCTGACATCAGTGTAATGCCAGCAGCCATGTTGGCTGCTGGCATTACACTGATTGGCTGGCCAGAACCCATGGTCGGGTGCTGTATAGCACCTGACCAGCGAGTTCGGCTCAGTCTTAGCCAGGGAGAGATGAGGATAGGAAGGGAAAGTCAGTGTAGGGAGAAAGAAAGCAAATTTGTGAAAAAAAAAGAACCAAAAGTCCTTTTTAGGACTACTGTGTGTGGGGGCAGCAGTTTATTTTGTGTGGGGGGTAAAAAACAAACAAAAAAAAATTTCATATATTCTGTTTAGTGTGCAAAGTTGCAGATTAGAGCACATTCTGTTTAGTGTGCAAAGTTGCAGATTAGAGCACATTCTGTTTAGTGTGCAAAGTTGCAGATTAGAGCACATTCTGTTTAGTGTGCAAAGTTGCAGATTAGAGCACATTCTGTTTAGTGTGCAAAGTTGCAGATTAGAGCACATTCTGTTAAGTCTTCAAACTCAAATATCAAAGTCACATATTCCATTCAGTGTGCTTCGCCGCAGTTTAGCAGCACATTCTGTGTACTGTGCAGAGTTGCAGAATAGGAAGAAATACTGTTAAGTCTTCAAACTAAAATATCAAAGTCACATATTCCATTCAGTGTGCTTCGCCGCAGTTTAGCAGCACATTCTGTGTACTGTGCAGAGTTGCAGAATAGGAAGAAATACTGTTAAGTCTTCAAACTAAAATATCAAAGTCACATATTCCATTCAGTGTGCTTCGCCGCAGTTTAGCAGCCTATTCTGTGTACTCTGCACAGTTGCAGAATAGGAAGAAATACTGTTAAGTCTTCAAACTCAAATATCAAAGTCACATATTCCATTCAGTGTGCTTCGCCGCAGTTTAGCAGCCTATTCTGTATACTCTGCACAGTTGCAGAATAGGAAGAAATACTGTTAAGTCTTCAAAGTAAAATATCAAAGTCACATATTCCATTCAGTGTGCTTCGCCGCAGTGTAGCAGCACATTCTGTGTACTGTGCAGAGTTGCAGAATAGGAAGAAATACTGTTAAGTCTTCAAACTAAAATATCAAAGTCACATATTCCATTCAGTGTGCTTCGCCGCAGTGTAGCAGCACATTCTGTGTACTGTGCAGAGTTGCAGAATAGGAAGAAATACTGTTAAGTCTTCAAACTAAAATATCAAAGTCACATATTCCATTCAGTGTGCTTCGCCGCAGTTTAGCAGCACATTCTGTGTACTGTGCAGAGTTGCAGAATAGGAAGAAATACTGTTAAGTCTTCAAACTCAAATATCAAAGTCACATATTCCATTCAGTGTGCTTCGCCGCAGTTTAGCAGCCTATTCTGTGTACTCTGCACAGTTGCAGAATAGGAAGAAATACTGTTAAGTCTTCAAAGTAAAATATCAAAGTCACATATTCCATTCAGTGTGCGTCACCGCAGTTTAGCGGCCTATTCTGTGTACTCTGCACAGTTGCAGAATAGGAAGAAATACTGTTAAGTCTTCAAAGTAAAATATCAAAGTCACATATTCCATTCAGTGTGCGTCACCGCAGTTTAGCAGCCTATTCTGTGTACTCTGCACAGTTGCAGAATAGGAAGAAATACTGTTAAGTCTTCAAAGTAAAATATCAAAGTCACATATTCCATTCAGTGTGCTTCGCCGCAGTTTAGCAGCCTATTCTGTGTACTCTGCACAGTTGCAGAATAGGAAGAAATACTGTTAAGTCTTCAAACTCAAATATCAAAGTCACATATTCCATTCAGTGTGCGTCACCGCAGTTTAGCAGCCTATTCTGTGTACTCTGCACAGTTGCAGAATAGGAAGAAATACTGTTAAGTCTTCAAACTCAAATATCAAAGTCACATATTCCATTCAGTGTGCTTCGCCGCAGTTTAGCAGCCTATTCTGTGTACTCTGCACAGTTGCAGAATAGGAAGAAATACTGTTAAGTCTTCAAAGTAAAATATCAAAGTCACATATTCCATTCAGTGTGCTTCGCCGCAGTTTAGCAGCCTATTCTGTGTACTCTGCACAGTTGCAGAATAGGAAGAAATACTGTTAAGTCTTCAAAGTAAAATATCAAAGTCACATATTCCATTCAGTGTGCGTCACCGCAGTTTAGCAGCCTATTCTGTGTACTCTGCACAGTTGCAGAATAGGAAGAAATACTGTTAAGTCTTCAAAGTAAAATATCAAAGTCACATATTCCATTCAGTGTGCGTCACCGCAGTTTAGCAGCCTATTCTGTGTACTCTGCACAGTTGCAGAATAGGAAGAAATACTGTTAAGTCTTCAAAGTAAAATATCAAAGTCACATATTCCATTCAGTGTGCGTCACCGCAGTTTAGCAGCACATTCTGTGTACTCTGCACAGTTGCAGAATAGGAAGAAATACTGTTAAGTCTTCAAAGTAAAATATCAAAGTCACATATTCCATTCAGTGTGCTTCGCCGCAGTTTAGCAGCCTATTCTGTGTACTCTGCACAGTTGCAGAATAGGAAGAAATACTGTTAAGTCTTCAAACTAAAATATCAAAGTCACATATTCCGTGTAAGATGAAGAAGGCGGGTAAAAAGGGACGGGGAAGTGGACGTGATCCTGATAGTTCAGGGCGCGGGTCAGGACGCGGAGAAACTGTGCCTGGTGCCAGAGCACAAGAAAGAAAGACATCCACCATACCTAGCTTCATGTCTAATTTTACAGGGCGTCGCAGGACATCACTCTCGAGGTCCGACCACTGCGAACAGGTGGTCGGTTGGATGTCAGCTGATACTGCTTCCAGTCGGTTAAGCACCACCCTGTCTTCCACCAAGTCCACTCTCAGTAGCCAAGAGTCTGGTCAACATAATCCTCACTCTGATCATCCTTCCTCCCACCATACATGGTCTGGTCAAAGAAGTGATCCCACACTGGGATATAGTGAGGAGCTCGTCTCATCACCAATCCTTCATTTGACCCTCTCTCCAAGCACGCTTGCAGAGGAACATGACATCTTGTGCCCTGATTCACAACCTCTAGAGGGTACCCAATCACAAGAAGATGACAGATGTGAACGGCATTTAAGGTCAAAGGAAGTAGTGGATGATGATGATGATGATGAGACACAGTTGCCATTAAATCAACCACTATTACTGTCTCAAGACCTTGTTGAGGAGAATGTTATACAGTTGTCAATGACTGAGTATGTGGTGGGATCAAGACATGAGGAGGATGATCAGAGTGAGGAAGTGGAGGAGGACTTGGTGGACGATGAGGTGACTGACCCCACCTGGGAAGGTGTAGAGCCGAGCGATGACAGCAGTCCTGAGGGTGAGCCATCTGCAGCACCGCAACAGGCTGGAAGAGGCAGTGGTGTGGCTACAGAAAGAAGGCGGACCGCACCAAACCGGCCCGCAAATGTTCCACGGAGCACCCCCCTGCGTAAATCTCCCTTGCCAAGGGGTAGGTGTTCAGCGGTATGGCGTTTTTTTAAGGAAAGTGCGGACGACAAAAGAATTGTAGTTTGCAACCTGTGCCACACCAGAATGAGCCGAGGCATGAACACTAGAAACCTCACCACCACCAGCATGATCCGACACATGGCATCCAAGCACCGTAATAAGTGGGAGGAACGCCTGGATCGCCCATCTGTGTCTGCAGGCCACACCACTGCCTCCTCTTCCCCTGTTTTCGGTGCCGGCCAATCGCCTGTCGAAGGCGCAGGCCCGCATACCTCCCGCCCTGCACCTGTACCATCTGAAGCACCATCAGTGACCACATCCACTTCCCTGTCCCAGCACAGCGTCCAAATGTTGTTACCCCAGGCATTTGAGCGCAAGCGCAAATACCCAGCCACCCACCCACAGGCCATAGCACTAACCTCACACCTTTCCAAATTACTGGCCATCGAAATGCTGCCATTTAGGCTTGTGGACACTGAGTCCTTCCGCAGCCTGATGGCAGCAGCTGTCCCTCGGTACGCGGTCCCCAGCCGCCACTACTTTTCCCGGTGTGCCATCCCCGCATTACACCACCATGTGTCCCGTAACATCACCCGTGCCCTGACCAACGCAGTTACTGGGAAGGTCCACTTAACGACTGACACATGGACAAGTGCTTGTGGCCAGGGACGCTACATTTCCCTGACGGCACACTGGGTGAATGTCGTGGAGGCTGGGAGCGACTCGGACCCTGGGATGGCACGGGTGCTACCCACGCCGAGGATTGCGGGCCCTACCTCCATCAGGGTTTCCGCCAGCACCTACGTTATTGGCTCCTCCTCCTCCGTTTCCACCTCCGAATTCTCTACATGCAGCGCCACTCCCCCATCAGCCAGTAGCTGGAAGCAGTGTAGCACTGCAGTGGGGAAGCGTCAACAGGCCGTGCTGAAGCTGATCTGCCTTGGGGACAAACAGCACACGGCCTCAGAGCTGTTGCAGGGGATTAGTCACCAGACCGAGCAGTGGCTCTCGCCACTCAACCTGCAACCAGGCATGGTTGTGTGTGATAATGGGCGTAACTTGGTGGCGGCTTTGGAGCTCGGCAAGCTCACACACTTACCATGCCTAGCGCATGTATTTAATTTAGTGGTTCAGCGATTTCTAAAAACCTACCCCAATTTGCATGATCTCTTGACCAAGGTGCGCCGCGTGTGTGCACATTTCCGTAAGTCATCTACAGCTTCAGCCGGCCTGTTGAAGCTGCAGCAGCGCTTACAATTGCCAGCTCACCGGCTGCTGTGTGACGTGAGCACGCGCTGGAACTCCACCTTCCACATGTTGGCCCGGCTTTGTGAGCAGCAGAGGACAGTAGTGGAGTACCAGCTGTTACACGGTCGTCGCCTCTCCGTTCAACTTCCTCTAATCAGAAGTGAGGAGTGGGAATGGATGTCAGACCTCTGTGAGGTTTTACGCAATTTTGAGGAATCGACACAGATGGTGAGCGGCGATAACGCTATTATCAGTGTAACCATCCCACTTCTGTGTCTACTGAAACGCTCGCTGCTCACAATTAAAACCGACGCTTTGCATGTGGAAGAGGTGGAAATGGGGGAGGAAGAGCTTACACAAGGTGATAGCCAGAGCACCCTCACTTCGTCTTCTCAGCGACAATTGGAGGAGGCGGAGGAGGAGGAGGAGGAGGAAGACACGGTTGCCTCCGCTACAGAGGGTAGCCATGGAACTTTAGTTCCATCTCTTCAGCGTGGGTGGGCAGAAGAGGAGGAAGAGGATGAGGAGATTGAGAGTCATCCTCCTGGTGAGGACAGCGAAATCTTGCCTGTTGGTACTCTGGCACACATGGCTGACTTTATGTTAGGCTGCCTTTCCGTGACCCACGCGTTATATGCATTTTAGACAACACGGATTACTGGGTGTTCACCCTTCTGGACCCCCGCTACAAAGAGAATTTCTCATCTCTCATTCCTCCGGTGGAGAGGACAAGCAAAATGGTGCAATACCAGAAGGTTCTTGTTGAAAAATTGCTCCAAAATTTTCCATCTGACAACGCTAGCGGCAGAGTACGTGCTACCTTGGCCAACCAAGAAGGGGAGAAAAGGGGAGCACACAGCAGTTCCGACAAAGGCAGGGCAACACTCTCCAAGGCGTGGGACACCTTCATGACACCCCGCCAGCACCCTCACCCTGATGCGCAGCCTAGTGTCACAAGGAGGGAAAAGTTTTGGAAGATGGTGAAGGAGTACGTAGCAGACCGTGTCAGCGTCCTCAATGATCCCTCTGTGCCTTACAACTACTGGGTGTCCAAGCTGGACACGTGGTATGAACTGGCACTCTACGCCTTGGAGGTGCTGGCCTGCCCTGCCGCCAGCGTTCTGTCTGAGCGGGTATTTAGTGCTGCTGGTGGCATCATAACAGATAAGCGTATCCGCCTTTCCACCGACAATGCTGATAGGTTGACACTTATAAAAATGAACAAGGCCTGGATTTCCCCTGACTTCTCCACTCCACTGGAGGAAAGCCCTGGGGGAACATAAACTCACTTTATATATGTTATTTACAATGATGGGAATACTCTGTATTCCCATTCACCCCTTCCACCCAAAAAACGGGTATATGGTTGACTCTTAATCTTCTCATCCTCCTCCTCCTCTTCCATATGCCCTGGGATATAATTTTTATATAGGGCCAGCTCACCAGCGGGCCCTGTGATATAATTTTTATATAGGGCCAGCTCACCAGCGGGCCCTGTTTGACAATTTTTATATAGGTCAGCTCACCAGCGGGCCTTCTCATATAATGTTTTATTGGGTCAGCTCTCTAGCGGGCCCTCTCATATAATGTTTTATAGCGTCAGCTCACTAGCGGACCTTCGCATATAATGTTTAGGATGGTCAGCTCCGCAGCAGACCCTCACCCATAATGTTTTAGATGGTCGGCTCAGCGCACGTTTCCCTCTTAATCATGGCCCCAGTTCAGAAAAATCGAGGAAATTTTTGGGAGAATTTGCCTCTGCGCACGTTTCCCTCTTAATCATGGCCTCAGTTCAATAAAATCAAGGAAATTTTTGGGAGAATTTGCCTCTGCGCACGTTTCCCTCTTAATCATGGCCTCAGTTCAGAAAAATCAAGGAAATTTTTGGGAGAATTTGCAGATGATATACAAGTAAATATACAGCAAATATTGTTTGGTAACAATTTTTCGCCTAAAGTCATTTTTATTTTCCTTTTTTTGTGTTTTACGGTCAGTCTGTAAAAATGGTGTACTACGGGCGAAAGATCGTTCCCAGCAGCAATGTTGGAGTCCAAGATGCATCCAGACATCCTCCCTATGCTGTCCCTGAACCATTTCTGTGGTGTTTCCATCATTTTCTTCCCTTTTCCTATGGACCAGGCACCCTCCCCTCATCAGAGCAGGGGGTGCCTGGTGTAATGCTCGAGTCCTCCCATTGACTTCAATGGGGCTCGGGTTCTCGGCCGAGCACTCGAGCCTCTGGGGGTGCTCGGTCAGAGCACCCGAACACCCGAGCATTGGTGTGCTTGCTCATCACTAGTCACCAGCCATTAAGGGGTTAAATTGTCATCTAAAATGGAGTCAGAAAATCTGCTTATTTTATATGCTGCTCTATGCATAATATTATTTTCAAATATATTTGTCTATTTGTCCATAGACCAGACAGATAACAGAAGGGGACAATATTCTTCCTATGAGAACAATGAAAGCCCTGCCCCCCTTGACAAGTTTTTCAGGTTTTTCCTTTATCTTAACTGAAGAATGTCCCTCTCTGCAATCTACCTGGGCACCTCCTTTCTGATCTGGCTGAGCAGTGTTACATCAGTAAAAGGGGTGGGAAGGAGATACTTTGTCATTGAATTACTCTTGAACTATAACTCTGACAGAATTGAAATAACACTCTCCAAGGTCCAAATACTATGATGATTAATTAGAGCTGCTTTTATTATGAAACATTACTATCGCTTTAATCTTTTTTTTTTTTTTTACACTAGTAGACATGAGCAATTTTGGCCTTTTTTCAAATATATTTTCTCTCTAATTTCTTTAGTACATACACACACATGATATACCATTTTTAACCCTTTGAGTTCCAGAGGGGTACACAACACATTGCAAAGCAATGCGTTAAGAACCCCTCTGGCACTCAAAGCTTTAAAGATAAATAGGGCTTTCCTTGGATGCCATATTTATAGGTATAACCCATCATTTTTTGAAATAATAAAATAAAAAGTAAAACATTTTGAATGGTGATTTTTTGCTCAGTTAATGTACCTTGATTGGGGTACTGTCCTTCTGAGATGAAAATCCCCTGTCCCTCTTTTTTAGGAGATCAGACTGTGTGGTGTGTATATAAGTTTATCACATTGCTCAACAGCAATAAAAGTCACATTCATGTTTGTTTAAACTTCAGTATATGCTCATAAATTAGTCTGTGTAAATAAAATATTTATTATTTAAGTAATTTATTCACCTACACAGATAGGTGTCAATATAGGTCATGAAGGAAAAAGAGGGACATCAGAGTAGGATAGAGGGACAGGGGGATTTTCATCTCATTGGATGTTCTCTCCACTTGTCCCACCAACAGCACTACCACCTAGAACAAACTGCCCCATCTTTGTCCATTTTAATCTCTGGGAGTCATATTCTCTGCTTCTCCCTCTGACCCAGATAAATGAGAGCGGATGAGAACAGTGAAAAAGGCAGCAATCTCATGTGTGGAACCACAGGGGAACTGACTGCTTCAGTCCTGGAGCAAGTTACAGCCTCACCACCATGATCAAAGTGCACTATGATCATTAACCCGTGACATGCCAGGACCACCATCTGTCCTTAAAGGACTGATTTCTGTGATGGTCCTAACTCATCAACTGGCATTTCCGGGTTAAAGGAGAACTAAAAACTCTTAATAATAACACTCCATTTAACCTACTATTGACAGAAAATCCCAGTCTCCATGGATTTTGCCCATTTGATCAAGAGACAACATTGTCAAGGTTTGGCTGAGCTGCTCCAACTCTGCTGTTGATTACTGCTGCCTGAGCTAATCTAGAGCTCGGCTGTTGATTGCTACTGCCTTCCCTTTCCTGGATCAGACTGACTCAGCTGACCTCGCTGTGATTACTCACCTAAATGTTATCAGCAAACCTCTTCCAGGGTATTTAGAGCAGCTTGGCTCACTTCCTCCTTGTCCTTGTGTTGTTGCTGGCAGCTGTGGATTCTCCTGTGCTTCTGTTTATCTGTGTATGACCTGGCTTCCTCTGACAATTCTTCTGGCTCCTGACTCAAGGCTTGTTCCTAATATTCCTGACTTCTGTGTTCCTAACCCTGGCTTGAATGAGTACCCTCGTTGGTTCCTGACCCCGGCTTATCTTTTGGTTTATTCTCCTGGATCACCGTTTTGTTTTTGTTACTTTAATAACGGTGTTTTGCATTTTATATTTTTTGTGTCTGTCTGGTTCCTGGTCCCTAACAAACAGGTTCAGTCAGTAGTCAGAAAAGGTGCAGAGGCAAAATGCATTTTGGCCATTAGGATTTTCCACAGTTATTATGAGAGGGCCTTAGTTCTCCTTTAACTTGAGTGCCTCATTTCTTCTTTTGGCTGTAAATATATCTGTTGTTTTAGAGATCTTAAAGCCTCCACTGTGGTGTTGGGATAGGCTCCAACAAGATATCCTGTATTATAATTCGCTAAAAAGTTTGGAACAACGCAGTCATGTGCAGTAGAGAATGTTGCGTGTGCTGCAGCCATACACAGTAGAGACTGCTCGTGACACGGCTGATATGGAGCGGGGTGCTCCAAAGTCAGACCGGAGTCCTCTCTGTGCACCTTCAAGTGACATAGAGGATCCCAGTCTGAATTCGGAGCCCCCAGCTCCATATCAGCCGCTGCGCTGGCAGTCTCTACTACATATGACTGCACCACGACCAGCTGGCACTGTGGCCCGTGTACACGGACTCTTCAACTAGCATAGACATAATTTACTGGGGAGGTGTCTCCACTTAGAAAGATATAACAGTTAATATTGCAATATAATAATACCATCACTCTACATTATGCATGAAACTTAGAGTATATTAGCAATAAGTATAAAAATACACGCAATATCAAATTGTTACAGTTATGTAAATTACTAAACTTGTGGGGATGCAACCTACCAGATTAGAGTCTATTCCATATAAACTACATACTACTTCAATGTATGTGCCTTCTTGTCATGCCTAGGCTCCTAATTGTCCCACTCATGCCACCCCCCTCACCCATCCACTTACAAATTTTAATTTGTTGCCCACTAAGCAGTAGTTACTCCTCTAATTAATTGTGTAGGTTACATGATCAAGGGTGCAGCCCAAACATGAGAACATTTCTCTATATGTCTAAGTAACTAAATAAATAAATAATAGTAAAAAGAGATGCAGCTCACTATGAGATGCTTAATGAAAGTTACCATAGCAACCCATGGGATAAAAAGGATGACATTCTTCTATTGAACAGCTGAGTAATGAAAGAAAGGGTAAATAGAAAACAAAAACAACAACCTTTCATTACATATGAGGGTGAGATAGTAAAAAGAATAAAATCAACATAAATAAGAAATAAAATTACATAAAAACTAAAGCAAAACCAATTGCAAAATATAAAAAAGGTATAGGTGGAAATAGAGAATGAGTGAAAAAATACAAAATGAATGCTTCTGCACCACAGGGGATAAAAATAAATTCTCCATATTCCCACTGAGTTTAACCTGTTAACCCCTTGAGTGCCAGAGGGGTACGCAACCACGTACCCCTCTGGCACTCAAAGGGTTAACTGCAAGAAGCATTTCCAATTTAATAATTAGCATTAGAAACCTTGATAGCACTCACAGGGTTAACCCTTTGATACATTTCATTCCCACTATGGCATTCCAAGGGTAAATGCTTTTTTTGTGATTTTTTTTTGTTCGTTCCATATGGTGTGCTTAGTTTGCCCAGGAATTATTATAGTTCATTTTACTATAGCAGCCTCAGAAGGATGTAAAGATTAACATTACAATAAATGAAATGCTTTAAGACAAATAAAGCTATGTCGGGTTTTCATAGTCCTGTTCATGTGCATATTAAAGAATGTACCATGGAAACAGTCAAGAATATTCTGCGTTATACAGAAAGATGCTGGTATATATCATCCAAAGGGATCTCATTTCAGAAGGATATCTCAAAAGAGCAAGAATCCTATGTGACTAATGACATCTGGTAGGCACAGTAGTGTAGATTTATGAATGCTCTACATTTTATTTCTGGAAAATACTTTATCAAATATTTCAATGGTGAGTTGTTGATATATTTATTATTCTTAATTCTTCGCATCAATGCCTGGAAGGAATCTTTTATTTTGGTACTCACCATACTTTATCCAGTAGCTATAACAGCCATATTCTTTGATTTGACTGGGTTTTGTTTAAAATGAAAATGAAAGGAAGGAAAGGAAATGTGTTTCAAATGAACAGGTGCTACTTATGATCCAATCATTCATTCAACCAATAGAACACACTGGTAATAGTCACATGAAATTGATAGCTTTTTTTCCAGGAAGGATGTTACATTTTCCCATATTTTAATACCTTTCTTTATGGGACCCTTCTTGGTGAGGTGTATATGCTGATACCCAGAATGAGAAGGCTGAAATACCTATTTAATAAAATATTTACACTACAATACAAAGCCCCTGATGAAGTAGAGAACATATGTCATGTAAGCACTCCAATTTGTTTATTATTAATAAAAGAGATGTAAAAGATAAACATAATGCTTAATAAATACCTGATAATAAAAAGGAAATGTGATAAAAATTGGCAAATAAAATTCACATCCCTGGCATACTGCTTAACCATTCCATTCAGGTAGGCAGTGTGCCAGTTGTCTTTTACAGTCAGCCAACATATGTTGCTCTTATTGAGCTTGAGCTAAAATATGAGGGTTCCTGAGGGACTACAACTTATTACATACTCTACAGCACTATTACATAGGATAGTAGTAGTAGTAGTAGTAGTAGTAGTAGTAGTAGTAGTAGTAGTAGTAGTAGTAGCAGAAGAGCTTCATCTTGAACAGTAGCAAAAAAAAAACGCCCAGCCTTTTCCTTCCAGATGCAGCTAATTATTTTGCCATTTCATCATCATTTTATTCTTTATCTATATCAGAAGAAGGGGAGGAGCATGTCTGGACATATTCTAAATCTGCATAATTAATAATTAGGTCAGCACCTGATCTGACCTAACTGATCTGACCAGCATCTGATAGTACCAAATTTGCTTCCACCATACTACTACTTTAATATTCTTGTAGGTTTTCTAAATTCCTTTTTCACTTAGGATGATATATCAAACATTGACTTTTACAGACAGCTTTTTCAGCATTTGCTGAACAAGCTGCAGCAACCGTGGGCACAATCAGGTTTTAAGATGACTTTACGGCCACCAACAACATGTCCATGCACTCCTCATAATCTTTTTCCCTTACTACGACAATTTTTGGTGGATATAACAGTAATGTTGATGTTAATATAAAGTACATGACAGAGCTTTTAGCTTCAACATGCATGCAGTATGCAATTAGTTGCACACAGGACAACAGAACAGTAACAGCAACAATGCTAGAATTTTTCTTTCCTGAGTGTGGACCAATATCTTGTCTTTTGCTGTCTGTCTGAAAACAATGTATGCTGTGTGTCTCTGTCTCACTAATATCCCTCACTGTTTCCAGGGCTCGAGTCCTGCAGGAACGCATGGGAGTGGAAATCCTGTACATTTTGCACAGCAGGAATGTCGTTCCCCCTAGCAGGAGTGGTGAGATCTGTGCCTTCTTTGGCACAGACCTGTAGCTGCTCTTTAGTAATGCAGAGCGCTGGGAGATGACCGCGTGGGAGCTCCAGCAGTTACAGGTCTGTGCCAAAGGAAGCACAGACCTCTCCTGTCACACAGCTGGACTACCAGGGAGGTAGTAAATGGACACTGGGGGGATGCAATGTGAGGGCAACATGGAGCTGATGGGAGGCAATGTGAGCTTGTGAGGGCAATATGGTGATGATAGGTGCAATATGGAGATGATGGAGGGCAACTGATGGGGGCAATGTGAGGGCAATGTGGAGATGATGGATACAATGTGGAGATGATGGGGGGCAATGTGTGTGCATGCAACAGTGATAGAAACAAAGACACATGGAACAGACATACACACATACAGACACAGAAACTCCCACACACATGCACTGACATACATAGAGTGAGACAGACACACTCATACATGCAATGATACGCACACATGTATAGAGAGAGACACACTTGACATGAGCCATACATATTTATTTTGGGTGGGGGGAAATCTTTCCCACACTTTTTTTACCAGGACTTGACCCCTGACTCTCTCTCAGTCTCAGCACAGATGGGATTTCCTACGTGACAGTCACCTATAGGTCAAATCTTTTATATATATATATATATATATATATATATATATATATATATATATATATATATATATATACTGTCCCATTTACTGTCAATTTAATTGTCTACAAATCATGTCCACCATCCCTGCAACAATTAAGAGCATTGGCTAGCACAAATACTCCATGATTTAAGCAACTCCAGCTCCCTCTCTTTGCCTGTCTACCTGCCTCTATAGTAAATAGAATTAGTTCAGCAACTTTATTTTTCTCTCCCAGATACTACAGCGTTAATTTTTAACAGTACATGATAAACCTGTTAGCTTCAGACAAAATTAAGACTGGTAAAGTACCTGGTCATAATGGTATAAATGTAAGGGTTTTTGTGAACTCTATAACAAGACCACTCTTTTTTAATCTTTAAATGCTCTATCTCCAAAGGCTCATCATTGCAGGATTGGTGTAAAGCCAGTGTGGTGTCTTTGTATAAGAAAGGACTTAAAAATAATTTGGGAATTATAGACTTGGGAGTTTGACCCTGGTAGGTAAAGTAAGGGTTTATGTTCAGGACTGCATACAATTAAATATAATTATTAGCAGGAATCAACATAGTTTTTGAGGACTAGGAATTGCCAAACAAATCTCTTGAACTTCAGTGACGAAGTAAGTTGCAACCTAGATAATGGTAAAGCACTGGATGAATTATATCTTTATTTTGCAAAGGGATTACTTATAATCTACAACTAGAAGGAGTACAGAGAAGAGTAACAAATTAAATTAAGGAAATGGAGAAATTGAAGTATGAAGAAGGTCTAGACAAACTTGGCTAACATAAAAGCTTATACTAGTAAGTTAAAAAGGAAATTCTGGTAAATAGACTAACACCCATCTTGGAGTTGGAAAGGCTTATGTAAATCTCATTTTTTGAACTTTGATGGATTTGTGTCTATATTTTCAACCTAATTTATTTTCTTATGGTGTAACTGTAAGTAACTATGATTTTTCTCTGTCCACGTAGGATTTAGTGAGGTTTGTGTAACACAATATGTCAAGTTGTACATGTTGCCTGTCTTATCTTGAATGTATGTTTCTCAGTCCCAGCCCATGTAAGATTTCCTGCGTGTCTGACTGCCAGTGCTGCATATCAGTCTAATTTTTTTAATTGTCCTTTATCCTTTTTGCCCTCATACTCTTCTCACGCCAACCACTCAGAGAACAACTGGCTATAACCAATACACCTAAAATCAAGCAGCTCATACCTCTGCCTGTCTGCCTCTACAATTGCTAGCATATACAGACAGAGGGATACATGAGGGAAACTCTTCACGTACGGGGGGTTTACATTCCTATAACTGATTTAAATACAATTAAAGAGAAGAAATGTCCATGGAAGCTGTTTGTTTGTTTTTTGTATGGTTCTCTTTAGTGGCAACACCTTTCATCCATCCAAGGTCTCAACACATTACATGACAACATTGTTTTGTGTGTGTACTACTAAATTGATACATTCTTCTAACCTGAATTAATTGTAACACCTGGGAGAGGCTAATTGCCACAATCCTGTTTCACCCCCAGGTCCTTAGATGTAATTATCAATTGTCACACAGTTACTAACCTAAAAAATATATACCCACACATATAGGTGTTTAAATAAGATAATACCCAGTTTAATTGGCAACAATTTTCAGAAATCAATGGTATGAATGTTACTGAAAAAGCTTCTGCTAATGTGACATTTATTTCACCTCTATGAAACCACTTGTCAGGTTACCAGAATCTTTAATCTGCTAAATTGATAACTTAAATGTCCTATTATACCAAGACAAAAGGTAAAGTAAAGCTTCTTCAAAGAGGCATGCTTCTAGTCTCCAGCAGCAACAGCAATATGAGTTAAGCAAACTCATTAATTATATTAACTACTAGAAGTAATTGAGATTCATTCATCTGCTAAAACAATAAATCTAGACATCTATGCTAAAAAATCTTAATTTCATATGGCATTTCAGAGATAATATCTATTACTGTTTACTATGTTGTGACAACTACTCTGATTAAAAGTTAATTATTTCTACATCAATGCATACATATTAGCTTTTATAGAAATATTCTTTGTCATAACATTGCAAATAATAATATGAAGTCAATCACGTTGTTAAGCTTTTATACAACTTGTATTTGATTAATTTCACTTAGCTTTTCTTATTGACAGATTCATTTACAATTTGCTATGTTCCTACTGCCTTTAGCATTGCAATAATGTTACACTCAAAATGAGTGATTGCCAGAGATGAAAATCAGTCTACAAAGATATGACATGGTTGCTCGTAACAGCTTTTTAATTTGAAAAACAGATGAAATACTGCTTCGTACAGTGACTGAACAATTTGAGAATTCGTTGTAACAATTTAGAAGTACATACTTGTTTCATAGGATTAAGCACATTCAAAAGTACAGTATGTTTTCATAAAGTGCAAACTTAGATTATTACTTCTCTTTTTTTACATTATATATTTTGTTTTGCTGCAAGCGTTGTACATACATAGTAAGACTGATACACAAAAAAGAACTGGCATAATTGCCCCATAAGGAAAAATAACACTATAAAGAATTTAAGGACCAGAGGTTTAGGACATGCATTGCACAACCCTCTAGTATCTGAATGGTTATGATATTGAAATCTCTTTTCTCTGTCATCCAATGAGGAAACAGGAACCATGGGCAATGCCTCCTCCTCCAGGAGGGACTGGCCCGGAAGGAGGACTCTAAGGTGGAGAGTGGAGACTCCCTTGTTCCTTCTACTATACCCACACCTGCTAAGCTCTGTTTCAAGTGATCTAGCTACCAGTTGTTTGCATGGGTACAGTTCTCATATTTAGCCTTATTCTTTTTTATTTCTTAGATATTAGACTGCATAATCTCCCATTAGGCAGTCTCCTAATCCTGGTTTCCTCATTAATAGATTGCCCAGTTCACAGGCTCATTTTCAGGACCTCTAACATGTAGAAGTTGGCTTGTTACAGTTTTTATATCATTGTAGCTTCTTTAATGGGAGCCTGAAGACTCTGAGTGCTTTGGTTTTGTAAGTGTGTTCCTGTTCTCTATCATCCACTTGTTCACTCTCTATTTTTTACATATACAGTGTGTATATAATGTTTGGTTACTGTGATGAATGGATGTGAGTTTAGTGATTTTCTGTAACTCTGCAGAGCTATTCAGCCTTGCACTAATTTCTTACTTATCTGAACACATTTAACCCTCTTGGGGGACTATGCCATTAAGACAATATGCTTTACTATTGATTCACTCACTTTTCCTTAATATTTTAGACTTTGTTAAGGTTATTTCTTAATTTTACATAATTTGGATGTGGCCCCTTTAAGACAGCCGCCCATCTGTGGCCATTTTGGATTCATACACAAAACATATATATGGGAGCTATCTCTCCTTGTTTTGTTATTTACTTGTAAATTCTCAAATCTATTAAACCTTCTCCGTTTTGTTTCCAACAATAAAATTCCAGTAAGAACTTGGCAATTGTCACCTATGCTTTTTATGACTGCAAAAATTCCTACCGTAATATTTGTGGAAATTCAGATCTACTAGATTGATAGAAAGTGACAGTGACATTATTTTCAGACAAACATCATTCCACATACTCCACAGCTGTGTTTTGTACAGTAAAAAGTAACACTGTTACAAAAAAAAATGCACAAACGTTGGTGAACTTAAGCTAGCTTATCAATTGTATTGAAATACTTACATGTATCTGTGCTTAGAAGAACAGCAAGAACCACTATTGGAACAATCAGAGATGACGGAGAACAGGATATCATGACTATGGGTGGGCGGAATCTCTCCACGAATACCTAATTGTTTTCTGCTTTTTTGCAGAAAAATCCACTTTAAAACTAGTGATTAAAATGTTTGCATTTTTCACCCATTGGCTGAAAAAGGGAATGGGAAGGGAGGGAGAAAAGGGTAGTACTAGTGAGAGCAGGACAGGTCAGCTGCTTCTGCTGCTACCATTGCTGCCCCTGTTGAAACCAGTGCTGTGCCTGTTGCCAGTGCTGTACCTGCTGCCACCAATACTGTGCCTGCTGTCAGACGTGATGCCCGTGTTGTCAGTGCTGTGCCTGCTGCCACTGTTTAAGCTGTTGCCACCAGTTCTGAAGCTTCTACTGTGTCTTTTAATACTTAGTAGGGGGGGGGAGGAGAAGATGATGCCAAGTGTGACAGCAGGGGACCCTAAGTCACACTTGCCATCCCCAAGCAGTCCTGCCAGTGCTAGTATTACTACTGCTAAGAAGGTCCAGCAGCTTGTTAGCGTTGGGAATGAAGGAGGGAGTAATCAATATGCTTATATTAGTAGTGACTGTCAGGAGGAAGACTCTGGGGCTGAACTTGATGTGTGTGGTGTTAGTAGTAGTAGTAGTAACAGTAATGGTGAAGCAGCCGGTGGGACTAGTGTTAGAGGAGTGGTAGGGGAAGTATTTGAGAGTGTCCAGACTAGCTGTCAAGGGAGCCCACACAATTCCTCTGGCACTGGGAGTCCTCCTCCCCTTCACTTCACTTCACTATAGTGTCCAGGTAGAACATAATCCTGAAGAGGTCAGAACTGGTGTTGACCACCACCACCAGCAGAAGCACAGTTCAGCTGCCTGTGCCTGCTGCTAATTCTGCCAATCTGCCTTCTTGAGGTAAAAAATAAATGTCAAGTGTGACTCTCTGTCACATTGCTTATCACCTCCTCCAAGCAGTAGTGAGATGTCTGTAAAAGAGCAGCAGCAACACATAAGGACTAGTGGTGGTGATGATGATGATGATGATGGTGGTGGAGAAGCTGGGGTGGAAGAGATATTAAGGACCTTTTTAGCAGAAACTGAGAAAGAATGGGAGACAGGGATGAGGATGGGCACTACCACCACTAGCAATCAGCTTTTTGAATTTGCGGAATTTGCAACTGCTCTAATTCCTGTTGCTGCTGCTGAGATGCAAGGGCAGCATGATGCTGAGGAGAAGGCTAGTGTGCCACAGACCAATGTGGACACAGTGGGAATGAGGTCAACAAGTGATGCGGGACTAGGATAGGTTCCACTTGCACATGCCAGCAATACTCCTGGTCCTAGTTGCAGTGCTGATTTTAAGGCAGTAGCAGCAACATCATCCTCTACCAGCACAGACAGTGAAAGGGAATGTGGAGGACAAAAAGAAAGAGGCAATTCTTCTCCACCTTCCCCCTCCCCCGAAGTCATGGGTGTGGGGCTATTTTTCTCTTGGGGCAGGCACAGTGAGAAGGAGAAAGGAGAGAACACACATTGGCACAACCTTCCTGATAACACACATGAAACACAGACACCATGACAATTATGTTAAACATGTTAAAGCCAAACACCCATTACAGAAATCTAGCACCGCTGTTACTGTATCCCTTGACTCTACAGGAAGGCAACAAGAGGCAAGGTGGAGATCAAAGAGGAGGAAGAATAGAGAAACCCAGACAGACATTGGAAGTTCCATGACAAGCGAAATAACTAGCTTGCCATCACCATCACCTTCTTCCTCTAATGTAACAACTATATCTTCTGCCAGTCTACCTTTTTCATTGTTACCTCCCCCTCCAAATGATAGCTACTCTGTTGAAGTTAGGATATGACAGTTCGTCTCTACCCATTGCACACTTTGTGGTGGAGGAGAATCGCAAGCAATGCATCAAGCGGCATCTGAGGAGATTCAATACCACAGAATATGCTAGGATGCTGGCAGGGAGGGTTCCTCTTTACTATTAAACTGTCAGCAAGTTGTCATATGTCCTTAGCAGGCTCTGGACAAGGGGCATAGTGACAGCAGCAGTACTTGGGTTCTGGTGTCATGGTGTTTGGATACAGTTGTACCCACAGATGTTATTTACCACACAATCTGTGCACATTGCAGTTGCTGATGAGAGGCAAAGTCCCTGCACTCAAGGGTCAAAGTTCTATTCTAATAACAACATACCCATTATTTTGGAGGAGGGGCAGGTGGAAAAGAATTATTGGCCAACTTCTTCTTTCTCCACATAGACTCAGGACTACTTATTGCTGCTACTGCCTCAGACACAGGACTACTTATTGCTGCTACTGCCTCAGACACATCACTGGAGGCAGTCAGTGCAAGTAGAGCCTTCATCATGCATCACCCATGTAACTGCTATTGTTGAACCCATTCCCTTTCAGCTGCCTAATCATCCTGCTGCTTAAACATCTCAGCAGCAGCAGCAAGAACAGCAGTTGCAAATTCTGTATTTATGGACTCAGACTCAGGAGGAGGACATTTGACAAATGCCAGTGGCCACTGGCCAACATGACCTGCTGGCACTAGGCCAGCAGAGAATTTTTTTCTCAGGGCTTGTACTTTGGAAAAAAAAAAACCATAGTCCTACAAAAAAAAAAAAAAAATTGGGGGGGGGTTGTTTCTAACAAGCCTAAGTCCTACAAATCAATGTTTCCTCAGGGCTTGGGCGTATATCAACAAATCTAACAAATCATCAATGTCAGGGGGTTCCTGTCTATCACTTTACATACAAATGTCTTATTTTATTTTATTGATTTATTTTTTTATTAACTGTCCCCCCAATACCAGTCAAGAAACCCCCTGAAAAAAAATCCATGTTCAGCTGATTCATCCCCCAGACTTCACCCACCAACACAGGCACCCTCCTCAGACACCTTTTATACCATGTCTTGTGGGTTTTTTAATTTTATTTAGATTTTTTTTTTATTAACTGCTCCCAATCCTAGTAAAACCCCCTCAAAAAATCATCCCCTGTTAAACTGATTGTTTCCCCACACCCTACCAACACAAGCACCCTCATGCCCCTTTTATACTATGCCTTTGGGAAATAAAATAATATTTGCTATGTGTTGTTTGTAACTTCAGCATCAGGGATTAACTCCATTACTTCCAGATTATAACAGTACATTGATATATTTTCTTTTGCAACCAAGTTTTCAAACTCTCCATTCTTATTTGAAGGATTCTGGGGATGTTATAAGGTGTTTGTCCACAGTTGAATGTAAAGCTAACTTGCTACATGCTACATGTGACATTAATTCATTTTACACAGGAATTAAATACTCAGAAGGAGGGCAAATTGCCTCTAAAAACAATCAAATTTATTTTGGATAGCACGAGATTCATTCTGAATAATAATTATTTCTGGATTGTTTCTATCTGCAGATACTTGTTATGATAATGGGGACATGCTTCGCCCCTAGTTATGCGAATATACTAATGGGAGGAGGAAGTCATTACCCCATATATAGGTGCTGAGAAAAAAAATTGAATTATGGAAAAGGTGTATACATGACTGTCTCCTTATATGGGAAGGAGATAGGGTGTCATTAGAAAGGTTTATTAGCTACTAAATAATAACCATTATAATCTTAAGTTTGCAAGCGACAGTAATAAGGAGGTTAATTTTATGGTATATACTAATAATAACTGGAGACTGAGATTTATCCGAAATTAACAGATTGTAACACCTATATCTCCTTGAGTAGCTGCCACTTTAAACCATAGCTTACAAATGTCCCTAAGAGCCAATTTTTTAGAGAGAGGAGAAATTGCTCCCAGATACAAAATAAGATCAGGCTGTAATGATGAAAAAAGATTTTCGGACAAAAAACTATCCAGATTATTTGTTAAAAAGAAGGATGGATTAGGTAGTATTGCTGGAATGGTATCACGGTGCCCATGTTCCTGCTCTGACGGCGACATTGTTACTGTGCTCCACCCAGGGCTTGCCTTTTTATATCCTGTCACATCTATTCTAAGGCACCCTTTTGTGGTGTATCTGAGCCTGGCGTTTTGTTTCTGTGTTGCTGTTCGTGTATGATCCGGCTTGTCTGATGACGTTCCTGTGTTTCCTGTGTACTGCTCCGTTACCGACTGATCTGGCTGAGAACCCACTCCGTTGCTGAACTGATCTGGCTGAGAACCTGCTCCATTACCGACTGATCTGGCTGAGAACCCGCTCCGATTCTGAACTGTTCTGGCTGAGTACCACTCCATTGTTCAACGGATCTGGATAAGAACCCTCTCTGTGCTAGTCTGCCTGGCTATTGAGCCTTGCCTGTGCTCCTGACCAGCCTGTTAACTTGTTCAGTGCCTAGACTGTCTAGGCAATCCTTGTGCTCCTTCGTGTTGCAGTGCCTGGGTGAGGGCCAGCACTTGCATTGGCACGCACTACCTGGTGTGTGGAGACCCTGAGCTCATATCCCTGTCTAGTGGCCAGCGGGCCTAGATCCAGCATTTGCGCTTGTTCCACTGTCCTGTGAGGGGACACCTGTGGCCTTCCAGTGTTCACCTACGATCCACCCCTAGCACTCTAGGGTTTACCCTTTGTAAGTGGTGGCTTCGGTCACCCTGGGACCCCTGTCTTGTGGTCAGTGTTACCCCTTTGCTTCTTTGGGTTCTGTGCCACCCAGGTGTCTGGGTCTCGTGCCTATTACCATCTCCAGGACTTTCTGCCATCCTGTGTCCTGCTGTCAGTCGGGGTCCAGTAGCCTGATCTCTCCAGGTTCTCTAGAGGAGGGTTGCCTGCCTTGATACCTCCTGTGCCTGTATCCCATCTCAGTCATTCTGTTCACAGTCATTGCTTATTGACTATATATCCATTATATAGTGTTGTTTCGTGTTGTGGGCCTGTGGCCTTATTCCTTGTACACACTTTACTCAATAAAGTCATTTTAACCTTACTGTTCTGTCTGAATGTTCATCAAAAACCGTGACAAACGGGAACAGTTAATAATTGGTGACTAAAATCATACTAGAAAAAATAATTTGGAAGAAAAGATCCTGTTTGTAAAGAAATATAGGATCACCATGTGGTTAAAAAGATAATTGATAAGTACTGGCGTGTTCTGTTGAAGGATATTGATATGAAGAACATATTACCAGAAACAACAAAAACACAGAGAGGGCGCCCAATAGTGTAATACTGTCATATCAATGATACAGAATATCTAAAATTTCACTGACATTTGATAATCCTAAATATCAGCATGCAGATAATTTTTCACCCCTTTCTCTGCTCAAAATCTCTCGTTCCCACCGAAGGACTTTGTTGAGATTCGTATCCAATACAGCATTCACAATGCGATCTTCTCCCTAACCAAATGATCAAAAAAGGAAAAAACAAAAAAAAGACTGTGATTGTCAAAAAGTAGCAAAAACTTTATTTTTATAAAAGATACATGTGTCTATTCCATTAAAATAGCTACGTGTTTCATGGCTATAATGCCGCTTTATCAGAGCTAAAATGCAACCAAATGAAAAAACACAGCCTCCAACAAACATCACTTATTTCAAATCTCCTACTGAAATCTAACTGGATAACTGATCTTCCGATCGGACCAACAGATTATCTTGAACTAACAAATACTTTTAACCCCAAATATTAAAAAATGACTAAATATAAACCAGTAAGGTTGATAAGGTATTATACAACCATACAATAGCTGATATCCAAAATTACAAATTGTAGTATGATCGTGACGTGCTATATCTCCCAATCAGATAAAACAGCTATATTAACTATATTAGCTGCAGGACTACAATGGTCCAATCGGTAGCACAATGGTTAAAAAACCTACCAATTTAATCTAAGTGTCAGGTCATCTAAACAACCATATAATCTTCATCTGTATCTCATCCCCATAGTTCATCGAATACTATAAAATAAAATAATATTAAAATTCTACAAATAAATCATCCAGCTAGCAGACTATAGTAGTCAATGACACAATGCGAATGTGGCACATTAAAAGACCCCCCTACTCCTATTGATAAATCAAAACCAATATAAATGTGTAAAATAATAAATGAAAAATGAGCCAGCCCTAGGCTACCCAACATGTACCCACATATATTGAATACCATGTTGTCCAGCCGACCATTTACAATCAAAATCACCACAAATAGCATGTTCTTAAAAAGACCAATACAAATATAAATAAACATATGACATGACCCTACTATTGTGAATATGCTCATGTGCTGTAAATAATGAAAATTAAAATGTTGTGATTATATGTGTACATTACTAATGTGATTATATATTATGATCTCCCATATATTATCAACGTTATTATTGACCTTCTAAAACGTATTGTAAACAACCTACCCACTTATATCTCCAAAAGATAAATGTGATGTGAAGAAAAAAAAAATTGTGAATAAAGGTGTGATGTAAATGATAATAGTCTAACCTAAATGTAACATATATATAATATATGTGCTCTACACTATAAGTGCAACTAATAAGATTAACCCCTTTTATCCAGGAACTTCTATATATCACCAAAGATGTGCCAACTAAAATTGCTGTGTGATATATACCCTATGTATGATATGTGATAAATAATAATAAATACATAAAGTGACCGTTACTAACTCTATACAATCTTACATGACTGTGCTATTATCTCACCCTTATCTATATCCAGCTAACAAGTACACATGTATATGCATACCTATGCATACACACGGCTGCACACACTTTTACCTATAGGAGCATACTCTTATTGCAATCTAGCCTCAATATAAGTGACTGATCTATCTGTGTATTTTTTATGCATTTATTTAAACCCAAGGGACTCATCGTAGACAGCCTGCAAGATTGATCAATCTCTTGATCTCTATTATCACCCTGACTGATATACTCTATAGGGATAATCTCAAGATTTCCCACGCCGCGGCTGATACAGTGCCAGCTGGTCGCAGTGCAGTCATGACTGCCTGCACCACTGCTGACTCCTTCGGAGTGCCCCGCTCTGTATCAGCCTTGTCACGGGTAGTCTCTACTGTGCATGACTGCAGCAGGAGTAGCAGTCTCTACTGCGCATGACTGTGTTGTTACACACGTTTTAGTGAATTATTGTATAGGATTACCAGAAAGACCACAGTATTTAAAAGAGCTCTAAACAGAAAGGGTAGACTAGTACATAGTTTTGTGAGAAAGGAACCAAAAAGAGGATATTTTCAACAAAGCTTGAAAGGCATTTGTTAAATATGGGAAGTGTAAGCCATGCAGGACGAGCATTAACAAAGCTAGATTAATGAAAACATTTCAGTGAAACATCACAAAGGATATGTATGATGTCCAATGGTTTATTACCTGCAAAATAATGTGATATATTTATTGGATTACCCTTATAGCCTCCAATATGTGGGACATACCACAAGACATCTACATGTCAGAATCAATGAATATCTATGGAATTTTAAGACGCGCTCAAAACCACATAGCATCTCAGAGCATTTTAAAAAAGTGCACAAGTGTAATCCAATTTTTGTATTTTACTGCACTTGATCATAGAGTAAAGGATTGAAGAGGTGGAGACAAGAGTGGATTTTTAAATTAAAATGCTTTCAACCATTGATCTTGAATGTATCTATAGATTTAAACTATGTTATTAGAGATTGATATTTGATCCAATGTTTTACCTTGGAGAGGGTATAAATATGGGCAGGTATCTGATCTCTAACTGACCTGTGTAGTCAATGAGTGGACCGTCTACTACCCATTAGTCTGAGCCCGGGACTGCAGCTGGTAGTAACATCAGCTACTGTGATTTACCTGTGTATTTGGAGAGGAACTGTCTCTCCTGATTTGTTAATTTACTATGGGGTTTGGTTTTATGTTCATATAAGATACTGCTCATGTGAATTTTATATTTATTTTACAATTAAAGAGGGATTTTAGATCACCGATTGTGTTGGTTCATCAATCTACTATCTGCATATGATACACATTGATATTAATCTATAGTGTGAGTATAACGAGCAAGGAGGGATGTTTCCCTGCTTTGAAGATACTGCATTATTGTGCAAATTCTTTGTTATGCTGGGTGGCTACATCTTTGTGGATTAAAGAGTACCGCTATATCCATCTGGGTATCTGGGTATCTACAACAGAAGATAGCTACATTTTTAATATCATTTAGAGTACTGAACTGTGCATGAAGGGGATTTCTTGGATGAAAACACTTCATTAGTACATGTCTTGGGTGTATAATTATCTGTGTATTATATTATATAATATGGGTTCCTTCACTAATCACTTATTTTAGAAGTTTGGTGGAGAAATGTGCACAGATTGTTTTTATATGTGTATTTACATTTAGCGCAGTGCTGTTTAGGGGTGGACAAAAGGTTTTGTCTCCCATGTTGTTGTCTGCTATTTCATGGGAAAATCTGCTTTAAAACCAGCAAATAAAATGTTTGCATTTTTTGCTTATTGGCAAAAATTCTTCAACATTTTTTCAGTGGCTAGAAAGTTTCTGCCCAATGACTTACGTGTTTTTTGCCTTTTTGCTATAAAAACGTAACATATTCCAGGAAGTGGAACACAATAGAAGCAGCTACAGAGCAAGGTAGACGTGCTGTACTGTTCTGTTGTGATTTGTTTGGAAAATTGAGGTAGGAGAGGCTCATTGTGACTGCTATTACGATGAGAAAGTTTATAAATAATAAAAGGAGGAACTGGAAGGACCCTTATGTGTCCACTGAGTCTGAGGAGGAGGAGAAGGTGAGTAATACAGAACCAATGCTTGCCAGTCCCCCTAAATCACCTCTAGGGATCTTGGGAAAATTAATGTCAAGGGAGGAAGAAAAGGATAGTAGTGAGAGCAGGATGGGTCAGCTGCCTGTGTCTGCTGTCAGACATGCTGCCCCTGCTGCCACCAGTGCTATGCCTGTTGCCATTGCTGAACCTGCTGCCACCAATGTTGAAACTGCTGCTAGTGTGTCTTGCAATACTCAGGAGGGGGGAAGGAGAAGATGATGCCAGGTGTGACAGGAGGGGACCCTAAGTCACACTTTCCATCTCCAAGCAGTCCCGCTAGTGCTAGTACTACTACTAAGAAGGTCCAGCAGCTTGTGTTAGGAGTGGAGGAGAGGGTAATCATCATATTACTAGTGACTGTGAGGAAGAAGACTCAGGGGCTGACCTTGATGTGGTTGGTGTTAGTAGTAGTAACAGTAATGGTAAAGCAGCCTGCGGTGTTAGGGGAGTGGTAGGAGAAGCATTTGAGAGCTTCTAGACTAGTGGTCAAGGGATCCCACACCATTCCTATGGCCTGGGAGTCCCCTTATATTCACAAGTTGAACATTATCCTGAAGAGGACAGAACTGTTGGGTGATAGCAGATGCATCAATAATACCACCACCAGCAGCACAGATCAGCTACCTGTGCCTGCTGCTACTGCTGCCAGTCTGACTTCTTCAAGTCACCAAGAAATGACAAGTGTGGTATTTGGGGAACCTCTCGTCACTTCCTCCAACCAGCAGAGAGATGTCTGTAATGGAGCAGAAGCGATACGTAGGGACTAGTGTTGGTGGTGATGATGATGGTAGAGAACCTCTGGTGGAAGAGACATTGATGGCCCAAACTGAGAAGGAATGGGAGACAGGGACGACGATGGGCATCACTACCACCACCAGCAGTGAGCTTTGAGAATTTGCAACTGCTTTCATTCCTGCTGCTGAGTTGCAAGGGCAGCAGGATGCTGAGGAGCAGGTTAGTGTACCACAGAAAACCGTGGACAGAAGGAATGGGGTCAACAAGTGATGCGGGACTAGGACAGGTTCCACTTGCCAGCAGCAGCAATACTCCTGGCACTAGTTGCAGTGCTGATTCTGAGGCAGTAGCAACAACAGCAGCAACATCATCCTCTTTCCCAGACAGTGAAGGGGAATGTGGAGGACAAGAAGAAAGAGGCCATTCTTCTCCACCTGTTCCCTATCCCCTGAAGTCATGGGTGTGGGACTATTTTTCTCTTGGAAGAGGTACAGTGCAGTCATCACCAACGGCACTGTGCAAAATTTGTGACAAGTCAGTGAGAAGGGGAAAGGAGGGAACTGTCACGGTTTGTTAAAGAACTCTCAGACAGTTAGGTAAGGTTAAAAGCTTTATTGAAAATAATGCACAATAGCCCCACACAGGTCCAGATGAGGTCCGTACCAAGTACTTCCCAAATCTGACGCGGGTCAGGGCGAGAACATATACAGTAGTAATAATGCAAAACAAGTGTAATGATCTTGGACTTGCAGAAGAATTTGTAGATCGTTTCATAAACAGAATATCCTCAATAGCCCCACACCGCAATAGGTGACACAAGCAATGGGTGACTGAAGGGCAATTCCCTAAAGGACTAGGGATAACGGAGGCAGCACTGATAGTGTACAGGG
This sequence comes from Rhinophrynus dorsalis, assembly GCA_037306005.1. NCBI lineage: Eukaryota > Metazoa > Chordata > Amphibia > Anura > Rhinophrynidae > Rhinophrynus > Rhinophrynus dorsalis. The sequence continues at coordinate 63,614,365 of CM074718.1, forward strand.
AGACACTAGACCCTAGGCATCTAGGGTTAATGGAGGCAGCACTGGCAAGACTCTGGCAGAGAACTGACCCTAGTAGTTTAGGGTAAACGGAGGCAACATGGACAGGACCCTGGCAGTGACTGAACCCTAGAACGCTAGGGTTAACTGAGGCAACACGGACAGTACTCTGGCAGTGTCTAGACCCTGGAATTCTAGGGTTAATGGAGGCAACACGGATAGGAATCTGGCAGCAACTAGGGCCGAGCATGCTAGGGTTAATGCAGGCAACACGGTTCAGACTCTGGCAGAGGCTTGACCCTAGAATGCTAGGGTTAACGGAGGCAACAGGACTATGGCAACGACTGGGCCGTAGCACACTAGGGTTAACGGAGGCAACAGACACCAGATACTAGCAGGCTAGTGACCCTAGATCACTAGGGTGAGCGTAGGCAACACGGGCAGAAGTCTGGTATAGACTGGACCCTACTATAGGGTTACCGGAGGCAACACAGACACTGGTGAGTGATGGAACTCCCACAGGCTCCAGGTGACTATGGGAGCGGTTTATCACAGTGCCTGTGATTCCTGTCACTCTCTGTTGAGGATGTCACTGATTTGCTGACTGAGTTTGACCCGCCTCCTGATGACTTTTTATACCTGGCTATCTCTTATGTCAGTTGCCCTTTCGTGGTGTTCCTGAGCCAGTAGTGCTTTTGCTGTGTTCCTGTATTCTGAGTTCCTGTGTACCGATTCGGCTTGTCCTGACCATTCTCCAGTGTTCCTGCCTGTGTATGACCCGGCTCGTCTGCGGACCACCCTTGGACCCTGACCCGGCTAGTTTGACGTTCCTGCCTGTGTATGACCCGGCTCGTCTGCGGACCACCCTTGGATCCTGACCCGGCTAGTTTGACGTTCCTGCCTGTGTATGACCCGGTCCGGCTGACTTCCTGCTCCAAAGATCGACTTCCAGCTTGTTCCAGTGACCTGCGTTCCAGTTGTCGCCGCCGCGACATTTTCCAGTCCCTGCTGCCCACGAGTGTGCCATTGCCTTGCCTGGTGATTCCTTCGATAGTGCTGTGCCTCGTTCTAGTGCAGAGCTGTGTGTATTCTGTGGGCCTTCCTCTCCTTGCAGAGCCTGATCGTAGCGTTGAAGCCTCGAGTAACGTTACAGAGCCTTGCAGTAGCGCTGAAGCCTCGAGTAAACGTGCATTTTAACTCTTGCAGTGCTGCCTCATATTCACTCTCTCTATCTCCAGTACGAGCCTCGTTACAAGTGATACTGCTGCTGAGTTGGCCGCTCTCCGTCGGCAACTCTAGTCTAACGTTGCAGAGTGTTCACAAAGCTTGGGCCGTTTGGGCGCTTAAGGCTCTCCGGTGTTGGTTACCGACGAGATCATATACACAGAGTGTTGGCAGAAAGGCTTCAGTGTTGGCTTATCTGGTACTACGCCAGAGGGGGCTAGTGGCTCTGGCTCTAGTATTACTGCATTCGATTACACCTGAGGAGGCTATTAGCTCTTGCATTGCAGGCCGGTTTCCATATTGCCCTAAGGGGCTATTCGCACTTGCACATACTAAAGCAGTTCCTGTAGCTACGCCCGTGGGGGCTAAGTTGTTACCCATTCTGCTTATCATCTACCACCTTGGCAAGGCAGCTCGTTCCTCAGCACCTGATGAACATCGTCTGTACAGCACAGCCTATTTAACATCAAGGGCGTGTCAAACTTCCACATCTGAGACTGACTATAATTTGGACTTTAACCCCTTTGGGGCCAATATCATCCTAGTGCATACTGATTTGCATTTATGTCCATAATACTATTTTCCTTGTATTATCTCAGTTTACATTATCTGTGCATTACCTACCGCCTCTAGAGGGCGTAATTGTCATTATTCACTTTAATAAAGTGTGTTTTATTTTCACTTATTGGTCCTAAAAACCGTAACAAGGTTAGGCCTAATAGGCGAAATGCGATAAGCGAGCTAGAGCGAGAAGGGTACGTAACCGGTCAGCAACCGGTTTCACTCTGATCGGTACACGGAGGTGAATAGATAGTCCCTTGAGGGCAGAACAAGAACTCAACCAGGCAGGCACATACGGAATACACAGCCAATCAGATGAACTACCAGACACTAGCCCAGCCAGATCGGTACAACAGGATAGTCAGCCAGTCCTAGTCAGTAACGGAATCGGATACTCAGCCAAGCCAGTTCGGTACACAAGGAGTTAATCAGCCAGTCCTTAGTCGGTAACGGAATCAAATACTCAGCCAAGCCAGTTCTGTACACAAGGAGTTAGTCAGCCAGTCCAAGGTCAGCAACGGAATCGGATCACCGGAGCATCAGGAACTAAGCGTAGACAGGCAAGCCGGGTCATACACGGAAACAGGAACAAGAGCTACTAGTCACAAGATATGGGTACACCAGGAAAGGGCACCAGTGTAGTGACAAGAGGGAGTATTTAAAGGCAATCCCTGGAAGGAGTTAACAACACAGAGCCAAAAGAATGCAGCCAGGGTAAACCCGGAAGTAACAATGTCGCTCAGGAATCACGGGCACTTTGATAGGAACATACCATGGCGCAACCACCCTGATCACACACATGAAACACAGACACCATGACATTTATGTCAAACATGTTAAAGCCAAACACCCACCACAGAAATCTAGCACTGCCATTGCTATACCCCTTGACTCTCCAGAAAGGCAACAAGAGGTGAGAAGGAGATCAAAGAGGAGGAAGAATAGAGAAAAACAGGCAGAGGTAGGAAGTTGAATGACAAGCAAAACAACTAGCTCGCCATCACCATCTTCCTCTAAGGTAACTACATCTTCTGCCAATCCACCTCGTTTCATCATTACCTCACCCTCCAAATGATAGCTGCTCTATAGATATTGGGATGTGGCCGTTTGTATCTACCCATTGCAAACTGTGTAGTGCACTGACCACACATGTCAGTGTGGTGGAGGAAAATCTCCAGCAGGGCATCAACCTGCATCTGATGAGATTCCATCCCGCAGAATATGCTAAGATGGTGGCAGGGAGGGTTCATCATTACTATTAAACCGTCAGCAAGTTGTCATGTGTCCTTAGCCGGTTGTTGACAAGGGATATAATGAAAGCAGCAGTACTTGGTTTCGGTTGCCATGGTGTTTGGATACAGTTGTTGCCCCAGGTGTTATTTACCACACACTGTGCACATTGCAGTTGCTGATGAGAGGCACAGTTCCTGCTCTCAAGGGAAACATTTCTATTCTAATAATAACACACCCATGATTTTGGAGAAGGGGCAGCTGGAGAAGAATTATTGTCCAACTTCTTCTTTTTTCCATATATACTAGGGGCTACTCATTGTGCTGCTACTGCCTCAGACACATCACTGGCGCTAGTCGTGGCAAGTGGAACCTTCATCATCCATCACCCATATTACTGCGGATCCCATTCCCTTTGAGCTGCCTAATAATCCTGCTACTTAAACAACTCAGCAGCAGCAAGAACAGTAGTTACAAATTCCACATCTACATCAGGGCATTTAACAATGGCTAGTTGCCACTGACCAACATGACATGACCTGCTGGAATAGTTAGTTAGGAGACACATCCAATACCATAAAAATTTTATTTATTTTAAGCTTCGATATTGTTTAAATTTATCTCACAAAAGTCTGTGCTGCAGCCACTTCCGGGTGACTGCATTTCTCTGCGGTTACAGAGCTCTGCCTCTGCTCTCCTCCCTCATCCGATGACTGAGGCTTTTGTCTGTAAGCTGGAGCAGTCTCATTGGCAGAGATCGATATCTAGCCAATGAGAGCACTCCAGCTTACAGACAGAAGCCTCCATCATCAGAGGAGGGAGGAGAGCAGAGGCAGAGCATCGGACTGCAGAAGTGGCTGCAGCCCAGACTTTTGAAAGTTAAATTTTAACAAAATCCAAGCTTAAAATAAAAAATAAATAACATTTTTATTGTACTGGATGTGTCACCTATTTATGGGATGTTGTCCATAGGTGACACATACACTTTAACAACCTGCCCCATCAACAGCTCAATTATAGTAGGTCAAATTTGCTCATTATAATATGTCCCGAAATGAAATAATAAAAAGCTTAGCTTATTAATCTGTTTCAACAGCTGTGTGTACATCCCAGTCAATCAGTTAAAGCACAGCCGCCAAGTCTGATTGGCTGGGATGTGCGTAAGCCAGTGCCACCAGTGCTGTGTCTGCTGCCAGTGTTGAAGCTGCTGCCACCAGTGCTGAAGCTGCTAGTTTGTCTTGTAATACTCAGGAGGGGGGAAGGAGAAGATGATGCCAAGTGTGACAGCAGGGGACACTAAGTCACACTTGCCATCCCCAAGCAGTCCCACCAGTGCTAGTACTACTACTACTACTAAGGAGGTCCAGCAGCTTGTAAGTATAAAGAGTGAAGGAGGGGGTAATTATAATAAATATACTCATATTACTAGTGATGGTGAGGAGGAAGACTCTGCGGCTGAACTTGATGTGCATGGTGTTAGTAGTAACAGTGATGGTGAAGCATAAAGTGGGACAAGTGTTAGGGGAGTGATAGGGGAAGCATTTGAGAGTGTCCAGACTAATGGTCAAGGGAGCCCGCACTATTCCTCTGGCTCTGGGAGTCCCCTTCCCTTCACTACAGTGTCCAAGTTGAACATGATCCTTAATAGGCCAGAACTGGTGTTGTGGGAAATCAGGCTTAGAATTAATACCACCACCACCATCAGGAGAACAGATGAGCTGCCTGTGCCTGCTGCTATGCTGCCAGTCTGCCTTCTTCACATGAAAAAGAAATGCCAAGTGTGACATTAGGGGACCCTCTGTCACATTGTCCGTCACGTCCTCCAAGCAGCATTAAGATGTCTGTAATAGAGTAGAAGCATATGGGGACTAGTGGTGGTGATGGTGTTGGAGAAGCTGGGGTGGAAGAGACATTGATGACCTTTTTATCAGAAACTGAGAAGGAATAGGAGACAGGGATGAGGATGGGAATCACCCACACCATCAGCAGTATTCTTTTGGAATTTGCATAGTTTGCAACTGCTCTAAATCCTGCTGCTGCTGCTGTGAAGCAAGGGCAGAAGGATGCTGAGGAGCAGGCTAGTGTGCTACAGACCATCGTGGACACAGTGGAAATGGGGTCAACAAGTGATACGGGACAAGGACAGGTTCCATTTGCCAGCAGAAGCAATATTCATGGCCCTAGTTGCAATGCTAATTTTGAGCCAGTAGCAGCAACAGTAGGAACATCACCCTCTTTCCCAAACAGTGAAGGGGAATGTGGAGGAGAAGAAGAAAGAAGCCATTCTTCTCCACCTGTTCCCTATCCTCTGAAGTCATGGGTGTGGGACTATTTTTCTCTTGGGGCAGGCACAGTGTCGTCATCACCAATGGCACTGTGCACAATTTATGACAAGTCAGTGAGAAGGGGAAAGGAGGGAACACACTATGGCACAACCACCCTGATAACACACACATGAAATACAGACACCATGACAACATTTATATCAAACATGTTAAAGCCAAACACCCATTACAGAAATCTAGCACCATTGAAAGGCAACAAGAGGCCCAGGTGGAGATCAAACAGGTGGAAGGATAAAGAAACCCAGACAGTCACTGGAAGTTCCATGATGAGCAAAACAACTAGCTTGCCATTAACATCACCTTCTTCCTCTAGGGTAACAACTACATCTCCTGCCAATCCACCTCATTCATCTTTACCCCGCTCCAAATGATAGCAACTCTGTTGATATTAGGATATAGCAGTTAGTCTCTACCCATTGCACTCTATGTGGTGCACTGACTTCACATGCCAGTGTGGTGGAGGAGAATCAATACCAGGTCATCAAGCAGCATATGAGGAGATTCCATCCCACAGAATATGCTAAGATGCTGGCACGGAGGGTGTCCTTAGCGGGGTCTGGACAAGGGGTATAGTGACAGCAGCAGTACTTGGTTTCAGGTGTAATGGTGTTTGGATACAGTTGTGCCCCCAGATGTTATTTATCACACACACTGTGCACATTGCAGTTGCTGATGAGAGCCACAGTTCCTGTTCTCAAGGGAAAAAAATATATTCTAATAACAACACACCCATGATTTTGGAGGAGGGGCAGGTAGAGAAGAATTATTGGCCAACTTCTTATTTTCTCCACGTAGACTGGGGGCTATTTATTGTGCTGCTACTGCCTCAGGCTCATCACTGGATATAGTTGTGGCAAGTGGAACCTTCATCATCAATCAACCACGTTACTGCTATTGTTGATCCCAATTCCTTTCAGCTGCCTAATCATCTTACTATTTAAACATCTCAGCAGCAGCAGCAAGAACAGCAGTTACAAATTCCACAATTATGGACTCAGGATGGAGGAAGACATTTGACAATGGCCAGTGGCCATGGCCAACATGACCTGCTGGCACTAGGCCAGCATGGCATTTTTTTTTCTCAGGGCTTTGGTGGTTTCTTTCTAACAAGCCTAAATCCTACAAATCGATGTTTCCTTGGAGCTTGTGCCGCTAACAAATTATCCTCTACAAAATACTCTATCAAGTCAAGTATCAGTCCACCCCAGTGGCAGCTTATGTCAGGGGGTTCCTGTCTCTATCACTTTACTTACAAATTTCTTATTTTATTATTTTTTTAATTAACTGTCCCCCCAATATCAGTCAAGAAACTCCCCCAAAACAAATTCCCTGTTCAGCTGATTCATTCCCCAGACTCCCAGACTCCACCCACCAACACAGGAACCCTTCTCAGATCCATTTTATACCATGTCTTATGGGTTTTTTTTATTTTGGATTTTTTTTTCACTTTTGTAAAGCTTTATTGAAGATAAAAAGCATACAATAAATGTCATGAACAATAGCAGAGGAAACATACACTATACAATCAAAGTATCATAGTTAATAGTAAATAGAGTGAGAAAAGAAATGTCATAAGAGACAATGTGCATTACCCTTGAATAAACCATTGGAGTAAAATGTCCTATTGAGACAGGACAACATTCCAAGCAAGTAACCAAATATAGAAGTACAAAGTAAAAAACGGGAAGAGAGAAAAGTCAGAAAAAAGCATAAAAGGGTGTAATGGAAAAAGCAAGTGAGAAGAAGTAAAAGAGAAAGGGTTACAGAGCATAGTTCAGGGAAAAAGGGTAAGGAGGGAAGAGCTAGTCTGCATTTATTCATAATAGGAAAGAACAAATTACAGCAGGATTTGTAGTCATAAGATTAAACCATGATTGGGGAGTAGAAATGATAGGGGGCTCTTGATTCAGGAGTGCTATCCAAGGCCAGATGAGTCCCAGAATTCAACATATCAGTCCTGAGAATAATGATGTAGATGTTCCATGTCCAGAATGTGGCTAATCTCCAGCTTCCAATCTAATATAGTAAGGGGCACAGGAGACAGCCATAGTCTAGGGTTACATATACGGGCAGCCGATAACAGGAGTGACTATGAGCGTAGTACTGATCCTGACACTATGGCTCCCCGACTCTGTGATGGGAAAACATTTAAAAGCATTGATTCAGGGGATAAAGTAGGGGCAGAACCGGTGATTGTTCTAATGTGCATCCGGACTTCCTTCCAAAAGGGTCTAATCAATGGGCAAAACCACCAAATATGAGCCAAGTTTGCGTCCATTATCTTGCATCTTCAACATAAAGAAGAAGCAGTAGATTTGAATTTGGAAAGAAAAGAGGGTGATCTATACCATCTGGTGAGAAGCTTATAAGACATTTCTCTATAATTCATGGCCTTTATATATCTCCAATTTCGTTGAAAAGAAAGGAGCCAGTCAGCATCCGAGATGGAAACATTCAATTCATATTCCTATGTTTTTTTATAATGAGAGAGGAGGGGGAGAGAAACCAAGTCGGAAGTTACAGACAGGAGAGTATATATTTTCGAAATACCTTTGGAAACTGATGATTGAAGGAGTAGCATTTTTTGGAACGGAGTGACAGGCCTGGCAAAGGCTAGCAAAAGACAAAAAAATGAGTGACCTGCACAAATTTCCATTGTTCTGATCTAGGTAATTAAGAGTGGGAACAGAAGAATTGGAAAGAGGGCAATCCTTGATCTGATATGAGAAAGCAGAGAAAGAGGTGACGTTCAAACCTGGGGATAAATCAGTATTACCCATCAGAGAAATGAGAAGCGATGGATGTGGGGCAAAGGTAGGATTTATTTTTTCATTAACTGTCCCCCAATCCCAGTAAACAACACCCCAAAAAACATTCCCTGATCAACTGATTCTTGTCGTACACCCCACCAATTCATGCACCTTCATGCCCATTTTATACTATGCCTTTGAGAAATAAAATAATATTTGTTTTATGTTGTGTGTAATTTCAATGTTCCCATTGATTTCAATGCACAATGAGCTAGGCGAAAAAAGCGGGAAATAGCGGAAAATCTGCACTTTTCACAGGAAATTTTTCACCAAGCGGAAAGTGCCATTTTTCATCAATTTCAGTTTGAGGTGGAAATTTTCACCCCTCCTTAATCAGATCTTTAGGACTAAAGCATTAAAGTGTTAGTAATGTCCAACAAAAAGTTTTTTGCATTTAGAAGAGCTTAAAAAGCTGAGCGAAATGCAAAAAAACGTATCTCTCAAACCGCTATGGTTTATGAGATGCAGGCTTTTAAAGTTCGCTGTCTCCTACTGACAGCTGTAAAGCTGTGAGCGGGAGATCCATGTCAGTCAACACGGAGGCGCTTGAGAAGTGCCGCAATCTCGTTACTTACAAGGAATCCCTTCATTGGAATGGTCTAAAACGTGTGCCTGGTTTTCAAGCACATGTTTTAGACCATCCTAATGAAGGGATTCCTTGTAAAGAGATTGCAGCACTTCTTAAGCGCCTCCGTGTTGACCGACACAGATCTCTCGCTCACAGCTTTACAGCTGTCAGTAGGAGACAGCGAACTTTAAACGCTTGTATCTCTTAAACCATAGCGGTTTGAGAGATACGTTTTTTGCATTTAGCTCAGCTTTTTAAGCTCTTCTAAATGCAAAAAACTTTTTGTTGGACATTACTAACACTTTAAATGGCAAGTTGCAGGGGGTGTTTTTTTATTTTTTAATGGGCCAAAACTCATCTAAATTTACCGGTCGGCAGGGTTTTCTTTTGCAGGCAATTTTTAATAGCACAGGTCTTCAAATCACTTACAGTGCTTGAAAAAATTCCACCACCTGTTTTTTTTTTTTTTTGGAGTCAGCTGCCTTTAAATCTAGTCCAAGGTGTTTACAACAAAAACACTTACATAGGTAGAAATCATTCATACAGCAGTCAGAAATAATTGTATATGTATATATTTTCATAGCGTAAGCAAATGTTTGTATTTGTTAAGTACAATTTTAGATCTGTATTTAGTTCACAGCTCCACACAATAAACAAATCAGTTTACATGAGCTAAGCCATAGTGAGGGAGAGACAGACAGACAAAGACAGACAGACATACATATTGAAATTTCTGTCATTATAATATTTACTATTACAATTTGTCTTGTTTCTAATAAACCATGAATATATTCTGGGCTGTTTAACAGCTTTAATTCTTTGAGTGCCAGAGGGGAGCACAATGCAATGCTTCACAATGAATTGCACAAACCTCTCACACTCAAAGGGTTAATAGAATGCTGATTTTAATGTCAGAACAGAATGCATGCAATATTCATATAAAGCTATTCTTTCTCAGATTTTATGGATTTTCTAGAAAATGTTTTGTAATATGGTCATTATTACTGCAACTTAAAAATGATTTCCATCATTTCTTACTATGATATGCGCTCATAAGTAATGCAATAAACATAGGTAATGTGTTTTATATATCCTCTGGCAATTGTTATGCTCAGCACTCAATCCAATAAGACATTAAACCATATCTTAAATAAAAAATGCCCATTAAAAAGTAAAGAGATAATTTTACCTGCAGTATCATTTTCCCTGGTGAAAGCCACATACGCTGCATTGAAACTGATGATAAGCTGGAGCAAACCAACTGCACTTCAAATGACAAATAAACATTCTCCAAATGCCCATTGATTTAATTGGAGTAATTACCCCTTGAATGCTAGAGTAGTCTTCAACACATTGCTTCACAATGCAGTGGAGACCTCTCTAGCATTCAAGGGTTTAAATACACATTTAGATCAATGTTATTTTGTACTGGCTTCATATGGAATAATTGGTGTGCCCCATATATACTATAGCTCTTTTTAGCATATTAGCCTCAAGGATTAATTTTTTGAGCCCATTATACTGCAGTGGACTTGATGCCCTCTTTTGTAAAACCGTTCCTTTACTTTGGTTTTGCAGATTTTCTAGTAATTAATATTTTTCTTGCAGTGTAACTCATAAATCAAAGTGGTTGTTCTTAGCACAGGATTAGCAGGCAGAACTTAGGCTGAAACATCATGTTTTATAGACGGCCACCAAAATCGCAAAATCTCCAAGTTTCTCTCTCTGGACCTCCGAATGTCCTGCAAGGTTTGCATGATGAGCCCAGTGTAGTAATTCCAAATGGAATTGAGAAGGAACAAAAAATAGGTTTTTAGGTTTATTAATAAACCTGTTGTACTGCCTTTGCAGTACAATTATCCTATGTAAGGTTATGGCGGACATACAATATTTACTCCATAGGATATATTGGGTATAGTGGAGACAAGGCATCCGTCTTGATGTTCTTTGATCAAAAAGGTAGAAAAATAGCACCCACTTGGTCTGTCAGGTTTATACGTCAAGCCTTTTCCAGGTACTGAAAATTTTTATGATCAGTTAGACTAGTATCTGATAAAGAAGTGCCTACTAAGAGATGGTAGCTAGGAGTTCCCCTTTCCTATGTTATTATTTCTATTTGGAAAATTAGGAACATGGATTTAGATGCTTAGTTAGATCATCTTTCTAGGATAGAACTGCACCTGCTCCAATTTCATAGGCATGAACCTTAGCAAAAAAAGGTTTCATTGGCTCTATCTAATGGAATATAGAGGTGGAGGTAAAGGTTTTTTTAATCTGGCAAAATCTTTCAGAGCCTCAGAGGCTCCATTGCTTAGGGTCGGCTACTTTGTGAGTAAAAGAAGTAATTGGAGCAGCAATTTTGGGAAAATTGCAGATGAACAACCTCTAGTAATTTGTGAACCCACCAAACATTGGATGGCTCACAAAATGATAGGAAGAGGCCAGATAGAGATGGTTTATAACTTAGCAGGATCCAACCTGTGACACTGTGTAGCAGGAAAAAGACACTTTTGTTCATTGACCTACAGCTGTGTAAGACTGTCTTAATATGAGTCCTGTTTAGTTCCAGATTAGAGGAATAGATCAACATATCTTCAAGAAAGACCACCACATGAGAAAGACGCATATCACAGAATATTTTGATTACAAAATTCTGAAATACAGCTGGAACTCTGAAAAGTTTGAATGGAAGATACTCACGTCTGTATCTAGTATTAAATGCCATCTTCTATTCATCCCCCTGACATAAATCCAATTTAGTAAAAACAGTAGCTCCTTGAAGCATGTTCTGAGATTAAAGGAAAAATATATCTGTCATTGTGCCATCCTTCATGACACAAAAAAGAAACCAGCACTGGCAGAAGAAGAAGAATGCCTGATGAGTCCTTTACCTAGTTGTTTGTTGATGTATTCAACCAAGGCTTTATTTTCAGGTTCTGCTAATAAGTAGGTTTCCCTCTATAAGGCATTGTGCTAGGCAACAGATTGATAGGAAAATAATGATACGGCTTCTGAGAAGGCAGTTTGCCAGCTCCTTATTTGGTAAAAACACACCGATGAACTCCTAGTAGGGTTCTGGAACCATAGCCTTGAGGAAAGAGATAGTAAGGATAGTTATGTATTATAGGACTTTAGAGAGACACATAAAATGAAAGGAAGGAGTCACAGATGAAATTTGCCTGGACCTCCAGTCAAGGGTGGGGTTGTGTAAACAAAGCCAAGACAATCCCAAAATAGCTGGTGCTGTGGGAGACTCATAACATCAGATCAAACCTCTTCTGAAAGCAGTATACCAGTAGTGAGAATAATCTGCTGCAACTCATAGGAAACTATGTTTTTATCCAATGGTTTGCCTTCCACAATAGACAAAAAGAGAGGGATATCCTTACTTCTCACGGGAATACCATGTGTGTTTATGAAGGCCAAATCCAAGAAGAAGCCAGCAGCACCAAAATCAATGAATATCAGAGTGGAGACTGACCCTTCCATCCAGTATAACTGGACTGAAAATTGAAAGTGACTAGGATAGGTCAGGGTTGTTAAAACTGCCCCATTGAACTGCCTCCAATTTTTAGATGTTTTCTGGAAATGTGGTATCCAAAACTACACAGTACTCTAGGTTAGAGATGGACAAAAGTGTTTGTATCAAAGCAAAATCAGCAATTCCTATCTTCCATGTGAATTCTGAGGAAAAGTGTAGTTTTTCCACATTTTTCATTTCACTGAAATTAAAAATAATGTAGCATTTCCTCCCTATGTGGATAGTTTATTGCATATAGTCAGTCTATGCTTTGAAGAGAGAGAAAACAGCTGAGTTTAGGAAGGAAGACAGGCATTTTTTCTGGAACTGGATTTGTAGTTTGTTTTATCCACCACCAGTTGTTCTCTGGGTGTGACAATGAAGGGTGAAAGGAGTAGGGGTGGGCAAAAAGTGAGACTTTTTTTGGTGGTGGTGGTACATCTCTTTGGGACATGGGTTGGTATCAGATACACAGGAACACTGTGTAGCTTCTAGGAGTGATCCCACTGCATGTGAGATTGTTTTCGTAATGCATACTTGCAGAATAGCTACATTCTTGGTACAAACAATGACCCCGTTGACTACTCGCAAACTAAACAAAAGTGTGTGACCAGCAATGGAAACATTTACTTGCCTACCAGCAAGGGTTGAGTCTGAAAATGTTTTCAGTGCAGCTGGTTATATTGTAAATGAACACAGGACATGGCTATTAGCATCAGTGTTGGGAGATTAACATTCTTAAAAATGAACCAATATCTAATACCATCTGATTATCAGGTAGCAGAAGACAAACCACATGTGACAGGGAAAGCCAGGAAACATATTATTAACAGCAGCACAGAGGATGAGGATGAGGAGGAGGGATTTGAAGGTTTGCTAAACACTGTGGGATACCTTCTATGAACACTGAATGTTGTGTGTCAATAATGTGAGAAAAATGACAGTTTTAGACTCAGAAATGATAATGGTAATAATTGCTGTAAGTATCATGTTGAATAAATATAAATATGTAAATATATATCAGATTTATACATTCAGTTTGGATTTTAGTAAACCTCTCATTTGTTTGTTTTTAATTCCTCTTTATAAGCAATGGCTAGGCAGCACAGCAGCAGTCTTAAAAAAAGGTGGAACGATATTTGTGCATGTGCACTATGCATGACTCAGGTCAAGCACAAGTCAAACACAATACTGGCCTAGTTCCAGCAGGTAATTTTATGGAAACAAATGGCCATTGGCAAATGCCGTAGTAAGATTGTGGCATTTGTTAGCAGCACCACAACAAGCCCCCACCACTTCAGGTGTATCTGAAGAAAGGAAGTTGGCAAATAATGCTTCTCTTCCTGCACCTCCTCAAAAATCATGGGCGTGTTGAGAACAGGAAGGAACGGTGCCTTTCATCAGGAACTGAAATGTGCATAGTGTGTGTAGGAAAGTTGTGAAATAGGGGAAGGACTGAGAACAATGGACACATCTGCATTCATGTGAACAACTGGCACAACTGCAACCCAACACCTTGACTCTTAGGTCTGAAATGTCAAATCAATCTTCCCCCTAGAAACAAGTACTACTGTCACTATGTCCTTTGATCCACTAAGGACACGTGTCAACTAGCAGACTTAGTAATAATAATGAATCCTCCCTTCCACTAGCTTAGCATATTCTGTGGGATGGAATCTCCTCAGATGCTCCTTAATTCTCTACTTGTGATTAGTGTCTACCACATTGATATGTGTGGTCAGCACACAACACAGTGTGCAGTGGGTGGACACGAACTGGCACAACCTTGCATCTACAGAATAATGTTCAACTGGTGGGGAAGGTGATGAAGGTGGTTCACAATGAAGAGGAGGCTGTAGAGGACCCTCAGGGTGCTGGGCAGGGGACAGTTGCTATACCTTGACGTGTCTGGACCTTAGAGCAAGAAGCTGATGATGAGGCAGGTTTTTTCACTCTCCATCGAACTTTCAGACTCAAGCTGGGTTTCTCTATTCTTCCTCTTCAATTTCTGCCAACGTTTTTTGTGGCAAGTGGAACCTATCCTAGTCCCAAATCACTACTGATGAAACCCAGTCCCACTGCAGTCGTGGTGGTCTGGGACACACTAGCCTGCTCATTATCATCATCCTGTTGATGAGACAGAGAAATGTCTTGCCCTTGTGCCTCAGCAGCAAGAAACTCTGCAATGTCATTGCTGGTGCTGGTGATGCCCATCCCCCTTTTCACTTTATGCTAATGGCCCTTATTCTCTCCTCCACCTCAGCTGCTCCACCATCACCCTCACTCTTACCACCAGTGGTTTATTGCTGCTGCTCTATGGGAGTGGGATGGTTGGTGAAGATGACAATGTGACAGAGGGTCTCTTGCAGTCACACTTGCTATTTCTTCAGGTGAAGCACTAGCATCGGGCACATGCAATTGATGTGTGCTGATGCCCATACTGCTGGCCAGTTCTCCCTTCTTCTGCATCATGTCCAAGAAGGACAATGCTTGGGGAATGGAAAACACAGGGTCAGGGGTATGTTCTGGCCCTCCTTGACTGCTAGTCTGGCTGCTCAATCCCCCTACCACCTCAGCATTAAGTTTCATACTGGAGCTAGTCCCAGCAGCTGCCTCACAATCACGACCCCCACCTTCACCTCCACCACTCTCTAACTGCTGTGTGGTAATGGGACTGCTTGCTTATGACACGTGTGACTTTGGGTCTCCTGCTGTCACACTTACCATCATCTCCTCCTACTCAGAATAACAAAGCACATTGGCAGCAGTAGCAGCAGGCACAGGCAGCTGACCTGTCCTGCTCACACTGCTACTCAATTCTTCTTATGCCCTTGTCACTATGTTCCCCTAGATGCCAAATGAAGAAGTCAGGGGACTGGGCATAATTGGGTCTGAGGAATCTGGTCCCCTAGACCCTTCCATGCTGGTGATGCTGGTCACTTCCTTCTCCTCCTCTGATTATGGATGCATTACGGTCCTGAGTATGGGTGGATGAAATTTCTCGCCATCTTCCTGTGAGAAATTCTGCGAAAACCACATTGTTGTCTGCATTTCATGGGAAAATCCACTTTAAAACTAACAATTAAAATTTTCCAATTTTTCACCCATTGGCCAACATTTTTTCAATGGCTATAAATTTTCCGCCTATTGATTTATGTGGTTTTCACCTTTTTGCTATAAAAACTTGACATATTTGCAGAAGTCGAACACAATAGAAGTAGCTACAGAGTGAGGTAGACATGTTGCGCTATTCTGCTGTGATCTTTTGGAGAAGTTGAGGCAGGAGAGGCTCATAGTGACTGTTACCAGTATGAGCAGGTTTAAAACTGAAAAAAGGAGGAGCTAGAAGGACCCTTATGTGTCCACTGAGTCTGAGGGGAGAAGTGAGCACTACTGAACCAATGCTGTCCAGCCCCCCTAAATCACCCCTAGGGATCTTGGGGAATTTAATGGGAAGGAGGGAAAAAAGGCAATGGGAAGGGATGGAGAAAAGGGAATGGGAAGGGAGGGAGAAAAGGGTAGTACTGGTGAGAACAGGACAGGTCAGCTGCCTGCGCCTACTGCTAGACGTGCTGTCACTGCTGCCACCATTGCTGTCTGTACTGCCACTAGTGCTGTGCCTGCTGTCAGATGTGCTGCCCCTTTTGCAACCGGTGGTGTGCCTGTTAATAGTGCTGAACCTGCTGCCACTAGTGGTATGCCTGCTGTCTGACCTGCTGCCCCTTCTGTTACCAGTGCTGTGCCTGCTGTTGCCAGTGTTGAAGCTGCTGCTAATGTGTCTTGTAATACTCAGGAGGTGGGGAAGGAGAAGATGATGTCAAGTGTGACAGCAGGGGACCCTAAGTCACACTTGCCATCCCCAAGCAGTCCTACCAGTGGTAGTACTAAGAAGATCCAGCAGCTTTTTAGTGTTAGGAGTGAAGGAGGGGGTAATCAATATCCTCATATTACTAGTGATTGTGAGGAGGAAGGCTCAGCGACTGAACTTGATGTGGTTTGTGTTAGTAGCAGTAGCAGTAATGGTGAAGCAGCTGGTGGGAGTGGTAGGGAAAGCATTTGAGTGGTAGGGGAAGCATTTGACAGTGTCCAGAATAGCGGTCAATGGAGCCCATACCATTCCTCTCGCTCTGGGAATCCTCCCCTTCCCTTCACTACAGTGTTCAAGTGGAACATGATCCTGAAGAGGCCAGAACTGGTGTTGGAGGAAAGCAGGCGCACCCCACCAGCAGGAATACAGATCAGCTGCCTTTCCCTGCAGCTACTGCTGCCAGTGTGCCTACGTCAGGTCAAAAAGAAATGCCAAGTGTGAAATTAGGGAATCGACTGTCATATTATTCATCACCAGCAGTGAGATATCTCTATTAGAGCAGCAGAAGCAGCACATAGGGAGTGGGACTAGTGGTGGTGGTGATGATGATGCTGGAGAAGCTGGGGTGGAAGCGACATCGACGGCTTTTTTATCAGAAACTAAGAAGGAGTGGCAGACAGGGATGAGGATGAGTATCATCACCACCACTAGCATTGAGCTTTTGGAATTTGCAACTGCTTTAATTCCTTCTGCTGTTACATTGCAAGAGTAGCAGGATGCTAAGGAGCAAGCTGATGTGCCACAGACCACAATGGACACAGTTGGAATGGGGTCAATAAGTGATGTGGGACTAGGACAGGTTCCATTTGCCAGCAGTAGCAATACTCCTGGTCCTAGTTGCAGTGCTGATTCTGAGGCAGTAGCAGCAACAGCAGCAACATCATCTGCTGCCACAGACGGTGACAGGGAATGTGGAGGAGAAGAAGAAAGAGACCATTCTTCTCCATCTCTTCCCTATCCCTATCCCCTAAAGTCATGGTTGTGGGACTATTTTTCTCTTGGGGCAGGCACAGTGCAGCATCACCAACAGCACTGTGCACAATTTGTGACAAGTCAGTGAGAAGGGGAAAGGAGGGAACGCGCCTTGGCATAACCGCCCTGATATCACACATGAAAACCAGATACCACAACATTTATGTCAAACATATTAAAGGGATAGTATTGTTTCACAAAAAACAGCAGCTCCAATTAATCTTCATAGTATTTGAGCCATATAGAGTGTTATTTCAATACTGTCAGAGTTGTAGTTCAAGAGTAATTGAATGATAAATTATGTCCCTCCCACCCCTTTTACCTAATGTAACATTGCTCACCTCAGATGTGGAATCTGGTTGCTTGACCAGTCAGATAACAGCAAGGGGCAATCTTCTTACTGTGAGAACAATGAAAACCCTGCCCCCCTTGACAGGTGTTTCAGCTTTTTCCCTTATCTTAATTGAAGATTGTCCCTCTCTGCAATCTACCTGGGCACCTCCCTGCTGCTCTGAGCTGAGCAGTTACATCAGTTAAAGGGGCGGGAGGGGGATACTTTGTCATTCAATTACTCTTGAACTACAACTCTGACAGAATTGAAATAACACTCTCCAAGGCCCAAATACTATGATGATTAATTAGAGCTGCTTTTATTATGAAACATTACTATCCATTTAAAGCCAAACCTCCACCACAGAAATCAATCACCACTGTTGATGTACCCCCTGACTCTCCAGAAAGGCAACAAGAGGCAAGGTGGAGATCAAAGACGAAGAAGAATAGAGAAACCCAGGCACACTGGAAATTCCATGACGAGCGAAACAACTAGCTTGTCATTACCATCACCTTCTTCTTCTAGGGTAACAACAACATCTTCTGCCAATTCACCTCATTCATCGTTACCTCCCCTACCAAATGATAGCCACTCTGTTGATGTTAGGGTGTGGCAGTTCTTCTCCACCCATTGCACACTGTGTGGTGCACTGACCACACATGCTAGTGTGGCGGAGCAGAATCGCAAGCAGGGCATCAAGTGGCACCTGAGGAAATTCTATCCTGCAGAATATGCTAAGATGCTGGCAGGGAGGGTTCATCATTACTATTCAACTGTCACCAAGTTGTCATGAGTCCTTAGCGGGGTCTGGACAAGGAGTATAGTGACAGCTGCAGTATTTGAGTTCTGGTGCCATGGTGTTTGGATACAGTTGTGCCCCCAGATGTTATTTAATACACACGGTGCACATTGCTGTTGCTGATGAGATGCACAGTTGCTGCTCTGAAGGGAAACATTTCTATTCTAATAACAAAACACCCATAATTTTGGAGGTGGGGCAGGTGGAGAAGAATTATTGGCCAACTTCTTCTTTTCTCCACATAGACTGGGGGCTACTCATTATGCTGCTGCTTCAGATGCATCACTGGAGCTAGTCATGACAAGTCGAACCTTCATCATCCATCAACCATGTTACTGCTGTTGTTGATCCCATTCCCTTTCAGCTGCCTAATCATCCTGCTGTTTAAACAACTCAGCAGCAGCAAGAACACCATTTGCAAATTCTGCATCTACATCTGGCCAACAGAAAATCACCTGCTGGCACTAGGCCAGTAAGGATTTTTTTTCTCAGGGCTTGTGCTTTAAAAAATACAAAAAAAATCATAGTCATACAATAAAAAGTAAACAATTTTTGGGGTTTGTTTCTAACAAGCTTAAGTCCTACAAATCAATGTTTCTTAAGGGCTTGTGTCTCTAATAAGTCTAAGTCCTACAAATCAATGTTTTCTCAGGGCTTGGGCCTCTAACAACAAATCTAACAAATCATTCTCTATTAAATAAACAAATACAATAGTATTCTAAAGGGCTATAGTATAATCCCTAAGAACAACAATTTGGAGGTGCCTTATTGATACAGTCACTATTTTGGATGTATAGTCTTTAGAGCATATTCCACATGTCCGCTTGCGTTCTTCTGCAGCTTGCAAAAATGGGGTTTGGGCTCCCTCCCCACAACACTCACTCTGAAGAAGACAAATAGAAAAAAGAAGCAGCTCAAAAAGAACTTCTAAGCGTAGTAAGTTGTTATACTGTTGCCAACACCATCCCCCGGTACTCAATGGATGTTACACACATGTATTAAAAGTAGTGATGAGCTCGGGTGTTCGGGTGCTCTGACCGAGCACCCCCTGAGGCTCGAGTGCTCGGCCGAGCACCCGAGCCCCATTGAAGTCAATGGGAGGACTCGAGCATTACACCAGGCACCCCCTGCTCTGATGAGGGGAGGGTGCCTGGTCCATAGGAAAAGGGCAGAAAAGGATGGAAACACCACAGAAATGGTTCAGGGACAGCATAGGGAGGATGTCTGGATGCATCTTGGACTCCAACATCGCTGCTGGGAACGATCTTTCGCCCGTAGTACGCCATTTTTACAGACTGACCATAAAACACACAAAAAGGAAAATAAAAACGACTTTAGGCGAAAAATTGTTACCAAACAATATTTGCTGTATATTTACTTGTATATCATCTGCAAATTCTCCCAAAAATGTCCTCGATTTTTCTGAACTGAGGCCATGATTAAGAGGGAAACGTGCGCAGAGGCAAATTCTCCCAAAAATTTCCTTGATTTTCAGAACTGAGGCCATGATTAAGAGGGAAACGTGCGCAGAGGCAAATTCTCCCAAAAATTTCCTTGATTTTCAGAACTGAGGCCATGATTAAGAGGGAAACGTGCACAGAGGCAAATTCTCCCAAAAATTTCCTTGATTTTCAGAACTGAGGCCATGATTAAGAGGGAAACGTGCGCAGAGGCAAATTCTCCCAAAAATTTCCTTGATTTTCAGAACTGAGGCCATGATTAAGAGGGAAACGTGCACAGAGGCAAATTCTCCCAAAAATTTCCTTCATTTTCAGAACTGAGGCCATGATTAAGAGGGAAACGTGCGCAGAGGCAAATTCTCCCAAAAATTTCCTTGATTTTCAGAACTGAGGCCATGATTAAGAGGGAAACGTGCGCAGAGGCAAATTCTCCCAAAAATTTCCTTGATTTTATTGAACTGAGGCCATGATTAAGAGGGAAACGTGCGCTGAGCTGACCATCTAAAACATTATGGGTAAGGGTCTGCTGCAGAGCTGACCATCCTAAACATTATATGCGAAGGCCCGCTAGTGAGCTGACGCTATAAAACATTATATGAGAGGGCCCGCTAGAGAGCTGACCCAATAAAACATTATATGAGAAGGCCCGCTGGTGAGCTGACCTATATAAAAATTGTCAAACAGGGCCCGCTGGTGAGCTGGCCCTATATAAAAATTATATCACAGGGCCCGCTGGTGAGCTGGCCCTATATAAAAATTATATCACAGGGCCCGCTGGTGAGCTGGCCCTATATAAAAATTATATCCCAGGGCATATGGAAGAGGAGGAGGAGGATGAGAAGATTAAGAGTCAACCATATACCCGTTTTTTGGGTGGAAGGGGTGAATGGGAATACAGAGTATTCCCATCATTGTAAATAACATATATAAAGTGAGTTTATGTTCCCCCGGGGCTTTCCTCCAGTGGAGTGGAGAAGTCAGGGGAAATCCAGGCCTTGTTCATTTTTATAAGTGTCAACCTATCAGCATTGTCGGTGGAAAGGCGGATACGCTTATCTGTTATGATGCCACCAGCAGCACTAAATACCCGCTCAGACAGAACGCTGGCGGCAGGGCAGGCCAGCACCTCCAAGGCGTAGAGTGCCAGTTCATACCACGTGTCCAGCTTGGACACCCAGTAGTTGTAAGGCACAGAGGGATCATTGAGGACGCTGACACGGTCTGCTACGTACTCCTTCACCATCTTCCAAAACTTTTCCCTCCTTGTGACACTAGGCTGCGCATCAGGGTGAGGGTGCTGGCGGGGTGTCATGAAGGTGTCCCACGCCTTGGAGAGTGTTGCCCTGCCTTTGTCGGAACTGCTGTGTGCTCCCCTTTTCTCCCCTTCTCGGTTGGCCAAGGTAGCACGTACTCTGCCGCCAGCGTTGTCAGATGGAAAATTTTGGAGCAATTTTTCGACAAGAACCTTCTGGTATTGCACCATTTTGCTTGTCCTCTCCACCGGAGGAATGAGAGATGAGAAATTCTCTTTGTAGCGGGGGTCCAGAAGGGTGAACACCCAGTAATCCGTGTTGCTTAAAATGCGTATAACGCGTGGGTCACGGGAAAGGCAGCCTAACATAAAGTCAGCCATGTGTGCCAGAGTACCAACAGTCAAGATTTCGCTGTCCTCACCAGGAGGATGACTCTCAATATCCTCATCCTCTTCCTCCTCTTCTGCCCACCCACGCTGAAGAGATGGAACTAAAGTTCCATGGCTACCCTCTGTAGCGGAGGCAACCGTGTCTTCCTCCTCCTCCTCCTCCTCCTCCTCCGCCTCCTCCAATTGTCGCTGAGAAGACGAAGTGAGGGTGCTCTGGCTATCACCTTGTGTAAGCTCTTCCTCCCCCATTTCCACCTCTTCCACATGCAAAGCGTCGGTTTTAATTGTGAGCAGCGAGCGTTTCAGTAGACACAGAAGTGGGATGGTTACACTGATAATAGCGTTATCGCCGCTCACCATCTGTGTCGATTCCTCAAAATTGCGTAAAACCTCGCAGAGGTCTGACATCCATTCCCACTCCTCACTTCTGATTACAGGAAGTTGAACGGAGAGGCGACGACCGTGTAACAGCTGGTACTCCACTACTGCCCTCTGCTGCTCACAAAGCCGGGCCAACATGTGGAAGGTGGAGTTCCAGCGCGTGCTCACGTCACACAGCAGCCGGTGAGCTGGCAATTGTAAGCGCTGCTGCAGCTTCAACAGGCCGGCCGAAGCTGTAGATGACTTACGGAAATGTGCACACACGCGGCGCACCTTGGTCAAGAGATCATGCACATTGGGGTAGGTTTTTAGAAATCGCTGAACCACTAAATGTGCTGCTAAACTGCGGCGAAGCACACTGAATGGAATATGTGACTTTGATATTTTAGTTTGAAGACTTAACAGTATTTCTTCCTATTCTGCAACTCTGCACAGTACACAGAATGTGCTGCTAAACTGCGGCGACGCACACTGAATGGAATATGTGACTTTGATATTTTAGTTTGAAGACTTAACAGAATGTGCTCTAATCTGCAACTTTGCACACTAAACAGAATGTGCTCTAATCTGCAACTTTGCACACTAAACAGAATGTGCTCTAATCTGCAACTTTGCACACTAAACAGAATGTGCTCTAATCTGCAACTGTGCACACTAAACAGAATGTGCTCTAATCTGCAACTTTTCACACTAAACAGAATATTTTTTTTTTTGTTTTTTTTGTTTTTTTCCCCCCACACAAAATAACCTGCTGCCCCCACACACAGTAGTCCTAAAAAGGACTTTTGGTTCTTTTTTATCACAATTTTGGTTTTTTTCCTCCCTACACTGCCTTTCCCTTCCTATCCTCAGCTCTCCCTGGCTAAGACTGAGCCGAACTCGATGGTCAGGTGCTATACAGCACCCGACCACGGGTTCTGGCCAGCCAATCAGTGTAATGCCAGCAGCCAACATGGCTGCTGGCATTACACCGATGTCAGAGCCTCCCTGCACGTTTATTGGCTGCGCAGCAGCCGCAAAACGTGCGGGGAGGAGACCCGAACATGGCGGGCGAGCACATGCGGTACTCGTACGAGTACCGCCATGTGCCGAGCAGAGCGATGCTCGAGCCGATCCGAGCATCGGCCGAGCATGCTCGCTCAACACTAATTAAAAGCATAAATAGTTCGCCTCTAGATCATTGTGGCTCTCCTGGTATAAACCCCAGGTCAGTTTTACCCATGTCTCTCTCCTCCAGGACCTCCAATACTTCTTGGGTTACAGGAACAATTTTATTATGGGGTTAACCCTAGATCACTCTATGGGTATATGCCCAAGCAGATATCCTAATGCCCAATGTTCCTAACTGGAGTGATATAAGTGGGTATAATAATGCAAGTACTAAGGGCTTGTATAGCAAATATAAGCTGTTATTTATTAAACAAAAATTAAAAGAGCTATATTACAACTCATATAATAAAAACAATGTTACAAACAAATTCACTATACGTGTTTTCGAAACTGTATGTTGCTTACTCGGGAGCTAGATGAAATGCCAGCATCTGCATCTATTATACTAATTTCCAATGTAACATACTTAGTAACAAAAAGTTTCCTGTGGACTTACTTGCTGCCAAACCATCCTTACTTCCAGAGTCTCTTTCTAGTCGCACTGATAGTTGACGTTATCTAGTTCTCCTGCGTTACACATTGGGACGCATAATACAATTCCTTTTTTCTATGCCCCACTTCCGTGATGTTTTCCTCAGTGTGCGTGCTTGATCTACAGATTATTATATAGGAGTGGGATGCTTTATTCTGCAGTTAGTTTTAAAATTCTACAATTCTACAATTAAATAATTTTTTAGCACTGTCTCTGGAGTATTGATGAACTGGCTTCAAGTTAACCACTTAACATATAGTAAATACGTATACGTCTCCCATGCATTCAGGAGTATTACATTATTCATTCAACATTACAGTGATTTGTTAGGGATATCCCTAGGGTTATGTTAGCCAATATTAGTATGTCTCCATATTCCTACATAAATTCTATTTTTCTAACATTATTTAATAAAATAAACCCAATAATTAGTATTTATAGTATTTTTTATTTTCTCTATGTATTTATTATACACCCATAATTTACCTAAATATCTATATTATTGTGTCATTTATCTATGTGGTGAATATATTTTATTATATTTTTATTCATTAAATTTTGTATTTTTTAATTTGTTTACTATTTTTTATATCATATTAAAGTATATTGGTGTTTTATATATTTTTAGTACATTTTTCTATATTATTTAATGCTCTATCATATAAGTGTCTTCTCTGTAGATGATTTATTTTACTTTATCATTATTATTAGGCTTATTAAGTAATGACTATTAGATATTTTACTATTAATTATATATTCTATTAAAAGCAGTACACATCTATGTCCTCATTGAGACCTCCTTTCTCCAACGTCCTCAATATGTATATCCAGTAAGCCTCCCACTTACATAGAAGTGTATATCTATTAGGTTTCCCTGCCCATAACCTGAATATTATTAATGCAATCTTTTTTACATGTACAGAAGTGCTTTGGTACCCCATGATCCAAATTCCTATAATAACATTGTTCCAGTCACCCAAGAAGTATTGGAGGTCCTGGAGGAGAGAGACATGGGCAGAACTGACCTTGGGTTTATACCAGGAGAGCCATAACGATCTAGAGCCTATCTATTTATGCCTCTAATAAATGTGATTAACATCCATTGAGCACCGGTTGATGGTGTTGGCAACAGTATAACAACTTACTACACTTAGAAGTTCTTTTTTGCGCTGCTTCTTTTTTCTATTTATCCTCTACAAAATTATGTCAGGGGGTTCCTGTCTCTATCACTTTACATTCAAATTTCTTATTTTATTTTATTGTTTTTTTTTTTATTACCTGTCCCCCCAATACCAGTCAAGAACCCCCCAAAAACAAATTCCCTTTTCAACTGATTCATTCCGCAGACTCTACCCACCAACACAGGCTCCCTCCTCAGACCCCTTTTATACCATGTCTTTGGCTTTTTATTTGTATTTAGGATTTATTTTGTATTATCTGCCCCTCAATCCCAGTAAACAACCCCCTCAAAAACATTACCTATTCAACTGATTCTTTCCCACATTCAACCAACATAGGCACCCTTTATACTATGCCTTTGGGAAATAAAAAAATAATTGCTATGTATTGTGTATAAATTCAATGTTCCCAAAAAAGCGGAAAATCTGCAAATTTCACTGGAAATTATTCACCAAACGAGAAGTGCCATTATTCTCCAATTTCAGTTTGAAGCAAACATTTTTGCCCATCGCTACACCAAGTGTCATCTTAGCCACCTGTGACTCATATAACCGCTGTAATAAATTAAATTATGCAGGTGCGAGATGGGACATTTCTTATTTCAAATGTCAGACTTTGTGGGCCATAAAGTCAAAATCACATAGAAATAGCAGAGACAGAAAGAAATGCTGGCTCTGGAAACTAGCCAGTCAACTAACTTCAAAAAGTGACCCGTTCAAAGTCTTAATTCTTAATCACTGAGGCTACGATGAATCGCTAATACTTACCTTTTATTGTATATGATTTAAAAAACCTCATGGTTTGCTTTTAACCCTTTATCAATTAGGGTGCACTAAAATAAGATTGCCTCAAGTGGATATTAATCTTAGACACTGTGATAGGTGGAGAGGCGGGCTAAGAATCAATAATGTGTCTAGTTATATAGGGCTTCCTTCAATATATGCACAAACTAGTCTCAGGTCAGAAACGGTTGTATACACTTTCAATTTGATCAGAACAGAAGAATGCTATTCAGTATCCTTTGTGGCTACCTGAACTGTTTAAATCAGAGAATAGATTCAGCGGATATTGTTGCTACATGCAGTCTGTCTTTAGTTGGAGCAAGTAATGCAGGTCCACACAGAGTCAGACTGCATGATGCCGAACCTTTCACAGTCTTAATTCTCTTTCAATAACTCAGTGCCAATGTGCCCACTGGTGGCATCACCCAACGCGTTTTGCCGCTATTACTAGCAGCTTCGTCAGGGCTTAAGGATCAGCGGCCTCATCCATAGCCGTAGCCATAGTTTGCAGAGCCAGCACTTTCTTTCTGTCTCTGCTCTTTCTATGTTATATAACAGCTGCACAGAACACCCATAGGTCTCTCCTCTCTCTTTCTTCCCTTCCAGTGCCACCTCTCCCTCACTCCACTAATATTATATCTTTCATTTTTGCCTCTGTGCTCCTCTTGTCTTATACACTCCCAAAACATAGACCACACCTATCACATAATGATATAGTAACATTATTGATGAGGCTGAAATAGATATGTGTCTATTAAGTCTATCCCTTGCCAATTACATTGATCCATCTACCTCACCACTTGGCCAACAACTTGCATTTTTCATCATACTGTTTCCCTCACCTTCTTCTATAGCTCACACTAAAAAACAACTTGCTCGCTCAACAATTAGGCCTTAAAGTTCACAGTGGATGTTACTTACATATACTCTTTCCTTCCTGCTCTGTCCCTGAGGTAGTATAGTCATGAGGCTACCAATGATACAAAGCTGTGTTTAGGGTGGCAGACAGTGTCATGTGGTTCTGTGACTATCAGATGAACAAAGCTGGCCACAAGACAGTGCATTATGGTTCTGTGACTACCAGAGGACAGTGGCTCTTCCCCCTGCCGCTTTTTGCTTGGACAACACCATGGTTATATAACAGATCTGTACAAGGTAGAAGAACTACTTCAGAGGGCTGCTACAACTTTATAATGTCATTAAGATTATAATGTATACCGTTTTCAAAGATTTTACTGTGGTTAAGTAGGTTACTACAACTTATGCTGTTATCAGGGGTTACTACAACTCATGTTGCCATCAAGGTTTGCTAGATGTGTTACTTTACTACATTTCATAGGCACTTGTACATTCATGAACACAAAGGCATGTAGTAGTACATGACTGCTCTCATAAGCAGTCACTCAGTTGGACACGTTCATGCACTTGAGGACTCTTGACCTGACAAGCACAGGTTCACTGATTTGCAGATACATAGCTCACTTTCCCAGACTGACAAAGATCCTATCAGAATGACATACTCACAAGATTGTCAATGTCTGCCATGGAAAGGTATAGTCCTTTCTGTCCTGTTTTGCTATAAGGTGTTATGTATAGCACAATAGACTATACTACCCAGGTAATAAATCAGCAATAGACAAGGGACAGAGATAGTCAATGAATATGTTCTTAGTCTCTCCCTGGAAATCACGCCCAATTTTCACTCCAAGAGGAAATACAACAGTAATACATTGCGACTAGGTAAAAAAGAAAATATAAGAAAATATAACATTAAAAAGGACACTTTGAGGGGAATAAAAAAGCAAAAGCTCCAATTTTTAGATGTCAGGAACAATATATAAATAAATATTGAAGACTCTTTAAACTATGTAATGTTGATGTTATTAGGGGAACTATAAGTAATGGAGCATGAGATGTTACCCAAAGTTTAGTTTTAGAGTATCATTTTATATTTTACAGAATGTAGTTATGCAGGCTTGCAATGTGATGTCAAAAGATGACAAGATTTCAGCAGAAGTTCTTTCACTGATCTGTTATAACATCTAGCAAAACATTGTATGACAATAATTCAAATTAAGACATTTTTGGGTGAGTAGAGGAGCCTGAATGAAAGTTTTGTCAGGTTAGGCTTAAAATAAACTGTGATACTGTCTAGAGTATGAACAGAATATTTAAGTATGAGATCTTAGAACCTAGTTTATTATGACTGAATTCAAAATTAAGTTTCACATTGCATGGTTTATTATTCAGTAACTTCACAAACAGCTAAAGATCTTATGATGCACAATTCCAACATATTGAATTTATATATCTATATATATATCTATATATATATATATATGTATAAAATCTAGGCTGCATAGATATCAGTTCATACAAAACATGCCTCTTTTCCCACTAACTCCTAAAAAGTTTAGTATAAGATTGAGTGTTTTGTTCTTCCATCAAAGTGCCATGCCTTTGGAGGAAGTAGTCCACATCAAACATGAAAAACGATGTGGAAAGATAAATTCTACACAATCAATGAAAATAAAAGTGTTGTTCTATACTCCACTCTGGATTTGTATCCTCTATGAAAGTGATTTATTTGTGATCCAAAAACTGATTTCACACTGTATGCACTCTTCCAGATTGCTAGTATTTAGGATATGACATTTCTGTTTTAGATTAACTGTAGCATGGTCCAGTCTATAACAGGTGTTTGCAAGGGAAGATGTGCTTGGAAAATAAAGTTATTCAAGGTCAAAAAAATATTGTTAACATGCTATTGACACTGCTTTTGATCTTTAAAGTATATTGGCCATCCAAAAAGATTTACTTCTAAGCAATCATTTTTGGGGTTAAAACTAAGACTTTTTATACAATATATATTTGTATTTTGATAGAAACAAACATGGTAAGAACAATACGGTTGGGGATATGAGTTATTGATTTTGAGCTAAATGTCATTTTTCAACGTCATTATTGAGTGGAAATGTCAGCAATGAAGAAAACAGCTTTGTATATAGTCAGTTTTTAGATTCACATTGTTATGGAAAGAGAAGCATTTATTGATTGCATTCTACTGAACTGAATAAAAGCATGCAATTGACTATAACACGTTTCTTTATAGAATTTATTTAACCACGCGATGTAAAAAAAGGAAAATCAATTGTGATCTTGCACATATGTACTGTAGATAACCTTTCAAATATAAAGTTCTTGATTAGTTTTCTTTGCAGTCAAATTTTTATGGACATGAAATAATCTCTGTATCGAGACTTCATGTCATATTTTTCAAATAGCTTAATCCCTTGTTTCTAGAGATGGCTCCAGTACATTGCCTTACACTGGAGGAATCCAAGGGGTTGAAGAGGTGGTAAAGGGTTGATTAACCCTTGAGGACCAATTGGGTGTGTAATTCATTGCTTCATATTTTGTAAATAAACATAGTAAATGTTTAGGCCATCAGCAGAATCAATTGCTTCCAACCTCTACTTTCATGTTCTTGTAGGTCTGCAAGTCTGAAAAATTTTATTTTACTTTTCCCCTTAGGGTGATTTATTGAACACTGAATACTGTTCTATGGCAGGATGTTACTGTCACTGTATGTCTGATGCAGCAGTTGGTGTCACTGCTAAATCCTCCTCCACTATGGCAACAACACTAAAGTGCACCTTATGGTCATCTTTAGTGTTGGTGAAAGGTTTACTATTACTTCTGCTGGTGAAAAATTTTAGATCAGTTCTAAAAAGCATTTATTGCACAAGTTACAACAACCGTGGCCACAGTCATCTTTTGTAGTATGATTTTACTGCCACCAACATGTCCTTGCACTCCTCCTACTCCTTTCCCTTTACCCTGCCCCTAGCCCATTTGGTGAACCTAATGATAGCAGTCTCGAGTTTTACTGCAAAGTACACAACAGTGCTGATACAGTGGGAAGTGATGTTTTGTCAGTATTAAAATAATGCATGATGTATGTCAATATCTGTTACTATCACTGTAAGTCTCAGCTCAGGTGTAGGTTCTCCTGTCTGTCTGTCTCCTATCAGTCAGATGTTTTGGGGGAATTTTAGTTGTTTTTTAAAACTGTCCCTGTCTGTCACTAACACCATGTACAAATCATACCCATACTCCCTGCAAGCACAAGCAACAGTAGCTCCCCACTTTGCCTGATTGCCTCTAGTAGCTATTATAAGAACATCTGCTGCTTCCCTCCCAATGATATCAGTGTTAATTTTTGTAGTACAGTAGATACATCTGTTAATTACAGAATAAGCAGCTTGCAAGATTTAAGCAGACAGCAGCTGGTGCAGCAACACCACACCTCAGTATATGTTGTCCCTCTGTTTGGCTTGTCTGTACTGTATGATTTATTTATATCTGCATAGTATCTGTCACTCAGTCTCAGTAAAGTGGAAGTCTTAGCCAGCTCAGCTATTTTCACTCTCTCTTCTGACTTCACACCTAAAAACAGAGAACAACTGCAATGGACACCATCAGCATTCCTATCAAGAAACTCCAGCTCCCTCTCTTTGCCGCCTGTTTCACTACACTAGCTAGCATAAAAAATTCAGGTATTTTCTATCTCTCACACAAGAACGGATAACATGCCATATAGTGACATTCCCTTTTATTATTTGACCTTGCAAGAATCAGTGGGGGAAAGTGAAATACAGCAGAAATATATATATATATATATATATATATATATATATATTTTTTTTTTTTATATATATTTATTTTTATTTAAACATCAGTAATTCCCTCATGCATTAGATCTTGGCCCGGGTCTTATGCCTTATAATACATTGTATCAAGTATGATCCATGTCCTAAGAGTCCTTTTCTATATATTCTCAAGTAGTTGTTTTCATTATTATTATTTTTAACAGTTGGTGATTGGGTTAAAGAATATACACATTGTAGCACACTTATTTGAAATAGTAAGAACACCAAGTGCATGATCCTTTCGCAGATGCCAGCTATTTGACACGTAAAATATGTGATATTGGATTGCACCAAAGTGATACTCGGAAGAATGATTTTATTTTAACACGTCACTTTCGGTGTGCCCTGCATCTACAGAGAGTGTGGTTTAGCATTTCTACAATTAATTGTTCTGGTCCAATGATCTTCAAGTGGTGTGTTAACACACTATAAATAATGTATTCATCTGTATATTTGTTTGGCTTGAGGAAGGTCCCTGACAGTGGACAGAAACGTCGCTAGTTTATGCACATTTTTATTTTTGTTTTATGAGGGTGATTACAATATAAACTTTTGAATTTACATCTTGAGAGTGCATCGGTTTTTTGCTTATCTTGCATATTGCTGAGGTTTGCACCCAGGTTGATTGCAGCACAATAGGGAGAAAGGTGACATGAGTGCCAACTACATACTATATAAATATATATATATATATATATATATATATATATATTAGCAATGTGGGAGGGCGCTGTCCATCAGGATATATAGGGAATTAATGCACACACATGGATGCAAGACAAACACACACACAGAGACATACACACAAATACACACGCATGCACTGTGATGCATAAAGAGCGACACAGTCATACATGCACACATACATGCAAAGCACAACATGCAGACACATAGAGTGTGATACAGTCATGCAACACACACAGTGAGGAACACACAGGCACACACAGACGCACACACACAGAAGTGTCATAAGGGGGTGACTAATGTGTCATTGTAATGAGTTTGTGTTTGTACTTATGCCTCCACTGTGGCATTCATTCACATAGTTGAAATGCATGTGGTAATTGCACATACTATGGTGAAAGGTGGATCGTGCTGGCTCCCGGGGTGTGAGTGAGTGTGAGTGAGACTATGGTGGAAGGTGGATCGTGCTGGCTCCTGGGGTGTGGGTGAGTGAGTGTGTGCGTGTGAGTGCGAGAGTGAGTGATTGTGTGAGTGTGTTAGTGAGTGTGTGTGATTGAGTGAGAGTGTGTGAGTGTGTGTGAGTGTGAGAGCGTGAGTGAGAGGGTGTATGAGAGTGAGTGAGAGAGTGTGAGAGAGTGTGAGTGTGTGATTGAGTGTGTGAGTGAGAGTGTGAGTGAGAGTGTGTGTGACAGAGTGAGAGTGTGTGTGATTGAGTGTGTGTGTGAGAGTGTGAATGAGAGACTGTGAATGAGAGAGTGTGAGTGAAAGAGTGTGAGTGAGAGTGTGTGTGAATGGGTCTGTGTGATTGAGTGTGTGAGATTGTGTGTGTGTGATTGAGTGTGTGTGATTGAATGTGAGTGAGTGTGTGAATTATTGTGAGTGTGTATGATTGAGTGTGTGTGAGGGTGTGAGAGAGAGTGTGTGATTGAGTGTGTGTGAGTGTGTGTTTTTTGTCTGACATGTTTGTGTCTGTGGTGTAGGAGCGAGTGGCAGCCATTTTGTTTTTTCAGTTACTTGGATAGTGGTGGGCGGGCTGGATAGTGGGGGCAGACCAACTCCCTGCATGATTTGAATCACTCCCCCATTCAATCACCCAATGGGAGCAGTAACTCCTCCTTACTTAACCCTCTGAGTGCCAGAGTGGTACGCAACGCATTGCTTTGCAATGTGTTGTGTACTCCTCTGGCACTCAAAGGGTTAAGTTATGGTAACACACGGTGGCTCTTCAGTTGAGGCAGCGTAGCAATATGCTGAGGGAACAAATAGATAGTGGTGTTTGAGGCTTGCCCTCTGTAACATACAGCAAAGCATCTCTCTCCCTTTAAGGAGAAAGGGCGGGAATCAGGAAGGAGGAAGTGGAGGAGTGACAGTTGAAAACAGACAGTGAGGTGACTGAAGAGATGAAAAGAGTTAACCCTTTGAGTGCCAGAGGGGTACGCGACACATTGCAAAGCAATGCGTTCTGTACCCCTCTGGCACTCAAAGGTTTAAATAAAATAGTTGCTATTAAGTTTATCCCTGTTTGTATTTTATGGAAACATTACACCCTCGCACTGAAACAGAGTGTATGGAGGGTTACAATTATCTGTGGGAGGAGAAACAGAGTGTATGGAGGGTTACAGTTATCTGTGGGAGGTGAAACAGAGTGTATGGAGGGTTACAGTTATCTGTGGGAGGTGAAACAGAGTGTATGGAGGGTTACAATTATCTGTGGGAGGTGAAACAGTGTGTTTGTGGGGTCATGATCCTGAGTGAGAGTGTGAGTAGACCAGGAGAAGTTATTGATATCCCCTACTTCAGGAGCTATAATTTTTTTTTATCAGTTGGATAGTGGTGGGGCAGGCTGGAGGGGGCGGGCCAACTCCCTGTATGATAAACATGCCCCCATTGAATCACCCAATGGGAGCAGTAAAGTCCCCATTGAATCACCCAATAGGAGTTGTGTCTCCTAATGAGACATAAATTATGTAATGAGGCATTCTGTTCAATGTGTGTTTGTTTTCTGAGGAGACATAAATTATGTTCTGTGTGTGAGGTACCATAAATTATGCAATGAGGCTTATTCTTTTATATATATATAGATATATATAAATTTTTTTTTTTAATAAAACGTTATTGGGAGATTAAGTGATACATGATGGGAAAGAGAGATACATGAATACGTCATCCTGTATAATAATTTGCTAGGATGTTTGTCAAAAGCCGTCATGCGCAGTAGAGACTGCCCGCGTTCAGGGGGCATCGCGTGAGTGAGGGACCCAAGACTGCATCGCGTGGAGCAGTGAGGTAGCAACCGCTTAACCCTTTGAGTGCCAGTGTTTTGCAATGCTTTGCGTACCCCTCTGGCACTCAAAGAGTTAACATTACCCGGACCTTGGCCTGTGTACGCAGGCTTTTATACTAGTCTCAATATAAGATAGCATTGAGTTGTGAGAGAGATATATAAGACTTCGAAATATGATATTTTTAAGGGAATTCCCATGGAAGGCAGGAAGTCACACTGTCTGCATGTTTTACTTTTGAGGGAACACATTTTACCCAACCCTATTTATCATTATGAGGTGTTGCTTCTGCTTTAGGATAATGAGTTAAATATTCAAACAATACAACAGCACTGCAGCTCATAGCAGCAACTTGCTGCTTGGAAAAACATGTTACTTTTGTCATAAATGAAGAAGTACTGTAGCGCAGGAATATTAGTTATATCTGTCTCTTAATCTGCTTTCATTTTATTAATAGTTGATAGAGCAAAGACAAAGACAACATGGTGATGAAGAAAAAGTAATTTATCATAATAAGTGTGATCATTTCCAGGCTGCTGAACATTCATATAGCCCGCTGACAGAAGCACAGATGCGGCATTCAAATGCAGCCCATTTATCTTGTTTAACTATTTAACTTACATTATATGATTTGCTAAAGGAATATGCAAATAGCAGTATTTGAGACTGATCTACTAAGAACTAGAGGGAATATGGTTCCTGCCAACTGCACCTTTGAAGACAAAACAAAATTCACATTGATTTGAATGGGAATATTTTAGTGACCTTTCTAGTATTCAAGGGGTTAAAATACATTTGAACCAGGGGATCTTATGAATTGTATTTATCCCTAACATGCATTTAGGCTTAGAAGCCTGTTGAACATTAGCATTGTGGGGAAGCCAGTCGAACATCACCATTGTGGGAAGGCAGTCAAACATCACCATTGAGAGGAAGGTAGTCGAACATCACCATTGTGGGGGAGCCAGTCTAACATCACCATTGTGGGGAAGGCAGTCGAACATCACCAGTGTGTGGAAACCGCATAAGTATTGTGGGGAAGCCAGTTGAACATAAGTATGTCGAACATCACCAATGTGGGTCAGAATGCGGAAGATCACCATTGTTGGTCAGAATAGGGAATATCACCACTGTGTGTTAGCCCCACATACATTAATTTGCACACACAGTGTCCATGGTGATCTGTGGCTACCAGTGGGCAAAGGAAAAAGTCTGGGGGCCAGACAGTGTACATGGGGATCAATGGCTTCCAGTGACCAAGGAAACAAGGCTGGGGGCAGCTGGTAGCTACAAATCCCATGGACACACAACTGATTAATTACATTGTAGATATGACATCTCCCTACCAGCCAAGGTGTTAAATCCCATTTTGTTTAATAATGGGAGTGCATTTCATATCACTATGAAAAATGACAGTTCTGAGAGGATGATTATGTAATGGTTGGTATACTTTTCTAACCTTTTCAGTGTAACCGGGGTGTGCAATGGGTAGTGATACTGTTCATGATGCTGAAAGGATCCTCTCCACTCCCCTACTGGCCAGATGGGGAAGCAGAGAGAATGCTCTCAGACTTCAGGATTGTCATACTGCTGGTGATGTGTGAGGGAGGGCATGCCTTCCACATCAACAGCAGTTTGACAACCTTTATGATAATGGGGACCTTCTCTTCCCCTCCCCTCCCCTTGCATCCCAAAAGTTTAGTGCATATGTGATGTGTGTTTACATCAAAAAGTCAAAATGCGTTGAACACATATTTCCATAGCATAGACCTTTGGTGAATCTCCCTCAATATTATATGTAAGGGGCATACAGTCACCTGTTTATTCATATGGATGTGTTGTACCTTTTCTGATGATATTTGCATTGCTGAATAGTGGTATACTGTGGCTGATGTAATAAGGAGACATGGATCAATTTTGGAGCAAATGTGATTTTGGAGCACTAAAAATTCTCCAAATTTCCTTTAATTTAGATGAACGCTAGAGTGTGCTCCAATTCACTGCTTTGGATTGTTTTATGTTTCTTATAGTATAGTTGCTCCAGTTCTCCTTAATACAACAGCCTCACTGTGAGCTCAGTGGTGCCCCTATTGTACACCATGCACTCACTTGGGCACATAGTAGACCTTATGCACAAAATTAAAGCCAAGCAAATCCGGAGCAATCCAACTGTATCATAGCGGACAAATATAAATCATCTAAACTCCTTTAAATGCTAGAGTGATGCATCAGAGATCTCAGATAAATTAAAGAGGCTAAAAGCCTAATTTAAATTAATAGAAATGTGTTCTGCCCTATGGGGCAATGTGCAACAAAACCGTGCAATGGTTTCCTGATGAGAAGCTTAAAGGCTGATTTAATAAGAACTATATCAAACAAGCAGCACCATAGGGGACTAATTCATATTTCTATTGATTTAAATATTAATTTTAGGTATACATTTATGCTTATATAGTTCTACCAATTTGTACGCAAACTTTTCAGGTGCAGTGAGTGAAGAGCTGTCCTATGGAGCTTATTTGATGTCCAAAGCATAAGAAGACAAAGTAACTTGCCACAGGATAGGAGGAGTTAACATGGAGACTGAAGCAGGTTTTCCTGCTTCACAAACATCTTTAGAGTCAATCTGCCAACAGGGATGGGAAAAAGTTGAATTTACATCTCACAAGTACTTCCATGGGATAGAAGGAATGTTTTTCTTTTCCATGAGAATTCCCGCTGGAAGGAAAATGACCCATTGTTCCCTCTTTGCACCCACAGGGTCCACTTTCCCCTACTCTGGCTTGCCATCTTTGCCATCTGTTACTTCCTCCTTCAACAGATAGCAATTCGGTATATGTGAAGATTTAGCAGTTTTTCCACTCTTTGCACACTGTGTGGTGTATTGACCACCCATGGTAATGTGGTGGAGAGCAACCAAATGCAGGGTATCAGGGACAATCTGTCAACATTTCATCCCACTGATTATGCTAAGATTGTAGCAGGGAGAATTCATTATTTTTATTAAATCTTTTTGTCTAGATTTGTCTAGAAATGGGCAGAGATTTTCGCCTCAAACCAAAATTGGCAAAAATGGCACTTACCGCTTGCTGAATAATTTCCCATGAAAAATGCAGTTTTCCCACTTTTTTTTTTTGCCTAGCTTATTGCATTGAAATCAATCCCCACCACATGAAAGTTTCCTCTTCTCTTCCTGCACGCATATACAAGGGTGTCAGGCTCTCACAGCATGCTATTCTGTGTTTTTGAGAGGAGAAATCAGCACATTTTTGAACTAGAGAAGATAGGCAAATAAAGGTAAATTGAAGCTTAGTTTAGGGAGTCTTTTAGGTAGGACATTTGTTCTCTGTGTTAGGGGAGTCTGGAGATGCATTGGGGAGAAGCAGGGGGGAAGGAGGTTGACCCCAATTACCCCAAAATATGATATGACTGAGTGTCTTGCTGTTATTGTCTTTGTGTTCAGGAAGCCTGGGGAAAGATGTTGTTGAATTTGTTTTTCAGTTTTTTTTTGGAGGGACTGTGATAAGATAGGGTTGACAACTTAAAAAAAAAATAACAAAATAATAAATAAATAAATACATACATACATATTTTAGGTATCAGACAGCAGACTGGGAGCCTGACATGAGCTGTGTGACTGAGACAACCTTGATAGACAGCAGAAGACATTGAGAATTTTGTTGAGAGCTGAGGCAAGACATCACACTCCATCAGTTGTGTACTGTAAAGAGTAAAAGCCACACACAGTAGTTTAGTAATATACAGCAATTGCACAAGGTGCAGAAGGAAGGGGAAAAGTGGAGCGGTGCAGGGACGTCAGAGTAAAGTGGATGTTCTCAAACGAGCTGAAGCCATGGTTGCTGCAGCGTGTGGAATAAACGATGATGATCCCTCTCCCCCCAGTGAGGATACAGTTTATCAAGGTCCCACCAAAAGTTCCACCAGCACCATTACAAAAAATAAATAAGAATTACACTGAAGATGACGAGTCTCATTCTAGTGTTTATGATAGCAATGTCATAATGGAGGAAGGTGTAGCAGCTGAACAAACTGCTGCATTTGACAGTGAGACAAACAAGCACCAAAACATCTGTCCTCAAAGTAGTAGTGAACTTTTTGAAAGTAAAAGTAAAAAGACATTGTTTGACACCGCTAAAAGCTTAGAGGGATACAAGGGTAGTGGGCAAGAAAAGGAGGGAGATGCTGATGCTGAGGATGACCTAATGATGACTTATGATGAAGATAATGATGCAAATCTAGAATATATCCCTCCAGCATCCTCCTCTTCTTCGGATACAGTTGAGAGTGAGAGATAATGATATGGCCAGAAAGTTAGTAGAAAGGCAAAGGCCACCACTGAAAAGGAGCACTGTGCCTGTTTATAAATGTTTTGAGAAAACCATTGGAAACTCTCACCCTAGCCATGCAAAGATGGTATCCTGTCAGTCATCATCAGCATCATCACGGCTTCCAAGTCCCACTCAGTCACACAAACCTGTGTTGAGTAACCAGCAGCAACAACAACAGAAACACAGGTTATTAATACCCACAACCTCAGCTATGATGAGTGTCTCTGCTGCTGCTGGAAGTGCTGCAACTTTGAAACCTAGTAGTAGTAGCAGCATAATTCCATCAATGTATAGCCCGAGTAGTAGTAGCAGCCCCTCAGGAACCCCTCAGTCCATGAAGTCCACAGTATGGAGATACTTCACTCAGGATCCAAAAGCTATGACAGAGAAAACCAGGCCAAATGTATTAACAACAGCACAGATGAGGAGGAGGAGGGATGTGAAGAAGTGTTGCTACCATCTACCAGACTAAGTTGGGACCACTACTTTAACCAGTAAGTAATGTGTATCAGTCATCTTGCTCTCAAGGGATACAGTAAAATTCCAACACACCCATAATTTAGAAGCAGTGCAGAAGGAGAAGCAAATTTCACCAAATTCTTCTCTCTAACTGCACCTGAAGTGGTGTGAAGGCTTTTTATGTTATCACTGCTGCCTGGGCAATAGCATTAGGGCTAGTGTCAAGCTGAAGCATCGTTGTACCAGTGCCTGCCTTATCCAGTGCCGCAGCCTGATCCTCTTGCTGCTTAGATGACTCAATGGAAGCAATTATAGCAGCAGCAAATGCCAAAATATCACAAGGGGCAT
The DNA here is from genome assembly GCA_037306005.1 of Rhinophrynus dorsalis. NCBI lineage: Eukaryota > Metazoa > Chordata > Amphibia > Anura > Rhinophrynidae > Rhinophrynus > Rhinophrynus dorsalis. The sequence goes on from CM074718.1 coordinate 63,652,513, forward strand.
ATACCATCACCATCTAGCACTGCTGGCACTAGGCCAGTAGAGCATACAATATATTTCAGGGCTTGTTTTTTGCAAGTTTTTCCATGGCTTTTTTTAAGCCCACAATCAATTTTTCCAAGGCTAGTCTTGCTGCTATATTTAGAATTGTTAACTTACAGTATGCCTGCAAAACACATTTTTCTCAGACTTTTCTAGAATTTTGTTGCTAACCATTGCTTTTAAATAAAAGTAAACAAAATAAGATAAAAGTGACACTGAATGAGGAAGATTTGTATAGTAGTGGTGCTGTGTTTAATGTATATGTTTAACCCCTTAAGGATCATCAGTCCACGGAACTTACCTTCCCTTAAGGACTGCTTTGATCCTTGCCAACACGCCGGTACATGTGACCTGTTATGCATACTGGGGTGCCGCTTTGAGGCCTAAGAGAAACCACGCCAGTCTTGGAGCGGTTAATTTTAGGTCCCGTTTTTTAACTTACGGCAATCCCGGCAGAGAGGTGTAAGTAAAAAGTAAGTAAATTGTTGCCCCGGCAGAACATTACATTTCGCTCATTATCTTCTTTTTTTTATATGTGTATTACAAGTTAAGTTTTAGTCCTCTACATACTTGGGTTTCAGATCACACTGATGAATTGTTTGAGTGCTATTTTGGCAGGATTTCCTTTTCTTTTGTTATTCTATTTATGTATGTGTATTGTGTGCATGTGCATGTGTGTGTTTGTGTGAGAGAGAGAAAATTTATCACAGGCAGGAGTTGCAAAAAGTAAGATATAGGTTCAAGTGCGACCAAATAAATTCACACACTTTCCAAGCCAATTAGTACATTCACGAAAGCCTACGTTTGTGTTGCTAACAATATGTGAAATACATTCTTATGATCTGAATAGCTTGTTTTGTAATGTTCTAAAATAAAGATCTGTGGGCGCTTTTACATGAAATGTTATAAAGCTGCATGATGTACTTAGTTCTGTAATTGAATTTACAACACATGGTTAAAACAAGTACAAAATTGCAAAACCGATTTAATGACGGACCTTTTAACATTTTTTCGGCCTAAGAGGGCAATTTAAATTTTCATATATGCATACAGTACATTAACTTTCAATATATTCTTAAATTACATACAAATTCAATTACATTTCATTACTATATAGAAAAAACAACAGCTCCTCTTACCAAATGCATTTTCAAGTTTGAATATTTCAGTGAATACTGCATTCCAATTAACACAAATTAGCATGAAATCTGTAACAATTGGGGCTTACTAAATATATTAGAAAACAAAATTCCCAAATAAATAATATACCATAGTATTTCACAGCAGAGAAAATAATGTTATAGCAATTATTTTAATGAAATGAATTCAGCATGTCAAAGATTGTGGTAAACAAACTCTCATTGCTGCATGAGAATAATTTTCCATATTTTACTAGTCTACCCATTAAGCAATTTATGGCATCTAAATTACAAAGCATAAAATTCTGACATCATATAATTATTTTGGCAAAATTATAAAAAAATTCACATGTGCTGAGTTCCATTAATTTTTTTTTCCATTGAATTGTTCATGAAACAAATCTAAAAGAATACAAATTTCTGTATTTCAGAATTAAAATAATGATTTGCTACAAATAGGTCAGTTTGTGACACAGGAAAGGAGAACACTCTGTTATGGAAAATGAAGGGGGATATTACATTTATACTCTATTGTGAGTTGGTCTATTCAACACAACTGCTAACTTTTTGAGTACCAGACAGGTATTCAATGCATAACAACACAATTCTTTGGATACCTGCCTAGCATAAATTGGTTGCATTATTGTATTACAAGAAATTATGTTTTTCATACTTTATTATTAAAATACTGTTAAACATTTCTAATATATGCACAATCATAATGTAAACAATAATACATAGAGTCATAAAAGAAAACCAGACACAATTTTGTGGCAGTCATCCATTAAAGGGATAATAATGTTTCAAAATAAAAGCAGCTCCAATTAATCTTCATAATATTTGGGCCATGGAGAGTGTACTTTCAGAGCTGTAGTTCAAGAGTAATTGAATGATAAAGTATCCCCCTCCCACCTATTTTACTGATGTAACACGGCTCACTGCTCACTTCCCAAATAGGTGATGGCAGAATCTGACCAGCGGGTATCTGGTCTGCAGAGTAGCAGCGGGGGTGGTCAAGATTAATGTTGAGAATCTCAGACTTAGTGCTTCATGAAGAGAGGGAAGAGAGGAGGAGGGTTGAGAAACAAAGAAGAGAACGTCATCGGCAAAGGCCTCTAGTTTAAAATGTTCCAACCTAACTTGTACTCCCTGGATATCAGGGTGAGCCCTGACTATCTGTAAGAAGGGTTCTAAGTAGAGAACACAAAGGTGACGGGGACAACCCTGGCAAGTACCATTAGTAATTGGGAATACATCAAAGATGGTTCCATTAACAAGGATTTTAGCCGTGGGAGAGGAGTAAAGGCTCATGATTGCTGTCAACATAGTCATGCCCAAGCCGTTGTCGTGGAGGACCTCTTCAATATAGGTCCAGTCAACTCTGTCAAATGCCTTTTCTGCATCCAACAAGAGGAATATTGACAGGATGTTGTGTTGTGTATAGATCCATTAGGGAGATGACTGTCAAAATATTATGTTGCTTCTCTCAGGCACAAAACCACTTTGGTTCATATGAATAAGGTTAGCGCTTCCCTCATACTTAATTTTCTTAAACATTCATAGGATGACGCTGGTAGTATCCATTATATAGGGATGACTTGGAGAGTGCTGACATCTTTATTATGTACAACTGTGAAGTGAAGGGAGACACTGTGTGATTGAAAACCATTTTTATATTTCATCTATGTTGTCTAACTCTTGACCTTAAGCACTGTGTCTTACTTCCCACATATTGCAGCGCACATGGGCAAGTTAATAAGTAAATAACAAATCTCAAGGCACAATTCATAAAGGTATCTGCTTCAAATTCCTCTCCTGTAGTAGCTGATCCAAAAGTTGACATCTGATGGAATTATACCTATATATGCTTTTAAAAGGGATCATTCACATTCAACAAACTTGTGTCCATATGCTTTACTTAGTAAAACTAAGTTAGCATTGTTTTTTTTTAAGTCAATCTTACCTGGTATTGAAGATATTAAGACTTAAAATGGGGCACTTCCACATTCTGAGGCACACAGTATGTGTGGCACAACACCACAGGACTTCCCACCTCCCTCCCATCTGCCCCAGGGAGTGCATTCATGCTTCCCTTCGTGGTGGCATTTATGTGGGCTAACGTTACAGCAAGCTCCATTTACCATGCTACTGAGCTTGCAAAAGAAACACTAACTTAGTTTTCCTAAGTAAAGCATATGGACACAAGTTTGTTGAATGTGAATGTTCCCCTTTAACTCTCTGTTTGTCTTGAGAAAAGCTATTCTGGGACTGCAATTGTTGGGTTTGTTGAATTTTATTAAAGTTAGAAGGAACCAAAATATTTTTAAGAATTTGTGATCTTCAGAAAACTATCTTCAGATTCTTTGGTATATTTGGGCTTAAAAGTGTATTATTCTGTTAAATCTCCCATTATTTTTCAAATATATTTCTTATCTAATTCCTCTTATTGTTATAACCGTAATAAACATGGGAAATAGATCTTTAGTTGTTTCTTTCAGTATTGTTTTGGGAGAATATGTATTATTACCAAAAGTTTTTCTCTTCTCATTTCTAGCCCGGATACAAGAATCAGTAATAGTTCCTTTGGGTAGGATTTCTCCAAGAAACATTTCTTAAGAATTTCACTTTGGTTATCAGACTCCATAAGGGTAGAGCAGTTATCCCTTATATGGCAATATTTTCCATATGGCACATTACATAGCCATGGAGCATAATGGCAGCTCTTAAAATCCAAAAAACTATTACAGTCCACCTTCTTGAAGAAGGTGATAGTTAATCCTGTTCTTCCCTTTGGTACTAGTGAATTCAATGCTTCAGTTATTATTTTTTAAGATAATCCACAAAGGCTTCTACCAATTCAATATCACCTATCCAGACAATTATGATTTCACCTATAAAATGATGATATAGCACCAAGTTTGTGCCGAAACGGACAACTTGAGAAGATCTTAATATGCTCTAAATAACCCATGAAAAGGTTGAACTCAATGCCACATAAAATAAAATCCACCTGATTAAGAGGCATTCGAATATCTTGTTCAAAAAAAATGTTGCAGCCAAGAAACCTCCTTCATGTGGTATATTAGAATACAGTGCAATAACATCAAGAGTTAACCAACTGTATTCTTTACTCCAAGAAACAAACATCTAAAAGTGACAAAATATGTGCTGTATCCCCTAAATAAGATTCTAATCTAGACCCAATATTCTTCTCTGCAAATGAAAGACCACGTACATGGAAAGGTTGGATGTAAGGGAATCTATACTCGATATGATGGGTCTGCCCCAGGGGTCAAAGAGGGATTTATGTATTCTGGGAAGGTGATAATATATTGACATTCTGGGATTGTCAATACATATAAAATCCCTCTCTGACTTGCTAAGCAGACCAATCAAACTAGCCTCCTCCAACAATAACAAGATTTTATATTTGTATATGGGATCCTTCTTGAGAGGGGGTATAATAAGAAGTATCAGAAAGAATCTTCATAGCTTCCCTCAAATAACCATCCCGATCCTGTAATACAACCCCCCTCCCTTGTCTACAGGTTTGATAATAATTTTATTAATTCTCATTGATTATACTGCTTTTCTTTCTTTCCAGGTGAGATTATTCGGAATGTACTCTTATGATTTAACCTGCAAAAATCTTCTAATACTAAAGAAGAGAAAATCTCCACATAGTTACCTCTAAAACCAACCAGGTGAAAGCTTGACTTTGGCTTAAACTCTGATGGCACTGCTCCATTCAATATACAGTCAGTGTGAATATCTAAATAGGGATATCCTCCTTGTTCATCACTGATATTTATGTCAATGATTATAGGGATACAGCCTAATGTTTTGCCCTAGATCTGTTAGCAAAGTAACATTTTAAGGATAATTTACAAATAAAATTATCTAAATCCACAAACAAAGTAAACAAATTAGGCTCTGAAGTTGGACAAAAGGACAAATCTTTTTCCAACACTGATCTTTCATCTTTAGTCAGTTGGTAATTAGATAAATTATATACAACACTTTTATCTTTCTCCTTTTTTAATCTGTTCTTGTTTTCTTGGGCACTGGACCATCTTCCCCTCTTGATTTGGTCTCTCTCTCTCTCTCTCTCTCTCTCTCTCTCTCTCTGTGGTAGAAATCTTTTTGATCTCTCCACCAGGGGTAATCCGGTGTGGGCTGCAGGGCAAAAAAAAGAAGACTGTGAATCCTTATTGTTATTATCTGATGTTATTCTATTTGACGGACCTTCATCTGGGTCATTAGGGTCAAAATTTTGAACATCATATTTGTTCTGTTCTTGTATGTCTTTCAGCCTTCCTTCATTTACATCTTGTTTAAATACCAATTTCTTTGGTTCTTGTATGTTTCTTTGTTGTATTTTGTTGGTGTTATTCAAAACTTTTATTCTATTCCTTAAAGTTGTTCCTCTTTGTTACTCATAGGTATATCTTTCTTTATTTTTGGTTTGCTTAAGCGTTACAATTTTTTCCTTTTATGTTCCAGGATTTCATCCTGAAATTTATTCACATTTTGACTAACCGGCTCCTCAAACCTAGCAAAGTCATCCATTAAACTCTCCAATTTCTTTATATTTTATTTCATTTTGTGAATATTTGTCAGTGATTTTCTTTTCCCTTTCTATTCAGTGAGCAACTGCATTAAGTTGAAGGAGCAGGCCTCAAATACATCGTTCCACTGGCCAATGAAAGTTTCTTCATGAAAGGTAGGTGTTAACCCAAATCTAAGACCCCACACTATTATCTGAAGTATTATATATTTCTTTGTTTGAATGCTGATCCGTGCATTTGTAAGTCCACTTGTCTCTGTTTCTCAACTCTCTTGCAATCCTGTCTGGTTGGTTTCTTATGTTTTTGTTGTGACGTGGGTGTCTTTTTCCCCTTAAAAAAGGGGAAGGTTGGACTTTATCAGAGACTTGATCTGTGTCAGATTGTCCTGACTCAGATATTGAGGACTCACTTAGCTATTTGTCTAAATCTGCCTTGTTGGTGTATCTAGGTCTTCTTTTATTCCAGAGATAAATAACTCCTTGTCACAGTCGGTAAAGCAAATCATCACAATAAACAGTACAAGTGAATTTAACCCAGTTTATTTAGTAAAATAATAATAATAGTGAATACTTCCTCAAAGGGGAGACAGAAGTGAGGACAGTGTCTAGTCCACTACCCAGGAGCTGACACTGAACCACCGCAGGTATGATTGTACTGAGTCTCAGAACGCACTAGCACTGACCCTGGATAGGAATCAGAATGCTAAGACTAACACAAGAGCGTACCCAGACAGTCCTACGTGAAGGAATGTCAGCTAGAGGATTTGGGTAGCCCAAATACAAGTAATACCCAGTGGAGGCACAGAGCGTAGGATAACCAGGAAATACCAGGACAGTATACTGATAGCGCAGAGCTGAGACAAAGGAGCAAGGCTAAGCTGCAATTTACAGACCTACAGGCAATTGGGAAGTACAGAGCATAGGTAGTAGCACAAGTGCTTAAGCAAGGCAGCTGGTAGGTAGCACACCGAGCTGGGTCAACAGAGAGCAACTGAATTGCACTTACTGAGCGAAGGCAGCCTGAAAAACTATCAGCTTGGTAGCTAAGCAGCAGGGTAATGAAGCGTGCCCTCAGATTGGCCCAGTGGTAGTCAGACAGGCCACAGTCAGGAGCCGGATTGGGTAGTCAGCCACAGCTAGGGTCAGCACGGAGCAGGTAGTCGGACAAGCAAGAGTCATACATGGATCAGGAAGTCAGGCACAGCCAAGGTCACAACCTGATCGAGTAGTCAGACAAGCCAAGGATCAAACACCAGGAGACAAAGTAAGCCAAGCAAGGGTCAGAGGAACAAACTGATGCGCACAGGAACACCACAAAAGGGTGACTAAACCCAGTTTGCACCCAGGATATAAGGCCATCGCCCAAAGGCGGAGCCTGATCGACCAACTAACAGGAAGCTACAAATTAGCAAGCACTACGTCAGAGACGCGCACCCACAGACAGCTCAGGCAAACAGCATGCAGCACACTCAGGTCACCGGACTATACAACAGGCAAGCAATCACGGCACTATGATACCCCTTTCTCATAATCACATTGGTCTCTATCAAACTTTTTCTTTGTCTTATCTAAGCGTTCTGTCTCAAAACTATCCAAGTCTTTATTGAGTTTTTCAAGGTCTTTCTTGACCCGATCTACACTCTCAAAATTTTTACCTGACACTGGAGATATTGTTTCCAAAACTGAATCACTCCCTATGATTTATTTTGACATATAATTGTCAATGGGAAAATCTTAAGAAAATACTCATTAACCATTGGCACATTCTTTAGTGTGATGAAGACCTGAAAGCCAACTTGTTAGACAGATTCTCTATGTACTGCAAGAGGGCACCAAATTTAAGAGACAGACTTGTTCATAGCCATTTGAAAAATAAAAACAAACCTGTTGTTTCTGGCTCTCATCCTTGCAGATATTGTATTGCATGTCAACATATGGTCACTACTAAGGGCATTAATGACAGGTTTGGAAAATACTATACCATTAAATACTTTATTACAAGCCAATCTAAGGTGCTGGTTTATTCTCTCGAATGCCCTTGTGGTTTGAGTAACATGGGTAAAACAACAAAGAAATTCAAAATTAGGCTAAGAGAACAACCAACCAGTATTCTGAGAGCCCCACAAGAATCAACTTACATTAGTAGCAAGACATTTTCATAGTGTAATGACTCTAATCCAGCTGGCTTAAAAGCATGGGGCTTACGACAAGTTGAACTGGGTATACAAGGTGGTGATTACAACTGTGTTCTCTTGAAAAATGAAAATCATTGGATTTTCCTTTTGAATAGTATGACGCCCAATGGTTTCAATGAAGAGTAGACTTTAAGTGTCCATCTCCTATGATATCCAGTATTAAAACACTTGCTCCCTCTAATCTGACTAGCACCTCATATCTGTAAGTCTCATTTGTGGTACGTTTATTTTGCAGTAATTTAGCATGTTCTTGAGCTAGAGAAGATAGGCAAATAAAGGGGAATTGAAGTTTAGATTTGACATTTGTTCTCTGTAGTAGGGGAGTCTAAGGGGAACAATGTGGATAAGAAGGTGTGACTGACTGGCAAGACACAGGCAGCTGGGGTCCAAATTGCTTGCTGATTTTACTTTTATTGTCTGTACTGGGGAAGTCTGGGGAAAGAAGTTGTTGATTTTGTTGTTTAGTTATATCTCTGTATTGTGGGACTAATTGTGGTAAGATATGGTGGACAACTTAAAAAATAAATAAATAAGAAAAAACATAAATAATTAAACAAATAAATATATTAGAAAGCTGACTGTGAGCTCTGTGACTGAGGAAGACTTGATAGATAGCAGATGACATTGAATATTTTTTGAGGGCCAAGGCAAGACATCACACTCCATCAATTTTTAGTAAAAATACACACAGTAGTTGAGTAATGCCTAGTAAATGCACAAGCGAGTGGGGGAAAAGTGGAGCAGTGAAGAAGTGTGGGAGTAAAGTGTGCAAAAACTGACTGCAACAATCATTGCTGCAGCATGTGCAATAAATGATGATGATTCCTCTCTTCCCGGGGTGGATGCGGTTTTTCAAAGTCCCACCAATCACCCCACACCAGTCCCCACCACCACTACCACAACCATACACATCTGCCACATTGTGAGTTGTACTTTTATTTTTTTTAATCACTGTTCAGCATGAACATGTGCCAGTGTCACTTAAGCAGGAAGTAAGTGTTGTGGGCAAAGGACAAAGGCACTTTGAATGGTAAAACATTTTTCAAGGTATATGTTGCTATTGGACTCACACCTTTGACTTCCAGCTACTTATTTCTCCACTACAGCCCTCAGAAGTAGTAATATTGTGATGCGAAATGTTGCATTTTAAACACAGGAAAAAAATGTGTTGGAATAGGAGAAAAATGTGTTAGAATAGAATAGGAGAAAATGTGTTGAATAGGCAAAAAATGTGTAAGACTCAGAGAAAAATGTGTTAGAATAGAATAATGTGTTGGAATATGTGAACAATTTGCTGGAATAGGTGAAAAGGAAGAGAATTTTGCATTGGCGAAAAAGAGAAAACCTTTGTGAAAAAAGCAAAAAATCGGTTGTTTTTCACAAAACGTAATGTAGAAAATTGTTCTCACTTTTCGCCCACCCCTACTTGGCTTTTCATTAGGTGCTGATGTTGTAGAGGCAAGCCTGGGTTGACAGGTGTGCATATTGTGTTGCGTGGACATGTCTGTTAATATGTGTTAACCACTTGTCCCACAGAGGGTTAATGGGTTAATGTTGGTTTTTCCAGGACGTATTTGTAGGGCATGAACATTTCCAGGGTACTTCCTTGGCATTCCAGGGGTTAATTTTGTCTTTGCTGTCATTGTGCTATGTCCTAAGTTTTGTTTGACAAGTTTGTTCCTTGCTTTGTCTTGTTTGACTGGGTTGTTTTTTTTTATCTTCGTTGTGTGCTGTACGCCAAGAAAAGTAGGCACACAATTTCCATTGGTAAATGTAACTATTTACCATGTGTTATCACTCACAGTGCAGAAATGAATCACAAATGGGTAAAGGTGTTCCATTGTTCTCAATGAGCAAAATATTACATTTTTATCTCACGTCAGCAATTCAAAGCATGGGTTATTGGATGGCTTACTGTGCTTGCAAAAAGCTATTTTTTCCCTGATGGGTATTGGATCTAGTCCTAAATATCTGGCCCTGTCCCCATATTTATTTTCTCTATGTTATTTAATTAAGACCTGCAATGTCCTTTATGTAGTCTATAATACACTTGACCCTAGCAATTAAATTCTAGTTTACAACCACTTCTCTGGAAAGCTGTCAGGCTACCTTAGCAATACGCTTACTCTAGCTCTCCATACTAGCTATAACCACCGCTCCAGTCCTGAACACTCACTGAGTATCCCATAAAACAAGAAGCCAGTCAATCTGCTTTCTCCTTCAGAGCTCCAAAAGCCTGGAATGACCAACCCCAAAAAATTATATCATCACTCAGTCTAAAATCCCTAAAAATAACTGCTTATTTGTATATATAAAAACAATATGTAAAACATTTCCTATGTAAATAAATAAATACAGTGTGAGATGTTTGTAAGCAAAAGCAATATATAGCCACTTCTGGGAGGTCACACAGGTCACACACTGCCATATTTCATCTAATCATGAAGTGGGGATCCATAAGCCCATCAAAACTTTAAGATGGCTGCTGTTTGGAGCTCTGGAGGGGACTCCATCTGATGCATGGAATCTTACAGAACACTTCAGGTGGCTCCAGGATCTACTTTTTTTAAAATAATAGGGATACCTTTGTGTATAGCTGTTAGTGTAAGTACTTGCCATAATAAATAAAAAACCTGTTGCATCTAATGATCGATAAAACAGATATCACCTATTTTTTTCTCTTATTTTTTTGTGGGGGTTGGAATAAAAATTATTGGAGCACAATTCTAGTCTCATATTATGGTTATTTCTAATTTGCCTCAAGTCTCAACTTGTTTATATACAACTGCATAGTGTTGGTATATAACTTACACAAACAATTTTGCTCTTTTCTCTTTCTTTTGTCTTTCTGCTCCATGATCCATTAGTCTGATATCTCAATTCTGTCTTTCGTTTTTAACTTTTTTGGGGGGTTGCCAATCACACAAATGCCTTATGTATGAAAACAGTGTGAAGGAAAAAAGAAAAAGCATTCTGAATATTTTGCACTGATTTAACCCCTTAACTTTTTTTTTTTGGCGAAACGGAATCAGAGGTTGTGCGAGGACCCTTGAATTTCATGACGTGACAGGACCATCATTGGTCCCTAAGTGCAGAACCACCGTGACAGTCTTGGCTCATCATGGGTCCTTAAGGGGTTAACATCTTAAGGATGCATGATATACCAGGACTGTCACTCGTGTCCGGACATTAAGGACCAGTGATGGTTCTGGCACGTCATGGAATCCTGGGATCTCAGCGCTGTTACATGCCACTCTGAGATCCCAGAATGCAGCCCTGAAAAAATAAATGTGCTATGATGCTCTAGACCACCCCACCCTGTACCTTATAGTCCTTAAGGGGGTAAATGTGGCTTTTAACCCCTTGAATGTTAGAGAGGTTTCAAACACATTTAAAACATTCAATGGGTTAAGAGCTCCATTTTAGTCATTGAGGTGACATTGCACCTTCCTTTTTAGAAAATCTTCTCTGAATACATCCTTTTAAGAGCAATTTTGAAAACCTGGCTTTACTATGCAGTAGGAGATAGCAAAAAGGGTATAAATACAATGTATGATAGATTACATAACAGAAGTAAAATGCACCTGTGATTAATGAGGTATTATGCCATGATTGCAAGGAAAAAACAACTGTGTAAGGAGATAACTAGGTAAAATCATTGCTACACACAATGCAATTAACTTTAGACTGCTATGTGAAGTGATGGGTGATTATGAAGAACCTTGCTATTGTGCTCTAAATAATAACTATGAATGAGCTCATTTGAAACACAGTTCTATCCATGGAAAATTTCACCTATTGCAATGGGAACAATAGAGCATACATTCGGTAGTTTGGATCACTATTCCTTTATGAAACCCAAGTGAATCATTTCCCATTCTCACACATAAAAAGACAAAGGGGAATGCTTCTGCATGTAGACCTGTGATTTATGAGGATCTTCAACAACATAAGTAGAAATCATCGATTAAGTTTAGCTCTTGCCTCCTCTCTCTACTGTCAGTGCTGTTAGCATAGTTAAACCATTTGCTCTTGTGTTTACCCCTTGAATGCTGAAATATACCTTAATCTAATATGTATAAATATGCATGTGCATTTCCATAGTTTCAGAGAACCTTCATGGATCAGAAGGGTGTGCGCTGCATTGCAAAGCAATACGGTACACACCCCTTTGGTCCATAAATGGTAAAGATATTTGGAAATGCATGAGCTTGTTCTCAGTCAGCTTTTTCACTTTGTACCCAATCCTTGTCAGGACACAGGTCTACCATGTAAGACACAGCAGATTGTGAGAAGTGATAAAGGAAAAAACTATTTCCCCCACAAGCTGCTGTAAAATGTGACCAATCCTCCCATTTACAGGGTTGTACTGATTCCAGAGCAGCCATAAAATATTCATAAGAGGATGTCTGTTCATCTTGAGCATAGGCATTATTATATACAGTATATTATATAGTTAAGGTCTTAAATATAGACATTCAAGCTTCTGCTTGGATTTTCTTAGCAGTCTCTAAGAAAAACTGGTTTCTGCCTTTGCATGCTATACCTAGGGACCTAGGGAATTTTACAGCCTGGATGTATAAACATTAACAGTTGTCACTCCATCCACTATATTCTGGGGTGTTAACCACCAATTTTCCTGTTTCCTTCCTGTCAAGTGTGCCCAATCTTTGAGCTACTTAAAGCTTTTGTTCAGTGTACCAGCTTGATTCATCATTCCTGACCTTGACTTTGACTTTCTGACCACTCTCCTGTTTGTTCCTGATTTGGCTCTGACTACCTGTTTCGACTTCAACTTCAGCTTGCTTCCTAACCAGAGACTTCTCTGGTTGATTTGGCCTCTCCTCTGGCCCATTGGCTTGACCCAGCTTGTTCACTGACCTTCCATCTGCCTGTCGATTCTATAACTCAATCTGCCTACCCGGTTGAGTCCTCAGCAATTCCTGACTTCACTTTCATTCAGTTCAGCACAAGCCTTACCTCCATCCATCTGGGCAATCTTCACCAGCTTCAGCTACATCTCATCTGACTGGCTGTCTGGGCCATGGGCATTCAGAGGGGGAGTAAGGGGAGGCGCTTGCCCCCCCACACTTGCCCCCTCCATATAAACATAGGGGCTGGGTAGCTGGCCTTGAGAACATATTATGGCTTTGCTGCACACCTGGGTGATCACAACCAACTCTAGCAACCTATTTCGCCTTGGTGATCTCCATTAGCTCCTGCATTTGCCAGTGGCCAGTCCACCTGAGCAATCACTGACAGACCCTACATTCACCAGAAGCCAGTCCACTGTGTCAGTCACCAACATTTCCTGCTTTATCCTTCAGTCCGACTACCTGGTCAATCTTTGACAGATTGTGCTCCACTCTGGAAGTCCGTCCTCCAGGGTGATAATTGACAGACCCTGTAATCTCAGTATACAATCCATACAATCCAGGGAGATTGCCACCACTTCCAGCATTAGCCAGGAATTCCTGTGAAAAGTTCAGGTTTTTTTAGTCTTTTTTTTATTGCATTGAAATTAAGTGTATTTCCCCTCTTGGAGAGTTTCTCCATGTTTTCTGTTGTGCTAGTATAAAAATGGGTCTCAGTCTCCTTCATGTTATCAGTCCCACTTGTGCTTGGTATAGAGAAAATATCAGAATTGTTGATGCTAGAGCCGTACAGGCAAAGGAAGGGACTTGGAGTTGCTTGATAAGAGTATTGGAGTTAACCAGTTTTTCTCTGGAAGCAGGGGGTGTGAAAGGAGAAAGGACAGTTCAAAACAATGACAGATAAATGAAAGATAAGTTCCTACCTGAGCTGGCTGAACCTTTATTTAGACTCAGTGATTGCCAAGAACAAGAACAACAAGCATGTGATGAACATCTGAATGAGCTCTTTCTCAGTGTGTGAGCATTGTTGCTTGCTTCTGAGTATTTAGACCTGATGACCACTTTCCTACATGCTCACTAATCTTGGCCTTGTTCCTGACATTTGGAGCTGTTGATCCGGTTCTGATTGGAACTTTTCTGAATAAATGAATTACCCTGGAACCTGTGCCACCTGTCTTGACACAACTTGTCCAACTGTGCCTTTGTCTGCCTTTGGTACTGTCCTTTTGGAATTGCCAGTACCCTGCTTGTGGCTGCACATATCTGGGGTTCAAGCCCTGAGAATTTTTATTATAGGTACTGTGTCTCATCATTTCAATTACTGCTACCCTGATCCAGATCATACCTGGCTGTTACAGTATCTCAGCTACCAGTATCTTGATAACAGGCTCCAGGATGCTCCTTGCAACTTCTGGACCTGACCCTATGCAGACTCCCATTGCTTGGTGGAGGGTGGGATGTCTGTATTCATCTCTAGCTCTTTATGCCATTGTCATTTTGCAGACATGTGAACCTCTCTGCAATTGGACTCCAGAGCAAGCCCTACCATCAGGTACATGGTAGATTATAACATCCACATGCTAACAGGTTTGTGTGTTTTACAGTAAAAATCAATACAAATATAATTATGTCGGGCAAAAGGAAAGGAATAGGAGAAGTGTGTGAATGTGTTGGTGGTGGTTGCAGATTTGTACAACAAAAATGTAATGCAGCCATGTTGGCTGAAGCTTTTGCAATAAATCAAGATGATCCTCCTCCTCTTGACGAGACTATAAAATGACATGAAATGTTCCACCACCATCACCAGTAATAGTATTAAACCTTTCAAGAACACTAAAGACAATTATTTGCATTCACCCATTCCTAAACATTCTATTGCATAGGGATGGGCGAAAGTTTTTCTTCCCCTGGATGACTTTTTTTGCTGAAAACCATAAAATTTTTGCTTTACCAGTGAAAATCCCTGTATCTTGATAATGTCTAAAATGTTCCCATTTTTTATAAACCCCCTGAAATTTTCCATGGGAATTTTGCCAATTCTCATAGGTGCAGCAGACACAGCTGAGAGGCTGAGGATAGTGTAATTCTATAGTTACTTTATGACTATGCTGGGAAAGGTCAGTATGTGTGTGTGGTTCTACAGTTACGATATGGTAATACTGGAAAGGACAGTGTGTGTGGTTCTGAGTCTCATGGTTTAAGGCTGGAAGGGACAGTGTATGGCTTTATGGTTACCATGGGTCAAGGTCGGGGGCTGTGTGTGGTTCAATGGTCATGGTGGAACAAGGTTGGGGGGGCAGTGTGTGTGGCTCAATGGGGTCAAGGTTGTGGGACAGTGTGTGGTTCTAAAGTTACTGTGAGACATAACTAGGGGGTTAGCCCATGGTTCTATGGTTATATTTGGAAGTGGCTGGGGACAGTGTATGGTTCTATTGTAACAGTAGGAGAAGACTGGGAGGTCAGGATGAGGTTCTATAGTTACCGTGGGAAAAGGATGGGGGGAAAGTGTGTGGCTCCATAGTCATTTTGGGACAAGGTGGGTGGACAGTGTGTGGTCCTATGGTTACTGTGGAAGAAGACTAGGGTGTCACCATGTGGTTCTGTGGTTACCATAGGACAAAACTGGGGGACCTCATGTGATTCAATGGTTACCACTGGTAAAAGGCTGTGGGGACACTTTGTGTTTCTATGGTTACTTTGGGACAAGGCTGGGGAGACAATGCAGAATTTTGATCCTTACTGTGGGACAAGACTGAGGGGTCAGCATGGGGCTCTGAGATTGCTATGGGACAAGGCTGAGGTGACATGTGTGGTTCTATGGCCACTGTGAGACAAGACTGGGGATGACAGTGAGTGGCTCTTTTGTTACATTGGGAAAAGACTGGAGGGAACAGCGTGTAGTTCTATGGTAACCATGGGGCAGGGTTGGGATCAGTATTTATGGTACTATGGATACCAGTGCAGTGGTGGTTTCTAGGGGTGGGCGAAAAGTGTGAAAAATTTCCCACAAAAAAATTCGGGAAAACATCACGATTTTTCAATTTTCCCGCAAAATATTTTGCCTTTCTACCTTTGCAAAAATGTCCTCCTTTTCAACAATTTTCCACCTATGTTAAAACATTTTCTGCCTATTTTAACACATTTTTTGCCTATATTTCCTATAGGTACTACATTTCCGACTGTAATATTACTTCTTCTGAGGGCCAAAGTTTACAAATGAGTGACTGCAAGTCAAAGTTGTGAGTCCTGAAGCAAAATATGGCTTGAAATATGTGTTAGCATGCAGAATGCATTTCTCCTTTGACCACAACACTTTCTTGCTTAAGTGACACTGGCACATATTCATGATGATATCAAGTAATAAAAAAACAAAGTACAACCTACAATGTGGTAGATATGTATTGTAGTGGTGGTGGTGGGGGACTGGCATGGTGTGATTTGTGTATGTATTTTTACCATTGTTATACTCTATCTTCCTTCTCAGATTATTGACACACATTACTTATCGGTTATAGCAGTGGTGTCACGGTTCGTTAATGTTTGTAAAAGAACTCTCAGACAATTAGGTAAGGTTAAAAGCTTTATTGAAAATAATGCACAATAGCCCCACTCGGGTCCAGATAAGGTCCGTACCAAGTACCTTCCAGATCTGCCGCAGGTCAGGGCGAAAATACACATACAGTAGTAGTAAGCAAATAAGTGTGATGATCTTGGACTGGTAGGCAGATTCTCAGCAAGTTTCAGGAACAAGAATATCCTCGACAGCCCCACAACGCAATAGGTGACACAGGCGATGGGTAACTGAAGGGTAATCCCTAGTGGACTAGGGGTAACGAATGCAGCACAGATAGTGTAAAAGAGGACACTAGGCCCTAGGCTTCTAGAGTTAACAGAGGCAACACTGGCAAGACACTGGCAGAGACTGTACCCTAGGATGCTAGGGTTAATTGAGGCAACACAGGCAGTATCCTGGCAACGGCTAAACCCTAGAACACTAGGGTTAACGGAGGCAGGACTCAGGCAGCAACTTGACCCTAGCACACTAGGGTTAACGGAGGCAACACAGCTGTGGCACTGGTAGTGACTGAACCCTAGAACGCTAGGGTAAACAGAGGCAACACAGACAGGACTCTGGCAGTGACAGGGCCCTAGCATGCTAGGGTTAACGGAGGCAACAGACACCAGATACTGGCAATATAGCGACCCTAAGGCAATAGGGTGAACTAAGGCAATGCGGGCACAAATGTGGTACAGACTGGACCCAGATATTATAGGGTTACCAGAGACAATACAGACACTGGTGAGTGTAGGGACTCACTCAGGCTCCAGGAGACTGTAGGAGCGGTAAGCGGGCGGGAGAGAGATAGGTATGTCACGTAACCAATCCACATCCGGTGTCTCCCTGATCGGTACACGGAGGAAGTAAGCCAGTACCGAGAGTGACTGAACTAGAGGCACCACCAGGTCGGCACACACGGACTACAGCCAGTCAGGAGAACCACCAGACACCAACCCAGCCAGATCGGTGATAACAGATCGTCACCAGTCCTTGGTCAGTAATGGAATCACTCAGCCACGGAAGTTCGGTACACAAGGGGTTAGACAGCCAGTCCTATTCGGTAACGGAATCAGATACTCAGTCAAGCCAGTTCGGTACTCAAAGGAGTTAGTCAGCCAGTCCAGGTCAGCAACAGAATTGGATCACAGGAGCGTCAGGCACTAAGGGTAGTCAGGCGAGCCGGGTCATATACGGAAACAGGAAACAAGAGCTACTAGTCGTTGGATACAGGTACACCACAAAAGCGCACCGGAATATAAAGGCAAACCCACGGAGGAGTCATAGCACAGGACCAATGAGAATGTAGCTAGGGGTAAACCCGGAAGTAACAATGTTGCAGGCAGAATCACGGCACCGTGATAAGTGGTCCCATCTGTCCTCCACCTCCTCATCTGTGCTGCTTTTAATATATTTGTCCTGGCTTTGTCTGTCATGTGTGGTTTCTGCTACTACTACTACTGGAGCTAGATGTAGATGTAATTCTACTGCCACTACTACTAGGTGTCAAAGGTGCAGCACTTAGAGCAGCAGCACCAGAGGTACCCTTCATATGTAACACTGTGGATGTTAACCTGTGTTGCTGTTGCTGGGTACTCTAAACAGGTGTGTGTGGCTAAATGGGACTTGGACTTTGAAGAGGCAATGATGCCGATGATGACTGATAGGGTGACTGTGTGCTTTTTGATATCTGTGCTTGTCCAATGGCTTTCTCAAACAGTTTATAGACAGGCACAATGCTCCTTGAAAGTGGTGGAAGATTCAGCCTTTGACTTTCTGCTAAATCTTAGTTCTGTCACCATCCTCACTCTCAAATTCATCGGTATCTGAACAAGAGAAGGATGCTGGAGTGATCAATTCTAGATCTGCATCATCATCAGTCATCATTAGGTCATCCTCAGCAGCATCAGTATCCCCTGACGGTTCTTGCCCACTACTATGCTCATATTTCTCTAAGCTTTTGGAGGTCTCAAACAATTTCTTTTTACTTTTACTGTAACAAAGTTCCCTACTACTTTGAGGATGGGTGTTTTGGTGCTTGTGTGTCTCACTGTCTAATGCAGCAGGTGCTTCAGCTGCTACACCTTCCTCTATTATGCTACTGCCAGCATCATCAACACTTGAATGTGACTTGTTGTCATCTTCAGTGTTCTTCTTATATGGTTCTTTATTTCTACTGGTACTGGTGGTGCTGGAACTAGTTTTGATGGGACCTTGACAAACTGCATCCTCCCTTGGAGTAGAGAGATCATCATCATTGATTGCACGCGCTGCAACAACCATTGCTACTGCTACAACTACTGGAGCTGGATGTTGATGTAATTCTACTGCCACTACTACTAGGTGTCAAAGGTGCAGCACTTATAGCAGCAGCACCAGAGGTACTCATCATATCTAACACAACCTGTTTTGCTGGGTACTCAAAACAGGTGTGTGTGGCTGAGTGGGACTTGGACTTTGAAGAGGCAATGATGCTGAGGATGACTGATAGGGTGACTGTGTGCTTTTTGACATCTGTACTTGTCCAGGATCAGACTTTCCAATGGCTTTCTCAAATAGTTTATAGACAGGCACAGTGCTCCTTAAAAGTGGCGGAAGATACAGCCTTTGACTTTCTGCTATCCTTATAGCCCTGTCATCATCCTCACTTTCAACTTCATCTGTATCTGAACAAGAGAATGATGCTTGAGGGATACATTCTAGTTCCAGTAGAAATATAGAAACATATAAGAGGAACACTGAAGACGACAAGTCACATTCAAGTGTTGATGATGCTGGCAACAGCATAATAGAGGAAGGTGTAGCAGCTGAAACGCCTGCTGCATCAGACAGTGAGACGCACAAGCACCAAAACACCGATCCTCAAAGTAGTAGGGAACTTTGTTGCAGTAAAAGTAAAAACAAATTGTTTGAGACCTCCAAAAGCTTAGATTAATATAAGGGTAGCAGTGGGCAAGAACTGTCAGGTGATGATGATGCTGCTGAGGATGTCCTAATGATGACTGATGATGATGCAGATCTAGAATATATCCCTCAAGCAGTACCTCTGGTGCTGCTGCTATAAGTACTGTACCTTTGATACCTAGTAACAGTGGCAGTAGAATTACATCAACATCCAGCTCCAGTAGTTGTAGTATTAGCAGAAACCACACATGACAGACAAAGCCAGGACAAATATATTAACAGCAGGTCAGATGAGGAGGTGGAGGACGGATGTGAAGAAGGGTTGCCACCATCTACCCCACTTGGAACCACTGCTAAGACTGATAAGTAATATGTGTCAACAGTCTGAGAAGGAGGATAGGGTATGACAATGGTAAAAATACATACACAAATCACACCATGCCAGTCCCCCACCACCACCACTACAATACATATCTGCCACATCGTAGGTTATACTTTATATTTTTGTATTGCTTGATATCATCCTGAATATGTGTCCAGCACAATTATGATAAAGGCTTATTACGGGGTTTACAATTTATATTATCAGTATGGATCAGAGTAGGTTAATATTTTGCTTTTGTGTTTCTTCTAGGTTTTTCCTAAGTTTGGGGGTTTTGGGCACAAGCCCCCTCCTTCCTTGCAGTTTTCCATACCTTAATCACTAGGTTCCTCCAATCCTTCACATTAAATATATTAATCATGCTGGTTTAGTGCTGTGGGTTTTCTATCTTTGTTTACAATACATATCTGTCACATTGTAGGTTGTACTATTTTTTTTATTACTTGATATCATCCTGAATATGTGCCAGTGTCACTTAAGCAAGAAAGTGTTGTGGGCAAAGGACAAACGCATTCTGCATGCTAACACATTTTTCAAGCCATATTTTGCTCTAGGACTCACAACTTTCAGCCACTTATTTGTAAACTTAAGCCCTCAGAAGAAGTAATATTACAGTCGGAAATGTAGTACCTATAGGAAATACAGTTGAAAAATATGTTAAAATAGGCGAAAAATGTGTTAACATGGGCGGAAAATTTGTTAAAATAGGTGAAAAGGAGGAAATTTTTCCATAGGCGGAAAGCCGAAATTTTTCACGGGAAAAGCGAAAAATCAGCAAGTTTTCGTAAAATTTTTCACGGGAAAGTTTTCACACTTTTCACCCACCCCTAAATTTCACAGTGCCGAGAGAGACTTCAGGACAAACCTATTCTTGAAGTTGTACTATCTTGGGCCGAGTCTTCAATGGTGGCTCCGGCATTACTGGACACCGAGGCCGCAGGTTTTTTCAATAATGCAGACTTCGCGGCCAAACACGCTATCCCTTTGTTGCCTTGCTCACCTCCATTGGCTATTAAAGCCATTGATGGGCAGACCCCTACAGCTGGTACACACGACTAGTGTCAGAGTGTAACGGTTTGTTTGACTCACAGACACAGAGTTAAGATAAAAACACAGTTTTATTAAATACAATAATACATAAAGAACCCTCAAAGGTCCTGTAATATAACATATATAGTACAGACACATGACAGGTTATTTATGCCCACACAGGTCCAGCATATATATAGAGGAGACAAACAGTTTATGCTGACACAGGTCAGGCGAATGATAAGGTTTCCAGGTTCCAGCAATGCAGGAGTTAATGATCAAAGGAAAGGAGAACAGTCCCATGTGTTCTGGCAACCAGCTGCATCTAGAAGATGCCAAAGATATACGTGTCCACTGAAGTAATCAGGAGTGCTACCGGTGCTGACACGGAGGCAACAATAGCAACCGGTTATGACAGAGTGAAGAGTAACCAATGGCAGTGTACCGGTGCTAAACGGAGGCAACACATGCAACGGTTTTGACAGAGTGGAGCGTAACCAATGGTAGTGTACCGGTGCTATAATGGAGGCAACACTTGAAACCGGTTTTGACAGAGTGGAGAGTAACCAATGGTAATGTACCGGTACTATAACAGAGGCAACATCTGCAACCGGTTTTGACAGAGTGGAGCAAACCAATAGTAATCACGGAGGCAACACTTGCAACTGATTTTGACAGAGTGGAGTGAACCAGTGCAGTATACCGGTGCAATTGCGAAGGCAACACTTGCAACCGGGTTAGACAGAGCATAGCCAATGGGAACGTACTGTTGCTATAATGGAGGCAACACTTGCAACCGGTTTAGACAGAGTGGAGCAAACCAATGGCAGTATACCGGTGCAATCACGGAGGCAACACTTGCAACCTGTTTATACAGAGTGGAGCAACCAATGGCAACATACCGGTGCAATCATGGAGGCAACACTGGCAACCAGTTTGGACAGAGTGGAGCAACCAATGGCAGAATACCGTTGCACTCACGGAGGCAACACTGGCAACCGGTTACGGAATGGAGGACTAGGCCAGAGGTGCTCTGAGTAAAATGGAAGACAGGCAAGCCTGCGGGGCAGAGGTGCCAAACAGTAAGGCACCAGAAGTCAGAATGTCCCCAAGGCGACTAGTACCACAACGGGGGACTGCCGAGTCGGGATCCAAGAGCAGGAACGTCAGCCAGGCCGGGTCAGGATACAGGAGCAGGAACGTCAGCCAATCCGGGTTGGTACACAGGAGCAGGAACACCAGCCAAGCCGGGTCAGTACACAGGAACAATCACTGGAGAGTAGTCGGGCAGTCCGGGTCGGTACACAGGCCCAGGAACAGGAGGGTAGTCAAGCAGGCCAAGTCGGCACACTGGAAACCTCAATACAAACGTAGAACTGGCACAGGAACACCACGAAAGGGCACTGATAAGGCGCAGGAGCCCAGTATATAAAGGCAATACTGGGCGGACTAAACACAGGGCAACCAAAGAGGACCTCACACAGGATGACTGACAGAAAAATAACAAACAAGGAATCACGGGCACCGTGATACAGAGACATTGTCCTGACTGGAAGGAGATGGATAATTTTTTTTTTTAAGACAAATTCTCTGAAACTCTGTTTTAAAATGTGTTTAAATTAGCTCATTCTTAAAACAAAGGGGCCTCTTTACCTCAGTGAGAGTGAACATATTTGAGTGAGTTTAAGGGTTATAAGTGACTATGTTCCAGGATCTATGTCTAAGGAAGATGTACTCCCATATGGGAAAGTCTGCTGAGGTGACAGATTTATATCAAATGTGATAGCCTTTTGACATTTTTATCTGATGATGGAAAACAGAACAAATTCATGTCTATTGAGAAAAGACAGGCCTGTTTGTCAAATTTATAAAATTTGAATATGGAGTAAGGGCGCCATCTTCAGGAGACATAGCGTTATTAATAGTGATGAGCGAGCATGCTCGGCCGAAGCTCGGTTCGGCTCGAGCATCGCTCTGCTCGGCACATGGCGGTACTCGTACGAGTACCGCATGTGCTCACCCGCCATGTTCGGGTCTCCTCCCCGCACGTTTCGCGGCTGCTGCGCAGCCAATAAACGTGCGGGGAGGCTGTGACATCAGTGTAATGCCAGCAGCCATGTTGGCTGCTGGCATTACACTGATTGGCTGGCCAGAACCTGTGATCGGGTGCTGTATAGCACCCGATGCGCAAGTTCGGCTCATTCTTAGCCAGGGAGAGATGCGCTTAGGCAGGGAAAGTCAGTGTAGGGAGAATGAAATTGTTGGAACTCTTTCAAGACCCAAAAGTCCTTTTTAGGACTGTTGTGTGTGGGGGCAGCATTTATATTTTGTTTGGGGGGGCACAATTTCCTTTTTTTTTGTGGGGGGGATATTTCTAAGGTGACATATAATACTAGATGCACAGGAAGTCAGTGTAGGGAGAATAAAATTGTTGAAACTCTTTCAAGACCCAAAAGTCCTTTTTAGGACTGTTGTGTGTGGGGGCAGCATTGAATTTTTTTTGGGGGTGGCAGAATTGAATTTTTTTTGGGGGGGGGACATGTTCTAAGGTGACATTGTACTAGGTGCACAGGGACAAATATTTCACAGTGCAGTGACAAGCTGACATATTCTGTTAGGTGCACAGGGCCAATTATTTTACAACGCAGCGACAAAAAGGGCCATTTTAAACGTGTGCCTAGCCATAGATTATTGTCACATTCTGTTTAGTGTGCAAATTCACAAATTAACGTCACATATTCCGTTCACTGTGCCTAGCCGCAGATTAGCGTCACATTCTGTTTCGTGTGCCTAGCCGCAGATTAGCGTCACATTCTGTTTCGTGTGCCTAGCCGCAGATTAGCGTCACATATTGTTTAGTGTGCCTAGCCGCAGATTAGTTTTTATCTTCCTTTTTGTGTGTTTTACGGTCAGTCTGTAAAAATGGCGTACTACGGGCGAAACATCGTTCCCAGCAGCGACGTTGGAGTCCAAGATGCATCCAGACATCCTCCCTATGCTGTCCCTGAACCATTTCTGTGGTGTTTCCATCATTTTCTGACCTTTTCCTATGAACCAGGCACCCTCCCCTCATCAGAGCAGGGGGTGCCTGGTGTAATGCTCGAGTCCTCCCATTGACTTCAATGGGGCTCGGGTGCTCGGCCGAGCACTCGAGCCTCCGGGGGCGCTTGGCCAGAGCACCCGAACACCCGAGCATCGGGGTGCTCGATCATCACTAGTTATTAATAGTGTTTTGAGGAATGCCATAATAATGCAGATAATGTATGCATGACATCATAGTAAGATTAGGTAAATGAATAAGCCAATCAGACTGACATAAGTGTATAAAGAGATGTCTTTATCCTATCAGAGGAGGTTGGGCTGGGTTTTACTGAAAAAAAAATGCTACTTTAAAAAGTAAGGTTTTGGTAGAGAAAAGTCTCTCGGCTCTTGGTTTCCCTGAAGTGTTCCTGGCTGCTATCACTGTGCCTGTGATTTGCTTACTTGCATTTCTATCCGGTGGTGCGATACTGGGCCTGCATCCTCTGGCCTGCCGGTATCTGCAGAAGCGCGTCTCTGATGTCACGCTCGCTATTTTGTAGCTTCCTGTCTGTGTGGCCGATTGTGCTTCGCCTTCCAGCGGCGGCCTTATAATCTGCCCGTGAACTGTGCTTAATCGCCCTTTCGTGGTGTTTCTGTGCGTATTCCAGTGTTGCTCGTTTTGACCCTTGCTTGGCTTCTGATATTTCCTGGTTCTCGATCCTTGGCTTGTCTGACTATACGATCTGGTTTTGACCATTGGCTCTGTCTGACTATCTGATCTGTGTATGTCTTTGGCTTGTCCGACTACCCTCTCTGTGCTGACCCCGGCCGTGGCTGACTACCCGATCCGGTTCCTGACTGTGGCTTGTCTGACTTAAGCTCCGTGCCACTCCTGCTCCTGTCTGACTACTACTGCCTCCAGATATAGCTGTAGGCATGCTCTACCTATCCGGTACAACTACTAACTTGCTGGTAGAGTTGTAAGTTGCCTCCACACTGTGCAATCCCATTGACTCCGGGCTGGTAGTGTTACCTGTCTCTCTCAATCCGTTGCCACTTGGTACACTACCATATACTATTCCTTGCTATCTCTGCCTGTACTCGCCCTGAGTCCCACACTGTGCTATTGCAATACCATCTCTGGCAGTCTGCTAGTGTGCCTCTGCTGTGTACCACTCCAGAACTCTAGCTTCCCAAGCTGTTATCTGACATCTCTCTCTGGAGGTTGTCCAGGTACGCTCCATTACTGATCACTGGCGTTCCAGGTTCCTATCTGTCGGTGAGAACCAAGTCTGGTTCTGTACCCTTTATATCTACTGCACCGATTGCAGTTCAGTGTCAGCTCTTGGGTAGTGGACTAGACACTGTCCTTACACCTATCTCCCCAAGGTTGAGGAAGTGTTCGCTTCTATTGTTGTTCTTCTTATTATTATTACTATTATTATTTTCTTCAATAAAATGGTTAAATTCACTTGTACTGTGTTGTGTGATTATTTGCCTGAGTTACCATGACAGCTGCTAAGGAGATTCTAAGAAACCCACTTATTGGCTGGTAACTATATTTTTCTTTATTTTAATTCTGCAAAAATACAGAATCAAATATATATTTCTTCTATATCTAAAGAAAAATAATTGTTCTTATAATTTGTCTTAATTGGACTGGCCGCCCATTTTATGATTAATTATAAAAAGCCATATTGGCTGTAGTGATTCTGGAACTAAGCAGAAATGATTAATTAATTTGTAATATTTTGCCAGATAATTGTAGAAATAGTTGATAGCAGTCAGATCTATATAGCCTTGTTAATATATTAGTTAATATAATTTTTGATATTTCTGGAATAATATATTGTGTTTCTGAAAAGGTTATTTTAGCTAATATTTGATCTGGAGAATTCTTTGAATTCGTTTATTAACCCTTCAACTGCTATTTGTCTATTTTGGTGTGTTTCTAGAGATTTCTTTGTTGCTTGTGTTTTTGGGCCTAACTTTTGTATAGTGGGAAGTTTATTTAAACTTTTCACTAGACAAAAGAAGCCACCATCTTGGGTGGGGCCTCCATATACTTATATATGTGGATTAACCCTTGGAGTACTCTATAGGTGTTACATAGGATTGTTATTGTCATGTTTATAGCATTTGTTGCATGATGTTTTGTGGTACTTTATGACATATATTATTAAATTTAAATTCTGACTATGTTCTTGGTATAAAGATAATCTATCTTTGACAATAATAATTGCAATTTACATGTTTTATTCAGAAGGTATACAATATTGAAATCAGTAGATAATTAAATGATATTTATCTGGGATTTTATTCCAGTTAGTTTTTCTAAATTTCACTATTGCCTATGGTACAAGGAGATTGTCAGAGGACCTGGTTTACTCACCTAACAACATACCTGTGGCTCTGGCTGACTAACTCACTCCATGTATGATCCCGGCTTATCTGTCCTCTGGCTCTGGCCACTGACTCACTCCATGTAGTCTCCGGTGTGTCTGCCTTGCCTGTCCTCTGGCTCTGGCTACTGGCTCGCTCAGTGTAGTCCCCGGTTTGTTGTCCTGTGGCTTTGGCTGCCTACTTGCTCCATACACTCCTAGCTTACCTGACCTGTGCCTCTGTGCTCTGCAGCTCTGGCCTTTTCTCACTCCCTGTTGCCTCCGGTCATGAGACCCGGAGGGGTGACCTACGCTATACAGACTGTTCACTCTGGTGTTCTCCTCGAGCCTCTTCCCTAGTCTTACTTCAAACAGTAGCGCAGTGCACAGCTCAGTGTGCAGCTCCGGGTGGAGCCCTGTTCCTATCATCCTGTGGTCTAGGGTTGTGTGGGCTACACTACTATTGCTGTATATATTAATAATGGTGGTTACATTTTATATTGTATCTGTGCTTCTTTGCCTGAATACCTTCACACATACTTGCAGTATAACTATGTTCTAGGCTGAAATTATGACCCACTTGAGTACTAGCAACCAAAACGGCACCGGCTCATACTGCTGTGGAAACCCTTAATGTGAAGTCAGTGTGCGTTTCCCATGAAGCTTTTTATTTTATTGTTAATGACCATAGGACACTTCTATCCAGCAGCAGTGTTGGTAGACTTTCTCACATCCAATACCAAGTATTATAGCAGAAGTGGAAAAAAAACACAAGACAGAGGTAACTGCAGTACTGAGGAGGAGAAGAGATCTGCACAGTTGCCACCATCTATGAAAGATGGGTCCAGTGCCATGAACACTGATAAATGACTGATAATAATGTATGGTTATATTTGAATCATACATGATATTACATATAATTTGTTTAGCATTTCCTCTTACTCATTATCATTGTGATATATTCTTCACCACCATCCAACAAATTAAATTCAACCTATTACTTTTGTAATATAATTAAAAAAAAAGTTTTCTTATTTCCATCTAGACAAACGTTAAGGAAAACTGTTAGACAAGGCATAATAACAAAAAAAAGTAAATTTAAAAGGCTCACAGCACAACAAGCCTTGAGAAATCTTAGCAGATCTATATCAAGGCAAGCCTTGAAAATGATTGTTTGCAAGTGCTACTACAAGGATGTAAACCACCACTAGGAACATTATATGGCACCTACCAGTAACATTTTGGTGTTTGCTAATTTAGTTCCTGTTGCTGAGTTACATGAGCATCAGATGGCACAGATTATGGCTACTGTATCCACCATGCCCATTGGTAGTTGTAATGGTGGTGAGAGTGGGACTGAGATCATCTTTCCCACAGACTGTGGTGGATCCAGCTGCAGTGGCAACAAACCACCACCAACACTTTAAGTGTATCTTTGGAGAAGATATCCAGTCACCATAATCATTCTCCTACTTCCCCTTCTCTGTACAAAGGGTATTGGAATATTTTTCCTTGAGAGCAGAAAGGACTGGGTAGTCAATAACTGCAATGCACACAGTGTGCAAAAATGTTGCAAAAGGGATCATACCTGGCACATCTACTCTCATTAAGCTCATCATAAAAACATCAATATGTTGGTTATGTTGATAATGTTAAACCATCCCCCAAGAAATCAGGTGCTGTCAGTCTCTGTGGTACTTGTACAAGTCACCGGGTGGTGATGTTGGTGAATTACTGACACTTCCCTTAAGTTACCACTCAAAAAAAAAAAAATACTACTATGAACGTAGTGTATTCTGTAGATGCTCCATGCAATCTCTTGGTCTCCATAGCATTGCCATGTGTAGTCATTACACAGATTTACTGTCTGGTGGTGGGGCTGGCAATAGTGGAAGTGGACCATGAGGGCACCTGGGGGGACAACAGGGATATTATCCCAGCCCTGGGCCACAGTAAAAGATTCAACCAGACAGTTTACCGCACAATGTTAAATGCGCCCATAATAATTAAAAACATTAAGCATTTATTGTCAAAAGTAAAACAAGTACTTATCCATATCTGTGACTCATGATCACCTCAGGTGTCCGGAGGGTTTAAATATCAACGCATTTCATGTATTACTGCTTAATAATGATGGCGTTAATACGCGAAACGCATTGATGTTTAAACCCTCCGGACAGCTGAGGCGATCATGAGTCACAGATATGGATAAGTACTTGTTTTACTTTTGACAATAAAAGCTTCATGTTTTTAATTATTACGGGCGCATTTAACATTGTGTGGTAAACTGTCTGGTTGAATGCTGAATTGTTATGACCTGGGAGCGTCATTGTATTACCTGGCACATGTTTTTTGTTATCCGCTCGAATGGACACTGTGGTTGAACTACAAAAGTTTTCGGTAACTCCAGAGCCGCTTAAAAATCTTTCAAGTTGTTTTCCACAGTAAAAGATGACAACAGTGACACAGGCATTCTTGTTGTAATCAATATTCTGGGCAGGTAGGGGGTTGACCTTGCCTTTTGGTCCCAATTATTGTCATCTTTGGGTCTGACAAGAGGCACAGTGGCAGTGGAACCAGATTTGTTTTCTTGGAGGTCAGTTCTACATGTTTGAAATGCACCTAAGGCTGGTTATTCTATTTGTGTTTTATTAGGGTAGAAGTATTAAGGTGTGACGTCTCCTTCCCCCTCTTCACAAAATTATCACACAACATGCACGTTTCAGTCAATGGCAATTGCACAGTCCCTGTCCTCAATGAAATTTAATACCACACCCATGAGTTTAAGGTTGTGATTGTGGTGGGGGTGCTGCTGCCTCAATACTAATACTAGGAGGTTAAAAACCATATCCACCACTACCTGTTCCATCTCTTCTACACTAATACCCATTAGCAAGGTGGACACATTAGCCCAATTATCCTGCTGTGACTTATGATGTTCAGACTCAGGTAACTCAACAGAGGGGAAGTAAATTGGCAAACACCATGATGTCTCTGCTGGTGGTGGTGATACTCATTCTCAATTGCATCTCTCTCTCTCACACCTTTCAGTAGTTTGAACAAAGAAAGTTCTCATACTGCAAAGACACACTTTAGTCTATGTTCAAACTTGAGTGAGGACTAGAGAGTGCAGTTCATATATACATAAATTAAAGAAAACATGTAGCTAAGAATGATTCCAGTGCATTGTTTCACAAAGTACTGGATTTCTCTGCTATCATCTTAGGAGTTAAATATTGCATAAACTCCTACAAATATAATAAATTGTATTTTAGCGTTTGTATTTATGTTGATTTGGATCCATTGCTCATCTTATTACAGTATGTTTCAAACAACTGACCCAGGGCCGGCACCACCTATAGGAGAGGTAGGCACTGGCCTAGGGCGCATATTCTGTGGGGGTGCATCGGGGCCGACCTCCCCTCCCCTTACTGCCCAAGTAAAAAAAAAAGTATGTTTCGGTGCCCTCCCTTGGCTGGCTATGTTTTAAATGTAGCACAGCGATACCTGTTTCTCTCTCCCCCTCCGCTCCGTCATTCCTGGACCAGGATTGAAGGAGCAGAGGGGTAGAGAGAAACGGGCATCGCTGTGCTACATAAAAAAAATTGCCAGCCAAGGGAGGACACCAAAATGTAATCACTGGTGGAGAGAGAGACATGTGCACCGGTAAGAGTAAGTGGAAGGGAGGTAAAGAGGAAATAAAGAGTCAGACGGGGGGAAAAAAAGGGGGGAATAACAGTCAAGAGGGGGATCAAGAGTCAGACGGGGAGAGAGAGAGTCAAAGGGGGGATCAACAGTCAAGATGGGGATCAAGAGTCAGACGGGGAGAGAGAGAGTCAAAGGGGGGATCAACAGTCAAAAGGGGAATCAAGAGTCAGACGGGGAGAGAGAGAGTCAAAAGGGGGATCAGCAGTCAAGAGGGGGATCAAGAGTCAGATGGGGTAGAGCGAGAGAGAGTCAAAGGGGGGATCAGCAGTCAAGAGAGGGAGAGAGTCAAAGGGGGGGCAGAGTCACATATAGAGAACATACACTCTGTCACACTGATACACATATAGAGAAGCACACACACATACTTAGACATTGATATCCTTACAGAGTCTCACACACACTGACACACTTATATACATATAGGGAACACACACTGACACACTTATATACATACAGGGAACACATACTGACACACACACACACATATAGAGAACACACACACAAACTGACACTTATACACATATAGGGAACACACAAAAACACTGACACTTAAACACACACAGGGTGGGGAATAAAGGGGTAGGACACAAGGAGTGGAGCCAAGGGGTGGCAAAATTAGTTTTTTTCCTAGGGTGGCAAAAATCCTTGCACCAGCCCTGAACTGACCAGTGTGTAGATTTGCACAGCTTGTGGAATACTTGTGCACATGTCTATATCTAGTCTCCTCATGCTATGTCATGGGCATAAAAGTGTTGGTTAATATGAAAAATGTATAGTATAGGTGCTTGAAAGATCTGTAAAGGGAGAATAAGGTGGAACTGTCCCTTTTAAAAGGTTGGATTTAGATGTTTTAAACACTATTACAACCTTAACATTGCAGATATTAATATCTGCATACTGCTTACAAAGTTCATAATATATGATTCAATAATTCTTATACCACCTGCTTAATTTAACTACATTTCAAATGTCAACACTTTTTCTAATTATATGCCTGGATAGTTTAGAAATGCATCTACATTTAAGCATATATATTTGCATGAATGCAAACTTAATTTTAATGGAATTATACTATTTTATCAGTACTGATATCGTGAACAATATTAGTAAAAACGAGAAATTCACATAAGTTACAATTTTGTAACAAACCTTAGAGCAAGTAGAGCTACTTTTTTTTTAAGGGTCCTAAACGTTTCAATATCAAAGAACACATTTTTATTTAAAGGATCTGAATGATATTTATGGATTCTAAAAATGCATTGTGACGGTACCAACGGACACCCAGCCTTGGTGTCCCCATCAATGGTCACTTCTTCCGCTACAAGCCAGATGGACATCCAACTGCATACCGCAATGTACACTGATCACCAGGCAAAACTAGTATCAGGCTAACCAGCACACACTCTGCATACAGCAAGCTTTACCCCACCAGACAACACCAGTGTAGGTTAAGACAAGAACTGACTTTATTGGAACAAACCACACATATTTATACACAAAACCTACATTGAAATACATGGGCTGGCAGGATACAATAGGTGAGCTATCAACAAATGGTACAACACAATACAAAGGGCCAGACGAGATTAAGTTAACACACCACATGGGGTCTCAGTACAGTTCACAGACCTACAATGACTGGAGTGGCTACAATACACCCAGAGCTTGGGTGAGGGTGAACAATGAAACAAAAGGCTTGAGGGACTGCAATATATGTTTGCAGCATCCTTGGCCAAACTCAAATACTTAACCCCTAACTGCCCATTTCCTTGGAAGCAAGCGAGCAGTCTATGGTTGTTAGTCTTTTGGGTAGAAATAGTCTGAAGACATGAGATCCCATATCTCTAACACACCAATATCTCCCATAGTCGCCACAGTTCCTTGTGTTCCTTGTTTAACAGTCTCAGGGAGAGGCCATACCCTGTTCCAGGGCTAGGTCCATAGTCTGTGGGCAGGAGGCTGGCCCTCAGGCTCCTCCAGGAGCCAGGGGCCCAGTGGTTCCTGTGACATGCATATTACCATTAATCAAGAAAGGTGGCTACAAATGGTAAATCTGATTACCATAAAAGCTTGTGTATAATACGCACAATTTGTCTTGCGAGGACTGCAAGGACCTTGCAGTCCTCGCAAAACATTAACCATTGGCTGCAAAGGAGAGGTCCTGACAGGGCCATGCTGGAAGCGGGCGGTGGATGCAAGTATGCCGCCCTCTGGCACCCTGTCAGGCTGAAGCAAATGGAGGCACTTCAGAAGAGGAGATGGGTAAGCCGGGAGGGAGGGAGGAAACCGGTGGCAATGGGATTTTTTTTTTGTCTGGCATGGGAAAAGGGTGCGTATTATACATAGGCACTCTTGTTTTCCCAGAAAATCTTGGGTATACTATGCACCTGCGTATTATACACAGGTACGTATTATACCTGAGATTTTCCGGTAAGTGAAATTATGTGAATTTGTACAATATGTTTATGTAAAACATACTGCACTTAAAACATTGCAGAAAACATATTCTCAGGGAAAAATATAAATTTGAAATATTAACTTAATGGAGTTTAAATTTTTAACAATATCCATGAACTAGAATTTCCTTTTACTATCTCAAGAATACATACAATGGTGAATAGTTCCCCAGAGAAACATCTCTAAAATAGGCTTACCGTACGAAACACTTATATTGTCCCCTTTCCCATATACTGTGAAATTGTCTTTCCTATGTGTAAGAATAGACAAGTTGCTTTCAGATAATTGGGACTAAAATACTCTGTAGCACAGGAAGAAGACTGTTAAGCCAAAAGGAAATGTTAAAGAAAAAAATAACAATCGTGGTTCCATTTTACAGCAATACGCAGGCAATATATTACCATGGCACATATGAATAAGTATGTAAACAAATAAAGGATAAAAAAATGCCAATCCACATATTTACAGAATTAAGGTACCTGCCAATATTAGATTTTTTAAACTGTATTACAGTAGCTACCTAAACATTTAGTATGCAAGTGTATTATTGGAAAGAATAAGATGGTATAACCCCATAATAATAGATACATGCACTCCTAGAAGAGCATTACTTGGTACTGGCTGAGGGGACCAAAGCCCAGGGTCTCATGCTTTAAGATCCAGGGAGGAGATGCACTAACGTGTGATAGGAAGATTAGACAGTGGAGATTACTTCTTTGATTCCTACGTTATTCTATGGAGCTTATGTAGAACTTCTGAGATCTTTGTGCACTGGCTCTACAGCAGTGCCATCCAAATGTTTTCAGTTATGGGTCACATGATCAAAAAGCTTTAAGTGTGAAGGCCATATTTTTTATTGATAATTATGGTGAACCTGTCAGCTATCTAAAATATGTATTTATTTATTTATTAATTATGTCACTGACATTACTGATTTTTAACATATATTATTTAACTGCACTGTACTTGCAGGCAGAAAATTAGGTTTTACTGACCTATTATCTCATGTGTGCTAATTAAATAAAAATGTATATATAAAAAAAAATCATAGGTGGACCACTATAGAATAACATCGGAAGTGGAGAAGTGATTTCACTGGAGAAGTCATCTCCACTTTATCACCTTTTTATCTCTCCTTAGGGCATAACCCCCCAGGGGAGAGATGCACTAAGGTGTGATGAAGAGGTGATAAAGTGGAGACCATTTCTCCAATGTGATAAACTTGATAAACTCTCCAATTCCTATGTAATTGTATGGAGCCAATGCACTAAGATTTCTTCAACTTGAGGGATCTTAGTGCATAGGCCCAATAGAATAACATAGGATTTAAAGAGTTTATCACATTGGAGAAGCTTTTTCCTTTGCTACACCTGTTTATCACTTCTTAATCACACTTTACTGCATAACCCAGAGGTACAGCTTGGAAAGCATCAACTGCCATCCGTTCAGTGATGAATGGATGACAGGGAATGCTTTTCCAAGCTGCGCCACTGGATCCTCTGTCTCCAGTGATGACTACTCCAAGCTCCATGCTCTGACTGCAGGAAGGCTATACATTGACAGGCACTGTGCTGCCTTCTTTATAGATGAACTCCAGTGGAAGTTGGCTGTATGCTCGACGTGTGAATAAAGAATTGTCTTTACCTTTCACCACTGCATTTCTGCAGTGGCTTATGAGCAGGGAAGTCATCACTTTTTTTATATTCCAGGGGTGGGCAACATGAGGCTCTCCAGCCAGTCCTCCAGTACTAAGCAACTAGGTATAATTTTACACAAATAACAGTTATTGTTAAAGTATTATTTTTAATAGCAGAGCACCTTGTTTTTAAACCTTAATGTCCCTGTAAAAATGCCTTTCCACAGCTGAAGAGGTAGTGCTGTTCAGGACCTCGGAAGATTATGTAGGATAAATCTCTTAAAACAATAAACATATATTTACACAACTTTTTACTACTTTCACTGTCACGGCTGTCCGGCACTTAAGGACCAGTGACAGTCTTGGCATGTCATGGAATGCAGGGCTCCCACGTGATCCTTAAGTGCTGGCCGTGCATGCGCACACCGGTCCTTAAATAGTTAACCTGGATTGGTGGAGATTCACAGGGATATGATGGCATCAACACTACTTTGCCACCATATTGCCACCCTGGACCTTTATCACACTTTATTGCATCTTCTCCCTGGTCTTTCATGAAACAAGAGACCCTATTGGTGCTCAGGGAGCATAAGAGATGATCTTCGCTTAAACAGAATGGGTGGGATGCAATAATATTATTCCATTATAAAGTAGGCACTGGAAGTGATATCTGAGTACTAACTGGACCCTAAACACTCACTCTGAATGGGGAATACATATTTTTAACCATTCCTTTATCCTACATCTTATGTTATGTTTTGCACAGAGGAATAGGAGTATTTTTATTTACTTAGAAAACGTTTTACCAGGAAGAATTCGTTGAGATTTCTCTCATTTTCAAGTATGTCCTGGAGTGTTTACAGCAAGAGTTGCGTATTTGTACAAATACATATATACACACACATATACTAAAAATGTTATATACAGTTGCATATTGTTTTTAGACATGAAGAAGCAGTTATTTTTAAGGATTTTAGACTGGGAGAAGATCTGTTTTTTTCAGGTAGGTTATTCCACACTTTCGGAGCTCTGAAGCAAAAAGGCAGATCGACCGGCTTCTTCCTTGAAATGTGGTACACTCAGTGAGTTGTTAGCAGTGGAGCGGAGGTTATAGTTAGTATGGAGAGCTGGAGAGAGCATACTGCTCAGGTAGTGTGGTAGTTTTCTAAAGAAGTGGTTATGAACCAGGCAAGAGAGGTGAAGAGCACATCTAGATTTGAGTGTTATCCAATGTAGTTCTTCATACATATCACAATGATGGGTTGTGTAATTACATTGAAGGATGAAGAGGCATAATGAGTTATACAGACTGTCAATTTTAGCAAGATGGATTTGTGGCGCAGGAGCATATATTACACCCCCATAATCTATGATTGGCATTATGATCTGTTGTATAATATGTCTTCTTACCAGTGGATTTAAACAGGATTTGTTTCTAAACAGAGCACCAGAGTATCTTTACACCATTTTCTTTTACATACCATAGGGGAGGTGTCTGGGGTTTCCCAGCATTAAAGTCTTAAAGATAGCTGTGTTTGTGCCCTAGTATGTGCTAAAGTGATCATACACACTAATGTACATCTCAAACAGAAGATGAATGAGAAGAGGGCCAACATCCCAGATAATTAGCTGTGCTGGTAGACTTGTACATCCTCCCATTGTGTACTTATCCTAGCACTTCGACATGATACCACTCTAGTTGTTTTCATTTTGACTCCTTCATTTCTAATATGTCAGTTGTCTCATACCTAAAAGATTGAAAATAATGTATGTTTATTTGACATTTTTGGGAGAGTTATTATTTAGGCTGTCTGTGTAGCAATATTACATACACACAACACACAAATCAATTTGATACTAATCTACACTCACATACATACACACACAGGGCTTGTCCTAGTTTTTCTGCTATATTGGGTGCAAATTGAAATCACAACCCCATGAAATGACTTTTGAAAGTGCAGTGCTCAGAAGCAGAATTCAGTATATGGTTTGTTCAAGATGGGGCTGGACAACTATCCTGAAACTGAGAACTTTTACAAGCTGGATGTGGATGATGGGAACTATAGTCCTAAGCAGCTGGCATGCCTCACATCAAGCAGCTCTGCCTTAGGGGCTCATGCAGAAAAGAAAAGAAGCAATTCTGGAGCAAAGAAGTAGCACCATGGCGAGGGGGTTGGTGGTTAATAATATTGTCTATTCCTTGCCTCTGTAACTTACTATGGGCTCTGGATATTGTTGCTCTGGCTTTTTCTGTATATTTTGCTGGGATCTATAAGGGGGCTGGAAGGGCTGTTGAGACAGGGAAAAGGGCCCTGACCTCGCCCTTATGTGAGATCATACACTGCTCTACTGCTGAGTGGGGGTATGATGAGTTAAAATATGTTGAGTGTAGTGTGAGGTTGGGGCAGCCTGCCCCAGTCCCATACCATATTTAAAATAGGTTAGAAGGCATGCACCTCTGCTCTGTAGTAGAGAGTTACATGATGTCACATTGGGGGTGGGGCCACCTTCTGCAGAGACACCAGTGAGGGTACAGAGGCTGTAACTTTACTGGTGTAGAGGAACAATGCTGCACCATGCCAGCAGGGGGGGAAGCTCAGCCTCTCCATCTCCAGGAAATACTGAAACAAAACAAAACAATAGATAACTTTAGTAATAGATAACTTTACAGAAAAATGTAGCCTGTCAAAATGGTATAATATTAAATCACATAATGTGTGCTTTAATACTAAAGCAGGTTGATTGGAAAAGTGGGTATCCCACTCACTTTTAACCCCATGACTAACAGTAAGGTTTCCAATGCTTAATATCATATTGCATTGGATACCTCCTTAGCAATCAAGTGTAAAGATTCACTAAGGCGTGATAAAGAGGTGATAAAGTGGAGATGACTTCTCCAGTTTATCACTTCTCCAAATACTATGTTATTGTATAGCGCCTATGCACTAAGACCTCCAAAGGTTAAGAAATCTTAGTGCATAGGTTCCATAGAATAACATAGGAACTAGAGTAGTGATATCACTGGAGAAGTCATCTCCACTTTATCACATCTTTATCACTGTTTAGTGAATCTCCCTCCTGGTGTCAAAATCTCCACTTTATTTAATGGAACTTTGTAGCATACCAATAAAGTTGATGATGTTGAATAAAGAAGTGGTGGTGATGACAGGATGCAGAGGTGTTGCTGTTGGGAGCCATAGCATCATAAAAGACAGAAATTAGTTAAGGGAGGCAGCTGAGGTCACTTAGTGGCTGGAGTGTAATAACAAATGCTAAGATCTTGGGTGAAAGGATACAGTTGGAAGCGGAAAAGAAAGGCATGATAGAGAAAGGTCAGAGAATGGGGATAACAAATCCATCTCCTCCTCTCATTGCATATCCTTCTGCTCATGGTAGGATTAACACCTGCATAGAGCAGTGATCACTGGGGATAGGAGGCAAGTGACCACTTATATTAAATAAAGACTCCCTCCCCATTTCTGTGTAGTAATGCTATTCTTAATTCCCATCTGTTCTCACACCTGGAACCAGAAGTCATATGTGAGGGGAGTGAAGATGTGAGAGTAGTTCCCCTCAGAAGTTGATAATTCTCATTAAATCATTATGAAGGGGGCAATGGAACTTTGTTGTCGTAGGAAAGGGACATTTGACCAGGGCTAAGCTGACTAGTATAGTTTGATTGGATCAGAGTTGATATGTGCTTTGAGTATGGCTGGGTATTTGGCTCTTGGTAAAAGACAAAGCAGAATCAGTATATGGAAAACAAAAACATAGGTGGAAAATCATCAAATGGTAAAGATAAATTATTGTAAAAGGGCAAGGAAAAGGAATAAAATTAACAGACTTTAAAAGAAATACAAACAATTGAGGTAATAAATAAACTCAAATTTATACAATATCCAAGAATATAAACATAAACTCTTGTGCTCAGTGGAGGCCCTAAGGACATCAGCAATATAGCAGGGATGCAATATTTAGGTAAAAATGAGTTCATATAACCTCTAAAATCTCATATGACATAAAGAACAAACATATCAATATAAGTAATTTAAAAGGACTTACATAACCATAAAATTCTCTTAGCTGGTCTGCAACTGAACAGCAGGTCACTCCTGATCAGGAAATAAACCAGGCTGCAAACATTAAGAAATTCAGAAGATGAGTTTTTTCTAAATTAAATCTACATTCACCAACATGTTTTTCATTATAAAGCATGCCCTGCCATCCAGTACAGATGAAACCATCTTATAAGTACTGTTCTGCCAAACAGTGAGTGATGTCAGTCAGGTCATCATGAAAGGACAGTTATTATGGTGATCTTCGTAAACATAAAAACTTAGCAGTTCACACTTGACTTGATGTTCTATTTTGATATGTGACCACATACTAGTTCTCTGTGTTGAGTGAACACATATATGCCTTGTGTGTCTTGTGTGGTGTATGTCAGCAACATTCAGGTTGGCAATGGACGTCTCCACAATTATACAGATTACATTGAGCATCATATTGAGCATAATAATGAGTATCAATATTCAATTCTATATTGGAGGCCTGTCCAGTTATACTTAATTACTTTAGTTTTGAATGAGGTTGTGTATCCACCATGCCTCATTATAGGAGCAGCCCAACACACACACATAAACACATACACGCCTAAATGTATACAATCAAATATGTACACATATACACATTAAAATACACACACACAAGCCTACATGTATGCATTCAATATATATACTGGTATTGGGTTAGCTCTCATAACTTCAATAAATAATGGCCTGGGTGCTCTACCAAAAAATTATACCAAAATCATAGATAGGCTAACACCCACAGGACTTAATTAAAATCAAGTTTATTGTATCAACGTTTCGGTTCAGTAAGAACCTTTATCAGGACATACTTTCTGCTTTTTATTTTAAAAGTTTTCCAGCAACATTTTACTGGTTTAACAATTGCACACAGCTCAATGAAACAAATATTTTGAAAAATGTTTCCTCCTTTTTGAAACAGCTGGTTGCATAGAACATTAACATACAGAACTGTCATTCTTCCATACTTAAAATCAAGTCTTAATAATCTGTTAACAGACTACGTGATCTTATTTTTTTAAAACAGTTGATAAAATATGGTGAAATAAAAAAATATTGGGTGTCTTAGCTGATGATTAGTTACTTCTCCTCTACAAGGTATCTCACAGGACTTCTCATCTCCACAGGAATTTAGGACACATATGCCTCTTAGCATGGTGGATGTCACCAGACTCATCATCATGTGTGTTGTCCAAAAGTTCCTGTGTTGCATTACAATTAGTGTTGAGCGAGCACCCCGATGCTCGGGTGCTCGGGTGCTCTGACCGAGCACCCCCTGAGGCTCGAGTGCTCGGCCGAGCACCCGAGCCCCATTGAAATGAATGGGGCGACACCAGGCACCCCCTGCTCTGATGAGGGGAGGGTGCCTGGTCAATGCCCCCTTCATCTCCGCTATGCCCCCTTCATCTCCGAATGCCCTCTTCATCTCCGCAATGTCCCCCTTCATCTCCGCTATGCCCCTCTTCCACAATGTGCCCCTTCATCTCCACTATGCCCCTCTTCCACAATGTGCCCCTTCATCTCCGCTATGCCCCTCTTCCACAATGTCCCCCTTCATCTCCTCTATGGCATAGAGGAGATGAAGGGGGACATTGTGGAAGAGGGGCATAGCGGAGATGAAGGGGCACATTGTGGAAGAGGGGCATAGCGGAGATGAAGGGGGACATTGTGGAAGACGGGCATAGCGGAGATGAAGGGGGACATTGTGGAAGAGGGGCATAGAGTCTATGCCCCTCTTCCACAATGTCCCCCTTCATCTCCGCAATGCCCCCTTCATCTCCGCAATGCCCCCGTACCTCCAGTCCCTGGTGGTCCAGCGGAGCGTCTTCGGATC
The DNA here is from genome assembly GCA_037306005.1 of Rhinophrynus dorsalis. Classification (NCBI taxonomy): domain Eukaryota; kingdom Metazoa; phylum Chordata; class Amphibia; order Anura; family Rhinophrynidae; genus Rhinophrynus; species Rhinophrynus dorsalis. The sequence continues at coordinate 63,692,326 of CM074718.1, forward strand.
TGTGCCTCTTCCGGCACAGATCCCCGCCACCCGAACATGGAGGGAGAGCACATGGCGGTACTCGACGAGTACCGCCATGTGCCGAGCAGAGCGATGCTCGAGCCGATCCGAGCATCGGCCGAGCACGCTCGCTCATCACTAATTACAATGTATATATGTTTAAGGATTTTAGACTGGGAGAAGATATGATTTTTTTATGGTATGCTATTCCAAGCTTTTGGAGCTCTGAAGAAAAAGGCAGACTGAGTTGCTTCTTTCTTGAAGATTGGAATATTCAGTGAGTTGCTGGCACTGCAGAGGAGGCTTTAGAAAGTATGGAGAGCTGGAACAAGCATAATGTTCGGGTAGTTTGATAGCTTTCCAGAGTAATGGTTATAAACTATGTGTGAAAGGGACATCTGGATTAAACTTACCAGGGAACCTACCACTTGTACTGGGTAGTGGTTTAACATGTCCGAATGTACTTGCGGAATACATAACATATTCACTTACATGGATAAAAACCAGAAAACAACAAAATCTAAAGGATTAACCTTAGGGTTCTTGGCAATTAAGGGGACATTTACATCCTACAGTAACGTTACCTGAGCACTAAAAAATACCATCAATGTATTTAATCTAAAGTTCTTATTAATACCAACTAAACTGTTAATCCATGTTATTCTCTAAATAAAGATTTAAAAACTTAAAAAAAAAATAAAAATAAAAAACAAGTAATTTTGGGCAAAACCAGTTGCTTAATAAGGGCCAAATATAACTGCCTTTGAATTAAATGTGACTTTTTAACCCTTTGAACACCAAAGAGGTCTCTAAATCCTTGCAATGCATTGAGTATCATTCTCTCATTCATGCCATTAGCATCATTTAAATCAATACAAATGTTTATCTGTCCCCTGCTGTACAGTTAGTTTGCTGTAGAATTGCTCTATTTTAATTTGTATAAGGCCCTTTGTAGGTTATTTATGCACGCTAAGTTAAATGTGCTATATATACTACACAAAAAAATATATAAATTCCATCAAACGGAACTGTTAGGAATCTAGACTACCCTTCACCTCTCTTGCCTGGTTTATAACCACTTCTCTAAAAAGCTTCCAGACTTCATGAGCTCTCCATGCTAACTATAACCTCCACTCCACTGCTAACAACTCACTAAGTATTCCTTCTCTGCCTTCTCTGAATAATGAAAATCAGGCATACCTAAGCCTCCATACAGCGATATCTAGTTTCAATGCTTAGATGTCTTGTAGACACAGATGAAAGTATTGGTCATGGCCAGCAAAGATTGAAGTGTTTGGGGATATACAAGTGAATTGTTTGATGTTAAAAATGAACATTTGAGGGAGAACTTTCATTTTTATTAAGTTAATGCATCAAAACCATGATACAGATATCGTATTCCACTGATGCATATCTGATACAATAGCGGGAGGAGACTAAGGTGAAATAGTTACAGATATGAGAAACAATGAATGTAGCAAACTCTTATAGTTTAGACTCAAATAATAGGAAATTCCTTCCAGTAAAATGTGAACAATGTGAGACAGAAGTGCCAATTTTAAAAATCTCAAGACTGAATGTAGTTGATTTTAGATTGAGAAATATAACTATAGTCTCCCAGAAGAGCTATTACCAGATGGAGTAACAATTCCAGTGGGGATATAAACATACATACATTCTTTGATATAGGTCTATAATACGCTATTGCAGGCTTTATCCCCATAGGTCAAGACAATGATAGCCAGGGTATTTTTTACTAAACTGAGTGAGTCCTATAGAAGAATTATGTTTAGGTTTCCTGCCAGAGATTATCAGGATGAATCACTTGAGTAAGTGATTTTAGGTTTTAGCCTATTTGCCATAAATTTATTGAAAAACTCATGTCAGTGCTCAACAGAGATGGAATTAGTTAATTATGATGGGACCTTGCCAAGTTTGTGTACAATGGTTATATGAGCTTCTAAGGCTTATTTGAGTAGAGGGGAGCTGACCACTACTGCATTAAAGGATGAGAGCATAAAGGAGGATACACCAGAGTAGAAAGCCCAGCAGTATCTTATAGAGAAACCATCAGGTCCAGGATTCATTCCAGAAGGCATGGATGTGATAGTTAGAGATAATTCATCCAACATAAATGGGGTCTCTAAAGTTCTGATAGAATAGGATTCTAATTTAAGACTTTAGAGTTTTAGAGGAAAGTTAAGGGTATGGTACAAATCACGAAAAGCTAAAGCTACAGTACTGTGAAAAAGTTTTAGGCAGGTGTGAAAAATGCTATAAAATAAGAATGCTGTTTTGAAGGCAAAGGGTGGTCACATCAAATATTGATTTGATTTACGTTTTTCACTCACTAGCATTTTGTTAATTGATAAAAATAATTAACATGTCTATGTTTTAAAGCATTCTTACATTACAGCATTTTATCACACCTGCCTAAGACTTTTGCACAGTACTGTATGTCTGGAAATTTAGTTAGAAGTGAACCTTGTTTATTGTGTATTTGAGAAATATATTGGGAATTTTGTTTCTTCTTAACTAATCTAGTCAAAGTCCACCCGCTTGTATTCCATTATATGTAGTGTTTGTATCTAAGAAACAGAAAACACTTTACTATTCTGTATCACTATCTGAAGTTTATTCAGATCATCAGAAGACTGTGTAAGTTTATGTTCATGTTTAAACTTGTGGATTGTGGAAGTCAATTGTCTGTTACCTGCTGTGTTCTGGACTCCTCTGTTCCAGTGACTTATGTGGTGAGTTATACAGTAGTGCAGTGTATGGCCTAGATGCACTAAAGGGTGATGTGGTGGCAATATGATATTGTCGATGTGTTCGAATCACTCCGACAATTCGATCTACACAAGACGTATTCACCAAAATTGTCGGATGGAAGAGGAGGGTTGGAGAAGGTTTCTATTAGCATACAGGGTTTTCAAAATGCTGTTGATATGGAAGGGATGTCCTCCCTTCACGCATCTCCAACACTACGAGAATTCTGAAGTTGAACAGCATTCTCTCTGTGCTTCCCTACTTGGCCAGTAGGGGAATAAAGAGAAGGCTTTCAGCACCAAGGACAGCATCGAAATGTCATAGGGATGTGCATTGGTTACCTTGTGGCACTCAAAGGGTTAAAATAAACAAAAATAGTACACCAAGCACTGCACATGGATTACAAAATAACTGATTACTTACCTTAGGTATAAAAGTGAAGTAGTGCAATTTTGAGCCAAACCAGCTTCACCACAGGGAACAAATATAAATTGCAGTTCATTTAAATGGAATTTTGCAATTTGTTAGAGACCTTTAGCATGCAAGAGGGTTAAAATCCTTATTGAAATTTAAAGGCAATCTGAGTAATTTGTATGTGTCTCCTATGGTGTAGTTTTGTTGCCCCAGAATTGCAATGCTCCAGTTTTATAGATAAGGCCAAATCAAATGTCTCTGGGGAAGCGCAATCAGAGGTGAGAAGGTAAAGCCATTTACAGGAAAAGATTGGTCAAATATGAAAGAGGGGAAGGAAACTTCATCGTGTTTAGAAATGGCTGTTTACAGTGCAGAAGATGTTGGTAACAGCTGTTACTTATCCAAGTTTATATTACTGAATATTTAGCCCTTTTAGTAGCAGAGAGGTATCCTTGCAACACAATGCTTTGGATAATTTTCTCCTACTCAAAAGATTAATCATCATGTTTCAGAGATTTCAAAGCTGCAGTGATGACATGAGCAATTCAACAACACTTTGAGGCTGATATAAAAATATAATTGGAGCAATTCTGCTGTAAACCAAATGCACCAAAACAAGTAAGGCTTGTAGTGCTTTGAATGCTAGAGAAATCTCCAGTTCACTGTTATTTGTCTGATAATTATGGAGCATGTGTTAGCCCCAGGACTTTTGCCCTGGCTGGAAGTATGACTATATGTAAAGCATTTCATAAAACCTAGTAAGGGAAGATATAAATGAAGAGTTCAATAAGAATGTAGAGGCCCAGTGTTTAAATACACACTGGGAACACACATAATAAAAATGTTAATGGGGATTTGCTACAAACCACCTAATACTGGGGTGCCCAACTCTTACTGCAAATGGAAAAGGCTTCTTGGTCAGGAAATGTAATTATAATGAGAGATTTCAGGTATCCTGAAATTGACTGGGAAATATGACTTCCAGTACAACAATGGGAAATCATTTTTTAAGTATGATTAATGACAATGTTATGTTCCAAATAGTACAGGAGCCAACTAGAAAAGAAGACTTGTTTGACCTATTGCTCTAAAACAATGCTGACATGATAAACAGTATAAGGTAAAGGAACAGTTAGGCAGTAGTGAGTGACCACATTATGGTATCCTTTGAAATTTGTTATGAGAAAATCAACAGCAAGGGGTTAAATGAAACCAAACATTTTAAAAAGGCTACAAAATTTATTTATTTTGAAAATAATTTACCAGGAAGAATACATTGAAATTTCTCTAATTTTCAAGTATGTTCTGGAGAGTTTACAGAAAAGGGGTTACATATTTACATAATTAGAAAAGCATTATATATATATATATATATATATATATATATATATATATATATATACATACTATCAAATGAGCAGTGGCACACACTTAGTTAACAAAACCTTTGAGCATAAATAATGCAAATGATAGGTGCCCGTCCCGTAGAAAAATGATAAAACAAGTGTTCAAATGTACTCAGCCTGGGGTGGTCCTAGCTTCGTAAGAGACAGCACTCAGAAGCTCTTGTAGCAAATATAGTGTTACTTTATTGCATTCTCAAGTGCAATTAAGTAACACTATATTTGCTACAAGAGCTTCTGTGTGCTGTCTCATACGAAGCTAGGACCACCCCAGGCTGAGTACATTTGAACATATATATATATATATATATATATACTAGCAATGTGGGACGGCGCTGCCTGTCAGGATATATAGGAAATTAATGCACACACAGATGCAAGACAAACACACACAGATACACACACGCAAATGCACACGCATGCACTGAGATGCATAAAGAGCGACACAGTCATACACACATACATGCAATGCACAACATGCAGACACATAGAGTGTGATACAGACATGCAACACACACAGTGAGGAACACACAGGCACACACAGAGACACACACACAGAAGTGAGTAATAAGGGGGTGACTTATGTGTCATTGTAATGAGTTTGTGTTTGTACTTATGCCTCCACTGTGGCATTCATTCATATAGTTGAAATGCATGTGGTAATTGTACATACTATGGTAGAAGGTGGAAGGTGCTGGCGCCCGGGGTGTGAGTGAGCGTGAGTGAGACTATGGTGGAAGGTGGATCGTGCTGGCTCCCGATGTGTGAGTGAGAGTGAGTGCTTGTGAGTGTGAGAGTGAGTGATTGCATGTCAGTGATTGCATGTTAGTGATAGTGTGAGTGTGTTAGTGAGAGTGTGTGAGTGTGAGTGAGTGTGAGAGTGAGAGTGTGTGAGAGGGTGTATGAGAGTGAGTGAGAGAGTGTGAGTGAGAATGTGAGTGTGTGATTGAGTGTGTGTGTGTGTGAGTGTGTGATTGGGTGTGAGTGTGTGTGATTGAGTGTGTGTGAGAGAGTGTGAGTGAGAGAGTGTGAGTGAGAGAGTGAGAGTGTGTGTGATTGAGTGTGAGTGAGAGTGTGTGAGTGTGTGTGTGACTGAGTGTGAGTGTGTGTGATTGAGTGTGTGTGAGTGAGAGTGTGTGAGAGTGAGTGAGAAAGTGTGAGTGTGTGAATTATTGTGAGTGTGTATGATTGAGTGTGAGTAAGAGTGTGAGTGTGTGTGAGTGAGAGTGTGTGTGATTGAGTGTGTGTGATAGATTGAGAGTGTGTGTGATCGAGTGTGTGTGAAAGTGTGAATGAGAGAATGTGAATGAGAGAGTGTGAGTGAGAGAGTGTGAGTGAGAGAGTGTGTGTGTGTGTGATTGAGTGTGTGAGATTGAGTGTGTGTGATTGAGTGTGAGTGAGTGTGTGAATTATTGTGAGTGTGTATGATTGAGTGTGTGTGAGAGTGTGAGAGAGAGTGTGTGATTGAGTGTGTGTGAGTGTGTGTGTTTTTGTCTGATGTGTTTGTGTCTGTGGTGTAGGAGCGAGTGGCAGCCATTTTGTTTTTTCAGTTACTTGGATAGTGGTGGGTGGGCTGGATAGTAGGGGCAGGCCAACTCCCTGCATGATTTAAATCACTCCCCATTGAATCACCCAGTGGGAGCAGTAACTCCTCCTTACTTAACCCTTTGCAATATGTTGTGTACCCCTCTGGCACTCAAAGGGTTAAGTTGAGGTAACATAGCAATATAACACACGGTGGCTCTGAAACGTAGCAATATGCTGAGGGAACAAATACAAAGTGGTGTTTGAGGCTTGCCCTCTGTAACATACAGCAAAGCATTGTTCTCCCTTTAAGGAGAAAGACGGGAATCAGGAAGCAGGAAGTGGAGGAGTGACAGTTGAAAACAGACAGTTAGTGAGGTTGACTGAAGAGATGAAAAGAGTTAAATAAAAGTGTTGCTATTAAGTTTATTCCTGAGTTTGCATTTTATGGAAACATTACACCCTTGTACTGACACAGAGTGTATGGAGGGTTACAGTTATCTGTGGGAGGTGAAACAGTGTGTTTGTGGGGTCATGGTCCTGATTGATAGTGTGAGTGGAGCAGTAGACGTTATTGATATCCCCTACTTCAGGAGCGAGTGGCAGCTATATTTTTTTGTGTCAGTTGGATAGTGGTGGGCGGGCTGGAGGGGGCGGGCCAACTCCCTGTATGATAAACATGCCCCCATTGAATCACCCAGTGGGAGCAGTAAAGTCCCCAGTGAATCACCCAGTAGGAGCTGTGTCTCCTAATGAGACATAAATTATGTAATGAGGCATTCTGTTCAATTTTTTGGAGGTAGGTTATTCCAGGCTTTTGTAGCTCTGAAGAAGAAGGCAAATCGTCTGGCTTCTTTTTTGTAGTGTGGTATCCTCGGCTGTTAATAGTGGAGCGGAGGTTATAGTTAGTAAGGGGAGCTGGAGTAAACATACTGCTCTGGTAGTCTGGTAGTTTTGCAGATAAGTTGCTGTATACTAATCAAGAAAAGTGTCTAGAAAAGAAGTTGGCCAATAATTCTTCTCCACCTACCCCTCATGGGTCTGTTTTAGAATATACACCTTAAGAGCATGAACTGTGCCTCTCATCAGCAACTGCAATGTGCAGTGTGTGTGTTAAATAAGGGAAGTACTGGGGACAATGAGCACATCTGCACTCACATCAAACACCTGGCATAACTGTAACCAAACACCTTGATACTTAGGGTCCCAATGTGAAATAATTCCACAAGAAACCAAGTACTGCTGCTGTCACTATGCCCTTGTCCACTCCCTGCAAATGATATGTGACAACTTGCAGTTTTAATAGTAATGATGAACCCTCCCTGCCACCAGTTTAGTGTATTCTGCCAGATGGAATCTCCTCAGATGCTGCTTGATGCTCTGCTAGCGATTATCCTCCACCACACTGCCATGTGTGGTCAGCTTACCACACTGTGTGCAATGGGTGAACTGCCACATACCCTGACTTCTACTGAATGGCTGTCAGGGGGTGAGGGAGTTAAATATGAACAAGGTGGATTACCAGAAGATGTAGTTTCATAATTTTCCTGTATCCGGTTCCTAAAGCAAGATGATGATGGTGAGCATGTGTTTTGCTCACCATCGAACTTTCAGCCTCTGACTGAGTTTCTCTATTCTTCCTCCTCATTGATTTCCACCTCACCTCTTGTTGACTTTGAAGAGAGTCAGGGAGTACAGCAGTGGTAGTGCCAATTTATTTGGGTGGGTGTTTGGTTTTAACATGTTTCATATAAATGTTATGTTGTCTGTCGCTGATGACTGCACTGTGCCTGCTCCAAGAGGATAATAATTCCACACCCAGGACTTCGGGGTGGGGAAGAAGGTGCAGAAGAATGGCCTTTTTGTTTGTCTTCCACAATCCCCCTTCACTGGCTGTGCAGAGTATGATGTTGCTGCTCTTGCTGCTACTGTCTCAAAATCAGCACTACAACTAGGACCACAAGTATTGCTGCAGCCAAGTGGAACCTGTCCTAGTGCCACATCACTGGATCCCATTCCCACTGTGTCCATGGTGATCTGTGGCACACTATCCTCCTTCTTAGCATCCTGCTGCCCTTGCAACTCATCAACAGCAGGAATTACTGTTAAAAAGGTCATTCATTTCTCTTCCACCCCAGCTTCTTCACCATCATCATCACTACCACCAGTCCCTCCTTAATTCTGCTGCTCTATTACAGAAATCTCACTTGTTGGAGGAGGTGATGAGAAATGTGACATAGTGTCCCCTACTATCACACTGTTGAGTTGAAGAAGGCAGATTGTCAGCAGTAGCAGCAGGCAGGTAACCGATCTGTGTGTATGGTGGTGGTGCTATTATTGCTGCTAGGCAACAATTCTGCCTTCTTCAGTATCATGATCCATCTGGACAATGTCGTGGGGGTAGGGGGACTCCCAAGGTCAGGGGAATGTTGTTAGCTCCCTTGACCACTCTGCTTTGCTTCCCTTACCACCTAAGCATCAGTAGGAGGATCTTCTGTGGTAACGCTAGTCCCACCAGCTGCTTCACCATGACTATTACCACTAACACCACCACATCAGTTCCAGTCCCTGAGTCTTCCGCTTCACTAATAGTATGATCACCCCCCTCAGTCCTAACACTCTGAGTCTGTAGCTGCTAGATCTTTTAGTAGTAGTAGTGGTAGTAGTAGTGGTGGTGGGACCGCTTGGGGATGGCAAGTGTAACTTAAAGGTCACACTTGGCATCAACTCCTCCCTTCCTCCCTCCTTAGAATCACAAGAGACCCTGGCAGACGCAGCACTTCTTCCTCCTCTTCTTCCTCTGCCCTTGACAAGATTCCAGGAGGTTATGTATGGGGACTGGCCATCGTTGGGTCTGGGGAATCATGACATCCAGACCCTTTTATGTTGGTAGTGGTCACTTCCATCTCCTCAGACTCACTAGAGACATAACGGTCCTTACAGCTCCTCCTTTTATTATTATTCCACTTGCACATAGTGATAGCAGTCACTATCAGCCTCTACAAACTCAGTTTTGCTGTAAAACTCACAGTACAACAGCCCAGCACCCTCTCTTTCTCTCTCTCTCTGTAGCTTCTTGTATTGTGGTTCACTTACTGGAAAACATCATGTTTGTATAGAGAAATGGCAAACATAATGTAATTAAAGGGGTAAAAATCTTGTGGCCCTTTAAAACATAGCAAAAAATGTTTGGCAAAGTGGATTTTCCAGAGAAAAAGCAGTTAACAACATGGCTTTCACTGATTTTTTTCATGGGAACATGACTGAACCTTTCGTCCACCTCTAGAGACTACTAGTGGTTTGACAATATGTAAACTGAAACAGGGAGTTAGAAAAAGCTGTGAATTCATACCACAAAGGATGGTGGGAGAAACAGGGTTTTAGGTGGTTTGAGGTGCAGTGAGTATATACCACAAAGGGTTAAAACTCAAGATGAAGGGTGAAACAGAATTTTAGGTGCAGTGAGTACATACCTGTAAGGAAAAAGTAAACAGACTGTTATCTGTCATCATACATTATATAAAGCAACACACTGGATCCAAATACAGCTATCTTTTCAAACTTTCAAAGTACTTAGGAAAAGGTGTACTTTAATTAAAGGTGCTAACTAATTCCACCCCAGCTAAATACCCCTTTAACTGTCTGAATTTAGAAATACCATCCAAAACTGATTGACTGGGTGAGGCCGGTTACAAAATATTTTGCATAGGGAAAGCCCTTAAAGGGATAGTAATGTTTCACAAAAACAGCAGCTCCAATTAATCTTAATAGTATTTGAGCCATAGAGAGTGTTATTTCAATACTGTCAGAGTTGTAGTTCAAGAGCAATTGAATGACAAAGTTTCCCCCTCCCGCCCCTTTTACCTAGTGAAAACCACCTCCCCTCAGATGTGGAATCTGGTCCGCAGACCAGACAGCTCACAGCAAGGGGTAGTCTTCTTACTGTGAGAACAATGAAAGCCCTGCCCCCATTGACAGGTTTTTCAAATTTTTCCCTTATGTTAATTGAAGATTGTCTTTCTCTGCAATTCACTTGGACACCACCTTTCTGCTCTGAGCTGAGCAGTGACATCAGTAAAAGGGGTGGGAGAGGAATACTTTATCATTCAATTACTCTTGAACTACAGCTCTGACAGTATTGAAATAACACTCTACAAATACTATGAACATTAATTGAAGCTGCTTTTATTATGAAACATTACTATCACTTTAATGCAATCAGGTGTGACACCATTCAAACATGTGATATTAAACAGACACAGGAAGGAATATGAGATTAGTGGGGAAGCCAGACAAGACAACACTGAGACTGGAACAGATAGTTAGGGAGAGCTATGAGTACATACCACAATGGGTTAAAACTCAGGATGGCGGTTTAAATTACCCCGCTGGCATTCATAGGGTTAACCCGACTAAGTTAAAAAAAAGCTAACATTACAAGTAACCCTTACCATTAATCCTGATGTCCTGCAGAGTCCTCAGCTTCCTGGTCCTCTTCTGTCCTTCTTTTCTATCTTCTGTCTTCTTTCTTCTCTTCTATTTCTTTCTTCTTCCTGTAATAGAAAAAAAATAAGTTTGAGTTGAAAGCATAGATACGTAAACACCTTGAGTGCCAGAGGGGTAAGCAACGCATTGCCTACCTCTCTGGGGCCCAAAGGGTTAAAGTACATTATAGTGTGCCAGTCTCCAAATAAAAATCCCCCATATATAATAATACATGTGTTAAGAAATGTATGCCTTATCATAATGCCATGTTATCTCTATTGTCTATAAGTAAATTAAAAACCAGCTCAGCTTAAATCGTTGCTTTTTCCGCTGCTGTGTGAGGTGCTGAGGCAGCGGCGGAGACAGAATAAGGTGGCACAGCCCTCCCCTCTTCTTCTTCACAGGCCAATGCTTGCTCTGGTCTGAGGGAATTAGCATTGAGGCTGCCCTTAAATATGGGCAGCCTTACTTCTAATTCCCTCACAGCCATTGGCTGGGATATGCTTATGTACTTCCCAGCCAATCAGTTTAAAGCACAGCCACTCAAAGCTGATTGGCTGGGAGATGCGTAAGCATATCTCAGCCAATAGCTGTGAGGGAATTAGAAGTAAGGCTGCCCATATATAAGGGCAGCCTCAATTCTAATTCCCTCAGCCCAGAGCGGGCATCGACCCATGAAGAAGAAGAGGGGAAGGCTGTGCCACCTTATTCTGTCTCCACCACCGCCTCAGTGCCTCACATAGCAGCAGAGACAGCAACGATTTAAGCTGAGTTGGCTTTTAATTTACTTATAGACAATAGAGATACCATGGCATTACGATATATGGCATAGATTTCTTAACGTGTATTATTATATATGGGGGATTTTTATTTGAAGACTGGCACACTACTATGCACTTTAACCCTTTGGGCCCCAGAGAGGTGCGTACCCCTCTGGAACTCAAGGGATTAACGTATCTATGCTTTCAACTCAAACTTATTTTTTCTTCATTTAACAGGAAGAAGAAAGAAGAGAAAAAAAAATAGAAGACAGAAGATGCAAGAAAAGATAGAAGAAAGAATGGAGACAGAAGGAGACGGACAATGGATGACAGGTAAGTTTAACAAAGACTTTTTAATGATCGGTGCTTGACAGACTGTCAGGCACTGATCGTTAGTATTTTTACTGTTAAGTTCCCAAAACTGGCATTATTTAGCAGCGTTTCAGGAACTTAATGCACAAAATGGATGTTTGGACACAACACCAGTTTTATCTCCTAACGTCCCTTGTGCTCATTGTCGGTAGGATATTTGAATACCAACCAAGACATTTTATTTTGTTGGTCAGTATCCATTTGTCCTACTGACATTTTTCTACTCCAACATTTGGATCGAGCCCTAAGTTTCAGTTTCAGGTGCAGTGAGTGTGTACCACAAAGGAATATCTCAGAATAGAAGGAGAAACAGAGTTTACGGTGCAGTGAGTACATATCACAAAGGGTTAAAACTCAGGACAGAGGGAGAAACAGGGTCTGAGGTGCAGTTTGAGATGCAGTGAGTTCATACTTGTAAGATAAAAGATGAATATGGTAAACAAGTTCAAAACAAGTATTTTTAGGTGCCTAGAATGTTGTGTTCAACTTTTCATTCCTTATCACTCTTAGGGGTGTGCATTGGGAGACAGCAATACATTTATCATGGACATGTTGCATTGGTAGAGGTCTGAGGGGTTTTGCCTACTGTTATACGTCTGGATTATCACCCTAAGTACTAATTTTCAATGCACATTTTTTCAGCTGGTGCATGTACTGTTGAATAATGGGGTTAACTATTTATTCAACTAGTTGTCAAGTATTGATTGTTTCAGTTTTATAGTCAACCTATGAGTTCCTTTGAGTGCATAGTGCGCTTTAATAGATGTCATTTGATCTATTTTTTTTTGTGTTGTGTGCACCATATTATTATATTGATTATCCGTTTTACAGATTGCTTTTGTTTGTCTCCCATTCACTGTTGAATTTGGAAATATTTCATTAGGGTATATGAGGGGTTAATCTGAACTCGCTCTGGGTCACTTGCACAGATGCATTATCAAGCAGCATCTGTGATTTTGACACAGATTTATTTGATTGGTCAATAAGATTTTAAAGCTTTGAACCTTGCCATCATAATTAAGCGGTATCTGCATGAAATACATTGATGGGATAAGTTTGTCTTGAGTTATCTGATGTTGTGATTCCTTTGAATATGAAATTTGTACCAACGATTTTAACAATGATTGAATATATGTTTTTGGCGTTATACTATCAAACCAGTTTCATTCTAGTGGTGCACTGAATGCTATAGACAACACAAATCTATAATTACCCAACACTAGCATATCTGAACTTAAATATAGCTCATAGTTCAAAGTTTTCTGTTTGGGTTGTTATTTTTCTTTTTTTTCAACATCGATAGAGAAAATTTTTGTTTAAGATCTACCGTTAAATAATCTATGGATAATTGGCATTGCTGGACTATACCTAGTGATGATGGAAACCGCTATGTTCATGTCTTTTGCATTTTGAATTTTATGTTTTTTTTTTTAATTTATTGTCTTATCTTCCAGTAATGTTCTCTTGGTTGTCTCAGTGTCCTCTCTGATGGGACTGGAATTTTCAAGTCCAAAAACACCATGTACTCTTTAATGTATTTCTAAGTAAAGATGAAGCTTTAGTTATAGATATTGATTTATTCCATCAACTGCAGGAGATTTTCATTCCCTCCTTCCCAGATTGCATCCTGCATACAGGACCAGATTTGCATCATGTGGCCTCCATTAGGGATGGGCAAAACTTTTCGCCTCAAACTGAAATTGACGAATAATGGCACTTTCCACTTGGCAAAAAATTTCTAGCGAAAAGTGCCATTTTTCTGCTTTTTTCAGCCTTTTCTGCCCATTGAAATCAATGGGAAGAAAAGTTTTCTACAGCCATATAAAAGACAGGCTCTCACAGCAGCCATTCTGTGTTTGTGAGAGGAGAGAGCAGCATGTTTTCGAGCTGGAGAAGATAGGCAAATAAAGGGGAATTGAAGATTAGTTTTAGGGAGTCATTTAGATTTGACATTTGTTCTCTGTATTAGGGGAGTCTGGGGGCACTTTAGGGGATAATAAGAGAGGAAGGAGGTTGTCCCCCAAATACTCCAAATTTCAATGTGACTGACAGGCAAGACACAGGCAACCTATTTGCTTGCTGATCTTGCTGTTATTGTCGCTGTGCTGGGTGGGGAAGTCTGGGGAAAGACATTGTTGATTTTCTTTTTCAGTTATACATTTTTGGACAGACTGTGATAAGACAACAGGCTGGCCAACTTAAAAAAATAAATAAATAAATAAAAAATAAAAATTAAAAAAAAAATAAAAAGTATAAAAAACGAAATATCTTAGGTGACAGTGACAGACAGCTGACTGGGCTTAGGCAAGGCATCATACAGCTCCATCAGTTGTGTTGTGCACTGTACAGTAAAAAAACACAGTGTAGTTGCGTAATGTCCAGCAAACGCACAAGGGAAAGGGGGTGGGGTGGAATAGTGTAGGGACGTGAGAGTAAAGTAGTAGTTTAAAAACTGACTGCAGCATAGGTAGCTGCAGTGTGTGCAATCAATGGTGATGATCCCTTTACTCCAAGGAAGGATGCAGTTTGTCAAGGTCCCAGCAAAACTATGTCCAGCACCACCAGTGCCAGTAGAAATAGAGGACCATATAAGAAGAACACTGAAGACGACAACAAGTCACATTCAAGTTTGATGATGCAGGCAACAGCATAATAGAGGAAGGTGTATCAGCTGGGCCACCTGCTGCATCAGACATTTAGACACCAAAACACCCGTCCTCAAAGTAGTAGCGAATTTTGTTATAGTAAAAGTAAAAAGAAATTGTTCGAGACCTCCAAAAGCTTAGAGGAATATAAGGGTAGTAGTGGGCAAGAACTGTCAGGTGATGCTGATGCTGCTGAGGATGACCTATTGATGACTGATGATGATGCAGATCTAGAATATATACCTCAAGCATCCTTCTCTTGTTCAGATACAGATGAAGTTGAGAGTTAGGATGATGTCAGGGCTATAAGGTTAGCAGAAAGTCAAAGGCTGTATCTTCCTCCACTTTTAAGGAGCTCTGTGCCTGTCTATAAACTGTTTGTGAAAGCCATTGGAAAGTCTGATGTCAAAAAGCACACAGCCACTCTATCAGTCATCCTCAGCATCACTGCCTCTTCAAATTCCGAGTCCCACTTAGCCACACACAGGTTAACATCCACAGTGTTAGATTTGAAGAGTACCTCTGGTGCTGCTGTTGTAAGTGCTGCACCTTTGACACCTAGTAGTAGTGGCAGTAGAATTACATCAACATCTAGCTCCAGTAGTAGTAGTAGCAGAAACCACACATGACAGACAAAGCCAGGACAAATATATTAGCAGCACAGATCAGGAGCTGGAGGACAGATGGGACCGCTGCTATGACCGATAATTAATGTGTGTCAATAATCTGAGAAGGAGGATAGAGAATGACAATGGTAAAAATACATACACAAAAATTAAACAATGCCAGTCCCCCCCAACCACCACTAAACTACATATCTACTACATTGCAGGTTTTACTTTACTGTTTTTATTACTTGATATCATCATGAATATGTGCCAGTGTCACTTAAGCAAGAAAGTGTTGTGGTCAAAGGACAAATGCATTCTGCATGCTAACACATTTTTCAAGCTATATTTTACTGTAGGACTCAGAACTTTGACTTTCAGCCACTTATTTCTAAACTTCAGCCCTCAGAAGAAGTAATATTACAGTGGGAAATGTAGTACCTATAGGAAATATAGGCGAAAAATGTGTTAACATAGGTGGAAAATTTGTTCAAATAGGCAAAAAGGAGGACATTTTTGCCTAGGCGGAAAGGTGAATTTTTTCACGGGAAATTTTTCACACTTTTCACCCACCTCTAGCCTCCATATGTGGGACACTACTCAGTATCCCATAAGTAAATTAGCATAACTGGGCGTAAATATGGTTCCCATAAGCCATAATCTGCAATTAATGTTTGCCTTAAAATAAAATGGGTTGTTTGTCAGAATAAAAATAATTCCATCTATGATAAACTATTCCTGTTCTTCTCTCATTTCTTGATCTTGTGTCATGAAATGTTCCACATTCCTCTTAATTTTTTATGACAATAAATAGTTATGGGATGTCACATGATATCCATAGAAGAATCTTTTGCCACTTGATCTTCTCTAGCTTCTGTAAAATATGTGTTGTATCTATAGTGTAAAATGGCAATGTTTTGTTTTTTTAATTTTATTTTACGAAAAACATAGCAATACATATCAATACTATAAAAAATAAAATTGACAATCCCTCAGACTCCCAACATCACATAAAACAACACATATCCGTCCTGCATCTCCAACATACGTCAGGGGTACTTTGGTCAAACCTATGCAAGACCTCCGGGACTAAATGCCATGAACACTTTAAATTGGAGTTCATGAACGTTTAAGCAATGGGACACCCTCTTAACCAAATTCCAACTTTGACTGGAATTCTCCCACAAGTTCTCCAAACTTAAGTCTTTTACCCAACCTCCCCAAGTTTTCGGAAAAATGTTCTTGGACACACTCTCTAATAGTTGGTACCATTCATGAAGAAGTTTCAAACCTGATTTATCATCAAATAGGACCCACAAGCTACATCCAAAAGCATTATTTTCATCTGTAACCAGATGCCTCTTCAAATAATGCTGTATTCTATATAAACCATAAAATTCTTTCATAGGAATCCTAAAATCTCTATTCACTTGTTCCACTGATTTTGATTTATCTCCACTTATTAGATCTGAAACCTTCAATTTACTAATATCACCCCAATTACTTAGATCTAAATCCGGGATCAGATATTGCATACATTTCACTGGAGTTGAACCTAATAAGCTATTCTCAAAATTATTATTTTTGAGAAACCTCAACCATATCCTTAATAAATCACTAGGAATAACACTACCAGTATTTTTTATTACCTTCCAAGTTATTTTCCAATCCAGCCACAATATTATTTCTAAATTATCAATTCCCAGAGGCCCCTGTTCTTTCCAGTACCAATCCTCCTTCTTAGAGGAAGGGCACTGGATTTTTTGAGCATGGGCCAACATGCTAATCTGAACATAATTGGCCAACTGGGGAAACCCTAGGCCACCTTTATTTTTATGTTTATACAATAAAGAATTAGCAATTCTTGGTCTTTTATCCTTTCACACAAATATGCTTGCCAAAACCTGAAACTGTTTGCACCAGGCAATGGGAATTGGGATCGGGATCATCTTCAAATAATATAACCTTCTCGGGAGAATGTATGCACTAATGACATTCATTCTTCCTAGCCATGATAAATTTAAAAGTTTCAATTCACCAATCTGTTTTTGCATAACTTTAAACAAAGGGTAATAATCCAGAGCCAATATATTCTCAATATAGCTCAGGATTAAAACCCCCAAGTACCTCAGTTCCCTTTTCAAGTGAATGGATATCTTTTTTATCCTCTCAAGAGTTTCTTCCCCTACCCTGATTGCCATTGCGTGGGAATTACCTAAATTCAATCTGTAATTCGAAACTATACCATATTTCTCAACCTCTTTAAGAGCCCCTGAAATTGATACATTTGGATTATCATTATATCATCCGCATAAAGGTTAAGTTTACACCTCCGTGAACCCATCTCTATCCCACCTATATCCTGATGGTCCCTGATCCTTTATGGCAATGGTTCCAATGATAAAATATAAAGCATAGGCACTACTGGACACCTTGATGGATCCCATTCCGTATTGAGAACCAGTTGGACCTAAACCCTTGACCCACAACCTGAGCTGATGGATTTTTAAATAAGGCCATGACCAAGCCGACCAGGCCCTCCCCAAATCCATAGGCCTTTAAGGCGTCTTCAAGAAAGACCAAGTTGACCCGATCAAAGGCCTTCTCTGCATCAAGGGCCAGAATGATCATAGGTATTTTCTGTACCCTAACATATTCAATAATATTGATAAATATCCTTGTATTCATACTAGCCTGACTACCTTTTACAAAAACAGTTTGATCCAAATGAACAATAAAAGGGACAATAAACTTTAATCTTTCAGCTATTATAGATGAATTGATCTTAGTGTCTACATTTATTAACGATATTGGTCTATAACTGGGGACCATCGAGAAATCTTTATCTGGCATCAGAATTGGGATAATGGCTGCTTTCAGCATCTTTACAGGAAAAATTCCATCTTCTCTAATACTATTAAAAATATTTGTTAAATGATTAATAATAAAGGGAGACATTTTCTTATAAATCAGGTTTGAGAATCCATCTAGACCAGGGGATTTGTTAACCTTCAATCTTTCTATGGCCTTTTTAACCTCCAGACTCTCCATAGGATCCTCCAAATACTGTCTCTGAGCCCTCATTATTTGGTTCAACTTAACATTAGCTAAATAATCCCACACTTCTTCCCTGTTATATTTATCCGGTAAATTATATAACTTGGTGTAAAAGGTGCCAAAAGCCCTGTCAATATCCCCAGGACTCAAACAAACTCGCCCCCCATCCTCTATCCTAAAGATCCTCTTCTACAAATTAGAATTCCTAATCTGACAGGAGAGGAGCTTATCCACCCGATTTCTGAGGTAGAACCATCTTTGCTTAATTCTAATAAGGGTTTAAAGCGGGGGTCCAGCAAAGTGGCAAGAATGTGTTCCTCATTGCTTTTAATGGACACTATGCTAGGATCTTGTTCAAAGCACTCTAACATTTCCTTTACCAGCTAGTTCATGTCTGTGTTGTCATTCTGGTAAGAATCCTCAGCCATGCTCCTCATTTTTTTCTGCAATAAAAATATCAGTGGTAGAATTTCACTAATTCCTGCCCCAATGCGACTCACCAGCATGGTTGCCTCCTCAAAGGGTTTCAGTAGCTCACATACATCGCACATTAATTGCCGTTGGCCAGGTGACAAAGAGGCTCCCTCCAAAGTCTTCCAGTTTTGCATGGTGTACTCGCTAATGGCCTTATTCTGCTCATACAAATGCTCTAGCAACACTTACAGCCGCAGATGCACTTGTCATATCTAACATTGTGAATGTTAACCTGTGTTGTTGTTGCTGGGTACTCAAAACAGGTGTGTGTGGCTGAGTGGGACCTGGACTTTGAAGAGGTGATGATGCTGATGATGACTGATAGGGTGACTGTGTGCTTTTTGACATCTGTGCTTGCCCAGGGTCAGACTTTCCAATGGCGTTATCAAACAGTTTATAGAGAGACACAGTGTTCCTTAAAAGTGGTGGAAGATTAAGACTTTGATTTTCTGCTAACCTTATAGCCCTGTCATCATCCTCACTCTCAACTTCATCTGTATCTGAACAAGAGAAGGATGCTGGATTGATATATTCTACATCTGCATCATCATCAGTAATCATTAGGTTATCCTCAGCAGCAACCTCACAGTTCTTGCCCACTACTACCCTTATTTTCCTCTAAGCTTTTGGAGGTCTCAAACAATTTATTTTTATTTTACTGTAACAAAGTTCCCTACTATGAGTGTTTTGGTGCTTGTTTGTCTCGTTATCTGATTCAGCAGGCGGTTCAGCTGCTACACCTTCCTCTATTATGCTTTTGCCAGCATCATCAACACTTAAATGCAACTTGTTGTCATCTTCAGTGTTCTTCTTATATGTTTCCTTATTTCTACTGGCACTGGTGGTGCTGGAACTAGTTTTGCTGGAACATTGACAAACTGCATGCTCCCTTGGAGTAGAGGGATCATCATCATTGATTGCACATGCTGCAGCAACCATTGCTGTAGTTAGTTTTTGAACTATTAGTTTACTCTCACATCCCTGCACTACTCCACCCTTCCCCCTCCCCCTTCCCCTTCCCCTTGTGCATTTGCTGGACATTAAGTGTTTTTTAACTGTACAGTACACAACACAACTGATGGAGTTGTATGATGCCTTGCCTAAGCCCAGACAACTGTCTGTCACTGTCACCTAATATATATAGTTCTTTATTCTTTTTTATTTATTTATTTATTTATTTATTTATTTAAGTTGTCCACCCTGTTGTCTTATCACAATGTGTCCAAAAATAATTCTAACTGAAAAACAAAATCAACAAAGTCTTTCCCCAGACTTCCCCACTCAGCACAGAGACAATTACAGCAAGATCAGCAAGCAAATAGATCCGTAGCTGCCTGTGTCTTTTGGAGTATTTGGGGTCAACCTCGTTCCTCCCTTCTTCTCCCCAGAGTGTCTAATTGACACTTACACAGAACAAATGTCCTACTAAAAGATTCCCTAAACTAAACTTCAATTCCCTTCTCTGTCTTGTCTAGCTCAAACAAGGTGCTGCTCTCTCTTCTCACAAACACAAAATGGCAAGCTGTGAGAGCCTGACAGATTTTTATATGGCTGTAGGGAATAAGCAGAAAATCTGCACTTTTAGCTGGAAATTATTTGCTAAGCGGAAAGTGCCATTATTTGCCGATTTCAGTTTGAGGCGAAAATTTTCGCCCATCCCTAGAAACAACATCTTAGAGAGGATATGATAACATTATATAAATATGTTCAGGGCCCATACAAAGGGCTCTCCAAAGACCTGTTCATTAACAGAACAGTACAAAGGACAAGGGGTCACCCGCTTAGACTTGAGAAAAGGAGATTTCATCTACAGCAGCGGAAGGGATTCTTTACGGTAAGGACAATAAAGATATGGAATTCATTGCCTGAGGAGGTGGTGCTGTTGAATACATTAAATGCCTTTCAAAAGGGCCTGGATACTTTTTTAAAAGAGCAAAACATAGAGGGCTATGTATGTTAGTATTGGGATTAATATTTAGTTAGTGCTTGTGGATCCAAGGAGAAATCTGATTGCCATTTGGGATCAAGAAGGAATCCCCCCCCCCCCATTCAAAGCAGAATTAGAAATTGCTGCATTGAGGAGTTTTTTTGCCTTCTTTTGGATCAACTATGGTAAACAGGAATAGGAAAAGAGTTGAACTTGATGGACACAAGTCTTTTTTCAACCTAAATTACTATGTAACTATGTAACTATGACATAATTGAAGAAGGGAACTAAAACAGAACCTGGGAATTATAGACCAGTGAGTTTGACCTCTGTAGTGGGAAAATTATTAAAAGGGATAATAAGGGACTATATTCAGGATTACAACACAAAAAATAAGATCATTAGCACAAATCAACATGGTTTTATGAAGAATAGATCATGCCAAACTAATCTTTTCAGCTTCTATGAGGAGGTAAGCAGCAACCTTGACAATGGCAAGGCAGTACATGTAGTATATCTAGACTTTGCAAAGGCATTTGATACAGTACCACACAGAAGGCTGGTGTATAACATAAGGAAATTGGGGCTAGGAGATAACCTTTGCAATTGGATACAAAACTGTCTGAAGGATAGGGAACCGTGTGTGGTTGTAAATGGAAAATTCTCCAGTACAGTTAAAGTGGAGAGTGGAGTACCTCAGGGTTCAGTATTGGGTCCACTGCTTTTTAACATGTTTATAAATGACCTGGAAATAGATATAGAAAGCAAAATATCAATATTGCAGATGATACTAAATTATGCAAAGTCATTAATTCAGAACAGGATATTTTCTCTCTACAGAGGGACTTACATACAATGTCAGATTGGGCAAACATGTGGAATATGAAGTTTAATGTGGGGAAGTGTAAAGTCATGCACTTGGGAGGAAACAATCCTCCTTATAAACTTAATGGAATAATTTTAGGTGACTCGTTGCTAGAAAAAGACCTTGTCAACGACAAACTTGGAAACAGTGACCAGTGTCAAACAGCAGTAGCAAAGGCAAACAAAGTCCTGTCTTGCATAAAAAGAGGTATTGAAGCAAGAGTGGATAACATTATTTTGCCATTATACAAATCATTGGTAAGACCTCACCTTGAGTATGCAGTGCAGTTTTGGGCACCGGTTCTAAAAAAGGATATACTAGAACTAGAGAGGGTACAGCGGAGAGCAACAAAACTAATTAAGGGAATGGAGGACTTGACGTATGAGGAACGACTAGACAAACTTGGTTTATATACTCTAGAGAAAAGACGACTAAGGGGAGACCTTATCACATTGTACAAGTATATGAGAGGTCAATACAAGGATCTCTGCTCTGAGCTATTTATTACAAGGCCTGATCAGGTGACCAGGGGACACCCCTTGAGATTAGAGGAAAGGAGGTTTAAACTTCAGCAGAGGAAGGGTTTTTTTTACGGTAAGGTCTGTCAAATTGTGGAATTCATTGCACAGGGAGGTAGTTATGGCAGATACAATGGATACATTTAAGAGAAGATTAGATATATTTCTTTCAAAAGGGAACATACAGAGTTATACTGTTTATAAGTAGGCTGATCAGGAAGGTCTGATAAAAACTAATTTAATTGGTAGCAGGAAAGCTATAAAATTCTCAGTTACTGAGGTATGAGGCGAAGGTTGAACTTGATGGACTTGTGTCTTTTTCCAACCTAATTTACTATGTAAATGGTGAAGTGCCAGCAAGAAATAACAATGTATCAGATATGGTTATAACAAATAACCTAGGTGTGGTGTCCAATATTAAAGTAGGTGAACATTTGAGAAACAGTGATCATAACATGGTTTCACTTGAGAACAGTTTCAAATAGCAAAAATGTATATGTGCAACCAAAGCTCTTAACTTTAACCCCTTGAAGACAGGCTGTGCGGCTGGCAGTTAAAGACCATGGGGCATTTTTTTTGCCCAATGGATTCAGGGGTCCCCGAATGGTGTGCAACCACTTGGGCACCCCTGAATTCCATGACGTGCCAGGACCTTCATGGGTCCTTAACGGACGTTTTCCCATGACAGTAATAGCACATCATGGGTCCTTAAGGGGCTAGCAAGGCTAACGTCAAAATGTTAACAGCATCAATGCAAATTATAAAAAGGAAAAACAATGAGGAAAAATTGTCAGAATTTAAAACTATAGAAAAGAAAACAAACAGGAGGGTGCCCAGTAGTGCCTGTTATCCCAACATTATCAGTGAATATCAGGATAAAAGATTATACTCACAAGGTAAGTTGTTACCTGAGGGCTTATACTCACAAATAACCAAACACGCTTGCAGAGATATACACCTGTCTCTGCTCAGGTATCCCCGTTGATGGAAGGAATCCAGAGAAATGTGCTGTAGTCTATGTTCAAAAAGATCTTTAATACACTAGGTATCTATATATATAAAAGTTGCTATAAAAAGCAACAAAGTAATAAAATAAATCAATTAAAAAACCAGTATAATAGCTCTGCAAACATTTTGTAGCTCTTCAGCTACTTTCTCAATGCAGTGAACCTTCATCTTAAAAATCTCAAACCTTTAGATTGTTTTTTTTAATTGATTTGTTTTATTACTTTGTTTCTTTTTTATAGCAATGTTTATATGTTAAAAGATACCTTGGGGCAGATTCACTAAGCGGTGATAAAGAGGTGATAAAGTGGAGATAACTTCTCCAGTTTCCTATGTTATTCGGTGGAGCCTATGCACTAAGATTTCTTCAGCTTTGGAGATCTTAGTGAATAGGCTCCATAGAATAACATAGGAACTGGAGAAGTCATCTCCACTTTATCACCTCTTTACCACTGCTTAGTGAATCCCCCCCCCCCCCGTGTATTAAAGATCTTTTTGAACATAGACTACAGCACAGTTATCTGGATTCCTTCCATCAATGGGGATACCTGAGCAGAGACAGGTGTATATCTCTGCAAGCATGTTTGGTTATTTGTGGGAACTTGATCAACTATGAAGAAGTAAGTTGCAACCTTATGGTAAAGCAGTAGATGTAGTATATCTAGATTTTGCAAAGGCATTTGATACAGTGCCACAAGGGAGGTTGTGGTATAAAATAAGGAAATTAGACCTAGGAGACAACCTTTGCAACTGGATAGAAAATTGGCTGAAGGATAGGCAACAGTGTATTGTTGCTGAAAAGCTTCCAACACAGTTAAAGTTGAGAATGGAGAACCTCAGAGTTCAGTACTTTATCCACTTTGTTTTGGGTTTATAAACTACCTAGAAATAGGTATATAAAGTACTGTGTTAATGTTTTGCAGAATGCACTTTGCAGGGTCATAAATTCATAGCAGGATGTTTGTTGCCTACAGAGTGATTTATATACAAGGGCCAATTGGACAAAGAAATAGAATATGACATTTAATGTAAATAAGAGTACAGTTATGCATTTGGGATGGATAAATCATAATTTGTGTTGCTTTTGAAAGAAATATTTTCTGTCAATGACAAACCTTAACATCTATATCTGGAAAAAGCCGGTAGAATAGTTTACCAAAAAAGGTTCTAGAGATCATTTAGTTTAGGACACAAAAATCCATTGCTTTGCTAAGAATGAGTGTTCTAGCTCCAACAGCAGCATTTTCATTGTGCCAATATCCAGATTTTTAAAAGAAAACAATTTATATAAGGCTTTTTGTGTCTGGGAGGATTGGATATCAGATAGACTCAGATAAGATGCGGGAATGCTATTATGGAGTGTGCACACCTTGGGAGGATTCAGGGGAAATATGTTCGGCTTCTATGTTGTATCCAATTTTTGAACTCTGTTTATCTTTGTAGATATAGCGAGAGATTCAAACGAGGTAATAAAGAGGTGATAAGGTACAGATGACTTCTCTAGTATATTACTTCTCCAGTCCCTATGTTATTCTATAGAGCCTGATCACTAAGATCTCCAAAGCTGAAGTAATCTTAGGGCATAGGCTCCATAGAAAAACATAGGAATTGGAGAAGTGATAAACTGGAGAAGTCATTTCTACTTTATCACCTCTTTATCACTGCTTAGTGAATCTACCTCTTGAGTCCATGATTTAAACATAGTATAGAAAAAACTGGACTGAAGGATGTTCTACTATAATATTTGTCTCTAAGATAGGATCTATAGATCTACACATCCATTCTGGAGGAGAGTACGGCTACACTCCCTTATTGCTTTTATTTACATTCATCCTTCCTTACAAGATTTAATAATGTTATTGCCCAGTTATTGCAATTAATAAAAAATATACAAATATTATCTTTGATTGTATTTGGACATTGAATTTATGCAAAACAAAGGTAAAAGAAATGTGTTATTTCTTACTTAAAACTTTTTAATGTGACATATAGACATGGATGCTGCAATTACCATACTTTTTTATCATAAGTCATCTGTGGATTTATTTTAGTATTTTCCTTTAATTAAGTTAGCTTTTGAAGACAGAATTAAAAATTAACTAATAGAGAACATTAATATTTTTTAAATAGATTAACTCATTAAAAATGGTATTTCTAGCCTTTGCTAACATTTGAGCTGGGCATAGAGCCCAGTTTTCTGGTTCTTATTAAATTTTCATGTTTCACTATTGACGTGCCTCAAAAGAATTACTTGAGCTCATAAGATCATTATTATAGCCACGCCATTTCACTGACAGGGCTAGATGTTAAATAAATGAAAAGCCACTACTAATTCCTTAGATTAGATTTACTTTTTCTTTAACACAATGATAACGGCTTAATTGACTTTAAGTCAGCCCAGTTTGTATTTCAGTTGCATTAAAATAAACATGGGTAAACTAAATCTTCTACATGTTTGTTTGCAAAAATAATCATATTAAAATATTATTTTTTACATGTGCATATTATGACATTAATTGATTAAAAGGCTATCATATACATGAAAATTTGAATGATATTGCTGCATCTCATTGCAATATATACTAACTTGGAAAATCTGAACCTTACAAAATGAAAGAATAAACATGTATTATATGATAGAATAGGTTAATACAATGGGGAAATTTAAACATGCATGGGATAGGCATGAGGCTATACTGAACATAAGACAAGACAAAGAATCAAAGAAGGTTTGAGTTTTTTACAGTAGGAACAATGGGCAGACTAGATGGGCCAAATGGTTCTTATCTGCCATTAAATTATACGATAAAATTATATGTAAAATGTATATTTTACTTAGATAAATATTTATTTTGAGATATGTAGTAATCATTTCCATAGTAAAATCATTGTAAAACAAAGTTATGACTGTAACAACATTGAGCATGACTGGCCAGTCAAAAAAATTCAGTATGTCCTATCCTTTCCTTTATTTTATTTTGATAGGTTGAACAGAGGCTGATGAGTGTATAATTTCCAAGTGAGCAGAGTAAGAAACTGCCTAAAGTGCCTAATTGTGAGAGAATCATTATCCATACTGGCCAGACCCATACTGTAGAGGAGTCGACACTATCAGCACAGTCTCAATGCCCCAACAAACACTTGTTCAAGGTTTTGGTTCTCTGCTTAGTTACTAGGTTATAATAGATATTGGAGAAGGTTCTCACCTTGGAAGGGAAACTTGTGAAAAGTGCAGTTTTCCACTTTTTTCCAGCTTTTAGTTTGCATAGAAATCAATGATAATAATGTAACTTCCTCCCAGTATGGAATAATATAATTTCTTGCCAGTTTGTGATTGAAAGAGAGATAGCTGCTAAATTGTTAACATCAGCTGGTGTACAATCAAACAAGTAAAGAGCGAGCGCTGAAGATTCTTGATTTAAGGATTATTTGTGGAAGCCATTTATTCGCTGGATGTATGGGCTCCAGGGAGTGTGGGTGTGATTTGACACAGTGACAGGGATAGTTTAAAAAAAAATAAAAATTAAACAACAGGAAATATTGATAAATAGAACTTGCTCAGCCCCTTGGCATGCTAGTTTTTGGTCCATACCTTTTTCTAGTAAACTTTGTCACTCAGCCTACTACCCTAATAGCTTTATTGCTAAACCCCCGGACTCAATGGAGATTCCTTGCTTCTTCCTTCCCTCCCCTCCCCTCCTCTCCTCTCCTCTCCTCTTCCACCATTTGCCTCTGCTCCTTCTCTCCTCTCCTCCTCTCTTCTCTCTATGAAGCCTCTCTTCTACCTTCCCACATCCTCTCCTCCTAAATCGCCTTCTCATTGACACCTTAATTATTTTTCTTTTGCTTGTTCTTTTTTTTCCCGTCTTCATAGGTACTAATTGTGTCTCAGAATCATTCCCCTTTTTTCTTTTTTTTTCTTTCTTTTTCTATGTTCTATCTATCCTTTCTGCAATAAGCCTGAGCATTACATACTGCTCTGGAGTTTCTTTTCTTTAATTCGAGCCTAAAGTCTTATTGGAAATTCAGTGAGTGAATACAATTTCTCCTGTACCCTCTGCATTCTATATATCCTTCCTATGTACTCCCACTGTATACAATGCAATTTAAATATGTATTGACTTGTATGTAATGTTACTCTTAAGTTCTCAATAAGGCTTTAAAACAAAAACAAAAAAAAATAATAAACTTTTGATGGAAAGGTTAAAGACATGCAGCAGATTCTACCTAAACTAAGACTGAATGAGTGACAGTGACCATACTTGAGACAAACATTGTACATTATTTGCAGTCATACAACACAGACAAGGCACTCCACACTTAGGAGGTGTTTTGTAAAGGTTATATGAAAAGTACCACCAGTAGCTGTACTAGCGTAAAAGACAAGTACAAGTTGCTTTTTAGTGTTGTTACTACAGCTGAGCCAAGGAAGATTTTGCAGTACTGAGACCAACGATTGAGTCAGGCAGTGACACTAACACTCTGCCATAAACTAGCTGGCAATTAGGGATGGGTGAAATTTTTCACCTCAACACAGAAATAGGTGAAAAATGGCACTTCCCAACTAGTGGAATTTTTATATGAAAAGTACCATTTTCCTGCTTTTTTTGCCTAGCTCATTGCATTGAATTAAATGAAAAGACTGAATATATTCCACCATATGGCAATTTTCTCTTCGTTTCCTGTAGGTAAATAAAAGGGTGTTTGCAAGAGGAAGACAGAACAGCAACAGCACATTTTTGACCTAGAGAAGATAGGTTAGTGGTTAGTTTAGGGATTATTTTAGGTAGGGCATTTGTTCTCTGTATTAGGGGAGTCTGGGGGCACTCTGGGGGAGTAGAAAAGAGATTTGGTGTGAAAGACTGGCAAGACACAATAAACCAGGGATGTGAGAAGGGAGCAAAGGAGGTTGACCCCAAATACCCCAACATTCTGCCTGACTGATTTGATTTGAAAGACACAGGCAGCTGTGATCTGAGCAATTTATTTGCTGATCTTGCTGTCGAGATTGAGTATTTTGTTGAGGGCCAAGGCAGGACATCACACTGTGCACACAGTTTTGTTATGCAAAAAAAAAAACACATAGTAGTTGAGTAATGTCCAAAAAATGCAGAAGAGGCAAGGGGAAGGGACGTGTGAGTATAGTGATAGTTCAAAAACTGACTGCAGCCATGGTTGATAATGATAATAATGATGATGATAATGGTGACGACAATCTCTCTCCTCCCACCAAAATACCAAATAACTTCAAATAATAATACCAGAGCCAATACTATAAAAAACATATAGGAGGAATAATGAAGATGACAACGAGTCACATTTGTCACAGGGGTGACCGTGAAATAACAACACTGGACAAGTACAGATACAATAAAATGAACTTTATTAATAAAGAATTAAAAGAGAGAATATATCCCTCTAACCTTCACTAGACCAGGTAGGAACAATGCAACTACACTTCCCCAACCCTTCACTCGACAGGCTTGAAGACAGAGAAATACTATAACCCAGAAAGCTGGAGTATCTACCAGGAGCTACAGCACCTCTTCCACCTTCACGAGGCCTGGTATAGGACAGTGTAACAACACTTCCTCAACACTTCACTAGACAGGTGGAAGAGAAGTGAACAGAATATACTCCAGAATGCTGGAGTGCCACCAGGAGCAAGAGCACTACCTTCACCTTCACGAGGCCAGGTTAAGGGACAGTGTAACGACACTTCCCAAAACCCTTCACTAGACAGGTGAAACTAGTGAACAGAATATACTCCAGAATGCCGGAGCACCACCAGGAGCGAAAGCACAACCTCCACCATCACGAGGCCAGGTAAAGGGACAGTGTAACAACACTTCCCAAAACTCTTCACTAGACAGTTGGAAGTAGGGCACACTGTGAGGACCACAAAGTGTGAGAACACCTCTCCAACAGGAAATGACTAGGCTATGGATAGGCCCTAGATGCTAGGGACCCTGACAGGCAATGATGACTGCCCCTAGACGGCTAGAGGTAACCGACAGACATAGGTGACAGACTCTATGTCAAGCCGCCCGCCGCGGACTAAACACCCGCCGCACACATACTATTGTGGGCAGGAGGATCTCACCTCATGGCCGTCCGGTGTGGCGGCTGTCTCTCCTGGCTCCCTGCTGTTCCCCGCAAGTGAATGCTGGCGGGCAGCTCCCGCCTGTCATCCGTCTGCCACGGTGGTCACCTCTCTCCGCTCCCCGCTGCTTCCCACTGGCCGGTGGTCGCCCAGCACACCACAGCAGAGGGTCACAATGCGCACACATCCAGCCAGCATTATCTGCACGTCCTGCTGGTGGTGATAAAGTTCCCAGGGCGTTGCTATGGCAACGCGGCGTTCGGCTCCGCCTCCCTGCTACCTCCACACGCCCCCAGTCTAGACTTTAAAAGCCCAGAGCTCACTAGGGGCTTTGCTTAGTCACACTGTGCTTCCATGTGTTGCAGTTTGTCTCTTGCCAGAAGCTCTCCAGTCCTTGATCCAGTTTTGACCTTTGACCTCCTGACTCTCTGGCTTCTTACCAGGTTCAGCTCTCTGGTATCCTGATCCCAGCTTGAACACCTGGACGCTGTTGCACCCTGGTATCCTGACCTCCGCCTGACCCTCTGGACTCCGCTGCTCTCTGGTATCCTGACCTCCGCCTGACCCTCTGGACTCCGCTGCTCTCTGGTATCCTGACCTCAGCTTGACCCTTTGGACTTCGCTGCTCTCCGGTATCCTGACCTTGGCTTGACCCTCTGGACTCTGCGCTCCCTGGTATCCAGACCCCAGCTGGGCCAACGGACCTCCTTTCACCTTTCTGTTGCCCATGCTCGCAGACTACTCTAGGAAGGGGTCTATAATTTGACTCAGCCCTCTTCCTGTGTGCTGCTTCAGCAAGGGTGACGACTTGCCTCTGGGCTCCTGCTTCTGAAAGTGAGTACACCTCCACTACAAACATAACACTCTAGAACACTAGGGGATATAACCGGCTATCCAGGACAGGCCGCAGGTGGACAACAGACTAGGCAACAAGCACAAGTACTGCCAGGAAGCAGTAGCGCAGTAGCAGCAGGCTAGTAAATAGGGGTGAGCGAAAGTTGTCGCCGTGTTCCGGTGGTAAATTTCATGAAAACCACGTTGGTGTCTGCTTTTTCTCTGTAAAATCCGCTTAAAACTAGCAGTTAAAATTTTTGCATTTCTTGCCCATTGGCCAAAATTTTCACCATTTTTTCAATGGCTAGAAAGTTTCTGCCCATTGATTTACGTTGTTTTTGCACTTCCACTATAAAAATGTGACTTCTTTAAACACAAAATTTCAGAATTTCTGCCATCAGCAGTTTGTCACAACAAGCAGTCATGACTCATGACGATAAGCAGCAGCTCTATGAGGAATCAGATTCTTTCAAGGAATATAGAGATATGCTTATTGATCGAGTGGAGGTTTGCATTGTGGATCATGAGAGGGACAAAGTTAGGACACAAAACACTTCTAGAGAGCATAGATGTGTATACACACACATTAATCACACCACAACAGTCCACCACCACGACTAACATACACACCTGCAACCTTTAATGTTGTACCTTTTTATTTTTGTCTCTTCTTGACATCATGATGCCTTTTTGTTTTCTTTATAATAGAGACTTTAAATAACCAATATAATGTGTTGCACCCTGCTGGAATATGTGCCAGTATCACTTAAGGAGGAAGTTAGTGTTATGGGCAAAGAATAAAGGTACTCTGCCTGCTAACAATTTTTTTCAAAAGCATATGTTACTGTTGCACTCACAACTTTGACATTCAGCTACTTATTTCTCCACTGCAACCCTCAGAAGAAATAATATTATGGTGGGAAATGTTGCAATCATAGGAAATATAGGCAAAAAATGTGTTAGCAGTGGCGAAAAGGAGATAACTACACCACCGCCATCAGCTGACTATGTCTGCTGTTAGTGCTGACAGTCAGCTTCGTTTAGCTCAACAAGAGATGGCAATTGTCACAGTAGGGGACCCTATGTCACATTCCTCATCACCTCCACCAACCAGTGAGCCGTCTGTAATAGAGCAGCAAGGAGGGACTAATGATAGTGATGATGATGGTGGAGAAGCGGGGTGGAAGAGGCATGAATGGCCTTTTTAGCCCAAACCAAGAAGGGATGGGAAACAAAATCGGATGGACATCACCACCACCAGCAGTGAGATTTTGGAATTTGCAGAGTTTGCTGCTGCTGTAATTCCTGCTGCTGCTGCTGCTGCTCAGTTGCAAGGTCAATAGGATGCTGAGGAGCAGGTTAATGTGCCACAGACCACCGTGGACACAGTGGGAATGGGGTCCAGTGATGTCAGACAAATATCCATTTTTGTTAACTACACAAATATACCTACCAAAATAGCATTAGGAGTCATCTACTTATGATCAACATATGTACACTACGAGGACTATCAGATAGAAGAGGTGGCTCTAGATGAAGTTTTATAGAAACAAATAACCTACAATTAAATGATTATTCATTGTGAAATAAGAATACCCAAACTGTAATGGTCAGCCTTACTGATTTGTCTTGAGGTGTACTATACTATGTAATCTCTGGGGTAAATACTATTTTCATTTTATAGCAATGCACAGAATGATATAAATACAGTAGCAGAAATAAAAATAAAGCACATCGGCTATTACTCTTGATTGTAAAAATAAATCTGTATTATTAAAGTAGAGAGAGACTTGTATTGTATTCATATACCCAAAACTTAACTCTTTGAGGATCAGGAGATGTTCAATGTATTGCTGCACACTGTATTGCACACTCCTCTTTTCTGCAGTGGGTTAAATAAATCAAATGTCTAAATATTGCTATGCATTTACTCTGCAATAGGACTGCCCGACACTCTGTCAGTGCCGAGAAATAATTATATTATAATATTTTTTCAGCCAGCCTACTTACAAATTATATAGCTGCAAACATCTGCATGACGTCTCTTATTTGTTTCTAGAGAGTGGTGGGTGGCGGTGCCCTTTCCATTGAGCACACTGTGCATGTCAGGGACCCAATGGACCTCTGCATCACTGCAGATATTTTCACAGGAGTGGGCAGGGAGCTTATAACTATGCCCACTCCTGAGACCAGAGCCATTTACAGTTTATATATATATATATATATATATATATATATATATATATATATATATATATATATATATATAAAACTGTGGATCACATGATTGCTTTTTCCATCTATCCTAATGGTTGAAAATGATGAACAAACGCAAAATGAATGAATCCATACTTGAAAATCATTTCAGTATCAAAGAATATGCATACATAATGTGAGAGGAGAGGATTCTGAGGACGAACAAACAGCACAATGGCCTTTTCTATGAAAAGTCACCGCTCAAAAGCATCACATTTTAGCTCCCTAGTGCCATTACAGAAGAGAAATGTATATGTACATATTAGACTAATTCCTCACAAAAGGGTGGTCCAGTTCCAAAATGATGGGCAAGTTCCCTCCGCATGGGAATACCATGTAACCCATGACGTACGTTTTGGCCTTGTTGGGCCTCGTCATGGAGGTGCAGCTAGATTCCCCAGACACTAAGAGCAAGGGGTCCACATCTGGATTACCCTTCACTCTTAGGGAGACCGCATAAGAGTATTTAAAATATGCATTCAAAATGTGAAAGGCTTCTGAGGACAAACAAACAGCACAATGTCCTGTTCTATGGCAAGTCACCACTCAGAAGAATCTGGTTTTAGCTCTCTAGTACCATTACAGTGGAGAAATGTCCATGTACATATTAGACTAATCCTGCCCAAAAGAGCAGTACAGTTCCTAAACAACAAGCACGTCCCATCTGCATGGTAACACCAGCTAACCCCCAATGTACATTTTAGCCTTGTTGGGATTAGTCTGGGAGGTGCATCTGGATTCCCTAAGCACTGAAATCAAGGGGTCCAAGTCCGGATTACCCTTCACTCTTAGGGAGACCCTGTAAATATGCATAGAAAATATGAGAGTCTTCTGAGGATGAACAAACAGCACAATGGCCTGTTCTACAGCAAGCTACCACACAGAGGCATCACATTTTAGCTCTCTAGTGCCATTACAGAGGAGAAATTCCCATGTAAATATTAAACTAATCCATCTCAAAAAGGTGATCCAATTCCAAAATGACGGGCAAGTCCCCTCTGCACAGGAACACTAGCTAACCCTCTACGTACATTTCGGCCTTGTTGGACCTAGTCATGGAGGTGCAGCTGGATTTTATAGGCACTGAAATCAAGAGGTCCACGTCTGTATTACCCTTCACTCTTAGGGAGACCCAATAAGAGTTTTTTATATATGTATACAAAAAGTGAGAGGCTTCTGAAGATGAACAAATAGCACAATGGCCTGTTCTACAGCAAATCACTGCACAGAAGCATCATGTTTTATCCCTCTAATGCCATTACAGAGGAGAACTTTCCACATACATATTAGAATAATCCCGCCCAAAAGGGAGGTCAGTTCCAAAAAGACGGGTAAGTCCCCTCTGCACCTCCATGACGAATCCCAACAAGGCTGAAATGTACATTGGGGGTTAGCAGGTGTTCCGATACAGAGGGGACTTGCCCATCATTTTGGAACTGGACCACCCTTTTGGGTAGGATTAGTCTAAAACGTACATGAACATTTCTACTTTGTAATGGTACTAGAGCTAAAATGTGATGTTTCTGAGCGGTGACTTACCGTAGAACAGGTCATTGTGCTGTTTTTTCGTTCTCAGAAGTATGGATGGGCGAAAATTTTTGCCTCAGACTAAAATCGGAGAATAATGGCACTTTCTGCTTGACAAATAATTTCCAGCGAAAAGTGCAATTTTTTCTGCTTTTTCCCGCCTTTTCCACTCATTGAAATCAATGGAAAGAAAAATATTTCTCCACCACATGAAAGTTTTCTACAGCCATATAAAAGGCTGTCAGGCCCTCAAAACATGCCATTCTGTGTTTGTGTATTAGGGGAGTCTGGGGGCACTCTAGGTGATAAGAAGGGAGGAAGGAAGTTGAACCCCAAATACTCCAAAATTCCATGTGACTGGCAAGACACAGGTAGCTAGGGACCTATTTATTTGCTGATCTTGCTGTTATTATCTCTGTGCTGGGTGGGGAAGTCTGGGGAAAGACGTTGCTGATATTGTTTTTCAGTTATAATTTTATTGGACAGACTGTGATAAGACAACAGGGTGGACAACTTAAAAAAAAAAAAGAAAAAGAAAAGAAAAAAAGAAAAAAGAATAAAAAACGAAATAACTAAGGTGACAGTGACAGACAGCGGAATGGGTGTAGGCAAGGCATCATACAGTTACATTAGTTGTGTTGTGTACCATACAGTAAAAAAAACACAGTGTAGTTGCGTAATGTCCAGAAAATTCACAAGGGGAAGGGGGAGGTGTGGAGCAGTGCAGGGATGTGAGAGTAAAGTAGTAGTTCAAAAACTGACTACAGCAATGGTTGATGCAGCGTGTGCAATCAATGATGATGATCCCTCTACTCCAAGGGAGGATGCAGTTTGTCAAGGTCCCAGCAAAACTAGTTCCAGCACCACCAGTGCCTGTAGAAATATAAAACCATATAAGAAGAACTCTGAAGACGACAAGAAGTCACATTCAAGTGTTGATGATGCTGGCAATAGCATACTAGAGGAAGGTGTAGAAGCTGAACCACTTGCTGCATTATATAGTGAGACAAACAAGCAACAAAACACCCATAGTAGGGAACTTTATTACCATAAAAGTAAAAAGAAATTGTTTGAGACCTCCAAAAGCTTAGAGGAATATAAGGGTTGTGGGCAAGAATTGTCAGGTGATACTGATGCTGCTGAGCATGACCTATTGATGACTGATGATGATGCAGATCTAGAATATATCCCTCCAGCACCTTTCTCTTGTTCAGACACAGATGAAGTTGAGAGTGAGGATGGTGACAGGGCTGTAAGATTAGCAGAAAGTCAAAGGCTGTATCTTCCACCACTTTTTAGGGGCACTGTTCCTGTCTATAAACTGTTTGAGTAAGCCATTGTAAAGTCTGACCCTGGACAAGCACAGATGCTTGATGACTGTGATGCTTTTTGGTTCCTCTTAGCCATCTCTAGGGGTAAGACACTTATGTGCCCACAAAATAATAATTAATAGAGCAGGTAAACACTAAGGTACGCTGGATAGGGCAGTCCAAGAGCAAATGCTTCAGAGAGCAGAGTCCATACTCCTCAGGCAGTCCAAGAATAGAGGCTTCAGAGAGCAGAGTCCATACTCCTCAGGCTGCAGGCCACACCCCCAACCAATTTAGATTTTTAAGTATATCACAGTGAATGAATTGTATGAATACTTGGGAGGAGATAACAGGGGAGATACTAAAGGATGAAGTTTTAGAAAGAATACCAAAAAGTTGCATTAATTCCAGCTTACGAAATCAACAATACAGAATGTTGCATTTATTTTATTTAGTTCCTGCTAGATTAGCACGTATGTATCCAGGAACTCCCAATTGTTGTTTCAAAGGTTGTTATATAAAAGGTTAATTTATTCATATTTGGAAATGTTTTAAAGTTAAAATTATTTGGGAAAAATATAAATAATTTACTCAGTAACATTTTAATTAAAAAAATAGATTTAAACATTTGGGAAGCCGTTTTAGGTAAAAAAGTACAGGGTCTATCTAAATACGAAAATATATTTTTAGTACTAGTTTGTATTGCAACAAAAATAACAGTTGCAACATTTTGGAAAATAGATAATATTCCCTGGTCAGAAGTTCTAGATAAAATCAACCACGTTTGTTATTTTGAATATCGATCTTCTATTGAAAATAATTGCTATGAAAAATATTTACGTATCTGTCTCTGTCTTAGTTCTACTCTCTTTTTCTGCTTTGCGTCTTTCAAGAGATTTCTAGTGAGGATAGTATTGATACTTGCTCATTTGTAATTTATTCCATTGCCCTGGTCTTTCTGGCTGGGACAGGTCATTGACCTATTTGATATCTGTTATGTACTTAATGATACTACTTGATTTTGTTTACATGCATGGACTTGTATTACCTGTGTAATGATATTATTTGCCAATGTTTTGTATTTTCTTTTATATGATTCAATAAAGCTCTTTTGAACAAAAAAAGAACAATTTTTACTTACTTGATCTAGTTGGATTGAAAGTTCTTATGGGAAAAAATATAAAATGTTACTACAATTTTAATGTGTTTATGTTCATTAAATCCACAGTAACACAGTTTAAACATGCCTGGGATAAACATGTATCTATCCTAAGATAACAATAAAGGAATACTAAAGGGCAGACTAGATGGACCAGGTGGTCTTTTTCTGCCGTCAATCTTCTATGTTTCTATGTTTCTATGTGTATTTTCTTTCTTTGGAAGATGTTTTAATAAGTTAAATTTATGTTAAAATTTTAAATAAAACTTTTTTGTTAAAAAAAAAGTAAGGCTGATGTAAATATGCATGCTGTTCACTGAGCCAATCTGCTCTGCAAAAATGTAATCCATGATGTCATGATTAGATATCAATCAGGATTAAGTTCAACATAATTTTGGGGTATTTTGAGTAAATCTCCTCAGCTCCCTTCTCACACTCCCAGACACCCTTAACACAGAGATAACAGCCAGGTCAGAAAAGAACTTGGAACACGGCTGTCTATCTTCCCAGTCAGATACACAGAATTTTGGGGTGTTTGTGGTTAACCACCTTTCTCCCTTCCTCTCCCAACTTCAGCTCCACTTTATTAGCCTGTCTTCTCTAGCTCAAAAATGTGCTGTTTTCTCTATTGCAAACATACACAGAATGGCATGCTGTTGGAACCTGGTACCCCTTTAATACTAAGCTGGAAGGAAAAGAATGGAAACTTGCCACATGGTGGGGAGAAGTTCAGTTAGGCAAAAAAAGAAGACAATCTGCACTTCTCGCAAACAATTTCCCACTTGGCAGGAAGTGCCATTTTTTTTCTGCTTTGCTTTTGTGGCAAAAAGTTTTACCCATCCCTAGTGTTTGGCACTGATTACAATGTATCATATAAAACTGATATAATTAAAAGGATTCTCCAAATTTTGAAGGCTGATGTACAGTTCATAACTTAGATGCTAGACAGGTCCCCAACATATTGCAAGCTATGCAATGGACACCCCTCTATCATACAGGGGTTTAAATACATGATTTTTTCTGCATTCGCTTTGATTATTTTAATGTACTTGATCAAGTCACCATCAAAATAAGACTTGATAAATGTTTATTTTCTTAACAGAAGCACTGTTGCAATTTGCATAAAGATGTAGAAAAAGCTGTAGCAATCTTCTATAAAAGCACATGATAATAATTCACCCTTGAACTGAAGATCAAATACATTATAATAGCCCAGACATCCTGAGTTGAATACATTACTGAAAAAATCCCTATACTTAGTTTGAATGTATATAATTACGTATTGCAGAAAAAATATTCATCTGTGCAGTGTATTTAAATACACTGTTTATAAGATAGAGTTACAAGTTTATAGATAGCAAGTCCTTGCAAAAATAAATGCTCTTTGTTTAAATAAATTGTTGTCATGAGATCTGCTTAAAACTTTATTACTTAAAAAATGTGTGAATGTAAAAGTGGTAAGACCAACAATACCATAGTAAAAAAGTAAATTAGGTTAAAAAAAAGACACAAATCAATCAATCCATCCATAGCTCAGAGAAATGAGAATGATATAGCATTCCTGCTACCAAATAAGTTAGTCTTCATCAGACCTTCCTGATTTGCCTACTAATACACAGTATAACCTTGTATGTTCCCTTTTGAAAGAAATGTATCTAATCTTCTCTTAAATTTATCCATTGTATCTGCCATAACCACATCCATCATTTGACAGACCTTACTGTAAAAAAAACCCTGCCTCTGCTGAAGTTGAAACATCCTTTTCTCTAATCTCAAGGACTGTACCCTGGTCATTTGATCAGGCCTTGGAATGAATAGCTCACCACAGAAATCCTTGTATTGACCTCTCATAAAATTGTACATTGTGATAGGATCTCCTCTTAGTTGTCTTTTCTCTCAGTAAACCAAGTTTGCCTAGTCATTCCTCATACATCAAGTCCTCCATTCCCTTGATTAATTTTGTTGCTCTTCTCTGTACTCTCTCCAATTCTAGAAGATCCTTTTTCAGAAATGGTGCCTAAAACTGCACTGCATATTCAAGGCGAGGTCATACCAATGATTTGTATAATGGCACAATGATGTTATCCACTCTTGCTTCAATACCCCTTTTTATGCAAGACAGGACTTTGTCTGCTTTTGCTACTGCTATTTGACACTGGTCACTGTTTCCAAGTTTGTAGTATAAAAGGATTCCCAGGACTTTCTCTAGCAACGAGTCCCTTAAAATGATTCCATTAAATGGATTGTAATACTTAGGGTGAGATGTTCAGAAAGTGGTGGTAACTGAAATTATCTATAATCAGAATAAAAAAGTTCTTACACCATGATCCGTCAATTCTCAGACGTTTCCGTCATTTTTTGTATCCAATTCCGATATCTCCGTCAAAGGGAAAAAGCCGTCTTAAAAGTGGGTGTGGCTTAGTCTTCCGTCATAATGTAAAGTATTTTCAGGAAAAAAATATTCGTTTGAATGTCATTTTTTTGTCTGATTAACGTATTTTTTTCCCAACATAATAAAAATGGTCTAAACTTGGAGAAGAAAAATTATTTTCAAAGACAAAAAAAGTCTTTTGTTTCTTTGAAAATGTTCGTTTCAAAGACAAATTGAAAGACAATTTTTAAGATCTTCTTACCGTTATTTTTAATTCTTTAGATGAATTTTCAAACGTGATGGATTTACTTCTGAAAATATCGTCCTCCTTTTACCACCAACTCACGATCTGACAAGTTTTTCATTATGAAGACTTTTTGAAACATCTTGCCCTTAGTATGTAAAAAAATATATATTGTAGTGTTTATCCCCCTGAGTAAAAAATGGATACTCTCAATGCTGAAAGGTGTTTTCTTCAAAAGTTATTACAGCTCAAAGTTTAATTTTGTAGGTGCAATATTACAGTGGCCTGAAATTGTACAGTGGCACTGTTGTTACACCATTTTAATATTACTATCCCTTTAGGTTCATAAGTAGCATTGGGATTTTTTTCCTCCCAAATACATGACTTTACACTTTCTTACATTAAACTTCATATTCCATTTGGTTGCCCAATCTGCCATTTTATGTAAATCCCCCTGTAGAAAGCAAATATCCTGTTCTGAATTAATTACCATGCATAATTTAGTTTCATCTACAAATATTGATATTTTTCTTTCTAAATCTATTATTTCCAAGTGAATATAAACATATCAAAAAGCAGTGGACCTAGTATTGAACCCTGAGTTACTCCACTCTCAGCTTTAACTGAATTGGAGCACTGTCCATTTACAACCACACACTCTTCCCTATCCTTCAATAAATCATGACATGAACACATTTTAAGCAAGGGCAATAAGGTATATATGTTAAAAAGCACTCTAATTGGAATGTTCATATACTTTTTTGCAGGTCCTGGGTGCACTGGAGAACTGGGAATAGGAGGCAGCTATGGCAAGCCCTAAGCTAATATCAAAAACTAGTTGTCATCAGTAGGGATGGGTGAAAAGGCAGAGAAATGTTCCACTTTTTTTGTGAAACTTCCCGCCCATGGACAATACATACAATTTTCTGCTTTTAGCCACAGCCAATACATTTCCCACAAGAAATATTCCATATTTTACCTTGTTTTCTATGACTGCAAGATTTCCTGATAAAATATAACTTCTTCTGAGGGCTGAAATGGAGAAATAAATAGCTGAAAGTGAAAAGTTGTGAGTCCTACAGAAATATATGCCAAAAGCAGCAAAGGCACTCATCAAAGCTAAGGCTGTGTATGTTTATAACCTGTGTTGTTGCTGTCTTCACAACACTAATAGTGTGTGTGGCTGAGTGGGACTTGGTCTTGGCCATGTCATCATCTCTATCACTCTCAACTTCATCTGTATCTGGAGAAGGATGCTGGAGGGATATACTCTAGATTGACACGCCATGTCTTCCCCACTACTTTTATACTCCTCTCGACTTTTATAGGTCTCAAACCATTTCTTTTTAATTTTCCCCTTTGAGGGATATTCACAACATTAGCTATTACTTTCAGGACAGGTGTTTTTGTGCTTGTTTATCTCACTGTCAGTTACAGCAGTTGG
This sequence comes from Rhinophrynus dorsalis, assembly GCA_037306005.1. NCBI lineage: Eukaryota > Metazoa > Chordata > Amphibia > Anura > Rhinophrynidae > Rhinophrynus > Rhinophrynus dorsalis. Next base: position 63,732,401 of record CM074718.1, read on the forward strand.
TTTAGCTGCTACACCTTCTTGCACTATTCAATCAACTCGGGAATGAGACTTGTAGTTGTTTTCAGTGCTTTTAGATGATTTATTAATAGTAATGGTGCTGGGGTGGTGGAAATTTTGGTGGGGCAAACTACATCTTCCTAAAGAGGAGAGGGATCACCATCATTTATTGAACACACTGCAGTAGCCATAGGTGCAGTCAGTTTTTCGACTGCCTCTTTACTCACACATCCCTGCACTGCTCCTGATTCTTTCACCCTCCACCTACCTCATGTGCATTTGATGGACATTATTCAATTACTGTGTGTGTTTTTACTGTAAAGTACACAATAGAATGGATTGCGTTTGATGTCTTGCCTTGGATCTCTACAAAATTCTCTATCTCATCTAGAATCAGTGTGCTTCCATCACTGCTCACTTCAGGGTCCCTGTCTCTGTCACCTATCAATTGTTTTTTCAGTTGTATTTATTTATTTTAGATAACTGACCTCCCTATCACTGTCAACAAAAAACAAAAAAAAGTGCATTCTGTATTCAATTGCTTCTTTCCTCAGACTCCCCAAGGACAGAAATAACAGCTAGTGATGAGCGAGCATGCTCGGCCGAAGCTCGGTTCGGCTCGAGCATCGCTCTGCTCGGCACATGGCGGTACTCGTACGAGTACCGCATGTGCTCGCCCGCCATGTTCGGGTCTCCTCCCCGCACGTTTCGCAGCTGCTGCGCAGCCAATAAATGTGCGGGGAGGCTCTGACACCATGTTGGCTGCTGGCATTACACTGATTGGCTGGCCAGAACCCGTGATCGGGTGCTGTATAGCACCCGACGCGCGAGTTCGGCTCATTCTTAGCCAGGGAGAGATGCGCTTAGGCAGGGAAAGTCAGTGTAGGGAGAATAAAATTGTTGAAACTCTTTCAAGACCCAAAAGTCCTTTTTAGGACTGTTGTGTGTGGGGGCAGCATTTATATTTTGTTTGGGGGGGCACAATTTCCTTTTTTTTGTGGGGGGGATATTTGTAAGGTGACATATAATACTAGATGCACAGGAAGTCAGTGTAGGGAGAATAAAATTGTTGAAACTCTTTCAAGACCCAAAAGTCCTTTTTAGGACTGTTGTGTGTGGGGGCAGCATTTAATTTTTTTTGGGGGTGGCAGAATTTCATTTTTTTGTGGGGGGGGACATGTTCTAAGCTGACATTGTACTAGGTGCACAGGGACAAATATTTCACAGTGCAGTGACAAGCTGACATATTCTGTTAGGTGCACAGGGCCAATGATTTTACAACGCAGCGACAAAAAGGGCCATTTTAAACGTGTGCCTAGCCATAGATTATTGTCACATTCTTTTTAGTGTGCAAATTCACAAATTAACGTCACATATTCCGTTCACTGTGCCTAGCCGCAGATTAGCGTCACATTCTGTTTCGTGTGCCTAGCCGCAGATTAGCGTCACATTCTGTTTCGTGTGCCTAGCCGCAGATTAGCGTCACATATTGTTTAGTGTGCCTAGCCGCAGAATAACGTCACATATTGTTTAGTGTGCCTAGCCGCAGATTAGCGTCACATATTGTTTAGTGTGCCTAGCCGCAGATTAGCGTCACATTCTGTTTCGTGTGCCTAGCCGCAGATTACCGGCATATATTCCGTTTAATATGAAGAAGGCGGGTAAAAAGGGACGGGGAAGTGGACGTGATCCTGATAGTTCAGGGCGCGGGTCAGGACGCGTAGAAACTGTGCCTGGTGCCAGAGCACAAGAAAGAAAGACATCCACCATACCTAGCTTCATGTCTCAGTTTACAGGGCGTCGCAGGACATCACTCTCGAGGTCAGACCACTGCAAACAGGTGGTCGGTTGGATTTCAGCTGATACTGCTTCCAGTCGGTTAAGCACCACCCTGTCTTCGACAAAGTCCACTCTCACTAGCCAAGAGTCTGGTCAACATAATCCTCACCCTGATCATCCTTCCTCCCACCATAGAGGGTCTGGCCAAAGAAGTGATCCCACACTGGGATATAGTGAGGAGCTCTTCTCATCACCAATCCTTGATTTGAACCTCTCTCCAAGCACGCTTGCAGAGGAACATGAGATCTTGTGCCCTGATTCACAACCTCTAGAGGGTACCCAATCACAAGAAGATGACAGAGGGGAACGGCATTTAAGGTCAAAGGAAGTGGATGATGATGATGAGACACAGTTGCCATCAAATCAACCACAATTACTGTCTCAAGACCTTGATGAGGAGGATGATACACAGTTGTCAATGACTGAGGATGTGGTGGGATCAAGAAATGAGGAGGATGATCAGAGTGAGGAAGTGGAGGAGGACTTGGTGGACGATGAGGTCACTGACCCCACCTGGGAAGGTGGAAAGCCGAGCGATGACAGCAGTCCTGAGGGTGAGCCATCTGCAGCACTGCAACAGGCTGGAAGAGGCAGTGGTGTGGCTAAAGAAAGAAGGCGGACCGCACCAAACCGGCCCGCAAATGTTCCACGGATCACCCCCTTGCGTAAATCTCCCTTGCCAAGGGCTAGGTGTTCCGCGGTATGGCGTTTTTTTAAGGAAAGTGCGGACGACAAAAGAATTGTAGTTTGCAACCTGTGCCACACCAGAATGAGCCGAGGCATGAACACTAGCAACCTCACCACCACCAGCATGATCCGACACATGGCATCCAAGCACCGTAATAAGTGGGAGGAACGCCCAGATCGCCAATCTGTGTCTGCAGGCCACACCACTGCCTCCTCTTCCCCTGTTTTCAGTGCCGGCTAATCGCCTGTCTAAGGCGCAGGCCCGCATACCTCCCGCCCTGCACCTGTACCATCTGAAGCACCATCAGCGACCACATCCACTTCCCTGTCCCAGCGCAGCATCCAAATGTCGTTACCCCAGGCATTTGAGCGCAAGCGAAAATACCCAGCCACCCACCCAAAGGCCATAGCACTAACCTCACACCTTTCCAAATTACTGGCCATCGAAATGCTGCCATTTAGGCTTGTGGACACTGAGTCCTTCCGCAGCCTGATGGCAGCAGCTGTCCCTCGGTACGCAGTCCCCAGCCACCACTACTTTTCCCGGTGTGCCGTCCCCGCCTTACACCACCATGTGTCCCTTAACATCACCCGTGCCCTGACCAACGCAGTTACTGGGAAGGTCCACTTAACGACTGACACATGGACAAGTGCTTGTGGCCAGGGACGCTACATTTCCCTGACGGCACACTGGGTGAATGTCGTGGAGGCTGGGAGCGACTCGGACCCTGGGATGGCACAGGTGCTACCCACGCCGAGGATTGCGGGCCCTACCTCCATCAGGGTTTCCGCCAGCACCTACGTTATTGGCCCTCCTCTTCCTCCTCCTCCTCCTCCGTTTCCACCTCCGAATTCTCTGCGCGCAGCGCCACTCACCCATCAGCCGGTAGCTGGAAGCAGTGTAGCACTGCAGTGGGGAAGCGTCAACAGGCCGTGCTGAAGCTGATCTGCCTTGGGGACAAACAGCACACGGCCTCAGAGCTGTTGCAGGGGATTAGTCACCAGACCGAGCAGTGGCTCTCGCCACTCAACCTGCAACCAGGCATGGTTGTGTGTGATAATGGGCGTAACTTGGTGGCGGCTTTGGAGCTCGGCAAGCTCACACACGTACCATGCCTAGCGCATGTATTTAATTTAGTGGTTCAGCGATTTCTAAAAACCTACCCCAATGTGCATGATCTCCTGACCAAGGTGCGCCGCGTGTGTGCACATTTCCGTAAGTCATCAACAGCTTCAGCCGGCCTGTTGAAGCTGCAGCAGCGCTTACAATTGCCAGCTCACCGGCTGCTGTGTGACGTGAGCACGCGCTGGAACTCCACTTTCCACATGTTGGCCCGGCTTTGTGAGCAGCAGAGGGCAGTAGTGGAGTACCAGCTGTTACACGGTCGTCGCCTCTCCGTTCAACTTCCTCTAATCAGAAGTGAGGAGTGGGAATGGATGTCAGACCTCTGTGAGGTTTTACGCAATTTTGAGGAATCGACACAGATGGTGAGCGGCGATAACGCTATTATCAGTGTAACCATCCCACTTCTGTGTCTACTGAAACGCTCGCTGCTCACAATTAAAACCGACGCTTTGCATGTGGAAAAGGTGGAAATGGGGGAGGAAGAGCTTACACAAGGTGATAGCCAGAGCACCCTCACTTCGTCTTCTCAGCGACAATTGGAGGAGGCGGAGGAGGAGGAGGAGGAGGAAGACACGGTTGCCTCCGCTACAGAGGGTAACCATGGAACTTTAGTTCCATCTCTTCAGCGTGGGTAGGCAGAAGAGGAGGAAGAGGATGAGGAGATTGAGAGTCATCCTCCTGGTGAGGACAGTGAAATCTTGCCTGTTGGTACTCTGGTTGACACTTATAAAAATGAACAAGGCCTGGATTTCCCCTGACTTCTCCACTCCACTGGAGGAAAGCCCCGGGTGAACATAAAGTCACTTTAGATATGTTATTTACAATGATGGGAATACTCTGTATTCCCATTCACCCCTTCCACCCAAAAAACGGGTATATGGTTGACTCTTAATCTTCTCATCCTCCTCCTCCTCTTCCATATGCCCTGTGATATAATTTTTATATAGGGCCAGCTCACCAGCGGGCCCTGTGATATAATTTTTATATAGGGCCAGCTCACCAGCGGGCCCTGTTTGACAATTTTTGTATAGGTCAGCTCACCAGCGGGCCTTCTCATATAATGTTTTATTGGGTCAGCTCTCTAGCGGGCCCTCTCATATAATGTTTTATAGCGTCAGCTCACTAGCAGGCCTTCGCATATAATGTTTAGGATGGTCAGCTCCGCAGCAGACCCTCACCCATAATGTTTTAGATGGTCGGCTCAGCAGCAGACCCTCATTCCTAATGTTTTAGATGGTCAGCTTAGCGGCATGTCCTCGCCCCTAATGTTTTAGAGGGTCACCAGCAGGCCATTAATCCTAATTTTTCAAGGGTGTGTATGATGCCCTCCTTTATGTGTAATAAAGGGTGTATTGGAGTGACATTGCAGTCTAATTTTTGGCAGCCCTTTCATTTAGTGCATAGGCTTTATGAGTGTTGGACCACTACCTGAACTATTGTACCACAATGTGAATGAGGCCCTCCATTTTGTGATATACAGGTTGTATCGGAGTGCCTCAGGTCCTCCCATTGAATTAAATAGGGCTGGGGTGTTCGACAGAGCAGAAGGTAGTTCTTGGCTTCATCCACTAAGTCACTTCGTCACTTTTACTCAATGGATCAGACCCCACTGTTCCGACTATAAATTTTGGACTTAACAAGGGCAAACGGACATGTTGTAAAACCTGTGGTAGCTGCGGCCTCCGTTCCTGAATGCTGTACCTTACCCGGGCCATAACCACGTTGAACACCTGCTTTACGCTGCGCATGTTTCCCTCTTAATCATGGCCCCAGTTCCGAAAAATCAATGAAATTTTTTGCAGAATTTGCAGATGATATACAAGTAAATATACAGCAAATACTGTTTGGTAACAATTTTTCGCCTAAAATCGTTTTTATCTTCCTTTTTGTGTGTTTTACGGTCAGTCTGTAAAAATGGCGTACTACGGGCGAAACATCGTTCCCAGCAGCGACGCTGGAGTCCAAGATGCATCCAGACATCCTCCCTATGCTGTCCCTGAACCATTTCTGTGGTGTTTCCATCATTTTCTGACCTTTTCCTATGAACCAGGCACCCTCCCCTCATCAGAGCAGGGGGTGCCTGGTGTAATGCTCGAGTCCTCCCATTGACTTCAATGGGGCTCGGGTGCTCGGCCGAGCACTCGAGCCTCCGGGGGCGCTCGGCCAGAGCACCCGAACACCCGAGCATCGGGGTGCTCGATCATCACTAATAACAGCCCAATCAGGAAAAACATGGATTACAGTTGCCTGTGTCTTTCCAGTCAATCACACGGACTTTGGGGTGTTTGGGTTAATTCTCCTTTGCTCCCTTCTCACACCTCAAAACTCCCCTGATATAGACATAACAGCCAGATGTAACGGTTTTATTTGACACTCAGACACAGTAAGTTAGATAAAACACAGTTTTATTGAACAAACTCAGAAAAACAATAACCCTCACGAGTCCAGTAATATATAACACAATATAGTACTGACACAGGACAGGATACAGTAATATATACTCATACGGGTCCAGTATATGTACAATTCAGTAACAACAATATACTGACACAGGTCAGGTAACGTTCGTGTGATACTCCAATGAGGCAGCACTGAATGGGTTACTATTAGGCCAGGAAGACTGATAGGCCCTAATAGCGCGAGGCCCTTAGACTCTCACTCTGCAGAGAGTGCACAAATATTGAGTAATGCCACAATAGTAAATGGAGGCCCAGGATAAGCTTGTGAACTGCCGTAGCAGTAGCGGAGGTCTGACTCTATGCTGGAAGGGCACCCAGCAAAGACTGCACTGATGGATAGCCTGTGGAATCGGGCACCTTCCCCGAAGGGGTTAACAACGCTCAGACCAATGTCGACTGCCTGATCGAGAGAACAGCCTGAGGCACCCAGAGTAAGACCAACCTCAGCGTTTATGGCAGGAAGAATGGCCAAGTGTACCGTGGTACACAGATGGAAGAAACACACCGGAAATGGTGCCCGCGAGACACCGACAGATAACCGAGACTAGACTGCAGGAATATAGTGAGGCCACAGTGACACTGTCCGGAGACAGAGAGGAACCTGGATAACAACCCCAACTGAGGACTGGATGGGGCCGTAGGCAATACTGATACACAGGCAATGGAGCCCAACCGGGCCGGTACATAGAGCAGGAACGTCAGCCAATCCGAGTTGGTACACAGAGCAGGAACGTCAGCCAGACCGGGTCAGTACACAGAGCAGGAACGTCAGCCAATCCGAGTCGGTACAGAGAACAGGAACGTCAGCCAAGCTGGGTCGGTACATGGAGCAGGAACGCCAGCCGGGCCAGGTTGGTACACAGAACAGGAATGGATACAGCAGAGTAGTCAGGCAGTCCTGGTCGGTACACAGAGATCACACCAAAACTGGAACAAGCGCTGGTAACGGAAACTCTACGAAAGGGCACCAGAGAAGTGACAAGGCCCAGTATTTAAGGACAAATACCGGGCGGGACAAAGTCACTTCAGCCAATAAGCGTAAGCAGGAGCAAAACTGACAGAATGTCACCAACACAGCACAGATTTGGATCACAGCTGCCTAATCACAAAATTTGGGCATATTTGAGGTGAACCTCCTTTGCTTGAGTTTCACATGCCAGACTCCCATAGGACAGAGATAACAGCTAGATAAGGAAGAAGCTTGGAACACAGCTGCCTCCGTCTTTCCAGTCAGTCTCACAAAATGTTGGGGTATTTGGGGTCCATCATCCTCTTCTTTCCATTCCTGTCCACCAGGGTCCCCCTAATACAGAAAACTGATTTCTTGCCTACAAGACTCACCCAGCTAAACTTCAACTCCTCTTTATTAGCCTGTCTTCTCTAGCTTAAAAATATGCTGCTTTCTCTTCCTTTCACAAACACAGAATGGCATACTGTGAGAACCTGACTGGAAAAGAAGAGAAACTTGCAATGTGGTGGGAAGAAATGTTCCACTGATTTCAATGCAATCAGCTAAGAGAAAGTGAGTGAAAAAACTGCACTTTTAGTGAAATATTTCCCTCTTGTTTTGCTTTTGAGGTAAAAGTTTTCACCCATCCCTAGTCATCAGTTGAATTGAAAATGTTTCAGGACTTACTATACACCAGCAAGACTACGTAAGATGGACAAATTAGATAGTGACAGCAGTATACAAAGCCTTGCTTTGTAGTATCGGTGACCCCTGTAGTCTGGAACCAGGTCAGCAGAGCAGTCTCCACACTGTTATGGAGGCATCTATCTCTATCGCCTAAAATTTGTATTCCATCAGTATATCCTGATGATCTGGGTCCTGCTGCAGACAAAATTTTGGTTAGAGGTGGTGGGTATGACCTGTAGGTTGAATAGAGCTCTTATCTATTACAACTGGGTTAATCTGTTCAATAACAACATCCCATATTATAAACTTTTGTACATACATAGGGGGAAATTTTAGAAAGTCATAACATGGCAATTGTTTTACCTTGAATTAATTACATATTTTCAAGCTACAGGTGAGTGTCTATAGGGCATGCTGTTGATTGTTTACTCCTTTCATAAATTAGGACAGAGCTCTAATTTGTTTCTGGATCTGCTTTTGGGTTTGGGGGGTTCTTCTTTGCCAGCTGGGATGAGGGGTGACTTAGGAGGGTTGGGTGAGGCAAGCTGAGATTGTTTCTGGCTTAAATTTTTTGTTCAGGGTTAAATAATTAAAACAAAATTGCACATGGGCTGGTGTAATGGCTAGCGCTGAATTTTGTTGTAGTACTTTCATTATTTGGGAAGATTAATATGTATTATATATTGTCTTGAACCAGTTTTGCTCTTAATAAATAAATAAATAAATAATTGCACATATACAAAGCATTTTTTAAGACAGAGACAGGCACATACATATGCATACAGGCCTAGCACATATAGAACATACATACACATACAAATACAAGCACAATGTATGCATACACATGTACTCTTTATCACTCACAAGCAGTAGTAAATCACATTCTAGTGTTGTTACCATAGTGGAGGAGGCTTTAGCAGTTAAATTAGCTGCTCTTTATGACAGCGACAATAACACTCTGCCACAAAGTTGTGGTCAATGTTCTGTAAATCCACCTAAGTTTAAAAGTAAAAAGAAACTGTATGAGACTTCGAAAAGCTTAGATAAATCTGAAATTAATTGTAAGGAAGTAGCCAATTCTGATGATGACCTAGTGATTGATGATGATGATGATATATTAAATATATACCTCCGCTGTCTCTTCATTCTTCTGATACAGATAATGATGATGATATGGCCATAAAGTTAGCTTAAAGGAAAAGGCTCAAACTTCCGCCACGGGTATGCAGCACTATGCCTGTTTATAATCTCTTTGAGAGATCAGCTGCAAAGTCTGACTCTGGACAAGTGAATATGCAAAAATACACAATCATCATGTCAGTCATCATCATTGTCATTATGTTCAAGTTCACCACCACTACTGTTAATTACGTATGCAACAACACAGGTCATCAACAGCCACAGCCCAAGCTCTGATGAATTCTTATGCTGCTGTTGGAAGAACAGTGCTAATGACACCTACTACTAGTACTACAGCAACAGCTAACTCCTGTGGTAGTAGCCCCTCATGAATCTCTCAATCTGAAACATCTATTTTAAGGAGAAAAGCTAAACATGTTGCTTTTTGTTGCCTGTGTTAAAACATGCGAGCAGAGAAAAAGCTCTAAATTTTAAGGCTGAGGACTCTATACTATTCCCAACGGTAAAACAGTCGGTAAGGGAAAAATAAACAGAACGAGAAACATACTTGTGTGCTGCAACAATCCTGTAGCTGGATCGGGACATGGACAAACGAGGGTTGGTGCCCATAACCCATATTATGTCCAAGCACTCGTTGCAGCTTCATGTTCCAACAACGCACACTAAATAGTGTGAGCTGTGAGAACATTAAAGGAAAATAGCCAACTCTCGTTGTTTGGACAATATAAAGACATATGTCCATGATGGCACTATAAAGACAAATGTTCATGATGTCCCCCAATAAATACTTCTACAATTACTTAATAGAATTGCAGACTGTGCTTTCAAAACCACCATCACCACTTTTTTTACCAATAGGAAAAGAGACCTGATTGAGGTGATTCTCCGTCACAATTAGTTATCATACAGCATTATAGTAATGTGAAAGACATTTCTAGCCCATTTACCATTTTGCTGTTGCATGTGTCTGTTCATGTATCTAATGCTGCTGCTGAGAGTACTGCATTGCGTACCCTCTGGCACTCAAAGGATTAAGACTGCAACAGAAAATGGTACTTCTTGCATCTACTAAAGTTATGTGGAACCGGCATGAAAAGATATATATATCAGATAAGGTGTTCACACCACATTCCCACCAAAACCACAACATACAAGGATCATACAATTTTGTCTCCCTCATCATGTGTGTGAAATTCCCCAATACAGGATTATATGTAGGAGATAGACAAAATCTAAGAAAAGAGACACACCAGTGGATGAACATTTTTTGCAAAATGGTCAAAGCATCAAAGATCATTGTGTGACAGTACTGAAGGGAAACTTTCACAGAAAGACAAAAAGATCTGGGAATAAAAATTGATAATCAAGTTTAATACTCTGTGTCCTGAACTGTGACTAGGAATTTATGTCACTTTATTCCACTCATTAAACATATTGTTGCCCTTTGGGGGCTAGAGGGGTACACAGTGCATTGCAAAGCAGTGTGTTGCACACCATCTGTCACTCAGGCAGTAAACCCATACAGTCAATATACTTAGGTCTCTTGGGCTGCAAGTCACAAAGTTCTACATACTAAATTCAGACATCAAAAGGGAAATAAAATTTGTACCACTTGGCTAGCTACAAAGCAATACCTTTACTGAAGTCTAAGGAATCTGCATGTATGACTTATGTCATGTATTTTGTATTTTTCAGCTTTCATTCTAAGAAGAGAACTAAGATGTCTTGAAAGTTTGCATTGTAAAGCTACTCAGTTAGCCAATAAAGGTCTCACTTTTACTCTATCAATAAGTAGCCTCATGATATTCCTGCTACTGTGACCTATGATGTACTTCAGTTTCAGACAACTCAGCAGCAGGAAGTAACTGGCAGCATGATGTCACTGTTGGTGGTGATACCCAGCCAAGAAAGCTCTCATACTGCTTTTTTTCCAGTCCTCACGGCCAGTCTCTTGCTCCTCTCTTGTTGGTAACAAATGTGTTTTAGTGGCACACTTGACATCAGAGATACATCCACAGCAGGCACAAGCAACTGCACTGTGCTGCTATTGCACAGAACCACATCTAATATTCCCATTCTAAAAATATGACCCCAAGTTTCTGGGAATATTGTGGTGCTGGTAGCACTATCTACTAGACTGAGCAGGCTTCCACTTCTGCTGCTGTTGGATTTCTCCAAATCAGCAAGCAACATAACTAAATTGTATTAATTTATTTATATCCCATATTCTCTCTCTGTCATAATCACCTCTGCCTATGGTGGCAGGAATTTCTTATGACATAGAAAGCAAAGACAGAAAAATAGCAAACTGATTGTAGGGGAAACCCAGTGATGTTGTTGAAAAGGTAGAAATGTTATGTTTTTCATATTGGGGGGGGGGGGTTCCTGTGGAAAAAGTAGCAACATTTTCGACAGAAATTCCTGCAGAATAACCAGGAATTTTTTCCCATCCCTTTTGCTTTGGACACGTATTCCCAGACTTCCCTTCTTCTGATCCAGGGCTTAAAATTGGAAGTCTTTTGCTACTTGCCAGACCTGAAAAGTTACTCTCCACTGCAAGCCATGACATACCCACCAGGGCTGAATTTCTACTCGCCATTGGCTAGTGGAGTGTGGAAATTTTGAGCCCTGTTCTAATCAATTTGTGGATTAAAAATACACACTGGATGTAGTCCTATCATCATATCTGTGATGTGAGGGAGATATGAATGTTGCAAACTTTTAAGCTGTGTCCATACTTTGCTTGCAAACTAAGTGAAACATTTATTATTTGTACATAAACATGTTACCTTATTTCTGTTAACATTTATTCTTCTGCATAAGTATTGATATGGAATGAATGAAAACATTTCACATTGATTTCTTTTGTAACTCAAGTGCATTGTATATTCAAAGCCATCAGCAGAGGGTAATTTTATTGCTGATGGCTGTAACATACAATGCACATAAGGCATTTATTTATATTTGCTTTCCAATTCCACAGATAATAGCAGTCACTTTACTTCAACTCTTTATTTTGTATAATATTTTATTGAGTATATCTTATAAAGCTGAAAAAAAACATCCTTAAAAAAGTGCTATTTGTTGATTTTAAATTGCTGCATTTTTATATGTAAGCATACAATGCTAGGTTTGATTCTTATGCATGTAATTTGCAGATAGAGGTAACAGTTTGGTTCTATAATTGGTCTACTTCACATTGATGATATTTATTTACATTAATAGTTTAATCCCAGCATTGTTCTTGTGGCACATTTCTTACACAACAGACTATGCTAGTTCTTGAGAAAACTTGTGTACTTCCTATCATTAGCCATGTCAAGCTAAATGCCTTAAAGGGATAGTAATGTTTTATAATAAAAGCAGCTCTAATTAATCATCATAGTATTTGGACCTTGGAGAGTATTATTTCAATACTGTCAGAGTTGTAGTTCAAAAGTAATTCAATGACAAAGTATCCCCCTCCCACCCCTTTTACTGATGTAACACTGCTCAGCCAGAGCAGAAGGGAGGTGCCCAGGTAGATTGCATAGAGGGACAATCTTCAATTAAGATAAGGGAAAAACCTGAAAAACTTGTCAAGGGGGGCAGGGTTTTCATTGTTCTCATGGGAAGAAGATTGTTCCCTGCTGTTATCTGTCTGGTCTAGCAACCAGATTCCACATCTGAGAAGAGATGGCTTACACTAGGTAAAAGGGGCGGGAAACTTTATCCTTCAATTACACTTCAACCACAACTCTGACAGTATTGAAATAACACCCTCTATGGATCAAATACTATGATGATTAATTGGAGCTGCTGTTTTTGTGAAACATTACTATCCCTTTAAACACAAAACAAAATTAAATTCTGGAGCAAACTTACTGCTCCATAAGCAGATAAATACATTGATTTATTGATTTAAAAAGGGGATTTAACTAGGGGTGGGCGAAAAGTGAGAAAAATTTCCTGCATGACTTTTTTGTGAAAAAAGACCATTTTTCTCTTTTTTTTGTGAGTTTTCTCCAATGCAAAATTTTTCTCCTTTTTATTCCAGAAATGTTTTCTCCTATTCTAACACATATTTCTCCTATTCAAAACATGTTTCTTCTATTCCAACATATTTTTCTCCTATGTTTCCTATGATGCAACATTTCCCAGCACAATGTTACATCTTTTGAGGGCTGTAGTGGAGAAATAAATATTGAAAGTCAAAGTTGTGAGTCCTACATCAACATATACCTTGAAAAATGTGTTAGCATGCAGAGTACATTTGTCCTTTGCCCACAAAACTAACTTCCTGCTTCAATAACAACCGAGTGTACAACCTACAATGTGTCAGATGTGTACAGTAGTGATGGTGTGGGACTGGCATGCTGTGATTGGTGGGACCCTGACAAACTGCATTCACCTTGGACGGAGAGGGATCATCATCATTTATTGTACATGCTGCAGCAACCATTGCTACAGTCAGTTTTTGAACTACCACTTTACTCCCAAGTTCCTGAACTGCTCCATCTTTCCCCCTACCCACCTTTCCCAGTCCCCTCTGCCCTTTGATCATTTGCTGGACATTACTCAACTACTGTGTGTTTGTTTTACTCTCTACAGTACATAACTGATGAAGTGTGATGTCTTGCCTTAGCCCTCAACAAAATTCTCAATGTTATCTGCTGTCTATCAAGTCTTCCTCAGTCACAGAACTCACATCAGGCTCCCAGTCAGCTGCCTGTCACCTAATATATTTATTTGTTTAATTCTTTATGTATTCATTTTTAAAATATATTATTATTATTTTATTTTGTTATTATTTTTTATTTATTTTTTTTCAGTTGTCCCCTGATACAGAGAACACATGTCCTACTTAAAAGACTCCTTAAACCAAGCTTCAATTCCCCTTTATTTGCCTATGTTCTCTAGCTCAAAAACATGCTGCTCTCTCCTCTCACAAACGCAGAATGGCTGCTGTGAGAGCCTGACACCCTTTTATGCGGTGGGAAAAAAGTGCCCGTCTGTCACTTTATCATTCAAAAAGGGTTTTTTTTTTCCTCTTTTATAACTCTCTTTTCTCCCTGTATACTCACACCTAGAGAACAAATGGATACCACTGGCTATCAGGATGCTCCAATCAAGAAACTGCAACTCCCTATATTTTCCCGTGTGCTTCTAGCACCAAATAATCAGCTGCTTTCTTTCTCTCTCCTAAGCACATACTAACAACATTTGGGAAATGGACACCTCTTTTATATGGGGTAAAATTCCACATTGGGGGAATACATTATCATTGATTTCAACGCAATGAAAAAAGGGGGCAAAAGGGGAAAGATACATTTTTTGTGTAAATTTCCTTGCAAGATGAAAAGTGCCATTTTTGCATGTTTCACTTTTGCTGTGAAGAATTTCTCGCATGCATACTGGTGAGGTAAAAAAAAAACATTAATTCGGCTGCTATGCTTCTAACATTATATAATAAGTGTAACATTCCGGGCTCTCTTATTATTTTAAAGCTTAGTTTGTGTATTCAGACAAATGATCCAACATTTGTGATTTGCAAGATGTACTGTTTCACTCATACTTAATCCTTATGTACATAATTATTGTGAAACTTGTATCAATAAAAGAGAAGGGTGATTGATCAAGGAAATGTGTCTGTTTCCGCACTGATGACTTATCAATAGCCATTTTAAAATATCAGAAAATAAGCATGAAAACTATTAAAGGAGCAGTAAACTTTTTTTATGAAAAAATATATATTGTAGGGATTTTACTATTGAGTAAATAAAGGTAATCCCACTGCAGAGAGATTTCTATTTCCAGAGTTATTACAGTTTAAACCCATGTTTTTTTACATTAGCAGTGCCCTCTAGTGGTCAAATTCTAATTAGATTTCCTGTTAGATTCTAATGGAGAGGAAAGTCAGAAAAGTCAGAGACATACAGTTCTCCATAGAATGTGATAGAAACTGCCTGTCACTTCCTGTCAGTTAGAACTATCAGGAAGTAAACACAGTAAATTCACTTCCTGATTAGTTAAACTGCTATAAATTTTGAATAAAACATCTGACAGCGATGGGAGTGACCTTGTTTTATTCAGCAGGAAATGCTCTATGAAATATGTGTTTTCATAAAAAAAGTTTACTGCTCCTTTAAACTGATCTTAAAGATGATTTGTTTAATGACATTTATTGAGAATTTGAGTTGTACTGCTTGAAGACTTTAAATCAAACTTAACATTACTATTTTCAAATTGCTAAAATAAGCAAAGTGTCAAGACATTTCATACCAGCCTCAAAACCTATATTTCATTTTATTTGCTTATTTAATATAACATGTTAAACAGAATAAATAGAAATAGTAATCTAGATATAGAAGTCTGGACAGAAAAGTGAATTTTACTAATGGATGGATTGACATTTTATAAGTGATATCAATTTTATTTTAAATTGTATGTAACATATCATTATTTTCAAGTTGTACTATGGCTAACTTTTTGCTGTCGTTATTAACTGTGATCTCTGGCCAATCAGATGCTTTTACTCCTTTTCTAAATCTACCCCCTTGCTTCTTATCTCTTGCTACAGATCCAGTATTCTTGTCCTTCATCTGACTCTTAGTGTTTGACATCAGCTTTACATTTTTCTTTTGTCAGTCTAATTCCCTGGTTACTGATCTTATCTATACAGCATTTCTGACACCTGATTCATCATCTGATCTTTCACACTGAATCCCCAGACAATGGTTCCTAACTTCTGACTCTGCCTGCTCTCTCATCCATGTCATCAAGCTCACTAACTTACAATACCATAAAGACCTCTCTATGATTTAAAGAATTAAAAGCATGTTTAGATCACTGGGGATTTGTGTTTGCCATCACTGGTGCAGTAGGTTAGCCTCCGAATTGCTCCACTTTTGCTTTTGTGCTCTAGACACTTGTGCCTCAATCCAATTCCCCTCAATGGCAAAAAAACAGCTAATGGTATTTTTTCAAGCACGTTAGTTATCCATATCTGTGTTATGAAAAAATACCGACAAAAAAATTAAAAAAAAGTTGAAATATGCAATTTAATTCCATGCGTTAGGGACTAAAATCCATTAAGGGACCCGCTTTATCATGTGAAAATCCGCACCCAGTTTTTCTGGCCGCAGAGTCTCTTAACATGTCTAAAAAGTGCCGACAGAGGAACTGAAAGTTTAAAAAAACCCCATAAAAAACCCTAAGCCTCATATCAATATATCCAAAGTGCTCCCAAAATCTGTGAAATATTAGTTGAATTGTTCTTATCGGTGCCAGTGGGGCATGCTTACCCCACTGGCACTCACAGGGTTAGTCCGACTAAGTTGAAAAAAAAAGCCCTTGACAATAAACACTTCCAGTAATCCTTATGTCCAGAGGAGTCTTCAGCACCCTGGTCAGCTACTGTCCATCTTTTTCTAAAATCTTTTGTCTTCTCTTTAATCTTCTTTCTTTTTATCTTCTTTGTCTTCTCTCCTGTAAATAAAATTAATGTCAATGCATGTAATGTAAAAATGTCAATACAAAAATTCCCCCAAGATATGCCTTAGTTAACCCTTTGAGTGCCTGAGGGGTACCCCTCCGGCACTTAAAGGGTCAATTGCAGTTTGGTATATATTTTGAACATAATATTCCACCATTCCATTTTCACATAAAGATGTTTTTTTCTTCAAGAAATAAAAGTGCTTCCATTGCTAAAAGATAATTCCACTGCTGCCACATCCGCTGGCTCAGCTGTGGCGGCAGCAATGTCTAGTCGCATAGACTCACTCTCCATACCTTCCGGGCCATTGCCTGAGTCCAAATGAGGACATTTTGAACAGAGACTGGATTTTTATATGGTCAGTCTCTGTTCAAAAAGGATGCCAGCCTCCAACTGGCTGGGAGGTGTGCCTACACACCTCCAAGCCAATCAGCTTCTATGGGGGGAATGACGAAACCCGATAGAAAGTGATTGGCGTAAGCATGCATCCCAGCCAGTTGGAGGCTGACATCCATTTTGAACAGAGACTGGTCACATGAAAAGCCAGTCCCTATTAAAAATCCCCTCATTTGGACTTGGGCAACAGCCCAGAAGGTACATTTATATGGATATCTCATCTTTTAATTTGATTAACAAGAGAGGGAAAAAATAAAAAAACAACAACATTTTGCATACATTTTTCTGTCAGGATTGTATACTATTACTTCATTTGATAAAAATATCTCCAGTTATATTAATTTCCTTTTCTTGAATATAGGAGTACCCCATATGCCTAGCATTTCAATCCCTTTTTAACATATACAGGGGTAAATATTACAAGATGAACACCATTATTTCCAAGCTGTGCTTTTTCAATATTAGGCATGTGAGGATTATAGCTTACCGTAAAATCTCAGGTATAATACACACCTGTGTATAATACGCAGGTGCATAGTATACAGAAGATTTTCGGGGAAAACAAGAGTGCCTATGTATAATACGCACCCTTGTTTTCCCATGCCAGACAAAAAACCAAAATCCCATTGCCACCGGTTTCCTCCCTCCC
Organism: Rhinophrynus dorsalis; assembly: GCA_037306005.1. Lineage (NCBI taxonomy): Eukaryota > Metazoa > Chordata > Amphibia > Anura > Rhinophrynidae > Rhinophrynus > Rhinophrynus dorsalis. The sequence continues at coordinate 63,749,804 of CM074718.1, forward strand.
TCCCGGCTTACCCATCTCCTCTTCTGAAGTGCCTTCGTTATGCGCTTAGGAATTATGGTATTCCCCTGCGAGGAGCTTGCAGTCCTCGCAAGACATTACCCATTGGTTGCAAAGGAGAGGTCCTGACAGGGCCATGCTGGAAGCGGGCGGCGGATGCAAGCATGCCACCCACTGGCACCCTTTCAGGGTGAAGCAAACGGAGGCACTTCAGAAGAGTACATGGGTACCTGGGAGGGAGGGAGGAAAACGGTGGCAATGGGATTTGCGTATTATACATAGGCACTCTTGTGTAATGTCTCGCGTATAATACACCCCCCCCACTTCACATAAGGTGAGGAGGGGCAAAATTGTGCGTATTATATGCAAGATTTTACGGTAGTTGTCAGTGTCAGAACCCAAAATTGCCCCACAAAAGTATATGTCTGAAAATCAGACACCATAGGGTAATTAATCAGTAGAATTTCTTTTTTCATTTTTAAAGAAACTATTTTTCCATCTGTACCAAAATTGTGGTATTATTTTGATTTTTAGCAGTTTTCTCATTTCCATTGCAGTGTTGCTGTATATTTCAGCCATAGGATAGTTGCAGATATAAAAAAAGGATGGATTAGTGTCCATTTACTTCTTATGAGTACAGCAATACCCCTTGCAGGGTTTAGGGGAGCTATGGTGTCCAATTTGAAACATGCGCATTTCCAGTTTCACATTGAATTTTCACAGCTTGCTTAACTGGTGCCGTATCACATATCTTGGGGCTGTGTGCCAGTGCTTCACTTTAAAATCCCCCCCCCCAAAAGTGCATATTTTTTAAAAGTAGCCACCCCAGGCTTTCATTTTAGACATATTAAGTCTGATGAAGCATCTTAAATGATTGTTTGCATAGGTTCAGGTTTACACTACATTTAGGAATCCTATTCATGACTCTCATCCAAGCTGGATCCCCTAGAGACTCATTTGTCATGTTCTCTAATTATATACACATCAGTTTGATCATTAAAAATATCAAAATTCTGGCAAAAATGTTAACAATTGTATTAGGGAAAGCAATTCTGGGTTTAGTACTCAAAGCCCAATTCAGATTGTTGGGTGCCAAACTGCTGATAACATTAGGAAAACCATCAATATTTTAGATTTTTGCACAAGGAATAGTTATAAGAATTTCGTGTTCCTCTCCCTAGATACTGGAAAGGCCTTTGATTCAATCAATTAGGATTACATGATGGCAGATTTAGGTACATTTGGAATAACAGGTCACATTATTAACTTTTAAAGGCTTCCCATAGCAACTCAAAAATGTATCTTATAATTATGGGTTTGGAAATTAATACAATTCAGATTAATAGAGGGACTAAACAGAGTTGTCCTTTCTCCCTCTTAATATTTACCCACTGCCTTGAGCCCTTAGCTTTGGCCATCAGGGGAAATCAAGCTATTCAGGGTATCAAAATTAGACCCTCTGTAACACAGAAAATTTCTCTTTATGAGGATGATTTCCTAATGTACATATCTCACCCGCTCTCTAGTATTTCAACCCTGTGGAATACTCTTGGATATTTTGGCCCTAGATCTTTCTAACACTTGTAGAGATAGTTTGAGAAAGTCATATAATTGGGAGGAGATGGCTATTTCTTATCTGGATGTCAAGATTCCTAGACAATTTAATACAATCAAGAAGGTTAATTATAGTACTTTATGGAAAACTGTCTTAGGTCTTATGGACTCTTAGTCTTACCTACTTCTCTCCTTTATGGGTAGAATAAATGCTGTTAAAATTAACATCCTACCTCAAATTTTGTATTTCTTTTGTGTGTTACCCTGTAATATTTCTAAATCTTTGTATGCACTAACAAATTCCCCAGAATTGAAAGAAAATGTTTATATAGAGCTAAAACTGCAGAAGGTTTATTGTGTACATACTCTAAATTTGCATCATAAACTTATGCCTTGTTGGGTGGATCAGGAACTCACTTATATTACTAATCACTCTTTGGAGACACAAAAAAAAAAAAAAAAAAAAATCAATGTCAATCTCCTTGATAGTTCTCAAAATATACTAAAACTGTGGGATAAGGTTAGTTCTTCTTGGAGATTAATTGAATTTAGAATTAAAATGTTCCCCATCCCAGACAGGTTTGCATTTTCTTGGGATTCTGGGGAGTCTGAGTGATCCAAATTCTAGTGGATAGAGGCTTCCATTGCATTCAAAACCTGTTATTTAGAGGAGAAATTGTGGATGGGCATCAATTTCAGGATCTTCTACAAATTGGATAATTCGTTTACAAATATCTTTGATTTAATGATATTAAAGATTAAGTCTTATTTGGGCAATTATATTAACATCCCCCCTACTACATTTGAATAATATATCTTAAGATAGGCTTCAGGTGGTAGAGTTATATCAATTTTTTTATAGAATTTTAATCAAGGATGACGCTATCCTGAATTGTCACATCTTTTTGATATGCATGCATACTGTTGTAATGGTATTACTGTATACATGTCACACATACTTTATTTTCCTAGCTACATGTGACATGACTTAAAATAGGTTGTGTATGACAGTCTACAAAAAAGTGCTTTGGGAGGTACTCAGTGTCCATATTCCTTAAAGGTGATGCTGGACATAAGATTTCAGTTATATGTAAATGAATGCATACAATAGGTTTATATTCTCTGTGTTAATTATAGAGTAGATTGGTTTGAAGCTAATATGATAAGGTTTCAAAAACCCAGAAGGAAATTATGTTGCATACAAAATAAAAGCCAGATTCCAATTATTCTGATTTTACAGTAAGAATGGTAATTGGAAATCTATACATCCTAAATTGCATTTATCAGCTATCAATTTTATGCAAATATTTTACACATGAAGGTGATTATATAAATGGATTTTCTGCTATTAGTAGCTGGTATATGGGTACTTTTAAAATATTATAGGCCATATGAAGAAAGAAAGAGGAGTCATACAGAGGCAAAACAAGTTCAACTTAGGGGACAAATCATCATTCCCATTGATTTAAATAAGGTCTTAAACCACTTGTATGCTAGAATATTCTCCAAAAAATTACTTTGCAATATTTTGATGACTTCTTTAGCATTAGTAAAGTCCAATTTAATACAACAGAAATTATAGTCTAATACGTAGCACTTGTTCTTCCTAAGAATTGCTCCATTTTATTGTGTCTATGGCCCTAAATCAGGGGATGTCAATGTTTGGACCTCCTGAATTTTCAGACTAAGAGCAATATTCACAATAGAAAAGAAAAGCAATTCTGGAGAAACCACATATTAGAAATACAAATTCACTAAATTCTCACTGATTTAATATTTTGCTTGTCAGAGGGGTATTCCTTCAATAACCCTCTGGCACTGAAATAGTTAAATGGGACTTTTAACCCCTTGAATGCCAGAGAGGTCTCCAACACATTGAGAATGAATGCATTTATAACTTTAGTCTCTAACATTGAGGGGGCTAAAAGACCCATTTAAATCAATGGTAAATTTCCTTCCCTATGATGCAGTAGATTTTTCACACAATAGCTCCTCTTGTTTTGTGAATTGATTCATACTCAAATCATACACAACCTCCCAAAAGCTGGTTTATAATGATGGGAATTACTACAGCTGGAGTTGCAGGACTGACTATCCATGACCCAAATGTTTCTGGTATACATGCTTAATTTTTTCTATTTTTTTCTTTTTTGCGTGAGATATAGTTGTGTGTCCCAGCAGAAAAGTCAAAACATATTTTATGAATTTCTGACAATATTTCCAGTACAGCTAATTCCATCTTGTTTTAGTAATGTTTTCTTTTTCTAGAAGGGATACTAAAACTTTTTTTTCAAAAGTTTATCAAGTAAAGAAGTATTACAATAAAACAAGAAATACAGAGAACAATTAAGTATCAATAAAGGAGCGTATAATATCAGCAATAATATAATATATATTCAACGTTACCAACAAAGGGTAAATAGCATACAGAGTAACAGTAAGAGCGATGAGTGGAAATTTTGCAGGGGTTACTGTAAACCTCAGCCTTTAAGCTACACCTAATTAGGAGAGTAATGTGGTCAGTTGGTTGGTGGCAGGATATCAAAGCTAAACTTGGGAGCCGGGTCATGCTATTATGAGCCTGATGGAAAGAAAATTTAGGTAACTTAGACAGAATAGGCATAAAAGCAATTAGAAAGGGGCGATAGAAAACAAAGAAAAGCTAACAGATTGTCAGAACAGTAGTAAGTAGATATGTGGAAGAATAAAGTGGAGAGGAGAAAGATGGATGAAGGGGAAGGGATGGGGATGGGGGGATTGTACTGAGTGGAAGAACAGCGACCGGAGTAGTGTGGGTTGATGTGAGAAGGGCTGTATCCCAGTAGGTAGCAGGTCATCTAACAAAACCGAAGGGGTATATTTAGTAGTCCCACCTATAAGGAAAAGATTAGGTAGAGGGTCTGTAGTTTACCCATGCCAACCAAGCAGCAGGAGTTTCATGAGTGCCCTCCAATGAAAGGCACCATAGTCTATGTATGTTATAACATGATCTACCCGTAGTTGCCACTCGGCCAACAAGGGGGATTCTGTCAACTTCCAATGTATAGAGATAAGATATTTTGCTGCGTTGATAAGAAGAACGAAAAGTGGTGTGAGATCTGAGGAGGTCGTAAGGCCCTCTGGTAGTGGATAACCAAAGAGGAACTGAGAAGGAGAGAGTGTGACATTTGTCTGCAATATGTCCCGAATGGCTGTTTGGACAGTCTTCCAATATGGTACAACATTGGGACAATCCCAGAAAATATGAAAAAAAGATCCCTCCCCTCTGCCACACCTCCAGCAGTGAGGTGATGATCCTGGGTAAAAACGTGCCAGAACCTGAGGGGTGTGATACCATCTAGTATAGATTTTATAGTTGCATTCCCTGGTAGGTGTATCAGGGGAATGTTTCAACAAAGTCCCCCAATTCCTGTGCCGTTGAAGAAGATCTAAAGATAGATTTAAATCACGCTCCCAGTCAACCAAGAAGCAAGGTTTGATGAATGGAGAAGAAGTCAATATGAAGGAGTTCCATTTGTTTAAGGAGCGTCAGGACATAGTGGTACGTCTGAGCATAGACTCGAAGGGAGATATGGAGGAGCCTGTGTCTAACCTAGGTACCAAGGGAATAACAAAATGGCGTAATTGGTAATATTGCCAGAAATGTGATGCTGGTACGCCTCTATCTCTAACTAATTCTTCAAAAAGAAATTAATCATCATAGTATTTGGACTTTGGAGAGTGTTATTTCAATTCTGTCAGAGTTGTAGTTCAAGGGTAATTCAATGACAAAGTGTCCCCCTCCCGCCCCTTTTACTGATGTAACACTGCTCAGCCAGAGCAGAAGGGAGGTGCCCAGGTAGATTGCAGAGTGGGACAATCGTCAAGTAAGATAAGAGAAAATCCTGAAAGGCTTGTTAAGTGGGCAGGGATTTCATTGTTTTCATAGGAATAAGAGTGTCCCCTTCTGTTATCTGTCTGATCTATGGACTGGATTCCACATCTGAGAAGAGGTGGCTTACACTAGGTAAAAGGGGCGGGAGGGGAAACTTTGCTTGTGAATATCTCTTAAACCATAAAGGTATGAGAGATAAGACTTATATCATTCTTCATGTTTTTTTAATGCCTACAAAATAAAGTTAAAACGAAGTATTACTATCCCTTTAAAGAGATCGGAGCATAGTCTGTATAAGGTCAGAACTTGAGTGTAACTAACTGGACTAGATGCGGGCTTGTAAAGGTACACTAGAACAATGTAAACAGAAGCATCTATAGCAATGTACAGTGAAACAATATTCAACTGTCTGAAAGAATCCAAAGTCCACCGCACCTGTATGTCCCAAAAGCAGGGGAAACAGGAGCCGTGGAGTCAGGGAACACAGACAGCTGACACCCACCACAAAGATGGGCTGCCGATGTAAGAAAGAAACTAATAACAAGTAACATGAGCTCATTACAGTAAGAACACCCTTAACTAACGTAGAAGAGTCTCGTGCTCCCTGTGTTACAATGTCATAAAAAAGAAGTTAGAATGAGAAATCTCCCAATGCAATCCCTAGAGAGGAAGAAACCATATATTAAATTTTTCCCAAAATTTATCTTCAGCTATTCCCTGTGGCCCAGGCCCCATTGACCAAGAACACATAGGGAGAGAGTAAGGAGGAGGTTCCTGGGAAGCACAAGTTGACCCAAGAAGTCCTGCATGGAACTACTGGGAATCATATTAAAGCAACAAATGCAGTCGCAACATGGGGATCATAAATTTAATATGCTAGAAGGCAATGGTGCAGTAGTGGGTGGATTAGTGGTAAAAAAAAAAATTATACCTCGAGTCTAAAGCTCCCCATGCCACCATGCCAGAAAAGTGAGGTCAGTGTTAGCGAGAGAGCTGGAGAAGTCCCCCAGTCCGGTTTCGAATGAAATAGAAGGCATATGCCGTGCAGGCTCCATGCCACATTATCCCATGTTGTTAAAGACAATTCACTAGAGTCCATCTTGGTGGGAACAACATAACAGTAAAAACCAAACTGACCCTAGAATACGAGTCTCAAGCTCTCCACGCCACCATGCCAGAAAAGTGAAGTCAGTGTGTGCGAGAAAGCTGGAGAGGCCCCCAGTGCATTGACCCACATAACTATCATCAATGAAATCCGGTGGGCTTATGCCTCAGCGGCGGGCCGAGGGCCATACGGGACAAAGTAAGGAGGAGGTTCCTGGGCCACACAAGGCATCCCTGGAACTCCTGAATGGGTCGATAATATAAGACATATTAAAGTAACAGGGTGTAGTCCCATTATGAAGGCACTAAGTAAATATATCAGAAAGGATTATAGTTACGAATGCAGGAGCCAACGGGGGTCCATCGGGCCCAGATAATGAGTGTGATGGGCTATGAGTGTTTTAGGGCAGTCTGCTAAAGTCCACCTCGGAGGGGATACAGATTCCTGGAATCTTGGCGTAGCTCACGATCTCTTCGAGTCAGAGACAGAGGCAGTGAGCCATCTCTTCCGTCTCTCCTTGGGAACAGAGTCTGCATGTGGAGGATCTGCGACTGCTAGGTTTGGGGTGGTGACTCCAAGAGTGGTACAGAATTCCCCAATATCAGCAGGATCCCTGATCGTAGCTGAGGTTCCGTTGTGAGTAGAGTGAAGATGGAAAGGGAATCTCCAACAGTATTTTATCCCAAGATTGCGCAGGTGATCCTTTATGGACCGCTGAGTCCAACGTTTCTGTAACGTGGCTGGGGAAAGGTCATTATAGAAATGTAGGAAACATCCAGTATATTAGATATCCACTAGCTTCTGAGCTTTAGCCATTAGTCTCTCCTTGTCCAGGTAGTTGTGGAAGCGGACAATAATATCACAAGGTTTAGAGCCTGGAGGCCCTCTGGGTCTAAGCTCCCTGTGAGCTCTGTCAATTTTCAAAGTTGGAGCAGAGGGGTCAGCATCCAGCAACTCCATAAAGAGCTTCTCTAAAGGGAACCGACTCTGTAAAATCTTTAATTCTAATGTTGCAGCACCTAGAACGATTATCCAAGTCGTCAAGCCTAGAAGTTAAGATAGAGATAGTGTCATCCTGTTGTTGAACGTATTGCTCCAGGGCCTGTAGTTGCGACCATGATGCCTCTTTATCATCTTCTAATACGGTAATACGCTGGCCAGCTGAGCTAGATCCTTTTTCAGGTCAGAGATCTCAGATTTCACTACAGACTTGATGTCTTGCTTTATTTCAGTCAGAAACTGTTACGGTTTTTTAGGACTCTCAGACCAATAAGTGAAAATAAAACACACTTTATTAAAGTGAATAATGCACAATTACGCCCTCTAGAGGTGGTAGGTAAAACACAGATAAAGTAAACTGAGATATTACAAGGGTAATAGCATAATGGACATAAATGCAAATCAGTATGCACTAGGATGATATTGACCCCCAAGGGGTTAAAGTCCAAATAACAGTCAGTCTCAGATGTGGAGGTTTGACACGCCCTGGATGTTAAATAGGCTGTGCTGTACAGACAATGTTCATCAAGTGCTGAGGGTCGAGCTGCCTTGCCAAGGTGTTTGATAGTAAGCAGAATGGGTAACAACTTAGCCCCCACGGGCGTAGCTACAGGAACTGCTTTCGTTTGTGCAAGTGCGAATAGCCCCACCGGGCGTAACGGAAACCGGCCTGAAATGCAAGAGCTAACAGCCTCCTCAGGTGTAATCGAATGCAGTAATACTAGAGCCAGAGCCACTAGCCCCCTCGGGCGTAGTACCGGATCAGCCAACACTGAAGCCTTTCTGCCAACACTCTGTGTCAATGATATCGTCGGTAACCAATACCGGAGAGCCTTAAGCGCCCAAACGGCCCAAACTATGTGAACACTCTGCAATGTTAGACTAGAGTTGCCGACGGAGAGCGGCCAACTCAGCAGCAGTATCACTGGTAGCGAGGCTCGTACAGGAGACAGAGAGAGTGAATTCGAGGCAGCACTGCAAGGGTTAAAATGCACGTTTACACGAGGCTTCAGCGCTACTGCAAGGCTCTGCAACGATACTCGAGGCTTCAGCGCTACTGTCAGGCTCTGCAAGGAGAGGAAGGCCCACAGAATACACACAGCTCTGCACTAGTTAAGAGGCACAGCACTATCGAAGGAAGCACCAGGCAAGGCAGTGGCACAGACGTGGGCAGCAGGGACTGGAAAATGTCACGGCGGCGACAACTGGAACGCAGGTCACTGGAACAAGCTGGAAGTCGATCTTCGGAGCAGGAAGTCAGCCGGACCGGGTCATACACAGGCAGGAACGTCAAACTAGCCGAGTCAGGATCCAAGGGTGGTACGCAGACGAGCCGGGTCATACACAGGCAGGAACACTGGAGAATGGTCAGGGCAAGCCGAATCGGTACACAGGAACTCAGAATACAGGAACACAGCAACAGCACTACTGGCTCAGGAACACCACGAAAGGGCCTCTGACAAATGTGATAGCCAGGTATAAAAAGGTCATCAGGAGGCGGGTTAAACTCAGTCAGCAAATCAGTGACATCCACAACTGAGAGTGACAGGAATCACAGGCACTGTGATAGAAACCCTCTCAGGTCATCCTTTGTCACAAAGAGGGCAAGATCATCCTTTGTCAGTGCTGGTGATGTAGGTGCAATCGGGGCAGTATTCTCTTTCCCCTGCAAGCCAGGAGAGGTACCGAGGGATATAATCTCCTCAGGCACAGTAGGTGAGCAGGCACAATCCTCATTCCAATCTCGTGGAGCTTCCACCAAGAGAGGCTTCAATGGCGTTGGTGCGGCCTTTATGTTTGGTTGGCAAAAACTCAGAGATTCATCTATAGTCCGGGCTACTCTGTCCCTTCTTTCCACAGCCATTGATGTGCTAGTACTGGTGCAAATAGTCAGCAGGGAAGCTCTCCGTAAAGGAATAAAGCTAAAAAAGTAGCCGTGGGAACGCTGAGCAATAGGCTTAAGTGTCCATCGTGTTTGAGCGTGAACTCCTCCCCTGATACTAAAACTTATTAATAAAATAATTTTTTGGGGGGTTAATATTAGCTAAAACAAAAATATTCCTATTGCCGTGAGATCAATCATTGAAAAGTAATTATATTACAAAGATGCAGTTTTGAGAGACTATAGTGGTAGTATTTTTGTTGCCTTATCATGTCATGGTTGCCACCATATAATGGAAAGACCAAATGAAATGCTGTATTCATATGCCATATTCCAGAATTGGTGATTTTTACTTTTTAACTGAAATCACTTTCTCATCATCCCTCTTAAATATAGAGCATATTGAATTTAACATCTGATAAAGAAAAAACAAAAAAATAAATAAATATATATAGTTTTGACCAGCTTCTATTGGTTTAAGCACCCCTCCCACCCTCAGATGCAATGTTCATTGTATCTAGAATACTATATAATGCCTGTCAGAGAGTCTCCCTCCGTTAATGAGTAAAGCTGACCAAGACTCAGCTCTAAGGATAAAGTAAGTTAAGGTTAGTAAATGCCTAAACTAGGAGAGATTCAGCTAATAAGACAAAGCATATTAAGCTTAGGTACTTGCCAAAATGAGGTACCTTGGCGTTGGTGGCAAGCTTAGCATTCTATAGCCATATTATGTAACTAAATCCTCATCTTTAATATAGTAGTGATATGCAGCCACAATGCCGCAGAGTAAAGGGTTAATGATGATGAAAATTTGGATATGCACCAATGCTTTGTATATTTGCTTTTATATATATATATATATATATATATATATATATATATATATATAATAGAAAGCCTCATTGCGTAATTTACATCTTCTCAGGAAACACACACATAGAAGAGAATGGCTCATTACATAATTTATGTCTCCTCAGGAGACACACACACACACACACCTAGGGGTGGCAGTAAGGAGGCGTTACTGTTCCCTTTGGGTGATTCAATGGGGGAGTGATTTTCACAGGAGTTGCAGGGGCAGAAGGCCCCTCCTACTCCTGTAAAAATCATGCAGGGAGTTGGCCCACCCCCAATATCCAGCCCACCCACCACTATCCAACTGAGGAGAAACATAAAATGGCTGCCACTCGTTCCTACAACACAGACACACACACATGCCCCACCCACACAGCACCAAACACATACACACACATACAGCACCAAATACACACACAACACCAAACACACACAGCACCAAAAACACACACTCACACAGCACCAAACACACACACATATACACACCACACACATACACACCACACACACGCACACACCACACACATACATATATACTTTTGCACACATACACACTGTCACTCACTCTGAATCCCAGTGGCCCCAGCAGGACCTGTAGTACAGCCACTGAAGGGAAGCTGCAGCACCAGGGGAACAAAGTGGCACTCAAATGGTTAAGGTAGGTCCTCATTGCTCAATTATTTTTTGACTGTCATCATTTGCCATGCAAAACAGAGGACAGGCAGCCATTAGGTACACAGTTAACCCACTGACTGCCACGGGTTGTGTATCAACTTTTAACCCACAAGACACTCCAGAAGCATAGGGGGAAGTGTCCTCAAACCCCTCACACTGTGAACTTCCGTTTCCTTCCCACTTCTCCTCCTTCCCCAGCCTATTACTAACATTTTTCCACATTTATGTTAAGCCCTGCCCCTACTCACGATTAAGTCCCACCCACTTTTAACCCAAATTGCCTCTCCACATCAGCACCACATGAGTCCCTTCTAGGGACGCCACAAGTCAAAGTTCCCAGGTATGAATTCACTTCCCACTGCTATTTAACTGTGGCATGCCACTCTATATGTGCCAGAGGGGTGCACAGCGCATTGCAATGCCCTCTGGCCTTCAAAAGGTTAACATGCTGGTATAATGTTCCTTTTATTTTCTGCTTTCCATTTGCACAACGCAAACACACATAGGTATAATATTCAGCCCCAAAGTAAAGGAGAAATAAAAAATAATATTGATGTAATCCCGTACCTCCCAAGTGTCCCTCTTTAGGAAGGACATTCCATTTTTGAGATCCAAATCCCTTTTCTACCCTTTTGTCCCTCTTTTTTGGAGATCAGAATGAGTAGTGTGGATCACATTGCTCCACAGCAATAAAACTCATATAAATGTGTAGTTAATCTTCAATATATGTGTTTCTAAATTACTCTGTATAAATAAAATACTTTAGTCTTGCTGCAAATAATTTATTCAGTTATACAAAGGTGTCAATAGGTTTAAACCCTTATACACTCTTAACTTGCAGCTCTGTAATGTTCAAGGGAGGGAGGGATGTCGGACGCCTATGCCACTCAAACGGTTAACCCTTGGAGTGCCACGGGGTATGCAATGCATTTCTTTACAATGCGTTCACAAACTCTCTGCCACTCAGAGGGTTAAAGCGATAGTTATACTTCTATTAAACTTTAGCTCTGAGTCTTCTTTATATTTTTTTAACATGTAGCACTATATTTTATTACATACAGTGCTGCACTTAAAACGATATTCAAGCAGGAACAATCACCCCCTGCCCCTTTTCCTGCATCACTCAGCCTCTCAGTCTGTTCCGGATAGAGTGCGGCAAGTGACAATCTTCAGTAAGCAAAAGGAAAATCCTGCCCTCCTTCATCAAGGGCTTCATTATAGTTACTGAATGAAGATTGTCCCTGGCTGCATCCATCCAGTCCAACGACCGGATTCCACATCTAATGGGAGGTGTCCAGAAGGGGCGGGAGGGGGATCCTTTTGGCTTGAATACAATTTTAACTACAACACTAAGTAATTAAATATAGCGGTACATGTTACTAAAAATATAAAGAAGACTCAAGCATTCATTTTAAATAGAAGTATTACTATCCCTTTAAAACATTGTATAGTCTTGATTTTTTCCAGTGTGACCATGTTGGGGATTTTTGGACCATTTTTTTTTTCAGTTTTTTATTTTTTATTTTTTAGGATGGACAGTGGATACCCAGGAAGATCCCTGTTCTTTCCTCAACTCACAGATACCCAGTATGCCCTCTCCATGGTCGATACCCCTGCCAGCCCCTAAGCTCCCACCCGTTTCCTCAGAATCAACAGCAGCTAAGTCCTCCCGCACTGGATCTGGACATTGCAAGGCACATTGTGGAGAGAAGAATGTCTCCACTGTACCAGGGCCAGTAATGTGGGGCACTGAACCTACATTATTTACGTAATTGGGACAATTGAACAGCACTCTGTTTAACTCTTTGAGTGCCAGAGCAGTAACTAATGCATTGTACCACAATGCATTGGATGCCTTTACAGCACTCAAAGGGTTAACTGGCATGACACACCACTGTATACTGCATGGCACTCTATGGCTTAACATGCTGGTATAAGTCTCTGTCACATAATCTTTTATCTTCTGCTTTCCACTCCTGCACGCCAAACACATAGAGGCATAATACTGCATTTCTGCCCCAAAGTAAAGTAAATAACAAATACCAATGATTTCAAGGTTTCATGACCACAGTGGGGGTGGCAAAACGTTGTGAAGCGATGTCCTCTGGGCTACATTTGGCTTCTAACTCTCTGAATAATGCAGCTATTCACTTCAATACAAGATTCTTGCCTACACAGCACTGTAAAGCACCTACACTCATCCCACGGTGGCCACAGCCCACACTTCTACACTCCGGGGGTGGCTATCACTGTGTCAGTCTCCCTTCTGTGTGTGTATGTCTGTTGCATGTGTGTGTGCATATGTCTGTTGCATGTGTGCCTGTGTCTGTTGTGTGTATGTGTATGTATGTCTGTTGCATGTGTGTGCAAGCATACTGTTGTGTGTGCGCACGAGTGTACTGTTGTGTGTGTGTACGTGTACTATTGTGTGTGTGCACATACTGTTGTGTGTGTGCACGTATGTCTGTTGCGTGTGTGTGCACGTATGTCTCTTGTGAGCGTATGTCTGTTGCATGTGTGTGCATGTTTGTCTGTTGTGAGCGTATGTCTGTTGCATGTGTGTGCATGTCTGTTGCATGTGTGTGTGTGTGCATGTCTGTTGCATGTGTGTGTGCATGTCTGTTGCTCACATGTGTGTTTGCATGTGTCTTTTGCGTGTCTGTACATATGTGCATCTCCGGTGTGTGTGTGTGTGCATGTCTTTTGCATGTTTCCGCCGCTCACTTTGTGTATGTGTCTGCCTGTGTGTTGCATATGTCTGTGTTTATCAGTGTGTCTACAGTTCACAAACGTATGCCCAATGGTCATAACATGACGGGCAACGCCGTCCCATATATATATATATATATATATATATATATATATATATATATATAAAATGTATCACCGTAGTAGTGGAATAAATTCAGTATAATATAGCTCTTATTATTCTGTTAAACAGAATAGATTTTTTTTCCTATTATATTTTATTTTTCTTATTCATAAATATAGTTATATTATGATTGTAGCGATGCACTGATCTCTTCCCAAACTACAAGAGCTGGATATTTAATTAAATTGATTACCCTGATTTGTTTTTTAATGAGCACTTGCTTCCACTCAATACAAGTAGAACATAATGGGTTAATACCAAATCATTCTGACAATTAGCCGACTGTGTGGCAGTGATTGGTTTCATGCACACAATATAACTAATTGTGAGTGTATTTAAATTGTGGTAATGTGGAAAACTTTTTCTTTTACTATCTGGCTAACTTTCATTGAGAAAGGTGTTAGAGTGGCCTTTTAATTATTGTTATAATAATACATTTCCTTTATGGTTTATACAATTGAGGATCTTTTTTTAAGTACAGCCTGAAATTTTGTGCTGGTGCTGTTGCTACAGCAATCTATGAACAGCCATTGTCCATGACAATTACATCCATATTCTTCTGCAGCAACAAGACCACAGGAAAATTTCAGGTCATGGAAATTCTGCAATCAGAAAATGCAAGCTTGTGCTGCAATAGCTTTTTAATAAAACATTTACAAGCAATGGGAATGCCCTGATTTACTCAGGAGGATAAAAATTGCTATATACGTTTTCCATATACTTCAATGCTATCATTTTAAAATGATAGAAGTGACTGTTGTGTGTAATTGAGGAGTAGATTTTAAATAAAATTCAGGAATTTGTATATTTGTACCTACCTGAAAAATTTATTTTGGAGACTTAGTATACCGGAACTTTTACAACCCACGTCTTTCTTCCCATAGTTCATGCCAGCAGGGATGTAATCCTAAAGAATATAGTGCCAGGGCTCACTACTTTTTAACCTCCCCATTGTCACAAATGTCACATGCTGGTTACCAAGATGGACTGCTGAAGAAAAGGCTATTCCAACAAGAGTGATTGGGGTGAGTAGCTAGGTTGTGTAGGCCAACCGTAGGGGGTTGTGCTGCAGCTGAGGCAGTATAAAGTTGCTAGCTGCGAAGCTAGATAGCTCCCTTTGGTTGAGCCGAAGGTGACTCGGGATACCCCACCACGGTTGGACTATACCCCAATGACCCCAGGGAGAAATAACCTACAGGAATAGGTACTAACCAGAATGTGGACTGGTACATTACAGGGACAGCAGAGAAGGTACGTTCAGATGTAGACTGGTACACCACAGGAACAGCAGAGAAAGTATGGTCAGATGGAGACTGGTACACCACAGCCACAGGGACAGCAGAGAAAGTACGGTCAGATGGAGACTGGTACACCCCAACCACAGGGACAGCTGAGAAGGAACAGTCTGATAAGACAGTCAGCAGCAGAACCACAGACAGGACTGGGGGGCAAGGCTGGAGAGGGGTCTGACTAACTGGTAGCACAGGAAGTAGGCTGGATAGCAGGATCAGGCTGGAAGGCAGAATCAGGTATTCGGATAAGCACAGGAGCAAGATCCGGAACATACCTGGCTACACACAACACTTCAGAGTTAGTGTGTCAGCGTCTTTTATAGAGAGAATGCCAGGGCAGCTTCAAAAGGTGGACTGCGCATGCGCACGCCCAACTTGAAAGAACACAGGCAGAGAAGCATTGGACAGAAGAGGACGCCGGTGGAGGTATCCGGACACAGTGGTGACACCCATCCAGTACTTACCTATTCTTTCTCCTCCCACTATAAATAACCCAATAATACTTGGTTGTAAGTTAAAGTAATTATTGCAGTATCTATGAGCTTCAACATTGCTAGGCACATCCGATCTTGTGACATCTTGTGGGAGATTCAGTACGCAGTTATAAAGAGATGATAAAGTGGAGATGACTTTTCCAGTTTATCACTTCTCCAGTTCCTATGTTATTCTATAGAGTCTATGAACAAAGATCTCCAAAGCTGAAGAAATCTTAGTGCATGCGCTCCATAGAATAACATAGGAATTGGAGAAGTGATAAACTGGAGAAGTCATCTCCACTTTATCACCTCTTTATCATCGCTTAGTGAATCTCCCCTAGGGGTCGGCGAAAGTTGTCGCCGTGTTCCCACGGGAAATTTCGCAAAAACCATGTTGTTATCTGCGTTTTCATGGGAAAATCCGCTTTAAAACTAGCTGTTAAAATTTTTGCATCTTTCGCACATTGGCCAAAATCTTTCGCCATTTTTCAATGGCTAAAAAGTTTCCGCTCATTGATTTACGCTGTTTTTGCACTTCCGCTATAAAAACGTGACTTTTTCGCTGAAGGTAGACACAATAAAAGCAGCTACAGAGCGAGATCGATGTTCTATGCTGTTCTCTTGTGATATTTAGCAAAAATTGAGGCAGGAGAGGCTCATAGTGACTCCTATCACTATGAGCAGCAAAAAGAGGAACTGGAAGGACCCTAATTATGTGTCCACTGAGTCTGAGGAGGAAGGGACCACTACTGTACCAATGCTGTCCAGTCCCCTAATTCACCCAAGGGATTGTGAGAAATTTAATGGGAAGGGAGGGAGAAAAGGGAATGGAAAGGGAGGGAGAAAAGGGTGAGAGCAGGACAGGTCAGCTGCCTGTGCTTGCTGCAAGACGTGCTTCCCATGCTGCCAGTGCCACCATTGCTGTACCTGCAGCCACTAGTGTTGTACCTGTTGCCAGACATGCTGCCCCTGTTGCCAGTGCTACCATTTCTGATCCTGCAGCCAGTAGTGTTGTACCTGTTGCTAGTACTGAACTTGTTACCAGTGCTGGACCTGCTGCTAGTACTGAATCTGCTGCCACTGCTGAACCTGCTGCTAGTACTGAACCTACTGCCACCAATACTTTGCCTGCTGCTAGTGTTTCTTGTAGTACTCAGGTGGGGGAGGATAAAATGATGCCATGTGTGACAGCAGGGGACCCTCTGTCACATTGCTCGTCACCTCCTCCAAGCAGCAGTGAGATGTCTGGAATAGAGCAGCAGCACATAGGGACTTGTGGTGGTGGTGGTGGTGGTGTTGGAGAAGCTGGGGTGGAAGAGACATTGATGGCCTTTTTAGCAGAAACTGAGAAGGAATGGGAGACAGGGATGAGGACGGGCATCACCACCACCACTAGCAGTCAGCTTTTGAAACTAGCAGAAATTGCAACAGACACCATGACATTTACTCCAAACATGTTAAAGCCAAACACCAGTTACAGAAATCTAATACTGCTGTTACTGTACCCCCTGACTCTCCAGAAAGGTGGAGATCAAACCCAGACAGACACTGGAAGTTCCATGACGAGCAAAACAACTAGCTCACCATCAACATCCCCTTCTTCCTCTAGGGTAACAAGTACATCTCCTGCCAATCCACCTCATTCATCGTTACCTCCCCCTACAAATGATAGCCACTCTGTTACTGTTAGGATATGGCAGTTTATCTGTAGCCATTGCACACTGTGTAGCAAGTTGTCATGTACAGTGACAGTGGCAGTACTGGGTTTCGGGTGTCATGGTGTTTGGATACAGTTGCGCCCCCAGATGTTATTTACCACACACACACACACATTGTGCACATTGCAGTTGATGATGGAAGCCACAGTTCCTGTTCTCAAGGGAAAAATATATTTTCTAATAACACACCCATGATGATTTTGGAGGAGGGGCAGGTGGAGAAGATTTAATGGTCAACTTGTTCTTTTTTCCACATATACTGGGGGCTACTTATTCTTCTGCTACTGCCTCAGGCTCATCATTGGTGCCAGTCGTGGCAAGTGGAACCTTCATCATCCATCTTCCATGTTACTGTTATTGTTGATCCCATTCCCTTTCAGCTGCCTAATCATACTGCTGCTTAAACAACTCAGCAGCAGCAGTAAGAACAGCAGTTGCAACTCAGGAGGACATTTAACACTGGCCACTGGCCAACATGATCTGCTGGTATTAGGCCAGTAGGGCATTTTTATTTTTTTTCTCAGGGCTTGTGTTTTGAAAAAAAAAAAAAAATAAAGAAAAAAACTAGTCCTACAAAAAAATAAACAATTTTTTGGGGGGGTTATTTCTAACAAGCCTAAATCCTACAAATCAATGTTTCCTTAGGGCTTGTGCCAAACTAGCTTAAGTTTTACAAATCAATGTTTCCTTAGGGCTTATGCCAAACAAGCTTAAGTCCTACAAATCAATGTTTCTTCAGGGCTTGGGCCTCTAATAATTTTAAGTCCTACAAAGGTCTGTAAAAACAAATCATCCTCTATAAAATACTCTATCAAGTCAAGTATCAGTCCACCCCAGTGGCAGCTTATGTCAGGGGGTTCCTGTCTCTGTCACTTTAAATACAAATGGCTTATTTTATTTTATTGATTTATTTTTTTATTAACTGTCCCCCCAATAGGAGTCAAGAAAGCTCCCCAAAACAAATTACCTGTTCAAATGATTCATTCATTCATTCACCAACATAGGCACCCTCCCCAGACCCCTTTATACCATGTCTTATGGTTTTTATTTTATTTTATTTAGGATTTCTTTTTTATTAAGTGCCCCCCTATCCCAGTAAACAACGCCCCAAAAACAATCCCTGTTCAACTGATTCTTTCCCCACACCCCACCAACACAGGCACCCTCATGCCCCTTTTATACAATGTCTTTGGGAAATACAATATTATTTGTAATGTGTTGTGTGTAACTTCATTGTTCCCATTGATTTCAATGGTCGAAAAAAGCAGAAAATCTGCACTTTTCGTGGGAAATTTTTTGCCAAGCAGAAAGTGCCATTTTTCACTGATTTCAGTTTGAGGCAGAAAGTTTCGCCCATCCCTAATCTCCCCCCCTTATGTTCAACACACAGTCTGCAGAGCAAGTTCAAATCTTGAATACCAATGGCATAATGGAATCCAGGAGCTAGAATGTCCTTCACCAATGTGTTAGCTACAAAAATTCTACTTCTACCTCTACTATAAACACAAAAGAGGCTTTCAAGTATGTCAGTGGGGCGTATGTATGAATGCAACAGTGCAGCCTAGTCTCTAATACCAGCAGCTGCACTTAAAGGAATAGTATTACTTCAAAATTACTATCCCTCATATTGTAACCCTTAATAAACTGAGTTAAATGACACCAGCGGCATCTCTCAAACCTTTATGGTTTAAGAGATAGCCGCTTTCAAAGTTTCCTCTCCCCCGCTGTCAGCGTTCTGCTGCCAGCAGGAGAATCCGGTCTCTGAATCAAGAGGAGGCTCTTCAGCAGAGCCGATATCTCGTTATGGAAGGAAAAATGATTCATTGAAACAGTCTTCTACATGTGCTTGGTAACCAAGAACAAGTAGAAGACTGTTTCAATGAATCAGTTTTCCTTCCATAACGAGATATCGGCTCCGTTTAAGAGCCTCCGCCTGTCCCGGGACCGGATTCTCCTGCTGGCAGCAGAACGCTGACAGCGGGGGAGAGGAAACTTTGAAAGCGGCTATCTCTTACACCATAAAGGTTTGAGAGATGCCGCTGGTGTCATTTAACTCAGTTTATTAAGGGCTACAATATGAGGGATAGTAATTTTGAAGTAATACTATCCCTTTAAGTGTGTGCACTATAGCATATGATCATACCTGGGAATTTTGAAGAAAAATTATACAATTCGGGTAAAAATAAAAGGCGCGAGAGTGGATGGAGTGACTTACCATACATGGTCAGAGTAGGAGAATTAGGCTGGGAAGGAGGAGAAGTAGGCAGGGAGTGGGAGGAACAGACAGGGAAGATGCAGAATTGGGCAGAGTTTTATTAAAAACTCCACCCATCGAAGAATCGGACTCTGCCCCGGAGACCTGGTAATTAGCAGCAAAAAACTGAGTCTCTGGGGCAAATTCTGAGAGTTCCCAGATATGCATATGATCACTGTAGTGCATACCAGCAGGTACACTCCACTAGAATTAATGCCAATGAACCCTGTGCACCTGCCCTAGATCATGTGCAGTGAGAAGGACAGTGACCATAACCATGTAAGACATAGTAATACAAAGAGTTTAAATGAACATGCCAAAATGTCCATAGACTGCCTCATTTCCCACCGTTTGTAGCAAACGACATTAAGGGGAGGCTTTTTGGTGCACGTAGCTTAGTACCTTGATGTTAAGCAAGCATAGGGACTTAGCAGAGAGTTAGCACAAAATCACAACTGTAAATTCGCTCTAATATAAAGGAAGTTGTTAGATTACTAGCCTCATACTATCATACTATCATAAACCAGCTCCCTGGCTCTACTTCATCATTGCTTTCCAGATAAGCCAGGTTTATTCAAGCATTTGTTTCAGTGTTCCCTGTTTATATTTTCATGTTACCTGTATTTCCTGAATCTCCTAATCTCCTAGCTCCTTGGTAATGAGCAAACGTCCGTAACAATTACTTTACCTACTCTGTGGTACCGATGTGGTTTTCCACAGAATCTTCTTGGCACCATGCTCCTTGATAATGTCCCTGCATCCCTTACACCAGCTTATCCTGCTTCCCAGGACATTGGCCTCAGAACGTATTTACAAACTGATTGCTGTACAAATTATCTCATTAATGTATGTGGACAGTTTTCATTTTAGCACCAATCTGCTGTAGAATGAAAGGCAATAAGAATATAGTTTTACTGAAAAAGACAATCATTAACATAATGGACAGTGTATCTCATTTACAAGACAAAATATTGGGATTTAACAAATAAAAGAAGTGCATTGTACTTAAAAATACTAACAATTCGGCAAAGCAAACAGCATATAAAGTGCAAAGTTCAATAATTCTCTTTCTGCATAAGTCTGCAAAACATATTATAAATGCAGATGCATTATTATACAAATGGGACCAATTTAAACCCTGACTTGCAATAAAAGTTATTCTACTGTTATATATAGCTATATTAAAATAATCTAAAAGGAGTTTGAAGTAACTGTAAATTGAAGAAATCATGCATGCTTCATAAGTTTCATGACTGTTAAAGGAAGGTCATATATAGAAATGTGAAAGTTTTAATGATTGCACTTAACTGTTTTGAGATTTGAATGTGAAGTTAGATGGCTTGTGCTCAGCAACATCAATTTCCTATCCTCATGTGCAAATGCCAGTTATATAGAAACTGTAGCTAACAGGGGCGGACTGACCATTCGGGCATTCGGTCACGGACCGAGGGCCCGCGACCGAGGGGGGCCCGCCACCACCAGTTACACAGTGTTAACTTAATGCGTGTAATGCCTGTAAGGGCCCTATTTAATGCAGCCGCCGGCTGCACTGTGCTCTGCGAGGCACTGAGGCCTCAGTAATATACTGCCATCCTGTCATGCTGCCTGTCATCATGCGGCAGCGTAATAAGTATAAGTCCATCCAGTGCTGCAATCCACATTGCCCCAACACAAGATCGGAAGCAGGGGCGGACTGACAGGACCCAGGGCCCCTGGTCCAAAAAGAGGTCTGGGCCCCCTGCCCTATGACATCACTGGCCCCTCCCCATGACATCATAAGCCCCACCCCATTATGTCACAAGCCCCACCCATGACATCTTATGTTCCACCCCATGACATCATAAGCCCCACCTCCCACTACATTCTCAGCCCCGCACACATTGCCCCCCACCACACACACACACACACACACACACACACACACTTACCCCCAGGCCATCCATTACTCCCCCAGGCCATTCTGGTATTCTTCAAACCAGTCATAATATAAGCTAGTATGTCTACATATCATATGCTGGTTATTGAATAACAGCAGGGAGACAGTGGGGAATTGGAAGGCAAGAGGCAGTGAAACAGGGAAGGTTAGGTAGGTAGGAGTGAGAACAACACAAACTGACTGTGAGAATAAAGGGGAAAGGACATGGCAGGGAAAGAGTGTGGCAGAAAGCACGAGGACACTGCCACCATAAAAGTAAATAATAATTTATTGGAAATAGCCATCAGAATGTGTGTTCTAGTGCACACATGTGTGTATGTGTGTGAATGTATGTACTAGTGTACTATGTGTGCCAGTGTGTGTGTTAGTGTATGCATGTATGTGCTAGTATGTGAATGTGCGTGCTAGTGTATACACGTGTATGTACCAGTGTTTGAATATGTGTACCATTGTGTAAATTTGTGCACTAGTGTGTGTATGTGTCAGTGTGTGCATGTATGTTAGTGTGTAACAAGAAGAGGAGGGCAAATAGGAGCATAATTTGTGTACAATATATCAGCTATACAAAAATCATGTGTAACTCAACACCAGATGTGACCGTCCTACTGGTGCCGGTTGTCAGAACTGTTTATTCTCATGATAATGTGATGTACAATAGACTGCACCCAAACCGGAAGAGAGCCACAGTAAAAGTAATAAATCATTTCTTGGAATAGTCATCAGAATATTTACATGTGGACATCGGGACAAAATCCAAGCAATCTAACGAGTTCAGCACTAAAGGTTCTTACTCTATGAATCTATGGATACGCACCTTTAGTGTGAAATGACTATTTCCAAGATTTTTTTTTTTTACTTTTACGGTGGCTCTCTTCTGGTATGGGTGCAGTATATTGTACATCACATTACACATGATTTTTATATACCTGATATATTGTGCATAAATGATGCCCCTATTTGCCCTCCTCTTCTTGATCCACACATGCACACATTGACACACACATACTAGTGCACAAATTCACACACTGGTACACATATTTACACACTAGTACAAACAAGTGTAAACACTAGCACACACATTCACATACTGGCACATACATGCATACACTAACACACATTCACACACTGGCACACATAGTACACATATTCACACACCAGTACACTCATGCATGCACTAGCAAACACATTCACACCCTGGCACGCACAAAGATGCATACACTAGCACACACATTCACACACTCACACAGATGCATACACTAGCACACACATCCACACAGATGCATACACTAGCACACACACTCACACAGATGCATACACTAGCACACACACTCACACAGATGCATACACATAGGTACAGATTAACAGACTTCATATGGCCATATTATTACCTTGTGCTCTCCTGGCACCACTCACTGCCCCTCCGCTGTGTACAGAAGCCACGCAGCCAGCTATCTTCTGTGTGATTTTCCTTTCCCTCTACCCATGGGTTGTAACTTGCACTGCTCGCCGCACAGAAGGATCTCTCCAGTCACATTTACCTTTTTCTGTCCAGTCCCACATTGATGGCAGCCCAGGCCCAAAAAATGGGAAAAAAAAAATATATATATATAGCCACCAGTTGAGGGCCAGCAGCCAGTGAGAGTTAGAGGAAGGCTGTGGCTGTGGCCCACCATCCTCCTTGGCTCCAGCGGGCTCTCATGATCTCCTGTCATGTGGCGGACTCTGCTGCTGACTGAGTCCATAGTCCCGCGTATCATCACGCGCCCCTGCGGGCCGTGATGAGATCAATGCACATGCCGCTCAGAGAAGCCGATGCGCTTGCTGCCAGACTAACAACTCAAGCTGTGAGTCTGGACTCTGGCAGTGAGCAATTAGCACAGAGCCGGTGAATAAGATCTTCCGATCTTGTGTTGGGGCAATGTGGATTGCAGCACTGGATGGACTTATACTTATTACGCTGCCGCATGATGACAGGCAGCATGACAGGATGGCAGTATATTACTGAGGCCTCAGTGCCTCGCAGAGCACAGTGCAGCCGGCGGCTGCATTAAATAGGGCCCTTACAGGCATTACACGCATTAAGTTAACACTGTGTAACTGGTGGTGGCGGGCCCCCCTCGGTCGCGGGCCCTCGGTCCGTGACCGAATGCCCGAATGGTCAGTCCGCCCCTGATCGGAAGATCTTATTCACCGGCTCTGTGCTAATTGCTCACTGCCAGAGTCCAGACTCACAGCTTGAGTTGTTAGTCTGGCAGCAAGCGCATCGGCTTCTCTGAGCGGCATGTGCATTGATCTCATCACGGCCCGCAGGGGCGCGTGATGATGCGCGGGACTATGGACTCAGTCAGCAGCAGAGTCCGCCACATGACAGGAGATCATGAGAGCCCGCTGGAGCCAAGGAGGATGGTGGGCCACAGCCACAGCCTTCCTCTAACTCTCACTGGCTGCTGGCCCTCAACTGGTGGCTATATATATATTTTTTTTTTTTCCCATTTTTTGGGCCTGGGCTGCCATCAATGTGGGACTGGACAGAAAAAGGTAAATGTGACTGGAGAGATCCTTCTGTGCGGCGAGCAGTGCAAGTTACAACCCATGGGTAGAGGGAAAGGAAAATCACACAGAAGATAGCTGGCTGCGTGGCTTCTGTACACAGCGGAGGGGCAGTGAGTGGTGCCAGGAGAGCACAAGGTAATAATATGGCCATATGAAGTCTGTTAATCTGTACCTATGTGTATGCATCTGTGTGAGTGTGTGTGCTAGTGTATGCATCTGTGTGAGTGTGTGTGCTAGTGTATGCATCTGTGTGGATGTGTGTGCTAGTGTATGCATCTGTGTGAGTGTGTGAATGTGTGTGCTAGTGTATGCATCTTTGTGCGTGCCAGGGTGTGAATGTGTTTGCTAGTGCATGCATGAGTGTACTGGTGTGTGAATATGTGTACTATGTGTGCCAGTGTGTGAATGTGTGTTAGTGTATGCATGTATGTGCCAGTATGTGAATGTGTGTGCTAGTGTTTACACTTGTTTGTACTAGTGTGTAAATATGTGTACCAGTGTGTGAATTTGTGCACTAGTATGTGTGTGTCAATGTGTGCATGTGTGGATCAAGAAGAGGAGGGCAAATAGGGGCATCATTTATGCACAATATATCAGGTATATAAAAATCATGTGTAATGTGATGTACAATATACTGCACCCATACCAGAAGAGAGCCACCGTAAAAGTAAAAAAAAAAAATCTTGGAAATAGTCATTTCACACTAAAGGTGCGTATCCATAGATTCATAGAGTAAGAACCTTTAGTGCTGAACTCGTTAGATTGCTTGGATTTTGTCCCGATGTCCACATGTAAATATTCTGATGACTATTCCAAGAAATGATTTATTACTTTTACTGTGGCTCTCTTCCGGTTTGGGTGCAGTCTATTGTACATCACATTATCATGAGAATAAACAGTTCTGACAACCGGCACCAGTAGGACGGTCACATCTGGTGTTGAGTTACACATGATTTTTGTATAGCTGATATATTGTACACAAATTATGCTCCTATTTGCCCTCCTCTTCTTGTTACACACTAACATACATGCACACACTGACACATACACACACTAGTGCACAAATTTACACAATGGTACACATATTCAAACACTGGTACATACATGTGTATACACTAGCACGCACATTCACATACTAGCACATACATGCATACACTAACACACACACTGGCACACATAGTACACTAGTACATACATTCACACACATACACACATGTGTGCACTAGAACACACATTCTGATGGCTATTTCCAATAAATTATTATTTACTTTTATGGTGGCAGTGTCCTCGTGCTTTCTGCCACACTCTTTCCCTGCCATGTCCTTTCCCCTTTATTCTCACAGTCAGTTTCTGTTGTTCTCACTCCTACCTACCTAACCTTCCCTGTTTCACTGCCTCTTGCCTTCCAATTCCCCACTGTCTCCCTGCTGTTATTCAATAACCAGCATATGATATGTAGACATACTAGCTTATATTATGACTGGTTTGAAGAATACCAGAATGGCCTGGGGGAGTAATGGATGGCCTGGGGGTAAGTGTGTGTGTGTGTGTGTGTGTGTGTGTGTGTGTGGTGGGGGGCAATGTGTGCGGGGCTGAGAATGTAGTGGGAGGTGGGGCTTATGATGTCATGGGGTGGAACATAAGATGTCATGGGTGGGGCTTGTGACATAATGGGGTGGGGCTTATGATGTCATGGGGAGGGGCCAGTGATGTCATAGGGCAGGGGGCCCAGACCTCTTTTTGGACCAGGGGCCCTGGGTCCTGTCAGTCCGCCCCTGGTAGCTAACATAGTCTATGGGCACTTTATTCAAAAGAAAAGCTGAATAATTCTGGGACTAACCAATTACACAATAGCTGAAAAAAATGCTAGAGAGGATTAGGGATGATCGAAAAGTCTAATTTTGCTCATGTGGGAAATTTTGTGAAAATCATATGAATGTCTGCTTTTCCCGCCCATAGTGCCTCGGTCACTGCCCATCCTGTGCCATACCTAATTAATGCCTCCTTGTCATCTGGGTATATGCCCAAAGCCTGAAAGTGGTAAGAATTGTGTCTATCCACAAAAGTGGAGATTAAAATGTAGTATCAAATTACAAACCAATATCTCTACTTCCCACATCATATAAAGTCCTGGAAAAATACTTCTACTTGTAACTATACATGTATTACTAATATCCACACTTTTCCATCCTGCTTCAATCTGGTTTTCATCCAAATCACTCAACAGTCACTGCCCTCCTAAAAGTATGCAGTGATATCCAGATTGGCATTGAAAACGGTGAACTCACTGCAGCTATATTTCTATATCTTGCAAAAGTCTCTGATAAGTAGCCTATAATATTCTGATTAGTAAACTCAAAAGTTCTGGATTGGATAATTATTCTCTAAACTTGTTCCTGTCCTATTTATCAGGGTATTCTTTTAAAAGGTTGCATCTGAAATATTGTGTGGCTGCATGCCACAATGAGCATGTTGCCTGGATGAAAAGGATGACATGTGAATCTCCCTCTGCATATAAGCGTGAGATTCTCATGTCTCCTCCTTAAATGCAGCAGCACTGGTCTCATACCTGAATCTGGATCCAGTCTGGTGAGGTAATATGGTTGTTTGGATGTGTTGCCTTATCTTTTTTCAAATGACTTCTCCTTCTGATTAAGTTATTGTCCTGTGCATACTGTGCAAAGCTCCTCTGGATGCTGGTTCTCCATCTGTGCCAGACGTGTTTTATGAAATCATAGAATCATTACAAGGGATTTTTAGATGGCTCATTGACCACCTGTGTGCAATTTCAGTTTTTTGTGTGGCACTCAAAGGGTTAAGCTACATATGGAACAAACATACCTAGGATTTTTTTAGTCCTTTGCTCCATATGTAGCACAAACTACTTAAACTCTTTGATCCCCATCTATTGTAACAAAGTCTAATCATACTAATTTGGCCTGGGTCGACTCATAAAAATATCTTGGTGTGTGGCTTGACTTCAACCTCAATTCTGATAAATTAACATCCAAATGTTTTCCTAAAATAAAACAAATCCTATTTAAGTCCCTGTCATAGATTATGACTAAGAGGACATAGTATATGCTTCAGCTCCAGAAAGCCATATTGGTAAATTTGACATGCTATATAACTCATTATGCCAGTTTGTCCTCCAATGCAATTACTACTAGTACCCTCACTGTAATATGTTTACAGAACTAAATTGGCTAACACTAGAATCTAGATGTGCCCTTCAGCATTCTTGCCTGGTTTATAACCACTTCTCTAGAAAGCTACCAAACTACCTGAGCAGTATCCTCACTCCAGCCCTAAACTAGCTGCACTGTTCACAGCTCGTTGAGTATTCCACACTATATGTATGAAGCCATTTGACCTGCCTTCTCCTTCAGAGCTCTGAAAGCTTGGAATAACCCACCTGAAAAAAATCAGATCTTCTCCCAATCTATATTCCCTAAAATGAACTGCTTGTTTGTATCAAAAACAATATGTAACTGTATATACATTTTTATATGTATGTTTATGTGTATATGTGTGTGGTTTTCTAATGGACTAAATATGTAGCTTTTTACTTTAAAAGTTCTTCAGGACATACTTGAAAATGAGAGAAATGTATTATTCCTGGCAAAACAGTTTCTAAATAAATCATTATATAAATCAAATTGTCTAAACGTTTATTTTGTTATTATTTTTTATTATCTTTACTTATTTTTTTTCTACTTTTGTGTCCCCAGTGGAAGCTCTCTGAATTTGTTTTCTGAGATCATTTGTCTGTGATTGAGAGTATAACAATGTAAAAAAAAAAAAAAAAAAAAAAAAAAAAAAAGATTAGTGAAACCATATAAAAAAGCTGGCAACTACAGCATGATGATCACACAAAGCTCAGTAATGTAAACATGGGTGTCCACAGACAATTTTCAAGGCCAGTCTGCCCAGTCCCTATGTTTATCCTGGGGGAGTGGGGTGGAGGCTAGTGAAGAGCGAGCATGCTCGGCCGAAGCTCGGTTCGGCTCGAGCATCGCTCTGCTCGGCACATGGCGGTACTCGTACGAGTACCGCATGTGCTCGCCCGCCATGTTCGGGTCTCCTCCCCGCACGTTTCGCAGCTGCTGCGCAGCCAATAAACATGCGGGGAGGCTCTGACATCAGTGTAATGCCAGCAGCCATGTTGGCTGCTGGCATTACACTGATTGGCTGGCCAGAACCCGTGATCGGGTGCTGTATAGCACCCGACGCGCGAGTTCGGCTCATTCTTAGCCAGGGAGAGATGCGCTTAGGCAGGGAAAGTCAGTGTAGGGAGAATAAAATTGTTGAAACTCTTTCAAGACCCAAAAGTCCTTTTTAGGACTGTTGTGTGTGGGGGCAGCATTTATATTTTGTTTGGGAGGGCACAATTTCCTTTTTTTTGTGGGGGGGATATTTGTAAGGTGACATATAATACTAGATGCACAAGAAGTCAGTGTAGGGAGAATAAAATTGTTGAAACTCTTTCAAGACCCAAAAGTCCTTTTTAGGACTGTTGTGTGTGGGGGCAGCATTGAATTTTTTTTGGGGGTGGCAGAATTTCATTTTTTTGTGGGGGGGGACATGTTCTAAGGTGACATTGCACTCGGTGCACAGGGACAAATATTTCACAGTGCAGTGACAAGCTGACATATTCTGTTAGGTGCACAAGGCCAATGATTTTACAACGCAGCGACAAAAAGGGCTGTGCCT
Organism: Rhinophrynus dorsalis; assembly: GCA_037306005.1. Taxonomy (NCBI): domain Eukaryota; kingdom Metazoa; phylum Chordata; class Amphibia; order Anura; family Rhinophrynidae; genus Rhinophrynus; species Rhinophrynus dorsalis. The sequence continues at coordinate 63,778,559 of CM074718.1, forward strand.
AGCCGCAGATTAGCGTCACATTCTGTTTCGTGTGCCTAGCCGCAGATTAGCGTCACATATTGTTTAGTGTGCCTAGCCGCAGATTAACGTCACATATTGTTTAGTGTGCCTAGCCGCAGATTAGCGTCACATATTGTTTAGTGTGCCTAGCTGCAGATTAGCGTCATATTCTGTTTCGTGTGCCTAGCTGCAGATTACCGGCATATATTCCGTTTAATATGAAGAAGGCGGGTAAAAAGGGACGGGGAAGTGGACGTGATCCTGATAGTTCAGGGCGCGGGTCAGGACGCGTAGAAACTGTGCCTGGTGCCAGAGCACAAGAAAGAAAGACATCCACCATACCTAGTTTCATGTCTCAGTTTACAGGGCGTCGCAGGACATCACTCTCGAGGTCAGACCACTGCGAACAGGTGGTCGGTTGGATTTCAGGTGATACTGCTTCCAGTCGGTTAAGCACCACCCTGTCTTCCACCAAGTCCACTCTCACTAGCCAAGAGTCTGGTCAACATAATCCTCACCCTGATCATCCTTCCTCCCGCCATAGAGGGTCTGGACAAAGAAGTGATCCCACACTGGGATATAGTGAGGAGCTCTTCTCATCACCGATCCTTGATTTGAACCTCTCTCCAAGCACGCTTGCAGAGGAACATGAGATCTTGTGCCCTGATTCACAACCTCTAGAGGGTACCCAATCATAAGAAGATGACAGAGGGGAACGGCATTTAAGGTCAAAGGAAGTGGATGATGATGATGAGACACAGTTGCCATCAAATCAACCACAATTACTGTCTCAAGACCTTGATGAGGAGGATGATACACAGTTGTCAATGACTGAGGATGTGGTGGGATCAAGAAATGAGGAGGATGATCAGAGTGAGGAAGTGGAGGAGGACTTGGTGGACGATGAGGTCACTGACCCCACCTGGGAAGGTGGAAAGCCGAGCGATGACAGCAGTCCTGAGGGTGAGCCATCTGCAGCACCGCAACAGGCTGGAAGAGGCAGTGGTGTGGCTAAAGAAAGAAGGCGGACCAAACCAAACCGGCCCGCAAATGTTCCACGGAGCACCCCCTTGCGTAAATCTCCCTTGCCAAGGGCTAGGTGTTCCACGGTATGGCGTTTTTTTAAGGAAAGTGCGGACGACAAAAGAATTGTAGTTTGCAACCTGTGCCACACCAGAATGAGCCGAGGCATGAACACTAGCAACCTCACCACCACCAGCATGATCCGACACATGGCATCCAAGCACCGTAATAAGTGGGAGGAACGCCCAGATCGCCAATCTGTGTCTGCAGGCCACACCACTGCCTCCTCTTCCCCTGTTTTCGGTGCCAGCCAATCGCCTGTCGAAGGCGCAGGCCCGCATACCTCCCGCCCTGCACCTGTACCATCTGAAGCACCATCAGCGACCACATCCACTTCCCTGTCCCAGCGCAGTGTCCAAATGTCGTTACCCCAGGCATTTGAGCGCAAGCGAAAATACCCAGCCACCCACCCACAGGCCATAGCACTAACCTCACACCTTTCCAAATTACTGGCCATCGAAATGCTGCCATTTAGGCTTGTGGACACTGAGTCCTTCCGCAGCCTGATGGCAGCAGCTGTCCCTCGGTACGCAGTCCCCAGCCGCCACTACTTTTCCCGGTGTGCCGTCCCCGCCTTACACCACCATGTGTCCCTTAACATCACCCGTGCCCTGACCAACGCAGTTACTGGGAAGGTCCACTTAACGACTGACACATGGACAAGTGCTTGTGGCCAGGGACGCTACATTTCCCTGACGGCACACTGGGTGAATGTCGTGGAGGCTGGGAGCGACTCGGACCCTGGGATGGTACAGGTGCTACCCACGCCGAGGATTGTGGGCCCTACCTCCATCAGGGTTTCCGCCAGCACCTATGTTATTGGCTCCTCCTCCTCCTCCTCCGTTTCCACCTCCGAATTCTCTGCGCGCAGCGCCACTCACCCATCAGCCGGTAGCTGGAAGCAGTGTAGCACTGCAGTGGGGAAGCGTCAACAGGCCGTGCTGAAGCTGATCTGCCTTGGGGACAAACAGCACACGGCCTCAGAGCTGTTGCAGGGGATTAGTCACCAGACCGAGCAGTGGCTCTCGCCACTCAACCTGCAACCAGGCATGGTTGTGTGTGATAATGGGCGTAACTTGGTGGCGGCTTTGGAGCTCGGCAAGCTCACACACGTACCATGCCTAGCGCATGTATTTAATTCAGTGGTTCAGCGATTTCTAAAAACCTACCCCAATTTGCATGATCTCTTGACCAAGGTGCGCCGCGTGTGTGCACATTTCCGTAAGTCATCTACAGCTTCAGCCGGCCTGTTGACGCTGCAGCAGCGCTTACAATTGCCAGCTCACCGGCTGCTGTGTGACGTGAGCACGCGCTGGAACTCCACCTTCCACATGTTGGCCCGGCTTTGTGAGCAGCAGAGGGCAGTAGTGGAGTACCAGCTGTTACACGGTCGTCGCCTCTCCGTTCAACTTCCTGTAATCAGAAGTGAGGAGTGGGAATGGATGTCAGACCTCTGTGAGGTTTTACGCAATTTTGAGGAATCGACACAGATGGTGAGCGGCGATAACGCTATTATCAGTGTAACCATCCCACTTCTGTGTTTACTGAAACGCTCGCTGCTCACAATTAAAACCGACGCTTTGCATGTGGAAGAGGTGGAAATGCGGGAGGAAGAGCTTACACAAGGTGATAGCCAGAGCACCCTCACTTCGTCTTCTCAGCGACAATTGGAGGAGGCGGAGGAGGAGGAGGAGGAGGAGGAAGACACGGTTGCCTCCGCTACAGAGGGTAGCCATGGAACTTTAGTTCCATCTCTTCAGCGTGGGTGGGCAGAAGAGGAGGAAGAGGATGAGGAGATTGAGAGTCATCCTCCTGGTGAGGACAGCGAAATCTTGCCTGTTGGTACTCTGGCACACATGGCTGACTTTATGTTAGGCTGCCTTTCCCGTGACCCACGCGTTATATGCATTTTAGACAACACGGATTACTGGGTGTTCACCCTTCTGGACCCCCGCTACAAAGAGAATTTCTCATCTCTCATTCCTCCGGTGGAGAGGACAAGCAAAATGGTGCAATACCAGAAGGTTCTTGTCGAAAAATTGCTCCAAAATTTTCCATCTGACAACGCTGGCGGCAGAGTACGTGCTACCTTGGCCAACCGAGAAGGGGAGAAAAGGGGAGCACACAGCAGTTCCGTCAAAGGCAGGGCAACACTCTCCAAGGCGTGGGACACCTTCATGACACCCCGCCAGCACCCTCACCCTGATGCGCGGCCTAGTGTCACAAGGAGGGAAAAGTTTTGGAAGATGGTGAAGGAGTACGTAGCAGACCATGTCAGCGTCCTCACTGATCCCTCTGTGCCTTACAACTACTGGGTGTCCAAGCTGGACACGTGGTATGAACTGGCACTCTACGCCTTGGAGGTGCTGGCCTGCCCTGCCGCCAGCGTTCTGTCTGAGCGGGTATTTAGTGCTGCTGGTGGCATCATAACAGATAAGCGTATCCGCCTTTCCACCGAAAATGCTGATAGGTTGACACTTATAAAAATGAACAAGGCCTGGATTTCCCCTGACTTCTCCACTCCACTGGAGGAAAGCCCCAGGTGAACATAAAGTCACTTTAGATATGTTATTTACAATGATGGGAATACTCTGTATTCCCATTCACCCCTTCCACCCAAAAAACGGGTATATGGTTGACTCTTAATCTTCTCATCCTCCTCCTCCTCTTCCATATGCCCTGTGATATAATTTTTATATAGGGCCAGCTCACCAGCGGGCCCTGTGATATAATTTTTATATAGGGCCAGCTCACCAGCGGGCCCTGTTTGACAATTTTTGTATAGGTCAGCTCACCAGCGGGCCTTCTCATATAATGTTTTATTGGGTCAGCTCTCTAGCGGGCCCTCTCATATAATGTTTTATTGGGTCAGCTCTCTAGCGGGCCCTCTCATATAATGTTTTATAGCGTCAGCTCACTAGCGGGCCTTCGCATATAATGTTTAGGATGGTCAGCTCCGCAGCAGACCCTCACCCATAATGTTTTAGATGGTCGGCTCAGCAGCAGACCCTCATTCCTAATGTTTTAGATGGTCAGCTTAGCGGCATGCCCTCGCCCCTAATGTTTTAGAGGGTCACCAGCAGGCCATTAATCCTAATTTTTCAAGGGTGTGTATGATGCCCTCCTTTATGTGTAATAAAGGGTGTATTGGAGTGACATTTCAGTCTAATTTTTGGCAGCCCTTTCACTTAGTGCATAGGCTTTATGAGTGTTGGACCACTACCTGAACTATTGTACCACAATGTGAATGAGGCCCTCCATTTTGTGATATACAGGTTGTATCGGAGTGCCTCAGGTCATCCCATTGAATTAAATAGGGCTGGGGTGTTCGACAGAGCAGAAGGTAGTTCTTGGCTTCATCCACTAAGTCACTTCGTCACTTTTACTCAATGGATCAGACCCCACTGTTCCGACTATAAATTTTGGACTTAACAAGGGCAAACGGACATGTTGTAAAACCTGTGGTAGCTGCGGCCTCCGTTCCTGAATGCTGTACCTTACCCGGGCCATAACCATGTTGAACACCTGCTTTACGCTGCGCACGTTTCCCTCTTAATCATGGCCCCAGTTCCGAAAAATCGATGAAATTTTTTGCAGAATTTGCAGATGATATACAAGTAAATATACTGCAAATACTGTTTGGTAACAATTTTTCGCCTAAAATCGTTTTTATCTTCCTTTTTGTGTGTTTTACGGTCAGTCTGTAAAAATGGTGTACTACGGGCGAAACATCGTTCCCAGCAGCGACGTTGGAGTCCAAGATGCATCCAGACATCCTCCCTATGCTGTCCCTGAACCATTTCTGTGGTGTTTCCATCATTTTCTGACCTTTTCCTATGAACCAGACACCCTCCCCTCATCAGAGCAGGGGGTGCCTGGTGTAATGCTCGAGTCCTCCCATTGACTTCAATGGGGCTCGGGTGCTCGGCCGAGCACTCGAGCCTCCAGGGGCGCTCAGCCAGAGCACCCGAACACCCGAGCATCGGGGTGCTCGATCATCACTAGTGGAGGCCCCTCTTGCCCCTCCTATGGACACCCATCAATAAAAATATTTCCTTTCATAGTTCCTGAGAGAAAGCTCTCTGGAAAAAAACAAAGTCAGTGAGCTCTGTGTAAACAACATAAAAGTGTAAAAATAGGTGAATATGAAAGCAACAACAAAAAAAGTATAGTCAATTTGACTGTATGTATTTTGTTCTTACAAAATATGTAAAGCCAAAAAGGAGGTTGACTCTCTCTCTCAAATGCAAACTTTGACTGGTCTGCATGTTTCCCTGACTTTCATGCCTCAAGGTATATGTTGTACTTTGTTCTCCTAGGGTTTTAATCATGCTTTGTAATTCTTTGTTTAAAAGAAATAAAAAGGGTTAAAAAATTAATCAAAAGTGAATTAGAATTATTACGTTAGATCAAACATGATGTTTTCCAAAGGAAAAAAAAAAGGAAAAAGTTTTATTTTATTTTACTAGAGTTAAAATGAAAATTTCCACAGATTTAAACAGGGCTTTTAACCCCTTGAATACTAGTGAAGTTTCCAAGAAATTGCTTCTCAATGCATTGGAGACTTCTCCAGCATTCAAGGGCTTAAAAGCTCCATTTAGAACCATTGTGAATTTAGGGACGTTTTGTCCTCTAGTACAGTTGCTTTTCCTCCAGAATTGCACCATTTTAGCTGATTAAATATAGTCCTGAAAAAAGAGTTCTAGCACTGCAAAATGTTAACCCTTTGAGTGCCAGAGGGGTGTGCTACACATTGCAAAAGAATGCATTGATCACCCCTCTGGCACTCAAAGGGTTAAAAGTCACAGCTATGTGGAAATATGCTGTATCTGCACATGAAGTGCTGTCTGTCCTTGTGTTAGTATATGGTGCACACATCCAAATACATTGTACACAGAAAGTCCTCTTTACAGTGATTTATCAGTGTATTTCTGTAGAGAGGAAAATAAGCTCAACCTTTGAAACTCAATCAAAGAATCCCTTACTTTCTCTTCTGTTTCTTACTGGAAAGGTATCTAATATTTGACAGTATGTTGAAAGAAGGAAAACAAGGAAAATAAAAATACTCAGCGATTTTTTGAATGAGATACCCAATTGGTTTTAATTATTTTGAGCACTTGAGTGTTTTCTTTTCATTTAGCTCTTTGAGTTCAAAAGTCAATGGATCCCTCTTTTAATCAGCAGAATTGCTAAAAATGTAATGAACACATTCCAACAGGGAATTAAAAAAAATAAGTGCTGTAGCTATGATTGCATACTGAAGAGTTTAATTTCATTAGAGAACTACTGACCACAACACAAACATCTTTGTATCAGTTTTTGAAAGGTCATTATATCCTATATTATAATTCGCTAGGACGTTTGTCAGAAGCCGTCATGAGCAGTAGAGGTGGCTGCGAGTGCTGCAGTCATGCGCAGTACAGACTGCCTGTGCCACGGCTGATATGGAGCGGGGTGCTCCAAATTTAGACTGGAGTCCTCTATGTGCACCTTGAACGTGCACAGACAAGACTATGGTCTGAATTTGGAATGCCCTGCTCTGTATCAGCTGATGTGCGGGCAGTCAGTACTGCTCATGACAGCTGCGCCGCCAGTGTTGGCCTGTGTACACGAGCTTTAAAACTAGTTGTTTTATAAAAGCAGAGAGAAATTCTTAAGAACAGGCAACAGCTCAACACTTCAAGTATTTACCCTTAAAGTGCCAGATGGATGTCTAACACCTTATTGTGCAATTATTTGTGTGTACTGTTGGCACTCAAAAAGTTACAATACTAAATCCATAAGATTTTGTTTTTGTAAAAGAGATTTCTGTATTTTACTTAGCTGAAATTTGTATTCCTCCCACAAAATGTCTACAACAATTTTACTAATCATTTTTTATCCTGACTACTGTAAATAGAAATAAGCTAAATGGCCACAATTTGCTTTGTAAATCAATTTGAAGGCTATGAAAAAGTTGAATCTATACAAATGTATTAATGGATAGTAGAGGATCAGCGGGAAGGTGGGGCAGGGTGCGGGAGCGAGGGATGAGTGCGGGGAGCAGAAGGGCCAGGATAGAAAGGGGCCAGCAGACAGAAGTGAGTAGAATTACGGTGAATGCCATATGGAGTGCCAAAGGTTTGAAAGTTGAAGCAGACTGGAAAAGATGGAAAGGTGAGGAGCAAGTATATGAAGAGGAGCAGGCCTGGGGTGATGAGGGTGATGAGGGAGACACTGCTTCATTTTGCAGTGAAAAGCAAGAGGGGTAAGCAGGAGGGGTACAGAAGTTCTTTACTTTGCTCAGGCAACAGTCCTAGACAGGAGCACTCTATAACTATATAAAATATGTCTAAGGGGAGGTGGACCACTTTTTTGTGACACAGAACTGAAAGAATTGTTTACCAAGACATTATTATTATCATTGTTTATTTATATAGCGTCAAGTTATTCTGCAGCACTCACGTGTTTCACATCTTGCTCCTTTCTAATCATAAGCTTCTTTTGGCTTGACACCAAATAGCCCTCCACTTCAGCCAGTCCAAAGTGCCTCTGCCCAACTCATCTACCTAATAAAGTGAGCCTCAATCACTTCCACTCTTTATAAATTCCTGCACTGGCTTCCCATTACCTCTGGAAACAAAGTAAAAGTCCTATCACTGAGCTTAAAAAGTCTCTTTAAAACAGTTCCCACAGATCTCTAAATATTGTCAAAACATCGTCCCGGTTTAAATCAATGGGAATTTGGCAAAAATTATTTGTCGCCCTCTGGTGCACTTGTTTTGCTCCAGTTACAGTAAATTTATTGAGATTGGTATCCACAGTTCTTGTATTTAGAAAGATTGTTACTTTATTTGAGCCCAATTATAGACATTTGAACAGTATCACTTCTCAGACACTTATCATGACTGCTATGGTAATGGGAATTATGTATCCCTGGAAAAAAATGAAATGGTATCCCACACAGAGCATGGCCATTAACCCTTTGATGCTGGAGGGGTAGCCCTTCAACACTCAAAGGCTTGATATAGGTGGAATCTTAATGTCCGCTTTATATAAAAAATCAAATGTTTTTTTAAACTGCTCACTAATAATCTATTTTGCCAATTTCTCACCCCCCCTTTGCCTCAGCCACCATCTCCACTGGTAGTGGAAGGCATTTTGACTGGTGCAGAGCTACCTTTCAACCTCTTGGGATGTTGTCCAAGTCAGACTGCCGGATTTTGAACCAAGACTGACTTTCTTATGACAGTCTCAGTTCACAATAAATTGGCAGCCTCCAATTGTCTGGGATGTGCTTACGTACCTCCTAGCCAATCAGCTTCTAGTGGGGGGGGGGGGTAAGCACATCTAAGGCAGTTGGAGGCTGCCAATTTATTTTGAACTGAGACTAGCATATATGGTGGCAGAGGCAAAGTGGGTGAGAAATTGACAAAATAATATATTAATGAGCAATTTTAAAAACATTAGATTTTTTACTTAAAGTGGACATTAAAATGCCACCATGTTAACCCTTTGAGTTCCAGAGCGCCACCCCTATGGCACTCAAAGGGTTAATGGTTGCATCTTTGGCGGCTTCATTTTTTTATTTTCACAGCACTAATGGAATTTTTTTTTAAGAAGAAAGAAGAAACAAGACTGAAGACTAAAAGAAAGAAAAGAAGAAGATGGCTGCAAGCCCACTGGACATCTGGATAACTGGTAAGTATTTATTTGTCAGGACAAGTGTTCTAGATTAACCCTATGAGTGCCAGTGGGGTATGCAACGCTGTACTATGTGTTGCATACCCTACTGGCAGTCATAGGGTTAATCTTTTTCTATTTTACGACCACAAGTATATGTGTTGGAAAACTGGTTTCCAACACATACCGGTGGTTTTCTCCACATGTTAGGGACTCTGTGCCTCCTTTTCATGGTGCAGGAAATGGTATAGCCACCACATGGACTAGTTTAGCAAAGTCTGATTTTTTTACGTGATGTCCAGTGGGTATAAATTTTGCGCCAGTTGGACATTTTTGTGCAGTAGAGATTGTTGAAAACACAGTTTTGTAAAATTGTAAACTGTGCTGTCAAAACCAACACCGCTTGTTTTGGCTACTATTTGGGCTAATTGAATTGAGTTCTAGGACTCCAGGGCTGAGATGCACTAAAGGTAAATTATGTGGAGAAATGATTTTGTTGATGTGTTCCAAGCACTTCAACTTTTTGAAGTAGACATACATTCCTATATGCACTAACATTTATGGATATAAGGGAAGGGGAGGAGTATGTCTCCATTAACATACAGGATTGTTGAACTGCTTTTTATGTGGAAGGGATGCCCTTCCTTTCACATCACCATTGGTATTACAATCCTAAGGTCAGAGAGCATTCTGTCTGCTTCCACACATGGTCAGTAAGGGAGGGGACAGGATACTTTCAGCACCGTGAACAGCATCACTCCCTTAACTCTTTGAGTGCTATAGGAATGTGCATTGTACACCACTGTTTCACTCAAAGGGTTAAAGTACACCAAGCAGAACATAATCATCCTTTCAGCTCTGTATAATATTTCATCATGTTGTGTACTCGCAATAGAACAAGGCTGGGGGTCAGGCAGTGTCTAAGGGGATTTGTGGCTACCAGCAGCCCTCTGGCCTTGTCCCCTTGCTCCCAGATATGCACAGAAACCCATGCACACTGTCTGACCCCATCTGACATATGCTGCTGCATTCTGCCTCACACAATGGCTCACTGTATAAATATAAAAAAAATACACATAGTGCAGGATCTCTAATTCTGCACTATTCTTCATTTTTTGTTGTTCTTAAATAAAATCAGACTTCGTGGGGGGCATAGGGGCAAAAAATGGAGCATAGTGCAGGATTAGCGATCCGGCACTATGTGTATCTTTTAAGTATTTACACAGCGAACCATCTTGTGAGGCAGACTGTGTAGCAGATGTTGGATATTAACCCCTTTGAGGGCCAGAGGGGTATGCAATGAATTGTCAAGCAATGTATTGCATGCCACTCTGGCACAGAAAGAGTTAATGGGGGGTGGAGCAGTATATGCAGAATTTTACTGGAAGGGTGCAGCGTATGTCAAATTTTACTGGGGGGCAGCATATGTCACACTTATCTGTGGGGCAGCATATATCAGACTTTACTGGGGGGCAGCATATTTCAAATTTTTAACTGTGGGGCAGTATGTTGAACATAAATATTGTGGGGCAACATGGGGAACATCACCACTGTGTGCTAGCACCACATACACTGACTGACACTCTGACACTCCCTCAGCCTTGTTCCCTTGCTCAGACAGTGCCCATGGGGATTTGTGGCTACTAGTAGGCTACCTTAGGAGTGCACGACATGTATGGAATACGATACGGAGCTGAAGGGGATGATCGCATACTGCTTGATGTAATTTTTAACCCTTTGAGTGCCACAGGGGTGACCAATGCACATCCCTATGAAACTCAAAGGGTTAAAGAAGTGATGCTGTTCGTGGTGCTAAAAGTATCCTGTCCAATCCCCTACTTAGGAAGTAGTGAAGCAGAGAGAATGCTGTCAGTGTAAACCAACCAACATTAAATAAATGCTTTCTGTACAGGATAATTTACACGTGTTAAAAATTAGATTATATTTTAGGAATTTAACATATGAATAATTAATTTTGATGTATACTAGCTTTAAGTATGTGATAAATAAAGGTATATCAATTTATTTCATTTTTTGGGAGGGTTAGTATTAGTGCATATAGATCCATTTATAGGTTTTAGTGTTACATTAACCCTTTGAGTGCAATAGAGGTATCCAGCTGATAGTGTTAATTGCCATTTAAATGTTATATACCGTTAGTCAACATTGCATAAAAATATTTTTTTTGGGTTTGAAATGTGTGAAATCTGTCATAACTGAATATTAAAAGAGGCGAGAGGTTATGGCTTAATTTATTATAAGTCTTGATAAAACCATAAACCATAAACAAAGAATTTTGAAATTAGAAATACTTCCTTTCAGATCATATTTCCCACTTTTTTATGTATCACAATCAGGTCATATATTGTTCTTATCAATAATTAGGCGCTTGTATAAACATGGATCAAAGAGACATGCATGTGTGTCTACATATAAATTGGAAAAGTACTTTTATCACATATTTTGGGACTTATGCAACAAAAGAATCTATCTCAAAAAGCTGGCTATGAATATATGATATTTAAAGAGTATAAATCCTGTTTATATTTAGGTGATTATCTTTAAATACATGCAAAGTAAGAATCTATTCTGAACTACCACAATTTAAGGTTATAGCACCACCTAGTGGTCAATCTGTATATGAAACTCTTAAATCCCTATCTGCCTCCTTCACAGGACTTGCTTCTATTACCATTATCGTTTTTATAACCAGATTTTTCCTTAGACATCAATATGACTTTTTAGGGATAACATCAAGTAATGGAGCTATCAGATGCAATAGATGAAATGTCACAGTGCACTCCCTTTAGGAAACACGAGTGCAAGATAATATAATAATAATAATCTTGCTTATGTACAAAAATTAGTGTTATTGGTGTTTTGCTTGCAAAGGTGATTATAGGGAAAAATGTATTAAATTCAAAAAATTACACCTTTGACTGCCACATTAATGTGCAATGCCAAATTGTAAATAAATAATTCTGATGTAAAAGAGAAGAAATGCATTAGAGACCTTTATAGCATTCAAGACATTTAAAGTTCTGTTGAGACTGATGGAAAATGCTAGTTCTTCCCTATAGTACAGTTGTTTGCCCAGAATGACTCCACTTTTAATGGTCCTAAGAAATGAAGGGGAAGAACAGCCAGGTAGAGCTCCTATATATCCAGTATTCCAACTCTCTCTGAGAGTAATTCTCAAACTTGTCCTCAGAGATCACTAACAGCCTAACAGACCCTTTCTTTATTATTTCCCTACTTGTGCCCAAATAAGCTAATTAAAATGACTGTGCTTTGACTAACTCACCTGTGCTCATGAAAATCAGTTTTAAAGACATGTCCTGTTAGTGGTGCCAGCTCCCTGAGGAGATGTTTTAGAACTGCTGTTCTGTGCAGGACCATTTCTCTGCAATATGGCTTCCAGTGCAACATCACAAAAATGTGTTCAGTATGAAAATGTTGGTCTCATTTTGGTGACCAACCCAGGACCACATTATATATGTTGCCAGGGTGAAAATGGCAACATAAGAATCTTGTCTTAGGATGACATGTCTAAGAAAGTGGGGAAAAGCTGAATAAGCAGAGGAGCAAGCGTGACTGTGATGCCCCAGGAAACGTGGGATTAGTGTAGGGACAACATAGCATTCAGTGCCATTCCATCCATTAATCCTTTGAGTGCCTCATCACAGCACCTGCAATCATGACAATGGGGCATCACAGTCACTCTTTCTGCTCTGCAAACTGCATGTAGAGCTCATTCGCTCATTTGGCTTTTCCCCACTTGCGGACGAGATTCTTACGTCGGCATTTTCAACCTGGTGACATTTTTATTGCAACCCTGGGTTGATAGCCAAATTGAGGGAACATTTTGATACCACAAAAAATATGCCCCTCTTCTTAATTCAAAAATCTATGAAAATAATGTTCACAACAAAGTAAGCCTCCAGATAAGGCAAGATACATTAGAGTATTGATTATCAAACATTTTGCACTGATGGAATTCTGTAGTTTAAAATGATGTTTATAGAAACCCTATCAATCATACCTTTTAGCCTTTTGGATGCTATAGAGGTCTACAACAAAATGGGGGAAATTCACTAAGCGGAGAAAAAGAGGTAATAACGTGGCGATAACTTCTCCAGTTCCTACGTTATTCTATAGAATATATGCACTAAACTCTCCAAAGGTGAAGAAATCTTAGTGCATAGGCTGCATAGAATAACATAAGACTTGGAGAAGTGATAAATTGGAAAGTCTTCTCCACTTAATCAACTCTTTAATCACCGCTTAGTGAATCTCCCCCAATGTTTCTCAAAGCACTTCAGCTCTCTCTTGGATCCAAGGGTTTATTATAGTAAATTTAAGACTAAATTATTAGGTTATTACAATATACATTTTAAAGAAAACATGATTGTGTTGTGTGAAATGTTTCAATCATCCACATGTCTTCTGGTAGTTACAGAACTCATGCACATGCCCTGATTTGATCTAGAAAAGAAACCATTACTTTTTTGAAAGCAACTATAGTATATGCAAAAACAGCATCCCAAGAATTCAAAAACGTTACTGCCCATACCGTGAAACATCTCTTCTTTTGTTTTAGTTGAAAGCTCCTTTCCACTAGTTTTAATGGTTCCTCAAAGTTTTCTTTGTATTAACCTCAAATATATTAGTACATGGTAATTATATTATTCCTTGGACATTTTTTCTCTAATGAAAGCAAACCCAGTTTGGCTAGTCTCTGTGAAGTATATTGTCTATCGGTACTTCTAACGTTTTCTCTAATGAGAATTCCCCATGAAGTGTCCTATTTAGTGTATATATGTATATGTATATATATATATATATATATATATATATATATATATATATATATATATATATATCCTGTTTGTCTCTGTGGACCATATGCCTATTCACTCAGTTTACACAATTTCGTCTCATCAGCACAGACACTTGACATTACTTTCAGTACCAACTTCCAGATCCTTAAGAATGCTGTAAAGTAAGAATGCTTTTAAAATGCATAGTGAGTGAACAGAAGAAAAATCTAAATCAAATAAATATTTGGTGTGACCACCCAATGCCTTCAAAACAGCATCAATTCTTCTAGGTACACTTTCACACAGTTTTTTTGTTTTTTTAAAGCTTATTGAATGAAAAAAGCAGAAATACGACATATAACATATCGATATAAGATACATATAAAAGCTGAGTATTACATCAGCTTGATATGTAACATTTGAAAAGGGAGAAGAAGAGAGAAGGAGGAAGAGATAGAACACACAGGTTTTTAAGGAACTCAGCAGGCTGATTGTTCCAAACATCTTAGATAACTAACCAAAGTTCTTCTGCAGATTTAGGCAGACTCAATTGCTTCTCTCTCTTGATGTAACCCCAGACAGACTCGATAAAGTTGATATCAGGGCTCTGTGGGAGCTATATCATCACTTTCAGGACTTCTTGTTCTTCTTTACCCTGAAAATAGTTCTTAATTACTTTGGCTGTATGTTTGGGGTCATTGTCATGCTGCAGAAGAAATTTGGGACCAGTCAGATGCCTCCCTGATGGTATTGCATGATGGATAAGCATCTGCTTGTACTTTTCAGCATTGAGGATACCATTAATTCTGAACAAATCGCTTACTCCATTTGCAAAATTCAGCCCCAAACTTGCAAGGAACCTCCACCATGCTTAACTGTTGCCTGTAGACACTCATTTTTGTACCGCTCTCTGGCCTTCGGTGAACAAACTGCCTTTTGACTCATCAGTCCAGAGCACCTGCTGCCATTTTTCTGCACCCCAGTTCCTGTGTTTTCGTGCATAATTGAGTCGTTTGGCCTTGTTTCTATGTTGGAGGTATGTTCTTCATTTCAACCCAAAGCTAATTAATTTCAACCCAAAGCTCATTCACCTTAACAGAGTATCCAATGGGATATTTTCTATAACTATCACACTTTTTTGAGTTTGGCTTGTATCCTTGCCACCAGTAGTTCACAATCTGTTCCACAATCCATCATTTGTAGTGTCTTTACTTATCAGACAGCATTTCTCCACCATCTTCTACAAAGGATTTCATCTTTTGGTTTCTGCACTGACCATTCTTTCTTTTAATTGCCAAAGACACATTTACCTGTCATATTTGGGACCTCCAATCCCCTAACTGTTGCATTCCAGTCATCCATGATTAAAAGTGCGTCATGTTTGAATGCAGCATCAACTGCATCTTGCAATTCACCATATTAAACTCATCATTATCCTCTGTCTTGGCAACTGTGGTGAGTGTATAAATTTGGATTACTGTAATGTTTACATGACAGGATTGTAATCTTAGTGATATACTTTGGTCACTTACTGGCTTATACTCCATTACAGACTTTGGAAATTCTCTCTGCAGGATCAGGAGGACATTTTTAATTTTCATTTCTTGGTGCCCAGAGAAAAACACCTTAAAATCTTCTGTGTGGAAATATCCAGTTTTCCTGTGTTCACACTTCTGACATTCCATGTTACATTATTGTTGGCATTAAGAAGATAGGACTCCTTCTTTCACAGAGACCAACATCAATGGCAGAGCTTCCTGAAGGCTCCAATCCAGACATGTCATCAATGGTCCCACTGCTTGAATAATTTCCTTGCTCTTTACCAGTAGCACCGGGGGTGCCTGCAACTCTGAGAGACACATCTACTTAAGTTTCTTCTCTGTTCTGCTAGTCTCATGTAACATGTATTGTGCTGCTGGTTTGATTAAATACTCTGCTAGTTTCATGTAATGGTGTATTGCCCTGATGGTCTCATGTAATACTCTACTAACCTCATGTTATGGTGCAGTGTCCTCCTGGTCTCGAGTAATACTCTGCTGTTATCAGTAAAGGTGTTTTGTCTTGCTGGTCTCAGGTAGTACTCTGCTGTTATCATGTAATGCTATATTGCCTTGCTGGTCTCATGTAATTCTCTGTTGATATCCAGTAATGATGTCTTGACCTGCTGGTCTCATATTCTAATAGTCTCAGGTAATAATATATTTTCAGGTGGATTCATTTAATTCTCTGGCATTAACATATAATGATTTTTATCTGCTGGTCTTTTTTAGGATCATGTAATGGTGTAAAGATATGTTGGTCTGGTCTCTTATAGTTTGAATATTGCTGTGCAGTGCTGATAACTTTCTTAGCAAGGTTCCTGAGCCTGTCTTTCTTGTATCTTTTGGCACGCTGCAGGAAACATGCGCAATCGCTATTTCCTGTGTGAAAACCTCTAGGGAATAGGCTTGTGCATGATTTTGTTGAATTGAGCATGAAAAATCAAGCGAACGGCTGTGTAAATTTTTTGTGGGCGTGGCTAAGATTGACGAATCTATGTGAGTGGAACAGTGAATGCGCCTAATGCAAAAACTGCTTTTGTGGATGAATTTATACGTCTGTGTACTGTTGTTGTAAAATGGAATTTTTATGCGCAATTCAAGAAGCGTTCGGTATTTAGCTTCTTGGATTAGAACATCCGCAAAATCTATCTGCGTGCAAAAATGCCTTTATTAGTGTTGAGCGAGCACCCCGATGCTCGGGTGCTCGGGTGCTCTGACCGAGCACCCCCTGAGGCTCGAGTGCTCGGCCGAGCACCCGAGCCCCATTGAATATAATGGGGCGACACGAGCATTACACCAGGCACCCCCTGCTCTGATGAGGGGAGGGTGCCTGGTCAATGCCCCCCTTCATCTCCGCTATGCCCCCTTCATCTCCGAATGCCCCCTTCATCTCCGCAATGTCCCCCTTCATCTCCGCTATGCCCCCTTCATCTCCGCTATGCCCCTCTTCCACAATGTCCCCCTTCATCTCCGCTATGCCCCTCTTCCACAATGTCCCCCTTCATCTCCTCTATGGCATAGAGGAGATGAAGGGGGACATTGTGGAAGAGGGGCATAGCGGAGATGAAGGGGCACATTGTGGAAGAGGGGCATAGAGGAGATGAAGGGGGACATTGTGGAAGAGGGGCATAGCGGAGATGAAGGGGGACATTGTGGAAGAGGGGCATAGAGTCTATGCCCCTCTTCCACAATGTCCCCCTTCATCTCCGCAATGCCCCCTTCATCTCCGCAATGCCCCCGTACCTCCAGTCCCTGGTGGTCCAGCGGAGCGTCTTCAGATCTGTGCCTCTTCCGGCACAGATCCCCGCCACCCGAACATGGCGGGCGAGCACATGGCGGTACTCGACAAGTACCGCCATGTGCCGAGCAGAGCGATGCTCGAGCCGATCCGAGCATCGGCCGAGCACGCTCGCTCAACACTAGCCTTTATCCAATGCAAACCTTTCTTGCGTCACACCATTTGTCTCTAAATTCTTTATTCTGTCTCTTTCTCTCTGTAAATATTGACCTTATTTACGTTTGGCAGTTCTGGAGATTACCAGGTGCACAAAGGGGACAAACATTCCCATTTGTGAAGCAATGAATTGCCTCTCAAGCATTCAATGGGTTAAATGTCCCATTTTAATCAGAATTCCATATGTGTTCCTATGGTGTAGCTGGTTTGCTCCACAATTGCACCTCTTTATTTTCCTGAATATAGCCACATAATCCTTGAACATCCTTCTAGCATAAATTAAGAGTTAAAATTATATACAACTTTACATATAGTTTGATTCATTAGCACTTGTGTTGCTATTTCCACATAACAGTGTTTTTAAGTAGGTTATTTATAATGCAGTACCTTTCCCTTTGATCACAATGGACCCATCATAGACAAAGATATGTCTCCTGCAGCAATATTCAAATTGTGTTTAATTAGGCTGAAAGGCAGAATTTGTGATGAAAATACAGTGAGAAGCAATTACATGGTGTTGTTAATAGCAAGGAAAATGCAGTATTACTTAATTGACTGAAAAAGTACAATCAAGTTACAATCAAGGGAACTTTTTCAAGTAAAAAAAAAAACAAAATTCAAAACCAGAGTTTAATAGTGTAAAAGAACCGAAAGTATCGGAAAACCAATGAAAAGAGTAGAAATACTAGTAATGGCAGCATACGTAGGACTGGATTCCACTGCAGATGATAACTTTATGAAGGGTTTTATCTATAAAGTTTCTGTGTAGACGTTAATGGGAAACTGTCAGATAAAATATGGGCCCGTATTTGTACATTGCTGCACTTTCTGAGACTGGAGCAATTCAGTGGTGATCCAACTGCACTATAGGTAACAAATATAAATTCCCTAAATTCATTAGATTTAAAAGGGTTCATGTGAGATCCTGAAAAACTGCACCATTGTGTGTATTGGTGGGGCTGAGGATAGATCTGGGCATCGCTTATCTACAACTTGAGATGTTCTTGTCCTTTTTTTGTCTTTTTCCTCTTTCTCATCCTTCCAGCATTGACAGGGAACTAAGGGGGAGATTTATGAAACTGGAGTATAGTGAAAAATGGGTACTTTCCTGTTATCCAGAACCTTGTTCAAAACAATCATTTTCAAACATTTTTAAACAAACTCTTTATTATAAATTTGTTTTGAAAATCGATGACAGGAAACAATAGGTTCTGACAGGAAATAACAACAACAGGAATTAGTTTTGAACATGGTTCCGGATAACGTACCGAAAAATGTATTTAAAGTGTTATAAAATGTAATGTTGGTATTTATAAAGAATGTAACAACAGTTTTAGATGTTTTCACCTGACTTGGTTCAATTTCTGGGGAAATGGAGTTAGTCTCGTTGTTAATTCTGGCACAGAAAATAAAATAACCTTTTGAATGCCAGAGGGGTACTCAACGCATTGCAAAGCAATGCGTTGCGTACCCCTCTGGCACTCAAAGGGTTAAAAAAATGCTTCAAATTATGACAAATTTGCAACAGAATATTCATCAGAATTTTAACACCCGATAGTAACTATTCTTATCGGAAAGCAGGTATTAGAATGGAATGAAAACTAATGATGCTGTGGTTTGATTAACACCATATTTATAAAGCTTCAGTAGGTCTTTTAGAAATAGTACCACACTCTATGTATAATAGCTGCATGTTAGTGATCATAATGCTAAATCATTCTAGAATACTTTTTAGAAAGTTCCTCTTACTTATAAATGCGAAATGGAGTTATTTTGGAGTTAACCAACTGGCACATAAGGGAGAAATTAAAATTCATAAATTCCCAAATTCCCATGCACTAGTATAGATCATTTTAACCCCTTCAATGCCAGGGAAGCCTCCAATGCATTGCTTCGGTTCCATTTCCAGCTAATGCTTTCCAATGGCATCTAAACGATGCTATAAAACTCCACTATTTCCCACGATGAAGCATGGTGTAGCATAGTCAGGAAAGATAGTGGAAGGAGACAAAGGGAGAAAAAAAAGTAAAATAAATGTTAAAATAAAAATAAAGTTGGGGGGCGTGGCCTGGACATTGAAGTGAATGGCTCCATAACTCCTCAGCTCTGTGGATTCTGGTCATGTTTAGGCATTTTTTAAAGGGATAGTAATGTTTCACAATAAAAGCAGCTCTAATTAATCATCATAGTATTTGGGCCTTGGAGAGCGTTATTTCAATTCTGTCAGAGTTGTAGTTCAAGAGTAATTCAATGACAAAGTATCCCCCTCCCGGCCCTTTTACTGATGTAACACTGCTCAACCAGAGCAGAAGGGAGGTGCCCAGGTAGACTGCAGAGGGACAAACTTCAATTAAGATAAGGGAAAAACCTGAAAAACTTGTCAAGGGGAGCAGGGTTTTCATTGTTTTTATAGGAATAAGAGTGTCCCCTTCTGTTATCTGTCTGGTCTATGGACTGCATTCCACATCTGAGAAGAGATGGCTTACACTAGGTGAAAGGGGCGGGAGGGGAAACTTTGCTTGTGAATATCTCGCAAACCATAAAGGTTTGAGAGATAAGACTTATATCGTTCTTCATGTTTTTTTAATGCCTATAAAATAAAATAAAGATAAAATGAAGTATTACTATCCCTTTTAAGTGGATTTCCTCTTTTATTTTACCCCTGTAGATTCCTATACCTCTTCTGACCCCGTGGTTCATGTTGTATGGTGAGAAATAAGAATAGCAGTAAAGATTCGGATCTGCAAAAGTTCTTCCTGCCAAGATCCTGCAGACCACGCTCTAAGGAGCATTACAACATGGCGTTTGAAGCATCTTCATCAATGGCTCCGAGACCCACAACCATGATGTTTCCTCACTGTTTTATTGTACATTGTAAGCCTCTGCCAGACTCTACCTTGGGAACTGGCCTTCATGCCCTTTGTTGGGCTGTGGAGCAGATGGCGCAATCTGAGGATTCTCAGCTGGAGATCCAGCCTCCTGGTTTTCTAGATGCCCCCTCTCCAGGTAATGGCCACCTGGTTGTATCCTGCCATTTGTTTTTGGGCCTCTTCTAGATGTTGAGGCACTTGGGGCTGACACATCTTTGGCTTGGGGGGTGCCTAGAGCGTGGCAGAGGTCTCTATCATATTTGAGACCTGTTTTAGCTGATACAACTCTTTTTTCTTTTTACCTTACTTACTAATCAGTAGTTATTTGCAGGATACTCTCCTGCCTTATGTTACTATAATCTTCTGATGTGTGCCTGACTGCGGGGAATACTTTGTTCCATGGTTACACTGCTTTCTGTAGTTTCTACTAACATGTTATATAGGTAATGGGATTTCAGGCTCTCATATAGTCAGTTCAATGAAGCATGTGGCTGGAGGGTTGACCTCCTCGATTCCCGGGGTTGGGAGGGGAGGAGGAGGGGGCTTACTGACCTGAGAGGGGGGTCATCTGCCAGGCGGGTGGCCACTGCTCTCCAGTGGCAGGAGCCTGGTCCTATTGCATCTTATTGCAATTGAGGACTTGATGCAACATACCCTGACTGTTTTATTGCTTTCAAACCCTTTTTTCTTTTTCCTTGTACCATTCATATTAGTGGCCATTTTGTATACATCCCTAGCCTTCCTTTTGTTTGGTATGGTAGGAATTGACTTTAATTGGATATCTGTATGATTCATGTGATATTCTCTTCATTGAGACCATGTTACCCTCATTATATTTTTGTGCATTTTTGCTGTGCAGTGAGTAGGGATGGGCGAAAGTTGTTGCCGTGTTCCCGTGAAACATTTTGCGAAAACCATGTTGTTCTCTGCTTTTTCATGGGAAAATATGCTTTAAAACTAGTGATTAAAAGTTTTGCATTTTTACCCCATTGGCCCAAATTGTTTGCCATTTTTTCATTGGCTATAAAATTTCCGCCTATTGATTTATGTTGTTTTCGCCTTTTTGCTGTAAAAACATGACGTATTTTCAGAAATCAAACACAATGGTGCAAGGTAGACGTGTTGTGCTTTTCTGCTGTTATATTTTAGCAAAATTGAGGAAGGAGAGGCTCATAGTGACTGCTATCACTATGAGCAGGGTGAAACATACTCAGGGGAGGACTGGCAACATTTGGCCTGGGGGGCAAATTTAATCAAGTGGCCCATTTCCACTATTTGTGCCAGTTTCACCCCTTTGTGCCTCTTTCACCCCTTGCACCTCTCTTTCTCGCCCCATGTACTTCTTTCACCCCCTTGTGCCTTCTCCCCCTTGCAATTCTTTCTCCCCTCTGTACCTCTCCCCCCTTGCACCTCTTTCTCCCTTATGTACGTCTTTCACCCCATGTACTTATTTCACCCCCTTGTGCCTTCTCCCCCTTGCACCTCTCTCTCCCCTTGTACCTCTTTCTCCACTCTGTACCTCTCCCCCTTGTACCTCTTTCCCCTCCTTGTACCTCTTTCTTCCCCCATGTACTTTTCTCCCCCATCTTGTGCCTCTTTCCCCCCTCTGTACCTCTTCCCCCCCTCTGTACCTCTTCCCCCCCTCTGTACCTCTTTCTTCTTCCCCCATGTACTTCTTTCTCCCCCCCGTTCCCCATTGTGCCTCTTTCTCACCTCTGTACCTCTCCCCCCCGCACCTCTCTTTCTCCCCTATGTACGTCTTTCACCCCATGTACTTATTTCACCCCCTTGTGCCTTCTCCCCCTTGCACCTCTTTCTCCCCTTGTACCTCTTTCTCCACTCTGTACCTCTCCCCCTTGTACCTCTTTCCCCTCCTTGTACCTCTTTCTTCCCCCATGTACTTTTCTCCCCCATCTTGTGCCTCTTTCCCCCCTCTGTACCTCTTCCCCCCCTCTGTACCTCTTCCCCCCCTCTGTACCTCTTTCTTCTTCCCCCATGTACTTCTTTCTCCCCCCCGTTCCCCATTGTGCCTCTTTCTCACCTCTGTACCTCTCCCCCCCGCACCTCTCTTTCTCCCCTATGTACGTCTTTCACCCCATGTACTTATTTCACCCCCTTGTGCCTTCTCCCCCTTGCACCTCTCTTTCTCCCCATTGCAATTCTTTCTCCCCTCTGTACCTCTCCCCCTTGCACCTCTCTTTCTCCCTCATGTACGTCTTTCACCCCATGTACTTATTTCACCCCCTTGCACCTCTCTTTCTCCCCTCTGTACCTCTCCTCTCCTTGTACCTCTTCCTCCCCCTTGCACCTTCCCCCCTGTACCTCTTTCCCCCTTGTACCTCTTCCCCCTCCTTGTACCTCTCTTTCTTCCCCCATGTACTTCTTTCTCCCCCATCTTGTGCCTCTTTACCCCCTCTGTACCTCTTCCCCCTCCTTGTACCTCTCTTTCTTCCCCCATGTACTTCTTTCTTCCCCCCTTCCCCATTGTGCCTCTTTCTCCCCTCTGTACCTCTTCCCCCTTCTTGTACCTCTTTCTTCCCCCATGTACTTCTTTCTTCCCCCCTTCCCCATTGTGCCTCTTTCTCCCCTCTGTACCTCTTCCCCCTTCTTGTACCTCTCTTTCTTCCCCCATGTACTTCTTTCTTCCCCCCTTCCCCATTGTGCCTCTTTCTCCCCTCTGTACCTCTTCCCCCTTCTTGTACCTCTTTCTTCCCCCATGTACTTCTTTCTTCCCCCCTTCCCCATTGTGCCTCTTTCTCCCCTCTGTACCTCTTCCCCCTTCTTGTACCTCTCTTTCTTCCCCCATGTACTTCTTTCTTCCCCCCTTCCCCATTGTGCCTCTTTCTCCCCTCTGCACCTCTTCCCCCTTCTTGTACCTCTCTTTCTTCCCCCATGTACTTCTTTCTTCCCCCCTTCCCCATTGTGCCTCTTTCTCCCCTCTGTACCTCTTCCCCCTCCTTGTACCTCTCTTTCTCCCCCCTTCCCCATTGTGCCTCTTTCTCCCCTCTGTACCTCTTCCCCCTTCTTGTACCTCTCTTTCTTCCCCCATGTACTTCTTTCTTCCCCCCTTCCCCATTGTGCCTCTTTCTCCCCTCTGTACCTCTTCCCCCTTCTTGTACCTCTCTTTCTTCCCCCATGTACTTCTTTCTTCCCCCCTTCCCCATTGTGCCTCTTTCTCCCCTCTGTACCTCTTCCCCCTCCTTGTACCTCTCTTTCTTCCCCCATGTACTTCTTTCTTCCCCCCTTCCCCATTGTGCCTCTTTCTCTCCTCTGTACCTCTCTTTCTTCCCCTTGTATACTTCTTTCTCTCCCACCCCCAGTACCTCCTTATGCCTCGTTGTCTTCTTCTCCACACTGCCCGCACTGATGACAGTCAGGACCGAGTCACGCTGAGACGCTGCGTGGTGCATGCTGGGGTTTTCTTCCTCAGTCTGGGCGCCAGTTTTAAACTTGCACTGGCCTCAGAACAGAGAAAAGAAAACACCAGCTTGCACCAAGCGGCGTCTCCGCTTATGACACTGTCCCGGCTGTCATCGTTGCGGAGTGGGGAGAAGAGAACATAAAAAAGTAACAATTCCCCCTCCGCTGCGGCCCTGCACGCTAAGACTGACAGACAGTCAGTCACATGTCTAACATGGCGGCCCGCTACACGCGCTGGCCCTGCGGCCCGGGGGGCAATTGCCCCCCTGCCCCCCGGGCCAGCCCGCCCCTGAACATACTCAATGGCGAAGCTGGAAGGACCCATATGTGTCCACTGAGTCTGAGGAGGAGGAAGTGAGCACTACTGAACCAATGCTGTCCAGTCCCCGTAAATCACTCCAAGGGATCTTGGGGACTTTAATGGGAAGGAAGGGAGAAAAGGGAATGGGATGGGAGGGAGAAAAGGGTAGTACTAGTGAGAGCAGCACAGGTCAGCTGCCTGTGCCTGCTGCTAGACGTGCTACCTCTGCTGACACCTCTGCTGCCCCTGTTAAAACCAGTACGTGCCTGCTGCCAGCTTCAGCACGAAGCTGCTAGCGTGTCTTGTAATACTCAGGAGTGGGGGAGAAGATGATGCCAAGTGTGACATCAGGGGACCCTCTGTCGCATTGCTCATTACCTCCTCCAAGTAGCAGTGAGATGTCTGGAATAGAGCAGAAACACGTAGGGACTAGTGGTGGTGGTGGTGTTTTGGAGAAGCCGGGGTGAAAGAGACATTGATGGCCTTTGTAGCAGAAACTGAGAAGGAGTGGGAGACAGGGATGAGGATGGGCATCACCACCACCACCACTAGCAGCCAGCTTTTGAAATTAGCGGAAATTGCAACTGCTCTAACTTCTGCTGCTGCTGAGATGAAAGGGCAGCAGGGTGCTGAGGAGCAGGCTAGTGTTCCACAGACCACCGTGGACACAGTGGGAATGGGGTCAACAAGTAATGCGGGACTAGGACAGGTTCCACTTGCCAGCAGTAGCAATACTCTTGATCCTAGTTGCAGTGCTAAATCTGAGGCAGTAGCAGCAACATCAGCAACATTATCTGCTGCCACAGAAAGTGAAGGGGAATGTGGAGGACAAGAAGAAAGAGGCCATTATTGTCCACCTGTTCCCTATCCCTCTCCCCAGTAGTCATGGGTGTGGGACTATTTTTCTCTTCTGGAAGTCACAGTGCAGTCATCATCAACAACGGTACAGTGCAAAATTTGTGACAAGTTAGTGAGAAGGGGAAAAGAGGGAACACACCTTGGCACAATCTCCCTGATAACACACATGAAACACAGACACCATGACATTTATGTCAAACATGTTAAAGCAAAACATCCATTACAGAAATCTAGCACTGCTGTTACTGCACCCCCTGACTCTCCAGACAGGCACCAAGAGGCGAGGTGGAGATCAAAGAGGAGGAAGAATAAAGAAATCCAGACAGACACTAGAAGTTCCATGATGAGCGAAACAACTAGCTCACCATCAACATCACCTTCTTCCTCTAGGGTAATAACTACATCTCCTTCCAGTTCATCTCGTTTATCGTTACCTCCCCCATCAAATGATAGCCACTCTGTTGATGTTAGGATATGGCAGTTCGTCTCTACCCATTGCACACTTTGTGGTGCACTGACTATACATGCCAGTGTAGTGGAGGAGAATAGATACCAGGTCATCAAGCGGCATATGAGGAGATTCCATCCCGCAGAATATGCTAAGAAACTCTCAGGGAGGGTTCATCATTACTATTAAACTGTCAGCAAGCTGTCATGTGTTCTTAGCTGGTTGTGGACAAGGGGTATAGTAACAGCATCAGTACTTACGTTCTGGTGTCATGGTGTTTGGATACAGTTGTGCCCCCAGATGTTATTGACCAAACACACTGTGCACATTGCAGTTGCTGATGAGAGGCACAGTTCCTGCTCTCAAGGGAAAAATGTATATTCTAATAACAACACACCCATGATTTTGGAGGAGGGGCAGGTGGAGAAGAATTATTGGCCAACTTCCTCTTTTCTCCATGTATACTGGGGGCTACTTATTGTGCTGCTACTGCCTCAGGCGCATCACTGGAGCTAGTTGTGGCAAGTGAAACCTTCATCATTCATTACCCATGTTACTGCTATTGCTGATCCAATTCCCTTTCAGCTGCCTAATCATCCTGCTGCTTAAATATCTCAGCAGCAGCAGCAAGAACAGCAGTTGCAAATTCCCCAATTATGGACTCAGACTCAGGTGGAAGACATTTGACAATGGCCAGTGGCCACACTGGCCAACATGGCCGGCCAGCAGGACATTTTTTTTCTTAGGGCTTGTGCTTTAAAAAAAACAAAGAAAAAAAACAGTGCTACAAAAGAAATAAACAACTTGTGGGGGTTTGTTTCTAACAAGCCTAAGTCCTACAAATCAATGTTTTCTCAGGGCTTGGGCCTCTAACAACAAATCTAACAAAGCATCCTCTATCAAGTCAAGTATCAGTCCACCCCAGTGGCAGCTTATGTCAGGG
The DNA here is from genome assembly GCA_037306005.1 of Rhinophrynus dorsalis. Lineage (NCBI taxonomy): Eukaryota > Metazoa > Chordata > Amphibia > Anura > Rhinophrynidae > Rhinophrynus > Rhinophrynus dorsalis. The sequence continues at coordinate 63,804,459 of CM074718.1, forward strand.
GGTATCACAGTGCCCGTGATTGCCTCCAGTGTTATGTTACTGTAACAGCGACCTTGCTACTTCCTGGTTGTCGCTCATTGCAAGTCGCTGTTCTTATAGGTCACTGGTAATTACTGTCATGTCTCCGCCCACTTACCAGGCCTTAAAGACCTCAGCATTTCCATTAACCAGTGCCCTTTCGTAGTGTACCTGAGCCTAGTGCTGTGTTGGTCCATTTACTGATTCCTGTATATTATTTCTGATCTCGTCTGACTACCTGATCCGGCTCTGACTCCTGGCCTCGTCTGAGTACCCGATCTGGCTCTGACTCCTGGCTTCGTCTGACTATCTGATCCGGCTCTAGACCCTGGCTTCATCTGACTATCTGATCCGGCTCTAGACCCTGGCTGTGTCTGACTACTCAATCCGGCTCTGACTCCTGGCTTCCTCTGACTACCTCCTCCTCTGTTGCGCTCCCGACTTGGTTTACTGCCAGCCTTGGTTACGCAGCCCTGACTCTCATTATCCTTGGTTCCCTGGGAGCACTGTTACCGCCGCGCTTGCTACTCCTGTAGCAGTGTTTGTTCGGTCAGTCCGTGTCACTGACCTTCTTCAGTCTGGTTTCGGGTGGTTTGTTGCCTCACCGAGCATTCTAGGTGCAGTTTACCTTGCCTTTGGTATACCCTAGTGGTAGGGTATATTTGCGCTATTTTAACCTGCCTTGTGAAGGATTGGGGAAGTGCCATGCACTGTCATCATATCTAGTCTCGTGAAGGTTACTACGGGCCATACGTATATTAGCTGACACCTGCCCAATGAAGAGTTGAGGAAGTGTTGTGCACTGTCCTCACACCTGGTCTCGAGAAAGTGGTGGAGTTAGAGTAGCTAATTTGGTGCTACAGCATTCTGGAGTTTCTCGCTCCTGTTGCCTGTGTTTACCCTAGCGTTAGGGTACAGACATGAGTCCATTTCACACTTGCCTAGAGAAGGGTAAAGGAAGTATGAGCTCTGTCCTTCCCTGGTCTCGTGAAAGTGAGACATACATTGCTGCTACTATTGTGTTTCAATAAAATGTATTTAATTTTATCTGTACTCGTCATTGTGTCTTTATTTCTAAAGTCACTCCGTGACAGGGGGTACCTGTCTCTATCCCTTTACATACACATTTCTTATTTTATTGACTTATTTTTTATTAACTGTCCCCCCAATCCCTGTCAAGAACCCCCCCAAAACAAATTCCCTGTTCTACTGATTCATTCCCCACTGACACAGGCACCCTCCTCAGACCCCTTTTATACCATGCCTTATGGGGTTTTTTTAATTGTATTTAGGATTTATTTTGTATTAACTGCCCCAAAATCCTAGTAAACAAACCCCCCAAAAAGAATCAGGTGAACAGGGAATTTTTTCTCTACACCCCACCAACACAGGCACCCTCATGTCCCTTTTGTACTATGCTTTTGGGAAATAATATTTGCTATGTGTTGTGTGTAACTTCTATGTTCCCATTGATTTCAATGGAATGAGCTAGTCGAAAAAAGCTGGAAAAAGCGGAAAATCAACACTTTTCACTGGAAATTTTTCGGCAAGCGGAAAGTGCCATTTTTCACCGATTTCAGTTTGAGGTAGAAATGTTTGCCCATCCCTAGCAGTGAGTGCCTAAGTCTGTATAAAGTGTTTAGCACCTTGATGATCTCTGGCTCAGCATTCTCTTTATTCATGTTTCCGGACACAATTTTCGATTGACAGGATCATGACTCGGGGGGGGGGGGGGTTTATGCAACCCTACCTGGGGGGCCATGCCTTGGGCAGCTTGCCTGCAGGGTCTGGGCCAGAGACAATTTTATATATCATGATAATACACCATACTTTCAGTAATCAATCTGTTGCCAGGATTATTGATATGCACATATATACTTGCATGTGTTGACTCTGTTTTTCTTTTACTAATGAAGCTTCAAGTGTTTTGTTATGATTTCATGACATGCATAAACTCTAGTTATCACAACACAAATTTATACTGGGGCCCTTGATCATCCCTACTCTAACATTCTCACCTACCATTTCTGAGGATAGCGGCATTGTCACGGTTTGTTATGACTCTCAGACACAGAGTTAAGATAAAAACACAACTTTATTGAAAAGTTTAAAGGGAACTCTTGCGGGTAGCATTCACATTCGACATTTAAACACAATACACAATAATAGAGCATAGTGGTAGCAGAATGTAGGACAGGCTCTACCGGCCTTGCCAATACTGGGTAAGGCAACCTTAGGTTGGTACAGGATGGAATAGGTTCTACCAGCCTTACCAATATACCAGGCAAGGCAGCCTAGGAGGCTAGTATCACGAGGAGAAAAGGCTCTACTGGTCCTGCCAATATACCGGGCAGGACAGCCTTGAGACTGGTACACAGAATAGTGAGGCTCTACCGGCCTTGCCAATATACCGGTCAAGGCAGCCTAAACACTGGACAACGAGTATAGAGGCTCTACCGGCTTTGCCAATACCGGGTAAGGCAACCTTAGTTAGCACAGAACAGGATAGGTTCTACCGGCCTTATCAATATACTGGGCAAGGCAGCCTTAGACTGTAAGACTGGAACATAGGCAAAGCTGACCTCAGTGACTGGCCAATGATGTAACAACCAGTCACATATGATAGACAACAGAGGCCTGCTGGGCTGTCAAGCTGTAATAAGCTCCCAATGCAACAAAGGAGCGAACCGGTACCAACGTACGAGAGTGACAACCTCTACCGGTGCAATAAGCAGCCAGTGTACTAGGAGTGAACCAGTACCTGCGTACTGGAGGAACACAATCTCTACCGGTGCTAACTGGGCATAACAAGCAGCTGGTTCAATATGGAGCGAACCAGTACCCGCGTACTGGAGTGACAGAATAACTCTACTGGTGCTGTCTAGGATTGAACAAGCAGCCGGTTTACGTGGAGCAAACCAGTACCCGCGTACTGGAGTGAAATAACCTCTACTGGTGCAAACAGCAGCCAGTCGTACATGGAGCGAACCAGTACCCGCGTACTGGGGAGACACAAACACTACCGGTGCTGTCTAGGACTGACCAAGCAGCCGGTAAACGTGGAGCGAACCAGTACCCGCGTACTGGAGTGACACAATCTCTACCGGTGCTGATTAGGACTGAGCAAGCAGCCGGTTAACGTGGAGCGAACCAGTACCCGCGTACTGGAGTGACACAATCTCTACCGGTGCTGATTAGGACTGAGCAAGCAGCCGGTTAACGTGGAGCGAACCAGTACCCGCGTTCTGGAGTGACACAATCTCTACCGGTGTTGTATAGGACTGAGCAAGCAGCCGGTTAACGTGGAGCGAACCAGTACCCGCGTACTGGAGTGACACAATCTCTACCGGTGCTGTATAGGACTGAGCAAGCAGACGGTTAACGTGGAGCGAACCAGTACCCATGTACTGGAGTAACATGACTTCTACCGGTGCAACAAGCAGCCGGTTGTAGATGGAGCGAACCAGTACCCGCGTACTGGAGTAACATACAAGATAGTGAAAATGTCGCCCCAGCGACAGGAGGAGAGGGAGACGCACTGCAGGCAATCCAGAAGCAGGAACACAGCCGATCAGGACAGGAACTGAATCACCATGGCAGGCAACCGGATCAGGAACGGCAGCAGGAGCAGCAGCAGGAACAGCAACCCCAACCGGATCAGGAACGGAAGCTGGAACCGAGGAAGCTGTCAGGCAGGAACTCAGGCGATCACAGGAGAGCAAAAAAGGTAACTCGGCCCAGGAAGCTCAGGAACACAATGCAGGTGCAGGCGACATAGAGACAACATGAAAGGGCAACCAAACAGGGCGGGCTGTAGGCAGGCAGCCAATGGAAAGCCCCTTCATGTAACTGACAGAGAAAGGCAGCAATCACGGGCACCGTGATAGGCATTTAGCCTAAATTTGGAGGTGGATACCTTAATCAGACTATACCACTAATTTATATTGATTAGCCTCTGTACATACATTAGAGCTATGCAATGCTACATTTGCCAGTACCATACCCCATTTTTTCCCCCTTCTTACCCATTTCTCTTATGTATTGAGGATTTCCATTTTATAGTTTTTCTTTCTGGACCCCATATCCACCAGTTTCTACTGAACATGGAATGTTTCTTACTATCATACATTTATTTTTTCTTTCTCTTCTCACCTGACCATCCCACTCCCCACAATTTCTCTCTGTTGTATATTCAAGTTCAGGCTTGGGGGACTTTTACCTTCCCCAATGTCCTAAGAGTCATCTCTCTGTCCCTATTCTCTCTGTTCCCCCTCCTTCCTCTCCTTCCTTTTTCTTGTTTTTCAGAGGTTCTCTCCTCTTCCTTTTCCCTTTTCTTCTTCTTACATTTCTCATGCTTCTCCCTGGAGTCAAGTGCTTCTACCATCTTTCCACATTCCAGAGCTCTTCTCCATTGTTTTTGCAAGGTTTAACGGAAGCTCACAACAATTTGCTCATAATCCCTTTTTACCATCACTGTGGCTACCTCTAAACCTTTTTCTTCTAAGCTCCACATTGTTTCCATTAATGTGAAGTGACATAATTCTCTTATTAAGCTTTCTATGGCTCATGGTGACTTATTCTGCATGGGTGGTAATGTGATTTTTATACAGGAAACTAATTTTGCTCCTGATATGGAACAGAAACTCACCAAAAGACATTATTTCCAAGCCTACATGAGCTCCTCCTTTAGTGAGGGTATTTTAATATTAGGAGGAGACCTTAATGCTCCTCTGTCCACATCTATGGATTGCTCTTCGCAAACTAGTTATCTTCCTTTCTCTGTGATAAAGAAACTGATTACCCACTTACACTCTTCTCAACTAGTGGACACTTGGCAATTGACTCATCCTGAGGATAGAGATTATACTTTTTACTTACACCCACATAATAGTTATTCCCGAATTGACTATCTTTTTTTGGCTCATACTTACCTACATCTCATCCAAGCTGTCTCCATCGGCTCTATCTCTTGGTCAGATCATGCTCTCCTATCTCTTAATATGATGAGCCAACCAGCTTGTGCTACTCTAGTCCTGTGGAGACTGGATGAATATCTCCTTAGTCAAGCAGATGTCGAAGTTGCTGCCCAGATTAAACTATGTGATTATATTGAAACTTATTGCTCACAGGACTTATCTTCCTTGACAGTGTGGGAATTGAATAAATGTGTTCTCAGAGGGGAACTTATTATACTATCCTCATGGGTTAAGAAATAACTCTCTGACACCCTTGGTAAAATTAGTTCCCTTGAGTGTAGCTATAAACTCTCCCAATCCGTGGCTGTACTCCCTTGGCTTACCTCTCTATGCAAACACTTGAAGGATCTACTACAGAGGAATGTGGAAAGACTGTTCCTGCAATCCATGCAATCCTTTTATGAACATGGTAATAAACCTGGGGCTTTACTTGCAAGACAATTGCGGCAAAAGATACAGAGGACCTATATTCCTATGAAATGTTTGGCGTATAATCTCTTCTGTATTTTGATCATATTATGAAACCCTGTATAACATTCAAATGGCTACTTCATCTGGTGATTCACACCACAATGTAGTTTCTCAGTATTTGAATTCTTTGTACCTACCTCAGCTCTCCTTAGAAGACAGGGAGGCTCTCGATTCACCCATTACTACATCTGAGGTCTTAAAGGTGATACAATCTCCCAGACATATAAAAAGTTTCACACCTAAGCACATGTTGCTCGACACCCATAAATATTGGAAACACATATTACGGTGATTATCAAACACGACTAGGATAAAAATACTTTGCTCCAGTTACATACTGATATCTCTTCTCAATGTCGACATAAAACGCTGAACAGCTGAATCCATTTCTACCATCTCTATCACGGCGCCCGTGATCTGGGCGACATTCTGTCCATCTCTATTATGCTGCTCTCCTATTGGCTGCGGTGTTCCTGCTCTCAGCTTGCTTGAATGGGCTATCTCCGGCAGTTCCGGCTGCTTACGGTTGCACGGTTCACTCAGATTGTATCTCACGCCTCCGGTACCTTGTCTGATCCTGCCAGGTGGCTCAGAGTCTCAGTGTGCCAGTATCCACTCACACCGTGCTGCATTGCTTGGTCTTACTTGGGTTCTGTTGGGCATTTCCCATGGTTGCTGTTATCCAGACCATTGTGATTATTAACCTCTTCGGGGGTGTTGCTTCATATCTACTTGCTATACCAGTGTGGTTGCTTCCAGTACCTTGGGCGTACCATTTCTATAGGTCAGTTGGGCGCTTCCGGTTGCCATCCATTTTATGTGAAGCACATTAACCCTTTGGGGTATAGCAAGAGCATTGGTGTTGACCACTCCATTGGGCCTTCGTTTGGCACGAGCTCTGACCAGCCTATTGTAGTCCACGGTGGGCTTCCACCATAGTGGAACCGTGCTAGTTATCATTATCTTATACCATTGTCGCCTCCTGTTGCGTTAGGCGACATTGTACCGCAGCTATTGCTAGTCACTCTGCTTGTGGCTCCACTGTACATATCAGACTCATACACTGTATCACGATATTACCTGACCTGTGTCAGTATTGTGTTGTGTACCATACTGGACCCGTGTGGGTAACCGCTTGTAACCTGTCCTGTGTCAGTTGATGCTATTTACTGAACCCGTGATCGGGTGCTGTATAGCACCCGACGCGCGAGTTCGGCTCATTCTTAGCCAGGGAGAGATGCGCTTAGGCAGGGAAAGTCAGTGTAGGGAGAATAAAATTGTTGAAACTCTTTCAAGACCCAAAAGTCCTTTTTAGGACTGTTGTGTGTGGGGGCAGCATTTATATTTTGTTTGGGGGGGCACAATTTCCTTTTTTTTGTGGGGGGGATATTTGTAAGGTGACATATAATACTAAATGCACAGGAAGTCAGTGTAGGGAGAATACAATTGTTGAAACTCTTTCAAGACCCGAAAGTCCTTTTTAGGACTGTTGTGTGTGGGGGCAGCATTTAATTTTTTTTGGGGGTGGCAGAATTTCATTTTTTTGTGGGGGGGGACATGTTCTAAGGTGACATTGTACTAGGTGCACAGGGACAAATATTTCACAGTGCAGTGACAAGCTGACATATTCTGTTAGGTGCACAGGGCCAATGATTTTACAACGCAGCGACAAAAAGGGCCATTTTAAACATGTGCCTAGCCATAGATTATTGTCACATTCTGTTTAGTGTGCAAATTCACAAATTAACGTCACATATTCCGTTCACTGTGCCTAGCCGCAGATTAGCGTCACATTCTGTTTCGTGTGCCTAGCCGCAGATTAGCGTCACATTCTGTTTCGTGTGCCTAGCCGCAGATTAGCGTCACATTCTGTTTCGTGTGCCTAGCTGCAGATTAGCGTCACATATTGTTTAGTGTGCCTAGCCGCAGATTACCGTCACATATTGTTTAGTGTGCCTAGCCACAGATTAGCGTCACATATTGTTTAGTGTGCGTAGCCGCAGATTAGCGTCACATTCTGTTTCGTGTGCCTAGCCGCAGATTACCGGCATATATTCCGTTTAATATGAAGAAGGCGGGTAAAAAGGGACGGGGAAGTGGGGAAGTGTGTGTTTTACGGTCAGTCTGTAAAAATGGCATACTACGGGCGAAACATCGTTCCCAGCAGCGACGTTGGAGTCCAAGATGCATCCAGACATCCTCCCTATGCTGTCCCTGAACCATTTCTGTGGTGTTTCCATCATTTTCTGACCTTTTCCTATGAACCAGGCACCCTCCCCTCATCAGAGCAGGGGGTGCCTGGTGTAATGCTCGAGTCCTCCCATTGACTTCAATGGGGCTCGGGTGCTCGGCCGAGCACTCGAGCCTCCGGGGGCGCTCGGCCAGAGCACCCGAACACCTGAGCATCGGGGTGCTCGATCATCACTAGCTTTTATTCATCGGGACTTACAAAAATGGGACTCCCTATTCCTTTCTTGGTCGTGGCATATAAGTACTGTGAAGATGAATGTACACCCTCGCTTTCTTTACTACATCCAGACCTTACCCATTCTCCTTCCCCCTGTATTTTTGGCTAATATTTTGCATGTTATTCATGGTTTTATATGGCATCATCGTCATCCCTGGATTAAATGGGAAAAGCTACATAGACCAAAACAACTTGGGGGTGTTACGGTTTTTGATGAACACTCAGACAAACCGGTAAGGTTAAAAATGACTTTATTGTGTAAAGTGCATACAAGGAATAAGGCCACAGGCCCACAATATGAAACAACAAATATATAGCAAGTCAATGAGTCAATGACTGGAATATAAATGACTGAGAAAGGATGCAGGGAACTGGAGGTACCTAAGACAGGCAACCTCCCCCAGTGGACTAGGGTAAAACTGGCTGCTCAACCTGGGACTGACAGCAGGACTGAAGGTGACAGGTAGTACTGAAGGAGGTAATTGGCACAAGACCCAAACGCCTGGGTGGGACAGAACCCAGTAGGCAATGAGGCAACACTGACCAAGGGACAGGGGTCCCAAGGTGACCGAGGCCACCACTTACAGATGGTAAATCCTAGAACACTAGGGGTGGATCGAAGGCAGACAACAGGAAGGCCACAAGTGTCCCCTCTCACAACAGTGTGACATAATGCAATTGTTGGCTCTAAGCCCAAAGGCTACCGAGACTAGGAATGAAGCTCAGTGTCTCCACACTCTACCGAGTATGATGGGACGCAAGTGCTGGCCCTATTCCAGGCACTGGCAGCAGCGAAGGCGCACAGGCTAAACCTAGACAGTCTAGGCACTGAACGGGTTAACTGGAGATGCCCAGAGATATACAGAAACTCCCACAGGGAGTGAGCCCAGCAATAGAGCAGAGGAAGACACAGATAGATCTGAGTAACTCAGTCAGGACCTGATAGCACCGTACCGGTACTTCGCGTGTGCACACCGCCAAGGGCGGTTAGAGTAAGTAGCTATAGCATGAATGCCAAGCCTACGGTCGACAAGATAAGAATAGCTCCACACGGCGCACAACAAACAAGGCAACTGGGAATCCACTGCTTGTAACGCTGGCCAGACTAGGATAAAGGAGGAATACAGCCATGTACGGATGGCAACGAAATGAATGCTCAGCCAGGGATGATTACACGCGTAACGGAAGCACAGCTTGGTCAGGAGCAACGGAACAGGCTCAATCGCCAGACAGGTAAGCAACGGAGTGGGTTCTTAGCCAGATCAGTACAGCAACGGAACGGGTTCTCAGCCAGATCAGTCAGTAACGGAGCGGGTTCTTAGCCAGAGCAGTTCAGCAACGGAGCGGGTTCTCAGCCAGATCAGTCGGTAATGGAGCGGGTTCTCAGCCAGATCACTTCAGCAACGGAGCAGGTTCTCAGCAAGATCAGTCGGTAACGGAGTGGGTTCTCAGCCAGATCAGTTCAGCAACGGAGCGGGTTCTCACCCAGATCAGTTCAGCCACGGAGCAGGTTCTCAGCCGGATCAGTCGGTAACAGAGCAGTAATACAGGAAGCACAGGAATGTTGTCAGGCAGGTGGGGTCATACACGATAATGGCAACTTAATAACAAACATCAGGAACAAATACACCACAAAAGGGCGCCTTGGTATAGACATGACAGGGTATATAAAGGCAAGCCCTGGATGGAGCAACAGTATCAGGCCAATAAGAAGACGGCATTGAAATTAGGCAAAATAACAATGTCGCCATCAGAGCCGGAACACGGGCACCGCGATAGGGGGGCTCATCGTTACTTTCTTCTATTTCAGACTGGTCTCGAACTGGAGCTTTATCGAACATGGAGATGCACTTACTGAATTTTCCTCCCAGATCATTGTCAGCATCCGCTATTGAAGTCTCATACAATTATCTCCCCTATATTAAAAATCTGGAATAAATGGACAAAGCTCACCAACTTTATGTCTCTTGCATCCCGTCTTTCCAGCATCTTTTACCCGAGACCCACTAGTTTCTCTCTTCAGACCTCCTTGTTCCAGAGCTGGGTGACTAATGCAGAGATATGTACTTTCTTTTTGGACTATTCATGCTATTTAGCAGAACTCAGAAGAGAAACAGGCAAAAAATGGCACTTCCCATGAGTAGGACATTTTTTGTGAAAAGTGCAAATTTCTCACTTTTTCCTTGCATTGGCAGTGATTGTATGAAAGAGTGTGCAGTTCCTATAGCATATAATTTTGTGTTTCTGAGAGATAGAGAAAGCAGCACAATCTTGAGCTAGATGGGATAGGCAAATAAAGAAAAGTCGCAATGTAATTTAAGGAGTCTTGTGGACAGGCAATTTGTTCTCTGAGATAGGGGAGTCCAAAAGCACAACATTTTGCATGAGAATAAACCACAATCTGTGATACAGGTTCCTTCCTGATCTATCTGTTATGTCAGTAATAGAATAATCTGAGTGTTAAAGGAGAAAAAGGAGATTTACCCCAACATTTTGTGTGACTGAGAAGACAAAGGCAGATGTCATCCAAGTTCCTTCTAGCTGACAGTTGCACAAATGAGAGTGTGCTTTGTTTTTGTTTTTTTATTGAAGGTGATGGGGCAGTTAATAAAAATGTAAAATAAAGTTAAAATAGTTTGACTAATAGGTGACAGAGACAGGGACCATGACCTGAACTGTGACTGAGTGTTTTGTAAAGGGATAGACAACACACACAAACAGTTTTGTTGTCTGCTTCAATTTTGAAATACAAGCAATAGTTTAATAATGGCAAGTGTACTAGGGGTAGGGGAAGGAGAAAGGAGTAGGAACAGTTCAGGGATGTGTTAGTGAAGTGGTAGTTCAAAAACTGTATCCGAAAAAGAGGTGGAGGCTGGAGGGATATATTCTAGATCTACATCAGTAATTAGGTAATCCACAGAATCAACCCCTGCTTTTTCCCTACTACTTTTATATAATGCTAGGCTTTTAGAGGTCTCAAACTATTTTTTTTACTTTACCCCTTATAGGGATTTTCACAACATTCACTACTACTTTCAGGACAGGACTTGTTTCTGTGACTGTCAGATGCAGCAACTGGTTGAACTGCTACACTTTCTTCCATTATTTCATCAACGCTAGATTGACTCCCTGTCGTCTTCAGTGTTCTTACATGATCTATTAATTGTACTACTACTACTACTACTGCTGTTTCTTGCCCACTACCCTTATATTCCTCTAATTTTTTAGAGGTGTAAAACAATTTCTTTTTACTATTACAAAGTTTGCTACTACTTTGAGGACAGGTGGTTTTGGTGCTTATTTGTCTCACTATCAGATGCAGCAGTTGTTTCAGCTGCTACACCTTCCTCCATTGCTATCATCAACACTAGAATTGAAAGCATTGTCATCTTTAGTGTTCTTAAATTTTTTTAAATAATACTGGCACTAGTGGTGATGGTGGTGGTGGAACTTTTGGTTGGACCTTGACAACTGCATCCTCCCTGGGGAGGAGAGGATAATCATCATTTATTGCACATGCTGCAAAAACCATGACTACAGTTAGTTTTTGAACTACCACTTTACTCCCAAGTCCCTGCACTGCTCCACCTTTCCCCATCCCCTTGCCTCTTGTGTGCTTGCTCAGCATTACTCAACTACTGTGTGTGTTTTTACTCTACAGTACAGATCACAACTGATGGAGAGTGATGTCTTGTCTTAGCCCTCAACAAAATCCTTAATGTAGTCTGCTATCTACAAATTCTGCCTCCGTTACACAACTCACATCAGGCTCCCAGTCAGCTGTCTGTCACCTAATATTTTTATTTCTTTCTTTATTTTATTTCTTTATTTTTTAAAGTTGTCCACCTTATCTTATCACAGTCAAAATCATCAACTACTTTCCCTAGACATCCCCAGGACAGAGACAGTAACAGCAAGATCAGCACGGAAACTGCATAGACCACAGCTGCCTGTGGCTTTCAAATCAATCAGACAGAATGTTGGGGTATATGGGGTCAACCTCATTTGCTCCCTCCTCACACCCCCAGACATGTTCAACAAAGTGATAATAACAGCAAGATCAGCAAGAACACTGCTTGGACTGCAGCTACCTTTGTCTTTCAAATCAAATCAGTCAGACAGAATGTTGGGGTATTTTGGGATCAACCTCCTTTGCTCCCTTCTGACACCCCTAGACAAGTCCAACACAGATATAATAATAACAGCAAGATCAGCAATCAAACTGGACCCAGCTGCCTGTTTCTTGCCTGTCAGTCATACCAGATTTTTGCGGTATTTGGAGTCAACCTCTTTACTTCCTTACTTCTTCTCTCCTAGAGTGCCTCCAGACTCCCTTAGTTCGGACAACAAATGTCCTACTTAAAACACTCCCTAAATCAAGCTTCAATTTCCCTTTATTTGCCTATCAAAAACATGCTGCTTTCTCACCTCACAAACACAGAATGGTATGCCGTGAGAGCCTGACACTCTTTTATATGCCTGCAGGAAAAGAAGAGAAAACTGCTATGTGGTGGGAAAAAAATCAGTCTTCCTGTTGACTTCAATGCAATGAGCTAGGTGAAAAAAAACAGGAAAACTTCACTTTTTGTTGGAACTTTTTTGCCAAACTTGAAGTGCCATTTTTCACCAATTTTGGTTTAAGGTGAACATTTTCACCCATCCTTACTAAACTGTACACTCCATTGATTACATAGTAAAACTACCCTAAATTGCTCAATAACTAAATAAAAGTATAGATTTCCTGAAAGTAGATATTTCACTGCATCAAATAAAGGGGTCAATTGTCTTTTTACCCCTAGCCTGGTGTGCACAAATTTTTCCATAAGGTGGTATCCCTTCAATTGTACAGAAATCTTTGAAAACTGTGGCATTTCTACTTTATACATAAGCTATTGTTCTTAGAAGAAAAATGGCACACCATTGGTATGAACTGACTGAACTGTAAAGAGCACCAGAAGCACAAAACCACACCAAATACAATCCAACTTACAATATTTCAAACACGGCTTGCCTGAACTAAAATGGTTGTAGTTGGAGCAAGGCTACCAGTGGAACAAGGCTGACTAACATGCAGAATACGTACAATTTTACAGCTACCAGTGGAATAAGGCTGGGGGATCAAAGAGATTATACAGGAATTTATGACTAATAACACAGTGAAAGGGAGGATTATTTTGAGCAGTGGAACAGGGCTTGGGACTGGGAGTCTGTCAGTGTATGTGGGGATCTGTGACTACAGGTGTGTAGTGCTACAAACCTGAGGAGGGTGATATAGTGAATGTGGGGATTTGTGACTGCTAGTGAGCACTGGAACCAAGCTGGGTGGTGATTGGTGAATAGTGTATGTGAGTACCAGAGGGCAGTGGAAACAAGTTGGGGAGACAGACAGCATATGTGAGGGGGCTATGCCTACCAGTACATATCTCACAACCTGCAAAGTGTCCAAAGAGTGACAGATTTGTTTAGGTGGTGTTGCTGGAAACATGCTGATGTGTGGGGTATTACCTCTTTGTGTAACTTAATAAGTGATTCAGAGCAAGACCAAATTATTTATTTTTTTACAGAGGCTAACTTATAAACACATATAGTCAGCAGCCTGTGCCTGCTGCAAGATGTGCTGTCTCTGCTGCCTGTGCCACCATTTATGTACATGCTGCCACAAGTGCTGTACCTGCTGCCAGACATACTGCCCCTGCTTCCACCAGTACTGTGCCTGCTGTCAGATGTGCTGTTCCTGCTGCCACCAGTGCTGAACCTGCTGCTAGTGTGTCTTGTAGTACTCAGGAGGGGGGAAGGAGAAAATGATACCAAGTGTGACAGCAAGGGACCCTAAGTCACACTTGCCATCCCCAAGCAGTCCCGCCAGTGCTAGTACTACTACTACTAAGGTCCAGCAGCTTGTTAGAGTTAGGAGTGTAGGACAATAAACTGAGGCTGAGACTGAGGAGGTAGACTCTACGGCTGAACTTAATGTGGTTGGTGTTAGTAGTAGTAGTAGTAATAGTGAAGCAGCCATAGTGGTAGATGAAACATTGGAGAGCATCCAGACTAGCAGTTACGGAAGCCCACACCATTCCTCTGATCTTGGAAGTCCTCCACTTCCCTTCACTAAAGAGTCAAAATGGAACTGGATCCTGAAGACTAAGAGGACAGAACTGTTGTTGGGTGAGAGCAGGCACACAATTAATACCACCACCATCAGGAGCACAGATCAGCTGCCTGTCCCTGCTTCTAGTGCTGCCACTGCCAGTCTGCCTTCTTCACATCACCAAGAAATGACAAGTGTGACATTAGGGGACCCACTGTCACATTGCTAGTCACCTACTACAAGCAGCAGAGAGATGTCTGTAATAGAGCAGCAGCATGTAAGGACTGGTGGGGTGGTGATGCTGATGCTGGAGAAGCTAGGGTGGAAGAGATGTTGATGGCCTTTTTAGCAGAAACTAAGACGGAATGGGAGATAGGGATGAGGATGGGCATCACCACCACCACTAGCAGTGACCTTTTGGAATTTGCAACTACTCTAATTCCTTCTGATGGTGAGATGCAAGGGCAACAGGATGCTGAGAAGCAGGCTAGTGTGCCACATATCACAATGGGAATGGGGTCAACAAGTGATCTGGAACTAGGACAGGTTCCACTTGCCAGCACCAGCAATACTCTTGGTCCTAGTTACAGTGCTGAATGTGAGGCAGTAGCAGCAACAGCAGCAACATTATCAGCTGCCACAGAAAGTGAAGGGGAATGTGGAGGACAAACACCCACCACAGAAATCAAGCACCACTGTTGTGGCACCCCCTGACTCTCCAGAAAGACAACAAGAGGTAAGGCAAAGATCAAAGAGGAGGAAGACTACAGCAACCAAGGCACAGATTGAAGTTCCATGATGAGTGAAACACCTAGCTCACCATCACCTTCTAGGGTAACTATATCTTCTACCAATCCACATTGTTCATCGTTACCTCACTCACTAAATGATAGCTACTCTGTTGATGTTAGGATGTGGCAGTTCATCTCTACCCATTGCACACTGTGTGGTGCACTGACCACACATGCCAGTGTGGTGGAGGAGAATCGCAAACAGCATCTGAGGAGACTACATCCCACGGAATATGCTAAGATACTGGCAGGGAGGGTTCATCATTACTATTAATCTGTCAGCAAGTTGTCCTGTGTCCTTAGTGGGGTGTGGTCAAGGGGTATAGTGACAGCGGCAGTACTTGGTTTCGGGTGTCATGGTGTTTGGATACAGTTGTGCCCCCAGATGATATTTACCACACACACACACACACACACACACACACACACACACACACACACACACACTGTGCACATTGCAGTTGCTGATGGAAGCCACAGTTCCTGTTCTCAAGGGAAAAATATATATTCTAATAACAACACACCCATGCTGATTTTTGAGGAGGGGCAGGTGTAAAAGTTTTAATGGTCAACTTGTTCTTTTCTCCACATATAATGGGGGCTACTTATTGTGCTGCTACTGCCTCAGGCGCATCACTGGAGATAGTCTTGGCAAGTGCAACCTTCATCATCCATGTTACTGCTATTGTTGATCCAATTCCCTTTTAGCTGCCTAATCATTGTGCTGCTTAAACAACTTAACAGCAGCAGTAAGAACAGCAATTATGGAATCAGGAGGACATCTGACAATAGCCAGTGGCCACTGGCCAACATGACCTGCTGGCACTAGGCCAGTAGGGCATTTTTATTTTTTTCTCAGGACTTGTGCTTTGAAGATAAATATATAAATAATTTTACAATTATTAACTATTTTTGTGGGGTTTGTTTCTAACAAGCTTAAAGGGATAGTATTACTTCAAAATTACTATCCCTCATATTGTAACCCTTAATAAACTGAGTTAAATGACACAGGCGGCATCTCTCAAACCTTTATGGTTTAAGAGATAGCCGCTTTCAAAGTTTCCTCTCCCCTGCTGTCAGCGTTCTGCTGCCAGCAGGGGAATCCAGTCCCGGGACAGGCAGAGGCTCTTAAACAGAGCTGATATCTCGTTATGGAAGGAAAAATTATTCATTGAAACAGTCTTCTACGTGTGCTTGGTTGCCAAGCACACATAGAAGACTATTTAAATTAATCATTTTTCCTTCCATAACGAGATATCGGCTATGCTGAAGAGCCTCCTCTTGATTCAGAGACCGGATTCTCCTGCTGGCAGCAGAACGCTGACAGCAGGGGAGAGGAAACTTTGAAAGCGGCTATCTCTTAAACTATAAAGGTTTGAGAGATGCCGCTGGTGTCATTTAACTCAGTTTATTAAGGGCTACAATATGAGGGATAGTAATTTTGAAGTAATACTATCCCTTTAAGTCCTACAAATCAATGTTTCCTTTGGGAGTGTGCCAAACAAGCTTAATTCATACAAATCAATGTTTCTTCAGGGCTTGGGCCTCTAATAAGTCTAAGTCCTGCAAAGGCATCTAACAACAAATCTAACAAACCATCCTCTACAAAACACTCTATCAAGTCAAGTATAAAATGCAGTACACTAAGTACCAGATAAACTGTAGAGCACACTATATGCTCCAAATATATTGGATTTGTACTCCTAATTTCGGGTCTCCAGTGCATTACACAGCACACTGACTCGTGAAAAAGAGTATTTCAGACTTAAGGAAAGTGTGTACTAATAATGACATTTACCAAAAACATGAAAAAATTAAATAGTATAAAGTAGTCATGGTCGCATATCATTTGGTGCTGGGTGTGTGAACCTGCCTGGTCACATCAGGTCAAAGCCCCGTCTAGGCCCCGACCAGGATCCTCAAACACAGTCCCCTAGCAACAGTTTGTTAAAGACACCACAAAAACCTTCATGTATAACAATTTCACAGGAGAAATGTTATGAACATAATGGAACATGAATACATTTAATAAAGGCACCACCACGATCACTAATCTCACAGTATAACAAATAATCCATGTACTGACCCAAACTGAGACTCAGACTATAAATCTATCTGAATCTACATATATGAGTCAAATGAATATCTGTATAGCTATAGTGTATAATATATAATGTATAATAAGATGAAGACAGTGATCATATCCCCGGAGTGACCGGGATTCCCCTAGCGGATGCTTTAGATAATTGATGATGAATTGAACCAGCAATACAGAACTCTAATGATTCAGACATATATGAGTCCTAAATTGGTAGATAAGCCACTAGTCATATTTAATTTTTAAACTAAGAAAGAGGCAATACTTTTTACACATATAAAGGCATGGTATGCAACCGTATACCTTGCCTATTAACCGTATGAGTACAAGAGGGGTAGCAAACACATTGCAATGCATTGCAACCTCTCTGGTACTCATAGGTTTAATCTTGCAATAGAAAATACGAGGGCATGTCGAAAAAATAGGAGAAGAAAAATGTCGGATTTAAACGGTGAAAGAAAGTCATGGGATCATTGTAAGTCAGATTTTAAAGGGGGGATAAAATGTCAACTACAATATCTGTTGAATTAATGTGGTTAAAGAAAAGCACTGTAGTCAACATTTAATGGGGGGGTTCATATGTCGAAGGGGGTACTCTACATCAGACTTTGTTATGCGGGGAACACATCTAACACTGAACTTGATATTTCTGTCGTCAAACGTACGCCTATTTCCTTGGATTTTGACATTTTGTGTGTTTTTTAGGCGGTAGTGGAATAAAAGCAGACAGAGCCAGTTTTGTTAGTTCTCTGAAATGTGCTGTCTACGCCAGTTTTGTTTTACTGTGGCTCTGCAATAGAATACCAACGTAACACGTTTGCAAAATTCACTTTGCTTGTTTTTCTTGTAACTCCAGTTTTAGCGCTGGTAATAGAATCGAGCCCTTTGTATCTACTGATAATGGCTCCAACATAATAGATACATTGAGAATACGTGGTATGGTGTGAGTGCCCTGCTATGCCCATGTGACAAATTTAGTTGTGGCCAGATTCCTGGCAGAATCTGAAACCCTCAGAGAGATGCTGAATATCACCAGCAAAGTCTATGCTCATTTTAACCATTCCTTCAGTGGACTCAATGCATTATATTCCATACACGAGTGTAACAACCTCAGACCTCAGCCTGCTAACATGTTTTTCAAAGCTTATGTTTCTGTAGGAATCACCCTGATAAAAACATGACAAAAAATCAATTTCAATGCTTACTAGTGATGAGCGAGCATGCTCGGCCGAAGCTCGGTTCGGCTCGAGCATCGCTCTGCTCGGCTCATGGCGGTACTCGTACGAGTACCGCATGTGCTCGCCCGCCATGTTCGGGTCTCCTCCCCGCACGTTTCGTGGCTGCTGCGCAGCCAATAAACGTGCGGGGAGGCTCTGACATCAGTGTAATGCCAGCAGCCATGTTGGCTGCTGGCATTACACTGATTGGCTGGCCAGAACCCGTGATCGGGTGCTGTATAGCACCTGACCAGCGAGTTCGGCTCAGTCTTAGCCAGGGAGAGATGAGGATAGGAAGGGAAAGTCAGTGTAGGGAGAAGAAAAGTGTTGGAACACCATATAAAGACCCAAAAGTCCTTTTTAGGACTGTTGTGTGTGGGGGCAGCAGTTATATTTTGTTTGGGGGGGCACAAATTTAAAAAAAAAACGTCACATATTCCGTTCACTGTGCCTAGCCGCAGATTAGCAGCACATTCTGTTTAGTGTGCAAAGTTGCAGATTAGCAGCACATTCTGTTTAGTGTGCAAAGTTGCAGATTAGCAGCACATTCTGTTTAGTGTGCAAAGTTGCAGATTAGCAGCACATTCTGTTTAGTGTGCAAAGTTGCAGATTAGCAGCACATTCTGTTTAGTGTGCAAAGTTTAAAAAATAAACGTCACATATTCGTTCACTGTGCCTAGCCGCAGATTAGCAGCACATTCTGTTTAGTGTGCAAAGTTTAAAAAATAAACGTCACATATTCCGTTCACTGTGCCTAGCCGCAGATTAGCAGCACATTCTGTTTAGTGTGCAAAGTTTAAAAAATAAACGTCACATATTCCGTTCACTGTGCCTAGCCGCAGATTAGCAGCACATTCTGTTTAGTGTGCAAAGTTGCAGATTAGCAGCACATTCTGTTTAGTGTGCAAAGTTTAAAAAATAAACGTCACATATTCCGTTCACTGTGCCTAGCCGCAGATTAGCAGCACATTCTGTTTAGTGTGCAAAGTTTAAAAAATAAAAGTCACATATTCCGTTCACTGTGCCTAGCCGCAGATTAGCAGCACATTCTGTTTAGTGTGCAAAGTTGCAGATTAGCAGCACATTCTGTTTAGTGTGCAAAGTTTAAAAAATAAACGTCACATATTCCGTTCACTGTGCCTAGCCGCAGATTAGCAGCACATTCTGTTTAGTGTGCAAAGTTGCAGATTAGCAGCACATTCTGTTTAGTGTGCAAAGTTTAAAAAATAAACGTCACATATTCCGTTCACTGTGCCTAGCCGCAGATTAGCAGCACATTCTGTTTAGTGTGCAAAGTTTAAAAAATAAACGTCATATATTCCGTTCACTGTGCCTAGCCGCAGATTAGCAGCACATTCTGTTTAGTGTGCAAAGTTTAAAAAATAAACGTCACATATTCCGTTCACTGTGCCTAGCCGCAGATTAGCCGCACATTCTGTTTAGTGTGCAAAGTTGCAGATTAGCAGCACATTCTGTTTAGTGTGCAAAGTTTAAAAAATAAACGTCACATATTCGTTCACTGTGCCTAGCCGCAGATTAGCAGCACATTCTGTTTAGTGTGCAAAGTTTAAAAAATAAACGTCACATATTCCGTTCACTGTGCCTAGCCGCAGATTAGCAGCACATTCTGTTTAGTGTGCAAAGTTCAAAAAATAAACGTCACATATTCCGTTCACTGTGCCTAGCCGCAGATTAGCAGCACATTCTGTTTAGTGTGCAAAGTTGCAGATTAGCAGCACATTCTGTTTAGTGTGCAAAGTTTAAAAAATAAACGTCACATATTCCGTTCACTGTGCCTAGCCGCAGATTAGCAGCACATTCTGTTTAGTGTGCAAAGTTGCAGATTAGCAGCACATTCTGTTTAGTGTGCAAAGTTGCAGATTAGCAGCACATTCTGTTTAGTGTGCAAAGTTTAAAAAATAAACGTCACATATTCCGTTCACTGTGCCTAGCCGCAGATTAGTAGCACATTCTGTTTAGTGTGCAAAGTTTAAAAAATAAAAGTCACATATTCCGTTCACTGTGCCTAGCCGCAGATTAGCAGCACATTCTGTTTAGTGTGCAAAGTTGCAGATTAGCAGCACATTCTGTTTAGTGTGCAAAGTTTAAAAAATAAACGTCACATATTCCGTTCACTGTGCCTAGCCGCAGATTAGCAGCACATTCTGTTTAGTGTGCAAAGTTGCAGATTAGCAGCACATTCTGTTTAGTGTGCAAAGTTTAAAAAATAAACGTCACATATTCCGTTCACTGTGCCTAGCCGCAGATTAGCAGCACATTCTGTTTAGTGTGCAAAGTTTAAAAATTAAACGTCACATATTCCGTTCACTGTGCCTAGCCGCAGATTAGCAGCACATTCTGTTTAGTGTGCAAAGTTTAAAAAATAAACGTCACATATTCCGTTCACTGTGCCTAGCCGCAGATTAGCAGCACATTCTGTTTAGTGTGCAAAGTTGCAGATTAGCAGCACATTCTGTTTAGTGTGAAAAGTTTAAAAAATAAACGTCACATATTCCGTTCACTGTGCCTAGCCACAGATTAGCAGCACATTCTGTTTAGTGTGCAAAGTTGCAGATTAGCAGCACATTCTGTTTAGTGTGCAAAGTTTAAAAAATAAACGTCACATATTCCGTTCACTGTGCCTAGCCGCAGATTAGCAGCACATTCTGTTTAGTGTGCAAAGTTGCAGATTAGCAGCATATTCTGTTTAGTGTGCAAAGTTTAAAAAATAAACGTCACATATTCCGTTCACTGTGCCTAGCCGCAGATTAGCAGCACATATTCCGTGTAATATGAAGAAGGCGGGTAAAAAGGGACGGGGAAGTGGACGTGATCCCGATAGTTCAGGGCGCGGGTCAGGACGCGTAGAAACTGTGCCTGGTGCCAGAGCACAAGAAAGAAAGACATCCACCATACCTAGCTTCATGTCTCAGTTTACAGGGCGTCGCAGGACATCACTCTCGAGGTCAGACCACTGCGAACAGGTGGTCGGTTGGATTTCAGCTGATACTGCTTCCAGTCGGTTAAGCACCACCCTGTCTTCCACCAAGTCCACTCTCAGTAGCCAAGAGTCTGGTCAACACAATCCTCACCCTGATCATCCTTCCTCCCACCATAGAGGGTCTGGCCAAAGAAGTGATCCCACACTGGGATATAGTGAGGAGCTCGTCTCATCACCAATCCTTCATTTGAACCTCTCTCCAAGCACTCTTGCAGAGGAACATGAGATCTTGTGCCCTGATTCACAACCTCTAGAGGGTACCCAATCACAAGAAGATGACAGAGGGGAACGGCATTTAAGGTCAAAGGAAGTGGATGATGATGATGATGAGACACAGTTGCCATCAAATCAACCACTATTACTGTCTCAAGACCTTGATGAGGAGGATGATACACAGTTGTCAATGACTGAGTATGTGGTGGGATCAAGAAATGAGGAGGATGATCAGAGTGAGGAAGTGGAGGAGGACTTGGTGGACGATGAGGTCACTGACCCCACCTGGGAAGGTGGAGAGCCGAGCGATGACAGCAGTCCTGAGGGTGAGCCATCTGCAGCACCGCAACAGGCTGGAAGAGGCAGTGGTGTGGCTAAAGAAAGAAGGCGGACCGCACCAAACCGGCCCGCAAATGTTCCACGGAGCACCCCCTTGCGTAAATCTCCCTTGCCAAGGGCTAGGTGTTCCGCGGTATGGCGTTTTTTTAAGGAAAGTGCGGACGACAAAAGAATTGTAGTTTGCAACCTGTGCCACACCAGAATGAACCGAGGCATGAACACTAGCAACCTCACCACCACCAGCATGATCCGACACATGGCATCCAAGCACCGTAATAAGTGGGAGGAATGCCCGGATCGCCAATCTGTGTCTGCAGGCCACACCACTGCCTCCTCTTCCCCTGTTTTCGGTGCCGGCCAATCGCCTGTCGAAGGCGCAGGCCCGCATACCTCCCGCCCTGCACCTGTACCATCTGAAGCACCATCAGCGACCACATCCACTTCCCTGTCCCAGCGCAGCATCCAAATGTCGTTACCCCAGGCATTTGAGCGCAAGCGAAAATACCCAGCCACCCACCCACAGGCCATAGCACTAACCTCACACCTTTCCAAATTACTGGCCATCGAAATGCTGCCATTTAGGCTTGTGGAGACTGAGTCCTTCCGCAGCCTGATGGCAGCAGCTGTCCCTCGGTACGCAGTCCCCAGCCGCCACTACTTTTCCCGGTGTGCCGTCCCCGCCTTACACCACCATGTGTCCCGTAACATCACCCGTGCCCTGACCAACGCAGTTACTGGGAAGGTCCACTTAACGACTGACACATGGACAAGTGCTTGTGGCCAGGGACACTACATTTCCCTGACGGCACACTGGGTGAATGTCGTGGAGGCTGGGAGCGACTCGGACCATGGGATGGCACAGGTGCTACCCACGCCGAGGATTGCGGGCCCTACCTCCATCAGGGTTTCCGCCAGCACCTACGTTATTGGCTCCTCCTCCTCCTCCTCCATTTCCACCTCCGAATTCTCTGCGCGCAGCGCCACTCACCCATCAGCCGGTAGCTGGAAGCAGTGTAGCACTGCAGTGGGGAAGCGTCAACAGGCCGTGCTGAAGCTGATCTGCCTTGGGGACAAACAGCACACGGCCTCAGAACTGTTGCAGGGGATTAGTCACCAGACCGAGCAGTGGCTCTCGCCACTCAACCTGCAACCAGGCATGGTTGTGTGTGATAATGGGCGTAACTTGGTGGCGGCTTTGGAGCTCGGCAAGCTCACACACGTACCATGCCTAGCGCATGTATTTAATTTAGTGGTTCAGCGATTTCTAAAAACCTACCCCAATTTGCATGATCTCTTGACCAAGGTGCGCCGCGTGTGTGCACATTTCCGTAAGTCATCAACAGCTTCAGCCGGCCTGTTGAAGCTGCAGCAGCGCTTACAATTGCCAGCTCACCGGCTGCTGTGTGACGTGAGCACGTGCTGGAACTCCACCTTCCACATGTTGGCCCGGCTTTGTGAGCAGCAGAGGGCAGTAGTGGAGTACCAGCTGTTACACGGTCGTCGCCTCTCCGTTCAACTTCCTCTAATCAGAAGTGAGAAGTGGGAATGGATGTCAGACCTCTGTGAGGTTTTACGCAATTTTGAGGAATCGACACAGATGGTGAGCGGCGATAACGCTATTATCAGTGTAACCATCCCACTTCTGTGTCTACTGAAACGCTCGCTGCTCACAATTAAAACCGACGCTTTGCATGTGGAAGAGGTGGAAATGCGGGAGGAAGAGCTTACACAAGGTGATAGCCAGAGCACCCTCACTTCGTCTTCTCAGCGACAATTGGAGGAGGTGGAGGAGGAAGAGGAAGACACGGTTGCCTCCGCTACAGAGGGTAGCCATGGAACTTTAGTTCCATCTCTTCAGCGTGGGTGGGCAGAAGAGGAGGAAGAGGATGAGGAGATTGAGAGTCATCCTCCTGGTGAGGACAGCGAAATCTTGCCTGTTGGTACTCTGGCACACATGGCTGACTTTATGTTAGGCTGCCTTTCCCGTGACCCACGCGTTATACGCATTTTAGACAACACGGATTACTGGGTGTTCACCCTTCTGGACCCCCGCTACAAAGAGAATTTCTCCTCTCTCATTCCTCCGGTGGAGAGGACAAGCAAAATGGTGCAATACCAGAAGGTTCTTGTCGAAAAATTGCTCCAAAATTTTCCATCTGACAACGCTGACGGCAGAGTACGTGCTACCTTGGCCAACCGAGAAGGGGAGAAAAGGGGAGCACACAGCAGTTCCGACAAAGGCAGGGCAACACTCTCCAAGGCGTGGGACACCTTCATGACACCCCGCCAGCACCCTCACCCTGATGCGCAGCCTAGTGTCACAAGGAGGGAAAAGTTTTGGAAGATGGTGAAGGAGTACGTAGCAGACCGTGTCAGCGTCCTCAATGATCCCTCTGTGCCTTACAACTACTGGGTGTCCAAGCTGGACACGTGGTATGAACTGGCACTCTACGCCTTGGAGGTGCTGGCCTGCCCTGCCGCCAGCGTTCTGTCTGAGCGGGTATTTAGTGCTGCTGGTGGCATCATAACAGATAAGCGTATCCGCCTTTCCACCGAAAATGCTGATAGGTTGACACTTATAAAAATGAACAAGGCCTGGATTTCCCCTGACTTCTCCACTCCACTGGAGGAAAGCCCCGGGGGAACATAAAGTCACTTTAGATATGTTATTTACAATGATGGGAATACTCTGTATTCCCATTCACCCCTTCCACCCAAAAAACGGGTATATGGTTGACTCTTAATCTTCTCATCCTCCTCCTCCTCTTCCATATACCCGGTGATATAATTTTTATATAGGGCCAGCTCACCAGCAGGCCCTGTGATATAATTTTTATATAGGGCCAGCTCACCAGCGGGCCCTGTGATATAATTTTTATATAGGGCCAGCTCACCAGCGGGCCCTGTTTGACAATTTTTGTATAGGTCTGCTCACCAGCGGGCCTTCTTATATAATGTTTTATTGGGTCAGCTCTCTAGCGGGCCCTCTCATATAATGTTTTATAGCGTCAGCTCACTAGCGGGCCTTCGCATATAATGTTTAGGATGGTCAGCTCCGCAGCAGACCCTCACCCATAATGTTTTAGAGGGTCACCAGCAGCCCATTAATCCTAATTTTTCAAGGGTGTGTATGATGCCCTCCTTTATGTGTAATAAAGGGTGTATTGGAGTGACATTGCAGTCTAATTTTTGGCAGCCCTTTCACTTAGTGCTTAGGCTTTATGAGTGTTGGACCACTACCTGAACTATTGTACCACAATGTGAATGAGGCCCTCCATTTTGTGATATACAGGTTGTATCGGAGTGCCTCAGGTCCTCCCATTGAATTAAATAGGGCTGGGGTGTTCGACAGAGCAGAAGGTAGTTCTTGGCTTCATCCACTAAGTCACTTCGTCACTTTTACTCAATGGATCAGACCCCACTGTTCTGACTATAAATTTTGGACTTAACAAGGGCAAACGGACATGTAAAACCTGTGGTAGCTGCGGCCTCCGTTCCTGAATGCTGTACCTTACCCGGGCCATAACCACGTTGAACACCTGCTTTACTCTGCGCACGTTTCCCTCTTAATCATGGCCCCAGTTCCGAAAAATCGATGAAATTTTTTGCAGAATTTGCAGATGATATACAAGTAAATATACAGCAAATACTGTTTGGTAACAATTTTTCGCCTAAAATCGTTTTTATCTTCCTTTTTGTGTGTTTTACGGTCAGTCTGTAAAAATGGCGTACTACGGGCGAAACATCATTCCCAGCAGCGACGTTGGAGTCCAAGATGCATCCAGACATCCTCCCTATGCTGTCCCTGAACCATTTCTGTGGTGTTTCCATCATTTTCTGCCCTTTTCCTATGGACCAGGCACCCTCCCCTCATCAGAGCAGGGGGTGCCTGGTGTAATGCTCAAGTCCTCCCATTGACTTCAATGGTGCTCGGGTGCTCGGCCGAGCACTCGAGCCTCCGGGGGCGCTCGGTGAGAGCACCCGAACACCCGAGCATTGGGGTGCTCGATCATCACTAATGCTTACCATGACTCGTCCTCAGGCTTTTAAAAGTTTTTCATGCTGTAGGCCTCAAACTTCTAAAATTTTTTGAAGATGCAAGTTTCATATGACAATCTCATGCAATATTATAGGTGACCAAAAAATTTGAGAAGTTTCAGTCCCTAATACACTACATGGGATGCCAAAACCTTACTCTTCTACCAGCACGAGAGAGCAAGGGCTAGAACAGTGTAAAGTTATGACAGGTAACCTAGGACACTTTAGAAGTTAACACAATTGTAAAGCTACAGCCACAACAGTGGAAAGTAATATTAACTTATATAGCAGACTGAGGCCATATTCTGGAAGAAGAAAATAAGCAATTCAGGGAAAAATCATCTGCATCATAAAGGACAAATTACATTTCCCCAACACCCTATTGCTCTAAATGTATTTTTAAACCTAAAAGTCCTTTATTGTACTTATGCTTATGTGCAGAAAACAAAATGAGAGCAATTATGGGCAAAACCAATGTCCCATAGAGGACAAAGGAAAGTCTCGCCAATCACTTAAAAAGACATTTATTACTTGTGAGATCCCAAACACTTCAAAAAGTATTGTTGGATAATACTTTAGTATTTAAAGTGATAGTAATACTTCATTTTTCATTATTTTATTTTGTAGGCATTAAAAAAACATGAAGAACGATATGTCTTATCTCTCAAACCTTTATGGTTTGGGAGATATTCACAAGCAAAGTTTCCCCTCCCGCCCCTTTTACCTAGTGTAAGCCATCTCTTCTCAGATGTGGAATGCAGTCTATAGACCAGACAGATAACAGCAGGGGGCAATCTTCTTCCTATGAGAACAATGATAGCCCTGCCCCCCTTGACAAGTTTTTCAGGTTTTTCCCTTATCTTAATTGAAGATTGTCCCTCTTTGCAATCTACCTGGGCACCTCCCTTCTGCTCTGGCTGAGCAGTGTTACATCAGTAAAAGGGGCGGGAGGGGGATACTTTGTCAGTGAATTACTCTTGAACTACAACTCTGACAGAATTGAAATAACACTCTTCAAAGTCCAAATACTATGATGATTCATTAGCGCTGCTTTTATTATGAAACATTGCTATCCCTTTAAGGGATTAAAATAATGGGAAAAAATATTTAAGAGATGTAAATCAATGATGAGTTTTATTTGCCTTCTAAAATGCAGTTGGTTTGCCCTAAATTATTGCACTTTCATTTTGTACATATGGCCATACCTGGGAACTTCCAGTTGAGGGCTACCCGGAGGGTAGTCCTCTGTTCACCAGGGGGGTGACAAAAATGACGCTAATCGCGTCAAAAAGGGGCGGGGCTTGCCGCGAGTGAGGGGGGATTAACCCTTTGAGTGCCAGAGTGGTACGTAATGCATTCCTTACCACTATGGCACTCAGAGGGTTAAAGGTGTCACAAAGAAGGCTCGGGACTGAGGATCAGCGGGAGAAAAAGCGGATGTGGCAGACTTTCAATAGAAACTCTGCCACATCCGGAGGAATCAGCCTCTGCCCCGGAGACCCGGTAAAATTCTGTCAGAACCGGAGTCTCCGGGGCAAATCCGGAGAGTTCCCAGGTATGCATATGGCCTGAAATTTCTAAAAGTATTACTGAGTGACTCAGTAATACTCTGAAAACAGCTACAAAATAAACGGTGAAAGTCAAAAATTTAGTTAAACACTGTAATTCAATAGTTGTTGAACTAGTATTTCTATGACACTTTTATTGTTGGCATATGCTATTTTAAGTCTGCTATTCCATCCTAACACATCATGTACTTAAGACTAAGAGCTGTCAGACACTCTCTGGAACAAATAGGAATGTTTAGTACAGCTGTGTGAGTGTTTCCTATACTTGTGTGGCATCAAGCTCAGAAAGCATAAAGGTTTTCAAGTGAGGTGGAAATGGAATTTAACAGGAGCTGAATCCCAGAGTGAATATAGGGCTGAAAGCAGCTGAGTATATAAAGGCTCATAAAGAGAACCAAAACAATCATATCCCCTGTTGTGACTGTTTAGTCTTTCTGAGGAGACTCATGAGGTATAATATATTATCTGTGTTTAAGGCTACTTGACCCAAAATGATTTTCCAAACTGTTAAAAAAAAAGCTTAAAAAAACACTTGTGATTTTTGTTGTAAAAATAAGAGAAATGAGTCAAAGCAAATTATTTTACATACAATGGCTTGTAGTCACTATATTAAATTAGTTGTTTTACTTAATAAGAGGAATAAAATGAAAGGGCCTATGTTAAACAATGGCTGATTGGAAAATGTATTTATTTATTTAGAAACTATTTTACCAATAAGAATACATGGAGCATTTCTCATTTTCAGGTATGTCCTGGAGAGCTTTTACAGGAAAAGGTTACATATTTATACAAATACAGAAACAGTATATATATATATATATATATATATATATATATATATATATATATATATATATACACAGAGGCGTAACTAGAAGTCAGCAGGCCCTGGTGCAAAAATTGCCATGGGCCCCCCTGACCACATTGTCCCCAATGTCCACCTCACCACATTGCCCCCAATGTCCATCCCGTACCTCCCTGGAGGTCCAGTGCCGTGGCAGGAGAGGTCTGTGTCTCCTCCTGCACAGACCTCTATTAGAATTTGGAGCTTCCACATGGTCTCCTCTCAAGTAATGCAGAGCGCTGGAAGATGATGTAATCTCCCAGCGCTCTGCATTACTAGAGTGCTGAAGAGGGAGCTCAGCTGCTAGAAGACTGTGCTGAAGAAGGGACAGAACTCAGTTAGTTGCAGGAGCTGGGCGGGGGGTCACAGGGGGCGGCCGGGCCCATGGGGTGCTACCCCTGCAACCCCTATTCTATATATTGTATTGTACATGTATATATATATATATATATATATATATATATATATATATATAAACATTTTTATGTACAGCTACAAGATATTTTTAAATAAAAGTTATTTTTAGGGATTGTAGACTGGGAGAAGATCTGATTTTTACTGGTAGGTTATTTCATGCTCTGAAGGAGAAGGCAAGAAGGCAAATTGACTGGATTCTATCTTGTAGTGTGAAAATACTCAGTGAACTGTAGTATAGCAGAAGTTATTGCTAGTATGAAGAGCTGGAGTGAGCATACTGCTCAGGTAGTTTGGTAGATTTCCAGAGAAATGGTTAAAAACTAGGCAGGAAAGGTGAAAGGTGTTGAAATTTGAGAGTTAGCCAATTTAGTTCTTTAAACATATCACAATGATGCGTGGTTGCATCTATAATTCTCATTCTGGTCTTTAACCCCTTAAGGATCATTGACAAACCCAGACCATCACGCTGGTCCGTCACTTAAGGACCAGTGACAGTCCTGGTACGTCACTTACTTTTACTCACTGCGCTCCTACAGGAGCGCGGTGAGTAATACTGGGGACTGAAGTTGATCACTCCAAGACCGGAGCAATCTCTTTCAATCCCCCCGTTTGGCGTGCCGGCACACGTGATCAGTCACGTGGGGCGGCATGTCGAACTTCCCTATCTGGTCCTTAAAGGACCACACACCCCAGGATCACTGGTCCTTAAGGGGTTAAAACCTTCCAAAAAATTCCTCTTACCACCATTCGAACGTACAAACTTTTTTGGATGATTAGGGGTTATATAATTTCTTAGATTTGTATCTGATATAACGTTGTCAATTTTTAGTGCCAATTACATTTTAATGGGATGTTCAAAAGAATAATATCACTTTTAAAAATATGATGGCACTAGCACCATTTCCATTTTATCAGAAAATAGAAGAAATAATGATTCTTTATACAGATAGTTTAGGGCTAAGCACCAAAAAATAATTAATTCTGGACCATAGGGGACAATTTAACCCTGTGAATTCTAGAGATGTTTACAAGTCATTAATGCATTGAAAACCTCTCTAGAATTTGGAAGGTTAAAAATTCCATTTAAATCAATGAAAATGTTGGGATTTTTTTTCTCCCCATTGGTACTATTGCTTGTCCCAGATGTACTCCACCAATTTTTGGAATTAAAACCGAGGTTAACCATTGGAGTGCCAGAGGGGTACACAACACATTGCAGAAGGGTTAATACTGCAATTTGTTTGAACATATGATATGTTTTGACAGAAGTACCGAAGAAGATAGTCATGGAATTCCCACAGACTGTCCCTTGTCCTCCCCTTGGTACAAGTAGTGTTAATGGGAGGCTTTTGGATGTAAATAGCTTAGTACATTGATGGTAGGCAGGCATAGGGATTCAAAATTAATTGCTGGCTTTATTTAGCCCAGGCACAGGCTATGTATAAACAGGGAGAAGAAGTAATCCATAAAAAATCCTTCCTTTTCCTTGCATCTACAATAGAGGGGAGGGGGCATTGTGCCACGGGTATCCTCTCAGGGGGTCCCATCTTTTCTATAAAGACTTTGATAAAATGGGAATACTATGTTTCAAATATTTATTTCTGGAAATGTGTCTGCATGATATGTTTATTTATATTGTTCTGACTGTGAGACCTATAAAGAGCTATATATTCATGCATTTGTATCATCCATTACATGCTTGATAAATAACCTATAAAATGTAAGGTGTGTCTTGAAACCGCCAGACTGCATGTTAGGGGAGCCTTGAACAAAAAAAGGATGAGAACCATTGAGCTAATGCAATAAGACCATAAAGAAGTCATTAGGCCAGCTGACCAAAGAGGGACAATTTAACATTTCCCAATTTCTAAGAGACTTATATTATTCTTTAAAGGGATAGTAATATTTTATTATTACTATCCCCCATATTGTACATATTTGTAAAATAATTTAATAGCCCCCAGGTTCATCTCTCAAACCTTTATGGTCTGAGCGATAACTGAAGGCAAAGTTTCCCCCTCCCCCCCCCCTTCCCTGAAGTCAGAGTTGTACTGACTGCAGGGGAAGTCTGTCATATGACAGGCTTGCAGCTCTGCAGCTGAGCCGAGATCCCGTTAGTGAAAAAGAATTATTTCACTGAAACAGTCTTCACATGTGCTTGGTTTGCAAGCTCATGTATAAGACCGTTTCAGTGAAATAATTATTTGTCACTAACGCAATCACGGCTCTGCTGCAGAGCCGCATGATGAAAGTCAGACCGGATATCCCTGTGGTCAGTACAACGCTGACTTCAGGGAACGGGGAGGGAGGGGGAACTTTGCCTTTGGTTATCTTTCAAACCATAAAGGTATGATAGATGAACCTGGAGGCTATTAAATTATTTTACAAATATGTACAATATGGGGGATAGTAATAATAAAGTATTACTATGCCTTTAACTCCTTGAATGTTAGAGAGACATCCAGCACATTGAGGAGCAATGCATTGGATCCATCTCTAGCATTCAAGAGGTTTATAGAGCCATTTAAATCAGTGGCACTTTTTATTTCTTATCAGTTGGTATCATTTGGTTATTTCCTATCAGGAGATTTTCCCCAAAATTGTTCCAGTCCATCAGTCTCATTAAGTAATAGAAACCATTTGGCGATAATATATCTTTCACTATACATTAACAAAATAAAATAAAATAAAATAAAAAGTTCCACAACCTGTTTATGTGCCCAGTGCTGTGTTCCAAGCATTTGAAGACCTAATGGAGTGTGTGAGGGGCCTGTGGTGTTTCATCTTGTATTCAGCTGTACAAATATCAAATACTTTCCCCTTCCCTTCAGGGACGGTACTGTTGTCTGGTAAAACATTAGTGTATAGCAGGGTAGTGACTGAAGTTTTTCATAGTAAACGTGGAAGAACCAATGGCTATCACCTTAACTCCAAACATATTGACAGGGTTTATTTTTTCAGCCATAGACTAAGCTCTCAAAGCTATCAATGATTGTTTTTAATTGTAGACAGTAAATGGGGAGGCCAGCCTGTCACAATATCAACTCAGAAACAGAAGTATGTTCTGTTTTGATACATGTAGAATTCAGACAAACTGCCATATGATGTATTTTTAAATAGTTTATGAAAAGCCATTTTAGTTTCACTCCACAGTATCAAGAATAGCTACTTAAATAAACATTACATTTGCTATATTGTATCATGTAACACCCCTTGATTGTCTATTGTTGCATTATTACACACTGAAGTGAAATGACAAGGTTATATTCTGGTATACATTTCACAAGAAGTACCCACTTTAACATGACATCATTTATATGGTGTGTAAACAATGGACTTGCTAAACATCTTTGATGCTTACTATGTCTCAAAATTATTGTGAAACAATGTGATGAATACATCCTTAGAAGTCAAGGGGTTAATAGTCTTGTGCAGGGGTGGGTAACCTATGACCCTTAATGCGACTGTTGGACTAGAACTGCCATAATTTCCAGACAGCTGTTTGCCAGCTGAGGTTAATGGTAATTGTAGTGAAACAACAGCTAAAGAACTGCAGACTGTCTAACTGTGTTCTATAAGGTAATTATTTCTTATCCACTGGTACTTGTACTGCTAAATCTGTATGAACAGGAGTTCAAGGAGTTCATCAATAGCTATATCATTAAAAGAGGTCCTGGGGTGAATGACCAGTGGTGATTCCACTCTGAATCAGGAAGTGGAATCTCTAAGTCACTACACCTGCCTAAAGTATTAACATGGTATACACCTCTTTGTTTCCATCAGATAAATACATTGTGCATGTTATGGGGCAGGAGTATGAGCTTGCTGGCATAACAGTGCTATAGTGTGTCTTCTAGTATGCACTATAGAGCTCATACTCTGTAATGCATACACTTAGCTGTAGTTACTGCTATTAGAGGCCAAGGATTTGTGACTGCAATGGAAGATTCATACATTGAGACTGATGATCTAAGAAGAAAGGGGGGAGATTCCCTAAGCAGGGATGAAGAGGTAATAAATTGACGATAACTGATCCAGTGATATCACTTCTCCAATTCCCATGTTATTCTGTGGAGCCTATTCACTAAGATATCTCCAACTTTGGAAATCTTAGTGCATCGGCTGCATAGAATCGCATAGGAACTGGAGATGTGATATCACTGGAGAAGATATCCAAACTCAATCACCTCTTTATCCCCTTTTAGTGAATCTTGCCTCTGGTGTAATTCTGGAGTAAACCAAATGCACCATAGGGATGAAATAAAAGGTCCCATTGATTTAATGGTGCTTTTTAGCAATTTGAATGCTAGAGAGATCTCAAACACAATGGGAAGAAATGTGTTTTAAGTGAGTAATCAAGGGGTTAATAAACTGTTTAAATCATTAAGAATTTAAATATAATGTATTTGACCCAATAGTGTAGTTGGTGTGCCCCATAATTATCCAGTTCTGCTTGGTACATCAGCCCTCGGCTCAGCTCAGCTCAGGTCCCTCAGTGGGAGCATCTATTTTGACAGAATTTGCAAAATTATTTCTATGCCATTACTTTATTCCACCCATTTGGCAGCCTTTTTAAAAGGCGATTTCACGATAAATGAGTAATTAATTATGCAAGCCATCTCTGCTCCCTAATTACAAAACAAGAAATCTCTAAAAATGTAATTCTGATTGAAAACCAAATATCAAAAATATATAGGCAGTTTAAATATCTGCCTTTATTGAGAATAAATTTGATAGCTAACAGATCAACTAAATAAAATGTTTGGTTGGAAGCAGTATTTACACTCATTAAAAGAGAGACAAAGGGCAAACATTTTAAGCATGTAAAGAAATAATAATAATGTATTAGCTGTCATTTTCCTATTTATCAATGACTGGATATATGCACATATTTAGTATATGCATGATCAAGTATCATGCATAAAGTAGTATCTTACACAGAGTGTATTTACTCTATAGAGGGAAATATATCTGCTCATTGATAAAAGCCTGAAGAGCAAAAACAAGCAGAGTATAGGATACTCTTTCTGCTACATGATAAATGTCAGCTTAACTTGGTGAAATATGCTTAAAACCTCATAATTTTTTGTATGCCTGTAAGCACATATACTAGAGTTGAAGTTTGGAAATTTCCCTCTCCATTCACATTAAAATGGGTTAAGACAAAATATATTATTTTATGACAATGTAGCATTTAACTATATGTATATGATGCAGATTGATGCAGTTCTAATATCATTGCTAGTTTAGGTGGTTTGAAGGAATGGGCCTTCATCTTCCAAGGTCATGGAACAGTGAAGCTCTTACTTTGTCTCTCAAATAGTAGGTCATGTTTCACATCTAGAAAGAATTTTTGATGTCCATCAACCTATTTTTCTTTTCCCTAAAATTGAACTAGTCATTTATTAATAATAACCTAACACCTACTCCATTGTGATTTGTTCTCTCCTTTTTCTATGTATTTAGAAAAATAATGCTGATAAAAAGATAATATATGATATAGTATATGATATACTAAAGTAAATCTAGACCAGTGATTCTCAACCAGGGTGCCGTGGCACTTTGGTGTGCTGCGGACATCAATTTAGGTTGCCCCGTGTTTTCTGTAAAGACTAACAAAAATGGACCTCTAAATAAAGATTTATAGAAATTAGTATGTACAATATGTTTAGTTTTGTTATTAGGTATTATAATCATAGTAATAACTGTATATTTGTGTATTGTACCCTTCATTATGCCCTTGAAAAATTACATTAAATATGTTAGGGGTGCCCCGAATGTTCAAGATTATGTGTTAGGGGTGCCCCGAGCAAAAAAGGTTGAGAAACACTGATCTAGACTAACAAGTAAGGCAACATTTAGAAAGGTTCCATATATGGTAGATCCATTACTTATCACAATTCAGGTTATTGAAGTATCAATATCTAATATTTCAAATGGCAGTTATACTGTTGATTCATGCAAAACACTGATTTCTGAAATTACTTATCTAGTTCTCAGTGAGTTACAGTCCATTTATGAATATTGTGGCCAGTTTATTAAATGCTTAGTCTGCAAAATTTAACATTTTGATGGATTTCGAATACTGTGGTACCATCTATTGAAGAGGCACTAATGAAAGCATAAAGAAGTTGAAAGATGTATTTGGCAAATTGTGCCTCTATTAACATCAGGGGCTAAACTACCATTGGTGGAGTAGTGCAAAGCAGAAAACTTTAGGGTCCCATTTTAACCCCTTAAGGACCGGTCGCACATGCACTCGGCAGTCACTTAAGGACCACGGAGCATTTTTTTTTTTTTTTTTTTTTTAAGCTCCACTGATTCTGGACTCCCCAAACATGTGCAGCCGTGCGGGGAGCCTGGAATTCCATGACGTATATGTACGTTCTTGGTCCTTTAGGGACCTCAACCTCATGACGTACATGTACCGTACGTCATGGGTCATTAAGCGGTTGAATGTTGACATTGGAAATGTTTAGTCTTTGTAGTAGTTTGCATTGAATGGAGGGCCCAAAATTGTTTTGTGCAGGACCCTCAAACACTAAGTTCTCCATTGAATTACAAATACTCAAATGTCAAACTAAGTCTGCCACTGAATGTCACACTAACACTCATATCAGTAGTGGGAAAATTATTGAAAACCATGTTATAGGAAAGAATTGTTAAATATCTTAATTTAAATGGCTTGCAAGATCTACAACAGCATGGGTTTACAGCAGGCAGATGTCAGACTAACCTCACAGATTTTTTTTGACTAGCTAACTAAAACATTACACCAGGGAGGAGAAGTAGATATAGCTTATCTAGATTTCAGTAAGCCATTCCCTCACAGTTGAGATATAAAAATAGGTAAATGGACAAGGCAATGTCTGAATAGAAGGAGACAAAAGGTTGTAGTTAATGGAGAATATTCAGAGAAAAGTCTGGTTACTAGTGGGGTACCTCGGGATCTTTACTGGGGTCCATTATTTTTAATATTTTCATTATTAATATTGTAAAACATATTTTAGGTAAGGTAAGATATGCCTTTCTGCAGATTATAAAAAGATCTGCAACAGGATAGACATTCCTGGGGGAATAAGCCAAATGGAAAATGATTTAGGTAAATTAGAAGAGTGGACAAGAATGTGATAACTGCAGTTAAATGTTGATAAATGAAAAATAATTAATTTGGGATGTAAAAATCCAAATCAGAATATAGTGTTAAGGGAACTATGCTGTCAGAGACAACAGTGGAAAGAGATGCAAGAGTAATATTTTCTGAGGACTTAAAAGTAGGCAATGGAACAAAGCATCAAGGAATGCAAGTAGAATGCTTGGTTGTAGAGCTAGAGGTATTAGTAGCAGAGAGAAGGAAGTGGTCATGCTACTCTACAGATCTCTGGTTAGACCCCACTTAAAGTATTGTGTACAGTACTGGAGACCCCATCTCCAGAAGAATATAGATATTCTAGAGAGAATTCAGAAAAGGATTACTAAAATGGTGAATGGTTTACAGCAAGGCTGTCCACGTTCAGTCCTCAAGGGTCACCAACAGTACAGGATGTAAGGATTTCCCTGTATAAGCACAGTACAAAAAAACATATAAGAAGAACACAGAAGATGACAATGAGTAGCATTTTAGTTAATGATAGCAATGGCATAATGGAGAAAGGTGTAGCAGCTGAATCAACTGCTGCATCTGAAAGTGAGACAAACAAGCACAAAAACATCTGTCCTCAAAGTAGTAGCAACCTTTGTGGAAGTAAAATTAAAAACAAATGGTTGATACCTCTAAAAGCATAGAGGAATATAACTGTAGTAGGCAAGAAGCGATGGGAGATCCTGAGGAAGACCTAATGATGACTGATGACACAGATCTAGAATATATCTCTCCAGCATCCAACTCTTCTTCAGATACAGATGAAGTTGAGAGTGAGAGACATGATAACATGGCCAGAAAGGCAAAGGCTCAGTATTCTGCCTCTGACAAGGAGCGCTGTGCCTGTGACTGTCTATACACTGCTTCATAAAACCATTGGAAACTCTGACCCTGGACAAACAAAGATGGCAAAAAGTATGCAGTCATCCTGTCAGTCATTATCAGCATCATCACCACTTTCACACGTGTTACATAACCAGCAGCAATAACAACAACAGCAACACAGGTTATTAACATTCACAAATTTAGCTATGATGGGTGCCTCTGCTAATGCTGGAAGTGCTGCACCTTTGACATCTTGTAGTAGTAGTAGTAGTAGTAGCAGCAGTAGAATTGCATCAACATCTAGCCCCAGTAATAGTATTAGTCCATCAGGGTAGGAACCCCTCAGACCATGAGGTCCACAGTATGGACAACAGGTCTGACTGGAAACATACTGTTAGCAGGTCAGAGGTGTCACAACTAGCAGCAGAAGCATTTCAAAAAGTTCTCAGGGCTCTGGGGCTGATAAGGGAAGCAACAATGTTATTTATGTGTCAGAGAGTGTGCCACTGCCAACAGTTAATTCATTCCAGATAACACCTATGGCGCCTGCCACAGAAGAGCATGATGATTCTGGGTTTGCTGTAGAAGCACGAGCCATAGACTGTCGCCACATGCTGCTTCTACCTCCACCACCTCCTCTAGTCATGTTGTTAAAGCAACAAAGTTACAGGGTTCTTCTGTCATGTCCTGCCAAAATTTCACAAAAACAATCCCAACATACTCCTGTAGAATGGCAAAGTTGCCAAGATGCTGGCAGTAAACATGCTGCTGTATACTTTTGTAGAAAAAGGAGGTTTCAGAGAACTGATGTCAGGTCTAGCTCCACACTGGCATATCCCAAGCCACAGTTAATTTTTCAGGACGGCTGTGCCTTAATTGTACAAGCAGAAAGTTAGACCAAATGTATTAACAGTAGCATAGATGAGGAGCAGAAGGAGGAGGGATGTGAAGAAGGAATGCTACCATCTCCCACACTTGGGACCACTGCTATGACCAATAAGTAATGGGTATCAGTAATCTGAGAAGGATAGCTTACATTTCACGCAAACATGATAATGGTAAAAGCTTCTGTTGGAATCAATCTCTCTCTCTCTCTCTCTCTCTATATATATATATATATATATATATATATATATATATATATATATATATATACCAAAAAAGACTAAATCAACCAGCACTTGCAGGGTTAAGTTCAAATAAAGCAGTGTTTAATGTGGTTTGTCAATGTTTCAGTACAGCCATGTACACTTTCATCAGGACAAACAAACAAGACCCCCATCCCCCATTATATACTAATTGAGAAACTCACGCCCCCTAGAGCACCAGGTGAAAATGTTTCCTTTGGGAAAGTGTGACATTAGGGGACCCTCTGTCACATTGCTCGTCACCTCATCCAACCAGCAGTGAGATGTCTTTAAAAGAGCAGCAGCAGCACTTAGGGACTAGTGGAGGTGGTGATGATGATGGAGAAGCTGGGGAGGAAGAGATATTCATGGCCTTTTTAGCCCAAACTGAGAAGGAATGGGAGACAGGAATGAGGATGGGCATCACCACCAACACAGCAGTGACCTTTTGGAATTAGAGGAATTTGCAACTGCTCTAATTCTTGCTGCTGAGTTGTAAGGACAGCCAGATGTTGAGGAGCAAGCTAGTGTGCCACAGACCACCATGGACACAGTGGGAATGGGGTCAAAGAGTGATGTGGGACTAGGGCAGGTTCCACTTGCCAACAGCAGCAATACTCCTGGTCTTAGTTGCAGTGCTGATTCTGAGGCAGTAGCAGCAACAGCAGCAACATCATCCTCTGCCCCAGACAGTGAAGGGGAATGTGGAGGACAAGAAAAAAGAGGCCATTCTTCTCCACCTTTTCCCTATCTCCTGAAGTCATGGGTGTGGGGGTGTGGTGGTGTGCAGTCTTCGCCAACGGCACTGTGCACAATTTGTGACAAGTCAGTGAGAAGGGGAAAGGAGGGAACACACCTTGGCACAACCACTCTGATAACACACATGAAACACAGACACCATGACATTTATGTCAAACATGTTAAAGCCAAACAACCACCACAGAAATCGACCACCACTGTTGTTGTACCCCCTGACTCTCCAGAAAGGCAACAAGAGGAGTAGATCAAAGAGGAGGAAGATTAGAGAAACCCAGGCAGAAGGTGAAAGTTTAATGACGAGCGAAACAACTAGCTCACCATCACCTTCTTCCTCTAGTGTAACTATATTTTCTGCCAATCCACCTTGTTCATCATTACCTCCCCCGCCAAATGATAGCAACTCTGTAGATGTTAGGATGTGGCAGTTCGTGTCCATCCATTGCACACATAGTGGAGCACTGACCACACATGTCAATGTGGTGGAGAATTGCAAGCAGGGCATCAAGTGACATCTGAGGAGATTCCATCCCACAGAATATGTTAAGATGGTGACAGGGAGGGTTCATCATTACTATTAAACTGTCAACAAGTTGTCATGTGTCCTTAGTGGGATGTGGACAAGGGGTATAGTGACAGCAGCAGTACTTGGTTTCTGATGTCATGGTGTTTGGATACAGTTGTGCCCCCAGGTGTTATTTACCACACACACATACTGTGCACATTGCAGTTGCTGATGAGAGGAACAGTTCCTGCTCTCAAGGGAAAAAAACTCTATTCTAGTAACAGCGCACTCATGATTTTGGAGGAGGGGCAAGTGGAGAAGAATTATTGGCCAACTTCTTCTTTTCTTCACATATACTAGGCACTACTTATTGTGTTGCTACTGCCTCAGGTGCATCATTGGAACTGATCATGGCAAGTGTAATCTTCATCATCCATCACCCATGTTACTGCTGTCTAATCGTTCTGTTGCTTAAACAACTCAGCAGCAGCAGTAAGATCAGCAATCACAAATTTTGCATCTACATCAGGGCATTTGACAATGGCCACTGGCCAACATGACATGACCTGCTGGCATTTGGCCAGTAGAGCATTTATTTTTTCTTAGTCCTACAAAAAAAATAAACAATTTTTGGGGGTTTGTTTCTAACAAGCCTAAGTCCTACAAATCAATGTTTCCCTAGGACTTGTGCCTCAAAACAATAAATGTAACAAATCATCCTCTACAAAACAGTATATCACGTCAAGTATCAGTCCACCCCAGTGGCAGCTTATGTCAGGGGGTTCCTGTCTCTATCACTTTACATACAAATTTCTTATTTATTTATTTTTTTAAACTGTGCCCCCAATACCAGTCAAGAACCCCCTCTCAAAACAAATTCCCTGTTCGATTGATTCATTCCCCAGACTCCACCCACCAGCACAAGCCTCTTTTATACCATGTCTTATGGGTTTTTTTTTCTTATTATATTTAGGATTTATATTTTATTAACTGCCCCCAATACCAGTAAACAACTCCCCCCAAAAAAAATTCTCTGATACTTTTTCCACATCTCACCGACACAGGCACCCTCATGCCCCTTTTATACTATGCCTTTGGGAAGTAAAATAATATTTGATATGCAATGTGTGTAACTTCAATGTTCCTATTGATTTTAATGGAATGAGCTAGGCGAAAAAGCAGAAAAACTACACTTTTCGCTGGAAATTATTTGACAATTGGGAAGTGCCATTATTCGCCAATTTCAGTTTGAGGCAAAATTTTTCACCCATCCTTAGTCATCATGCATGGTTCTTTGGCTTCTGTGAGGCAAGGCTGGGTCAATATGAGTTGTTCTAGTACAGTGGAACAAGTTTGGGGTCACAATGGGAAAAAAACTAGAAAATTGCACTTTTCAAAGGAATTCCCTAAGAAAGTAAAACGTTTTCATCTATCTTTACTAATAAAGCAAAGCTTAATGGGAAAAATATCAATAATTAAAGATCTAAAATTTGTGTTAGGTTATATAAGCTTTAAATACATTTTGGGGATTCTTGGAAAATTTTATTTTGCAATATAATATTCTCATCAGCTCACATATTCATTCTCTTGACTGGATGGCATTATAAGGATAGAGAAATATTATGCTGTGACTGAATTTTTGTACTAAATCATAGCTGTTATCCTGAAACTGAAAATTAAACATATCAGTTTGTCAGTATGCATTTGACACGTTTAAAAGTTCACCTTAATTCAAATACATTAGTACCTTGAAAATGGTGACATATTTTCTTATCTTGTAAAAGAAATGTATTATTGGTAGAAAAATATGGCAGCAGCTAGAGTGAATTGAAAGGGATAAACATGCAGTACATGTTTTGAAACTAGTCTCACCTAGTTTAGTGCAGTAGAGCAGTGTTTCCCATCCATATCCTCAGGGGCACTTAACAGGCCATTTCTTTAGGGTAAGTAAATTCTGCCATCACATTCTGGCGGTGTGTCAGAATCTGTTTACTGAATTGGCTATTTAAAAAAAAAAAAAATGTGCCCAAATTATCCCAAAATGAATACAAAAGAAAAGACAAGACACTAACAGCACCAGAACATTCTCCATAAATGGTGAAGTTAGTGTATTTTCTTTCTTTTCTTTTGTAGTAATTATTTGTATACACGTTAGCACATTGCCGAGTCAGATTTTTGACACCACTGAACACTTAATGTGAGTACTGCACCACAACCCCATTTTTGTATTATCCCAAAATGAGTCTCCGACCAGAAATGCCTGCATGTCTTCCATATCTTGGGCTTGGAGGAGAAAACAGTGTGCCGATAGAATACCTGGTGACCTTTTTGATGTTCAATGCCTTCCTCACACCCTCCCCACATCCCCACCACTTGTGGTTAACCCCTTTGTTGCCACTTGCCATGTCACAGCAATCTTGTTGCATCAGCAATGGAGGAAGATAACTGCCATGTTGAAAAAATAAAAACATAAAACAAGTCCC
The DNA here is from genome assembly GCA_037306005.1 of Rhinophrynus dorsalis. Lineage (NCBI taxonomy): Eukaryota > Metazoa > Chordata > Amphibia > Anura > Rhinophrynidae > Rhinophrynus > Rhinophrynus dorsalis. Next base: position 63,845,842 of record CM074718.1, read on the forward strand.
CTGCCACACCCAAACATGCCATCCAAAAATAATGAATCCTTATTTGCCAATAAAACAAAAATACATAAATAATAAACATACTAAAAAACACTATCCACCCAACTCTCCATTCTGATATGTACAGGATAGAAAGTGTAAAAATCGTCCTCATGGACATAATAACATCCTTCTAGAAGTAATATAATTTAGGGGGATAAATAGCAGGAACTTGTCAATAAAATGCAATAAACCAAACTAAAAAAGAATGCTATACACTAATATGTTTTTTCACCAGGAGATAAAAGGAAAATGCTGGGTTGCCTGCCATCCAATTAAAGACCAGAAGGAAGTGTGTGCTGAGTGACATCATCACAAAATGCTTTATATTTAAAGACACACTGTATAAAATACAATGATTGACTAACAACTACACAAAAAATATAATATCTGTGAACAAATATCTAGTGTCATTTGACATAATGCATCATTTATATATGCAAAAAGACTCCCTATTAATTAGCTTGGTATAGCTGTCCAAACTTACACATCATATAGTTTCTCTATAACATCCACTATTATTAATTTACTCAAATTTTATCCAACATTAGTCCAGCAAATTCAAGAATTGGTAAACTATTCTGCAAGCTCATAGAAACTATAAACAATATATGAGTTGACACTAGTCTGCCACTTGGTTCAATGTATTAGACCAGTGTTTCCTAACCCTCTCCTCAGGGTACCTAACAGGCCATGTTAATTGATTCAGTGATTCACGTGAGGAGATTTTAAAAATGTATACTATTGCATGGGGGAGCAAGGACAAGTTTGAACACCTAAGCACTACAATGCCACTTACCTCTGAGGTGGTGCTAAGCAGGGGCGGACTGACCATACGGGCATTTGGTCACGGACCGAGGGCCTGTGACCGAAGGGGGCCTGCCGCCGGTTCCAGCGCTGCTCAACAACTCTCCAACAAAGGCCACCGGCACGCCTTTCTAGTAATACAGAGCGCTGGGAGATGACATTGTGGAAGGGGCATTGTGGAGATGAAGGGTACATTGTGGAGATGAAGGAGGTATTGTGGAAGGGGCATTGTGGAGATGAAGGGGCAATGTGGAGATGAAGGGGGCAATGTGGAGATGAAGGAGGCAATGTGGAGATAGGGGCATTGTGGAGATGAAGGGGCAATGTGGGGATTTCTGCAGGGGGCCCAGACCTCTTTTTGGACCAGGGGCCCTGGGTCCTGTCAGTCCGCCCCTGGTGCTAAGGTGGCTGATAGGGAGTTTTTATGGTTGTAACTTTCTTGAGCATGCTGAACAAATTGCCAAGCCTTGAACTTGCTTGTCCAATTTAGGACTAAATGAAAAAATAATAAAAAGCATATTTAATTTATTTAATGCCAGATAGAGTCCATCTGCAATGTGTCAACTGCATTAACTGTTTGAATGCTAGAGAAGTTGACAGGATGGTGGATTTGGCTCTGCTACATTCTTTAAGCGCTGAATACTTACAGTTTACTGGGTCAGTGATGGACCAGTGTAATGAAGCATTCAGAATTGTAACTATGATCTGTCCAAGTTCAGCCACCTGTAATAACAAAATTATCCCTGCAAATTTGTCTAAGGAAAATGATTTCCAGTAATGATTGACTATTTACCCCATTTAGTGAAATCCAAAAATAACAGAAACATCATATTGGGGCAGGAAAAAAATTAAAATAATAGATGGGAAATATAATACTTTATTGCGTGTGGAGGAAAGAGATATTAAAAGTAATTTTGCCATAAAATAACACAGAATGACATATTTTATGTTTCTTTTCTTTTGCTCATTTGGTCATCATAGGTACATTGAGGCTGATGTACTAAGGAGAACAGGGTGGGGGGGGGGGAGATGCACTAAGGCATGATAAAGAGGTGATAAAGGTGTGATAAAGAGGTGATAAAGTGGAGATGACTTCTCCAGTGATATCACTTCTCCAAGTGCTATGTTATTCTATTGAGGCAATGCAAAAGTTCTCCAACTTTGAGATGTTAGTTCATAGGCTCTATAGAATAACACAGGAACTGGAGAAGTGATATCACTGGAGATGTCATCTCTATTTTATCACCTCTTTATCCCGCCTTACTGAATAACCCCCCTGAAGCAGTTCTGGAGCAAACCAGCTGCAACATAACAGATCAGTGTTCCCACTAAGGTGAAATGTGAGTAATCCAGCACTGGAAGAGTGCACTTGTTATTATAACGCACCATTGTAAAATCACTCCTCTGTAATGCTTTGGGTAACTCACCTGTGCTCAGGGCTGGATTTACATCTCAGGTGCTCTAGACAGTTGCTTACTCTGCCTAATTGGAAATCAGGCCCTGCCTGTGTTTTCCTTAGAGGGAACACTGCAGGAGACAAGCACACATTCAAAATTAATATAAAAGGGCATTTAACTCCTTGAACCTATGACAGGTCTCTAACACACTGCTCTGCAATGAATTGGCAACCTATCTAGCATTCAATGGTTTGACCTATTGAGGACTAGAGGGGCGTGCAGTGCATGTTGCTTAGCAATGCATTTTTGCACGCCCCTCTGTACCTCAAGGGATTAAAGGTGCAGTAAACTTTTTCATAAAATAATAGATGTTTCATGGCTTTCCCTGTTGAGTAAAACAAGGCACTTATACAGTACCTCCCAACATTTCAATGGCCAAAGAGGGACACTTTTTAATATGGTGTTCCTGGGGGCATTGCCAGCGGACAGAGTATTACTGAGAATTTCTAAGCTTTTTTCATGACTTGTTGACACCGCTTAGTGTAACTGAATAAATGATAAATGATTTTGACATCTGTGTCACTGCTATGCTTGACTCACGTGGCTGAGAGGGAACACAGTGTGTTTGGCTTGATTGAAGGGTACAGAATCAGTCAGGCATATTTGGGAAGCGGAGCACAAGCTTGGGAAGTGGAACATAATCTTAATGTGTCGGGACAGTGGGATTGGGTCACAAAATCGGGCTGTCCTGTGTAAATCGGGACAGTTGGCAGCTGTGCTTATACTACTGGGACATATATCATTCCATAATACAATTCTCATCCTCTAACTACAGCTAACATCTCATAAGAATACAGCACTGTTTCAGAACAACAAATCTGCACATAAGGCAAAGGATGAACATAGTAACATTAGTGGCAACATAGCAACATGCCCACACAGAACAGGCACATACCTCCCAGCTGCATTACAGAGGTAGTAATCATTCAAAGAACTAAAAGGACAGCCGTAGCAGCAGTTCAACGGTTGAAGAGAAACTGTCACTTTTCCAAACCTCCCCTCAGTGGAAGCCTCCATTATTTATTATTTATTATTTATTCCACCCCTCCAGCAGCTCCAGAAGGTGGAGTGAGGTGAGTAATTAAGCAGGCTTTATCAGAATGGTCAAGGGAAATAGTACCATATTTATAACAGCAAAGTGGGTTTATTCTGGAGTAACCCAACTGCACCATAGGAGACAAATAACAATTCCTAAATTCCCATGCACTTGAAAACTATTTTTAACCCCTTGATTGTCAGAATGTCACAATGCATTGGAGACCCCTCTAGCATTCTGTGGCTAATAGCTCAATTAATTTAACAGGAATGTTTGTCCCCTGTTGTGCAGGGGACAAATAATCTTCAGTTTGCTTTTATAAATATGGTCCATGAGTGCCTTCTGCGCAACAGAAAAATTTAGTAATTCTGCAGCAGGCTAATGACATCATATGTGACACATTAACAAATACCATTGTTTTAATTGGCATTTTTAGTCCCTTGAAAATGAAAGAGACCTCTAGTTTACTGAAAAACAATGTCTGGTGGCCTTTCTAGCATTCACATGGTTAAAAGCCTTATTTATCGTAAAGTTTAGGAATGTTTATTTTCCCCTCATGTTAAATGGGATAACAGCAGCAGACGGTTAAAAAGTGCCTGCAACCCCATCCAGTTGCTTTGGACTGCTACCTCTAAAATCCCTTCGGGATGCCTCTTCCATACTGTGTTGGGTCATATCCTCAAGGTATGGGATTCAGCTTGTTCTCCCCCTTGATTTTCACATTCTATATCTCCATTACCATCTGTAGTTGATAATCCAGATTTCCTGGTTGGACAGAATAGTAATTTTTTTCGGATTTGGAAGGCGCAAGGTGTTGATTTGCTTGCCTCATTAGTACCTTTATGTCAGTCCTTGCACTCTACACATATGAAACACCTACTAGCAGTGAATCACATCCAGTGGTGGCCTCTACTACAAGTAGTCCACTGGATAGATTCAGTAATACCCTGAGGCTGTACAATCAGGAATATATCTCTGTTTGAATCTCAGATTTGCCACCCTAAACCCAACTTACATCCAATCTCCTTTAGCTACAATCTGTTACATTCAGGCAACACGAATCTGAAATCCTATTTCATATTACAATGGGAAAAGGAACTCATAAAGTCCCTTAATTTGGACAACTGGTGTCTGATCTTCTGCTCAGACTTGAAATATGTAATTGATTCTGAAACTTGTGACATAAATTACAAACTTTATACCAGGTGGCATATGACCACAGCTCGTAAAGCCACCTTCCTGCCCTCTGCTTCCCCCTTGTGCTGGCGCTGTCTGAGTGAACAGGGCACGATGTACCATATCTGGTGGACTTTCCCCCTTTCGGGCTTTGATCTCTTTCTGTTCCACACATACACCTGAATCTGAAGCTTACCGCAGACACCCGGCGATGCCTGTTCCCCTTCCACTTCTCTGGCTGTCCACCATCTGTGGATATGTGGCTATCCCGGGTAGACTCGGTCCTCCAATTGGAACACTGCCATGCCATCTCTACTCACATGGTTTCATTGTTCACCTCAATCTGGCAGACCTGGCTTGAATTTAGGAAATCCATATGACTTTTGTTTACACACTGCCGGGAAAATCAGGAGAACCTCGATTCCTCATAGTTTCATCTAATTTAGCCCCCTGACATTACTCAGTCAGTTGCTTGGTTTCACATGACTACTCTGATAAGTAGTAGTAGTTCTAGGTGTCATTTTATTATTATTATGTGTTACACCAGTTGCCCAGGATCCCCCCTCCCCACCTTTTTTTTTCTTATGCTCTTGCTGTCTCTCTTGCCCCCCATCTACTATACTCCCCATTCACTGCATCTGCTTTCCCTTTCATCTCCTCCCCTTACCCTTCTCTGGACTTGGCACAGAATTTCCCCTCAAACATCATTGGATTTGTACACTACTCTGACTTAATTACCTCTAGAGATACACTTCATTAGACTAGTTCAGCAGATAAAGCTTCCGCTTGCTAGGTTTCTATTTCATTGTCCTAATTCCGGGTGTCTGCTAACCATATTTTGCAAGCCTTTATGATATTACTATGTACAGACATCTGTTTATAATCAATATTTCATTGTTATGTTCTGTTTCTGCAATGCGGTCCTTTGACCGATTTTGTATTTCAAGTATGTGTAACATTTATGACATTTCAATAAATTTTGAAAAAAAAAAAAAAATGACTGCAGCTGCAACAACTCATCATATGTTAAATTCCACAAAGTTGCAGGAGCAAATTTAGAAACAATTTTACAATTATTTATGTCCTTGAAGTGGAATATGAGCTTAACAGCAAAGGATGTTATATGATGCTTACATTTTAGAGAAAACAATCAATTTGTTAATAACATTTATATAGGAATGATCATGTGTTAACCCTTTGAGTGCCAGAGGGGGATATGCAATGTGTTGTGGGACCCTCTGGCACTTAAAGGGTTAATATAGTTTTTATCTATTTACATGCCTTGGATCTGTAGTCTATGGTTGGATAATTCTGCAAACTGATCAACCTCTTTAATTTTTCTCCTGAATATACGGGGGTGCTTTTCTCCTTCAAATTTTATCATTCAGAGTGTTGATGGCTATTATCTAGTTCAAGAAGTTGTGTGCTGATATTAGATTCCCTAACTACTTAATCAAAATATTCTGAAACAAAACAAAACAAAACTATTGCAAAATGAAAAGCACACAGTATGGTCAGTTTACATATATATATATATATATATATATATATATATATATATATATATATATATATATATATATATATATACAGCCAGTTGGGAAGCACTCCAACAAAATAGTTTAAAGGAGCAGTAAACTTTTTTTTATGAAAAAATATATATTGAGTAAAATAAGGGTACTCCCACTGCTGAGAGATTTATATTTCCAGAGTTATTACGGTTTAAACCCATGTTTTTTTACATTAGCAGTGCCCTCTAGTGGTTACATTTAATTAGCTTTCCTATTAGATTCTAATGGAGAGGAAAGTCAGGAAAATCAGAGACATACAGTTCTCCATAGAATGTGATATAAACTGCCTGTCACTTCCTGTCAGCTAGAACTATCAGGAAGTAAACACAGTAAATTCACTTCATGATTATTTGAACTGCTATACTTTTTTATTAAAAAATATGACAGCAGTGGGAGTGCCCTTGTTTTATTGAGCAGGAAATGCTCTATAACATATGTGTTTTCATAAAAAAAAGTTTACTGCTTCTTTAAAGACCTCGGTGCTCAAGTATTTAGGACGCGATAAATACCAACAGAGAAGATTATACCAGCACTCTCAGGATTTTTTCTTGCAAATGTATTTATATATTTAAGGAGACTTGAAGATATGTAGGTAATACGTTGATTTTAATAGTGACCATTAGGATTTTTTTGAACATAGTAAGGTGTTAGTTTTCCTTACTGATACACTTATTTTTCTAGTTAGAGCATTAATCTCTTCAGTGACATCTTGGTACATTGCTTTGCTCTTAAAGGGTTACTTTACTAAGACATTTGTCTGCATACCGTCTGGTGCAGAAAAAGTATTCTCTTCCAGACCTGACTATTTGCAGCACTCTCAGTGAACCTTAAAACTTGTGCTAAAGTGGACTCACATGTAGATGGTCCTTCTACCTCATTCTGTTTTCTTTACTGTTGAATATTTAGCACATTGTTTAAGGAGCAGGCAGAATGTATAATGCACAGTATGTTAAAGTGCAGAACTTTGTGGGAGGTTTCAAGAAACAGAATATCTTCTATATGGTATAATAGTTAAAATGTACAGAAAAAGGCTTTATTATAAACATTTACTTTTCTGCAGGATTTCAAATTTAACACATTTAAAAAACAAATGCAGCCAAGTTTAGTATATAGATGAACATTACATAATGTAAGTATTTGTGGAATAAGCTGCAATTTATAGTAACTAGAAGAAAGGATCTTTGGGAATGAGAATTCCACACGGTCTGATGATGGTTTAAACAAACCCTACAATAATAAACTTATATTCCTTCACTTCACAACTGAGTATGATCAATATGTATAAAGCCCAGGATTCCAATCCACATGGATAGCCGTACTTTGAAAAGTAGATGTAGAAAGATGAAGACATTTGAATTTATTAATTCTCTGGATTCTGTAGAAGTCTCTAACACTTTGGTAAGCAATGCAAGCAGATAAATAAAAAATATAATATATATATAAATACATACGTACAAAAATGAACATATTACTAGTATCTGTTTTAATCCTTTTAATAAAGTCTTCCCTTTATCTTCACAAACCTGCTTCTCACTTGCACCGTAACATATTAAGCCACCATGGACTTCTCTCCTCTCAGTGCTGGTAGACAGTGATAAAAACAAGCTCACCTTGCCCCATTAACCCCTTAGTGACCGGCCGTGAGCACATGTGGCCACCACACAGCACCCGGCTAAGAATTTATTTATTTTTTTAAATTATTCCAGAGTCCCAGAACGGCGTGCAGCCGCGCAGGGACCCGGACTTCCGGGACGTACATGTACATCCTCTGTCAATAAGTGACAGTTTTTGGGGAACGTACATGTACGTCCATTGTCGGGAAGGGGTTAATCATAGCATCCAATGCACACTTCCATTATATGTTCACCGCAAACAACTCACTAAATTTCAATGCATATTATTTCTTGCCTTGGCAAATGATATAGAAACCAACCATGGCCCTCAAACAGCAACAAAAGGCAACTTCACCTATCTTTTGTGCATAGCAACATACACGGAATCCTGCCCAAAATGGATTAATTAAAAGCATAGCGTTATGCATATAAAACGAAAATCCTTATTTTCACTGAATCCTGGCTCAGCCCTAAAATACCTGATACTGCCATTGCCGTTCAAGGATACTCATGCTTTAGGAAAGACTGAGCACAGTGAGGCATAATCATATACACACAAGAGCATATAGGGCTGGATTCTATTGAAGGTGCTAATTTTATCTCTGTGTTTATCTCCAGTTTTCCCCATAGACTGCAAATGGAAAATGTTTGTTAAAACAGGTGTTAACATTTATCTCCTGCAATAGAATCTAGACCATAAACTTTATACTTCTAAATTATAACTGTAAGTCTGATTCATATAATAATATCACAGTATATTTCCAGAAAGGATACACTGAGATTGTTTCTAGTTTTTAAGTATGTCCTGTGGTATAGATGTTATTATTACCCAATTTAATGATACTCGTTTCATCTACCTTAGAAGATTGACCCTTGAACCTGCTGGGACTAGAACCTGCAATCCTGAGGTTTAAACAAATTCAACAACTGGTGCATTAACCAACTGAGCCATCTCACCAGCATATAAATACACTGCTGGCAAAATTGTTCTTCCCTTTTCTAAACAAATCATAATAGCTGGCATCTACTGCCCACTTAATATGCCAGCACAGTCCCTCTCGGACATAACCCTCCACCTCAATGAGATTGCTACTCAAAACAAAAATAGTGAGCTGGTTCTTGGAGACTTTATTAATTGGCTGGACTACAGCAATGAAAGATTATTTTAATTGTTTTTACATACTGAACTCTATCTTCCTCCACTAGCACATAAATCATAACATATCCAACCATACTCTCCTGGACTGGATCCTTTTGTCTTGCCCAAGCAGAATCTAAGATTCGGGTGTACTAGCAAATGTATCTAGTGATCACTCCATAGTCTACTCTGTTCACAAAATAAGAACAATCAAATCATGTCCCAAAGACATACTTACTAGAACATTTAGGAAACGTAACCTAGAGTCCTTTCTAAATTATTAAAAAATTGCCAGTGGTATAGGACATACTTAATATCCGATCTAGACTCAGCAATTTACTTTTCTAAGTCAGAGTTCTTGCAGGTCTGTAATACCCATGCCCCACTAAAGAAGATCAGAGTAAGGCGAGACAATCAACTTTGGGTCTGAGCTGAGAGTTAATACAGTTTCAGAGATGCTTTATGAACAAACTTTATACAAACTTGCTCCTCTTATGATCAAACTGCATACAGACAATTGTGGAACACCTACACAAAGGAAACAAAGTTCAATATTTTACTGACAACATGAACCACAACATATCAAAAGCAGCCAACTTTTGGAAGGTTATTAAAAATATCTACAACTCCCTTACCATTCTTACCCCTCAAATATAAAAATTGGCAATTAAACAATAATATACCCAATAACAGTACCTAATGTATTCAACAGATCCTTTGTTGGATGTGCCACCTCCCCAATTACACAAAACAAAAATACTTCTTAAGTAGAAACATGCATCGAATAGTTTCTTTCATTTACAACTTGGTCCAACAATACTTGCAAATTCAATTTCATACTAGTAACCGATATGACCACCTTCTCAACCAAAAAATTATATTGCAATCTGGGCCTGACTATCTACCTGGTATTTATTAAAATTCAGTGCCTCAGTCACTGCTTATCCTATTGCATTCCTAGTGCCTCTATCATCTGGGTATATGTCCAAAGCCTGAAAAGTAGCTAGAGTTGTGTCTATCCACAAAAGTGGAGATAAAAATGTAGTATCAAATTACAGACCAATATACCTAATCCCCACATTATCTAAAGTCCTAGAGAAATGTGTCCACATGACTGTCAATTTTTTTCATCCTGCTTCAATCAGGGTTTCATCCAAATCACTCAACATTCACTGCAACGACATACAGACTGGTATGGAAAATGGTGAATTGATGGAAGCTATTTTCCTAAAAAAATTCCAGAGGCCTTTGATACAGTAGACCCTAATATTTTGATGGAGTAAATATTTGATGAAGTAAACAAAAACTGATGCCAAAATAATGCAACATTGTGTGATATCTATATATTTAAAAGGACAGCTAATACTTTATCGCACTAGGGATGAGTTTTGTAAATTCTTCCTTTCTGTTGTCTCCTTCCCTAATATGTCTCAGTACATATATATGTGGTGCCACTGGGTAGTGGGTGCTAGATGTACATTTTAGTGTCAAAAGGCATGGCACCACAGCATTTACAATTCCAGTGCTAGAACAATGGGGAAGTCCGTACTATTAACCAATTGAGTTTCAGAAGTTTTGGTGGAGTTCTTACTATTATCTATTTGAGTGCCAGTTCAGGTAGAGACCCATGATGGTCTCTGACAGAGATGAGCAATATGCCTTCATTTCTTTTCACAATATCTCAAATGGGCCAAAAAGCTTGAGTTCCAATGAAATATACCAAGAACGTCCGTTAATTTTATTATTTTGAATTTGGGAGAGGGTGCAGACTGCAGTGAGAAGCAGGGCAGCACAGAAGGGAAATTTTAGCTAAAAAGAGGCTGGGAGCAAGGACAAGCAGATAGCAAGGGAGACATGTCCATCTAAAATTTTGTCTTGTTTGATCTGTTGGTGTGAAACATATCACCTGGAATTCTCCAATTTTTCTGATGTCTTAATATTTAAAATATAAAGGATAATTAAGACTTCTGAATAACAATCATCCATTAACCTTACTATGACTATAAAATATGGCCCTTAGAGGTAGAGATGTGTGAAAGTGTTCTCCACAAAAGAGAAATGTGAAAACTGTACTCTGCCTTCAGAAGGAATTCCCACACAAAGTTAACTTTTCTTCTTTTTTTCCACTTTTTATTTGCATTGGAATCAATGATAATAAGGTAATGCCCGCACACATGAAGAGTCTTCCCCATATATTTCTGTCATGCTGATTTCAAAATATAAAAGGGGGTGTCCGTTACCAAATGTTAGTCTGCTTGTGATAGAGGGAGAAAGCTGCTGCAAGTTTGAGCTAACTAGTATAGGGGCAGACAGTCAAATAGATGGAAATAGTCTTGCTTGATTTAGTAGTATTGGTGATAACCAGTTGTCCTCTGTACTGGTGGGTGTGGGGATTGTGGGTATAAAGGGCAAAATGAGAATTAAAAAGAACTTCAAAATATTTTTATAAAAAAACATTTTTTACTGATAGCCGATAGTGACAATTACAGTCAAACAGACAGGTGATCCAACCTATACTGGCTGAGACTGTGACTTGACCGAGACTCCAAGACAGACAGATACCATGTAGACATAGAGGTACAATACATCACAAACAATGTACTTTACACTACTATTAATATGTCCGCCAAATGTGATAGGGACAGCGGAAAAGAGAAAGGACTAGGAAGAGAGCATGGATATCTTGTTGGTAGTAAAGTCATACTACAAAAACTGACTGAGGAAATTAATAATGCAGCTTGTGTTGATGACGTCCAGCACTATGGCTCCCATTGTGTACAACTCCTGCTTGACCTTTTCCCACTGCATCTGGCTGGAGAGGAAGTGAATGTACCTCCTGACCTTCCTCGTCAGGGCTGTCAGCACCTCACCAAACACCCTGGAACATGCAGGCTGGGACATCCCAGATACATAGCCCTCAGTGGACTGAAAAGATCCAGGTGGTATGAAATCAATGCAGCAGCTTCTCCATGCCAGATAGGGCATGACTGGTGATGACAATGGGGTTGAGATTATCTTTGATCACCTCATAGAGGTTGATGGTGCACTGTGATGTCAACCTGTAATGGTTTCTGTCCTCATCCTCCACATACTAATAACATGACCCTTGTTTGGCATATCCTGGGTCTTTGTGGTCATCTCCACTCCATGTTCTGGCATCTGTGACTAAGGACTATCTGGTCCGGGCAGCTCAGGAGCTGTGGCTTTGCCTTCCAACTATACCTGGAGAGGGTATTCTGGGTGCTTGTACAGCAGGAGCAACCAACTTTCCTCCTACTGGTGAATGGTCACTTGCATTGTGATGATCCAGGGGCTCCATACCCCTCTCATGGCCGCTCTTGTGAAGCATTCACAGAAATTGCAGTGGAAACATGTTGCTAGAGAATGGAGATATAACGGTTTGTTTGACACACAGACAAAGTGGTTTAGGATAAAACACAGTTTTATTGAAATCACAGTAATAAAATAACCTTGACAGGTCCTGTAGTATATCATCTGAATAATACAGACACACGACAGGTTATATATACCTATGCCTACACAGGTCCAGCATAAACATAAAGTCCACAACAGTCTATACTGACACAGGTCAGGCAGATTATAATGGATTCCCAGGAGCAAGGTTCTGCATGGGTTAATGATCTTCTTAGAGTGTAAACAGTCCCATGTGCAGAGAGGTCTGTGATGGGGCTCTCTGCATATAGACAGCTGAAGGATTTGTAACGCCCAGAAACAGATAAGCAGAACTAACATGAACTGCCTAGGCAACAATAAGAACAAAGTCACATAAGGTACTGCCGTAGCAGTAACGGAGGCCAGGCCACTTGCACTCTGCCGGAGCAGTAACGGGGGTAGACACATGCACTTAGCGGAAGCAGTAGTGGAGACAAACCGGTGGCTCAATGCTAGTGCAGTAACGGAGACAGACACTTACACTTCGCAGAGGCACAAACGGAGACTAGGCCCAAGGCAAACTGCCGTAGCAGTAATGGAGGCAGACACTTGCACTCTGCAGAAGTAGTAACGGAGGCAAACCGGTGGCTCACTGCCACAGCAGTAACGGAGGCAGACACTGGCACTTTGCAGAGGCAGTAGCGGAGACTAGGCCCAAGGTAAACTGCCATAGCAGTAACGGAGACATACACTTGCACTCTGCAGAAGTATTAATGGAGGCAAACCGGGGCTCACTGCCGGAGCAGTAATGGAGGCAGACAATTGCACTTATCAGAGGCAGTAATGGAGACTAGGACCAAGGTAAACTGCCATAGCAGTAACGGAGGCAGACACTTGGACTCTGCAGAGGCAGTAATGGAAACTAGGCCCAAGGCAAACTGCCGTAGCAGTAACGGAACTGGCCGCTGGTACTCTGCAGGAGGAAATGGACATAATTGCCAGACAGTCAGAATGCCACCTAGGCGATACAGCACAGGAACGCCAACCAAGCCGGGTCAAATCACGGAGCAGGAATGTCAGCCAAGCCGGGTTGGATCACAGAGTAGGAAAGTCAGCCAAGCCAGGTCAGTACACAGGAGCAGGAACATCAGAAGAATAGTCAGGCAATCCGAGTCGGTACACAGGAGCAGAAGACAATATGCAGAGCAGTCAGGCAGGCCAAGTCGGCACACTGGGAATCACTGAGCAGAAATAAGCACTGGCACAGGAACAAGACGAAAGGGCACCGGAGGGGTGCCAATAGCCCAGTATATAAAGGTCATACTGGGTGGGACAAACACACGGTAGCCAATGGGAGCAAAGCACAGGATAGACTGACAGAAAAACAAAAACAAAAAGAGCACGGGCACCGTGATAGGAGACAGCTGACTGAGGACGATCGCTGGAAACTGTCCAGGTGCTAACAATCATGATCTGTCAATTTAAAGCAGGAGTGGGGAGGTGATCATGGGCAGGAGCAGTCAACAAACCATCGAGAATAAGGGGCTTGGCCAGGTGAGTTGTATGGAAGTGTGGATGTTACTAGTGTTAAAGGGTTGGGTTAGTTTCTGGATGGTTTTTACCTGTCATGTGCAGATGTGACACTGACCAGTGTAGGACATGACACTGTTGCATTAGACATGTCAGCAAGGGTAAAAGAAAAAGAAAACCACTGTGGTACTCCACAGAAGTGGCAAATATGGTAAAGGAGAAAAAAGAGCATTTAAGAAATATAAGCAGACGCAGAAGGAAGAAGATAAGTATCGGTACAAGACTAGGCTGAAGGAGGCCAAATGCATTATTAGATGTGCCGAAGCACACACAGAGGAACAAATTGTGTAGTCAATATACAAGGGAGATAAAACATTTTTAGATATATAAGTGAATGGAAGAATATGAAACAAGAAGTAGTTAGACTGAAAACAAAAAATGGACACTATGTAAATGAGAATAAAGGGCTAGCAGACTGTCTCACTGAATATTTCTGTTCAGTTTTTACAGAGGAAGATGAAGAGAAGTGACCTCTGTTAGAAAAAAAGAAATGGCAAGACATGGGAAACATGCGTGTTTACAGAGGAAGAAGTTCTACTTCAACTTAAGGTAAAACAGATAAATCAATGGGACAAGATGGGATACACCCAAAGTTATTCAAAGAACTTAAGAGTGTTCTGGCAAAACCTTTAAGAGAATTATTCAATCAGTCACTATTGACAGGAGTAGTTCCAGAAGATTGGAAGGTAGCAAATGTAGTACCACTTCACAAAAAAGGTAGCTGGGAAGAGTCTGGTAACTACAGACCAGTAAGTCTTACATCAGTAGTGAGAAAATTAATGGAGACTATGTTAAAGGAAAGAATTGTTGAATATCTGAATTTGAATGGCTTGGAACATACCAAACAGCATGGGTTTACAGCAGAAAGAGCTTGTCAAACTAACCTCATAGGTTTTTTTGATTGGGTAACTAAAATAATAGCCCAAGGGGGAGCATTAGATATAGCTTAGTTGGATTTCAGTAAAGCATTTAAAGGGGAACTTTCACCCCGCAATAACTTAAGGTTAACTTATTGCACACCTGGCGACTAGCTGCTTAGTAGCGCTAGTCGCCAGCAATATTACCCGGTTCTTCAGATATCGGCTTTTTGCCGATGGTGACAGGAGCAGGAAGCACGGACGTCTCTTCACAGTGACGTCCGTGCTTCCTGCTCCTGACACCATCGGCAAAAAGCCGATATCTGAAGAACCGGGTAATATTGCTGGCGACTAGCGCTACTAAGCAGCTAGTTGCCAGGTGTGCAATAAGTTAACCTTAAGTTATTGCGGGGTGAAAGTTCCCCTTTAACACTGTCCCTCATATAAGACTCATTAATAAATTGCAGTGTTTGGGTCTGGACATAAAAATAGTTAAATTGATAAGGCAATGGCTGAGTGACAGGACACAGAGGGTGGTAGTCAATGGAGAATATTCAGACTAAAGGAATGTTACTAGTGGGGTACCTCAGGGATCTGTACTGGGGCCCATTCTTTTTAAATTTTTTTAGTGATATTGCAAAAGTTCTTCAGGTTAAGGTATGCCTTTTTTGCAGATGATACAAAGATCTTCAATAGGGTAGACATTCCAGGGGGAATAAGCCAAATGACAAATGATTTAGGTAAATTAGAAGAATGGACAAGAGTATGGCAGCTGCAGGTTAATGTTGATAAATGTAAAATGATGCACTTGGGACATAAAAATCCAAAGTATACTGTTAAGGGTACTCCGTTCTCAGAGACAAAAGAGGAAAGGAATTTTGGACTAATTATTTCTAATGACTTAAAGGAGCAGTAAACTTTTTTTTATGAAAACACATATTTTATAGAGCATTTCCTGCTGAATAAAACAAGGGTACTCCCATCGCTGTAAGATATTTTATTCAAAATTTATAGCAGTTTAAATAACCAGGAGGTTAATTTACTGGGTTTACTTCCTGATAGTTCTAACTCACAGGAAGTGACAGGCAGTTTCTATCACATTCTATGGAGAACTGTATGTCTCTGACTTTCCTCTCCATTAGAATCTAACAGGAAATCTAATTAGAATTTGACCACTAGAGGGCATTGCTAATATAAAAAAACATGGGTTTAAACTGTAATAACTCTGGAAATATAAATCTCTCTGCAGTGGGAGTGCCCTTATTTTACTCAATAGGAAAATCCCTACAATATATATGTTTTCATAAAAAAGTTTACTGCTCCTTTAAAGGTAGGCAGGCAATGTAATAAAGCGGTGTGAAATGCAAGCAGGGTACTGGGTTGAATAGCTAGGGCCATTAGTAGCAGTAAAAAGGAAGTGGTCACACTACAAATCTCTAGTTAGACCTCACCAAGAGTATTGTGTACAGTACTGGAGACCCTGTCTCAAGAAGGATATAGATACTCTACAGAAAATTCAGAGAAGGGCTGCTAAAATGGTGACTGGTTTACAGGAAAAGAGATGTCACGATAAACTAAAGTATCTGAACATGAGGTATATGATTGAAACATTCAAATACATTAAAGTGATTCAACAAAGTGCAGGATAGAAGTACATTTCAAAAGAGTGAAAATGTTAGGACAAGAGGCCGTAGTCTACAACTAGAGGGACACAGGTTTAGAAATAATGTAAGAAAGTTTTACTTCACTGCGAGGGTAGTAGATAATTGGAATAACCTACCAGAAGAAGTAGTAGATGTTAATACAGTGACAGAATTTAAGCATGCATGGGATAGGCATAAGGCTGACCTTAACATAAGAAAAGACCAAGGGCCAAATAAGGTTTGAGGTTTTTACAGTAGAAAAATGGGCAGACTAGATGGGCCAAATGGTTCTTTTCTACTGTCAAATTCTATGTTTCTTCTATGTTGGGTACATCTGTTGCACTCATTGGCTTATGATGCATTGCAATGCACTTTGGTCACTGTTACCCCTAGTTGGTGCTGGGGGGGAGCATGCAACATATTGATTCATAATAGGCAGGCAATGTAATAAAGCGGTGTGAAATACAAGCAGGGTGCTGGGTCGAATAGCTAGTGGCATTAGTAGCAGAAAAAAGGAAGTGGTCACGCTACAGATCTCTAGTTAGACCTCACCTAGAGTATTGTGTACAGTACTGGAGACTCCATCTCCAGAAGGATATAGATGCTCTAGAGAAAATTCAGAGAAGGGCTACTCAAATGGTGAATGGTTTACAGGAAAAGAAATATCAGGATAGACTAAAGTATCTGAACATGTATAGTTTGGAGGAGAGAAGAGAGAGAGGGGATATGATAGAAACATTCAAATACATAAAGGGATTCAACAAAATGCAGGAGGGAAGTATATTTCAAAGGAGTAAAAATGTTAGGACAAGAGGCCATAGTCTAAAAGTAGAGGGACACAGGTTTAGATATAATGTAAGAAAGTTTTATTTCACTGAGAGGGTAGTAGATAAGTGGAATACCCTATCAGCAGAAGTAGTAGAAGTAAATACAATGACAGAATTTAAGCATGCATGGGATAGGCATAAGACTGTCCTGAAATAAGAAAAGACCAAGGACCAAATTAGGTTTGATGTTTTTACAGTAGAAAAATGGGCAGACTAGATGGGCCGATTGGTTCTTTTCTACTGTCAAATTCTGTGTTTCTATGTTTCTTCTATGTTGGGTACATCTGTTGCACTCATTGGCTTATGGTGCATTGCAATGCACTTTGGTCACTGTTACACCTTGTTGGTGCTGCGAGGGGAACATGCAACATATTGATTCACAATGCTTTTGTACAACCCTTTGGTACTCAGGGAATTCATGGGTCCATGTATTTTTTTCAGAATTTCTTGGGACATTATGGACCCTTGAAGGATTTTTTCCCGGGATTTCAGGGGTTATTTTTACAGTTGTTCTCTTCATGTTGTTTCAGAAAACATGTGTGGGTTGATTCTTCCATGCTTTCTTCTGTTCAATTAGGTTTTTAACATGGATTGTGGATTCTAATTGTAGATTTATAGGCGCAGTATTTCCAACAGAAAATTTATCCTATAACGTAGTTTCCACTAACCGGACACAACAGAATGGCCCATGGATCCATCTGTTCCATTGCCCTAAATGGGCTGAATCCTAGTGGAAGTTGTCATGATTTACCATACACTGGCTGTTCACAGCACGGGTGATAGAATGCTAAACCGTAACTACAATACTACCATAGCCCATTTTGGTTCTTGTAGAAAGTAATAGAATCGAGTGTCAAGTTGCATTCTAGTGTTTTTGCCATAGTGGAGGATGATTTAACAGTAAGACCAACTGCTGCATTAGACAATGACACTGATACCCAGCCAGAAACTAGTGGTCAATGTTCTATAAATATACCTAAGCAGAAAAGTAAAATAATTTATATCCCTGTCATTTGAGTTTTGTAATCTTACCTTTCCACATTTTATGATCTTTTTTCTTAGTACAGCTGTTTATAAATTATTTACGTTATCACTTTGGGTCATATATACACATTTTATTTCTATTATGTTTAAATATAGAGAGTGCTTTATCTCTTGTGGTATGTAAATGCTGGTGATTTCTCATTATGATACCATTCCTTGAATCACACAATCAGAAGACTAGCTACTGTAACTGTGTAATTGAAGTTAATAGCAGTCATCTTGCTTAACCCTTTGTATGCCAAAGCACTGAGAAGCAATGAGCTGTGCAACCTTTTGGCACTCAAAGAGATAAATGTTGATTCCATACCTTGGGTACTTCCCAAATTCCTGCCCCAAATATTTGTTAAGGAGGCATGAAAATAAAAATGTAAATGTACATATTAGTGGCTGGAGTGCTGTATTGTAGCAATAATTCCAGTATGATCTTTAAGCACTTCTAGTTTTATATATCCATTATACAATAAGGCTGACTAAATGATACAAGATGTATTTTCTTTCTGATCTGTGAATTGCTCCAGTGCATTTACTGTGTAGAGAGTGTGTGACTTGCAGGAAAAGATGGCAAAGCACCTGTAATGTATGGGTTAACCCTCAGAGCACCAGAGGTGTGTGTGCAACTCATCTATTGCAATGCACTGCACACGCCTCTGGCACCCAAAGGGCCCAAACTATGTTTATTGTGTGGAAAATGTGACATAAATTCCTTGTCACAGTTCAGGTCATGGTTTAGTGTTCAACCTGGTCATCAATTTATTGTCCCAGATCGTTCTGTCTCTCTGTGTCTGAAAGTTTCTCATCAGTACAGACACCCTAAGATCTTTAAAGTGGAAATTCCATCTTAATTAAAGTTTGCATATTTGAAAACTGCATTAAAATCTGCCTATATGTCATGTTAACCAAAAGGCCAGCAAGCATACAGTTCAGGAGATATTCACACTTTTTCATATGCTAATGTATGCTAATTGTGACACCATGTGATATGAGTGATGTTTTCATATACTAATTAAGCTAATCAATGACATTTCATATGCTAATGACGTTTTTCAGTGACGGGTCATATGCTAATGTAGGTTTCAATTATGTTTCATATGATACTGAATCTCTGTGCTGTACCAGGAAATGTGATGTGTGTACCAGGAAATGTGATGTGTGTACCAGGAAATGCGATGTGTGTACCCGGAAATGTGATGTGTGAACATCTCTTAAATCTGCTGGACTTTTGACTATCATGACATATAGGCAGTTTTTAATGCAGTTTTCAAATATGCAAACTTGAATGAAGGTGAAAGTTCCACTTTAACGACGTGACCAGTTTTCCAAAAATTTTGATGAAATTACTAATTAAACTAGTACAAATAAAAATCCTTAAATAGAAAAAAAATGAGAATATAGGACACTGATGTCAAGCCTTTATCATAATTTATGAAAGCTTATCATCATCACCACACAAGCAAGAAAAAAATAGTGATAAAAGATAGAAGATGAATGGTGCTCAGGGCTTGTAGTGGGATGATCTTATTTATTCTAGTTTCCTACTGGGGATGCAGTCAGTGGGCTAATGTATCAAAGCAAAATAGATTAATTATGGTGCAATCCAGCCTAACTATAGGGGTAAATAACATTTCCCATTCATTTGCTAGAGAGATAGGGAGCTCCAACCTCTCTCCAATTCAAGGGGATAACAGCCCTATTTAAATCAATGAGAGCTTTAATGCCACCCTATAGTTTCTCCACTTTCCTTACACCTATAAAATACTGTGTGTGCACCTTCCAACCTGGTCATATTATCAGAGTACTGTCATCCCACTCTATTAGTTGGGCCACATGGGTATGAAATTGTCATGCATGTGTGCTGTCCAACACAGGGAAAATAAATACTCATGCAGTAGGATTCTTCAGTAGGGATTTTATTCTCTATCACCTGCTTTATCAATACAGACCTTCATTTATGGCAGCATGGGCAGAAAGAGCTATGCAATCCATGAGAAAACAACTGACTCAAGCAATCCAAGAAAATTCCCCAAAAGAAGAATTATTATGGATAACCACTTTAGTAAGGAAAGCAAGTACATTCTGCAGTGAGGATGTGTTAGAGATTCCCTCTATAGCAGCAGGATGATCAGCTATTTCAGTTTCAGGACAGACATCTCTATGGCTCAAACGTTTGTCAGCAGTCAAGAAAGACCCTAAGATTAATAGCATTTTCTAGAAATATGCTTTTAGAAGTCAACTTGAAATGATCATCAGTCAAGCTACACAAAATAGATCACACAAATTTGATCAAGAAGTTTTTGACCCTCACCATAAGATTCGTCATTTTTATTTTAATAGGGACAGTAGAATGGCCACATCCAAGCAATAGCCACCAAGTATTCCTGAGAAGGAAAAAAGACAACTGATAAAGAACTACAGTGATGAAATCATGATGGTGGTTATCCAGGCCTCCTTCCAACCTATCGTTTAGGTGGATGGCTAAAATACTTTCATCGACAATGGAGGGAATCTAAGACAAGATATATAGAGATCACCACTGATATAGATTCTATTTTCTTAATAAAAAAATATATGTATAAAAACAATTGTATGGATATCCAATAACAATATATTAAATATTCAATATATTAAGAATTCAAACATACTATACAGTACAATGTGCACCACAAGTCCCCTGTCTTTATTTATCAGTTCCCACTAGTATATTGGGCAAGTTTCCAAAAAGGATTAAGTGAATATTTGCCGGAATATCTCCTCACTTACTGCAATAAGTATTGTATTGTGTTTGCTTATATATACCTCTCCCATCTCTGGTGGACTTATAGCGGGCAGATGTCTGTGCTTTTCCCTGTCCACTAAGTTAAGTGTGCAGAGGTGTGCTCTCTCTCTGCTCTGGAGGTACAATTATTCTCTTCTACTCCCCCTCTGGGCAGACCAGCTGAACCAACATCCTGTTGTCCTCTTTGAGTTAGACGTAGTTGTTTGGCCAGATATATATAATTGCCAGGAACTTCTGTAGGCAGACGCTGAAATATGTACTTGCAATAAAATATTGGATTTCCAACCTGTTTCATGCTGTTTTCTCAGCAATTCATCAGGGAATAATAGTTTTTGACCCTCACCATAAGAATCATAATTTTTATTTTAATATGGACATCAGAGCTGCTACATCCAAGCAATAGCCACGAAGTATTCCTGACAAAGAAAAATACAACTAATAACAAACTAATAGTTTTACATCAATCTCTTCATAGTGCCCGAAAAGGACAGATTATCCATACTAATACTAGAACTAAATAACTAAACAAGTTTCAAAGAGTGATCAGATTTAAGATGGAATCCATCAGGTCTATTATAAAGGCCTTGGAACCAAAATAATTCCTGTCATCTCTAAATATGAAAGCCGTGTATCGCCAACATACCTATAGGAGCAAAACATCAACAGTATCTTAGATTCGCGCTCTCAAAGTAACAATTTAAATTTCTGTGCTAATGTTTGGAGGTTGAATTCTAGTTGGCTTGGTTAAACTTGCCTTAGTGCCAAAAAGAGTTCCAGACAGTAAACACATCATTGAACCATCGGAATTCTATATCTTCTACAATGAGCGTTGGTTGCATTAACTCACTTTGTGGCCAGTCTCCCATTGCAGCTTTATATTCCTACACCACACATGCTAAATAGTGTGAGTAGTGGAAACATCAAAGGAAACTAGCTAACACTTGACGCCACCACAAAGTTGTAAAAAAATAATCCAGCCTTGTCCTGCTGGGACTGTTGCCTGATCCAGTGTGAGCAAAAATGAGAAGGGATTAGCTTTTAAATGGCCAGTCACTGCTCAAATTATTTGCTATTACCCAGAATGTGGGGTTCCACAGGGTATGAAACATGACCTAGAGTAACCTCACCTCCCAGCCAATCAGCATGTAGCTGGAGGGGTCAAGGATGTGCATAATGTTATCCCTCCAGTGATTCTGCTGGGGTAATGTTGCATCTGTGACCCCTCCAGCTAGATGCTGATTGGCTGAGAGGTGAGGTTACTCTAGGGAACATTTTGTACCCTGGTAACCCTACATCCCTGCCAGTGGGAACATGGGAAATAATTTGAACAGGGATTAGCTATATAAAACCCAGTCCTTGATAATTTTTTGCTGGTACTGGCATGGGAAGGACAAGGACAAGCAGGACAAGGGGGCATTATGTTTTAGAGGCGATGGAGACAGTGGTAGCAGAAGTTTTTTTTTTTTATTTGAATGGTCATTTTATTTAGTCTTCAGATGCAGGAAGACCTGGATGTAGAGGATACTGCTGGACCTCCGACATCAAGTTAACTGTGATTTTTTAAAGGTATGCAGAGGGAGCACAAGGCATAGGTTAATGTTAGGATTGAGGGGGGGTAACCCTTTGAGTGCAAGAGTGGTATCAACACATACAACCTCAAGAAAAAGAGGGACAAACATATACTGAGGTATGGTGGTTCTGCACACCTGCACCAACTGCTATGCAGAATTCTCTATCCTTTATTGGAAGATGTTGAGTCTGAAGCTAAAAGGTCTATCCTTACCTTGGACTGTATTGTTAAAATTAAGAGTGTAGTGAAAGTAGGAGTGAAAAGTGATTTTTTTAAATTTTTTAATAGGTAATTGAAAAAAAAATGGTTAAGTACAGAACAGGCAATTACAGATTAAGAGTGGATACATGAAAACATCTATTTTATCCAACTGGTACTGTACAATATCAAAAAGCATCCATGTTTAATAAAGGGAAGCAACTAAACATCAGTTATGTCAGGGGGGTATTCATTAGTGATGAGCGAGCATGCTCGGCCGAAGATCGGTTCGGCTCGAGCATCGCTCTGCTCGGCACATGGCGGTACTCGTACGAGTACCGCATGTGCTCGCCCGCCATGTTCGGGTCTCCTCCCCGCACGTTTCGCGGCTGCTGCGCAGCCAATAAACGTGCGGGGAGGCTCTGACATCAGTGTAATGCCAGCAGCCATGTTGGCTGCTGGCATTACACTGATTGGCTGGCCAGAACCCGTGATCGGGTGCTGTATAGCACCCGACGCGCGAGTTCGGCTCATTCTTAGCCAGGGAGAGATGCGCTTAGGCAGGGAAAGTCAGTGTAGGGAGAATAAAATTGTTGGAACTCTTTCATGACCCAAAAGTCCTTTTTAGGACTGTTGTGTGTGGGGGCAGCATTTATATTTTGTTTGGGGGGGCACAATTTCCTTTTTTTTTGTGGGGGGGATATTTCTAAGGTGACATATAATACTAGATGCACAGGAAGTCAGTGTAGGGAGAATAAAATTGTTGAAACTCTTTCAAGACCCAAAAGTCCTTTTTAGGACTGTTGTGTGTGGGGGCAGCATTTAATTTTTTTTGGGGGTGGCAGAATTTAATTTTTTTTGTGGGGGGGACATGTTCTAAGGTGACATTGTGCTAGGTGCACAGGGACAAATATTTCACAGTGCAGTGACAAGCTGACATATTCTGTTAGGTGCACAGGGCCAATTATTTTACAACGCAGCGACAAAAAGGGCCATTTTAAACATGTGCCTAGCCATAGATTATTGTCACATTCTGTTTAGTGTGCAAATTCACAAATTAACGTCACATATTCCGTTCACTGTGCCTAGCCGCAGATTAGCGTCACATTCTGTTTCGTGTGCCTAGCCGCAGATTAGCGTCGCATTCTGTTTCGTGTGCCTAGCCGCAGATTAGCGTCACATATTGTTTAGTGTGCCTAGCCGCAGATTAGCGTCACATATTGTTTAGTGTGCCTAGCCGCAGATTAACGTCACATATTGTTTAGTGTGCAAATTCACAAATTAACGTCACATATTCCGTTCACTGTGCCTAGCCGCAGATTAGCGTCACATTCTGTTTCGTGTGCCTAGCCGCAGATTAGCGTCACATATTGTTTAGTGTGCCTAGCCGCAGATTAACGTCACATATTGTTTAGTGTGCCTAGCCGCAGATTAGCGTCACATATTGTTTAGTGTGCCTAGCTGCAGATTAGTTTTTATCTTCCTTTTTGTGTGTTTTACGGTCAGTCTGTAAAAATGGCGTACTACGGGCGAAACATCGTTCCCAGCAGCGACGTTGGAGTCCAAGATGCATCCAGACATCCTCCCTATGCTGTCCCTGAACCATTTCTGTGGTGTTTCCATCATTTTCTGACCTTTTCCTATGAACCAGGCACCCTCCCCTCATCAGAGCAGGGGGTGCCTGGTGTAATGCTCGAGTCCTCCCATTGACTTCAATGGGGCTCGGGTGCTCGGCCGAGCACTCGAGCCTCCAGGGGCGCTCGGCCAGAGCACCCGAACACCCGAGCATCGGGGTGCTCGATCATCACTAGTATTCATCTGTTAAACCAATGCAATGGAGCACTATGTGTATTTATAAATTATATGAGAGACTAAATAAAAGGTCTGACTCTAAAGAAGTAAACAATCCTAAAAATACACAATCATCAGCTCAGTCATCATCATCATTATCATCATTACAGCTTCCATTTCCAACCACCAAACACTCACACACTATTGTTAAGTATGCAGCAAACAGGTCATCAATATCCACAACATTAGCTATGATGAGTGCTTATGCTGTTGTGCAAATTGCAGCACCATTGACACCTGCTTCTAGCACTAGTGAAACATCTAACACTATTGCACCAGCAGTAGTAGTAGTAGTAGTAGTAATAGTCCTGTATGAAATCTACGGTATGGAGATACTTCACTCACTATTCAAAAACTAAGCATGTTGCTTTGTGTTGTTTGTGCACAGGAAATAACAGGATCCCATTTAGGAACACCCACATTCAAATCCCACCTGAAGCACAACCATGAGCCTGAATTGGAGACACACCAGCAGCACATCGGAGGTGCCATGACTAGCAGCAGTAGAAGCACCCCTAAAAGTGCACAATGCAAGTAGAATTGGTCATGTCTCAGGGATTTGGGAAATATTTTCCTCTGCAATAATATGACACCCATGTCCCCTAATGCTGTTGTTGTGCAAATGCAAGGCAAGGAGCAGGATGATACCGAGTTAGTTGGAGGTGAGAAGAATTATATAGCCCCAACACTCGCCAACACCACCACCTTCAACACCACTCATCATGTTGTTAAAATAATTAACTTACACAGTTCTTCTACTATGTGCTGCTGGCCCACACTTAATGGGCTCTTAGAAAGAAGTTAAAACTGCACACAAATAATCCAAAAATACACCTATGGAATGACAAACTTGCAAAATATTGTTGGTTTTTTATTTTAAGCTGTTGATTTCTTCATTTCAGCCCTCAGCACCTGTAGTATTGCAGCAGGAATTCTTATAGCCGTAGGACGCATAAGTGAAAAAGAGCAATGTCTTCACATTCATTGGCAGTGGTGAAAATGAGGGCATTTTAGGTATTTTCTATAGGTTGGAATTTTCACACAAAAATTGGAAAATTCCTGGTTTTCTGTGTAAATTCCATTGGGACAAAAGTTTGACATTTCGCCCATAACTAGTCATAAGACTGTAACAATCAAACTTCAGTGGAGCAGAACTGCAAAGTGGTCCTATGGTCAATGTAATTGCTTCAGCTTATGTAGGATTTGGACACAAAGTTTTGTAAGCAGTTACACAGGTGTTTTCTTTCTTTTTCTCTATACCATAATTTTTGGTGGCCACGTTGGTATATCCCCATGGTCCCTTTGTTGCCCAGTCTGATGCAAAACAAGGGGATTTTTTGTTTACTTTTCTCTTAGTCCACTGGGGGATACAGAGCACCCTAAAAGAATTCTATTTTATGAGGGTTCAGCCATTTCTTGGCCTTCTTTCATTGAAACGAAGCTAAGTACATGTAGCAAAAATGAATAATCTGTAGGTATCTAATATTTTATAGTGGGATTGGTCCATATAGCTCCCATTTATTAAACTGGCCTGTCACCCACCAGCTTTTAGTCTCATTAAATGTTTGTATTTATACTGCCTATATCTTGATTTTGTGTTTTTCAGTCAACTTAATAGTTTTAGTGATTATTCATGTAGTAGTTGGTGAATCTAACTAGCTTTGTTCTCTGATCTGTCTGACAATGAATAATTAATTATCCAAATATCCAGAAAAGAAAATGTCTTCACCTTCTTATTCTGCTAGAACCAGTGTCCACAACAGGGGTTGAATACATTGATAACGTCGAACAACCAGGCAAACCATTTCAGGATTGTGACATGTCCCCTTATATAACTTGGCTGCTAGAGACATCTCCAATACATTGTGGGTTATGCAATAAGGTGTGATAAAGAGGTGATAAAGAAGAGGTGACTTCTCTAGTTCCAGTGTTATTCTCTTGAGCCAATACATTAAGATCTGCAAAGTTGGAGAGATTTTTAGTGCATTGGTTCAATAGAATAACATAGGAATTGGAGAAATGATATCACTGGAGAGTCATCTCTGCTTTATCATCTCTTTATCATATTTAGTGCATCTTCTCCACTGTTTCACACTAAATTTAACAATGAAAACCAAAGAAACTGTAAAGCATGAAAATAGAATGAGACCTTTCTAGCATTCAAGGGAATTTAAAGCCAGTGCTCCCTTTAAGATGAGCAAAATTATACAACCCAACAAGGAAAGATTAAGAGTAGTCAAAAGAAGAGAAGGCTGTGTGGCGCATTAAAATATAGACCTGTATAAGTAATGCCCATTAACTGTTTCAGTTCCAGGTTACTCGACTTAGATAGGGTCAGAGTGTTAAAGTCCTGCTTAAATTATTTTTTTTTTCTCCTACAGTGGAATTGGTTTGTCCTATAATGGTCCCATTTGCTAAAACTAGACCATTTGCAACATTAAGAAAAAATAAAAGTTTATTATGTGGAAATGTAATTACTGCAGACAAACACTAGGGGGAAATATTGCCTAACTAAATGCAAGACTAAATGTCATATCTATGTCAGGACTCAGGAGCAATCTGTCAGGTTAGAAGTCTCCAAAACCTAAACTGTGTTAACCTACAAAACCCCTTTAGAAATAATAAAAAAAGGAAATAATAAGCAACTCATTGTAAACAACATGTGGAATACCTGACTGCTTTTATAAATCTATAGTGAGGTATATGAATTCAGGTGGAAAGTGAATTTTGAATCTGAGAATTAAAATGCAGGAAAGAAAGATTACTTCTATAAAAGCAGCATTTTATGTGATGCTCTGGATACACAGCTTACAGTATCAAAAAACAATGCATAATTTTTGGATATTTTATTAACCCTTTGAGCGCAAGAGGGGTGAACAATGCTTTGCAATGCGTTATGTACCCCCTCTTGCACTCAAAAGAGTTAAAACTCAAGATCCACTATATTAATGCTTTATGCTTACAATTACATTTCTGGGCTTTTCAAAAAAGGTTTTCCTTTGTACATAGAAATTGCAAATATGAATTTAGTTTTTGTCTGTAATGTATCCTTTAGTCAAATGAGCTGTAGGGATGCTTACTGTATAAGCCTTAAAGGGATAGTAATACTTAAAATGTAAAAAAAAAAATATATTGTAGGGTTTATCCCCCTGAGTAAAACAAGGGTACTCCCACAAAGGTGTTTCATTCAAAAGTTATTAATTTTCAAAGTTGAATTTTTTAGGTGCAATATCACAGTGGCCTGAAATTGTACAGTGGCGCTGTTGCTACACCATCCTATGGAGATTTATGGTCCCGGGACCAGAGCTGTCCATAGGATCGTGTAGCAACAGCGCCACTGTACAATTTCAGGCCACTGTGATATTGCACCTAAAAAATTCAACTTTGAAAATTAATAACTTTGAATGAAACACCTTTCAGCAGTGGGAGTACCCTCGTTTTACTCAGGGGGATAAACCCTACAACATATTTTTTTTACATTTTAAGTATTACTATCCCTTTAAAATGTGTTGAATGCAGTGTTCAGCTATCATCATCTAGAAATTAATACATAAAGAAGACCCTTGAGGGTTTTAAAAAATACATCTCTACACAATTACTTCACCAAAGCTAAACTTTAGAATCTATGTAGTTTATAGACTTTAGAACTAATTATGTTTTTTTGTGCCGGTACTCAGTGCAGGATTTATGGCAAAAGAAAATTGCTATGCAATTCAAGTTGCCTATATCAGTTACTAAATACTGTATTCACTCTAATGTTGGACTGCATTTTAGTATAAGAATTTCTTTACTTGAAATTATGATGTCAGTTGCATTCATTTTATATGGAATTTCAGTGTCTGATTCTAAATTTTTTTTTTTCATATTTGATTGGCATGTAAAATTATTTTATACTGTTTGTATTATTCATTTAACTTAATAATAATAATAGTGAATAACAGCAGCGAATCATTCAAATGTATATTTTTTAAAAATTAGTAATAATTTGACTAATTCATAAATATCCATGTTTAATGCAGTTTTGAATAAAAAAAATAATTTAAGCGGTTTTCATATGAATGCTGAATGCTTTGAGAAATACAACATTTAATATACATTTATTAAGAAATCATTAAAACTTTATTAGCTTTCTTCAACATATGTGAGAATCAATTGGGTTATTTAAACACTTTCTACATTTTCCCCCATTTTATGAGATTCATTGTAGAATAAGTGGCACAATGTTTAAAAATATTGAACACAGAAGATTTGCTAATGTGCTGGTTGCCATATGTTGTGTTTTTAAATGGTGTGCAAAGTCTCAACAACCTTAGTTGATTTACTTGAGCAACTGAATTAAATATTCGGAGCCGGAGAACAATTTAACAAACATTATTAGTATTATGAATGACACACTTATAGCTCTAACAAGCAAGTGGCAATAAGGAAACCATCATTTTTATTGCAGAATTTGCCTGACACATATTTTCTGTTTTTACATTTTAAATCACAGTTTCAGTTGCCCCCATATTTCTTGAATGAATGGAATTACTATTGCCTAAATGTTACCATTTGTTTATTTTCAGTCTAAGGGCGAGATGCTCAAGAAGTCATCATAATGAAAAACTTGTCGGATCATGAGTCGGTGGTAAAAGGAGGACAATATTTTCAGAAGTAAATCCGTCATGTCTGAAAATACATCTAAAAAATTAAAAATGACTGTAAGAAGATCTCATTGAACGTTGCCGTTAAAAATTCTGATCTTAAAAACTATCTTTGATTTTGTCTTTGAAACAAAAATTTTCAAAGAAACAAAAACTTTTTTTGTCTTTGAAACGATTTTATTTTTTTTTTACTTTTTTACATTTTTTAAATTTTTCTTCTCCAAGTTTAGACCATTTTTATTATATCGGGAAAAAATTACATTAATCAGACAAAAAAATGACATTCAAACAAATATTTTTTTCTGAAAATACCTTACATTATGATGGAAGATTAAACCACACCCACTTTTAAGACAGCTTTTTCCCTTTAATGGAGATCGCGGAATTGGTTTCAAAAAATGATGTAAACATGTCTGAGAACTGACGGATCATGGTGTAAGAACTTTTTAATTCTGATTACAGACAATTTCAATTACCACCACTTTCTGAACATCTCACCCTAAAACTCTAAAAGATGTGTTGGGAAAAAGGAAAGTTAACTCTTTGAGTGTCAGAAGGGTACACAACGCATTGCTTCACAATGCGTTGTGTAGCCCTCTGGCATTCAAAGGGTTAAATCATTTTGTTTCAAGTATTATTGCTCGTGGTTATCCTATGCCACCTATCATATTGCCAGTGGGGAGAGGAGGTCATCAATTCTGAGAACTTTAGGGCACGTCATTATTACCACATCATGAAAACTGTAGTTTTCGAGCTGTCAAAGCAAAATATGGATTTTCAAAGACAATGCTGTGAATGGTCAAATGCTCCAGTGCAGTTGCATAGCTTTAAAGGGATATTATTGTCTATTTAAAATTCATTGCCCGAGTCTTCTGTATATTAAAAGGAACATATTGCACTATGTCTAAGCGCTTACTTCTTTGAAGTTCAAAAGTTATGAAGCACTGAAGATCCACCGACCACCCCTTCTCCCCACGTCACTCAGAAGATGCAGTCTGGTCGGGACGGCTGCAGTGAGGGACAAACTTCAGTATGCAAAGGGAAATCCTGCCCTCTTTAGTCAAAGGGGGCAGAATTTCCCTTATACTTACTTACTGAACTTTGTCTCTCGCTGCAGCCATTGTGTCTCACGACCCGATCTCAGATTCCGTGGGAGGCAGCAAGAAAGGGGAGGGCGGGGGATCTTCAGTGCTTCATAACTTTTGAACTACAAAGAAGTAAGCACTTAGATATAGCGCAACAGAAGACTCGGGCAACTAATTTTAAAGAGATATTACTATCCCTTTAATGGCTCTAATGCCAGTAATTACACTGAAGGGTGTCACTAGAGTATGAGCTCTGTAGTGCACACCATTGGACACACTTCACCATGGGCTTTACAGAGATTCTAGCACCTGATTTAGTGTAAAATTGCTATTGTTCATTCACCCCATCAAGGCTGATGTATTAAGTAAAAGTGGAGAAATACTGGAGGATATCGGCTACACCCTAGGGTACACGTAAAAATTCCATTTGCTTTAAATTGAATTTTTTTTATCTCTTGAATGCGAGAGAGGACTCTATTGCATTGCTTTTAACCCCTTAACAACCAGCCATGTGGTGGCGCAGCCAGGAGTTAAGGACCACAGACCTGTTTTTTTAACCACACAATGTTTTTTTTTTCTTAACCAAACAATGGCATGCAGCCACGCAGGGATTCCCGAATTCCATAACGTACCAGGACCATCACGGGTCCTTAACGCAAGTTACCCATTACGGTCCTGGAACTTCATGGGTCCTTAAGGAGTTAATTCATTAGAGACCAATATAGTATTCACTGGGTAAAACGTTTGGGAGTTTTTATTTGTTCCTTATGGTACAGTAGGTCTCCTCAAGAATTGCACCACATTTCTTAGCAAATGAGCCTCACTTTTCCCAAGCAATTCCAGTTGCCATGGCACAGTAGGGAAAGTGTAAACTTTCAGAGTGAAAATTATAGTGCTATGAAAAGTATATTAAAATCAATATAATTTATAATCAATATAATTTTTTTGACTAAAATGTGCAAATATCCTTTCCATCATGTGAACTTTGTAGCTGCAAAAGATGGAATAAATAGCCTTGCACAGTGCTAATTTTTGCAAATGAACATAATATAATATATATTTTATAATAATGTGTATTTTTTTGCTAATTAAATCTGTATTCATATTTAGAAATGTGCATTTTTAGGCAAGATCTCTTTTTTAACCCTTGGAGTGCCAGCGAGGTGTTGCTTTGTAATGTGCACCTACCTGACACTCAAAGGATTAATCTTTATATGTACATTCAAAACTCTCTTAACATAGATTTACTAGTGTAAAAGCCCGTGTACATGGGCCAAGGTCCGGGTGATGTTAACCCTTTGAGTTCTAGAGGGTTATGCAATGCATTGAAAAGCTATGCGTTGCGTACCCCTCTGGCAATCAGAGGGTTAAGAGGCCGGTCCTGCTCTGCGTCCTTCCACCGACACAGTCATACATTGTAGAGATTGCCAGAAAACACAGAATGCTCCCAGCACAGAACTCCCAGCATTCCTATACCTCCCAGCATTCCTACATCTCCCAGTATTCCATACTCCCAGCATTCTGTGCATTCCAGCAGTCTCTACTGCTCATGACGGCTTCTGACAAACATACTAGCAAATTATTATATAGGATTTTAATCTTTGTTTTAACATATGTTTTAAAAGGCAAGAAATCCATTCTATGAAGCAAGTTTATGGGGGAGATTCACAAAGTGGTGATAAAGTGGAGATGACTTATCACTTCTCCAGTTCCTATGTTATTCTGCGGAGCCTCTGCACTAAGAGTTCTCCTGCCTTGGAAATCTTAGTGCATTGGCTCTATAGAATAACATAGGAACTGGAGAACTGATATTACTGGAGAAGTCATCTCCACTTTATTATGGATTTTTACATGCTATTGACTTTCACAGTCTGTTGAAAAGTCAGAACTTTTACACTTCTCTGAGCCTAATGAACCCTTTGAGTGCCAGAGGAGTGTGCAATGTATTGCTTTGAGAAGAGGAATTTTACATTTGAAAAGTGTCAGATACATAAACATTTGTATTTAACATTATATGTATTTATAGGCAAATATGGATACACACACATCTATCTTTCGTTATTTTATTATTGCACAAACTGCTGTTGTGCTGGCACCCTAGGCAATTATTTTTGTTATCAGGAATGCTTAGCTTGTAAAATCTATCTATCTATCTATCTATCTATCTATCTATCTATCTATCTATCTATCAAAAAATGCATGGCATTGCCCATATATAAATATTTCCTGTGACAGCTCTGGACCTCTGGAGACAGATCTGTCCATGAAGCCTGGGGCTGGATTACAAGCCGTATTAGGTCAGTTGCAGAGCCAAACTGTGCCCACCAACAATGTGCTCCTTATCTTGTCCAACAAGAGGCACCAAACTGTGGGGTCTAAAGCACAGATCCCATAGACTTCCTGAAACAGATTTGCTATCCAACCCCAATAGTGTATGGGGCTGCATATACAACCAGAGAAGCCATCAATCTCCAGCCACAAACTTGCTGGTCATGTCCAGCTACTTCCAGACAAAGGATTTCCAGAACAGGTGGCATATGCATGTCTTTCTGTGTGCTTGTGTTTGAACACCTATATCTTTTACTCTGTGTTGGGGTGTCTCATTATGTGTTTATGCATGCATTTTGTGTGTACATCTGTCTATTTTGTGTGTATCAAAGTGTTTTAGTGTGTCTATGTGTGTTTGTTGAGGGTAGGAAGTGAGAGGATTGGGTAGAGAAGAGGGATGGGGAAAAAAGAAGTGGCAGAAACACAGTGGGAGAGGGAGGAGGGGAAGGGAAGGGACAAAGGGAGGGGTGGAAAGACCAAAGGGAGGAGAGCAAGAGAGAACAGAGAAAGAGAGGGGATATATAGTTGAAAATCTTTAAAGGGATAGTAATGTTTCATAATAAAAGCAGCTCTAATTAATCATCATAGTATTTGGGCCTTGTAGAGTATTATTTCAATTCTGTCAGAGCTGTAGTTCAAGAGTAATTAAATGATAAAGTATCCCACTCCCACCCCTTTTATTGATGTAACTGCTCAGCTCAGAGCAGCAGGGAAGTGCCCAGGTAGATTTCAGAGAGGGACAATCTTCAATTAAGATAAGGGAAAAAGCTGAAAAACCTATCAAGGGGGGCAGGGTTTCCATAATAAAAATTATCTGTAGAGCTTAAACTTTATCTTTGCGTTCATCTGAGACTCTCCCCTGATATTGAACTACAGCAACCATCACCATGAGAACGGCAACTGTAGTCCAGAGCAGCTGTTGAACCACAGACAGAATATCCTTACAGCATAGCAATAACTAAGAGGGTCAAGAGGTGTGCCAACTCTTTGGCACTCAGTGGGGTTAGACCGGATTATCCTTTTGTGTGTCAGATTATTATCAAACACACAATGCCTTTGACACTGCTTAGGCACTCATATAAATAATTCACTTAACCCTTTCAGTGTCAGAACTTTGGGTACCAACTTGGTGTGCCAACAATTACTCCTGTATACAATGTGTGTGCTGTGATGATGATGCTGATGATGACTGACATGATGATAGTGTATTTTTAGGCATGCTTGTCTAGGGTCAGACCCTCCATTTGTTTTCTCAAACAGTTTATAGGCATAGTGCTCATTTTCAGTGGTGGGAGAATGATCCTTTGCATTTCAGCTAAGTTTCTGGCCATGTCATTATCTCTCTCACTCACAACTTCATCTGTATCTGAAGAAGCGGTGGAGGAATATATACTAGATCTACATTAGCAGCAGCAGCAGCAGCCATCATTAGGTTATCATCTGCATCGCCCTCTGCTTCTTGCCCTCTACCCTTATATTCCTCTAAGATTTTAGAGGTGTCAAACAATTTGTTTTATTTTTACTTTCAAAAAGTTCACTACTACTTTGAGGAGAGATGTTTTGGTGCTTGTTTGTCTCACTGTCAGACGCAGCAGTTGGTTCAGTTGTTACACCTTCCTCCATTATAACTCAATGTTGTCTTCAGTGTTCCATTTAAATGTTTTTTTTATAGTACTGGCTCTGATGGTGGAACTTTTGGTGGGACCTTGACAAACTGTATCCTCCAGGAAGGAGAGGGATCATCATAATTTATTGCAGCAACCATGGCTTTAAACCGTTTTTGAACTACCACTTATCTCCCATGTCCCTGCACTGATCCTCCTTTTTCCTCTCCCTGCCCCTTGTGCATTTGCTGGACATCACTCAACTACTGTCTGTGTTTTTACTCTAAAGTACACAGCACAACTGATGAAGTGTGATGTCTTGCCTTGGCCCTCAACAAAATACTCAAGTGTGCTTCAGTTACACAGCTCACGTCTGGGTCCCAGTCAGCTGTCTGTCACATATTATTTTTTTTTTTTTTTTTACAGTTGTCCACCCTATCTTATCACTGTTAAAAAAAAATGACAACAGAAAAAAAATTACTACTACTTTACTACTTCTTTCCACAGACTTCCCCAGCACAGAGTTAATAACATATTAGCAGGATCCTCATACTGATATGGGTTATATATATATATATATATATATATATATATATATATATATATATATATATATATATATATATATATGTGTGTGTGTGTACAAAATGTTTATCTAGTATGAATATATATTTATTCTATTATGTTTTATACATTAAGCCCTCTTTCTATATTTTAGACAGATGTGGTGGATGTACATAAGTAGATATGAGAAATAATCCCCCCTGTTTTGGAAAATTTGGAAAAGTTTTGCTTGTTTTTTAGTATGTTTCGATGACTATCCAAGTACCTTCACCTTATGTGAATGGCCAAGTAGTATGCTTACTAATAAAGGTTTTATTGATATGCATTATGGCAGCCAGTGGACCTTGAGAATGAGGACTGGACAGCGGGACTTAGCGTTCCAATAACTCTTGGCCACACATAATGGAGTATGGGAATGCCGAGAAACCTACAGGTATGCCACCTGAACACAGTACTGTGCATAATCTATAAATCAGGGATATATGTATATATATATATATATATATATATATATATATATATATATATTTATATCTTCATGAGCATATAAAACGATATCCCTGATGAAGTGATAGAGTCATGAAATGGGCAGGGAGTGTTATCGTTGGTGTACTTATTTTCTAGGATTGTTCGATGGACATTTTGTATCCCATACATTTTTATAACATTTTTATATTTACAAATAAAAATATTTTTTATACATAGTATCCCTTTTCCCTTATTTTACCTAGTATCACAAGACATCAGATCTATTGGTCGATTTAAGCTATTATTCATCTGCTCTCTGGTAATTGGGGTCTATTTGGTACGTGTTAGATATATTGTGTTAAACCATATTAGCCTTAGAGGGCTACTTTGCCCTGCATGTCCTTTATATCATTTAAGCTCCACAAGAATCAAGTGGGAAAGCTATATACACTTTAGATGTGGACATCGCATGCACCAGTGAGATTGCCCTTTGCCTTGATTTGAGCTGCAATTTGGGTCCGAATACATCATCTTTCTTGTGAGAGAATTCACAGTAAATAAGAACAATGACAATGAAATTGACAGAGGCTACACTCAAATAGTTTTGTGTTCTTCTATTCTTTTCGCTATCAGATATAATAACAGCAAGATCAGCAACAAATTGGACTTCAGCTGCCTGTGTCTTTCAAATGAAATCAGTTAGACAGAATGTTAGGATATTTGGGGTCCATGTCCTTTGCTCCCTTCTCATACTCCCAGGCATGTCGAACACAGGGAGGATAACAGCACGATCAGCAAGAAAATTGCTTGGACTGCAGATACCTTTGTCTTTCAACTCAAATCAATCAGGTAGAATGTTGGGGTATTTGGGGTTAATCTCCTTTACTCCCTTTCTCACACTCCCAGACCAACCACACAGCACAAAGATAATAACAGTCAGATCAGGAAGGAGCTTGGATCACAGGTGTTGTGCCTTAGCTATAAGTCACACTGAATTTTGGTTTATTTGGGTTCAACTTCCTTTCTCCCTTATTCTACCCCAGAGTGCCCCCAGATTCCCTTAATACAAGGAACAAATGTACTATCTAATAGACTCCCTAAAGTAAGCTTTAACTCAATAATGTGCTGCTTTCCCCTCTAACAAACACAGACTGGCATGCTGTGAGAGCAGGCTGACACTATTTTAGACGCTTGCAGGAAAAGAAGGGAAGACTGCCATAGGGTGGGGAGAAATACAGTCTTCCCATTGATTTCAATGGAAATTTCTCCCTATGAGGGAAGTGCCATTTTTTTCCCTATTTCAGTGTTAAGGAGAAAGCTATCTCCCATTAGTGTTGAGCGAGCATGCTCGGCCGATGCTCGGATCGGCTCGAGCATCGCTCTGCTCGGCACATGGCGGTACTCGTACGAGTACCGCATGTGCTCGCCCGCCATGTTCGGGTCTCCTCCCCGCACGTTTTGCGGCTGCTGCGCAGCCAATAAACGTGCAGGGAGGCTCTGACATCGGTGTAATGCCAGCAGCCATGTTGGCTGCTGGCATTACACTGATTGGCTGGCCAGAACCCGTGGTCGGGTGCTGTATAGCACCTGACCAGCGAGTTCGGCTCAGTCTTAGCCAGGGAGAGCTGAGGATAGGAAGGGAAAGTCAGTGTAGGGAGGAAAAAAAGGAAAATTGTGAAAAAAAAGAACCAAAAGTCCTTTTTAGGACTACTGTGTGTGGGGGCAGCAGGTTATTTTGTGTAAGGGGAAAAAAAAAAAAAAAAAAAAAAAAAAATATATATATTCTGTTTAGTGTGCAAAGTTGCAGATTAGAGCACATTCTGTTTAGTGTGCACAGTTGCAGATTAGAGCACATTCTGTTTAGTGTGCAAAGTTGCAGATTAGAGCACATTCTGTTTAGTGTGCAAAGTTGCAGATTAGAGCACATTCTGTTTAGTGTGCAAAGTTGCAGATTAGAGCACATTCTGTTAAGTCTTCAAACTAAAATATCAAAGTCACATATTCCATTCAGTGTGCGTCGCCGCAGTTTAGCAGCACATTCTGTGTACTGTTCAGAGTTGCAGAATAGGAAGAAATACTGTTAAGTCTTCAAACTAAAATATCAAAGTGACATATTCCATTCAGTGTGCTTCGCCGCAGTTTAGCAGCACATTCTGTGTACTGTGCAGAGTTGCAGAATAGGAAGAAATACTGTTAAGTCTTCAAACTAAAATATCAAAGTCACATATTCCATTCAGTGTGCTTCGCCGCAGTGTAGCAGCACATTCTGTGTACTGTGCAGAGTTGCAGAATAGGAAGAAATACTGTTAAGTCTTCAAACTAAAATATCAAAATCACATATTCCATTCAGTGTGCTTCGCCGCAGTGTAGCAGCACATTCTGTGTACTGTGCAGAGCTGCAGAATAGGAAGAAATACTGTTAAGTTTTCAAACTCAAATATTAAAGTCACATATTCCATTCAGTGTGTGTCACCGCCGTTTAGCAGCCTATTCTGTGTACTCTGCACAGTTGCAGAATAGGAAGAAATACTGTTAAGTTTTCAAACTCAAATATTAAAGTCACATATTCCATTCAGTGTGTGTCACCGCAGTTTAGCAGCCTATTCTGTGTACTCTGCACAGTTGCAGAATAGGAAGAAATACTGTTAAGTTTTCAAACTCAAATATTAAAGTCACATATTCCATTCAGTGTGTGTCACCGCAGTTTAGCAGCCTATTCTGTGTACTCTGCACAGTTGCAGAATAGGAAGAAATACTGTTAAGTTTTCAAACTCAAATATTAAAGTCACATATTCCATTCAGTGTGTGTCACCGCCGTTTAGCAGCCTATTCTGTGTACTCTGCACAGTTGCAGAATAGGAAGAAATACTGTTAAGTTTTCAAACTCAAATATTAAAGTCACATATTCCATTCAGTGTGTGTCACCGCCGTTTAGCAGCCTATTCTGTGTACTCTGCACAGTTGCAGAATAGGAAGAAATACTGTTAAGTTTTCAAACTCAAATATTAAAGTCACATATTCCATTCAGTGTGTGTCACCGCAGTTTAGCAGCCTATTCTGTGTACTCTGCACAGTTGCAGAATAGGAAGAAATACTGTTAAGTTTTCAAACTCAAATATTAAAGTCACATATTCCATTCAGTGTGTGTCAGCGCCGTTTAGCAGCCTATTCTGTGTACTCTGCACAGTTGCAGAATAGGAAGAAATACTGTTAAGTTTTCAAACTCAAATATTAAAGTCACATATTCCATTCAGTGTGTGTCACCGCCGTTTAGCAGCCTATTCTGTGTACTCTGCACAGTTGCAGAATAGGAAGAAATACTGTTAAGTTTTCAAACTCAAATATTAAAGTCACATATTCCATTCAGTGTGTGTCACCGCCGTTTAGCAGCCTATTCTGTGTACTCTGCAAAGTTGCAGAATAGGAAGAAATACTGTTAAGTTTTCAAACTCAAATATTAAAGTCACATATTCCATTCAGTGTGTGTCACCGCCGTTTAGCAGCCTATTCTGTGTACTCTGCACAGTTGCAGAATAGGAAGAAATACTGTTAAGTTTTCAAACTCAAATATTAAAGTCACATATTCCATTCAGTGTGTGTCACCGCAGTTTAGCAGCCTATTCTGTGTACTCTGCACAGTTGCAGAATAGGAAGAAATACTGTTAAGTTTTCAAACTCAAATATTAAAGTCACATATTCCATTCAGTGTGTGTCACCGCCGTTTAGCAGCCTATTTTGTGTACTCTGCACAGTTGCAGAATAGGAAGAAATACTGTTAAGTTTTCAAACTCAAATATTAAAGTCACATATTCCATTCAGTGTGTGTCACCGCCGTTTAGCAGCCTATTCTGTGTACTCTGCACAGTTGCAGAATAGGAAGAAATACTGTTAAGTTTTCAAACTCAAATATTAAAGTCACATATTCCATTCAGTGTGTGTCACCGCCGTTTAGCAGCCTATTCTGTGTACTCTGCACAGTTGCAGAATAGGAAGAAATACTGTTAAGTTTTCAAACTCAAATATTAAAGTCACATATTCCATTCAGTGTGTGTCACCGCAGTTTAGCAGCCTATTCTGTGTACTCTGCACAGTTGCAGAATAGGAAGAAATACTGTTAAGTTTTCAAACTCAAATATTAAAGTCACATATTCCATTCAGTGTGTGTCACCGCCGTTTAGCAGCCTATTCTGTGTACTCTGCACAGTTGCAGAATAGGAAGAAATACTGTTAAGTTTTCAAACTCAAATATTAAAGTCACATATTCCATTCAGTGTGTGTCACCGCCGTTTAGCAGCCTATTCTGTGTACTCTGCACAGTTGCAGAATAGGAAGAAATACTGTTAAGTTTTCAAACTCAAATATTAAAGTCACATATTCCGTGTAAGATGAAGAAGGCGGGTAAAAAGGGACGGGGAAGTGGACGTGATCCTGATAGTTCAGGGCGCGGGTCAGGACGCGGAGAAACTGTGCCTGGTGCCAGAGCACAAGAAAGAAAGACATCCACCATACCTAGCTTCATGTCTAATTTTACAGGGCGTCGCAGGACATCACTCTCGAGGTCCGACCACTGCGAACAGGTGGTCGGTTGGATGACAGCTGATACTGCTTCCAGTCGGTTAAGCACCACCCTGTCTTCCACCAAGTCCACTCTCAGTAGCCAAGAGTCTGGTCAACATAATCCTCACTCTGATCATCCTTCCTCCCACCATACACGGTCTGGTCAAAGAAGTGATCCCACACTGGGATATAGTGAGGAGCTCGTCTCATCACCAATCCTTCATTTGACCCTCTCTCCAAGCACGCTTGCAGAGGAACATGACATCTTGTGCCCTGATTCACAACCTCTAGAGGGTACCCAATCACAAAAAGATGACAGATGTGAACGGCATTTAAGGTCAAAGGAAGTAGTGGATGATGATGATGATGATGAGACACAGTTGCCATTAAATCAACCACTATTTCCGTCTCAAGACCTTGTTGAGGAGAATGTTATACAGTTGTCAATGACTGAGTATGTGGTGGGATCAAGACATGAGGAGGATGATCAGAGTGAGGAAGTGGAGGAGGACTTGGTGGACGATGAGGTGACTGACCCCACCTGGGA
The DNA here is from genome assembly GCA_037306005.1 of Rhinophrynus dorsalis. Lineage (NCBI taxonomy): Eukaryota > Metazoa > Chordata > Amphibia > Anura > Rhinophrynidae > Rhinophrynus > Rhinophrynus dorsalis. The sequence goes on from CM074718.1 coordinate 63,886,218, forward strand.
AGGTGTAGAGCCGAGCGATGACAGCAGTCCTGAGGGTGAGCCATCTGCAGCACCGCAACAGGCTGGAAGAGGCAGTGGTGTGGCTACAGAAAGAAGGCGGACCGCACCAAACCGGCCCGCAAATGTTCCACGGAGCACCCCCTTGCGTAAATCTACCTTGCCAAAGGGTAGGTGTTCCGCGGTATGGCGTTTTTTTAAGGAAAGTGCGGACGACAAAAGAATTGTAGTTTGCAACCTGTGCCACACCAGAATGAGCCGAGGCATGAACACTAGAAACCTCACCACCACCAGCATGATCCGACACATGGCATCCAAGCACCGTAGTAAGTGGGAGGAACGCCTGGATCGCCCATCTGTGTCTGCAGGCCACACCACTGCCTCCTCTTCCCCTGTTTTTGGTGCCGGCCAATCGCCTGTCGAAGGCGCAGGCCCGCATACCTCCCGCCCTGCTCCTGTACCATCTGAAGCACCATCAACGACCACATCCACTTCCCTGTCCCAGCACAGCGTCCAAATGTCGTTACCCCAGGCATTTGAGCGCAAGAGAAAATACCCAGCCACCCACCCACAGGCCATAGCACTAACCTCACACCTTTCAAAATTACTGGCCATCGAAATGCTGCCATTTAGGCTTGTGGACACTGAGTCCTTCCGCAGCCTGATGGCAGCAGCTGTCCCTCGGTACGCGGTCCCCAGCCGCCACTACTTTTCCCGGTGTGCCATCCCCGCATTACACCACCATGTGTCCCGTAACATCACCCGTGCCCTGACCAACGCAGTTACTGGGAAGGTCCACTTAACGACTGACACATGGACAAGTGCTTGTGGCCAGGGACGCTACATTTCCCTGACGGCACACTGGGTGAATGTCGTGGAGGCTGGGAGCGACTCGGACCCTGGGATGGCACGGGTGCTACCCACGCCGAGGATTGCGGGCCCTACCTCCATCAGGGTTTCCGCCAGCACCTACGTTATTGGCTCCTCCTCCTCCGTTTCCACCTCCGAATTCTCTACACGCAGCGCCACTCCCCCATCAGCCAGTAGCTGGAAGCAGTGTAGCACTGCAGTGGGGAAGCGTCAACAGGCCGTGCTGAAGCTGATCTGCCTTGGGGACAAACAGCACACGGCCTCAGAGCTGTTGCAGGGGATTAGTCACCAGACCGAGCAGTGGCTCTCGCCACTCAACCTGCAACCAGGCATGGTTGTGTGTGATAATGGGCGTAACTTGGTGGCGGCTTTGGAGCTCGGCAAGCTCACACACGTACCATGCCTAGCGCATGTATTTAATTTAGTGGTTCAGCGATTTCTAAAAACCTACCCCAATGTGCATGATCTCTTGACCAAGGTGCGCCGCGTGTGTGCACATTTCCGTAAGTCATCTACAGCTTCGGCCGGCCTGTTGAAGCTGCAGCAGCGCTTACAATTGCCAGCTCACCGGCTGCTGTGTGACGTGAGCACGCGCTGGAACTCCACCTTCCACATGTTGGCCCGGCTTTGTGAGCAGCAGAGGGCAGTAGTGGAGTACCAGCTGTTACACGGTCGTCGCCTCTCCGTTCAACTTCCTGTAATCAGAAGTGAGGAGTGTGAATGGATGTCAGACTTCGGTGAGGTTTTACGCAATTTTGAGGAATCGACACAGATGGTGAGCGGCGATAACGCTATTATCAGTGTAACCATCCCACTTCTGTGTCTACTGAATCGCTCGCTGCTCACAATTAAAACCGACGCTTTGCATGTGGAAGAGGTGGAAATGGGGGAGGAAGAGCTTACACAAGGTGATAGCCAGAGCACCCTCACTTCGTCTTCTCAGCGACAATTGGAGGAGGCGGAGGAGGAGGAGGAAGACACGGTTGCCTCCGCTACAGAGGGTAGCCATGGAACTTTAGTTCCATCTCTTCAGCGTGGGTGGGCAGAAGAGGAGGAAGAGGATGAGGATATTGAGAGTCATCCTCCTGGTGAGGACAGCGAAATCTTGACTGTTGGTACTCTGGCACACATGGCTGACTTTATGTTAGGCTGCCTTTCCCGTGACCCACGCGTTATACGCATTTTAAACAACACGGATTACTGGGTGTTCACCCTTCTGGACCCCCGCTACAAAGAGAATTTCTCATCTCTCATTCCTCCGGTGGAGAGGACAAGCAAAATGGTGCAATACCAGAAGGTTCTTGTTGAAAAATTGCTCCAAAATTTTCCATCTGACAACGCTGGCGGCAGAGTACGTGCTACCTTGGCCAACCGAGAAGGGGAGAAAAGGGGAGCACACAGCAGTTCCGACAAAGGCAGGGCAACACTCTCCAAGGCGTGGGACACCTTCATGACACCCCGCCAGCACCCTCACCCTGATGCGCAGCCTAGTGTCACAAGGAGGGAAAAGTTTTGGAAGATGGTGAAGGAGTACGTAGCAGACCATGTCAGCGTCCTCAATGATCCCTCTGTGCCTTACAACTACTGGGTGTCCAAGCTGGACACGTGGTATGAACTGGCACTCTACGCCTTGGAGGTGCTGGCCTGCCCTGCCGCCAGCGTTCTGTCTGAGCGGGTATTTAGTGCTGCTGGTGGCATCATAACAGATAAGCGTATCCGCCTTTCCACCGAGAATGCTGATAGGTTGACACTTATAAAAATGAACAAGGACTGGATTTCCCCTGACTTCTCCACTCCACTGGAGGAAAGCCCCGGGGGAACATAAACTCACTTTATATATGTTATTTACAATGATGGGAATACTCTGTATTCCCATTCACCCCTTCCACCCAAAAAACGGGTATATGGTTGACTCTTAATCTTCTCATCCTCCTCCTCCTCTTCCATATGCCCTGGGATATAATTTTTATATAGGGCCAGCTCACCAGCGGGCCCTGTGATATAATTTTTATATAGGGCCAGCTCACCAGCGGGCCCTGTTTGACAATTTTTATATAGGTCAGCTCACCAGCGGGCCTTCTCATATAATGTTTTATTGGGTCAGCTCTCTAGCGGGCCCTCTCATATAATGTTTTATAGCGTCAGCTCACTAGCGGGCCTTCGCATATAATGTTTTATAGCGTCAGCTCACTAGCGGGCCTTCGCATATAATGTTTTATAGCGTCAGCTCACTAGCGGGCCTTCGCATATAATATTTAGGATGGTCAGCTCTGCAGCAGACCCTCACCCATAATGTTTTAGATGGTCAGCTCAGCGCACGTTTCCCTCTTAATCATGGCCTCAGTTCAATAAAATCAAGGAAATTTTTGGGAGAATTTGCCTCTGCGCACGTTTCCCTCTTAATCATGGCCTCACTTCAGAAAATCAAGGAAATTTTTGGGATAATTTGCCTCTGCGCACGTTTCCCTCTTAATCATGGCCTCACTTCAGAAAATCAAGGAAATTTTTGGGAGAATTTGCAGATGATATACAAGTAAATATACAGCAAATATTGTTTGGTAACAATTTTTCGCCTAAAGTCGTTTTTATTTTCCTTTTTGTGTGTTTTATGGTCAGTCTGTAAAAATGGCATACTACGGGCGAAAGATCGTTCCCAGCAGCGATGTTGGAGTCCAAGATGCATCCAGACATCCTCCCTATGCTGTCCCTGAACCATTTCTGTGGTGTTTCCATCCTTTTCTGCCCTTTTCCTATGGACCAGGCACCCTCCCCTCATCAGAGCAGGGGGTGCCTGGTGTAATGCTCGAGTCCTCCCATTGACTTCAATGGGGCTCGGGTGCTCGGCCGAGCACTCGAGCCTCAGGGGGTGCTCGGTCAGAGCACCCGAACACCCGAGCATTGGGGTGCTCGCTCATCACTATCTCCCATCCCTAATAATGATTAATGGGGTATGGATAGCTTTTTCATTGTATTTCTCAGATGATTGATTATATGTGTGAATTCACTTATGTAACATCCAGTTTCACATCAGTGAATTGTATCTTATCCACAACATTTGTTGATGTATGTAAATATGACCTTTTAATGTTGTATATCTTGTTTCTTGTGTTGTGAAGCATTGCTTTTACAAATTTGTTGACATAGGTTGGAAGAATATGGCTTGTTTTTTTTTTAAATTTTCCTTTATTAAAATGTTTAAGTTTACATAACAAGTATAGAATTACTCGGACAGAGGCATTAAGTAATTACAGAAGAACATCATGAGAAAGGAAGTCAACTCCTTATCAGCAACTAAAAAGTGACATAACGTGTAATCATAATAGCAACATCTATAAACAAACCTGTAGTATAGCAAAAAAAAAATATATATGGCATGTTATGGTATGAAATTGTGAACCTATGTATATATAAGACCATGGTGCATTTTGGTGAAGCTTAAAAGTGTGTATAGCACACAAAAAAAAGAAAACAGAAAGAGGAGAAGAAGGTGTGTGTGTGGGGGGGAGAACAGTCAGGGGAAATGGTCAGGGAGTTGCCAGCCCTCCACAAGTCCACCGGCTCTTACTGTAGCCACCACATCATTTGGGGACTAGGCATTGTGAGCAGTAGCAGATGGTGTCTTGGAATCTCAACCAATCTCAGCCAAGTGGACCATGTCTCATCATAGGAAGGTAAAGTGTTAGTGTATTTCGCATGGCATTTTTCCAATTGTAGGAGGGAATAAACTGTGGAAAACCAGAAGGCAATAGAAGGGCTTTCCTTTTTACCCCATAGAGTGGGAATGAGGGATTTGTCAATGTGCCAAGGGGTAAACATTTCCAGAAGTTGTTTTTTGTAGACTGTTCAATGTGGGAGCAAGAAAGAGACACAAAAGGGGGTGAGGGGATATGGAGGTCTTAAAAGTGATATTACTTTGTTGAATAATTTGAGTCCAATATTTGGAAATTACCAAACAGCATCACTCTATATGAAACAAAGTGCTCGTCTGCGCTTGACATCTCCAGCACGTATTGGAGGTTGAAGGAAAGTATTGTGAGATTTTGTCTGGCGTAGTATACCATCTGGATACGATTTTAGTTTAATTCCCTAGTTCTAGCTTCAGGTGTGTTTTTTACAAAAAACGAAGTATGGAAGCCCATCTTGTCACATCCAAAATTATATTTAGGTCTTTTTCCCATGCACAGAGAAAATAGGGTTTTGTATAAGGGCGTAGAGAAGAGATGAGATAGTAACAAAAGGATAGAGGATGTAGCAAAGGTGGAGGTGCTCATAGGGTTTTCTCAAATAGAGTTAGAGATCTGTATACAGACAAATGTTGTATTTCGATTTTATACTAGTGTTGGACTTGAGAAAGGCACCAAGGTATATGGGATTGTTCAAGTTTTTCCTTTAGAGAATCATCTGAGATAAAGGTGTTATGGTGAGTTAAGCCAAATAGCGTATAACTAAAATATTTGTTGAACAGCCCAGCAGGGAAGTCAGGATTTCCTACTATGGATTTGAGAGGTGAAGCACAAGGGGCTATGATGAGCGAGTCATTTCTCCATATTAAGTAAGACATTCCAAGTCCATTTCTTTCTCTTCTCAGGTATGTGTTATCCAACCATCCTGCATCTACCCCTAGCATCTTGTACACCATCTGCTTATTAGTTATTCAGTGTCCTGGTATGTTTTAACCAACCATCCTGCATCTACCCCTAGTGTCTTGTACCCAATCTGCTTATTAATTATTCAGTATCCTGGTATGTTTTAACCAACCATCCTGCATCTACCTCTAGCGTCCTGTACCCAATCTACTTATTAATTATTCAGTGTCCTGGTATGTTAAATTCTGTTTGCTTTTTCTTTCTGCATCCTGCCCTTAGACTGAGGTTTCCGCTGGTAATTTCTTACTGCATATAGGTGTAAAAGATCTTGTTATGCAACTCTATCCAAACATATGGTCAGGGTTTGATTTGTTAGTTAGCCAAACTGGCTCATATGAGTAAGATTACTATATAAAGGCCCCAGTTTAAGGGTGGGATGCATTGAGGGAGTCCTCATTCTAAGTGAGACATTCCAAGTGAAGTGGACTTAAATCAGGACTTGAAGCAGGAGGTGGGGCAGGAGTTGTTTAAAAGAAGAACCAGGATCCACTGGAGAAAAAACACCTCACATTTGAGAACTCTACAGCCCTCTGAAAGAGCCAGCTTCCAAACTCACCATCAACCTCCGGAGTGTAATACAAAATAATGCACTCCTAGCACTTGGACTATCTGGGACATTATAAGAATCTCTATGCCAGAATGAACAAACATCTGAAGTGTTTCTGTTAAGGATGTAATGGAGCCACACGGATGTTGGAGCAGAGGTGGGAAGTGGGACTGAAGATGGACATCCCTCCTGCAGCAACACATGCTTCTAAAGACTTTGCTTTTTCCCCTCTACCTGCTCTGTTACCCCACCCCACAATGCAGCCTGCTCTTTTTCTGCTATATACAACTCTGCTCTTATACTGCAAAATCCTGCACATGTATTTGCCCAATTCTCCCCACATTCCTATTTCCTCCACCCTACTCTCATCAAATCCCTTTTGCAATCACATCCTGTATCTATTTCTCAGACTGGTCTGTCCTTCCAATCCAACCCACAGAAGACACAAATCACATTCCCACCTGATTGTTGTATGTGTTATTCTCCTTCTTGTGGCTGGTGACATCTCCCCCAACCCAGGCCCTAATCAAATCCCTATATGTTACTGCCCATGTCCACATTCTTCCCCATCCTACAGAAGCTCTAATCTTTCTAACCTCATTCCCATCCTTACCCTCCCACTTTTTGCCCAGCCCTTCTCACGTGGCCTACTGAATGTCCAATTTCCCATTAACAAATTTACTCTCATACAAGACCTTTTCTGCTCATGTACACTCCAGCTTCTTGCTCTTACTGAGACCTGGCTCTCCCAACATGATTCAACTGTGACGGCTGTAGTTCTCTCACACAGAGGGCAGAGGTGGTAGCACAGGTGTACTGCTTTCTTCCTTGTGTTACTTTCAGCAGATACCTATTCCCCCATCCCTTTCCACTAACTCTTTTGAGGTACATGGAATCCAATTATTCGACCCTGTAGCACTGAGTGTTACAGTAGTATACAGACTTCCCAAAATCACACCCTCTGCCTTCCTTTCAGACTTTGAGTGCTGGCTTGCATTCTTTCTATCCTCTGACTCTCCTCCTCTCATACTTCAACTGTCACATTGATGATCCATCCCTTTTTGGGCATCACGCCTGCTTCAACTAACCTTGTCATTCATTCTTCAACAATGGATTGACTCTAGCACACACAAAGACTGCAACTCCCTCATATTGGCATTCACAAAGAACTGCTCCTTATTAGATTTCTCCATATCTCCTTTCCCACTCTCAGACCACCATCTCATAACCTTCTTCACAACCCTTTCCCTCCTTCCCCCACCAACTATAACCTCGCACTACACCTGCAATCTTTGATCTCTAGACATCTCTGCTTTATCTTCTGCATTGCATTACAACCCCTCTGCTTTCAACACTCTTTCTGAACCTGCCAGATTTATAGAATCCTACAACAACCTCCTCTCCTTACCACTTAATCTGTATGTCCCCCTCCAGGCATGTCTCAAATGCTCCTCAAACTCACGCTCTTGGCTCAACTCACAAACACACCTTCTTTGCTCCTGTACCCACACTGCTGAATACTTGTGGAGTAAGTATCACACTCGTGCAGACTGTATCCACTACAAATTCCTCCTGTCCTTCTTCAACACTGCTCTATCCTCTGCCAAACAACACTACCACTCTTCACTAATCAATAATCACAAATCTAACCCACACCACCTCTTCTGCATTTTTAATTCTCTCCAATTCTCTCCTTTGCCCCCCCTCAATCTTTCTTTGCAGAATTCTTCATACAGAAGTTCAACACAATATATCAAATAATCCCACCTTTTCAATATTCACAATTTTATCTTTCTGATCCTCTATCCTACTTATTTGATTCATTTGCTTTGGTCACAGAATCAGAGGTCTCGCTTTTGCTGTCCACATCATCACTCACCACCCACTCCCTTGATCCTGTACCACCCCATGTCCTCAATCCTCTGTCATCCACTTTAGTTCCCATGCTAACTTGTGTATTCAACGCCTCCCTATCTTCTGGCATCTCCTCCTCTTCGTTCAAACATTCAATAGTATATCTAATCCTTAAGAAAAGTTAATTAGACCCCACCTCCCCATTCAACTACCGCTCCGTATCACTCTTGTCTTTTGCCTCTAAGCTCCTTCAGCGCCTAACCTTTTCTCATCCACTTACCTTCCTCAATTCCCATGACACTCTGGACCTGCTGCAGTCTGGCTTTCAGCCCACTTTCTCTACAGAAATTGACCTTATCAAAGTATCCTTTCTGGCCTGGACTACTGCAACTCTTTACTTATTGGTCTGCCTGCTAACCATATTGCTCCTCTTCAATCAATTCTTATTCTTAATTCGGCCACCAGAATACTCTTCCGCTCCTCCAGAACAGTACTCACTCCATCACTTTAATAATATCTGTCATGGCTTCCCATAAAGCAATTTATTACATTCAAAATCCTCCTCATTACCTTCAAGACTCTCCATCACCTGTACCCACTTTATATTTTAATTTTGATATCTCACCATATACCTGCATGTCCACTACGCACCACGCATGGTGGATGACTCTCTGGCCCTTTAACCACTTTCGCTGTTTCATAACTGAAGGTCCCGGGACCAGGATCTCAGCTAGAGCGCTGACGCCTGTAAAAGGGGCAGGAGGGAGGAACTTTAGAAGCTTATATCTCTTAAACTAGAAGAGTTTTAATGATGAGATTGACATCTTTTCATTTATTTTTTTAATATGCACAATTTTAAACTTCCTTAAAATAAAGTAATACTGTTCCTTTAAATCATTTACAGTGCTTCTAAAATTGCAGTCACATGTTTTTTCTTTTTTTTTTTTTGCTATTGGCTGCCTTATTAATCTGGCCCTAGAACTGCCATCATCTTCAAACAGCTGTTGGCTGGTTGGAGATGATAGGCAATGTAGTCTCCAATAGCTGGGGAGCCAACAGTTGCCTACCTATGCTACAGAGTTATGATTAATGAATCTTGCATAACCAGTGTATAAATGATGATGCTTAGCCCACAGTCACTATTATGCCATTCAGCAATATATGCAGTTCATTGGAGAACTTTCTAACATCCAGTAGGTTAAAGGGATAGTAATACTTCATTTTAACTTTATTTTATTTTGTAGGCATTAAAAAAACATGAAGAATGATATAAGTGTTATCTCTCAAACCTTTATGGTTTATGAGATATTCACAAGCAAAATTTCCCCCTCCTGGCCCTTTTACCTAGTGTAAGCCATCTCTTCTCAGATGTGGAATGCAGTCCATAGACCAGACAGATAACAGCAGGGGACAATCCTCTTCCTATGAGAACAATGAAAGCCCTGCCCCCCTTGACAAGCTTTTCAGGTTTTTCCCTTATCTTAATTGAACATTGTCCCTCTCTGCAATCTACCTGGGCACCTCCCCTCTGCTTTGACTGAGCAGTGTTACATCAGTAAAAGGGCCGGGAGGGGGACACTTTGTCATTGAATTACTCTGGAACTACAACTCTGACAGAATTGAAATAACACTCTCCAAAGTCCAAATTCTATGATGATTAATTAGAGCTGCTTTTATTATGAAACATTTCTATCCCTTTAAGGGAGAATTCAATAATGAATGCCTCCTCATGGAACTGTATTTCATAATGTAATAACTATTTAAAGGAGTAGTACCTCCTAGTTGAAACAAACTTAAAATTCTTAAAAAACATAGCCTTAGGAATAATGTCCCTGGCATCTCTAAGTGGTTCTACAAACCTTAAAAATAAATATTTTTTATATCTTCACCATTACCTGAATTTATAAGGGGCCTCTTAGTTCAGCTGGTCTCCACTTCCTTCTGCAATTTTTTTCCTTTAAATTTCACACTGATGATCAAAGACAAGTTCACTGAAGGAAAGCTGAAGGAGCAGCATGAAAGGACTGTGTGGGATTTCAGCAGCTGACATCACCAGAGTAGAATAACGTAAGAGCAAACATACTCCCAGTTGCCATAGCAACACAATAAACATGATTTATGTGAATAAATATACAGATTTATGATATTTTTTACTTTTAACATTATTCTGTGCTTATCTCAGTTTTCTGCTTGTTTGAGACAAAAGAAATTGTTTGCCTGATTCTGGTACCATGAGGCTTTGTGATAAAAGGGCATGAGGAGTAATTTATCAACATTTGTAGGTTTTGTTGGTGAGGTTTTCCCTTCTGTTAACCATAGCTAATCTCTTCATTTTGCTTGTAATTCTAAACATGTATCAAACTCTGTATGGTATCATTGTGCTTGTGCATGACATTCTTAATGGGCAAATAAAGGGGGAGATTCACTAAGAGGTGATAAAAAGTTGATAAAGTGGTGATGGCTTCTCCAGTTCCTATGTTATTCTATGGAGCGTATTCACTAAGTTCTCCAGAGTGGAAGAAACCTTAGTGCATAGGCTCCATAATAGGATAACATAGGAACTGAAAAAGTGATAAAGTGGAGAAGTCATCGCCACTTTATCACCTTTTTATCACCTCTTAGTGAATCTCCCACAATATATTTTCCTTAGTTTAGTTCTTTGGGAGCAGACTTAGTATAAGGCCAGAGGCTGTGCTGTGCATCCATAAAACAGCTCATGTGATTTGTTGGAGGTTCTCTGGTTGTGTGCCCAGTCCCCATAGACTGCTAGGATTTTGTTAAGACAATTCAAGCCTAGTAGTCTATGGGAACAGCACTGGTAGCCAAATGTGACTGAATTGATAGACTTCAAGGTCTTACAGTTTAATGTCTTGGCTGTGATCAGCTGGAGACCACCAGGTGTCACTTTTCTGGCCTTATTTTAACTTTCACACTTATCCACGGAAGCTTGCAATGCAGCACCAGCTCACTCAGCAGGTCTATTCCTAGAAGATAGACTTACAGAGAGCAGAGTTATCATATACTAACTGCCTTTTAGGTTGTTGAAAGATACAATGACGAACATGGGAAATAGAGAAATTCAATTGGCATATTTTAAAACATGAAACAAAAAATGTATTAAATCTTAGTCTTTAAAGTGATAGTAACATTTAAACGTGGCACTGTTGCTACACCATCCTATTGACAGCTCTTGTCAGTTGACCATAAATCTCCATAGGATGGTATAGCAACAGCGCCACTTAACAATTTCAGACAAACAAACAATGGTGTGGCTGCGCTAACATAAAGCCTTCAGACACTATGTAGCTTCATAAAATCAACAATGTCTTTATTTAATTCCAAATTGCAACATGTGGGTAAAGAAGTATCCAAAGAGATTATAAAATTGTACAGACGGTGAGGCATCTTCATGAGCAGGTGTGAGCAAACAGATCAACGCATTTCTCGTATGTAAATGCTTAGTCGGGTCACTTTTTACCCCTAGGCTGGTGTGCAAAACTGTTTCCAAAAAGTGGTGCTATAGGAAAGAATTGAGCTATTTTACATTTCTACATTTTTAAAGATACAGATAGCTTTGAAATGGAATTTATGACTGTAATATTTAACTACTACTCTTTAAAGAAAAATCCCACCCTGTTAGTATGAGTTGACATACTGTAGGGGGTGCCAGATGCACAAAACTATACCAACAAAAATCTATAATTTATTTTCATCTATGACTTGCCTGTATTATTATTTTTTTTTATTATATTTCAAAGATACCAAAATTGTTCAACACCATGGGATTTCCTAGTTATCACTGTCCCCGTGATTCCTTGTCACTCTCTGTGGTGGCGCTCTACCATTGGCGGAGCTTGATTGGCCTGCCCAGGGTGTCCCTTTATATACTGGGCCTATGGCACCTGTCAGGTGCCCTTTCGTGGTGTTCCTGATCCTGTGCCATTGTTGCTGTGTTCCTGCGTTCCTGTGTACCGACTCAGCCCGTCTGACTATTCTGCTGTTCCTGCTCCGTGATTGACCCGGTTCCGGCTGACGGTCCTGCTCCATGATTGACCCGGTTCTGGCTGACATTCCTGCTCCATGATTGACCCAATTCTGGCTGATGTTCCTGCTCCGTGATTGACCCGGTTCTGGCTGACGTTCCTGCTCTGTGATTGACCCGGCGTTGACTGATGTTCCTGCTCCGTGATTGCTTCCTGTGTTCCTGCGAGATTTCGATCACCTGCCTGGCGACATTCTGAACTGTGCGGGTAGTGTTGCACTGACTGATCACGTTTCCGCTGCTGAGCTGTTGCCTCCGTTACTGAGCCAGTCTGAGTATACTTGCTGAGCTGTTGCCTCCGTTACCGAGCCTGTCAGATACACTTGCTGTGCTTGCTGCCTCCGATATTGAGCCTGTCTCTGTACACTTGCCAAGCTTGCTGCCTTTGTATCTGAGCCATTTAACACTTGATGAGCTTGTTGCCTCCATCACCGAGCCTATCCGTTTACACTAGCAGAGCAGCACTCCAACTATGGTGCTCATTCCCTTGCAGTTTTTGCACTGCCTGGTGCTATTGGGCATACTGTTAGCTCTTGCAGTGTGTTGCTCCGTTTTGGCACCGGAAGGGTGTCTTGGCTCTGGTCTCCCATTGCTTACAGTGTTGTACTATCATATCGTACCAGGAAGTGTGTTTGGCTCCCGATATATTGCTTGTGCAGTGTCTCCTCCGTTACGGCACCCAACGGGTGCTCTTGGCTCTTGTCCCATTGGCATATGCAGTGTATCCTCCGTTGCCATACCTAAGGGGCATTCCTGACTCTGGTTCCATTAGCTCCAGCAGTGTCTCTCCTCCGTTATTGCACCCAAGTGGTGTTGTTGGAACTAACTCCAGTCAGTCCTTGCTGTACCATTGGGCATATTACTATACAGCTATCTGAGAGTGATCCAGTTCAGTCACATTGCTGCACTTTCCTATTGCACTACTACTGGGACTGTTTATATCCACTGGGTGTTGGCCTATCACCACAACAGAGACTGATCAATTGCTTTGGGCATTAACCCTTTTTCCTCCATTGATTCTGTTGAATGCTATTTGCTCCTGCTATATTGGGCTTGTACTACAGCCATTACTTGTCTATACCTGCTATTACCTGTTCTGGCCCCCAGGGGAGCTGTTCCTTAATTTTACCTCAATAAAACTGTGTTTTATTTTTTAACCTTGGTCTGAGTGTCGTAAAAACCGTAACACTAGTGTATTCAGGAACTCCTGCCAGCTTAAGAAAAATGGTACCCCACTGGTATGGGCTGACATAACATACTGGGTGTGAAGAGAGGGGCTACCAATGGAACAAGAATGGAGAAGCAAAGTGTGTATGTGTGATTCTATGGCTACCAGTGGAAACAGGCTTGGGGGTCAGGCAGTGTATGTGTGGACCTTTGACTGCCAGTGGAACTAGGTAGGGGGGTCAGGCATTGTATGCGGGTATGTCTATCAGTGGGCAGCAGAAAAAGGATGGGGGGGGTCAGAGAGTGCATACTGGGGATCTTTTACTACCAGTGTGCACTGGAATAAGGCCTGGAATACGTGTTTGCCCCCCACATATACTGTTTGATTCCCAGCCTGATTCCAGTGCACACTTGTAGTCTGACTACTAGTGGGCAGTGGAACCTGGATGGAGGAATGTAACTGCCAGCAGGCTGTGGAACCAGGATGGGTGATTTAGGGTATATGGGGGGTTTGGAGGCAGGTAGTGAGAATGCCACTATTTATATGCAGAATTCATTGGAGAGGCACCAGGTCCCCCTTGATGCCCCAAATGAAGGTCCACTATGACACACAAAGGGTTATTTTTAATATAATTTTTTCTTCAGACCTTATTTGGGGAGGAATTGGGACCCCTCCTGGTGCTACCACAATGAGATCTGAATAAAAAATCACCCCAAAAATTATCCTTTGTGTGCCACTGGTGGGGGTCCAACACATTTCAAAGCAATGCAGTGGATCTCCTGTTGCACACACATGGGTTACACATGTTACACACATGGTTACACACATGGGTTGCACACACAGTGTTATATTTTTACCATGGCATTTTTTATTCATTAGGCATTAGGATGCCTCCTGATGCCACCCAAATGAGGTCTGGATAAAAAATTATGAAGAACAATGAATAAAAATAACCCATGTGTGTGCCAAGGGGGGGGGGGGTCTGCATTAGACTCCCCGTTACTCTCACAAAGGGTTAATATGTTTTTTCACTATTTTTTATTCTGCCTCATTGACTGGCATCAGAACCCCTCCTGATGCCCCCAAAGGAAGCCTGAATACAAAAAGTTAAAATAAAACCTCTGTGAGTGCCACAGGGGTGTCCATAGTATTGCAAAACAAAGTGCTGGACCTCCCTGAGGCACACACAGGTTTATTTCATATATTTATTATTAATTTAAATAAGACCTTATTGGGTGGCATCAGGACCCCTCCTGATGCCCCCCAGATATTGTTCTTCCAGCCACTCTCTCTGGCAGATCAATACTGGCGACACATGAGAGCAACATGCTTTCCTACTTCGCTCCAACCTGACCCAGTCTTCTCACATCACTGGTGTTCATTACTCCAGTGACGTTGGGAGGCTTTCTCCGATCCTGCCTACTTCTACCTAGATGTTCAGGTAAGAGTGGAGCAGGAGAACCTGTTACTCTCTTGCATCTCTAATATTGATTTCCATGTGCAATTGAGCAGGGGATCAATAGTTGGAGAGCATCAGGATGCCCCCCCCAGTGATGTCTAAAAAATAAAATTAAAAATAGACAGCAGAGGGGGAAGGGTGTATCTGGGATACTAGATTGGATGTGTGGGTACAAATGACCAAGAACATGCCCAACATGGGCTTTGCACTCTAGGTGTTGAATCATTTGGAATTTGAGTAATTTTTATTTATTCTATGGTGCAGTTGGTTTTCTCCAGACTTATTTCAGTTCTTCTTAGTATACCAGCCCCAGTGAGTTGGAAACACCTTTAACCTTCATTAGCATTAGAATACGATTCTGCCAGCAAGACCAAAGGGAATCAAGTAGCGTAACTCTTAAGATCCATGGGAGTAAACATGGGCAGTGCAGGTGAAGATGGTTAATAAATACAAACACACCTGTAAATTTTGACATTAAGCCACCAGTGATCCATGACAAGCATCCATGACAAGTTGACCTCCAGAAAATAGTACAAAAAAATGGAGAACTGAAAATAATAAATATACCAAAACGTCACCTGTGAACCATTCCTCTGTAGATTCTCCAAATATCAACTTACAAACATTGATAAATCCCCTCTTCCCATAGTGTTTTTGATTTCTCCCTCTGTTTTGATGTCTGTGCCCACTTAAAGCCACATTCCAAGCTACACCTATGTATTCCCTTTGTGAAATTTCTCAGAGGTTCTTTTTATTGTTGTTTTGGTCCTGTCGTCACTCCATTAGAGCATCCACTGTTGTTCATGGGCCAATTCAGAGAATACAGCTGAACAAGCACAGCAAGAATGATAATTCCAAAATGTGCTTAGAGTAAAAGTATCTTTTGAAAACATTGTATACTAATGACGAGGGGAAAAAAATAACACTTCTGGCATACATGTTAAAGTGACATTATTTTTTCAAAGAAAATCCTACACCATGACATTGCCAATATTGTCTTTCTTTATACAATGATTAATGGAACTGTGAAATATGTAACAACAGCATTTTAATTAAAAAAAGTTATGAGAGATTAAATGAAAAATGTGCATAGTTTTGTGTGTGTGATGAAACCAGTTAAGAGTTACTTATTTTTCTTTATTTTGTGTTGGTGGATTTAACAAGTACAAGAGCAAACCAACTGTACAGTTGGGAGTAAATAAAAATCCCATTGATTTACATGTAGTATTTAACCCCTTAAATGCTAGACAGGTTTCCAATGCATTGCTTTGAATCACGTTGGAGACCTCTCAAGCATTTTAGGGTTAAAAGCCTGATTTAAATTAATGAGTATCTTGATAATGTCTATTTGTTCCCTCTGGGGAAATTGGTTTATTCCACAATTATCCATATTCCTAGTAAGGCCTAGACTGAATTACAGTTAATAAGTGGTTATATTACTGGTTCTACTAAACATGTATCATCCTATCAAATGCTGTGGATACATTTGTAAATAAAACCCTTGATAAAGTTATCAACTTCAACTGAATCCTGACCTAAATCATCTCTATTGACTTTTTTTTCTGTCTTGACTGATGCCATCGCTATTCTTGAATTTTCACTATATTAATTTTGAGAAGAGCAGAATTGTATTTGACTCCAAGGATGTTATAAGTATCAAAGAATTTTGATTTGCAGTGCATTTGAGACCTATCTAGCATCTAAATGGTTAATAAAAAGGGTTAAACTGGCAACTAAGATTATTCTGTGTCTCATGAGAAGTAGTCATGTCTGGATAATACTGCTCAATATTTACCTAGACTTGGGGAGGCTAATGGTCAGTTTTGATTCTAAAACACCCCTTGGCATGACTGAGGAAAATAGGGGAGACTTATAAATACTATTCTTAGTACATGTTTAAGAATTGTAGCTAAAGTTTGCAGTGTCGGGTCATATTTATAAAGTAGTAAAGTCCAGTTTAAAATTGTGTCTATCTGAGAATATTCTGAGAAAATTTGCAGAACATTTTGAAACTGAGAATATTTTTTTCATATAGCTGTTACTATACACTTCCATCAAGATCAGGTTGTACCTTTCATTAATATGTAGGCACAATTAGCAAACATCTTTATAAATACATGGCAACAGAATTCTTGTTTGAACAAGACCATTTCTACTCCACTTATCAAAACGTTGACTGACTGGAGGTAGTACTTAGAAAAGACTTCACTAAGTGCTTATACATAACTTTATGTCTCTATGGCGGAGATTTATAAAACTGGAGTTATAAAGAAAGTGTCTGTAAAATTGTCACAAAGAGATGTAACGATATGTGTAAACCTTTAGGGCGAGATGTTCAAAAATTCATCATAATGAATAACTTGTTGGATCATGAGTTGGTGGTAAAAGAAGGACAATATTTTCACAAGTAAATCTGTCATGTTTGAAAATTCATCTAAGGAATTAAAAATAACGTTAAGACGATCTCATTGAACATTGCCGTTAAAAATTCTGATCTTAAAAATTGTCTTTGATTTTGTCTTTGAAACTAACATTTTCAAAGAAACAAAGGCATTTTTTTGTCTTTGAAACGAAAAATTGCTTCTCAGTACTTTAATTTTTCTTCTCCAAGTTTAGACCTTTTTTATTATTATTAATAACATTAATCAGACAAAAAAATGACGTTAAAACGAATATTTTTTTCTGAAAATACCTTACAATATGACAGAAGATTAAACCACACCCACTTTTAAGGTGGCTTTTTCCCTTTGACGGAGATGGTGGAATTGGATACAAAAAATTACGGAAACATGTCTGAGAATTGATGGATCATGGTGTAAGAACTTTTTTATTCTGATTACTGACAATTTCAGTTACCACCACTTTCTGAACATCTCACCCTTAGAGACATTGTCACTAAGTGCTAACTCCAGTTATTTGTCTGTTTTGAAAAGTGAAATAGAAAGAATCTAAACATAGTTTGGAGCAGAGAAGAAAAAGAGGGGATATGATAGAAACATTCAAATACTTGAAGGATTCAACATTGTACAGGAGGGAAGTACATTACAAAGTAGAAGAAATGTTAGGACAAGACTAGGGATGGGCCAAAGTTTTCACCTAAACGGGAGGGCAGTTTGTATCCATTGGAAAAATAGAGAAAACATTTTTGGAGTAGGCAAAAAAAAGAGAATTTAAAGGGATTTTCGTGGAATTTCTCATGGGAACACAACTGGACCTTTCACCCCTAGACATGAGGTCAAAGTCTAAAAAGAGGGGCAGTGGGTTAGATATAATATTACTTTACGGAGAGGGTGGTAGATTAAGTGAACTAGCCTACTAGCAGAAATGGTAGAGGTTAATGCAGTGACAGAATTTAAGCATGCACGGATGGATATAAGGCTATACTGAACATAACACAAGAGCAAGGAGCAAATGAGGTTGAGGTTTTCACATAAGGAACATTTGGTAAATTAGATGGGCCGAATGGTTCTTCTCTGCCTACAAATTCTATGTTTATGACAGTTTTAAAGACACTTTCTTTATTACTCTTAAATATACTAAGAAAGTGGAATAATTCAAGTTCAAGTGCAAAAAAAAATATGTAAGATGTGATGGATCATTATTTTATTTGCACATTTAAATGTGAAATTCTGGGGCAAACCAACTACAGCATGGGGGGATGAAGATTCCTGTTGATTTAAATGGGGTTTTAAATCTCTTTGGAATGTGTAGAAGAACTCTCTAGCAGTCAATGGGTTAATAGGTCAATTTATATTCATGGGATTTGGGGCATGTTTAGTTGTCCCTTACTGTGTATTTGGTTTGAATCAGAAATGCGTCTCTTTAGCTTAAAGGGAATCTCTCAAAATAGTTAGTTTATGTAGTGACCAGATGTTATAACGTTTTCATTTTTCTAATAAAATCACTATTTTGCTGAAATTCAACAAATAAATATTGTCCTGTGCCGTACTTCCAGATACTGTGGTTACCAGCTCTGTACCGCAGTCTGTCACTCTGCCTCTGCTCTCCTCCCTTAATCCAGTCTCCTCCAATGACGGAGGCTTTCTGCATGTAAGCTGGAGCGGTCTCTGGCCAATAAGAGTGCTCCAGCTTACATGCAGAAATCCTCCGTCATTGGAGGAGGCTGGATAGAGAGAGAGGAGCAGAGGAAGAGTGACAGGCTGTGGTGCAGAGCTGGTAACTGCAGCATCTGGAAGTAGGGTGCAGGGCAATATTTATTCATTTAATTTCAGCAAAATAGCGATTTTATTAAAAAAATGAAAATGTTATAACATCTAGTCGCTACATAAACTAACTATTTAGACCAACATATATAGGGGTGATAGACCCCCTTTAATAACATCACTGAGGAAAAGCCAACTTTACGAGCCCATTGAATGTAAAAAAATGTTTAGGACTTAACAGTAGCTTACAGTTGTACACCCCTCTGGTCCTGTAAGGGTTAAGTGACACTCTGCCACATGCACATTTCCAGGACATAGTAAGACATGGTTGGTTAAATGTGTGAATCCATGGATACAACTCCACTGGTGTCAGCCTCCATTACCAGTGTCTGCATTACTCAGTACAGTGTATGGTTGGTGCAGTGCGTACCAGCAGAACACTCCATTGTCATAAACAGTTTAATGCCAGCATAGCATGTGCAGGAACATAGAAAGCTGCAACAATCTTCTCTATGCCTTGTTAGAACACCATGTAATTCCCATATACTTTCTGATTAACCTCATCATTGTGCAAGTAATGTTAAGGGGAGATTGTAGGGGTAAGTAACAAAACAAATTGTTTTTAAACAGTCAGAGGGCTAGAAAATCAACTCCATCACCTGCCAGAGGAGTATGCAACACGTCGCAAAGCAATGCATTGCGTACCCTGCTGGCATTGAAATGGTTAACTATGGCATATCTATTGCTAAGAAGTTGCATCTGCCAACTCAGTTGTTCTTCCTCTAAACACCAAGGATGAGGAGTCTATGGCACTATAGCTGTTGTTTTTCTGTAAAGCAACAGCTGGAGCAAATTGTTCACCTCTGATTTAGACCTTTGATAACCTAGTGTACCTAGTGTACACAAGCACATATTTCTGGATTCCCAGTAAACAGAGTAGGCATCCACATCTACCAAAGGGGCATGGGCTGCCCACACCCCCAGTGTTAAGTTATGGTAATGACAGCTCAATCTCAATACTCCCGCACCACTCCTGATTTATATTGGCCAGTGTTTCTCACCAGATTATATATCATTATAATATTCAGTTTGTATGCTGACTTGGGCAGAATAACAGTCTGAATACTGATTTACTAACCAGTGTTTAGATGTCTTTAGTTTCCAAGCAAATAACCCTTTTAGTGCCAAAATGGTTTCCAACACATTACCTCAACCCCGTGGCACTCAAAGAGTTAAGAGAAATATTCAAAAAGAAAAAAAGAGGTGCGACTCTGGAGCAAACCAAACACGTATTCTTAACATTTCCAATGAATTAAATGTGGCTTTTAACCCCTTGACTACTAGAGTAGTCTTTAATACTTTAACCATTATTTAACCATTAGATCCTCTATTAAATCATTTGGAATCTTCATTACTCCCCTGTGGTACAGTTGGTTTACTTCAGAATTGATAGCTTATTGAATAAGGGCCTAAAATCCTTTATGTATTTGTTGGATAAGTAGGTTTTCTGTGCCAGGTAATAATGGATGAGGCTGGGGGAGGGGTCATAAGCTATTAAGAGTATCAGTGTTGCGGTTGTAGGAGGGGCTAAGTGTGTCTTGGGTGGCTTGTTTTCGGTAGCATGTTATATAAAACCGGCCTTGAAAGCACATGTCAAACCGAATAGTCTCCATTTTAGACAAGTGAGAACTAGCTTGGTTTTATTAGGGATCAGTCACGTCAAATTGAATTTCTTGTTTTTTATGAGAAAGCAGGGATGGATTTGGTGTAGGGAAATTCAAGTGGATGTGGTCTATGTAGGTTTTGTAAAAGCTTTTATACTGTGCCACATGAGGTTACTGTATAAACTAAAGGATATGGCACTAGAGAAAAACATTTGTACTTGGACAGAAATCTTGATGAAGGACAGAGCGCAGAGAACTGTTATAAATGGAACCTTTTCAAATTGTATAAGAGTTGTAAGTAGAGGAACTGAAGGTTTAATGTTTGGCCTAGTTCTTTATTGAAGTGGGTAGTGAAAGCAGTGTCACCATTTTTTGTGTTTGACTACATTTTGTAAGATAGAGCTGGGGGGATCTTTTATTCTCTCATGCTTGTGGGCCAGACACCACAGATATTAACCTCTTGGACGCTATCAATGTCTCCACTTCAAAATGCGTTGGAGATGTCTTTATGATCTAAATGGTTAGGTAGAACTTAAAATAAGTAATGCTTAGCACTTAAACTGAATAGGCTCAAATGCACAGAGAAAAAGTGGTGCAAATGTAGTACAAAGCAATTGCAGTAAACACATTTTCCAAAGTCCCCTTTGATTTAGATAGAGCTTTAACTGCATAGTAATACCTCTATTAAAGTTTACCTCTGGATCTTCTTTACATTTTTTTTAATGTAGAGCTTTATTTAGTTACTTACAGTGTTGTAGTTCAAACACTCTTCAAGACTAAAGGATCCTCCTCCCGCCCCTTCTGGCCACCTCCCCTTAGATGTGGAATTCGGTTGTGGGACTGGACAGATGCAGTGAGGGACAATCTTTACTCAGTAAGTATAAGGAAAACCCTGCCCCCCTTGATGAAGAATTTTCCTTTTGCTTACTGAAGATTGTTCCTCATCTCTTTCCATCTGGACCAGACAGACAGGCATCATGACGCAGGAAAAGGGGCTGGAGGGGGATACTTTTGTCTTGAATAATGTTTTAAACTACAACACTGTAAGTAACTAAATAAAGTGCTACATGTTAAAAAATGTGTAAACTCTGAGCTAAACTGTAATAGAGGTATTACTATCCCTTTAATCCCTTGAATGATACCGAGGTCTCCTCTATCATTCAAGTGGTTAACACTCTGAGTGCCAGTGGCACTCAAGGGTTAAAATGCATATTTCAGTTTATAGTACAGCAGGTTTGCCACATAATTGCTCAACTTTTGTTTTGTGAACTCATGGAACACTGATCATCTATCATGCCAGAAAACAGCAAAAAAAGAAAATAGTTTACTAAAATAACTGAAAAGTATGCAAGCATTTTATTAAATTCACAGTCCCTTGAATGCTAGACAGGACTCTAATGCATTGGAAGGCAACGCTTTGGAAATCTCTCTAGAATTCATGGGCTTAACAGACCCATTTAAATCAGCACATATTTCTATTCTTCCCCTATGGTGCAGCTGGTTTACTCCAGAATTGCTCCAATTATTTCTTATGTCAGCTTCTTGTTCTGTGCACAGTGTGTGACTAGGTGGTTAAGAGAGGAAAACAGGGTCATACCTTGGCACAACTTCCCTATTTAAGCACATGAAATTTAACCTTTTGTGATGCAAATGGAAAACATTAAACCATCCACCATGAAAAGTAAATCTAGTGCCACAGTCACTGAGCCCCTTGTCGTCACTAGATGAACACGTGCAAGAATCCAACAGAAAAGCAAGTGAGGCCCCACACCAGCCTGGAAAAGTGACAATAATACCTCTGTCATTGTCTTATGCTAGGTTTCGGGTCTAGAATCATATCCACCCCTTATCCTTCCAGCACCCTCAGGGTCCTCCTCCTCAGTATTGTCACTGTTGCCACCAGTACCAACACCAGCCAAAGGTGAATCTGCAGATGTGAGGATCTGGCAATACGTCTCAACTCCTTGTGCCATGGAAAAACTGATGAGCGTTTCACTGTAGCTTGTTCACAGTGTATCCTGCATGTAAGTTGATCTGAACTTATATGGCAGGCCCAATCATCAATTTTATATATATTTTTATTGGGTATTGTTTTCTGAACAGCACATTTCACTAATATACTTTTTTAGTTCTTTAGTGTAACACTGTCGATTAATTATTGTATGTATTGTGGATGGTGCTGTTCATATGTGCATTATGGTTTTAAGGTGTCTGGAACTATTTTTATCTTCTGTAAGATACATGTGGATGTGGATTTTGTGCCTATTGGAGACATTGCCGACGTGCTGACACACAGGAGAACTGTTGATATTGGGACACATTACACATCAGGTTGGGGTTTGACCCGTTGGACATCATATAAGTAACATCCTACTGGAGTCAGGGTTAACACTTTTAGGTGTGTTTGTGTCCAGGTGTTGTTATCAGTCCCTAATGTGGATATTTGGTAAGATCCCGGAGAAAGACACGTTATTCACATAGTGTTTATGTGTATCAAATTTTGATAAAATATTGTTTGATTTTATTTTGCATTATGCTTAGAGATTCTCTAACTAAAATTAACCAACAGAGCTCTCCACTAGTGTTTTGTAGTATCCTAGATGGAATCCTGCTTTCCCCTTGCTCTTATGTTTTATACACAGAAAACTACTTATCACAGTCTCCCTTAGAGGCCTAAGTTATCCTGTGCTCCCTTCCTCTGTGGTGTGTCAGCCGGCATGATTGCTGTTACTTCCGCATGGCTTACGTCATGAAACAGGCACTGGCACAGATGCTTGCTTATGGGCCTATTCTGTTTTGCCTAATTGGGTCCTGCCTTCTTCTGCTCCTTTATTAACCTCCTTGGGGCTAGGAGTTTTGCCCTTACGTGGTGTTTCTGCTAGTTCTTTTGCACTCCGTTGCGACCCGTGCCTATCTAAGAATCTGCTCCATGTATGACCCCGGCTTGTCTGACTACCCACATCGGTTCTGACCTGTGGATCTGGCTTACTAACTCACTGCGTGTCTGACCCAGGCTTGTCTGACTACCCACATCTGTTCTGACCTGTGGCTCTGGCTTACTAACGTGCTCCTTTTAGTCCCCAGTTTGTCTGACCTCTGGCTCTGGCTACTAACTCGCTCCATGTAGTCCCTGGCTTGTCTGACCTGTGGCTCTTGCTGCCTGCTCACTCCATGCACTCCTAGCTTGCCTGACCTGTAGTCTCCGTGATCCGTGGCTCTGGCCTGCTCTCGCTCCCTGCTGCCTCCGGTCACGAGACCATAGTAGGACTTATACATGTTAGCCGCTTCATACTGGCGTTCCACTTGAGCCTCTTTCCTAGTCTCGGTAGCTCACAGTAGTGCAGTGGACAGCACAGTGTGAAGCTCCAGAAGAGGAGCCTGGGTCCAATTATCCTGTGTCTGGGGTTGTGTGGGCTAATACCTTATTGTTGTATATTTCAAATAAAGGTGGTTATATTTTATCTTTGTATCTGTCCTTCTTTGCCTGATCACCGTGACACTACTACTACACAGTCTAGATTTTTCAATTTTGTTAGCCGTACGTGTCAATGGTGCTGCACTTCCACCAGGAGCAGAAACACTCATCATAGCAAGGGTTTTGGATGTTGATGATGACCTGTGTTTCTGCTTACTCATCAACAGTGAGTTTGACTGGGTGGAGGTTGCACTTGGAAGCCATGAAACTAATGAGGATGACTGACAGGACTACTGTTTTTTTTTGCATATTTACTTCCCCAGAGTTAGTCTTTATAATTGATTTCTCAGTTTATAAACAGGCATAGTGCTCCCTCTACAGAAGACTGGGCATTTTGCTTTCAGTTACTTTTATGGCCATGCAATAATAACTATCACTGGAGAGATATAGTCTAGATCAGCATCATCATCCATAATTAGCATTATCAGCATTAGCTGTTTCCTGCTCATTACAACAGTTACTTTTTACTTTTCCTCTTGGTGAGTTCACCACTACTTTGAGGATGTGTTGGTTTAACTGCTAAATCTTCCTCCACTATGACAACAACATTAACATATGACTTGTCATGTTGATTGTTCTTAAAATACTTAGTACTACTACTACTGGTGGTGGTGGTGAAACTTTTCAGGTTACTTTTACTAACAGCCTCAGGAGGAGGAGCATCACCATCAGTTAGTGTACACATTACAGAAACCATAGCCACAGTCTGTTTTTAGAGTACCATTCTACTACCACATCCATGAACTCCTCCTAATCCTTTCCCCTTACCCTTGCCCCTAGTATGTTTGATGACAAATGAAAGTAGTGTTGGTTTTAACTGTAAAGTACACAACAAAACTGTTTGTGTATTGAGTGATTCTTTGCTCCTCTCTTTGCCTCTACATGTAGCTAGTGTCAAAATTTAAGCTGCAGCTTTCTCTCTTTCCCAGTATCCCTGCAGTCTTATTTTTTACAGAACAGGATGAGGATAGACTTGTTAGCTTCAGAATCAGAGGTTGCCAATAAGGGATAAATTGCTCCACACAGCAACATCTGCAGGGGTGCAGCACCACCACCACGCATCACTATACACTTGTCCCTGTTCTTCCTGCAGTTGTATGATTAAGTTATACTTGTTTGTCTCTTAAGTGTCTGATGCTTTTTATCTGTCTGCAACGTTTATCTGTCACAGTAGAGGTCAACCAACTCAGGTAGAAGCCTAGATCACCTTCTTTTCTGACTGTCACTCAGTCAAGATCATTTTTTTAACTCTTCATATAGAGAACAATATGGCTGCCACCAAGACCCCTACAAATCAATTCCATCTTCAATCTCTTTACCTATAGCCTCTATCATAAACATGCCCAGCTTTCTCTCTTTCCTAAACACAGACTGACAAGGTGCAAGACTCTGACACCCCTTTCAAACTATGACAGCAGGAATACAAAGGAAACTCTCCACTTGGGGGAGAAATCCATTCATATCACAGATGTCAATGCAATGACAAAGCTGGAAAATAGTGGAAAATTTACCATACATCGGGAAGTGTTGTTTTTCTCCTGTTTCACTTTTGAGGAAAATAATTTCATCCAACCCTACCTGGATATCTTGTCCATGTAAACTCATATGACAGTTGCTAGCAAAACAGCATCCCCCTTAAAGATTTAAGTAGTTCTATAAACTCTGCCTGCTTAAGTAAAAAAAAACAAAAAAACTGAAAGCAACAGAAGCTTAACACAAAATGCATGGAGCCTCTAGCAAACTCTAATGAGGGGCTCCAATGAACCACCCCAGTTAAGCTCCACCCCCAATTATGTCCCCACCCTAACAAAGTTCCACACCCATAACAATAAATGAAAACAAAGATGAGTAAGATATAACAAATATGTATAGGTTCATAAAAAATAATTACTTATGGTTCATAGGACCTACATTGGCATAAAGTAAGTTGGAAATGTCTAAAGTCAATGTACTAATACAATAGCAGGAAGCAAACAGTTCTGTTGTATAAAAAAGCCATACAACGAGCACTTTTACACTTATCTGTATTAACCCTTGAACGCTAGAAATGATATTTGGAGACATCTGTAACAACCAGGGAATTAAGACCTTGTAGACTAGTTTATCTTACAATTTGAAGACATTTCCAGCGTTCAAGGAGTTAAAGGGAGAACAACATCTAAAAATGAGCCTGATTGGGGTCATGAACACTTAAATATTATGGACATCATACTACACACTGAAAGCATTGTGCACCCTATGACCTTCAAAGGGTTAATCAAGGATGATGCTCAGCCTTATGCTTGGTTAACCTACTGAGGATTAGAGGAGTTCTCAAAGCATTGCACAGCCATGCACATTGTACACCCATTTGATATTCAAGGGGTTAACTTGTGACAAAGGATTACATTGCCACTGACTACTGGATTCAGTTTTAACCCTTTGAGTGCCGGAGGTTAACTTATGGCACAAGAAGATACTGACTGTGAATACTGTGTTTAAAGCTGGCTATGGGTGGGCAATCATATAAATAACATTTTACCTATATATAACCAAGGCTGTCTTTGTTAGTGTTTATACATTAATTGTTAGTGTCTGCAAACCCTGAGCATATGTCATTCTCTATACATACATTTTTAACACATACTCCATTTAGTTTTTGCATGTATATAGGGGGAAGCAGTATGGGACATGTGGCATGGGGCCACAGGAGGAGTGTTACAGAAGTGAGGTAGGGAGAGAGGATGGGGCAACGAGTGGGGTAGACAGTGCACAGAAAAGGAAGGGAGGGAGGTGCTGAGAAAAAAAACGTTGCTCAGAGAGGGCAAAATGAAGAAGCAGAGAGATGTGACTAGGGTATCAAAGAAAGGGCGATAAGGGGTCAGAGAGGGTGGTGGAGTGTCAAGTGGAATTGATAGGGTGTTAGAAAGGATTGAGAGTCAGAGAGGTGGAGTAAGGATCAGCAGAGTTCATTATTTTTTCTCACCTGGCAATTCTGGTTTTGGAACCCCGCCATTATTGAATGGAAATGAATGCAGTGCCAGTGCATAGATGACTGATTACAGTAATTATACATGCATCAGCAGCATCCCATCATTTATTGGACATGGAATGTTTATGGGCAGAAAATTGCGAATGTGCCAGAGCCCCCTTTCCACTAGCAAATATAAAAAAAAGGTGGTGACAACAACTTCCATTCTCCATATGTGAGACTCACATTATGTTTCTCTATAATTGTGGTATTGACTTCAGTTGGCTCTTCCAAACATAAACCAGTGTATACGATTAACGGAGGCCTCCTAAGAATAACTGGTATGTGTCAAGGCAGCTAAAATAAATGGGGAACAGCAGGAACCTATTTGGTTTTTAATCATTAGTCCTTATTCATAAAAGGAACACTTTATTCTTAATTAAAACTAAAAATGCTATCTCTTACGACAGCCATATAGTATGTGCTATGACACAAAAAGTTGATCTTCTTTGATGGACCAGGCTGGGACTTTATGCACTAAAACAGAAAGGCATAATGTAAGACCTGCAGTGTAAATTGCAATATATTTTCTTGGATCTATAAGAGTTTAAACAGGACAATCTTTAGTGAAGTGCATCCCAAAAAGTGACACATGCAAACACAATGAAAGCAGTGCAATAAAATATACCTTGTATAGTAATTACTCAAAAAATCTCAACCATTGCAATTCAGGCTATATGTACAAAACAAGGCTGGAACAATTCTATGATAAACCAACTGCACCACAGGAGCAAATAAACATTTCCATTAATTTAATTGGGAGTTTTAACCCCCAAAAGCTAGAGAGGTCTCCAGTGCATTGCAAACCAATGCTCTAGGGATGTCTCTAACATTCAAGGGGTTTAAAAGTTAAAATATATTTGCATATATCATTTAGAAGTTATATTTCCCTTAAATAACAGGACTTTAAACACTAGGAATGGGAAAAATATAGATTGCATATATTTTGCATATATTCATACATGCATCCACATTCAGATTAAGCCTTCTGAGTGCCAGAGAGGTATCCAGTGCATTGCATTGCAATTCATTGGATTCATCCTGCATAATGATGACCTCACTTCAGTATCCCCAGAAGTACTAGAAGAGGCAGTGTGGAGCCAATGGCCAGGCCAAGCACCACCACTAGCTACAGAAAATACTAACTTATACTGTAAGTTGTGGGGGGGGGGGGCTATTCCTTTATTGTGGGTAAACCATAAAGGCACAGACATTCTGGGGGTCCCTAGGTCCTCTGGGGGCATCTTCTGCACCACTGGGCGGCAACCGTCATGTCTGCATCCATGTACATGATGTCCAGTCCAATTGAAGATGCCTCTCTTGAACACAGACACAAAGATAATTCATATGTGCCATTTAGATTTTCTGTTCATAGTAAGGTGAGATAGAGGGTTATTATTAGGAACTGTTAGTTCTCCTTTAATCTAAACACTAGCATCTGTTCTTATGTACAAAAACATTTGTATATTTTTGTGAAAACGTCCATGAGAACAATTTCTTACAAGGGCTTTATCAACAATAAATGAAAATGGATTAAATCAATTAACATATTATATACTTCCTCACATTTTTTTCTATTCCTTGGAAAAAAATTAAAAAATCTTTAAAAAGAAGGCCGAAACGTACGTCTGGGTTTAGCTGTTTCCCTTGTTCATAGAGGAATTGTCTGGCATTTCGTGGCTGGACTGTCATTTGGCAGGACCAGTATGATATGCTTCAGAAGATTTTCTCTCTGTGTATGGCACTGGTGAGCTAAGAGAGATTGCACCTTGGGCACGAGGACACAGTCCCAGTGAGCTTATTGCAAGTGTTTGCTAGCTCATGAGCCTAGTTGAGCATCTCTCACCTTTTCTTTCTTAAAATAAAAGGTAAAAAGTGGTCACTTTTGGCCACTTTTTACCAGGTCTGTTAAAAAAATTGAGGAAAACATTAAAGTGATTGTAATATTTAAAATTCAATATATTTAGTTCTGTAGATATTTAAAAAATAAATTAATTGCGCCGTTTATGATCTCCAAAACCTTTGTGATTTGGGAGATATCAGTCTGCAAAGTTCCCCCTTCCCGCCCCTCGTGCTGACGTCAGCTTTCAAAGTTACAGACGGAGATCGCAGTCCATAGACTGTCCTGCGGTTCTTCAGCAGAGCCATGATCGTGGTAGTTACAAAGAAATACTTCATTTGAACGGTCTACAATGTGTGCCTGGTTCAAATGAAGTATTTCTTTGTAACTACCGTGATCACGGCTCTGCTGAAGAGCCGCAGGACAGTCTATGGACTGTGATCTCCGTCTGTAACTTTGAAAGCTGACGTCAGTACAAAGGGAGGGAAGGGGAACTGTGCAGACTGATATCTCCCAAACCTTAAAGGTTTTGGAGATCATAAACGGCGCAATTAATTTATTTTTTAAATATCTACAGAACTAAATATATTGAATTTTAAATATTACAATCACTTTAAACAGCAATACTTATTTGGAGATTAGAACCCTCACAGTTCAGTTCACAGACACTCATATTTATTTATTTATTTACATAAATAATGCCTTACATTGTCCTTATTTATTTAATTTATTTAGATAATGTTTTACCAGGAATAATCCATTGAGATTTGTCTTGTTTTCAAGTATATTACTTGTATAAACAAACAAGGGTCAAATGACCATGCACAGTTGCCACCAGATGAAAAAGAAAAGTAAATTTATCATATATTTTGAGTTTATGCACCTTAGAAATCATTTTTAAAAATTTCTGATAGGACTACATGATATTATAAAAGTCTAAAAATGTAAATCAGCACACACAGGACTTCTCTTTTGTGCTAATTGTTCTTTATTTGTAGATCAACGTTTCGATCCCATTCAGGGATCTTTGTCAAGATACCAAACACAGTGAACCATCCCCCATTTTATACCCTATGATCTCTGAATTCGTGAACTACCCGCCAAACAATATTCCCACACAATATCTAACAGATTGCATAAAACTAAAAAACCTTTTTCATGTGCTGTCACCAAACATCAACACCCTTGATGAACTTTAAAGTTCCTGACTTTGTGTGTATTATATTTAAAAACAAGTTAGGAATATTACTGACTATGACGTAAGCAGCCTAATATATTCAGACTAATTCGCACACATCAAAAAAATACAAAATGAAAATAAAGATAAAAAATCAAAATGAAGATAAAAAATCACATATATATATATATTAATGAATCTTAAAGCTGCCTAAGAAATTGTTTAATATTAAGCCATGAATAGCATGGGGCTTGATCTGAGTCCCGGTGAGATCTCCTTCGCATTGCACAGCCCAATATTCCTCGAATACTACTATCACCGTACTGAGTCATTCAGACCCCTCACCAAATAGACATTATTCGCGCTAGACCATAGAAAAAATTATTTGACCTTCCATTGTAAGAGTACCACGATTCAATATCTGCACCTTAATAGATAAAAATCTTCTTAATAGTGCCATTGAAGTACTCGTAATTCATTAATTGATGCATACTGGTACTGTGAAGTATAACATATCCCTATAGTTTCTTACTATAGGGAATTTGCTAAATTAGATACTTCTATATAAGATACCATGTGTCAACCCGTCGCTGTATATACCCTATTAATTCTTTGTTGATAATTTCCCTTTAATGCCACCCCTGTAGAAGCCATGAGGAAAAGAATTTTGTGTGTATACTCTCTCGGCTGAATATGTACATAAACTGTGTTTGGTGAAGAGGAATTTCATGCTCTGAATCACACACACATTTCCACACTGTCCACTGACTGGGAAAAGTTTTGCAAAGTGTCATGAAAACATTTTAAATATAGTTGTTTAGCAAGCACAGCCATAAAGTACAGAAAAATAATAACTTGCATCTATTTTTTAAAATTGTGTTCATACATTCCCCTCAATATCGTCATAAAAAAATTGTTTTTATTCGTAGACTATCACTGATGCTAATTGGTTGTTTGTTCTTTTTTAAGAGGATTCCATAGCATTTTATTACACTAAGAGCTTTATACACAAAAGAAAACAGAATAAATTCTGGAACAAGCCAACCTCATTTTGCAATATGTGGGAGACCTCTTTAGCATTCAAGGGGGGATATTCACTAATCGGTGATAAAGAGGTGATATAGTGGAGATGACTAGGGGTGGGCAAAAGCTCTCGCCGTGTTCCCACAAGAAATTCCATAAAAACCACATTGTTATCCAATTTTTCGTAGGGAAATCCGATTTAAAACCAGCGATTAAAATCTTCGCATTTTTCGCCCATTGGCCAAAATTCTTTGCCATTTATTCAATGGTTAGAAAGTTACCGCCCATTGATTTATGTGTTTTTCACCTTTTCGCAATAAAAACATTAAGTATTCCAGGAAATGAATAGAAGCAGCTACAGAGAGAGGTAGACGTGCTGTGCTGTTCTGCTGTTATTTGTTTGGAAAATTGAGGCAGGAGAGGATTATAGTGACTGCTATTACTATGAGAAAGTTTAAAAACAATAAAAGGAGGAACTGGAAGTACCCTTATGTGTCCACTGAGTCTGAGGAGGAGGAGGAAGTGACCACTGCAGAACCAATGCTGTCCAGTCCCCCTAAACCACCCCTAGGCATCTTGAGGAAATTAATGTTAAGGAAGGAAGAAAAGGGTAGTAGTGAGAGCAGGACAGGTCAGCTGCCTGTGCCTGCTGCCAGACGTGCTGCCCCTGTGGCCACCATTGCTTTATCTGCTGCAAACTTGCTGCCCCTGCTGCCACCAGTGCAGTGCCTGCTGTCAGATGTGCTGCCCCTGCTACTACTACCACCATTACTGTGCCCGCTATCAGACATGCTGCCCCTGACGTCACCTGTGCTGCCCCTGCTGCCACCAGTATTGTGCCTGCTGTCAGACATGCTGCCCCTGCTACTGCTACCACCATTGCTGTGCCTACTGTTAGACATGCTGCCCCTGCTGTCACCTGTGCTGTGCCAGCT
Organism: Rhinophrynus dorsalis; assembly: GCA_037306005.1. Lineage (NCBI taxonomy): Eukaryota > Metazoa > Chordata > Amphibia > Anura > Rhinophrynidae > Rhinophrynus > Rhinophrynus dorsalis. The sequence goes on from CM074718.1 coordinate 63,918,088, forward strand.
GCCAGTGCTGCCCCTGCTGTAACCAGTGCTGTGCCTGCTGCCAGTACTGAACCTGCTGCCACCTGTACTGTGTCTGCTGTCAGATGTGCTGCCCCTGCTGCCACCAGTGCTGTACCTGCTGGCAGAGAAATTATTAGAGGGAAGTGCCATTATACACCAATTTCAGTTTGAGGCAAAAAAATTTGTCCATCCCTAGAGAGGACTTAACTTGTTTATCACCAATTTCTGTGTTATTCTATGGAACCTATGCACTAAAATGTATTAAACTTTGGAGATCTTAGAGCATAGGGTCCATTGAATAACATGGAAATTGAACAAGTGATATCACTGGAGAATTTATCAGAGCTATTAAAATGGACCTGTCACATACCAGCTTTTAGTCTCCTTTAATGTACCTATTCAAACTGCCTATGCCTTGTGATTATTGCTTTCCAATCTAGAATGCCGGAGGGATGGAATAAATTAATAGGGAGGAATAATCAGTCAAATACTTTCAAGTTGAATGCTCCCACTAAGAGGAGCATTTGCTAGGTTGAAGTTTCTCTTTAAGATAGTCCTTAAAGGGATAGTACTGTTTCAAAATAAATACAGCTCCAATTATTCTTTATAGTTTTTGGGCCATGTAGGGTGTTATTATCATTCTCTACAATGTGTAGTTCCAGAGTAATTGAATGATAAAGCACCCCCTCCCACCCCTTTTACCTAGTGTAAGCCACCTCCCCTCAGATGTGGAATCTGATCACTTGACCAGACAGCTCACAGCAAGGGACAGTCTTCTTACTGTGATCATAAGGAAAACCCTGCTCCCCTTGAAGGAGGAGGGCAGGTTTTTCCTTATGCTAACAGAAGATTGTCCCTTGCTGTAATCCATAAGGACAGTCTTGCTGTGGTACACTTTCTGATTTTGGAAGTACACATAGTAGAGAATGATAATAACTCTCTACATGGCCCAAAATCTATAAAGAATAATCTGAGCTGAATTTATTTTGAAACATTACTATCCCTTTAAAATGACTTGTATATAGGGGTGTTCTAATATATGTCCTATATAATAATTCGATATGATATTTGTCAGAAGCTGTCATGCTCAGTAGAGACTGACTGAACACACAGAATGCTGGGAGTTCTGTGCTGGGAGCATTCTATGCTTTCGGGCAGTCTCTACAGTGCATGACTGCGTTGGCGGCAGGACGCAGAGCAGGACTGGCCTCTTAACCCTTTGAGTGCCAGTGGGGTATACAACGCATTGCAAAGCAATGCATTGCGTACCCCTCTGGCACTCAAAGGGTTACCATCAATCGGACCTTGGCTACTCTAGTAAATATGTAAACAATGCAAAATGGACAACACAGGATCATTACAATTTTTATTAAGTTGACTGTCAGTGTTATGTGTAACCACTACGTTGAGTGAAGCTTGGTTTATACAAACTAAAATCTAAAAAGTTAAATGTACACAGAAGATTGGGTGAATGTAATGCAAATTTGAGTTCTCATTTTAAAAGGAGGAAAAACTGTTGTAAATATTGCTTTGGCTTAACCCTGAGAGGACCAGAGATGTGTGCAACACTCAGAATCACAATGCGTTGCATACCCTCTAGTCTTCAAGGAGTTAATCTCTTGGCTTCAAAAGGATTATACAATGCGTGGCTCAGATTGCAGTGGAGAGCTACTTAGCATCCACGTCAGGTGGTTGTCCAGTGCATCTTTAACCCCTGAAGGATGGCCGTCACTTAAGGACCACAGACCATTTTTTTTTCTTCGCATCCAGTTCAGGGCTCCCCGAACAGTGTGCAGCCGCGCGGGTTGCCCTGAATTCCATGACTGTCCTGGCACGTCATGGGTCCTTAAAGGGATAGTAATACTTCGTTTTAACTTTATTTTATTTTGTATGCATTAAAAAAACATGAAGCATGATATAAGTCTTATCTCTCAAACCTTTATGGTTTATGAGATATTCACAAGCAAAGTTCCCCTCCCGCCCCTTTTTCCTAGTGTAAGCCATCTCTTCTCAGATGTGAGTCTGGTTGTATGACAGGACAGATAACAGAAGGGGACAATTTTCTTTGTATGAAAACAATGAAAACCCTTCCCCCCTTGACAAGTTTTTCAGCTTTTTCCATTATCTTAATTGAAGATTGTCCCTCTCTGCAGTCTACCTGGGCATCTCCCTTCTGATCTGGTTGAACAGGGGGGGGAAACTTTGTTTGTGAATATCTCTTAAACCATAAAGGTTTCAGAGATAAGACTTATATCATTCTTCATGTTTTTTTTAATGCCTACAAAATAAAATAAAGTTAAAACGAAGTATTACTATCCCTTTAATGCAAATCTACCCATGATGTGCCAGGACCATCAAGGGTCGTTAAGGGGTTAAACAGTGTGGTGGACATCCCTATGGCATGCAGCGGTTTAAAATAGGTCTTATTGCAAATATATAAGCAGTTCACTAAGGAAGATGTACTGAGAAGAACTGGACTAATTCCAAGGCAAACAAACTATATGGGGCAAAAATGATTACTGTTGATGTAAATGGGACTCTAAACTTTTAATAGTCAATAGTCAATCAAGTTATCACAGAGATTCATTAGAGAGCTGTACTTGAAATTCAGAGTCAATTATACTTAATAAGCAACAATAGTTAGCAGGTAGAAGTTAGTGATGGATGAAAATGTTTTCACCTTTCGTAGTAATTCCTGTGTTACAACCTTAGTAAAACTACAACTCAACCTACTGGAGAACCCAATGCTCACCACAGGATTTCAATGTGTGTGCTACACATTGAAATTCTATGATGAACATTGGGTTCCCCAGTAAGTTAGGTTGTGATTCACACTGTTATTGTGCAACTGACTTACTGGAGAACCCAATGCTCACCCTAGGATCACGATGTGTAGCACACACATTGAAATCCTAGGGTGAACATTGAGTCCCCCAGTAAGTCAGTTCCATAGTAAGAGTTTGAATCAAAGACTATATTGATGCATGTTCCATCTTTCCTGCTTGTTATTTCACTGCTAAATCACGTAGGTGTTTGTTTGTTCATCCCCTTAAACACAACAATTGATGCAGACAAATGTTCAGTGTTGCACCAGTTGTTGTGCTAAGGGGTATGCTCTGTTCAAATTCAAACCGTATTATGGCCATATAAAACTATTGTGTAGTATGGTTCCAGGGATGCATTGCCAGTTGAATTTGGACAACGGTGTGCGTGTGAACCCATGTTGTAACATCCCACAAACATTTTACCTATGCAGAAGTTGTGTTCACTGCATTGTTTGACAATGCATTGGAGACAACTCTGCCACCCAATCAATAACTAATTACAAAGCAGATCAGACAGGAATCAAAACACTATGTTCTTTTATTTAGGGGGAAGAGAACAAGTTGGGCATTTCATTTCTTTTTTTTGGGGGGGGTCCTTAGGCTGGGTACCAGAGGTGGATGCCCTGGCTGTTTGCCTGTTCACCCTTTGCCCCCTAGGTGTGGCTTCAAGGGACACACTGGAGGGAGTGGTGGGTGCAGTGGACCCCTCTGTGGAATGTAGGTTCTCCCTCTCTATTCACAGGTTCTCCCTGTGGTTCTGCTCTCTCAACTCCACCAGCACCTGTGCAAACATGTACATCATCCCCGTGTGGAACTGATGGAGATGAGTGTTGATCCTTGTGACCTCCGACTCCAGGGCATGGATCCTTGCCTCTATCCTGTCGGTGTTCCTCCGGGATTCCCTCCGGCTCCTTGTAGTAGTCTCCTTTGTGGGGCCATACACTCTGCCTCCATCCCCGTGGGGTGTTCATTGATGGAGATGTTTGTGCCCGGTGACTCTGCTGCTGGGTCCTCAGCTGGTGCTATGTCGCTGGTGCTGTGTCCTCAGCTTGTGTTGTGTCCTCATCTGGTTCTGTATGTGCTGTGGCTGCTGCAGATGGGTATATGCCCACCACATCAATCGACTCACTGCTGCTCACTGATGTCTGTGCTGGTTGAGGTGGTGGAGTGAGGAGGAGAGAGGTCTCCATCACATTGTGTTTGAGTCTTTTCTAGCATTCATGAAATTGAAATCTCCACTTAAATCAACTGGAACTTTTAGTTCTTCCCTATAGTGCCCTAGAAACTCCTCCAATTTTCTTTTAAACATACGGCTTAACTAATCCATTGGATGCTATAGACATCTTCAGTGCAATGGAGATGTCTCTATCATCCAAGTGGTTAAAGGATATGTTGTTTCTCATTTATGTCCCTTTAATAACAAGATGTAACACAGTTGTATGCTTTAGCCTCCATTTATGTCAGTTTTTAGGACTCTAAAAAAAAATACAAATACAAATACTGGTAAGGAGTGCTTTAATTGGACACTATAACCTAAAAACTACTTTGATGATTTTGGAAGTGTTTTCAAAACAACCTGGATGTTGTATTAGCCAGTATTTATTTAGAAAACAATTTTTGATCTAGTTTGATTTATAGATATGCTAATTAAAACATGCTGTTCAGGCACTTCCTGTTTCACCCCTAAATTACCTTCCCCACTCACTCACAGGTCCCTCTCCAGAGGGCACTGGAGCTCCCCAAGCAGGCCCAGGTGTTGGTAGTCGAGTGGCCAAGGGTCGTACCTTGGCCATTGGTAGGTGCTTGGCCCCCACCTGGGATCATACCTGGGGCCATGCTGGGGAGCCATCCAGGAGGGTAGTCTGGGGGAATGGACATATGGCCCATATGTACGGGTGGCCACAGTCCTGGGCAGCCAGGACCTTCCTGGTGGTGGTGGTGTTGCAGCAGGGTGGTAAAGTCCTGTGGAAGATGGCTGCATGGACCTGTCTAATTGAAACCAATCCTGGTAGTGTGGGGGAGCAGCTAGTGGTGCAGCGTAGAATGCAGCAGCTGATGGTGCAGCAGAGGATGCTGGTGCTGGTTGTGCAGCATAGGATGCAGCAGCTGGTGGTGCAGCAGAGGATGCTGGAGCTGGTGGTTCAGCTGTGTAGGGTGACCATGTGCCGGTCCCGTCCTCTTACTCCCCAAGAGGAATCTCATCTGGGGATGTGTGTGCCTCCTCAACTGCCTGCTGCTGTACTGCAGGCCCATATGCTGTGTGGGGAAATGAAATGGTGTGATTAGTAATGCTGACAATGACAAAATGAATGCAGGATGATTTCATCGACATGTGGTTCTCTTGTTGTCATGATATTATCCTATGCATTGCGTTGCATGGAATACCACCCTGGCAATCACAGAGACATGAGGTCTGTCCACGTTAATTCCCCAGGCCACAAATCAGGTCAGTACTGAGGGATTTCTCAGATTAAGGTCTGTTGCTGTTTGTATCATTTGCTCAATCTCTGTGAGTGACCCAGCCTTGGTTAATCGGTGATATCCATGAATCATGGCCTGTTGGTGTGCCACCTATAGTGGTGACATTTGGTTTCCATGTGCATCCTGCAAATAGTGGATGGTCTAACATCCATCCATAGCATCACTACTCCTGAGAATCCATGAGGAAAACAAATGTATGATGTGACAGTTCAAGTGAGAGTACATGATTGCATACACAATACAAAGGCCAACTTAGTTCTCCTTTAATTCCACAGTGTTGGTTATTTATAGGCCTGTGTGTTGCACATACACCCAGTTAGTCTCAGCGGCACTGTGATGTTCGTCCTCATCCATCTTTCTTGAGATTCAGTGAGCGGTGACGAAGACCTTATGGAGTGGAGGTAGAGTGGAAATGATGACTTCTCCAATGATATAATTTCGTCATTTCCAATTTTTTCCTATGGAGTCTATCCAATGAGACCTCAATAACTTGAAACATTTTCTGAAATAGCCTCCATAGACAAACATGGGAATTGGTGAAGTGATGGTATGGAAGGGTTAACTTCACTCCATCATGTCTTTTACACCGCTTAGTGAATGTCCCCTGTGTAGCATGTAATCCTAACCCTGTCGATTTGTGTTTATGATCAGTTAACCCTTTGAGTACCGGAGAGGTTGCCAAAGCAGTGTTGAGCGAGGCATTGATAATCCCTCTTGCATTCAAGGGGGTATGTGCTGACTTCCCTGTGGGTACATGTGTGACATTGAAGGAGCAGTAATGATGTTTAACAGACAACAATTTAAACAGCATGGTTGGTGTGGATTGTGTGTGATTAGCACAGCAACAAGAGGGTTGAACTTTGTTTGGGCCTTGTTGAACATTGCCATTTGTCCTTGTATTGTGTCCTTTTTTTAACCCTCAGGGTGCTGTGTTGGTGCAGTTGTGTGGATGAATGATGGGCATGTGTGGAAGTGTGACTGTGTTTGCAACTTGTGTTGTTTGATGTGGTGTGTGGTTATGTGATGATGCACTTACCAGTAGTTTGGAGGCTCCTCTCATCCCCAGTGTCCAATCCTTCAGGGACCCCCTCAATGAGTGTGGAGGACATGGTCTTCTGCAGCATCTCCTCCCAGCGGTTGTAGGTGATGTCTACCGGTGGACCACCTCCGGAGCCTCTGAAGTGCAGGGCGGCATCCCCCATCTTCTTTTTCACCTGCCTCTTGCAGTCGCCCCATCTCTTTTTTACTGAGTCCACATCCCGTCTGCAGCTGGCCACAGTGTTCACCTTGCTGCATATTTGGTTCCAGGCAGACTTCCTCCTCGCAGCCAGGCCAGGGACCCCGTCCCTTGGGAACAGGATGGTCTCCCTCTCAAGCACAGCCTCCACGAGGGCCCTGTTTTCCTTCTCAGTATAACGGGGATCCCTGATCCTCTCCTTCTCACCTTCAGCCTGTGAGGAGTCTGAACCAGACTGCCCTGCCTGTGCTGCCCCTGACTGTGTGTGGTGGTCCCCACCATGTGCCCCTTGTCCCACTGCACGTTCTGTCCCTGTCCTTTGTGTGCCTGCCCTTCTGGGCCGGCTCCCTCTCCACCCCACAGATCTCCCTCTCCCACCCCTACTGTCAACAGGGATGTCCTGCTCTCCTTCCTCCTCCTCCACTACTCTCCTCATCCCTCTCTCCTGTCCTCCTCTCCTGGCCATCATTCACCCACTCACACCCAGGCACTCCCACAGGCCCTCACAGACACACTCGATCCCACACACTTACTATGTGTATGTATGTGCATGTGTTAGTGTTTGTATGGGTGTATGTAATATGTGCAAAAGTGTAATATGTGTATAGTTAAGTGCACCTCTCTCCAAACTCCAAAAACTCCTTCTACCTCAAGTGTACGCGCCTCTCTCTCTCAATCACTATCCTCCACTCCTGGGTCCTGTGCCCTAGCTCGCTAAAACTCGAAACTCAGACAGAGTGTGACCTTTATTTTTGGGTATATATAGGTGTATTTGAACATTTTTGCAACTTTGGGGCCTTGGGATTGGCTGTAGGTTTGAATTTTGTTTGTGCATCTATCAGGGTTGCTAGCCAGTGGCAGCCGTAATGTTACATTTTGACTTAACTTATGTTTTAACGGGTGTTTGCGATGCATGCTGATGCGAAAACAGGTGCGACACCGGTTTTTGTGTTACATGTTTTTGTTGTGCCTACTCTCGTTAGCTATTGTCGTACACTTACTTTTAAATCCACCGTAAATCATGTATTATTTGCGGCCGATGTGCCTTTTTTACTTAGCGGCTGGTTTAACGGCTGCCATTAAATCTACCCCCTAGTATCAGTCGGCCTCAGTCACAGTTCAAATCAGGGTCCATCTCTGTCAAATATAAATATTTTTTAAATTGTATTTATTTCTTTGAATTACCTGTCCCCCCATCTCTTTCACTTTCAACAAAAAACACACACCCTGTTCATCTGCTTCCTTCCCCAGACTCCCCTAGAACAGAGATAAGAGCCAGATCAGGAAGAAACTTGGATCATGGTTTAGTGTGTCTTCCCAGTCAGTGACACATTATTTTGGGGTATTTGGTGTAATTCTCCTTTGCTCCCTTCTCAAACCAATAGACTCCCCTAGCACAGACATCACAGACAGATGAGGAAGGCACTTGAATCACAGCTGCCTGCGTTTACTTGGTCACACAAAATTTGGGGGGTAAACCTCCTTTTCTCCCTTGTCACAACCACAGACCATCCTAGGACTGAGATAACAGCCAGATCAGAAAGAAACCTGGATCACCTTTGCCTGTGTGTTCCCAGTCAGTAACACGGAATTTTTGGGTATTTCTCCTTTGCTCCCTTCTCACACCCCCAGACTCCAATGACACAGAGATAACAGCCAGACCAGAATGGAACTTGACTCACTCAGTAAAAATCTTGGTACACGGCTACCTGTGTCTTCCCAGACAGTCACACTAAATGTTGATGTATTGGAGGTCAAACTGTCCCCTGGGTCCTCTAATACAGAGACCAGATTTCTTGCCTACAAGACTCCCTAAACTAAGATTCAATCAATGTCACTTTATTAACTTGTCTTCTGTAGCTCAAAAATGCACTGCTTTGTATTGCTTTTATATGCCTGCAGGACAAGAAGAGAACTTGCCATATGACGGTGAGAAATTCTGTATTTCCATTGGTTTTAATGCAATGAACTAGGCGATAAAAGCTAAAAAACAAAAAAACGGCAAGCTCTGGGACAAGTTGTTTGTACTATAGGGGAGAACTAAAATTCCCCATTAAACTGAGATTTTAACCCCTTAAATGTAAGAAAGGTCTCCATCAAATTGTGTTTGAGTCTTCTCTAGCATTCATGGAATTGAAATCACTTAAATCAACTGGAACTTTTAGTTCTTCCCTATAATGCCCTAGAACTCCTCCAATTTTCTTTTGAACATACGTCTTAACTAATCCATTGGATGCTATAGACATCTTCAGTGCAATGGAGATGTCACTATCATCCAAGTGGTTAAAGGGTATGTTGTTTCTCATTGATGTCCCTTTAATAACAAAATGTAGCACAGTTGTATGTTTTAGCCTCCATTTATGTCAGTTTTTAGGACAAATACAAATACTGGTAAGGAGTGCTTTAATTGGACACTATAACCTAAAAACTACTTTGATGATTTTGAAAGTGTTTTCAAAACAACCTGGATGTTGTATTAGCCAGTTTTTATTTAGAAAACAATTTTTGATCTACTTTGATTTATAGATATGCTAATTAAAACATGTTGTTCAGGCACTTCCTGTTTCAGCCCTAAATTACCTTCCCCACTCACTGACACTGCTCATCAATGTATCCCCTACCAACCTTAGCTCTGAAAGGGTTAATTGTCAATGAGTGGAGGATGTAATGTTGGACTAAAACAGGAAGTTCCTGAATGGCATGCCTTAATAAGCATAATCTATCAATCTAAACAACTCAAGACCTGATTTTCTAGATAAAATATGGCTTCTATAACAAATACTTCAATTTGAAAGCTGTTTCAAAAATCACCAAAGTTTTTTCCAATTTATAGGGCCCATTGAAATGGATATGAACCCTTTAGTTGTAGCCGTACATTATACTGTCCCTTTAAAATCATAGTGTCCTTTATTTTGACAACAAATTATGAATGTTCATAGGCCCTGATTCAATTGTCCCCTTTACAAAAAAAAAAAACAGCATACTATAGTTTTTTAAGCACAGTAAGCTATTCAATGACCTGTGCTGTGAAAAAATACCGTATGAAAAAAAGCAAGTAGGGTGCTACATTTTGCGCCCATTGAAAGACATTAAAAAGAGTCAAATTTACCTGCTTTAAGTGACCCCACTTTATCGCCAAATATCTAGACCTACTCTTTATTGGTGCAGAGTCCCCTAATGCCTATTTTAACCTGTCAACGTAGGAATCGAAGGGGAACAAATCCTAAGTCCATATCAATACATCCAAAGTACTGAAAAATTAACCCTATGAGTGCCAGTGAGGTATGAATTACACTCACAGAGTTAATCCCACTAAAGCTAACACCGTCACATGAAAATAAACACCTGTAATCCTGTGCAGCAGGGTCTTCAGCACCTTAGTCATCCACTATCAGTCTTCTTGAACCTTCTATCTTTTGTTTCATCTTCTTTCTCTTCATCTTCATTCTTCTTATCTTCTGTCTTCTCATCCTCTTCTTTGTCCCAAATATGTCCATGAAAAGAAAACAAAAAGGTCCAAATTAAAGATGCTCCAAAAAATTATGCAACAAGAATAAGCTGGCCTACACCTTTTGAGTGCTGGTGGGGAACACAACACACTGCGGTGTTGCATACCCCTCTGTGCTGCATACCCCTCTTGCATTTTAATGGTTAAATTGTTGCTAGCAGTCAAAGATATACGTTGATGCTAGCAGTCAAAGACATCAAATGATGCTGGAAGTCCAAGTATAAATTGTTGCTGGCAGTCCAAGAATTAATAAAACACTGCCACCGGTGGCAGAAAGAATGCAGATAAAACACCCCAGCCAATTAGCTTCTAGCAGGTTTCATCATGGTCCCACTAGAAGTTGATTGGCGTAAGCACACATCCTAGCCAATTGTTGCGTGGGAACAATTTTGAACAAAGACTAGTCATATAAAAGCCAGTTTCTGTTCAATTTTTACACAGAATGTCTCGGGCAACAGCCCAAGAGGTAAGTTTTGTGAGGGGATTTTTTTCTTTGCACTCAGCAGCATACTATTAATTCTTGGACTGCCAGCATCATTTTATATCTTTGTCTGCAAGCATTATTTTATGTCTTTGACTGATAGCAACATTTTATATCTTAAACTACTAGCAACAATTTAACCTTTGGAATGCCGTAGTGGTACACAAAACTTTGCTCAAATGGTTAAGGCCAGCATATATTTGTTGCATCATTTTTGGGGCTATCTTTAATTTGGACCTATTTCTTTTCTTTTCAGTTACATTATATTTGGGACAAAGAAAAAAATGGGAAGACTCATCCCGTTCTAACCCTTTGATTACCAGGTAATTGTCCAACGCATTGCACACCCGTCTGGCACTCAAAGGGTTAATCCCTTGCCGAAGTTCTACAGTTCAAGTTTCCCCAAAACACATGCTGTCATATTCTGAGTCACTTTCACAAAGTGAGCAAATATTTGTTGCAATTATTGTATTTACAATTCCAAAAATATTCTTCTGTTTAAATACTGTATACTCGAGACACTGCCCCAAACACCATTTAACGCGACTTTTGACATAAATGAAACTTTATGCTGGCATGGAAAGCAAAGTACTTGATTAATAAAGAGTTTCACTGTTTTCAAACACATATTCCATGCAGGCTCATTTGAAGAAAACCACAAGTGGAGAATGCTTTACTGCTTCCAGTCACAAGGGGGTTGTGTAATTCATTCCTGTTACACAGTCAGCTTACTTTGGAGCATCGGTAGGAAAGAAACATGACTAGCAAAAAAAGAGCACCACATTCACTGACCTTGTCCTAAGAATCAATTGGCCTGATGGGATTTTGTTTTTTCATTTTTAGCTACTGTTTTCTTAGTTTTATGTCCACTTAACCCCTACGCCTAAGTAAACTACTTTTGTCCTAGGGTTTTTTTTGTGAGGAGATAGCCACTAACTGTACAAGATTGGTAGAAGTCACAATGTACTGAATATGAAATGTTTTAATCCATGTGTGTTATAGCAAGATATTCTTCAGCAGTGGTTCTCAACCCATGCCCTCAGTGGCTACTAACATGCCAGGATTTGAGAATCTCCTTTTAAAAGCACAGGTGAGTTAATCAATATGATTGAGCCTCTGATCAATACACTTGTGTTCTAGCAGGGAAATTCCTAAGTCCTGGCCTGTTAGTGGTCACTGAGGGCACGGATTGAGAACCTCTGTTCTTCAGTATATTGTGTGGAGAATGTGTGAATATGATTCTGTGGAAATTCAGTGGCTACAAATTAGTTTCTAGACAATGACATGCTTAAAGCCTATTTACTATGCTACTTACACCTAAAATCCTCCTGTTAATATAGCTTTGAGTAAGAGGGAGGAGGTGTAGGGGTATTTTGCGGTGTTTTGGGGTGTTTCTTTCTTTTACACCTGGTTTAAGGACATGTATTAAACAAGGAGCCAAGGAAATATTGTAACTTAATGGCATTTCCTCTGCATGGTATTGGAAGGAATGAGGGGATTGCTGACATCAAAGTCTTAACAAAGGTGGAATGTGTCCATTGCACTAAAGTGAGCATACACTCTAGTGTGTACCCTGAAGTGCAGCCACTAGTCTTCGAATCTAACTACAGTGGAGCTATAGTCTAGCAGCAGGTGGAGGGCTTCACATTGTTGTCCCTGGACTAAATGGAAACTCTTCCATTTTAATGTTTTATTTGTCTCTATCATATGTGTTTCCATTCCATTTTCAGCAATCTTGATCCAAAGGTATTGAGGCTAATATCCTAAGAAGAAGTGAAATAATTCTGGAGTGAACCAAATGCTTCGCAGGGCACATATCAAAATAAGCATTTCTACACCCTGCATTTGGTGATGCAAATGGGACTGGGAGACAGGGAATTAATAGTCAGGAAGTTCAGAAATGACTATATGCCTAAACACCATATGAGATTGCTGGTGACACCCATTCCCACCATACTTCTCTTTCACTTCAGATATTTCTGACCTAGGAAAGCATCAACATCATTTCTGAATCATAGCCAGCAATATATCTCCAACATAGTCTTCCATTTTTCTTGCATGTGGTGGTGGTGACTGTGAGTATAACATAGATGTAGATGGTTCACCTGGTGTTACACATAAAACGCACAACTGCTCCAAACACTTCTTTTTGTCTCAACCTCACCTCAAAGCAGTTGATAGGTTCAAGATTTTTAAAGCAGTGGGGTGGGAATTATCACAGCAGAAGAAAGCACAGGCAGGAAACTGCAAAAGTTATCATGGGAAATTCACTGCTGGTAGCAAAAAGGAAGAACTTTATGTACTTTCTATAAGTGGGATTTCTGTGGAGAATGTAATATGAAACCTGAATTTATGCCCATATATTAAACAAACTACTTATTGTAATTGCTGGTCATACCCTTTCCAATCTGCAGTTCTCTCTCCCACTCTGTTTGGTGGTAGAGTTGATGATGATCAGGGTTGTGAAGAGAATTAGTGGTGAGAATAACATAATTGGAGCACTTGGTGTCACGCTCATATACACAACACACTCAGGTTGATGCACCTCTGTGTTACTACTGCACACAGGCACCTGGGGAAACTCATACTTTCACCTCTTTAGCTACATATTCAGGTCCCTAGGAAAATGGCAGCAGCACTATCTGCTGATGCTGGGCTCCCATTACTACTACTGCTTGTGCTGGTGGATTTCTCCATCTCCACTTCAGCAACAACATTTCTCAAAATCCTATTATTCATTCTTAACACAGTGCAGCAAGACACAACAGCAACATTGGCTGAAACTCTGCTAGTACTCCTACAAAGTATTTTTTCACTCTTTCTCTCTCACTCTATTCATCAATCTTCACAGCTACATCTTAAAACCTCTGTATTGCCTGAACTTCTGTGTTTTTATAGTATTTCAGTGGGAATTACCTCAGCCATAGAAATTATAGGCTGAAAACGCCAAGTTAAAAAAAATAAACATCATAATGAATCTTAAAAAAAATAGCAAGATAGCAATAACCTCCCAAGTATCCATCCTGATAAGATCAAGGAGTGTTCAAAAGGAAAAAAACATGGAGTTCAGTCAAATTATTGTTGAAGTCCAAGACAAAAATAAAAATGAGTATAGGGTCCATAACCTCATATTTATTCAAAAAAATCCCAGGACCCTTTCCATCAGTGTCACTGCTGTTAACAACATTTAAAAATAATATTAAAAAAACCTTCCCTAGTCCTTCCTTCTTCGTAGCCCAGTACACTGTGAAAACTTGAATAGGTATTTGCTAATATACAGTCAATCCCTGTTTAAATTTTCCCACTCTCCCATTGGCTTGGAGGTGGGGCTAAGCAGAGCACAAGCAGAAGTAACCATTCATGCCCAAGCCATGATCCCTTCCTATGGATGCTGATTGACTAGGTGAAAAGGTCACATATCGCACAAGAGTGACATCTTCTTCTTGTATGTGATTGGCTGGCAGGGGAGGTCACTCCATTGTATGTAAAGTGCAGGGAGTGGAGGAAAAATGTAAACAAGGATTAACTGTATATAAGCCAAACCCTGTTTATTTTTTTTAGTGGCAGTGCCAGAGAGAAAGAGAGAGAGTGAGTGAGTGAGTGAAAAATAAAGTCTGAGTATTGTTAATATAGAAAATATGTTCTCCACATTAATTTTTTTCAATGTCAAGTTAATGTAAAAATACTGTATAGGGTGAATGAATTCCATATTATTTTTCCCATAAGAAATATAATGTGGTGTCTCAGGTCCCCATGTTATTGTTGACACTCTCTATTCTGATCTGTACAGTATGGAGAAATAGGATGCTACCCATAAAACGTATTTAAGGTTATTTTGATCTTATTTAACCCCTCCATTGCCAGGATAGTTGTAACACATTGATTGCAATGTGTTCCCAGCTAATGGAAGGGTTTATGTTGAGCCAGTTAAGCTAATGGGCCTTGGAGTCATGATAGTTAGTGTGTTACATTTTTATAAAGTTAACCATTACATTTTCAGAAAGGGTACAAAAGCATTTCAAGTTGCCTGATATCAGAGGGTTTCATAGAGACTTGGCTGAGTATAGGGAAGCTTGATGGTTGTACTTGAGGACACTGAGGGTGAAGTTCATCACTGCCTTTTGCAGCTGAGGAAGCTTTTTCCCAGCCTTAGCAACCCTGAAATAAAGAGCCTAGGAAGACCATTGTAGTAGAATATTTTTAACACAGGAATTTGAAATGAAAATTAAAATTTGCTGCTTTTTCTACTCATAGAAAATATATAGACTTTCCACCCTTTTGATAACACTAATTAATGATTTTCCTATGAGAATATTGACATTTCCCACCTATTATTTCTATGGCACCTAGAATTCTGGCTGCCATGTAATAAAAACACTGAACTTTCTATTGTGCTGACTGGTTGTAGATTAGTAGTAGACACAGGCAGAGGTGATTGTTAGAGAGAGAGAGAGTGAGTGAGTGAAAAATAAAGTCTGAGTGTTGTTGCAACTTGCATTCTGGAGAAGGTGGAGATGGATGAATGCTGCTGATGTGGAGAAATCCACATGTTTAAACAGTAGGCAGAACCCACTCATAGTTCTCATTCATAGTCCTCAGTACTTTGCATTTGTACAACAGCAATACCACACAGAGTTGTTATTGCAACTGAAGAAAATGTTGTTCCACTCTTTGAGGCATCTACAACACTATTATGTGCCCCTGGGCCACACATACTTTTAGTAGTGCTTCTACTACTGATACTTTTTGCTCATCTGACATGGTGCTGTTTTATCTCCCAATCAGACCCATGGCTATGATTCAGGTGGAATTGAGATGAAGATGTACCCAGATGGGATCCTTCTTTCCTCTACACACATTTGTTTACAGTGACTACAGATAGCAACATTTTTAGCATTTTGATTAAGTGTTTTATCACCATACTGGAGATTGAATAAACTGAGGAATTATTACTTCTATTACTACAGGGCCAGCTTTTGTAATTGTACTAGTAGTGTCATGGTCATGGTGCTGCACTTCAAACAGCAGCATAATAACTCATAGCTAATGTTGTGGAAGTTGATGACCTATGTTGCTGCTTACTCAGTAATAGTGAGTGTACCTGGGTGAGGGTTTGACTTGGAAGTGGTGATGCTGATGATGATGATGACTGAGATGATGATTGTGTAATTTTAGGCATGTTTACTTATCCAGAGGAAGATTTCCAGTTGATCTCTCAAATAATTTATAAACAGGCACATTCTTCTTTTTCAGGGGAAGACTGAGCATTTGAGCATTGAAGATTGAGCAATTCCCATTCAGCTAATTTTCTGGCCATATCATCATTGCTTTCACTCTGTCCCCCCTTATCCCAGTTTTCACTATTCACAAATCTTATTTGAATGCCCCCCTCATCTCCCTCCTGCCTGGTCCATAGTAATTTAGATAATGAGACTGAAAAAAGACATGCGTTCGCTAAGTTCGGTCCATGCCATATTACCCTATAACCAGATAAAGTAAAAACTATTGAAGCTATTTCTAATTAAGGCCCAAGAGGGAAAAAATATCCTTCCTGTTTACAAATGGCAGATATTTCCCAGGATCAACTTTCTATCTACTTTGAAACCCACAATATTGTCCTACGCTAGAAAGGTATCCATCACTTTTTTGAAAGCAACTACAGTATTTGCAAACACATCATCCAGAGGAAAAGAATTTAATATCTTTACTGCCCTTACTTTATAAAATCCCTCTGCAGGATTTTATCCCATGTTCTTTGTGCCCTTGGTAAAATACTAGGGGTAAACTTAAAGAAGCACTCAATTTCATTTTCTTGGGGGAGAGTTTAATTTGTTTTATACATGTCGGGATGGTTAAAATGCACTGAGAGCAAGGGGTCCACATCTGGATTACCTTTCACTCCTAGGGAGACACCCTAAGAGTATTCAGAATAAGCATAGAAGAATGTGGAAAATTCTCTGTAATGGCACTAGAGAGCAAAAACATGATGATTCTGAGCGGTGACTAGCCATAGAACAGGCCATTGTACTGTGATCGCCCTCAGAAGCCTCTCACATTTTGTATGCTTATTTTGAATACTCTTAGGGGTCTCCCTAAGAGTGAAGGGTAATCCAGACGTGGACCCCTTGCTCTCAGTGCCTAGGGAATCTAGCTGCACGCTCCTGACAAGGCCCAACAAAGCCGAAACATACTTCGGGGGTTAGCTGGTGTTCCCGTGCAGAGGGGACTTGCTCATCATTTTGGAACAGGACCGCCCTTTTGGGTGGGATTACTCTAATAAGTATGTGGAAATTTCTCCTCTGTAATGGCACTAGAGAGCTAAAACTTGATGCTTCTGAGTGATGACTAGTTGTAGAACAGGCCATTGTGCTGTTGTTCGTCCTCAGAAGCCTCTCACATTTTGTTTGCATATTTTGAATACTCTAAGGGCTTCCCTAAGAGTGAAGAGTAATCCAGACATGGACCCCTTGCTCTCAGTGCCTATGCAATCCAGCTGCACCCTCCTGATGAGATCCAACAAGGCTGAAACATACGTCGGGGGTTAGCTGGTGTTCCAGTGAAGAGGGTACTTGCCCGTCATTTTGGGACTGGACCGCCCTTTTGGGTGGGATTAGTCTAATATGTATGTGGAAATGTCTCCTCTGTAATTGCACTAGAGGGCTAAAACATGATGCTTCTGAGTGGTGACTAGCCATAGAACAGGCCATTGTGCTGGTCCTCAGAATCCTCTCACATTTTGTGTGCTAATGTTGTAGAGTAGTTTAAGTAGTCTTGTGGGTAGGAAATTTGCTTTTTGTTAGTGGAGTCTGAGGGACTTTAAGGGAGTGTGACAGGAGAAAGAAGATTTACCTAAAACACCCCAGTACTAAGATAGGCAGATTTAATTTTTTTGTTGACAGCAATAGGAATAGAGGCAGTTAAAAAAAAGAAAAGTTCAAAATTTTTTGACGATTGAGTGAAGTGAATGGTGATCAGGGACCCTAACTGGAGCTGTGACTGAGGCAGACTGATATTAGAAGAGATTGAGTATTTTGAGGATGCTGAGGGAGCTGGGACAGGGGCAGTAGTTACTAGGGATGGGCAAAAATTTTCACCTCAAGCTGAAATGGGTGAATAATGGCACTTTCCTGTTAGTGAAAAATTTCCTGCGAAAAATGCAGTTTTTCTGCTTTTTTCCACCTTTTCTGCCCATTGAAATCAATGGAAAGAAAACTATTTCTACACCACATGAAAGTTTTCTACAGACATATAACAGGCTGTCGGCTCTCACAGCAGCCATTTTGTGTTTGTGAGAGGAGAGAGCAGCATGTTTTTGAGCTAGAGAGGATAGGCAAAAAAAGGGAAACTGAAGCTTAGTTTAGAGAATCATTTAGGTAGGACATTTGTTCTCTGTATTAGGGGAGTCTGGGGGCACTCTAGTTGATAAGAAAGGAGGAAGAAGGTTGACCCCCAAATACTCCAAAATTATATGTGACTGACTGGCAAGACACAGGCAGCTAGGGACCTATTTGCTTGCTGATCTTGCTGATATTGTCTCTGTGCTGGGTGGGGAAATCTGGGGAAAGAAGGTGTTGATTTTGTTTTTCAGTTATAATATTTTTTGGACAGTCTGTGATAATACAACAGGGTGGATAACTTATATATATATAAAAAAATATAAAGAACTAAATATATTAGGTGAAAGTGACAGACAGCTGACTGGGCTTAGGCATGGTATCATACAGCTCCATCACTGTGCTGTGTACCGTAGAGTAAAAAAACACAGTGTAGTTGAGTAATGTCCAGAAAATGCACAAGGGGAAGGGAAAGGGGGAGGAGTGGAGCAGTGCAGGGATTTGAGAGCAAAGTAGTAGTTCAAAAACTGACTGAAGCAATGGTTGCTGCAGCGTGTGCAATCGATGATGATCCCTCTACTCCAAGGGAGGATGCAGTTTGTCAAGGTCCCAGCAAAACTAGCTCCAGCACCACCGCTACCAGTAAAAATAAAAAACCATGTAAGAAGAACACTGAAGATAACAACAAGTTGATTTCAAGTGTTGATGATGCTGGCAGTAGCATAGTAGAGGAAGGTGTTGCAGCCGAACCACCTACTGCATCAGATAGCAAGACAAACAAGCACCAAAACACCCATAGCAGGGGACTTTGTTACAGTAAAAGTAAAAAGAAATTGTTTGAGACCTCAAAAAGCTTAGAGGAATATAAGGGTAGTGGGCAACAATTGTCAGGTGATGCTGATGCTGCTAAGGATGACCTAATGATGACAGGTGATGATGCAGATCCAGAATATATGCCTCCAACATCCTTCTCTTGTTCAGATACAGATGAAGCTGAGAGTGAGGCTGGTGACAGGGCTATAAGATTAGCAGAAAGTCAAAGGCTGAATCTTCCACCACTTTTTAGGAGCACTGTGCCTGTCTATAAACTGTATGAGAAAGCCATTGGAAAGTCTGACCCTGGACAAGCATAGATGTCAAAAAGCACACAGTCACCCTATCAGTCATCATCGGCATCATCGCCTCTTCAAAGTCCAAGTCCCACTCAGCCAACACAACTGTTTTGAGTACCCAGCAACAGCAACACAGGTTAACATCCACAGTGTTAGATATGACGAGTACCTCTGGTGCTGCTGCTGTAAGTGCTGCACCTTTGACGTCCTGTAGTAGTTGCAGTAGAATTACATCTACATCTAGCTGCAGTAGTTGTAGTTATAGCAGAAACCACACATGACAGAAAAAGCCAGTACAAATATATTAACAGCAGCACAGATGAGGAGGTGGAGGACAGATGGGACCACTGCTATGACCGTTAAGTAATGTGTGTCAATAATCTGAGAAGGAGGATAGAGTATGACAATGGTAAAAATACACGCACAAATCACACCATGCCAGTCCCCCACCACCACCACTATAATACATATCTGCCACATTGTAGGTTGTACTTTATTCTTTTTTATTACTTGATATTGTCATGAATATGTGCCAGTGTCACTTAAGTAAGAAAGTGTTGTGGGTAAAGGACAAATGCATTCTGCATGCTAACACATTTTTCAAGCCATATTTTGTCTGAAGGACTCACAACTTTGACTTTCAGCCACTTATTTCTAAACTTCAGCCCTCAGAAGAAGTAATATTAGAGGGGGAAATGTAGCATCTATTGGAAATATAGGTGAAAAATGTTTTAAAATAGGCAGAAAATGTGTTATCGTAAGTGGAAAATTTGTTAAAATAGGCAAAAAGGAGGACATTTTAGCATAGGTGGAAAGGTGAAATTTTACATGGGAAAAGCGAAAGACCGGCACATTTTCGTGAATATTTTTGCGGGAAATTTTTCACACTTTTCTCCCACCCCTAGTAGTTACATTTTCCTACACCGGACCCTACAAAAAGTAGAGATTAGTGATGAGCGAGCATGCTCGGCCTAAGCTCGGTTCGGCTCGAGCATCGCTCTGCTCGGCACATGGCGGTACTCGTACCATGTTCGGGTCTCCTCCCCGCACGTTTCGCAGCTGCTGCGCAGCCAATAAACGTGAGGGGAGGCTCTGACATCAGTGTAATGCCAGCAGCCATGTTGGCTGCTGGCATTACACTGATTGGCTGGCCAGAACCCGTGATCGGGTGCTGTATAGCACCCGACGCACGAGTTTGGCTCATTCTTAGCCAGGGAGAAATGCGCTTAGGCAGGGAAAGTCAGTGTAGGGAGAATAAAATTGTTGAAACTCTTTCAAGACCCAAAAGTCCTTTTTAGGACTGTTGTGTGTGGGGGCAGCATTTATATTTTGTTTGGGGGGGCACAATTTCCTTTTTTTTTGTGGGGGGGATATTTGTAAGGTGACATATAATACTAGATGCACAGGAAGTCAGTGTAGGGAGAATAAAATTGTTGAAACTCTTTCAAGACCCAAAAGTCCTTTTTAGGACTGTTGTGTGTGGGGGCAGCATTTAATTTTTTTTGGGGGTGGCAGAATTTCATTTTTTTGTGGGGGGGGACATGTTCTAAGGTGACATTGTACTAGGTGCACAGGGACAAATATTTCACAGTGCAGTGACAAGCTGACATATTCTGTTAGGTGCACAGGGCCAATGATTTTACAACGCAGCGACAAAAAGGGCCATTTTAAACGTGTGCCTAGCCATAGATTATTGTCACATTCTGTTTAGTGTGCAAATTCACAAATTAACGTCACATATTCCGTTCACTGTGCCTAGCCGCAGATTAGCGTCACATTCTGTTTCGTGTGCCTAGCCGCAGATTAGCGTCACATTCTTTTTCGTGTGCCTAGCCGCAGATTAGCGTCACATATTGTTTAGTGTGCCTAGCCGCAGATTAACGTCACATATTGTTTAGTGTGCCTAGCCACAGATTAGCGTCACATATTGTTTAGTGTGCCTAGCCGCAGATTAGCGTCACATTCTGTTTCGTGTGCCTAGCCTCAGATTACCGGCATATATTCCGTTTAATATGAAGAAGGCGGGTAAAAAGGGACGGGGAAGTGGACGTGATCCTGATAGTTCAGGGCGCGGGTCAGGACGCATAGGAACTGTGCCTAGTGCCAGAGCACAAGAAAGAAAGACATCCACCATACCTAGCTTCATGTCTCAGTTTACAGGGCGTCGCAGGACATCACTCTCGAGGTCAGACCACTGCGAACAGGTGGTCGGTTGGATTTCAGCTGATACTGCTTCCAGTCGGTTAAGCACCACCCTTTCTTCCACCAAGTCCACTCTCACTAGCCAAGAGTCTGGTCAACATAATCCTCACCCTGATCATCCTTCCTCCCACCATAGAGGGTCTGGCCAAAGAAGTGATCCCACACTGGGATATAGTGAGGAGCTCTTCTCATCACCAATCCTTGATTTGAACCTCTCTCCAAGCACGCTTGCAGAGGAACATGAGATCTTGTGCCCTGATTCACAACCTCTAGAGGGTACCCAATCACAAGAAGATGACAGAGGGGAATGGCATTTAAGGTCAAAGGAAGTGGATGATGATGATGAGACACAGTTGCCATCAAATCAACCACAATTACTGTCTCAAGACCTTGATGAGGAGGATGATACACAGTTGTCAATGACTGAGGATGTGGTGGGATCAAGAAATGAGGAGGATGATCAGAGAGAGGAAGTGGAGGAGGACTTGGTGGACGATGAGGTCACTGACCCCACCTGGGAAGGTGGAAAGCCGAGCGATGACAGCAGTCCTGAGGGTGAGCCATCTGCAGCACCGCAACAGGCTGGAAGAGGCAGTGGTGTGGCTAAAGAAAGAAGGCGGACCGCACCAAACCGGCCCGCAAATGTGCCACGGAGCACCCCCTTGCGTAAATCTCCCTTGCCAAGGGCTAGGTGTTCCGCGGTATGGCGTTTTTTTAAGGAAAGTGCGGACGACAAAAGAATTGTAGTTTGCAACCTGTGCCACACCAGAATGAGCCGAGGCATGAACACTAGCAACCTCACCACCACCAGCATGATCCGACACATGGCATCCAAGCACCGTAATAAGTGGGAGGAACGCCCGGATCGCCAATCTGTGTCTGCAGGCCGCACCACTGCCTCCTCTTCCCCTGTTTTCGGTGCCGGCCAATCGCCTGTCGAAGGCGCAGGCCTGCTTACCTCCCGCCCTGCACCTGTACCATCTGAAGCACCATCAGCGACCACATTCACTTCCCTGTCCCAGCGCAGCGTCCAAATGTCGTTACCCCAGGCATTTGAGCGCAAGCGAAAATACCCAGCCACCCACCCACAGGCCATAGCACTAACCTCACACCTTTCCAAATTACTGGCCATCGAAATGCTGCCATTTAGGCTTGTGGACACTGAGTCCTTCCGCAGCCTGATGGCAGCAGCTGTCCCTCGGTACGCAGTCCCCAGCCGCCACTACTTTTCCCGGTGTGCCGTCCCCGCCTTACACCACCATGTGTCCCTTAACATCACCCGTGCCCTGACCAACGCAGTTACTGGGAAGGTCCACTTAACGACTGACACATGGACAAGTGTTGTGGCCAGGGACGCTACATTTCCCTGACAGCACACTGGGTGAATGTCGTGGAGGCTGGGAGCGACTCGGACCCTGGGATGGCACAGGTGCTACCCACGGCGAGGATTGCGGGCCCTACCTCCATCAGGGTTTCCGCCGGCACCTACGTTATTGGCTCCTCCTCCTCTTCCTCCTTCTCCGTTTCCACCTCCGAATTCTCTGTGCGCAGCGCCACTCACCCATCAGCCGGTAGCTGGAAGCAGTGTAGCACTGCAGTGGGGAAGCGTCAACAGGCCGTGCTGAAGCTGATCTGCCTTGGGGACAAACAGCACACGGCCTCAGAGCTGTTGCAGGGGATTAGTCACCAGACCGAGCAGTGTCTCTCGCCACTCAACCTGCAACCAGGCATGGTTGTGTGTGATAATGGGCGTAACTTGGTGGCGGCTTTGGAGCTCGGCAAGCTCACACACGTACCATGCCTAGCGCATGTATTTAATTTAGTGGTTCAGCGATTTCTAAAAACCTACCCCAATTTGCATGATCTCTTGACGAAGGTGCGCCGCGTGTGTGCACATTTCCGTAAGTCATCTACAGCTTCAGCCGACCTGTTGACGCTACAGCAGCGCTTACAATTGCCAGCTCACCGGCTGCTGTGTGACGTGAGCACGCGCTGGAACTCCACCTTCCACATGTTGGCCCGGCTTTGTGAGCAGCAGAGGGCAGTAGTGGAGTACCAGCTGTTACACGGTCGTCGCCTCTCCGTTCAACTTCCTCTAATCAGAAGTGAGGAGTGGGAATGGATGTCAGACCTCTGTGAGGTTTTACGCAATTTTGAGGAATCGACACAGATGGTGAGCGGCGATAACGCTATTATCAGTGTAACCATCCCACTTCTGTGTCTACTGAAACGCTCGCTGCTCACAATTAAAACCGACGCTTTGCATGTGGAAGAGGTGGAAATGGGGGAGGAAGAGCTTACACAAGGTGATAGCCAGAGCACCCTCACTTCGTCTTCTCAGCGACAATTGGAGGAGGCGGAGGAGGAGGAGGAGGAGAAGGAAGACACGGTTGCCTCCGCTACAGAGGGTAGCCATGGAACTTTAGTTCCATCTTTTCAGCGTGGGTGGGCAGAAGAGGAGGAAGAGGATGAGGAGATTGAGAGTCATCCTCCTGGTGAGGACAGCGAAATCTTGCCTGTTGGTACTCTGGCACACATGGCTGACTTTATGTTAGGCTGCCTTTCCCGTGACCCAAGCGTTATACGCATTTTAGACAACACGGATTACTGGGTGTTCACCCTTCTGGACCCCCGCTACAAAGAGAATTTCTCATCTCTCATTCCTCCGGTGGAGAGGACAAGCAAAATGGTGCAATACCAGAAGGTTCTTGTCGAAAAATTGCTCCAAAATTTTCCATCTGACAACGCTGGCGGCAGAGTACGTGCTACCTTGGCCAACCGAGAAGGGGAGAAAAGGGGAGCACACAGCAGTTCCGACAAAGGCAGGGCAACGCTCTCCAAGGCGTGGGACACCTTCATGACACCCCGCCAGCACCCTCACCCTGATGCGCGGCCTAGTGTCACAAGGAGGGAAAAGTTTTGGAAGATGGTGAAGGAGTACGTAGCAGACCGTGTCAGCGTCCTCACTGATCCCTCTGTGCCTTACAACTACTGGGTGTCCAAGCTGGACACGTGGTATGAACTGGCACTCTACGCCTTGGAGGTGCTGGCCTGCCCTGTCTGAGCGGGTATTTAGTGCTGCTGGTGGCATCATAACAGATAAGCGTATCCGCCTTTCCACAGAAAATGCTGATAGGTTGACACTTATAAAAATGAACAAGGCCTGGATTTCCCCTGACTTCTCCACTCCACTGGAGGAAAGCCCCGGGTGAACATAAAGTCGCTTTAGATATGTTATTTACAATGATGGGAATACTCTGTATTCCCATGCACCCCTTCCACCCAAAAAACAGGTATATGGTTGACTCTTAATCTTCTCATCCTCCTCCTCCTCTTCCATATGCCCTGTGATATAATTTTTATATAGGGCCAGCTCACCAGCGGGCCCTGTGATATAATTTTTATATAGGGCCAGCTCACCAGCGGGCCCTGTTTGACAATTTTTGTATAGGTCAGCTCACCAGCGGGCCTTCTCATATAATGTTTTATTGGGTCAGCTCTCTAGCGGGCCCTCTCATATAATGTTTTATAGCGTCAGCTCACTAGCGGGCCTTCGCATATAATGTTTAGGATGGTCAGCTCCGCAGCAGACCCTCACCCATAATGTTTTAGATGGTCGGCTCAGCAGCAGACCCTCATTCCTAATGTTTTAGATGGTCAGCTTAGCGGCATGCCCTCGCCCCTAATGTTTTAGAGGGTCACCAGCAGGCCATTAATCATAATTTTTCAAGGTTGTGTATGATGCCCTCCTTTATGTGTAATAAAGGGTGTATTGGAGTGACAGTTCAGTCTAATTTTTGGCAGCCCTTTCACTTAGTGCATAGGCTTTATGAGTGTTGGACCACTACCTGAACTATTGTACCACAATGTGAATGAGGCCCTCCATTTTGTGATATACAGGTTGTATCGGAGTGCCTCAGGTCCTCCCATTGAATTAAATAGGGCTGGGGTGTTCGACAGAGCAGAAGGTAGTTCTTGGCTTCATCCACTAAGTCACTTCGTCACTTTTACTCAATGGATCAGACCCCACTGTTCCGACTATAAATTTTGGACTTAACAAGGGCAAACGGACATGTTGTAAAACCTGTGGTAGCTGCGGCCTCCGTTCCTGAATGCTGTACCTTACCCGGGCCATAACCACGTTGAACACCTGCTTTACGCTGCACACGTTTCCCTCTTAATCATGGCCCCAGTTCCGAAAAATCGATGAAATTTTTTGCAGAATTTGCAGATATACAAGTAAATATACAGCAAATACTGTTTGGTAACAATTTTTCGCCTAAAATAGTTTTTATCTTCCTTTTTGTGTGTTTTACGGTCAGTCTGTAAAAATGGCGTACTACGGGCGAAACATCGTTCCCAGCAGCGACGTTGGAGTCCAAGATGCAACCAGACATCCTCCCTATGCTGTCCCTGAACCATTTCTGTGGTGTTTCCATCATTTTCTGACCTTTTCCTATGAACCAGGCACCCTCCCCTCATCAGAGCAGGGGGTGCCTGGTGTAATGCTCGAGTCCTCCCATTGACTTCAATGGGGCTCGGGTGGTCGGCCGAGCACTCGAGCCTCCGGGGGCGCTCGGCCAGAGCACCCGAACACCCGAGCATCGGGGTGCTCGATCATCACTAGTAGAGATGACAATGCATATGTTATGCTCATCATCGAATTTCTAACCTGGGTTTCTCTGGTCTTCCTATGGCATTTTCAGCCCAGTTCTTAGTGTTCTTGTAGAGAGACAGGAGGCACAGACATGCTGATCCTTCTGCAACCAGTGCTGTGCCTGCTGCCAGTGCTGAACCTGCTGCCAGTGCTGAACCTGCTGCTAGCGTGTCTTGTAAAACTCAGTGATTTAAATCTTCACATTTTTTGCCCATTGGTCAAAATTCTTCGACAGTTTTCCAATAGCTAGAAAGTTTCTACCCATTGATTTACGTGGTTTTTCACTTTTCCTTATAAAAACGCGACGTAATCCAGAAAGTGAAACACAATAGAAGCAGCTACAGAGTGAGATGGAGGTGATGTGCTGTTCTGCTGTGATTTTTTTGCAAAATTGAGGTAGGAGAGGCTCATAGTGACTGTTATCACTATGAGAAAGTTTAAATGGAGGAACTGGAAGGATCCTTATGTGTCCACTGAGTCTGAGGAAGATGAGGAAGTGAGCACTACAGAACCAATGTTGTCCAGTCCCCCTAGGGATCTTTGGGAATATAATGGGAAGAGAAGAAGAAAAGGCTAATAGTGAGAGCAGGACAGGTCAGCTGCCTGTGCCTGGTGTCAGACGTGCTGCCTATGCTGCCACCATTGATGTACCTGCTGCCAGACAAGCTGCCCCTGCTTCCACTAGTGCTGTGCCTACTGTCAGATGTGCTGCCCCTGCTGCCACCAGTACTATGCCTGTTGCCACATGTGCTGCCCCTGTTACCACCAATACTGTGCCTGCTGTCAGACCTGCTGGTCCTGCTGCCACTAATGCTCTGCCTGCTGTCAGACGTGCTGAACCTGCTGCCACAAGTACTGTGCCTGCTGTCAGTGCTGACTCTGTTGCCACCAGTGCTGTGCCTGCTGCCAGTGCTGAACCTGCTGTAACCAGTACTGTGCCTGCTGATACATGTGCTGCCCCTGCTGTAACTAGTGCTGTGCCTGCTGTCAGTGCTGAATCTGCTGCCACCAGTGCTGAACTTGCTGCTAGTTTGTCTTGCAATACTCAGGGTGGGGTGGGGAGAAGATAATGCCAAGTGTGACAGACTTGCCATCCCCAAGCAGTTCTGCCAGTGCTACTACTACTATTACTACTACTACTAAGAAAGTCAAGCAGCTTGTTAGTGTTAGGATTGAAGAAGGGGGTAATTATCATATTACTAGTGACTGTGAGGAGGAAGACTCTGGGGATGAACTTGATGTGGTTGGTGTTAGTAGTAGTAACAGTAATAGTGAAGCAGCTGGTGGGAACTACTGTTAGGGGAGTGGTAAGGGAATAATTTGAGAGCATCCAGACTAGTGGTCAAGGAAGTCCACACTATTCCTCTGGGCCTGGGAGTCCTCTTCCCTCCACAACAGTGTCCAAGTGGAATATGATCCTGAAGAGGCCAGAACTGTTAGTGGATAGCAGGGACAGAAATAATAACAAGACCACCACCACCAGGAACTAGATCAGGTTCCTGTGCCTGCTGCTACTGCTGCCAGTCTGCCTTCTTCATATCACCAAAAAATAGCAAGTGTGACATTAGGGGACCCTCTGTCACACTGATCGTCACCTCGTGTAAGCAGCAGTGAGATGTTTGTAGTAGAGCAGCAGCAGCGTAGAGACTAGTGGGGATAGTGATGATGATGATGGTGGAGAAGCTGGGGTGGAAGAGACATTGATGGCCTTTTTAGCAGAATCTGAGAAGGAATGGGAGACAGGGATGAGGATGGGCATTACCACCACCAGCAGTGAGATTTTTGAATTTGCAACTGCTCTAATTCCTGCTGCTGCTGAGTTGCAAGGGCAGCAGGATGCTGAGGTGCAAGCTAGTGTGCCACATTCCACCATGGGCACAGTGGGAATGGGGTCAACAAGTGGTGCGGGACTAGGACAGGTTCCACTTGCCAGCAGCAGCAATACTCCTGGTCCTAGTTTCAGTGCTGATTCTGAGGCAGTAGCTGCAACAGCAGTAACATCATCCTCTGACACAGACATTGAAGGGGAATATGGAGGAGATGAAGAAAGAGGCCATTCTTCTCCACCTGTTCCCTATCCCCTGAAGTCATGGGTATGGGACTATTTTTCTCTTTGGACAGACACAGTGCAGTCATTACCAATGGCACTGTGCACAATTTGTGACAAGTCAAAGAGAAGAAGAAAGGAGGGAACACACCTTGGCACATCCCCCGTTGATAACACACATGAAACACTGACACCATGACATTTCTGTTAAACTTGTTAAAGCCAAACACCCATCACAGAAATGAAGCACTGCTGTTGCTGTACCCTCTGAATCTCCAGAAGAGAAACAAGAGGCAAGGTGGAGATCAAAGAGGAGGAAGAATATAGAAACCCAGGCAGAGACTGGAAGTTTCATGATGAGTGAAACAACTAGCTCGCCATCACCTTCTTCCTCTAGGGTAACTACATCTTCTGCCAATCCACCTCAATTATCGTTACCTCCCCCACCAAATTATAGCCAATTTGTAGATGTTAGGATGTTGCAGTAAATGTCCACCCATTGCACACTTTGTGGTACACTGATCACATATGCTAGTGTGGTGGAGGAGAATTGCAAGCAGGGCATCAAGTGGCATCTAAGGAGATCCCATCCCACAGTATATGCTAAGATGGAGGAAGGAAGGGCTCATTATTATTATTAAACTGTCAGCAAGTTGTCATGTGTCCTTAGCGGGCTCTGGACAAGGGGTATAGTAACAGCGACAGTAGTGGGTTCTGGTGTCATAGTGTTTGGATACAGTTGTGCCCCCAGATGTTATTTACCACACACACACACTGTGCACATTGCAGTTGGTGTTGACAGGCACATTTCCTGCTCTCAAGGGAAAAATGTATATTCTAAAACACACCATGATTTTGGAGGAGAGGCAGGTGGAGAAGAATTATTGGCCAACATCTTTTCTCCACATAGACTGGGGGCTACTTATTGTGCTGCTACTGCCTCAGGCGCATCACTGGAGCTAGTTGTGGAAATTGGAACCTTCATCACCCATGTTATTGCTATTGTTGATCCCATTTCCTTTCAGCTGCCTAATCATCCTGCTGCTTAAACCACCCAGCAGCAGCAGCTGCAGCAAGAACAGTAGTTGCAAATTACACAATTATGGAGTCAGGACAGGAGGACATTTGACAAAGGCCAGTGGCCACTGGCCAACATGACCTGCTGGCACTAGGCCTATAGGGCATTTTTTTTCCTCAGGGATTGTGCTTTAAAAAAATAAAATAATAGTAATAAAACACAACATAGTCCTACAAAAAAGAACTATTTGGGGGGGTTTGTTTCTAACAAGCCTAAGTCCTATAAATCAATGTTTCCTTAGTGCTTGTACCAAACAAGCTTAAGTCCTACAAATCAATGTTTCCTCAGTGCTTGGGCCTCGAACAACAAATCTAACAAATCATCCTCTATAAATTACTCTATTACGTCAAGTATCAGTCTACCCCAGTGGCAGCTTTTATTAGGGGGTTCCTGTCTCTATCACTTTACATACAAATTTCTTATTTTATTTTTTTATTTTTTATTGACTACCAACCCAATACCAGTCAAGAAACCCTTCCAAAACAGATTTCCTGTTTAACTGATTCATTCCCCACTCTCCACCCACCAACACATACACCCTTCTCAGACCCCTTTGTCTTATGGGTCTTAATTGTATTTAGGATTTTTTTTTTATAACTGCCCCCAATCCCAGTAAACAACCCCCCCAAAAAAACACCCTTTTCAACTGATTCTTTCTCCACCAACACAGGTATCCTCATGCTCCTTTTATACTATGCCTTTGGGAAATAAAATAATATTTGCTATTTAATGTGTGTAAATTCAGTGTTCCCATTGATTTCAATAGAATGAGCTAGGCGAAAAAATCAGAAAAACAGCACTTTTCGCTGGAAATGATTTGCCAAATATGCCGATTTTATTTTGAGGCAAAATTTTTCACTCATCTCTAGTCACAGGAGTTTGTTTGCTTTTGCTACTGCTGTATGACACTGGTCACTGTTTCCAATTTTGTAGTTTACAAGGTATATCTCTATATATTTTCCATTTAATTCATTAAGAGAGGCAAGAAAAGTGCCATCATTTTAATAAAAAACTTGATGTTGGTTAATAGAATCCCATATTATTTTGAACACACTATCCAACTTGATCTGATCGTGGTGGAGAGATGTATAAATCTAAAATAAAAGCCATTTAAGCCAAAAATTTTCAACATTAACCCCTCTGTTGCCAGTTTAGAGGGGTAATTTGTGGTCAGTTTAGGTGAAGGGGTGGTGGGGGATAGTGTAGTGTCTTTAGCTTGACTATTATACTTTCTTTTGCTGGAAATATTGGAATATATTGCAAGCACGGCATTTCAATTACCTGTGGCAATGGAGGGTTTAACTCAGGGAACAGGAGAATAAGGGTCACTGTAGTGTCAGACAGGGGGTCAATGCACCTAGGGCTTGATCCAAATGTTGGTGTTACAAATTCCGGTAGCTCAAAATGGATACCGTCCGACAAAAGAAAATGTCTTGGTCGGTATTCAAATGTCCTACCAGCATTAAGCACAACGAACGTTAGGTAACAAAAATGGTCTTGTGGCCAAACGCACATTTTGTGTGTTAAGTTCCCAAAATGCCACTAAATAACGGCAGTATTGGGAACTTAATAGTAAAAAAAAAGCTAACGCTCGGTGCCTGACATACTGCCAAGCACTGACTGTTAACTCATACATCTAACACTTACATGTCATTCACTGTCCTTCTCCTTCTGTTTTCTCTTCTTTCTTCTATCTTCTTTCTTCTCTTCCGTCTTCTTCCTGTAAAATAAAACAATATTATTACAAAGCATTAACAATTATATCATTTAACCCTTTGAGTGGCAGAGGGGTACATATCACATTGCAAAGCAATGCGTTGTGTACCTCACTGGCACTCAGAGGGTTACAATAGTATTGTATCATGAATATTCCATAACGTTATTGCCTCCATGTATTGCCAAAATAAGTAAAAATGCCATAGAAATAATATACATATAGCGCATGCAGACATGTTATGCATAAATGCTAAGTAAATCTACTTAGTTATATCTTCATGTCTCCACCGCTTGGTGTGGCTGTGGAGGTGGCAGCAGCAGAGACACAGATGAGCCTTATCTGGCACTCATAGGGATGCATTTTTCATACTTTGGATGTATCGATATTGGGCTTAGGGCCCCATATCAATACATCCACTGAGGACAGTGCATTCAAGTTTCTGCATCGGCTGTTTAAACAGCCAATAAAGGACTCAAATTTTAAAAAAGTAGGTCTTAACTTTCCTGTGATAACTTGAGTCCCTCATCGGGTTTTCATGGCTAACTCAGACACTTGAATTGCTAATTACAGCGTTTTCATCATTTTCAATGGATGAAAACGCCTCTTAACCTTATCACATGACGGCTCTTTTTTTGCCGGTATTTTTCACAGCACAGGCATTTGAATAGCTTACTGTGCTGGAAAAAAACACTGTCTCGAACATTTGGATCGAGCCTCTAGTGTCCAGCTTCAATCATCCTGGCTTTAATACATCCCCCTCAGTGTTCATTCTTTCAGTAACAGTAATTAAACGTTGAAAGTCAGGTATAGGTAATATACACGTAATAAAAATGTGAAAAATAAAAAAATCTGTGAAAGTGAAGATTATTTAGTGAGCATCATCAATTAGGGTCATTTACACATTTTTTCTCATATTCAGTGTTTTTGCAGTTGTGTGAAAAAGAAAGTACACCCTTTTTGACTTCTATGGTTTTACATATCAGGACATAATAACAATCATCTGTTCCTTAGCATCTCTAAAAATTATAACAACAACACATGGCATATTATACTGTGCCATGATTTATTTAACAAAAATAAAGCAAAAATGGAGAAGTCATGTGTGAAAAACTATGTACATCCTTACTGCTTCCATAGGAATTAAGATGAGTAGTAGACAGGTGCTGCTAATTAAATGTCCTTGATTAATTGATCATCAGCAAGTGTGACCACCTCTATAAAAGCTGAATTTTTAGCAGTTTGCTTCTCTGCAGCATTCGGGTGTGTGTTAACACAATGCCAAGGAGGAAAGACATCAGTAATGACCCTAGAGAAGCAATTGTTGCTGCCCAACAATCTGGAAGGGGTTATAAGGCCATTTCCAACCAATTTAAAGTCCATCATTCTACAGTGAGAAAGATTATTCAAAAGTGGAAAACATTCAAGACAGTTGCCAATCTTCCCAGGAGTGGACATCCCAGCAAATTCACCCCAAGGTCAGACCACGCAATGCTTAGAGAAATTGCAAAAGCCCATGAGTTACATTTCAGACTCTACAGGCCTCAGTTAGCATGTTAAATGTTTAAGTTCATGACAGTACAATTAGAAAAAGACTGAACAAGTATGGTTTGTTTGGAAGAATTGCCAGGAGAAAGCCTCTTCCCTCTAAAAAGAACATGGCAGCAAGGCTTAGGTTTGCAAAGTTACATCTGAACAAACCACAAGACTTCAGGAAAAATGTCCTTTGGACAGACGAGACCAAAGTGGAGATGCTTGGCCATAATGCACAGCGCCACGTTTGGGGAAAACCAAACACCAACTGTCAAGCACGATGGTGGAGGGGTGATGATTTGGGCTTGTTTTGAAGCCACAGGACCTGGGAACCGTGCAGTCATTGAGTTGATCATGAACTTCTCTGTATACCAGTGTATTCTAGAGTCAAATGTGAGGCCATCTGTCTGCCAGATAAAGCTTGGCTGACATTGGGTTATGCAATAGGACAATGATCCCAAGCACACCAGCAAATATACAACAGAATGGCTGAAAAAGAAAAGAATCAATGTGTTGCAATGGCCCAGTCAAAGTCCAGACCTCAACCCGATTGAAATGCTGTAGCGGGACCTTAAAAGAGCTGTGTATAAACAAATGCCCGCAAGCCTCAATGAACTGAAGCAATGTTGTAAAGAAGAGTGAGCCAAAATTCCTCCACAACGATGTGCGAGACTGATAAAGTCATACAGAAAATGATTACTTCAAGGTTTTGCTGATAAAGGTGGTTCTACAAGCTATTGAATCATAAGGTGTACTTCGTTTTTCACACATGGCTTCTCCATTTTGGCTTTAATATTTTTTTGGATCCGATTCCGGACTCCCCGAACGGTGTGCAGCCGCACGGGGAGCCCAGAATTCCAAAATTCCATGACGTACATGTACATCCTTGGTTCTTTAGGGACCTCAACCTCATGACATACATGTACGTCATGGGTCGTTAAGGGATTGAATAAATCATGACACTGTATAATATGTCATGTGTTGTTGTTCATCTGAGGTTGTATTTACCTCATTTTTAGACCTGCTAAGTAACAGATGATTTTTATTATATCCTGATATGTAAAACCATAGAATTCAAAGCGGGTGTGCTTTCTTTTTCACACGACTGTAGTAAACTAGGTAATAGTTATGTATTTATTTATTTATTTAATATTTATTTCGAAAATGTTTTACCAGGAAAAATACATTGAGATTTCTCTCATTTTCAGGTAAGTACTGGAATATAATAGAGGGTGTGATTAATGTTTTACACTATAAATCTATTATCCTCATCAAAATGTTGAAACATATTTCATTTAGATTTATATTTTATAGATAATAAATGATTTGAGACAAAATGACCATTTCTCAGTGCCAAGATACCAGTGGGTCAGTGGAACTAGTTGCATTAATTTTATTCCACCTCCAGGGATAGCATAAATATTGTGTGTGATGAGCTGGTCAGCATCAATAATTTGTACACTATCATAAAGGGCACAAGTCTCTTTTCAACCTAAACAACTATATTATTATGAGCAGATGCACAGCGGAAGCTCATGCTATTTAGTCTCTTAACATAGGAGCAAAACATGCACCGTGCTACCCACCATCTCCTACCCGCACCCCTTTGCATTGTACATCTGTCTTGTTCATTACTTAGCCCTCTTTAGACCAGATAGACTCTATATTTATTGTAGTGTCCTATGTCTTTTTTAAATAATTATATAATTATAATTATTCCTCTGTGACATCAAGTTAACTGTGGCATGGCCATTTGTACACATTGTTAAGTAGATTTATTTTTATTCTTTATTCAGTCTTTTCACCCTATATTTTTTCCCAAGTATATACTTTGCTCACTCAATTGCTTTTCAAGTAGGAAATTTATTCAAAACTCTCTATAACAACTTAAATAATCAACAGTCAAATATTTTTATCCAGAAAAAAGTCAAAATAAAAAAATGAAACTACTTCAAAACGCCACATTTAAATTGCTGCTTTCCGCTATGTCATGACCAATTACTGTCAGTTTTGACATCCGCGTGAGTTCTAAAAGTAGTCACTCTGTTTAAACTGTACCTTGAAATGTGTTTGGTAAAATTAATGCATCCAGGAAGAAAAGACTTATGGAAGGAAGAGGCATCATATTACCCATATTATATAATTATTAAATTTACTTATGTCACCTTTAAATGCAATAAACTTTTCTAAGACTTGTTTGCTTTGCAATTTCAAAGTACCAATGTGTTTTTTGAAAGAGGACATTTCTGCACTCACTATCCAAAATGAAAAAGTAAATTCAGGCTCCCACTGTTTTTATTGAAGTGAAACTGCATAAGAAATTGAAAAGGGATCAAAGCATGCTCATCAGATGTGCACATCATTTTATTCAATATTTTTACTGCTGATCTAAACTGTAATTTATATCACTTTGACACTGCATTTCATTAATATATTACTAATATATATTGTCTGTTTTTCTGTGCTTAGGGTATACATATATATAGTAATACAAATGCCAACATATTTGTTGTCGCTTCTGCTATTTCTGGTGTGCTCTGTACTTTTTTCTCAAGCATTTAAGGACCAGAGTGGTGAGCAATGTATTTTGAAGCAATACATTGCGCACCCACTGGTCCTTAAAGGTTTATAATAAAGTAAAATTAAATTAAAATCTGCAGTAGATTAATACTGATAATGTGCAAAATTAGAAACTGGTGATTTGAGAAAAGCAAAACCGAACAATATATATATATTCTTGAGATTGTGTAAATGTAAAAATATATTTCTCTTAATTCCTCTATGGAATACAGGACTAATAGGGTCAAGTTACCCTGCTCCAGGGAGCAGGGCACTTAAAAAAAGTCAGGACTCCCTTCTCTTCCACCAACATTACCCCCGCCTCCAGATTCATGTGACCTCTCGATAAAAGAGGAACAAGCTGTCACTACTCATTGATTTTAGACTTCTTTTAAAAATGTTCTGCTTAGATATGGGTCTGGTTCCCATTAACTGGATTCCTTGAAGTTGACTTGCCCGGTTTACAGGTGTATTTCTGGAACATTTCCCTGTGGAGGTTGATGTTATTGCAAGTCCTCCTGGCTGAACTTCTCTGAGGTTCTGCACTGTATAATGGAAGCCTGAAGAAAGAAGATTGGTAAGTTAACTATTTGAATGCTATGGTCCAATTTATGTATGTCTCATTTCATTCTGGG
Source organism: Rhinophrynus dorsalis (assembly GCA_037306005.1). Classification (NCBI taxonomy): domain Eukaryota; kingdom Metazoa; phylum Chordata; class Amphibia; order Anura; family Rhinophrynidae; genus Rhinophrynus; species Rhinophrynus dorsalis. The sequence continues at coordinate 63,953,491 of CM074718.1, forward strand.
CATCAGTCTTTCTTTCTTTCTATCTATCTTTCTTTCTTTCTATCTATCTTTCTTTCTTTCTTTCTTTCTATAGACCCCATGATATACAAGAGGTTGCTCTTATTAGAAGGTCTTATTAACCCTTTCGGGGATAATCCGTCATTTTATTACTCAGCCATCTTACACATTGTTAGTCCTCATTATAGAGATGTTTTCTGCATTTTCACTAGACATCTCTATTTTCAGACCTTTCATTTTTATTTGGCAGTGGCGGCCATCTTTGCTGCATACAGATCAACGTGAATCTTCTTTGGGACATATATCTGCACCTACACATACAAGAGTGGGCTCAAATGAATCTGCTAACCATAGTCTATCTCATGATCATGCTAAGAAATCTTTATTTTTCCTCTATTTCATGGTTAGAGTGCCACTGTTTGCTGTGCATAGGCAATGAAAAAAATAACTACATTTCCCAGAATTCCTCTTTTCCTGTGCTTTTTTTTCTGATTGGATGTGTGGAGTCTTGACAGCCATCTTATTCTACCCATTGCTTATGCTATGCATAGGTTTGCTCTTTTCTCTTCTTCACTACTTTAAATTACCTTGTCCTTGTTTTGGGAGTTGTTCTGAACATGACTGATCCTAAGAGACACAAGGGAAATCCAAACCTAAGTATTCAGGGGCCCATTTAATTCCTTTAGCTCACTGTTCCTGATGTCAAACTGCGTTTCCAAGGGAATATTCTGGCACCCTATATCCCTGTGCACTGTTGCTCCTACTACTACCCAGGTCCTCCAATTCTGAATAAGAGCAATTTTGGGTCAAAACTCTGATGTCCTCTATTGCCTCCATTCCTCCAGCTGTCTAGGGTCTTCTCCACTCATGGAGCCCCATGGCCCCATTAGACATATATTGATCTCATCTTTAGGGAACACTCTCAGTTGTTTGGTGATTACATTGATGAGAAGATGGATACAGAGGTAGAGGACATGGATTCTTCCTTGACTTTTGAGGATTTCTATGAGGCTGACCCTTTCCCCTCAGTGGAGGGCCTCATCATTAGGGATGGGCGAAAATTTCCGCCTCAAACTGAAATCTGTGAAAAATGGCACTTTCTGCTTGACTAAAATTTTCCTGCAAAAAGTGCTGATTTTCCACTTTTTTCCGCTTTTTTCGCCTAGCTCATTCCATTGAAGTCAATAGGAACATTGAAGTTACACACAACATAAAATCAATATTATTTAATTTCACAAAGGCAAAGTATAAAAGGGGCACGAGGGTGCCTTTGTTGGTGGGGTTTGGAGAAACAACCAGTTGAACAGGGGATGATTTTTGGGGGGGTTGTTTACTGGGATTGGGAGGCACTTAATAAAAAAGAAATCCAAAATAAAATAAAAACCATAAGACATGGTATAAAGGGGTCTGAGGAGGGTGTCTGTGCTGGTGAATGAATGAATAATTTGAACAGGGAATTTGTTTTGTGGGGGGTTTCTTGACTGCTACTGATGGGAGATTTAACAAAAAAAATAAGAAATTTGTATGTGATAGAGACAGGAACCACCTGACATAAGCAGCCACTGGGGTGGACTGGTACTTGACTTGATAGAGTATTTTGTAGAGGATGATTTGTTTGATTTGTTGTTAGAGGCCTTTGTAGGGCTTAGACTTATTAGAGGCCCAAGCCATGGAGAAACATTGATATGTAGAATTTAGGCTTGTTAGAAACAAACCCCTCAAAAATTGTTTATTTTTTTGTAGGACTGTTTGTTTTGTTTTTTTTTAAAGCACAAACCCTGAGAAAAAAATAAAAATTCCCTACTGGCCTAATGCCAGCAGTTTATGTTGGCCAGTGGCCACTGTCAAATGTCCTTAGTTGCAACTGCTGTTCGTAATGCTGCTGCTGAGTTGTTTAAGCAGCAGGATGATTAGGCAGCTGAAAGGGAATGGGATCAACAATAGCAGTAACATGGAAGATGGATGATGAAGGTTCCACTTGCCACGACTGGCTCCAGTGATGCGCCTGAGGCAGTAGCAGCAGAATAAGTAGCCCCCAGTATATGTGAGGAAAAGAAGAAGTTGTCCATTAAATCTTCTCCACCTGCCCCTCCTCCAAAATCATCATGTTTGTGTTGTTATTAGAATATATTTTTTCCCTTGAGAGCAGGAACAGCGGGTCTCATCAACAACTGTAATGTGCACAGTGTGTGTTGTAAATAACATCTGGGGGCACAACTGTATCCAAACACCATGACACCCGAAACCAAGTACTGCAGCTGTCACTGTACCCCTTTTTCAGACTCGCTAAGGACACATGACAACTTGCTGACAGTTTAATATTAATGATGAACCCTCCCTGCCACCATCTTAGCATATTCTGCAGGATGGAATCTCCTCAGATGCTGCTTGATGCGCTGATTGCGATTCTCCTCCACCACACTGGCATGTGCAATGGGGAGAGACGAACTGCCTCATCCTAACATCTACAGAGTGGCTATCATTTGGAGGGGGGAGATAATGAACGAGTTGGATTGGCAGAAGTTGTAGTTACCCTAGAAGGTGATGGCGAGCTAGTTGTTTCACTCGTCATGGAACTTCCAGTCTCTGCCTGGGTTGTTCTATTCCTCCTCCTCTTTGATCTCCGCCTTGCCTCTTGTTGCCTTTCTGGAGAGTCAGGGACAGCAAAAGCGGTGCTTGATTTCTGTGGTGGGTGTTTGTCTTTAACATGTTTGACATAAATGTCATGGTGTCTGTGTTTCATGTGTGATATCAGGGTGCTTATGCCAAGGTGTGTTCCCTCCTTTCCTCTTCTCACTAACTTGTCACAAATTGTGCACTGTGCCTGACCCAACAGAAAAATAGTCCCACACCCATAATGACTTCAGGGGGAAGGGAACAGCAGGAGAAGACTGGCCTCTTGTCATCCACATTCCCCTTCATTGTCTGTGGCAGCAGATAATGTTGCTGCTGTTGCTTCTACTGCCTCAGAGTCAGCACTGCAACTAGGATCAGGAATATTGATACTGCTGTCAAGTGGAACCTGCCCAAGTCCCGCATCGCTTGTTGACCCCATTCCCACAGTGTCCACAGTGGTCTGTGGCACACTAACCTGCTCTTCAGCATCAGAAGGAATTAGAGCAGTTGCAAATTCCTTTAATTCTATATGTCATTGCTAGTTGTGGTGGTGATGCCCATACTCATCCCTGTCTCACATTCCTTCTCAGTTTCAGCTAAAAAGGCCATTAATGTCTCTTCCACCCCAGCTTCTCCAGCATCATCATCACCACTACCACTAGTCCCTACATGCTGTTGTTGATGCTGCTGTATTCCAGACATCTCACTGCTGCTTGGAGGAGGTGACAAGCAATGTGACAGAGGGTGCCCTAATGTCACACTTGCCATTTCCTTTTGACCTGAAGAAGAAGGCAGACTAGCACTAGCAGCAGTAGCAGTAGACACAGGCAGCTGATCTGTGCCCCTGCTGGTGGTGATGGTATGATTTCTGAGCCTCCTCTCCCCCAACACCATTTCTGGCCTCTTAAGTATCATGTTCAACTTGGACACTGTAATGAAGGGAAGGGTACTCCCAGAGCCAGAGGAATGGTGTGGGCTCCCATGACCGCTAGTCTGGATTCTGTCAAATATTTCCCCTACCACTCCAGCTGCTTCACCATTACTGCTACTATCACCAACCACATCAAGTTCAGCCGTACAGTCTTCCTTCTCAGTCTCACAGTCACTAGTAATATCAGGATATTGTTGATTACCCACTCCTTCACTCCTAACATTGACAAGCTTCTGGACCTTAGTAGCAGTAGTACTAGCACTGGCAGGACTGATTTAGGGCCCCTTACTGTCACACTTGTCATAATTGTTTCCTCCCCCCCCGAATAATACAAGAAACACTAGCAGCAGGCAAAGTATTGGTGGCAGCAGGTTCAGCAATGGCAGCAGGTTCAGCACTGGCAGCAGGTTCAGCACGTCTGGCAGCAGGTACAACACTAGTAGCTGCAGGTACAGCAATGGTGGCACTGGCAGCAGGGGCAGCACATCTGGCAGCAGGTACAACACTAGTGGTTGCAGGAAGAACAGCAATGGTGGCACTGGCAGCAGGGCAGCACATCTGGCAGCAGGTACAACACTAGTTGCTGCAGGAACAACAGCAATGATGGCACAGGCAGCAGGGGCAGCACGTCTTGCAGCAAGCGCAGGCAACTGACCTTTCCTGCTCTCACTAGTACTACCCTTTTCTCCCTCCCTTCCCATTCCCTTTTCTCCCTTCCTTCCCATTCCACTTTCTCCCTTCCTTCCCTTTTCTCCCTTCCTTCCCATTCCCTTTTCTCCCTCTCTTCTCATTAAATTTCCCAATATCCCTTGGGGTGATTTAGGGGGACTGGACAGCATTGGTTCAGTACTGCTAGTCACTTCCTCCTCAGACTCAGTAGACACATAATAAAGGTCCTTCCAGTTCCTCTTTTTGCTGCTCATAGTGATAGGAGTCACTATGAGCCTCTCCTGCCTCACTTTTTGTAAAATATCACAAGCGAACAGCACAGCATGTCTATCTCGCAACAACACCTTAGATCAGAGTTTTCTAGAGGAATGGAAGACACCAGGCAACATTCTTTTCCTTAATAAACATATTTCCGTTTATATCCTTTATCTCTCTCACTTGTGGTTGATCCCCCTATATCTCACCTAACCAAAAACATAGCTTTGCTATGGCCAGGGTCACCAGAGAGATAGACATCTGGGGAGAACAACTCTCACAAAATATCAGTGAGGATGTTCCTAAGTTGAAACTTGAACTTCTTGTTATGCTTGCCAACATTTTGGAGGCCAATATATAGCTTACTGAAATGGCCTTTGATACAGCCAGATTCTCTGGTAAATCCTTAGTTTTATCTGTTGCCATACATCACACTTTGTGGCTCAAGAATTGGTTGACTGACCAATCTTCAAAGAGATTCTTGGTTTACCTTAATTTTGTGAGTGAGCATCTCTTTGGACCTGACCTGTATCAGATCATCAGCAATACCACCTGAGCACTCTCCTGCCTCAAATTTCTTCAAAACTTTGTGAATTTAATTTTCTCTGCCCATTTTGGGTACATAGAGTTTAAACCTTCAGGCCTCCAAGGTCAAACCTACTCCACCCTACAGCTCAAGCATGCTTTGCAGAACAATAAGTATGCTCAGAAGTATGACAAGTCCACCACTGTATGACTCGTGGGGTTTTGGTACATCCCCACCCATATGGTGTAATTTCTGACTTTTTCCAAGATGCCTAATAGTCTTTTGTAATGGACCACTGGGTTTTGAGGGTCATTTCAAAAAGATCCCTTCCACCTCAACATTTCTTTTTGTCCAGAGTTCCACTGGATACAGATTGGGTGTGTCTGTTCTTAGATGCTGTCTATTCTCTGTTGAAGTAACAGGCTTTGGTTCTGGTTCCTACCCAGTAAAGATTTTCAGGTTTTTACCCCAATATTTTTGTTCACCCAGTGACTGCCATCCGATTCTGGACCTGAAATGTCTCAACTATTACATGCAATCCACAAAATTCCAGATGGAATCCCTATGTCCTGTTATCGCATCAATGTATGCAGGAGAGTACCTATCCTCTCTAGATCTTCAGGATGCTTACATCCACATTCCGATTCACCAAGACTACCACAGCATACTTCCTTTGCCTTTGAGTGCAGTCTTAATGGTCCTTCCCTTTGGCTTAGTTTAAGCTCTGAGGATTTTCAGGGAGGTCATTTCAGCTCTGGCTGCCTATGTCCACTCCCAAGGGGTTTCCAAGACAATTGAAGGTGGGTGTAGTAGTCCAGTACACGTGTAATCATGAAGTCACAATGGGAGAGCAAAATAGGTAAGCGGAGATCACCTCTATCTCGGCTATAGGTGAGGTGTGATAGGGGTGACCTCTGCTTACCATTTTGCTCTCCCATTGTGACTTCATGATTACACATGTTAAATGGATAAGTATTTGCACTTGTTTGTTTGGATGTATGAATTCAGCACTGTTTGTACTTTAGATATTAGCATTTCTGTTATGTAACACTTTATCTTGCGTATTGTCCTTTGGGAGACATTTTGGTTTTATATATGTGTACTGGCTGTTGCATTGTTTACACATTTACACGTTGTTTGTAATATCATTATTATTTTTGCATACCCCGTCCATTACTATGGAGGGTCCCCCTATCCATGTGTTTTTAATATGCTTTTATGAGTCATATTGTATTTCACTATTATTGCCTTAATAAAATATTATTGTGTATTTTTGTTATATTTGCTGGATTGAGTAACTCACAAAGAACACATATAGAATATATAGATACATGAATATCAACTCCAATCAGGAAAAAAACACTAGTGGATAATAATAATAAACATTAAACACAGTAACATATCAACATAGTTGACAAGGCTGTAAAAAAAGACATGTGTCCATCAAGGTAAGCCCATGCTATATAACCTCTGTTGAGCCAGAGAAAGGAAAAAACCCATTAAAGCAATTTCCAAAGAGATTTTTTCTCATTTATGCAGTCAAACAAACAGCTATCGATATTACTACTCTTTGAAATAAGAGTTGGATATACACGTTGGCTGGATTACTAAATGTCCAGCTATATTTAGTTTACACCATTGTTATAGTGAACATCATTTCTAGATAATTTTTGTCAATTTTATTTTATTGTTTTAAAATTTCGCTGCTTTTTTAGGATTTTTCAATAAAGGTTAAATTTTATTTTTTATCCTTCCCCTGTCCTATCTGTGTAATCCAATCTCTGGGATTTGGGGGTGGGTCTGGTGCTAGATTGTTGTTCATTTTTTTCTTCTTTGTTCTAAGCAATTTCCAATGAAGCCCCAAGTGGGCATAACATTTCCTTCCATCACACCAAGTAGCAGCTGGATATTTCCCTGTGGATCAACATCTTATCTGCTTTGAAACCAACTGTCATCTTAATCCTTATGCCACTACGTTTTTCATAGCAACTACAATAACTGCAAACACATACTTAAAATACTAATACCTCAATTAATCGTGAGTAAGAAAAACCGTAATGTAAGAAAAATACAGAAAATAAAAACAAAAATAAACATGCAAATCAAAATAAAAGTGACTCCAGTGATCTGTTTTCAATAGAACTACAGTTACATAAACTTCTTTCATATACTTTTAATACACGGTGAATGCAAACATTTAGTTGTCCATACATGCATTTTCCTAAGGTGATATGATGATGAGAATGCTGAAGATCTCATAATAAAACAATATTCCCAAACATTTTTATTGTAAGCCTGAGGCTAGCAAGCAATTTGGGTTTCAGGGCTAGCCTTGTTTCTCAACCACAATCAATTATTTTCAATCCTGGCCTGCTGTAATGTTTTGAAAGTTTCACTTTCATAAGCCTGCCAAAAATTATTATTCAGGCCATTCTTTCTGTTATGCTGCAGACATGCTATTGCTATTATTTTTGAAGACATAAAATATAAAAGGAAAAGGGAGAATTTTACCTACTGCTATTTCTATATCTTCTGTGTCCTCTCCATGGCACACCATGGGTTAATCTCCGCTCTTCAGCTGGTGGGATCAATTGATTTTAATCTTTAAAAGCCATCCTTGTGATCTGTCCCTCAGTTGTACTTTTGACCAGAGCTGTAGAAAAAGAGAAATCAAAAGAACAAGTGTGCAGTGGAGCGGACACAGAAGAAATACAAATATCGGTAAGTAAGTGTCTCCCTTTCTTCTCTGTCCTCTCCATGGCTCACAATGGAAGATACAGAAGCAGTGAACCAGAAGGGAGGGAGAAACTTATACAAAGGCAGCCAAACAATAATCTAATAACAGATATAGAGAAAAGCAATTATAGGTAACAGATACTACCATCATAGTGGGACTACTGCTTCCAACACCTTCCTTCCAAATCTTGCGTATGCTGATGCGATGACATCCACTTTACAGTGTTTGATGAATGTAGATATGGAAGTCCATGTAGCTGCTTTAAATATATCCTCAGCTGGACTTTCTGCCTTTGTAGCCGACAATGTTGACAGGGATCTGATAGAATGAGCTGGTATTCTTGCTGGTAGCTGAATGTTTTCTTCTTCATATGCCATCTTAATACATTCCCTAATCCACCAGGATATAGAAGCTTTGGAGGTTGATTTGTCCTTATATTTTCCAACAAAGTGGATAAATAATTATTCTGTCTAAAGTCTTTGATCAGTCTAAATAGTAGGATAAGCATTGTACTAGATCTAGATTATGAAATTTTTGTTCCATATCATTTTTTGGTGCAGGACAAAATGATGGCAGTACAATTTCTTGGTTGAGATGAAAGTCTGTTACCACATTGGATCTAAAGGAGGCCTGAGTTCTCAGCACTACCTTGCCCTGATGGAAAACAATGTACAGGGTTTTACAGGATAGCGCCTGATGTTCCCCTACCCTATGTGCAGCGGTATTTGCTGTTAAGAACACTGTCTTATTAGTTAGGTTTTTTAAGGGAATCTTATGCATGGATTCAAAGATTCTGGATCCAGATAGTTGGTCTAATACTAAATGAAGGTCCCATGGAGGAAAAATACTCTTTATGGTAGGTCTCACTTTGCCTAAAGTCCTACTGCACCTCTTTACCAAGGGGTCTTTGACAACCTGAACTGCAAAAATAGCTTACAGAGCAGATAGTAGAACTTTCAAAGATGCTGGCTTAAGTCCTAGTTCAAACACCTGCTGTAAAAAAATCCAAAATCTTAGATGTAGAAATGTCTTGCCTAGACACTTGTTTCCTTTAACACCAAGCTCTGAAAGACTTCCAGACTCTGCCATAAACCCTTGATGTTAAGGCTTTTCTCCCTATTATAGTATCAGCTACTGCTAATGATATTCCTTTGGCAACTAATGTGTTCCACTCAGCCTCCATGCTGTCAATTTCAAGAAGTCCGGGTTGGGGTGGCAAATTGGCCCTTGAGTTAGTAGGTCCTGTAGGACTGGAAGAGCCCAGGGTGGTTTTATTGCCAGCTGGACTCGATGGGGATACCATATCCTTCTTGGTCAGTTTGGAGCGATTAGGATGACTTGTGCTCTGTCTTCTCATATTTTTCTGAGGACGTCCAGAAGAATAGGTATTGGAGGAAATATATAAGTTAGGCTATATGACCATCTCTGTCCTAACGCATCCTGACTTATTGCTTTCGGTTCGGTTCATCTTGCATAGAATTTCTGGCACTTTGAATTGAAGTGAGATGCAACCAGGTTTATTTCTGGAAAACCCCACATTTTGGTTATCTGCAGAAACACTGATCTCTTGATTGACCATTTTCCTTGGTTTGCTTCTGCCCTGCTTAGGAAGTCTGCGGTAACATTGACATTCCCTGAGATATGATTTGCTGAAATACTCAGAAGATTGTTCTCTGCCAAAGCAAACAGTCTGCTGGTTTCAGCCATTAGGGTTCTGCTTTTCATGCCGACCTGGTTTCTGATGTTAGTGACTACCGTCTGATTGTCTGATCTTATCAGTACTGACTTTCTTTTGAGAAATGGACTCAACTGGAGAAGACCATTCCTTACTACTCTCATTTTCAGTACATTTATATGCAAACTCTTCCTTCTTTGACCATAACCCTGAACTGCCTTTGTATTCCACATGCCACCCCAGTATCACGGTACCCGTGATCTCGCTCTGGCGACATTGCTACCTCCTGTATGATTCCTGCTGAATTCTTATTTGCTGGTGGTCCTGTCTCCACCCAGTGCTAGCCCTTTTAATCCAAGCCCTGTCAGTATGCTGGTGCCCTTTCGTGGTGTGCCTGTTTCGTGAGTACGCTCCAGACTTCCAGTGTGTATCCTGTGTATGACGCGGCCTGACTGACTAATCTTCGTGGAATTCCAATTCCTTCTCTGTGTACCGACCCGGATTGGCTGAAGCTTCCACTCCGTGTATTGACACGTCTTGGCTGACATTCCTGCTCTGTGTACCAAACTGGATTGGCTGACGCTCCAGCTCCATGTATCGACCTGGCTTGGCTGACATTCCTGCTCTGTGTACCAACCCGGCTTGGCTGACGTTCCTGCTCTGTGTACTGACCCGGTTTGGCTGACGTTCCTGCTCTGTGTATCGACCTGGCCTGGCTGATGTTCCTGCTCTGTGTATCAGGTTGCAGGGTGCATTTACCACCGGTACTGTGACCCATTCTTTCCTCCACCCTCACTAGTTGGGTTCGCCTCACTCCGGTGTTGCTTTCCTCTTGACCTGGTCACGTTCATTCTATCGAGGTTGGTTGTAGTTCCCTGGGCACCTCGGTTACATCATTCGGCCTGCAGCCATTACCAGGTCTGAGCGTACAATGACCTTATTTAGGGTTGGTGCAAGTTAGCGCTTGTGGGTCACAGTTACCGCGCACTTCCCTGGTTGGTACATTTGCCTTGTCGCTATATATCGCCCTTCTCTTGGGGCTATACACCTTACCCTTCCAGTTCGCTTACCGTAGTTCGCTAGGGTTCTGTTGCGCTTAGCAATCTGTCAGTAGTTTCCTACTGGTGCGCAGAGTTTCTCTTCATACTGCTCCGGCAGCTCCGCTATACCTTACGCGGTAAGGTTCTGTTGTCTATATCACTGTCAGTATCCTGCAGCCCTGTTGCCTCGGTTTGGCTGTCTAGGAGTTACTGTCAGTATAATTTCAGAGGGCCATCGGTGTTCCATGTTGACTCCCATCCTGGGCCGTTCTCATACGTGTAGATCGTAGTGGCCGCTGATCACGATTACACCTCAGTTGTGTTGCTGCTGCCTCCTTGTCCCTCTTAGTATCAGAGGGCTACCAGTCTGGTCTCCACACTACTAGGGTCTGATCATTCCTAGGCCTAGTAGTTCCATCCTTGGTACTGTCTCTCAAGTGTGGACTCCTTTGCCTCTCTCAAGATACACACGAATTGTCTGTTAACCTGATCCTGTGTCAGTATAGTACTGGACTATACTGGACCTGTGTGGGTTACAGAGTTATTGAACTGTCTGTTAACCTGATCCTGTGTCAGTGTGGTATTGGACTGTACTGGACCCGCGTGGGTTACAGAAATAACTAACTGTCTGCTCAACCTGATCCTGTGTCAGTATTGTTTATTGTCTGTGCTGGACCCGTGCGGGTCGCAGAAGTGTTAACTATCGTTATCTTAAATAAACTGTGTTTTACCAAACTTTACGTGTCTGTGTGTCAGAAAAACTGTAACACCCAGCCACTGAGGCTGGCATCTGTCATGAGGATCTCCCACTCTGGAGGTAACAGCAAATGTCCCTTTCACAGGTTTTCTGTTTTCATCCACCATGACAAATCCCTCCTGACTCTGGCAGAACCTGAATTCTTTGGTTGGGATAGTATGGATCCTTGTTCCAAAAAGTTAGGATATTGTTTTGCAGACTGTGAAGGTGAAAGCGAGACCATGAAAGGACTTGAATGGTTGAGGTTAATACTCCTATCAGATGCATAAAATCCTTGGCTGTGACAGACCCTGAACCTTAAAATGTTCTGTTTTAGCCTCAGGATTCTGATAAATACGCCAACATCTTCAGAGTATCTAACTGCATCCCCAGGAAAATTAACTGCTGTACTGGTACTAATTGGCTTTTGTGTGTCACGGTAATCAGGCAAATAAGGACAGACACAAATATAAAATATAAATCCACCTTTATTAATAAGTATAGTAATAACAGTATAGCCCACACAACCCCAGAACACAGGATGATAAGACCAAGGCTCCTACCCGAAGCTGAACACTGTGATGCGCACTGCACTACTGCGAGATACCAGACACTAGGACTGTGGTGTGGGTGGAACACCAGAGGGAACGGTAACTGAGGCACAAGTCTCCACCCTGGGTCATGTGACCAGAGACAACAGGGAGCAAGAGCAGACCTGAACCATGAAACACTGAGACTGATGGTCAGGCAAGTTCGGAGAGTATAGAGCCAGTAGAGAGCCAGAGCCACAGGTCAGGCAAGCCGGGGACTAGACATGGATGAAGTCACTTATCCCAAGAAGGTTACCTGGGATTTGTGGAATTCACACTTCTCTAATTTGCAGAACAACTTGTTCTCACTTAGCAGTTGTAGAACCCGGGCTACATCTGCTTTATGCATCTCCAAGGTAGGAGAATGGATGAGTATATCATCCAAATATACTACAACACAACTCTGGAGTAGGTCTCTTAAAACATCATCAATGAACTCCTGGAAGACAGTGGGAGCATTGCACAATCCGAAAGGCATAACTAAATACTCATAGGGCCCACTCTGAGTGTTAAACCCTGTCTTCCATTCATCACCCTCTCTTATTAGTACAGCCTTTGATACAATCAAATAGCTCCGTGATCAATGTTATAGGATAAGCGTTCTTTACCATTAGCTTATTTAGGCCCCTGAAATCAATACATGGTCTGAGCTCCCTATCTTTTTTCTTAACGAAAAAGAAGCCTGCACCTGCAGGAGAGGAGGACTTCCAAATAATGCCCCTAGCTAGTACATCCTCCCCATAGTCCTCCATGGCCTTGTTCTCCTCCACTGTCAAGGGATAAGCTCGGCCCCTAGGAGGTCTGGCCCCTGGTACCAGATCAACAGTACAATCGTAGGGCCTGTGTGGCGGCAATGTACTGGCCTCTGGCTTATTAAATACCTCTTTGTAGGCCTGATACTCAGCAGGTAACAAGGTAGAGGTACACAATATTCTCATAGGTTGCTGTAGGCAAGACCTCGTACATAGAGATGACCATGACAGGATGTCACAGATTTGCCAATCAATTCTAGGGTTGTGAGTCTGCAGCCAGGGAAAACCCAGAATGATTGCATGATGGGGGGTCTTTATCACCCGGAACTGTTGTGTCTCCACATGAAGTGCCCCTACCCTCAGAGACAAGGGATGAGTCTCATGAGTAACATGTGCTGGCTGTAGAGGTCTGGTGTCAATAGCCTCAATGGCCAACAGAGCGGATCGAGGCAACAACGGAATAATGTGTTTGTCCACAAAGTCTGCATCAATGAAAAACCCGACGGCCCCTGAGTCCAGTAGTGCTGGAGCCACCACAGAAGACTCGGCCCAAGATAGTACAACTTCAAAAATAGGCATGTCCATTAATCTCTCTGGGGACTGTGAAATTCCACGCAAGGTCTGTCCCCTACTTGACCCTAGGTGCAGGCGTTTCCCGGCCAAATAGGACAAGCACGCAACAAATGGCCAGGTTTCCCACAGTATAAGCAAAGGCCACTCCTCCTACACCAAGCCCTCTCCTCCTCAGAAAGGTGTGTGAAGCCTAGCTGCATAGGTTCCCCCCCAAAGGGGTCAGAATTAGGAGGTGTGGTAGGTGAAGGAGGACAGGGTGGGTGTGAGAAACTAGGTGCCAACCGGGGTAAAGTTTTACTCCCGTGCTCTTTGAATGAAGGCCTCTCACGGCTTCTCATATCTAACAGGATGGTGACTGAGATTAACTCCTCCAGATCACCAGGCAGTTCCCCATCTGCCTTTTCATCCTTAATTGTGTAACAAAAGCCCTGGGAGAATGCAGTAACTAGGGCTTCATTGTTCCAACCAACCTCCACCGCCAGAGTGAGGAACTCAATAGCGTACTTTCGTGAACACTCTTGGTGCCAAAGAGAGACCAAAGGGGATTGCTCTGAACTGGTAGTGCTCCCTCTGAATTGCGAAACGGAGAAATTTGATTATATAATGATAGGCATCTTGAAATGGAATGGTTTTCATCACAGAGTCAACCATCTCCATTTTGAATGAAGCTGTTTTGATAAAATTGTTCAAATGCTTCAAGTCTAAGATCATCCTGAATCCCCCTGATGACTTGGGAACTAGAAATAGCACTGTATAAGGCCATGATAACTTTGTCCCATTGGCATCTTCTCTTTTACATTTGCTTCCAATAAGCTCTGGACTGATTTTAACATAGCTTTCACCTTGTGGACCTTGTTCGGGAGCCTGGGTTTAAAAAAAAAAACAGAAACAAACTCTAGCGGATACCCCTTCTCTATAGTTTGCACTACCCACCTGTCTTAACAAAAGGGAATTGTCCATGTGTGTGCAAACTGAGTCAGTCTGCCCCTTTCTGACTCTAGATGAGAGATCAGCCAGTCCTCATGGAACTATTTCTTGTTCTGAGATTTCCTTGGGAAATCTCTCCTGTACCTGAGTTTGACCTGGGTTAGATGTAGATTGCTGAAATGGCCTGTGAGACTGATATCTCTTTGCTTCCCAAAAGGGTGATCTTTGGGAACAAAACACCTGATTTATAAAGGAGTTCTGGGGGGATCTATCTCTCCTATCCTGAGGGAAAAAGGAGCTCTTTCTACCGGAGACTTTCTTAACCAATTCCTCTAGCTGAGAACCAAACAAAGACTCACCCACAAAAGGCATGTGAGGATGAGTCCACCCCCCCCCCAAGTTCTAAGCCACAAAGAATGTCTGGCCACCACAGAAAGGGCAGAGGACTTAGCCAATAGTGTAACCAAATCAAGAGTATAATCACATGAAAAATTGGTTGCTTTCTTAATAATTGCAACCTCTTTTAACCCCTTAGTGACTGGCCGTGCACGACTCGGCCGGCACTTAACGCCCGCTGAACTTTTTTCCCCTATTACCTTCAACAATTTCCTGAACGTACATGTACGTCCTCTGTCACTAAGTGACAGATTCTGCGGAATGTACATGTACGTCCATTGTTGGGATGAGGTTAAAATGTTATACCTAGACACAGACAAATCAATCTTTTCTTCTAAATTGGACAGCCAGATTCTCATGGCTCTAGTCATACAAGCTATAGTAGTAGCCACTTTCAAATTTTGATCCAACAAAGCAAACTGTTTCTGTAAAACCATATCAACCTTCCTCTCCATAGGGTCTTTTAACAAAGAACTATCTTCTGTAAGAAGGGTGGTCCTTTTCACTAACTGGGAAATAGCTATATCCAGCTTAGGGGGCATGACCTATGATTGGACTTCTGTGTCATTAAAGGGGTACATTTTTAAAAACTTCTTAGACAATGTAAAACACCTATTGTTACGGTTTTCTGACACCCAGACACTGATATAGTAAAACACAGTTTTATTGAAAATAAAAATGAAAGAACAGCGCCCCTGGGGGCCAAGAATGGTAACTGTGATACAGGCCCAAATATGTCTAACAGAGTAATGAGTACAGATAAGCAAACACAGGGTTAAATGTGGAGAAAATGAACTAGATAAGTACACTGATTGGCCAACGCCCAGAATAGATATCAGTCTCTTGATGATGAAGAGAAGGGTGTATTGTGTGACTGAACTAATCACTCTC
The DNA here is from genome assembly GCA_037306005.1 of Rhinophrynus dorsalis. Classification (NCBI taxonomy): domain Eukaryota; kingdom Metazoa; phylum Chordata; class Amphibia; order Anura; family Rhinophrynidae; genus Rhinophrynus; species Rhinophrynus dorsalis. The sequence goes on from CM074718.1 coordinate 63,968,802, forward strand.
AGAACTTCAGGAAATGAACGCCCAGATAGACCAGCAAATGCACAGAACCGAGCCTATACCACCTTAGTGGAATAATCTGGAGTAGAGCCACTGCGAGTAGATAAACCAGAATCGGAATCGCCCTTAACCTTGTCACGGATATAACCCTGCTTATGCCAACGAGAGAAGAGCCGTATGCACCCCTTGGGTGCCAGAGCGGATGAATACTGCACAAGCGATAGTGAGCCAACGGATGGTAATACGGTAGTAACACAATGAGCGCTTAAGGTGACCTGGACCAGAACACCTCACTGGTGTCCAACTGAGCACAACAGCAAGAGCATACGAGGGACCAACGCCAGCCAGCGCGGTTGCGGTGTAACAGCACTGGAAAGGCTACAGCTCTGCTTGTGCAAATAGGGAGGTCTGGTCAGGTAGGCACAGGCACACTCAGTGTTAACAGTCTCGTATGGAATACGCTGGCTTGGCAAGTAAGAGTACAGGCTCAGAGATCAGAGGTAACCGGCACAGCAAGGGTTAAAACTGGTTATACAAGGGTACTTGCTCAGCAGTGCTAAAGGAACAGGCTCAGGCAACGGTCCAGTACTCAAGAGAGGATTAGTCAGAGCAACACAAACACAGTTCAGAATGTCGCCAGCCGGCGACCTGGAACACGCAGGAACAGATGCAGCACTGGATCCCAACCGGAACCGGATCGGTACTCGGAGCTTGAATCGACAGCCAGAGCCGGGTCGATCACGGAGCAGGAACGTCAGCCAGAGCCGGGTCAATCACGGAGCAGGAACGTCAGCCAGAGCCGGGTCAATCACGGAGCAGGAACAATGGGATGGTCAGACTAGCCGAGTCAGTAAACCAGAGAGCAGAAACACAGCAACAAGGCGCAGGCTCAGGAACACCACGAAAGGGCAACTGACAAGTGCCCTTAACCCAGTATATAAAGTAACATCCTGGGCGGGCCAATCAGCCTCCTCCAATGCACAGGCAACCCAGCAAAGATTGACAGGGAAGCACGGGAACCGTGATACCTATACACCTTATTCCACTGTCTTTATTAACTCCTGGACTAAACTATGAATAGGAAACACAGGTACCATCTTTTTATTACCTAAAAAAGCAGTATCCATAATGTCAAGGTGCTTCTGAGTATCAGTCAGCCCTAGAGATTTTCTCACCTGTCTTAAAAGAGAATCTATCTTATCAATATTAAAAGACCCTGATTCCTCCACAACTTCGCCTTCTTCCTCTGAGGAATATAGGAATTCTAAATCCTGAATGATAAAAACATCCTCCTGAGTCTGAGATCTAACTGAGGGTACCTCATCCGGGTCATCCTGTCTTCGACATTTCATAGGGGGTACAGAGTCTTGCATGGCAGTGAATATATGCTGCATTCCTTCATCCATGTTAAAAAGTTTAAAAAAAGTGATAACCTGTCATGTTGCTTGCTTTAAACATACTGTGTATAAGTTTGAAGCATCAGATAAAGATAGTTCACTATCACATCCAGCACACTCCTTTATCTTCTATACTGGATCCCATACTGCCTTTGTCTTTATCCTTAGTGTTGGTCTTTTGTGCCATAGCAAAACAATAGCTGTCCAGATCTCAATAAGGAGTAATATATAAAAGAAAACTGACCTTAACTTTCATTGTGGTGGCTCCTGCCCCTTTTTCAGTGAAGATCCTTTTTGTGTGTTCCATCCATGGAAAGCATACGTCCTTCCACTTCCGGTTTGCAGCCAAGGTATGATCTACATCCATTTTCCATGTTGTGGACAGCCATGCGGCAGGAACACCACGCTGGATTGATTGCGCTGCAGGAGTCATTCAGTAAGCAGCAGTATTAATTTTAAGCCTCAATTTTAGTCACCGCTTTTGGGGAAATTTAATTTTTTCTCATTACTGTACATTTGGGCAACAAATAAATGCAATCCCAACACATCTACTAAAAATAACAAATAACCAAATATAGGAGGTGAACCCCTTCCATCAACCAGCTAGGTAGGACCAAGAAAAAATTGTGGGAGAGATCACAAGGCGGGCTTTTAAAGATTAAAATGATTGGGCCTATATATTCCGTATTCATAGGAATGAATGCTAGACAAATGTGCATTATCATCTTTGAACCCACTTTAACTTTTCCTTATTACTATATTATTCATAAACATTAATCAGTGGTCTTAGCAGTGGTTTCAACAGTGGCAGATGGACTGGTAGCATTCTTGCAAATCCCTACTATTCATCTTTAGTTTAACAGTATGTGTGTCGTGAGTTTTCCTGTAATGTGTGGTTCTGTCAAATTCTGCTACCTGATATTCAGATAGTATTAGATTTTGATTAATTTTTAGAAATGTAACTCTCCCAGCACTTCTGCATGATAGCTGTGTCCTATGGTAATCTACAATATAATGAGCTGCACTGAAAAGCCACTCAGATTGCATGCTTGCTGGTGGGCAATTAAGTGTTTCCATAGCAGTACAAGTCAGTGCTGGTCATACACAGTTTTTTTTGTTAATAGTCAAAGAGGTCATCATTTTGGCTTATAATGGATGCTATGACCATCTCACGAGCAGTGAGACCAGTCCCACAATGTAAAAGGTGTTTGTATGTATCAGTTATCAACCCATACTATGGGAGCAAGTCCCATAGAGATGTGCTACCACCATCATCACCTCAACCACCACAAGTGTTAGATTATTGTCCCTGAGACACATGAATTACTTTCGGTGATGATGATAACAGGTGTTCAGAAACATTATTGGATGTTCTTGCTGAGGTTGTTGCTGCTGCTGCTGCTGCTTGTATAAACCCATTGTGTAAGTCTTTTTCACTATGCTTTCTGTTATTATTTTTTTGCCCCTACCGTTCTCCTCCACAATGAACCCTCCACTCTATAAGCATATCTATGTATTCTTTCATAGGATCCGATTCCTCAAAGAGCTGTTTCTGATCACATCTTGACAGATATTCAGAAATTGTAACTTTAAACTATGCAAGGATCCTGCTCAAAGCATGCTAACATGTCATTCAGCCATAGTCCTGAGGTTTTGTACACAAGGTGGCCTCCTCAAAAGGTTTCAGCAGCTCACATAGGACACACATTAGTTGTCATTTCCCAGGTGAGAAAGATGCTCCCTCCAAAGCCTTCCAGTTTTACTTTGTATACTAATGGACTTATTCAATGTACTGTTTACTTCAGATTACTGATGCACAGCTGTTGCTCTCACAACATTTTATTCACTTCAGCGTTTCAGTTACAAGTTACAACTATACATAATATACAGAACTACAGTTTTGACTTTTGCACGTCGAGAACATTTGTGAGAAAAATTAGAGCAAGTTCACGAAACACAAACTTTTTTTCCATATTGTATAATTAGTCAGAATTACATTGCAGGTGTTCGTTCCCAAACTAAAATGCTCACTATTAATTTCAATAGGGGAGGCCCTTGCTGCCTTCCTGGATTGACACTTTAACAAGATTAATTCAAATAATCTACATAAGACGTGGCCATCCATTCTATCAGGGGTTTCATCGGAGTACATGAACAAATAATTAAAAGACATCCTATATAATAATTCGCTAAAATGTGTGTAACGCCGCGTCATGCACAGTAGACACTGCTGCGCGTGCTGCAGTCATGCACAGTAGACACTGCTGCGCGTGCTGCAGTCATGCACAGTAGAGACTGCCCGCAACTCGGCTGATACAGAGCTACAGGTGCAGCCAGTCTCTACTGTACATGACTGCCCCGTGACCGGGTGACATTGGCACTGTGGCCCGTGTAATGGGCTCTTCAACTAGTATAAATAATAAAGGCCTGCATTTTTATTTGAATAAGGAAAGGAGTATGTCCATATGCAAAGCCCCACCAAAAACATGCACTCATTGATCTCTGAGAGTAAGGCAGCAGTAGCATCTGTGACTTTATTAGAACTTAAAGTATAATATGGGAGTTAGAAGGTGCTAGAGGAGACCAGAATTGGCATTGTGATACCACCACCAGCTCCAATACCAGTATTTGACCAGTATGGAGACACACATACAGCAGCAGTATGGACTATAAAAGTATACAGAATGAGGAATAATATCCCTCCCAAGAAAGAAAATATACTGTGATCCCTGTTATTATAGAATGAAGCAGGATATTTTTTACTTTGTTAGAAGTATAATATGGGAGGTAGAAGGTGACAGAGCAGATAAGAGTTACCATTTCAGTATCACCAGCACCAGCATTAGACCAATCTGGACGGATACAAACAGCTAGGGAACTCTATAGAATCAGGAAGTACAGGTGACTGTGTCTAATAACATAGTTCTGTGGTCTCTGAGATTAAAGAAGGAAATAGCAGCATTTTTTATTTAGTTGGAAGTATGGTATGGACTTGAGTAAGGGATGGTGGAGGAGAAAGTTGGCATCACTGGACCACCAGCAGCATATTGGAATATGTTACAAGCACTGTATATGAGCTTCAGGTGGTGATGGGGGAGAAGAGTCTGGGCAGGGCATAGCAATGTCACCATCAACACAGCATCTGGGAGTTGATTTCAAGCACAGAATGGGCTTCATGAGGTCATAGATGTGACCATTGTTGTCAATGTAGTACCTCCACCAGCAAGATCAGTATTAGACTAATCCAGACAGAAACATACAGCAGCAAGGTCTAAAGAAATATCTTATTGAGGAACTACTGGTAGTGGCTGTCTAACAACTAATTAATTACAGGTCTTCCAATATGTACTGTCATGCCACACATACTAAGTTATTACAAAGAAGTCAAAAACTGCACAAAAATAATCCAAAAGTACCCCTGTGGAATAGTAAACTTGCCAGATGTTGGTGGCTGACCGGCTGCCATTTAGTTTTGTTGAAAACAGGAGCTTTAACAACTGATGTCATGTGTTGTACCCTGCTGGAATATCCACAGTTATTTTTGAAGGTTTTGCCAGTGTTACCTAAGCAAGAAGTTGGCGTTGTGGGAAACGGACAAAGGCACTTAACCTGCTAACAACTGGTAAAGGTAAGAGAAGGGAATCTAATAATAAGTCTGACTTTGCAGGTCACAATCTCATATATCATACAAAAAATGAAGAAAGACAGAGAGAGAATCCTGGCATTGAAGTATAGCCAGCTTATTATCTGTCTGTCAAAAAAGTGAGCCCTTCAAAGTCCAAATTAATACTTCTACAGGCTATGATGAATCGCTAATACTTAACTTTTAATAAAAATAACCTTAAAAAACTGAAAAGTTATTAACCCTTTATTAGTCCGGGTGAGCAATAAAATAATAAAGCTACCAGTGGGTTAATCTTGGGCAAAGTGAACAAATGGAGGAAACAGCTATCTTATAGTTAATATGGTCTAAACTTCAAATATAGATTTCCACTTATAAATAGCAGTCTGATACTTGCAACATCAGAACAAACATTGGTGTTATTCAGGCTCATGCATGTATAAAGCAATAACTAAAACTGCCTTTAATTTGTTCTCAGTTGGAGCACATAATGCCAGTCTGCTTTGGATCGAACTACTGCAGTATGTTTGTACACAATCATCCCTCCCTATTAGGTAGTCCACATGCATGAACCACAATGTTACTGATATGGGTATTAACTAAAAGAAATATTGAATTTTAGAGGTTCGGCAATACGGTCGCAATGACAAGACAAGGCTAGTTTGTGGAATGCTCGATGAGATGGTCATGAGGTTCAGTTATAGAGAGCCACCATTTTGCTGTTCCTGGTGCAATTAAGAGCAGTCTGGATATGAGATAACAGCAAGGCTGTATTAGTTCAGCGTCTGCTACAATAAGAGATACATTCCAGATAGATGGATGATTCTTCCTCGAAATATTGAGCCCATCAGCTGCCCACAACTAGCCTAGTAACATTGTTGCGAGCTGATACACTGATTGTGAAGCATATCAGTAACATTGTGTTTCCTGCATGCGGACTTCCTCCTGAAACGGTAATAGGGAGGGATGATTGTGTACAAACATACTGCAGTATTTCGATCCAAAGCAGACCATTAATATCCACTTTTCTCAGAATTTGAATTTAACATTAATTTTTAACTAATAAAATGCTGAAAATGTGTTTTGTTTTTACTAGGAATAAAAATGTAACCACTATAAATGATCCCATTTTCTAAATTGGTCCTAATAGTGTTTTAGTAATCTGAAGTCATTTTTGAGGATTTAGCCAGGCATGCATTAACATAGTTATCCTTCTACATATTACCAACTAATCCAGTACTGATTGCTATGATAATTGCTAGCAGAATCTCAGACAAGTTTGGTTAGTTACCAAAAATAAATAATACAATGATATACATTTTTCTTTTTTCTTTTTGCAGTTTTCTTGAAAAAATCTATTTATTATCTATCTATCCCCAGGACATACTTGAAACTTTGAGAAATCTCAGTGTATTCTTCCTGGTATAACACTTTCTAAATAAGTAAAATAAATAAAGGAAGGTTCTAAATAACATTTGGATTACAGACAATAACATTAATAACATCATGCAGGCATCCCTGCAAATAAGCTAAATTATTATATTTTTATATGAATGATATACAGACAGACAGACAGACAGAAGGAGAGATATACAGATAGAATGACAGACAGACAGACAGACAGCTCTAGAGTGGTGCTGCCATCATCTAAAAACACTGAAGACAAGAACCAGTCACATTATAGTATTGATTGCATAGTGGAAGAAGGGATGACAGCTCAGCCAACTGCTGTATCTGACAATGAGAGAAACAACCACAAAAACATCTTTTCTCAAAGTAGCAGCAAACATTTGTAAAAATCACTTAAAGGGTAAACGTAAAAATAAATTGTTTGAGACTTCAAAAAGCCTAGGGGAATATAAAAGTAGTGGAGAAGAAGTGGCAGGAGATAGCGAGGATGAGCTAATTATTGATGGTGATATTGATATAGGGAATATCCCTCAAACGTCCTCCTCTTCTTCACATACAAATGAAGTTGAGAGTGAGAGAGATAATGGTATTGCCAGAAAATTAGCTGAAAGGCAAAACATAAATTGTCTACCAATGCAAAGGAGTGTTGTTCCTGTTTATAAACTGTTTGAGCAATCAATTGGACAAGTAAAAAATGTACAGTAATCCTGTCCACCATCATCAGCATTGTCACAATTTCCAAGTCCAACCCCCACCCAGCCACACACAGAGTAATCGGCAACACAGGTTATCAACAGCCACAACCCTAGCTATTATGAGTGCTTCTGCTGCTGTTGGAAGCACAACACCTTTGACATCAACTTATACACTTGCAAAATGTAGCCCCAATTGTAAAAAATCCCTCAAGAATCTCTCAGTCTACAGTATGGAGATACTGCACTCACAATCCAAAAGCTAAGCATGTTGCTATCTGTTGTCTTTGTAAGAAGCTTGTGAGCAGGGGGAAAGCAGACTCACAACTATGCACCTCCTCAGTGAGATCCCACCTGAAGCACAACAATAGGTCTGATTGGGAGACACACAATCAACATGTCAGAGGTGTCACAACTAGCAGCAGCAGAAGCACTCCTAAAAGTGCATAATAGAAGTGCTGTTGATGTGTCAGAGAGTGTGCAATGATTTTCTGCTCCTACTGCAGAGGAGTATGACTCTGAGTTTGTTTTTGGAGATGATAAGAGTCATAGGGGTAGATTTAAAGGCAGGCTAAAAAAACACCAACGGGTGTTTAAACATGTAGTACGCCATTAAAAGGGCCATGTAATGAACTGCTAATGACAGTTCATATAGGATTACGGCCGCTACACTAACATGTGTTTTGGCCCATTAAAACAAAAAATGCTCTAGTTTCCCATTCAAAGCACTGCGTTAACTGAAAAAGATCCGATAAGGGACTCACTTACCACACAAAACTTAAGACCCAGTTTTATTAGCCGTAAATTCCCTTATCAGATCTTTTGCCAGCTAACACAGCTGTTACCTGGCAAAAAAAAAAAAACAATGTCCACAGTGGATGTATTGATATGGGGCCCTAAGACCCACATCAATAGATCCAAAGTGCCTAAAACATGTCCAAAATTAGTAGGTTTAACCCTATGAGTGCCAGTGTAGTATAATTACCCCACCGGCATTAATAGGGTTAACCTGACTAAGTAAAGCAACGTCAAATTAACACGATTAATCCTGATGTCCAGCGGAGTCCACAGCTTGCTGGTCATCTACTGTCCTTCTCTTCTGTCTTCTCATCCTTCTGTCTTCTTTCTTCTATCTTCCGCCTTCTCTTCAATCTTCTTTCTTGTCTTTCTTCTCTCTGTAAAATAAAATAAAATAATACCAAGCATCAACGAAGACATTGTTGAACCCTTTGAGTGACAGAGGGGTACTCAATGCATTGCACTCAAAGGGTTCAACAGTGTCTTCGTTCATGCTTGGTATTAATTATTTTATTTTATTCTACAGAGAGAAAAAAGAGAAGAAAGAAGACTGAAGAGAAGGAGGAAGATAGAAGAAAGAAGAGAAGACAGAAGGACAGTGGATGACAGGTAAGTGTAACATGGATCAGTTAACGATCAGTGCTTGGCAGTATGTCAAGCACTGATAGTTAATTGTTTTTTTACTGTTAAGTTCCCAATATCACTGCTTTTAGCAGTGTTTTGGGAACTAAATGCACAAAACGAACATTCAAACACAAAAATGTTTTTGTGGCTTAATGTCCTTTGGGGTTTTAGCTGGTAGGGCCTTTAAATACTGCATTAAACATTTTAGTTTAACAGCCAGTATTCACTTTGGCCTTACCGGCTATGTTAACGCCTGCCTTTAAATCTACCCCATAGAGTGCATGCACATAATACCAGAACCCACACCATCTCCACAAGACATGTTGTTAAAGCAATACATTTATACAGCTCTTCTGCTATGTACTGTCATCCCACACTTACTAAATTCTTAGAACGAAGGAAAAACCTGCACAAAAAATACATTTGCTAACCTATTTAAAATTATTATTATTCAGTGACAGGTCCCTACTTAGAGGGGACAATAATCTTTTAAGTAGTGTATTAATGCAAGTGATGATAATCATTTTGCAATAATTTGGAAACAATGACCCATAATTATAAATGCAAACTAGAGTTATTCTGGAGTGAACCGACTGCAACACAGGGGAGCTCTACCATTCAAGGGGATAAAAATCTCTATTCAAGTTCATGGGAATTTAAGCATGTTTATGTCCCCTATGGTGCAGTTGGTTTACTCCAGAATAACTAACGTTTGCTTTCATAAATCTGGGCCTATGAGCCCAATATTGTAAGAAGAACTGGAGAACAGTGGAGCAAAGCAACTGCCCTGTAGGAACAAATGAAGATTCTTGGGGGGTTATGCACTAAGACGTAATAAAGAGATGATAAAGTGAAGATGACTTCTCCAGTGATGCCACTTCTCCAGTTCCTATTTTATTCTATGAAACCTATGCACTAAGATCTCCAAAGTTAGAGTGATCTTAGTGCATTGGATCCATAGAATCACATATGAACTGGAGAAGTGATATCACTAGAGAAGTCATCCGCACTTTATCACCTCTTTATCACACCATAGTGCACCCCTGTTGATTTAATTCACATCTTTATCACTTTATTTGCCAGAGGGGTACACTACACATTGCAGAGCTATGCTTTGCGTAGTCATCTGGCACTCAAAGGGTTAACCCATTAAACGTTAGAGTATTCAGCAATGTTTGGAGACCTTGCTGACATTAAAGGAGATAAATACTCTTTTAAATAAATAGAAATATGGGGAATTTGTATGTGTCCCTTATGCTGTTGGTTTGATCCTAATTATTCCCATTTCCTAGTACATCAGCCTCATTATAACGCATTTCTTTGTTTGCTATCTTGTTAAAAGAAAACTACCCTCTCCATTAAAACATATACAATGACTCCAAACAGTACGAAGAAGACTTGGATCAGTTAAGGAGAAAACCACTCGCATGGGGAAAAAAAAAATTGGGAAATGTTTATTTGTCCCCTGTGGAGCAGCTGGTTTGCCCCAGGAATTAACCCTCTGAGTGCCAGAGGGGTACGCAATGCATTTTGGAGCTCCCCTCTAGCACTCAAAGGGTTAATCTAGTGGAGAAGAAGGTGCACTAAAGTGAGATAAACTCTCATACAAGAGAGGGTGCATAAATGCCATAGAATCTTTTCCCTCTGAAAAACAGCTGAGAGACTGAAACCAGGCAGGGTGCACAAAGATAAGGACTGGATGGGTTTAAAGGGATAGTATTGCTTAAATTTAACTAATTTTAATATTGTATGAATAATATGAATAAAATGAGGTATGTCCCATCTCTCAAACTTGTATAGTTTGAGAGATTGAAGCATATAAAGTTCCCATTTCAAAAGAAGTCTGCCATCTAGCTGAGAGAAGCAGATTCTGGTCCTGGGACTGTCCTGCGGCTCTTCAGCAGAGCCAAAAGAGCGCAATATAGAAATAAATGCTTCATTGGAACAGGCTTCTCTCAGCTAGATGGAAGACTTCCTGTGAGAGATGGGACATACTTCATTCTATTAATATTTTAACCCCTTAACGACCCTTGACGGTCATAGTACGTCATGGGTAAATCTGACTGAACGACCCATGACGTACTATAACTGTGAAAGAGAAAGAGAAGGTGACACAGCACCAGAAAAAATCTCAGTACTTTTTAAGTGATTATTAGAACGTATAGATAGATGGAGTTTGTGTGATATTAGTAAATAAGAAGATCCCTACTTCTTTTTGGAAATAGGGGAAACATAAAAAGATCTAGGGGCTATATAATAAAACTGGAACTCCTTTAGAGATAATAATAATAATTCTTCATATAGCGCGCACAGATTACGCAGTGCTTTACACTCATATTGGTTCCTGTCCCCATTGGGGCTCACAATCTAAATTCACCTATCAGTAGGTTTTTTTTTTTTGGAGTGTGGGAGGAAACCCACGCAAACACGGTGAGAACATACAAACTCATTGCAGATGTTGTCCTCGGTGGGATTTGAACCCAGGACCCCAGCGCTGCAAGAAACAGTGCTAACCACTGAGCCACCGTGAGATGGTAGAGCCATATAGGATCGATAGGTAAGTTGCAGTAAAAGTTAACATTAGTTCATAATAAAAACTGTCCCTAGATCGTTCTTCACTCGTACGTTCTCTGCTGCTTGTCTTAGAAAATGTTTGGCAGACCGGGACTCCATAGAGATGTCACATGCAAAACAATATAGGAATGGGGGAAAGACAGTCGATCAAAGTGCAGTGTTATAATATTTTATTAGGACTAACCGGCAATAAATGAGGGACAGTTTCATCAACCAATCAGAGACCGCTTTGAGAAAGGCTCACAAAACCGTGCTGAAACGCGTTATCCCAGTATCGTGGTCGGAGGACGCCGGTACCGGATCAACTAGGAGACACCAGAAGGAACGGAGACGGACAGATAAGGAGCTAAAGACAACCCTACACGCTAAGACTCACCACAGAACTAAAGTAAGGGACCACCCTAATATATTGAGCACCAGGAGCCGAGCTTTTCTCTGCAGTATTGTAGCGGGCTCCGTTAGCGTGCTCTCTAGTAAGGGGCCATTACTATTTTATTCCATTCCAGATATACAGGTTGTCTCATTAGACCATATTATCTATGATAACACTTTCTCCAAATCCACTCACTGCGCTATACCTTGTATTCCATCTATATTTATGACTCAGTGTCTCCTACGATACCCGGACACTTTTACATTGACAGTTTTATATCGCAAGCTGTATATTACTCAGTGGATCCTTTCTATGTCAAAGATTACATATATTTTATGATGATATATTCCTTGATAGTATCTTACAGGCTTATTCTTGCTTATAATTCCAAGTGATGTCTTAATACACTTTTTATCCTTTTTTAAGTGTTGATATATGTTTTTAATGGTAATATGAGGAAGTATCAGTATTGAATGCTTCTTTTATGTCAATTAGTAAGTTGCTACAACCTAATAAAATATTATAACACTGCACTTAGATCGACTTGCGCTGTACTATAACCGGCATGGAATTCTGGTCTCCCCCCGCGCTGCACGCCGTTCTGGGAGTCCGGAATCGGATTCTTAAAAAAAAAAAAAAAAAATCTCCGTGGTCCGTAGTGACCGCCGCGTGCCTGTGTGGCCGGTCGTTAAGGGACTAATCTCTACAATATTAGTTAAACATAAGCAATACTATCCCTTTAATAAACCATGTTACTGCAAACTGGCTGCCTTCTTTCTTTACCCTCTCTTTTGTCTATGTTGTCCATTATGTTTCAAATTCTGGTTGGCACATTGAACAGATCCAGCCCATCTGAGCAATCACAATGTAGACGCTATAAGGAATCAGGGGAGGGCTGACCTGGGGGGCAAGTGAGAAATTTCCACCCAGGCTGGTCATGAATATAGGCCAGTGGGACACTGCCTCCGTCAATTTCCCATTTGCTGCTGTACATAGAGTAAACAGTAGTGTTGAGCGAGCATGCTCGGCCGATGCTCGGATCGGCTCGAGCATCGCTCTGCTCGGCACATGGCGGTACTCGTACGAGTACCGCATGTGCTCGCCCGCCATGTTCGGGTCTCCTCCCCGCACGTTTTGCGGCTGCTGCGCAGCCAATAAACGTGCAGGGAGGCTCTGACATCAGTGTAATGCCAGCAGCCATGTTGGCTGCTGGCATTACACTGATTGGCTGGCCAGAACCCGTGGTCGGGTGCTGTATAGCACCTGACCAGCGAGTTCGGCTCAGTCTTAGCCAGGGAGAGATGAGGATAGGAAGGGAAAGTCAGTGCAGGGAGAAAAAAAGCAAATTTGTGAAAAAAAAAAAAAACCAAAAGTCCTTTTTAGGACTACTGTGTGTGGGGGCAGCAGGTTATTTTGTGTGGGGGGAAAAAAACAAAAAAAAAAAAATTTCATATATTCTGTTTAGTGTGCAAAGTTGCAGATTAGAGCACATTCTGTTTAGTGTGCAAAGTTGCAGATTAGAGCACATTCTGTTTAGTGTGCAAAGTTGCAGATTAGAGCACATTCTGTTTAGTGTGCAAAGTTGCAGAATAGAGCACATTCTGTTTAGTGTGCAAAGTTGCAGATTAGAGCACATTCTGTTAAGTCTTCAAACTAAAATATCAAAGTCACATATTCCATTCAGTGTGCTTTGCCGCAGTTTAGCAGCACATTCTGTGTACTGTGCAGAGTTGCAGAATAGGAAGAAATACTGTTAAGTCTTCAAACTAAAATATCAAAGTCACATATTCCATTCAGTGTGCGTCACCGCAGTTTAGCAGCCTATTCTGTGTACTCTGCACAGTTGCAGAATAGGAAGAAATACTGTTAAGTCTTCAAACTAAAATATCAAAGTCACATATTCCATTCAGTGTGCGTCACCGCAGTTTAGCAGCCTATTCTGTGTACTCTGCACAGTTGCAGAATAGGAAGAAATACTGTTAAGTCTTCAAACTAAAATATCAAAGTCACATATTCCATTCAGTGTGCGTCACCGCAGTTTAGCAGCCTATTCTGTGTACTCTGCACAGTTGCAGAATAGGAAGAAATACTGTTAAGTCTTCAAACTAAAATATCAAAGTCACATATTACATTCAGTGTGCGTCACCGCAGTTTAGCAGCCTATTCTGTGTACTCTGCACAGTTGCAGAATAGGAAGAAATACTGTTAAGTCTTCAAACTAAAATATCAAAGTCACATATTCCATTCAGTGTGCGTCACCGCAGTTTAGCAGCCTATTCTGTGTACTCTGCACAGTTGCAGAATAGGAAGAAATACTGTTAAGTCTTCAAACTAAAATATCAAAGTCACATATTCCATTCAGTGTGCGTCACCGCAGTTTAGCAGCCTATTCTGTGTACTCTGCACAGTTGCAGAATAGGAAGAAATACTGTTAAGTCTTCAAACTAAAATATCAAAGTCACATATTCCATTCAGTGTGCGTCATCGCAGTTTAGCAGCCTATTCTGTGTACTCTGCACAGTTGCAGAATAGGAAGAAATACTGTTAAGTCTTCAAACTAAAATATCAAAGTCACATATTCCATTCAGTGTGCTTCGCCGCAGTTTAGCAGCACATTCTGTGTACTGTGCAGAGTTGCAGAATAGGAAGAAATACTGTTAAGTCTTCAAACTCAAATATCAAAGTCACATATTCCATTCAGTGTGCGTCACCGCAGTTTAGCAGCCTATTCTGTGTACTCTGCACAGTTGCAGAATAGGAAGAAATACTGTTAAGTCTTCAAACTAAAATATCAAAGTCACATATTCCATTCAGTGTGCTTTGCCGCAGTTTAGCAGCACATTCTGTGTACTGTGCAGAGTTGCAGAATAGGAAGAAATACTGTTAAGTCTTCAAACTAAAATATCAAAGTCACATATTCCATTCAGTGTGCTACGCCGCAGTTTAGCAGCACATTCTGTGTACTGTGCAGAGTTGTAGAATAGGAAGAAATACTGTTAAGTCTTCAAACTAAAATATCAAAGTCACATATTCCATTCAGTGTGCTTCGCCGCAGTTTAGCAGCCTATTCTGAGTACTCTGCAGAGTTGCAGAATAGGAAGAAATACTGTTAAGTCTTCAAACTAAAATATCAAAGTCACATATTCCATTCAGTGTGCTTCGCCGCAGTTTAGCAGCCTATTCTGTGTACTCTGCACAGTTGCAGAATAGGAAGAAATACTGTTAAGTCTTCAAACTAAAATATCAAAGTCACATATTCCATTCAGTGTGCGTCACCGCAGTTTAGCAGCCTATTCTGTGTACTCTGCACAGTTGCAGAATAGGAAGAAATACTGTTAAGTCTTCAAACTAAAATATCAAAGTCACATATTCCATTCAGTGTGCGTCACCGCAGTTTAGCAGCATATTCTGTGTACTCTGCACAGTTGCAGAATAGGAAGAAATACTGTTAAGTCTTCAAACTAAAATATCAAAGTCACATATTCCATTCAGTGTGCTTCGCCGCAGTTTAGCAGCACATTCTGTGTACTGTGCAGAGTTGCAGAATAGGAAGAAATACTGTTAAGTCTTCAAACTCAAATATCAAAGTCACATATTCCATTCAGTGTGCGTCACCGCAGTTTAGCAGCCTATTCTGTGTACTCTGCACAGTTGCAGAATAGGAAGAAATACTGTTAAGTCTTCAAACTAAAATATCAAAGTCACATATTCCATTCAGTGTGCTTCGCCGCAGTTTAGCAGCACATTCTGTGTACTGTGCAGAGTTGCAGAATAGGAAGAAATACTGTTAAGTCTTCAAACTAAAATATCAAAGTCACATATTCCGTGTAAGATGAAGAAGGCGGGTAAAAAGGGACGGGGAAGTGGACGTGATCCTGATAGTTCAGGGCGCGGGTCAGGACGCGGAGAAACTGTGCCTGGTGCCAGAGCACAAGAAAGAAAGACATCCACCATACCTAGCTTCATGTCTAATTTTACAGGGCGTCGCAGGACATCACTCTCGAGGTCCGACCACTGCGAACAGGTGGTCGGTTGGATGTCAGCTGATACTGCTTCCAGTCGGTTAAGCACCACCCTGTCTTCCACCAAGTCCACTCTCAGTAGCCAAGAGTCTGGTCAACATAATCCTCACTCTGATCATCCTTCCTCCCACCATACACGGTCTGGTCAAAGAAGTGATCCCACACTGGGATATAGTGAGGAGCTCGTCTCATCACCAATCCTTCATTTGACCCTCTCTCCAAGCACGCTTGCAGAGGAACATGACATCTTGTGCCCTGATTCACAACCTCTAGAGGGTACCCAATCACAAGAAGATGACAGATGTGAACGGCATTTAAGGTCAAAGGAAGTAGAGGATGATGATGATGATGATGAGACACAGTTGCCATTAAATCAACCACTATTACTGTCTCAAGACCTTGTTGAGGAGAATGTTATACAGTTGTCAATGACTGAGTATGTGGTGGGATCAAGACATGAGGAGGATGATCAGAGTGAGGAAGTGGAGGAGGACTTGGTGGACGATGAGGTGACTGACCCCACCTGGGAAGGTGTAGAGCCGAGCGATGACAGCAGTCCTGAGGGTGAGCCATCTGCAGCACCGCAACAGGCTGGAAGAGGCAGTGGTGTGGCTACAGAAAGAAGGCGGACCGCACCAAACCGGCCCGCAAATGTTCCACGGAACACCCCCCTGCGTAAATCTCCCTTGCCAAGGGGTAGGTGTTCCGCGGTATGGCGTTTTTTTAAGGAAAGTGCGGACGACAAAAGAATTGTAGTTTGCAACCTGTGCCACACCAGAATGAGCCGAGGCATGAACACTAGAAACCTCACCACCACCAGCATGATCCGACACATGGCATCCAAGCACCGTAATAAGTGGGAGGAACGCCTGGATCGCCCATCTGTGTCTGCAGGCCACACCACTGCCTCCTCTTCCCCTGTTTTCGGTGCCGGCCAATCGCCTGTCGAAGGCGCAGGCCCGCATACCTCCCGCCCTGCACCTGTACCATCTGAAGCACCATCAGCGACCACATCCACTTCCCTGTCCCAGCACAGCGTCCAAATGTCGTTACCCCAGGCATTTGAGCGCAAGCAAAAATACCCAGCCACCCACCCACAGGCCATAGCACTAACCTCACACCTTTCCAAATTACTGGCCATCGAAATGCTGCCATTTAGGCTTGTGGACACTGAGTCCTTCCGCAGCCTGATGGCAGCAGCTGTCCCTCGGTACGCAGTCCCCAGCCGCCACTACTTTTCCCGGTGTGCCATCCCCGCATTACACCACCATGTGTCCCGTAACATCACCCGTGCCCTGAACAAAGCAGTTACTGGGATGGTCCACTTAACGACTGACACATGGACAAGTGCTTGTGGCCAGGGACGCTACATTTCCCTGACGGCACACTGGGTGAATGTCGTTGAGGCTGGGAGCGACTCGGACCCTGGGATGGCACGGGTGCTACCCACGCCCAGGATTGCGGGCCCTACCTCCATCAGGGTTTCCGCCAGCACCTACGTTATTGGCTCCTCCTCCTCCGTTTCCACCTCCGAATTCTCTACACGCAGCGCCACTCCCCCATCAGCCAGTAGCTGGAAGCAGTGTAGCACTGCAGTGGGGAAGCGTCAACAGGCCGTGCTGAAGCTGATCTGCCTTGGGGACAAACAGCACACGGCCTCAGAGCTGTTGCAGGGGATTAGTCACCAAACCGAGCAGTGGCTCTCGCCACTCAACCTGCAACCAGGCATGGTTGTGTGTGATAATGGGCGTAACTTGGTGGCGGCTTTGGAGCTCGGCAAGCTCACACACGTACCATGCCTAGCGCATGTATTTAATTTAGTGGTTCAGCGATTTCTAAAAACCTACCCCAATGTGCATGATCTCTTGACCAAGGTGCGCCGCGTGTGTGCACATTTCCGTAAGTCATCTACAGCTTCAGCCGGCCTGTTGAAGCTGCAGCAGTGCTTACAATTGCCAGCTCACCGGCTGCTGTGTGACGTGAGCACGCGCTGGAACTCCACCTTCCACATGTTGGCCCGGCTTTGTGAGCAGCAGAGGGCAGTAGTGGAGTACCAGCTGTTACACGGTCGTCGCCTCTCCGTTCAACTTCCTGTAATCAGAAGTGAGGAGTGGGAATGGATGTCAGACCTCTGTGAGGTTTTACGCAATTTTGAGGAATCGACACAGATGGTGAGCGGCGATAACGCTATTATCAGTGTAACCATCCCACTTCTGTGTCTACTGAAACGCTCGCTGCTCACAATTAAAACTGACGCTTTGCATGTGGAAGAGGTGGAAATGCGGGAGGAAGAGCTTACACAAGGTGATAGCCAGAGCACCCTCACTTCGTCTTCTCAGCGACAATTGGAGGAGGCGGAGGAGGAGGAGAAGGAAGACACGGTTGCCTCCGCTACAGAGGGTAGCCATGGAACTTTAGTTCCATCTCTTCAGCGTGGGTGGGCAGAAGAGGAGGAAGAGG